>JAKEEE010000033.1:0-1282271 GCA_021498325.1 Bactrocera minax
ACACCCAAACAAATGGCTAATATGCAAATTATGAAAAGAAAATGGAAAACGAAAACGAAATTGAAATTGGATTTCGCAATACTTTGGAGAATGTTATGAAATACGATTTGAAAGAGACTTTTCGGAATGAGAGGTGTGGGTGAAGAGTAGTTTTCGGGCAGACACTGGTGGGGATAAATTTTTGATTATATTGTAAATGCCTTCATGTATGTGCATATGCAAGTAGTGCAATGCAAATATACATGAATATATGTAGATAAAATCTTCAAATAAAAATATGTATATGTATATATTTGTTAAAGAAACAGGCATCGTTTTGTTACTATTTGAATAATGTTTTTAAATATAAACTTATTTATCTATAATTTTGTCTGTAAGTTTATTTAATAAAATGAGTATTTAATATTTTATTGGTGTTACTCGCTAAAGGAAATGCGCAAATTTTGCACGTCATCTGCCCTGGCGCATGCCGCCGCACACATGCAAGCAAAATTAATTGTCAGCCAACAATTCGTATTTATACAAAATTATTTATTGGAATGCTGTATAAACAAATGCTAAAAACAAAGTGAACACATAACTTTTTACTTAATTTAAGAGTGCACATCAGCACTGAACACTGATTTAATGAACGTTGGCGCCTATTCCGAAACATAGGCGCATTGTCGCAGAGCAAAAAATAGATTTTTTATATAGATATTTTTAGAAGTTTTCCCATTGCAGCGTTTAATCAACACGTTAATAGTTTTTATGCCATTTATTTATAGTTTGCATGTTTAACCGAATGTGATGGTTACCTTTACCTGCTTTGTGCATGTATGTTTGCATGCGTGTATTAGCCCGTATGTTATTTCGCAAGTGCCGCTGTCAATACAAACCCTATTGTGCATGTCTTGCCCCATTGACACATTAGCAGTGAATTTGCTGATTCTATGGAATTTATTTATTTCCCTTTTTTAACCCATTTACCTTGACTTTGTAATGTACAATTACTCATATTGATTTATTACATTGAACTTTCATGCCTTCGTTGACAAAGCGTTGTGGCTATTGCTTCGAAAAAAAGCTAATTCTCCCAAGAATTTCTTTTGACAGAAAATATGAGAAATGAGGAGCTCAGTTTGGAAGGAGTAGAGTATTATATACGTATACTGGACTGAATAGAGGATTAAAATTAGCGCATTGAATATTTTAATATAACTGTCTCTTTTATTTAAAAATTACCCATATTCGGGGCATTCCATACCTTATTGACTTAAATTTGTTGAAACGCCTTATAAATTGTTTATCTAAAAATTTAATCAAGTAAGGTTTTTATGGCGGTTGATGATTATACCGACTCCAGAGTACATTCTTCAATAACTCTGTAATAATGATCCAGGTAAATCTGATATCCAGTAGACGACTGATTGGCGTTGTAACTTAAGGAAACCCCTTCAGAAAAAGCCGTGAAATTTTTTAAAGCTGTTGGACCTCTAAATCTTTTGCAAAACACATCATACCATACTAGTTTCTATCGCGTTGACTTGTATTCCTCAATGATATAATTGTCTTTTTTTTTTTGAGTATTGAACCATGTAATTCTCGCCTGTTTTATTTCCCTCTAATTTGATCTATATCGTCGTATACCTGCAAATATATATATATATACGCCGTATGCCACCATTATGTATAAGCACAGCATCACCGTCAATAATTTAAGGAAAAAGGACAACAGATTGACTATTAATAAATTGAAATAATATAGCATACAACGCATGCGCGCACACAAGCCAAAGTAATTACAACAGGCAAAGAAAAAAAATTAAAAAGAAAACAAAAAAAAAACAAATCAACACTTTAATCCAGCTACTGACTGAGAGCATAAACATACTAAGTCGAGATAAGTTATTTTGTCAAATTTCCACATTTGACAGAATTGCTTCAGCTGTATAACGAATGTCATCAATACTATAACAATGCGGACTTGCACTTTTGACTAAAGAAACAAAAGAATATGTCTTTTGACAAAATATATGGACAAAAGTATATTATAGCTTGAATATAAGAAAAAAATATGGATACTATAAAGACCTCAAGAACTATTTAAATGTGACGAAAAAGTGAAAAAGGAATGTTTGAAAAATACCTATCAGAAACTACGTACTAGCAATTACCTAAATTGAACAAATTTTATAAAGTAGATCTAAATTTTTTATTAAAAAAAGTAATTTGTGTCAGATATATTTTACAGCATATTCTATCAGCTATAGTAGGCCTATGTATGTCTATTAACACCTCAGAACTCAGCTTAAAACTCCACAACTCGAATAACACCAAAGAGAATATACATATGTATATAGAAAATAGAGGCAAGGTTTAAGTCTCAGTTGCACAAATTTCGTATCGCCGAACACGAAACTGAATACATTCTACTTCCTTACCCGGCGTTTATTAAATAAAGGTAGATTACAAGATACATGTAAATAAACACGGTTAGAAAGGACATAGACAAATAAGTTTCTAAAAATAGGAACACTAGTCAAAAGGAAATAATATTTTTGTGATGTATGTGTGAACATACATATCCTCATAAATTCAAGATTCAAAGAGAAAGAAAAGAAGACTGATGGTCAGTCAGCGCACTTTGAATTGCTGAAGAATACTGTACAACAAAGGTTATGAATAATGAAAATGCATATCGCAAAAACATAAAGAGGGAGTTATGGATGCCAAAACTTGCATACATACACACATATGTACGTATTAATGTAAGGTTATACATTTAAGTGAGTGTACTTAAGTAATTTGGAACGCTGTGCGAAAAATTAAAATGGATTTGATTTGCCCACGCAAATTAGTATGTAAAGGAGCTATAACTTACGGAGGAAAAAAACAACAAAATAACAATTCAATTGTAATTGGAAGTAGATGCTCCGCAGGCTAATGCACGCTCATAGCAGGGATAGCATACCCTATTCAAGGACACGTGAATTGTGTACGTACCACAATCACAGGAATATATACAGGAATATATATAGGAATACTACAAAGCAAATCACAATGGCAAAATATATACAAAGAAAACTACATACATAAAAGCAGCTGCTGAGCTGCTGTTTTGCAGTCACATGGCGCGCCACACGCTTTTGACATTATTATGAGCTGTATATATAATTCTTGTTGGTGCCTGCGGGTATGTTAAATCCTTATAACCTTCAACAGTTGCCGGCTAAGATCTGATGGAATTGAAAAAAGCGCAATTAAAAGTTTTTAGGTATCTGTAAATTGTTTTAAATCAAACAGTACAGTCACTGATCCCTTATGTATCCCTCTTCACAGATGTTGGCACCAATACACCAATTCAAACACACAACCACCCACCCAATCAATGCTACATCGATGTATATTGCTCATATATTGATTTTTAACCCAGCTGCTGATTGCATCAGTGATGTTAGTAGTTGCATGAGTGTAATAAAATTCCGATGTTATCCCGCATTGTAATTTTAAATTTAAAAATTTGCGTATTTCGCCAAATTACTCTCTGTTTTTCAAAGGAGGTAAATATCTGCTGGATTCTGCATGGTACCAATAACTGCTAACTAGTTACGGGTGGCGCCAATTGCGGCTTTTCCTAACACAATTTTGCTTCCTGCAAAGTTGCACGTGTGTGTTATCAAGTATTTGCGAAATGTGCCGCATTAGAACTTTCGTCTCTCCTATATTCTGCTACCTGAAAATTTTTGCCCCTCATTATCATCGCTTTTATCATCCTGGCATTCACATGCCTTTCTCGACAAGCTTTACAATCCCACCGCACTTTGAATATACTCCTCCACACTTCACTCGCTCAATTAGCCTACATTTTTCCAGACACATTGTACTCACTGCGAACCGTTAACACTTTAATGGTTTTTATCACATACAATATTCACATTTTTATTATTTTAGCACTTCCATTTCTCATTAGATAGTCTTTTCAATTACTTAATAATTTTACAATTATTTTTCTTTGTAGTACTCACTTGTATGGCAAATATTTTGAAATCAATTTTTCCGACAACTGCAGTGATAAACGGAAAATTCTACCAGTGAGAGCGAAGCTGGACTGACTGGACTGACTGTGCGATTATCGAGCTAGCGTATGTGTTTTGACTGTTCTGTACTGCAGCGAGCGAGTAGAACCGCACACAAGCTCATTCGCACTTTCAAGTTGTATACATGTGTGCGTGTGGGTGAGAATGTACATGCATTTGACAATTGCCGCCTTCCGTTTTAGGTTCTTCCGCTAAGTTGTTTTATTTCATTTGTTTTTCCTATTTATAAATTAAATAACATTGTTACTACTGATGTAGATAATTGTCGTTACAGCTTTACATTAAAAATATTCCTAAGTTGTAATGTTGTTGCATTGGATTATAAAAAATAATAAAAATACTATAACTGATTATCTCGAATAAGTTTGTTGTACTTAAAAAAAAAAGTTTTAAACATATTTGAAATAAATTTTCATGGACGTAAATGCTTGGAGTAAATCTGGAAGCTTGAGAATTTAACATTTTTATGTTTAATTATTTTTGTTTGTTTGGGATCATTGTGAATGGCAAAATTATAATTGAGAGAAGCAGCATTGTGAATACAAATAAATGACAGCTCGTTTTGTAAACAAACCTAAACAATAACAGCGAGTCATTGCAAAAATTTTGAGTTGCTCACGGTAAATAAAAAATGGTAAATATTTTCAATAACTGCTCATGTAAAGAACATATATAATTAAATTTTTTGCTGTCATAGTTTCATTTCAACGGTTTCAATATGGAATTCTTGGATAATGGGCGCAGTTTCCAGGAAACATACAAGTGCTTCCCGGTGGCCATGTTGCCCGGCAACGAACGAGAAGATTTAGAACGTGGTGGTAAAAGTAAGTATTCAATTTATTCGCGTACATATGAGACTATTAAGTAATATTTTCTATAATGTACATATGTAGTTATTATGCCACCATCAGCATTAGATGTGCTTACACGCCATAACGTTGAATATCCTATGCTCTTCAAACTGACGAATCGTGCTCAAAAACGCACAACACATGCCGGTGTACTCGAATTCGTTGCCGAGGAAGGTAAATGCTATTTACCCTTGTGGATGATGCAAAACCTTTTGCTTACGGAAGGCTGTCCTGTTCGCATCGAAAGTGTCAGCTTGCCAGTAGCAACCTTTTCAAAGTTTCAACCACAAAGCACTGATTTCCTAGATATTACCAATCCCAAAGCTGTTTTGGAGAATGCTCTTCGTAATTTTGCTTGTCTTACCACTGGCGATGTAATTGCTATCAAATATAATAAGAAAGTGTACGAATTATGCGTGTTGGAAACGCGTCCAGGTAATGCTGTCAGCATTATTGAATGCGATATGAATGTAAGTTCCATGGCAAACATATACATCTATTTTTAAAAAGATTAACGCCTACGACTTTAGGTGGAATTCGAAGCTGCTATAGGGTATGAACCGAATAAACCTAAAACTGAGGACCCTCCTGTACAGGAACCTCAAGATCATGTTATGGAGGAGGTGGTGGAGACATTTAAAGGTTCTGGTGTACGTCTGGATGGCAAGAAAAAGAAAGACAATCAGCTAGACACCCCCGTAATTAAAAGGGTAAATATAGCAATTTTTTTAAAATAAAATCTTTATGCTATAAAGATATGCTATAGATATTTATGCTATAAAGATATATATAGTACCTCCGTTTCTGCAGGTCCTCGCTCGTGGTGTACCCGATTATGATTACAAGTTTGGGTACTTAAAGTTTGATCGTTCTATCAAATCAATCAACGAACGTATTGCTAAAACGGATGGTGAAGAAGGTGAGCCAGAGACTTTCCATGGTCAAGGCTTTTCAATGAAAACGCGTAAATTGTAAAATCATATTAGCGTATTTGTACTAATATAGTTTAAGAAACCTTTTCGAAAGGAATGCAAATTAAATTTATTCATTAATCTTTAATAACTACAGAACTCAGAATTGCCTTAATATTCAATGCTTTTACAAATTCCAAGTTAATTTAATAACTTCGTCTTTTTGTTCGGGCGGTGGTGATGCGAGAGACATTGCAGGCAATTTGCGTATCTTTCGGCCATGTTTGCCCTCTTTTCGTTTCCATAAACCTGAGCGTGGACGATTGCCCAGTAGACGCATTCGTTGTGCGCTTCCAATATGTTCTTTATTGTGCTCAACATTTGACAGGCGACCTGTTATATAAAATCGATTAACACTTATTAAATTATTATAAATAATTCTATTGAAGTAGATGTCTCACCAACTGTAGCCATACATGTACGATCAAATGCAAATTCTCGTTTTGACGGTAACTGAACCACAACTTTGTCATCGAATTTTCTTAAAATAGTTCCAAATGTACCTGCTGCATGTATCAAGTGAAATGGATAACCGGGATTTTTCTCCAGGTTATGTATGCGTGTACCAACTGGTAAAGCTCCAAGTGGGTAGGCATCACCTTCATTTGGACGTACTGTAATGTATATAAATTTACATATATCAAATATATCAAATATATTACGTTTTGACAAGCCTACTCACCCGGTATACGCGGTATAAATCTCGAAGTTCTTATAATGTCATCAACTTTCATATTTTCTGTTGCTAATATGTACTTAAGTTCATCTCCTACACCGACAAGTGCTACCTTTGCAGTGCGACAACCATCTTCGATTATTTCTAACACACGCTCCTCTTGTGGTGGTCCTTCCAATGGTCCATCCCGAACCCATTTTACCCAATGATATTTCTGTTTTAATCCACCACCTATGCCTTTGGCTACCAAGCGTCCGGACACTGGATCACGCCCTGCTAAATGAGTGATTTTCAATGGTTCTACGGTGTAATTTTCAGGGTAGTGCACCACTCGTCGAAATTGCTGACCAGCACCTGGTTCGGGCTTTTCTACTACTTTGCATTTCCCACGAACTTGAACACCAGCGACAATAATGCCGATATTGTTTATTAACTGATGACGGGAGGCATTTAATGTACAATTAGCAAACAAACGGGTTAAGTTATTCATTTTTTTATATAATAGAAATAATAAAGAAGTCAGTTGGTGTTTAATCCATCGGTCTAAAATGTATGCAAATGGGGTGATCAGATGTTGGCGAACAAGGTTGTATTATTTTGTAAATTTACAAATTACAATTAAATACTCCAAAATTTTATTTTAAGAACTTGTCCATCCACACACGGAACCCAAACTAATAAATTGTCGTAAATATCTTTTTATTTTATTAATAAAAATATCTAAAAGAGAAACAATTCATCAATTTTTGAAAGCGGTCATTATATTTCCTAAAAATTCCTTTACTTCAGAATTCTGCAATAAAGCACGTTTTTTACCACTCAAAACCATGCCTAAGATATCTGGGCATTTCTCTTTATCACGGGGGTACATATCTCGACCGTCAATTTCATCGGCACCACCACCGCCACCACTGCCTTCCTCAACACCGGGTGATGAACATAAAGCATTGGCGCTTCCACTCTGCACTGCATTACCAGCCGGCGATGACACTATGTTACCCACCAATGTTCCCTGTGCTTTGTGACGTTTGTTTTTGCGAATTCTTCCGCCATCTTCAACACTTATTGGCATTTGAATTTGCATTTGTGTCTGCGAGTGTGTTTGTATTTTGGTGGTGTTTTTGTCCGTTCGCTTTTGATAGGGTCTCCGTGTTTTGGCTGGTTCTTTCTGTTGTTGTTTCTCTTTCCTTTTCGATGTTGATGTCGGCGCAGTGACGTCGTTTACTGCTGAATTCACGTTCACGTTTGCTGATTGTGGTGCTGGTGCTGCAGTTGTCACTATTTCTCGTGCCGTATCCCCAGAAGGGTGAGTAATTATTTGTGTTTGTTGTGGTTGTGTATGGGGTTCCTGTTCTTGTTGAAGACGTCGTTTCACGTGCAAATTTAGACGCTCCTTAATAAGGCGACGCGGCTGTGCTTCCGTTTCCGGTAATTGTGGTCCTTCTGTCTTAACAATTTGCAAATTTTCCGGTAATTCGGCCATAATGTCTTTCTTTTTAGTGCTGTAAGTCGTACTCCACTTTTCTATGTGGCTGACAATTGGAAAAAGTAAGCGATATTGGCAATGCTGTTGCAAATAACCCAGCCAACAATTACAAGTGGAGCGGGAAACAAATTGCAATATTTAGGAAGCATTTTCGAAACAATTTATAGAATACTTGTAGGAAATGACTTTTTTTGCACAGTTGAATACAAAAATGTTGAAGAGTTGTTATATATACATTCTAATTGAATTAATATTTTTCTTTAAAAATGTTTTCATCTCACCGAAATTGAAAAAAAATATTAATTGGGAAGAAAAATATTAATTGGGTATTGCATTTTGTTCGATTCCACCACCTTGCCGCGCATGACACTTTGCGCGTATGTTTACTAAATCGCGCTCGTTTTGTTGCGTGCACTGGTATTTGTATTTATTTTTCTTCCTCCCTTCCCTTGGTAGTTAAACAGCTCCTATACACTGTACACAAGTGCGCTATTCTGCAGATGTCATTTGCGTATGTATTCAGCGCAGTGCTGCCAACCATCAGATACACAACACACCCTGTGTTGGCTGTCTTCTCGTTGGTAAGAAGAAACGTGTTTTGTGCAGAATTTTCAGTTCTTCATTTTCGATTTCGGTTTAGAATTTTGTTTGTAAACACGCGTGTGGCAAAAAAATATATATCCAAATATTGTCGAAAAATTAACTTTAACTTTCGTGGTAAGTGTAGTAAAGTGAGGATATTAGATTTGTTAAATTTGAGAAAAAGTCGGGGCTGTCGCTTATGAGCGCGCTGTTGCTCCCCAACGTTGAAGCGGCTTTTCATTTTCCAATAGACGTATGTGTGTGTGTTTTTGCCTTTGCTCTGTACCGTCATTGTGCGTTTTTCAATATTAGTGTTTTTGGTTTATTTTTCTCGTTCGCAGTTCTGCTCAGCACAACACAAACATACATACATACAAACAACATAAAACGGCAGGGAAAAACAACAACAGCAACAACAGTAAGAAAAACAAAAACGACAAAAACAACAATCAGCCATTAGCCAACAGAGCCTGAGCCGTAGCCATAGCCAGCCAACGAACGACGGAGCCAAAAAAATAAAGTGAAGTAAATAGAAGAGGGGATGTGAGCTGCAAACGGGACAGGATCGATCGGATGTATTGAAAAGAGAAGTGCGCAAAGCGTGCGGAAAACAATTCAAATTTGGAAAAATCTTTGAAACGCAGAAAAGGAAAAAACCTTGAGTTTTTATTGTCCAAAGCGACAAATTAAAGTGTTAATATTAGCAACAACGGAACAGTGGCCGCATGTGAATAGTGTGCAAAACGTGCAAGTAAAAATTTATATTTTTTGTTAAAGGAAAGAGAATTTAGTATTTTAGTGGAGACAGAAAATTGTATAGAATAAAAATATAAGAATCATAACAGAAAAACAAACGCACCATAACATAACCAAGTGCAACTGTGGCGTAGCGATAACACATTTTTTCGTTAGGAAAAAAGTGTAGAAAAACATAATTAAGGAAAAAGGCGCCGCATACAAATGGAATACTTCCCCCACCAACAACAACAACATACAGCTCAGCAAGTGGATGACGGTTCTATATCCGGCCCGGCAACCAATATAAATACTATCAGTAGTAACAACAACAACATAAACAACGTTCGTAGCACAAACAATACCCCGCCCACCTCAAACACAATAAATAGTGCAGCAACAGCGGCCACCGTCGACGCTGCAACTGTAGCCATCCCCAAGGATATGCTCCAGTTGCATCATGGCAGTGGTTCGATACTAACAAATAATAACAACAATAACACGAGTAACAACAGTAATAATAATACTAGTAGCGCTGCCTTAGAGGCCATGAATACATCAACATCATCTAACGCCAACACCAATTCGGTAGTAGTTGCAGCTGGTAGTGGCAGCAGTACATCCAACAGTGGTGTCGGGAATAATGTTGGCTCCAATCTGAATACCAATCACCCACCTGCCCATGCCTCAACCCCCGTTAATTCGGGCGGCGGTACATCAAACATTTTAACTGCACCTGACAACGCGCTCGGTTTTCTAAAATACGACCAGGAATTGTTATACATCACCGAGCCATGTACTATTATTGGACGAAACTCATCTACATCGCATGTGCATTTTCATGTAGCCGAAAACAATTTGGTGTCGAGAAAGCATTTTCAGGTTCATTACGATGGAGATGCACGCGACTTTTTCGTGCAGTGTCTAAGTAAAAATGGTATTTTCGTCGATGATTTCCTGCAGCGACGAAATGCTGATCCGCTTCGATTACCTAACAGGTAAGTTAAGCGCCATAATCAATACTGAATGTACATATATTAAAATGTATTAAATCTATCTGAAAAGCACGAATGCGGATTGCATGGTTAAATTTATCAAATATTGTACATAAGTATTTGTATCCCTCACAACTTTTTAGAACATTTTGGCTTTAAAAATAGATAATCTGAAACTTCTGAAATATTTTTTTTTTTATATATTAAAATTATTTAATATAATTATATATTTTCAGCTGTTACTTTCGCTTTCCCAGCACCGAGATTCGCATACAATTCGAGAGTTTCGTACACGGTGGCGCTTTAAATGCTTCCGGCGCTCAAAATAATTCGAACAACAGTGGCATATCGACCATACCGTATCATAATAATAGTCACCACAATGTGGCTGCCCTGCAGAATAATAGTGGAATAGGAGGAGGTGGCGCTGGCGGTGGAGGCGGAGGCGGAGGTAATGCTCAATTCATTATTTCGCCAGCGCCACCCGATGATCATCATCATCCGCATGCGTCGACTGGACCACCAACGCATGCGCCAACACTTGTATCTCATCACCATCAACCGCATGGGTCCTCTGGTTCAGTGTCATCGGCAACACATCTACCGAATATGGATAATTCAAATGTGTACGCACCACTAAAAATATCCATACCGAAGAAGGAGCAGAAGAGCCCATATCTATCACCAACTGGCAAGTGGAATTTGCACTGTTTCTTATTCAAACACAAATGTGTATGCATTTGTATAAGTATACACTGAGAGAAAACTATTTGCATATTATAGCAAATGCGTACTGTAGAGCCTTAGATTTAATTACGTTTCAGAAAAGCCCCAATTCGATATTTTTTAGTATTTGTTTTTTACTTTATTTTTGTTTTGTTATTATGTATTGGCGTACAGACTTCATTAAATTACACTTGACACAGTGTAAACAAATGCATATACAAAAACAATGTAATGTGAAACAAAGCGCCGCTTTGTATGCACACTGAAAAAACGAATCGGAACAAAACAAAAAGTAATTATTATCTACGAACGAATCATGCGAATTTGCATGCTGTCTTCTATCTTCTATCTTCTAAATTTTTTTATTTTTATTACTATACTAATTGCGTACATAAATGCGGTAAATTTTTAATTGCAAACGTTGCACGTGGCTCTAAATTAATTTTAGAAATTTACCATAAAAACTTTCGGAAATGTGTTGTATGAATGTTTTAACATATAAATATTTAGAAAAAAATTGATGACATAACGTAAGATAGCATTTTTTCTTTCAAAAATGCCTACATGTATGTATTAAATCGTATTAAACAGAACTTTATATTTTTTTGTTAAATGCTATTAAGAATATTACCACATAACTCATAAAAATGTGAAGTAACTTTAACCCAGTTTGTGTAAAACAAATGCATGGTACATAAGGAAATTAATTTTTATGTATATATAAAGCAACAAAAACGAATCGGTTAAGTGACGATTGTAATAGCTATAAAATAATTTTTAATTTTATAATTTACAGGTACAATAAGTGCTGCAAATAGTTGTCCAGCCAGCCCGCGACAAGGTTTTCATCAGAACCAAGCCAATTATAACAACTATAGCAACAACAATTTACAAAACGTAAAAATAATTGAACAAAGTAATTATTTAATATTTTTAATGATGAGGTAATTTCTTTTCAGCAAGACCTATTCCAAACACCATCAACAGCTAACTATAACCACAATGAGAAGCCACCATATAGCTATGCTCAGTTGATTGTTCAAGCTATATCCGCAGCACCGGATAAGCAATTGACACTTTCTGGCATTTATTCATTTATAGTCAAGCATTATCCGTACTATCGTAAAGAAACAAACAAAGGTTGGCAGAACTCCATACGCCATAATCTCAGTTTGAATAGGTAAATAATTTAATAATCAACTTATTTTCAGTTGGGCATTGTCTAATATTTTCCTATATTTTTAGGTATTTCATTAAAGTTGCACGCTCTCAAGATGAGCCGGGCAAGGGAAGTTTCTGGCGAATTGATCCTGATAGTGGCGCCAAGTTGATTGATCACAGCTACAAGAAGCGGCGTCAACGTAGCAGCCAAGGTTTTCGCCCGACATATGGCATGCCACGTTCGGCACCAGTCTCACCGAGTCATATGGGTAAGTTAAAACTTTCATATGCTTTTTTCAACCACTAATTAGTTGCATATATATTGGAATATTTTTTAATATAAAATGTAGACAATTCGCGTGAGAGTTCGCCACTGCAGGATTTCGTTTTGCAATCGGCACCTGGATCGCCGGGCATGTCTATTGAACAACGCGCAACCGATGGTGGTAATAAGTCTACTAGCAAGCGATAGCGCGTTTGTTTTTCTTTTAGTATAATTACAATAAAATAATGTGCGTTGAATTGCAGATATTATGTACAACAACACAACTCAGAATATGCACCAATCGACGGCTAACAATTCCCACAATCAATACAAGTAATTTTTATTTTGTTTTTAATATTTTTTATTATCTTGTATCAATCTGCTTTTTTATTTCTGTTAAATTAAAAACTTTAAGCATTGTTTTCTACTTCATAATATTTTTTTTTTTTCATATTGTGCAATATTTTAGTTTCCAAATTATTTCTCGGTACTAATTTTTCTGCGACAACATTTTAAAAATTACAAATTTTCTTTATGTATGTATTAATATTCGTTAAAGTGGTTTTATTTTCTGAATATTCCTTATTCCATTAAAGTTAGCACTAGTTTTAAAGTCTATTTATTATCATTATTTTTTTTTTCAATTATTAAAAAAATTAAACTCAGCTCCATTAGAAACCATCTGGTGCATATACTAATTTCTAAAACAATAATTTTCAGCAGTAGCGGAAGCCCATACTATGTTTCAAATCAAAATTCAACTATTGCCGGTGTACAGCAACAACAACAACAACATCTACACAACGAGAGTGGAGTGATCATTGGTAGTGGCAGCGGAAATGGTGTTGGTGCCTTGATTGCGCTCAAACGTAATCATGCTATGGCAGCTGGGGCACAACAACAACAACAACAACAACATCAGCATCAAGTGCAAACATTACATCCCGACATTATATACGAGGAGATGCCAACTGATTACAGTGGTAATATGGAGTCTGGCGATGAAGGCTGCAGTATTGGTGGTAGTAATGGCGCTGGCAGCAGTGCATCTTGTGACGCTTCCAAACGCCCCAAATATATATCTGAAGTACTCTGATATGTTGCTGTTTCCGTTTCAGTTTCTTCTAATGTTTGCAAGTAATGAAGAAAATTCTACGAGAAACTAAATAATACAAAATATTAAATATTTATCTAATGACAAAAATTTGCCACAGCAAAGTTCCCGATACACACATACATACAACAAATTAAAATAAAGCTAGAGCTCACAAATGTTTAAATTTGCTATAAATGGAAAATGTAAAATGCGAAAACCAATTCGGAAATACGTAATACTTTACTGTTTTACTAACAAACAAATCAACAATGTGTAAAACAATTCATCCTTTTTATTATTTCTTCAGTATACGAAGACAACATTCAAAGGCAAATTGTCTATGAAACCTTGTATCAAGCTTTTAATAGTAAATATCTGTCTACAAATAGTAAATAGAGCTTTTGATGATTTACATGAATTTTCTCGATCGGAATGTCTTCTTTCATCCAAATTGACTGCAAGTATTAGATAAGTTCTATTTAATTATAATTAATACAAATACAATATATTTCTGAATTGGACTAAAGCGGCATTAGAAAACCATAGTGGGTCAGAAAGTAGTTAAAACACATTTACACAAAACAAAATTGAGAAATATGTAAACTAACATTACTTACAAAATATGTCGATGAAGATAAAGAAAATGAAAAAAGTAAACCAAGATCACAAGAAAAATTGAGAAACAGGAAATCAACCAACCAAGAAACATCTTTATTACTATTAACCCATCGGTATATTGAATTTGACAAGCGAAGTATGTGAACAAAAATAATTGTTTTATTGTTTCTAATCTTTCTAAAATATGAATATACAATCCTCCTCTCTATTGCTTTAATATTTGTTGTTGTAATGATTTATTCGTTTAACGATTATCAAAATTGTATCCCTAGCATACTGTAAGATGTACTTGTATACTCTGGACGAATTCAATATGCTTGATGATGCTATATTATACTAGAATGAATGGGAGTAAAAAAGAAACAAAAAAGTTATAAAATGCAAAATGCAAACAAAAACATATAAACAACAAAAAAAGAAAAAATCAAATTTAAAAAATTGTAAACTAATGAAAGTAGTAGTACATTTTAAATGATGGGAAAAATATTTACTTAATATGCAAGTAATAAATATTAACGCTAAAAAATTAAGCAGCATGTATGGCAGAAAGCGTAGACGTATCGTATACGTCGTATACGTATGTACGACGTATACAAAACAAAAGCAAAGCTAGTAAGTAAAAGCAAAATAAATGAATCATAGTTGTGTGGCAACTGAAAAGGAGCAAAAGAATTAATTACCTATCTCTACATACCTACAATTATATCGAACCTAAATCTAGAAAAACAAATTACAACTAATACAAAAAGGTTAAATTAAATAAAAATATTATAAAGCAAGTAAACAGAAAGAACCCTACAAACAAATTTATGGTAAAGATAAAATGTATAATGATGATTGCACTTTATTTCTATTATAATAAAGAAAACTCCATTTCAATGTTTGGACAAAATGTGTATTGAGAAAAAATACAAAGAATATAGATAATCTCTGTGTATTCTTCAATCTTTAAAATATCAATGTAAAATGTGCTGTTTTGACTTGTTTAAAAATTTTCTTCGAAAAGTTTAGTGTAGTTTTCTTCTATGATCAAAATAATCAAACATTAAGAGTTCAGCTACAATCTTGAAAAAAATATGTGATGATTAGCCTAAAAACGTACAACACAAATTAAATTACGAAATTTCAGACTTCATTTTTATTAAATTAAAACCTTTTAAACATCGGTGTTTTTCATAATTATTAATGTATTTTATCGGAGTAGATACATATGAATGCAATATGTTTAATGAAACATTTGTTTAAAAATCGAATTCTGGTTATTGTATGAAAGGTTTATTCAATCATATGGACAAGAAAAAAAAAAGAACGAAGCAAAAAGAAAGCACGACTGTGAAGAAAAACAATTAGTATAATCATTAAATATAAGCAAAAATTTATTATTTCAACAGTCACATCGTGTACGTCGAGTATCGAGCAATTGTTCCATCCATTGATGTGGATTAGACCTGTCTACTACCTCTGAACGATGCAGCCGTTTTCCTTGTGACAACAATTCACAAAAGTTAACCACCGTAGCATCGTAACCGCTAGTGGTAACAAATGAGACATTGCCATCTCTATCGAATAAATATGCCACATATTTTAAACGTTTTAAATCACCGTGTATGGAAGTTTCATGTAGACTCCCAAAACCGGCATGCAAAAAAGATGTACCAAAGAGGTATGTGTTAAATAATGGTACTACCCGTAGTTCTTGAATATTTCCAGCCATATTTATGGCAGCCACATAACCATGATATTGTGCCACTTGAAAATGTTTAACGTTTTCTCTTTGATTAGCATTCGGAAGAACTGGTGCATTAGCGATATCTCCACCCACATATATGTTAGGCACGAGAGTCATTAAGTTCATGTCCGTATCAATTGTCCCATCAGAATTTAACGGCAAGCTCGAGCCAATCACCCAATTAGTATTAGGGACTACACCAACAGCAATAATTAATACGTCGCACGGATACTTATAGCCATCAACTGTTCTGATTTCTGTAACTTTAACCCCGTCTTCGCTTATTATTTCTTTAATTCTACTTTCCATTTTCATTTGAACACCCTTTTCGCGGTATAAGTGCAGTAAGCGCTCACCGATATCACTGCCAAAAGTGCTCTCTAGAGGATATTTCGTATTACTTATTAAAACAACCTGTTGACATTGAAATTATGTCTTTAATAAGTTTAATATAATCATATTATTAAATACTATACTCACCGATTTTACTTTGGTAACTACTGTGGACGTAAATTCCAAACTAATGAAACCCCCTCCTACGCATATTAAATTAGTTTTTGGTTTTAACACATGCATTATTGTTTGGATATCTTTATAATCGTGAATTGAGAATACATTTCTTAAATCGGTACCAGTAATGCGTAATTTAGTTGGTTTCGAACCAGTCGCAATGAAAAGTTTATCGTATGTAATTAGTTGTTCATTGGAACATCTAACCGTTCTCATGGATGTGTCCAATTTAGTTGCCTCCACACCCAATATTAGTTCAATGTTATTTCGATTATAAAAATTGGTATCGCGTAAATGCAACTCAGTTATATCCACTTGCCATGTTTTTGACAGTTGGGTACGGTCGTAAGGTAAAGTATCTTCACCGCACAATATTATTATGCGTCCTGTGTAACCTTCTTGACGTAATGTTTCAGCGCATGTAGCCGCCCCAACTCCACCGCCTACTAACAAAAATATACGCTCGTCAGACTTATTGTATTGTATCATTTCTTTAGTGCGCCGTATCTTATTAAGATCTTTGATCCTTGCACGCACTTTAACCTCTCCACTTGTATCTATTTCAACGGGATACGATGGTAATGAATCTAAACCCGGAAAATCTTCTATATCGCCAGTTCTGATGTTATAGCAAGAACCATGCCGTGAGCATCTGATGCGTCCACGTCCTAATACGCCTCTAACCAAAGGCGCACCTTGATGGGGACAGGCTGCTCCGATGGCCCAGATTCGGTCGTTTTGACGTATTAACAATAATTTATTGTTTTCATCAAAATTGTACTCTTTAACTTCGTCATTATTAATATCCGATTCATTACAAATTGAAACATAATCGGTAAATTCAGACATTTTATTTACGCAGTTTATAAATAAGCTTTTAAATTAAAAAAAAATATTTCTCGATTTTTTTGTGCTGCTAAAAAATTTTTGTTATTTTAAATTTGAAACTCAGCTCTGACATTTTCAGTTTATAGGGAATTTAGGGTGATGCTTCTATTTCACAATAAATACGGCTTTATTTGCGAAAATACATAAATAAATACATTTAAAAAATTGCATTTTATAACATACACATTTGCTAAGATTTAAGGACTACTTTTTTCTTTAATAATGTTCATGAACTGATTTTTATCAAAAGCCACAACTTCCTATATTGCACTTCCGTTTTTCACATTGTGAATTATTGCTAAATACCGATGCAACTCTACAATTTGCTGTCAGTTATTCCAATTGGATTTCGCTGCAGCTCTGTTAGATTTGATTGCAATTCATTTGGTGCAGAATAGACTTTCGAACTATTTCGAATTGTTTCGAACCTGTCGCAATTTATTTTGACGTCGCGAATAAAATTTGTATTATTGAAAAATATTGTAAAACATTTAATAATGCCTGCTAAAGCTGTAAGTGTAATCAACGGTGACATCAAAGGTACCGTTTACTTCGAGCAGCAGGTAAGGGACAACTTTTATTACTATCTTAATACTTTTGGGGTCCAAGGTCATGGCACCGGCTGCCATTGTGAAATAGAAATGATCAAATCTTTAAATAATTAATTGGGTGCTATAACAATTAAATAATTAGCAAGATATGCGGTCTATTAACAGATGCTTGGCATATATATACACATAAATTTATCTTTGTATATAAGCATGAATAAGCATTTTTAGTATACATAGATTCCAAGCTACAAACAAGTTAGATAGGCAATGTTCATAATTATCAGTTTCATTCCGATGTGTTGATACATATCTGGTGTAAAAGCGGTGGGTTACTTGACATGCGAAACGACATTGTGGTTAAGAAATAACGAACAATTGAGTGTTATCAAATATGTAAGAGAATACTTAATTTTATAAGTACAGAACTTTCTTGATTTGTGGGTATTTTGTTTTTATTTACTTATTTCCTTAAGTAGTTTATGAATATTACAATGCGTTGTCATTTATTCTTATCGTCTACGACGAGTACAACCATTGATACGTAGAAACGTTGCTTGCATTATACTGACTATATTTTATTTATTTTGTCGAATTGTAAGATAATTATATTCCGGATGTATAAGTATATTCACATACAAATGTATTAAGGTAGGGGTCATAAGTATGCACCTCTCTTATAACATTTATATACGCATTTTTTCTGTGTAATTTACTCCATTTAAATCAGAATTTATTTCATTTACATTTTATATCGTTGGGAAAAATCTTTTTTTCTTCTAAGAATGAGTCTTCACCTGTAATAGTGACTGGCGAAGTTTCTGGTCTCTGTAAGGGTCTTCATGGCTTCCATGTGCATGAATTTGGAGATAACACTAACGGTTGCACCTCAGCTGGACCACATTTTAATCCTGCTGGCAAGGAACATGGAGCGCCAACTGACGAAAATCGCCATTTGGGTGATTTGGGCAATATTGATGCCAGTGGTGATGGACCAACCAAGGTTTTAAAGGCTAATTTTTAAAATTTATTTTATAATATTAATATTTTTAATATTAATTTTTTTTAATATTTCTACTAGGTCAGTATCAGCGATAAACTAATTACATTGTTCGGAGCAAATAGCATCGTTGGACGGACTCTTGTAGTGCATGCTGATCCCGATGATTTGGGCAAAGGTGGCCACGAATTGAGCAAGTCAACTGGCAACGCAGGTGCACGTCTTGGCTGTGGTGTGATTGGAATTTGCAAGATCTAAGTTCGCTTACTTTTTATTTTGCTTAACTTGAAGCATTTATGGCTGATAACACAATGTAATTGTGTAAAACCATAAAATATATAGATATGCATATACGAAAATATGTATTAAAATATTTGATTTACATTTCCGTACAAAATTTATTGATTTCTAATTGTGTAAGGTAACTTAAGGTTATCGTTTACATTTGTGTGTACTGCATCTATAACGTTACAAATAAAACTTATATGGTGAATTGAACATATTGTATGAATTCATAATTGAAATATGAAGAAGTTAGTCTTTGGTGTATTTATACTATGGGTATCTTATTAAATGGTTTTGTATACGTACATATATATACCATGGATCTCTTCCGGAAAAATGCAATTCCATGATAAATTTCTATAATAATGTTTGACCTCAAAAACACTCCACACCCAACAATCAAGTGTGTTTGTGAGATTGCAACGAGAATAAAACAAAGCTCCCGCACGTTTAGCGTTACCGCATTTTGAAATTATATTTTTTCAAATTTTTGTATTTTAATAATTTATATGCGATTGTAAAATCAATATCAAAGTAGTTTACTTTTAGAGTGCATGTGCATAAATTGCAATTAGAACGAATACAAAATACAGTTTTGTGTTACAATTTAATTTAACTATTTGCCGCTTCAATTTCTTTGTAAACTTCACGTTTGTATTCGTCCAGTCCGCCTTCCATGCCGCGTACTGTACGATTGCCGCACACCCACAGTTCTTTGCACACCACCTTAATGAGACGTTCATCGTGAGATACTAATATTACACCGCCCTGAAGAAGTACAAACAATTGTTTCATCAGCAAAATATATATTTATAGTAATTACAATCATTACCTTAAATGCATTAATCGCTCGACCTAAGGCATCAATGGTCTCAATATCCAGGTGATTTGTAGGCTCATCAAGCACCAAAAAGTTAGGATCGGCTGAAATTATATTCACTTTAGTTTTTAAACTTTTCAAATAGTATTACATTATTTTATACCCATGCACATCTTCGCTAAAGCGACACGAGATTTCTGTCCTCCCGACAAACTAGCAATGCTTTGCAACGCTAATTGCCCTGATATGCCAAAACTGCCCAATTGCCGACGATATTCCTCATCCGGCCGTCCCGGGAAGAGTTCTGCCAATACACCCACACAAGTAGTATTCATGTTCAGGTGATCAACATGATGTTGAGCAAAATAGCCAATTCGCAGACCACGATGCGAAATAATGTTGCCGTGTATTGTAGTCAATTGACCAACAATGATTTTAAGGAGTGTGGTTTTACCCGCGCCATTTTCTCCCACCTAATAAAATAAATTGTAAAAGGATTCAATGTATGACAGTAATGGTTCAAACTAAAACTTACAATACATATTCTCGAATCTGAGGTAGCTGATAGATTCACATTTTTAAAAACGGGTAATGGATCTGAGTCCTTGTATCTAAATTCGATTTCTGATAAAGCTAAGACCGGAGGGTTTAATGGTTCAACATCGGGGAATTTCAGTTTAACTTCAACTTCTTTTTCGACAGGCTTCAATTCGGGTCTGCAATAGGATATTATACAAAAACGTTTGTAGAAATACTCACTTTCATAAATTTTATTTCAATATAATAACTTACAGCTTTTCCAACATTTTGATTTTTGACTGTACCGAAGATGCACGATTTGCATTATAACGGAATCGGTCGATAAACTCTTGCACATGCGCACGGTGTGCCATTTGTGCTTCGTATTCGCGGCGTTGCGCCTTCAATTTCTCGGTCTTTGTCTTCTCAAACTGCTCATAATTACCTCTGTAAGAAATATACACTCAATATGTATTAAATTTTAACCAGTAATTTCATTTTAATTTACTTGTAAGCCTCAAGTGCCTGGGAATGTAGATGTATGATATCGGTTGGGACAGTTTCTAAAAAGTTACGATCGTGAGAAACAACTAAGAGTGTTGTCGGCCAGGATTGAAGATAATTTTCAAGCCATATGATGGCTTTTATATCCAACATGTTGGTCGGTTCATCGAGGAGTAGTAGATCAGGTTTGGAAAAAAGTGCACGGGCTAAAGCCAAACGCATACGCCAACCACCAGAAAATGATTTAGTTGGTCTTTGCTGCATATCAGCATCGAAACCAAGACCACGCAATATAACAGAAGCTCTTGCCACCGCCTTATCTGCTTCAATATTCTGCAACTGTGCGTATACTTCATTCAACTCTGTACTTAACTTCGTGTCCTGTACACCACTATTTAAAGTGGCAAGTATTTCTTTTTCGCGTGTTAACAAACGATTACGTTCAACATCACATTCCAGGACACTATCAACGGCTTTTGTATCATCACCAACTACTTCTTGTTCTACATGCAATACGCTGATGTGTGAAGGTATGGCCAATTGGCGATCCGAAATCATACGTAAAAGTGTGGTTTTACCTAAACCATTGCGACCGACAAGACCGTATCGACGACCCAAAGACAGTAGTAAATTGGCGTTTTGCAGTAAAACTCTACAGTAAAAATATTATATATTTTATAAATATACTGTTCTAAATCAAGAAGATTGTAAGTTTAATTACTTATCACCAAATGCCAAATCGAAATTCTCTATTTTTATATCCATTGATCGATTTGTGCCTTTTTGCTCCATTTTCGTATTTTTCTTACTCATAACTTGTGAGGCTGTGGCAGTTTGCAGTTTGACGGGTGCAGCAACCGATGATTTCACAACATCCTGCCGCTTTTCCTGCTTCTGCTGTAGCTTTGCTTCGGCTTTCTCCAGCTTTTTGCTGTTCACTTTCTAGATTTACAAGATGATCATAAATAATTAATATATAAAAACATAATTTTCAAGTACTCACCGAACCACCATCCTTGGAAGTTAGCCATATGCTTTGCATATTCTTATCAACATTTTCCATCTCTTTGGCCATAGCGGCAATATTAATTGGAGCATTTAATACTTTACGAACCTCATTTTTTGTATTCTTCTTAATTATATTCAAAAACTCATCACAAACGTCCCTGATAGAGTATATAAATTCCATATTTACATACATGCTATTAAAATTTTGTTACGTTTTAATTACCTTATGCTTTCCTCGGATTTCCCCGTATCAATGCTTTGCAGAATATCGCCCACAGCTTCATATATGTCATCGCATGACTCAAAATCTTCCAAACTACCACATAGCACACCTGCAATTTTACATTAGGTTTACCAAACGCAACCACATTTCCGCATTGGGATTTACTTACCCTCCACATAATCCTTTAGCTCATTATCAATGGCTGGAAATTCACGCTCCAAAATATCTGTGAATTGGCTCATATTTGTGCCTATCCGCAGTTTTTTCCCAACTTTTAATATATTCTCTGCTTTCACTAGCAACAACTAAGCGAACACGATGAAAGTGTGTAATTGAACTAATAACCCGACAGCAAATTTAACAAAATTGCTTGCTCTATACAATTTTAGTAGAACTTTAAATGGTAAGTTGTTCACGATTTGTATAAGTTAACATTACCACAGTGCTAAATAAAATTGGAGCGATATTTTGCACAAATTACCAACAATTTGTACATCAATCGCCACACACAAAAGGCAGGAAATCGGGAAAGACCAGACAATTTCACCAGCTGTAGCAGTGACAATTGTGAGACGTCAGCCATATGTGGTGTTGCCATTTTACCGTAATTTGGCTTTTACGACATACAAGTGATAATGCTGGTAATAGGCGAAAACTGAGAATACTAGTTTTTCGGTTTAGTTTTTATAAAACATTTTACATCGTACTTCCGCCCAAAGAGTTTAGAAGAATTTTAAGCCGCAGTATTCCCGCCCCATTAGAGTTAATTAAAAAGTGGTCTGGAGCTACCATTATCATTTACCGTTATACAAATTCGAAATATCAAACAAACACAGTTTCCGATTTTTCAATGAAAAAATATATTTTTTTGTTAAATTTGGAAAAATAATCCATTTTCGTTTTTATAATAGTTTAACAACAAATATTTATGGAAGAAAAACAAGTTAATATGTGAAACTTCCAGAGTCTAAATATAGACAAGCAGTTAGTAAGTTTGCAAAATAAAGGCAATTATTATGCTATTTTTTTTAATAAAAATTATATAAGTGCTGCTAAAAACTAATAAAAAAAAATAAAACAATTCATAAAACACAAGGATAATGTATGTAAAAATACAATACCTACAATAATAGAAGTTCGAGAAATTCATTAAAAAAATACAACTAAAATAAGTTAGTCAAAAATAAATATTTGAATTCCAAAATAACATTGTTTACGGAGAAAACACAAATTGTCTAAAATCGACTGGTCGATTAGTTTTCCATCAATAAATAAACAACTTAAATTGCTACAATTTTAATAAAAAATAGCCTAAGCATGCGCTAAATAGTGATATTTAATAAAAAGAAAATAACAAATAATTCAATATGTACCTTTCATATAAAATGGCTATAATAAAGTGAATTTCATATGAATGTCCCGATACCATACATATTGATGCATAGGCATGTTTGTATATCCAATACGCGTAATTTACAAATAATTAATTGCTATATATAATATATAGTACATATACATATAAATTATCAGATATTTTATATTGATCGCTGTTGTGTAGTGTATTAGTTTACATTTTTACAATATAGTCCCCATCCTTCAGTTGGGTACCATTTTCAAACTTAATTAACTTAATTCTAAGATGAAATATATAATTCATAGACCTCCTGCCATTTTGAACTCATTTTATGTATTATGTGTTAAGTTGACTCATTGGTCGTTAAAGATGACGTGCTTGTTATTGGATTAGTGGAAGTAGTGGGTGCGAGTGTATTAGATACAACTATAGCTACTGCAGTCGCTTGCGACTTTCGCTGTCTTGCACCGCGTCCAGATAGTAGATATGATAAATCGATGGGCTGTTCACTTACAGCCGTTTGAGTATTCTTCCATTTGAGTTTCATTGTTTCGAGTACAGATTCCAAGCGGTCGCGTTTTTGTTTTATGGTCTAAATAAATTAAGAGTCAAAATTAAAACAGCTTTACGAATTTAATGAAGTTGAATTGGGTAATACCTACCTGTACGCTTAGGGGTATAGGAGAAATTAAATGTACTATTGCTGGGTTGTTATTGTTTTGACGTTTACGAACGTTGTTCTGTGGTGTTTTATTCGGAGTTTGTCGGCCTACTAGAGCACTGGAGGACATTTCCACCGCATACGGAGCTGAGGAGACGGGAGTCACCGATCTGTTGCTAGAATTTCTAGCACTCGATATATGATCATTCTCAGTCTTTTGTCGTTTCGATTTCAATAAAGCTGGATCAACGTCATGTGGCTGCAAAGTTTTGATCATTTTTTGTTTAAAATTTTTTTAAATTAGTAGCTCACTCATCACATACATGAGATGTTTAAATTATAAGTAAAGTCTTATTTCACTTACCGCATAGCTTTTAGAAATTTTTAACTTTTCCGGAAACTTTCTAAATGCATATGTCTTTGTACAAGTCGGATAATTGACCTTAGCTTTCGAGAAGAAGCGAGCTGTTTTGTCTACACGCAGTTCACAAATATAGCAATGTGTCTCATCGGTACACTCGACTGGTCGACCCTTGCAGAAAGTTGTGCGATCAAGCACCCAGCAACGCCCGATCACCAATTCGATCGGTACGATTTCATAGAGTGGCACACGTACCACTTCATTGGGATAGAAACGACGCGATGGTTCGTGAAATGTCTCATGAGGTCGTAAAAAGTGATGTCCAAATATGAAACGTTTACCTTCCTCATTCTTCCACAAGCGTTCCACACGAAATATATCACATTCATTGTAGTCAATGGTGCCGATCGTTTCGTATGTATGCTTTTGTTTTGGAATTACATTACCAGATGCATCTTTGATGGGTATATCGCGTAATACATAAACAGCATCACCTTGACGGACATGTAAATCACCGCGCATCAAAGTCAAATAATAGCGATGACCTTCTTCCGTGTAATCGTCCAGCGGTATTTCACGGTCCACAATGCGCGATTCGCAACGTTCGCAAAGATAGTTGTCTGCATTTACGTCCGCTTTTGTACATTCAGTGTGCTGCCAAACCATGCAACGTGCACATTGTATCATTAAACCCTCATCCTTGTATAAACCACAAATGCACCTTATTATGTCTTCATTACATGTAGGAGTAATAACACTGGTGGTGATGTCATTAGCTACATGATTTGGTGCGATAGAGATAATTGACTCAAACAATTTGTCCTTTTCATCCGCCAATATTTTTGTTTGATCACAGAAACCTTTCAACATGGATTCATCACCACCCAAAATCTCCAGCAAACGTTCGTAAATTTCTTGTTTTTTGCGCTCATATGCTTTGATGAGTTCCTGCAATGCTGTCTCATTACGACTGCCCTTTACAACTTGTCGCTGTGCTGCTGAAAATACTTTCTGCATATCTGAGTTGAATTCTGACGGCTGTTTGTAGTAGCCTTGCTCAATGTTGCTTTGTACGGTCTTCAGGTCCGGCACATCTGTTTTTTGAGGTGCCTTCACCGCTTTCTTTTTCTTATTAGCACCTGTAGCATTACTATTGCTAGCAATAACGTCTCCCTCATCGCCTTCATTACCGGCGCCAATCAGGTTAGGTGCGCTTGCGCTGTGCGTAAGCGAAAAAACTGAAATATTTTGCTTTTGATCAAAGGGATCTTTAAGCGTTTCAAGTGACGTGCAAATATCACGTAATATAACTGCGATTTTGGCCATTTTTTCCACCTCTGGGTCCTGCACAGCGTGTGTCAGACCACGCGTCTTTATGCTACGTGGTGAACGCAGAGCCGATATTTGGGTTGCCAATGATGCTGGCGTAGATGGTCGGCGATTTGTAATTGTCGCAGCGCTACTGGAATTCATAGGTGAGCCGATGGGCATAGAAGAACTCGGCGACATGCCGTTTACTTTCATTTCACCTGTAACTTTTGCCGTACGACTCGCTTTGCAACGACGTATCTACAGTTGGAAAGATACAACATTCAAAAAGAATTCAAAAGTGGCATAACTTTATTAGGCGTTACCTTTTCGAAATTGCGTACCAAAAATATACCGTGCTGTTTAACTAATTTTTTTTCCTTATCGGAAAGCTGCTGTACAATTGCTACTATCACATCTTTGGAAGGTACACGATCGGTGTTCTTGCGCGCCTTGCGTTTACGTTGTCGCCCATTACGAGTATCTTTTGCTGTTGGGTCCGTATTCTGTCATAAAATAAAAATTGTTCAGAGTTTAGTTATTTCAGTTATTTTAATGTTCTCTTAGTATAAAACCAAATGCTTACCTTAGTTTCAATTGGTAGAGGTTTAATACGTTGTGATTTGCCACCGATCACGCCACGACATTGTGGTGTGTTACAACGGCATGGCTGTCCTTCTGATGGATTAAAGAGCGAAAAATTATAGTCATATGAAAGTTCTTCACCCGGTTCTATGTTTCGTTTAGCGAAGAGCGCCATCCGTGACAACCCATTAACGGACCATTTTTGCATCTCGCAATTAGGCTGACACGAGTGATTCACAAAACGTCCATCACTGCCCATACGATGTCCATCGATTACCAAACCACCATCCAAATGCAAACAATAGTGGTGAATGTCATTTAGATAGATGGTACCCATGCGATCTTTGAATTCACGCTCGGTTACCACCTCGCCCACATACTCTAATATATAAGTCCCCTTTGAAATAGCCATTTTAGTGCGTACACCCCAACCTTTGTCGGTGGTCATGAAGCGTTCTACACCAGGCGCTACCTCATGACGTTGTATTTTCTGATTGCGACATTTTTCACGTGACGGACAACTTGAAGGTGAACATTCGGTGTATACCATGCGATTCAAACAATTATCGCTGCAGCCTTGATCCGGCTTACAATTGCAAGTGGGATGATCGATACCAGCCGTATTGGGACGCACAGCATCAGCATATATATTTGTGCGTATTTTACGATAGTTCCATGAAGGCACGGTGATTCTTGTGGGCAATTTGGAATTGGTATATGCCCACCAGATGTCGTAGGGCAGCTGAAAATCGATTTGTGTACGACGAAAATATTGTTCACAATAGGGCGGCGGCAAGAGAGAAGGTGTTACGGGTATAATTGGTATACCATTGTTGTTAACATTTTCAGTAATCGAATTATTGCTGACTTCACTAACTGCTAATGTTGTGGGCGCTGATAGTAGCTCCCTTCTATCCGTCGATTTTTTGGCATTTAAAGATGTATGCAATTGTTTAAAATAATCGGAAAACAGTCCGGCAGGCAAATAGTTTTTCTTTAGACGAGCAACTTTTCGTACTGAAGTGGCGCTAACGCTGCTCGTACTCGTCACATTTGTTGACGTAGAACATTTCTCGTCACTGGTATCACTTGTAGCTGCCTCCGAATCAATGAAGGGAGTTTCACTTCGCGGTAAAATATCCTGTTCTGGATAGTTAATATTTGAGTCCTTGGCGGCGGCTTCAGCAGTAATTTCCTCTGGTGTAGGTTGGGGGATATCTTTCATGATGCTACCATCACAATTCGAGTCCACACTCTGACGTAGTGCACTTAATAGATGTGGTTGTGCTGTACTCGGACGTTTGAGGCGTATTTTACAGCTAAAATTTGTGTTGGGATCAATACCAGCGGGCAATTTAACTTTAGCCTCCAGTGATTTAGCGGTGATAATTTTATGTACAGTTGATTTACTAAAGCTTGCCGGACGATCTGAAGTCATTGAAGTGGTTGCAGTTTTCCTAGTTTGCTTTGTGAGTGGTGACGACGATTGTTTGCTACATGGTGGTATATCCACTTTGGGTTTCTTGCGTTGGTTGTCTGGTGTAAATAGTGTAGATTGTGTATCAATAGTTGGTAAAATTGCAGCTGCTGACAGTTTGGGCTTACGACCGCGTGCTCTCGGGATTGCATTGTTAGTTGCAGCCAAAGGCTGTACTTTTTCAACTGACAACGCTTTAGCCGCCTGCACCACTTTTTTTTCTACGACCTTCGTTCTTTTGTTAGATTTGGGAGTCACGGTATTGGATAAGCTGTTTACAATCGGCACTTCAGCATCTGTTGATTGTTGCACAGCAGTCTGTATCACTCTACATTTGCGAGATATAACCTCAGTGTTTGCAGCTACTATCTGTTTGGCTTCAGCCGATGTGTTTTTCACAATACCACCAACTGTGCCTATTGCATGGTCGCTTGTAACCTTTGAAAGGTCTGCGGTAATTTTCGGCTTACGTCCAGCACGTCCCTTCCGCGGAACACATGAGTTCTCCTTATGCTCTTCTGTTACTTCTGCCGTGTTCTCTGCACCAACACTAGGTGTAGGAGCAGCAGCTGAGGTTGAAGGTGTTGGTGTGCCTCGTAATCGCTCCAATGCCACAACAGAAAGGCGTGGTGTACGATTGGCGCGTTCGAGAAAACTATCACTGGCCTCGCCTGAGATGGGTACGCGATCACATTGCTTTTCTGGCGTTGATATAACCGCCGTTTGTGCTTTAGGCGTACTATTAACACTATCAGTAGGACTTACTGAATCTGATGGCGGTTGTGTCGGTAGCGACTGCCTAGGAAGTACTCCTTTTGGATGTCTTTTTAGCGGTACTTCATCTTCCACAATGTCCAGCAAAAGTTGTTCGTTTATTTTTCGCTTTTTACGGCGTCGCACATTTGGAAAGCCGGTACGATTGAATTTTTTTCGTTTTCGCTTCAATAGCAAATTAGCAGCACCAGTTTTGTTCAGCAAAGTTTCAACGACACGAATAACAGTGCTCTCAGTTTTTGCTGCTGTAGTTGAGACAGTAATTGTAGGCGGGGTCAACTCTTGTGTCATTAGCGGAGAATTCACTTCGGCTTTAGTAACTATCGGCGGAATACTCGACACTCCACTTGATCCTTCATTTAATTTCACTATTGGTGGTATTTGTATCTCTAGCGCCACAGAAGGCTCGAATACCCCAGGCGGTGGCGTTTCTACTGATTGATGTTGGTTAAGGTTCATGTTAGACGCAGATTGCTTTTGCTTGTTTAGCACCGCGGTAGGCGATTCTTTCTCATCAGTATTGCCTTGACTGTTATTGCTGGTGGCAACAATTTTTGATACAAGCACTTCAAGACGAGAGCGTTTGCGGTGCACCACCTCGCTCTGTTTTGTGCTACCCGCCAATGAAATGGGGCTGATATCGAGTACCTTGTGACTTAATGTATTGTCAATAGCGATGCGTAAAGGCGAACTATTGCTGTGATGGCTACTGTTCTTCGATGCAATACCAACGCTCTCACGTCCCTCCTCTTGTTGTAGAAATTGGCGTTTCTTTGGTGTAAGGCCGGCTTTTGATGATTTGGTGCTACCACTATGTGTGCTACCAGTGACCGAAAGTGTTGCTGAACTACCACAGATTGTACCGAATTGTTGCTGACTATGTTGCGCTTTCCCAGCGGACGCCAACTTCGACGAAGCAACTGCGGCAGCCCAAGCCTCAACGGCTGTGCTGCCAAACAGCTTAGCTGCTACTGCGGCTGCCGCTTCTGTGGACTTCTCGCCTGGTGTTAGCAAGTAATGGCGTTTCTTAAGAGGCAACTTGTGGTCGTCTGGACTAGAACTATTATTGGCTTTCTTATGACGACGTTTTGCACCCCCACCACCACCACCACCACCACCAGTTCCTCCACCCAGTACAGTCGCATTACCGAAACCACCAACATTACTTCCAACGCCAGCGCTGCTCGATAAGACAGCATACTCTTGGTTTTCGCTCATTTTACGTTTTTTTAATGAACGTTTGTCGCGCTGTTCACGCCTTCCACTGCTAGCTGCTGCTGTAGTAGAATTTCCTGCCTGCAGTTTGGTGCTAGATTCTACAAGAACCTTATCTTTGTTGTTGTTACTATTGCTACCGCTTGCCTTCTCATTACCAAGAGTACCACTTTGTATACGACAGCGTGTACTGAATGTGTTAATTAATATATCGATTTCTGTAAGCAGCTTGGAATCGATAACGGCCCCACTTTTGTTGGAGGAAGGATACCTTAGGAAGCTTTTACGTCTACGCCGTCTACGTACCTTAGAAGTGCTAGAGTAGTAGGAGCTACAATAACTAGCGACAGATGAGCGTCGTGACTTTATTTTACGCGAAGAGTTCGCGTTTGGCAATAACAATTCGTGCGCACCGCCACTGACAATTCCTGAAGAGTGCTTTCGTTGTAATAAAAGCTTACGACTGAATCCATAGCCATCTTGCGAACCACTGCCATCGACATTTTCATGCAAACCGCCAGCGAATATATTTCCACCGCTTGCCAGCGCACTACTGCCACTACCACGTCCAAAATACTCGCCCGTGGCTATGAACCTATTAATTTCACCATATTTCTTCGAAGCGCTCGTTGTTGGCAGACTCTCCAAATTAGGTTTACACACATATTCGTTACTCTCTTCGCTACTTTGACCAAGTGAAAGCCCAGCAAGTTGCAGTAAATCCTTTTCCACGTCATTCAAGTTTGTCGCCAGATTTCCAACCGATTTTGAATGCGAGCGCAATAACGCGGATCGTCGTTTTCGTCGATATTTTGACGATTTTAAGGAAGTACCATCCTTTCCCTCCTTACAATCGCTGCGATAGCCACAACTTTTTGCTCTGCTACGGCGGCTGGCACAACTTTTCATACTGTACCGACTCTTGCCACTAGCATCGCTTTTGTAACCAGAATGATCGCGCGGTGCACGTGCATGAAACGAACCGTAATCCGAGACGTAGCCACTTTTAGCGGCGAGTATTTTACTACAAATTGTGGTATTACCACCACCACCATCACTTTTGTAGCCGCTGACGCTGGGACGACGAAATTTCTTATTCACATCTATTTTCCGCCACACCGGATCAAGTTGTAGCTCTTCTTTCGAAACATTTTTTGCTGTTGTTGGTGTTAAAGAATTACCAACGGTGCTACTACTTGTTAACGTAGTAGTCGATTTCACCGTATTTTTACTACTCGGTGTATTTGCCAAATTTACGCTCGGCGCGCTTAATGATTGACGACGTTTATTGCGTGGCGGCGGATAGAGGACGCGCTCCGTAGCGGCATACATACGCTTATCCAAGTATGCAATATCGATTTTGCGTTTTGGAGAGTTAGCACTACAACTGCCACTACCATCTTGCGTTTGGCTTTTACAGGGTGAAATGGATGGTTGTCGTGTCTTATCAGCAGCTTCCAAAATTCGATGACGTCGCTTTTGGCTTGGTGTTGTTGCAGCTAAACGGGTAGTGCTACTATTACCACTGCCCATGGCACTTGTCACCTTTGGGGATGGCGATGTACTACTTTGTGTAGTTGTTGTGCTGGTCGTAGATATAACACCGGAGTCAGCTGATTCATTGATATTTAACACAATTGAGCTAGTCGCGACAACTTTCGTGTTGGAAGTAGGCACGATAATAGAAGTTGCAGCACCTAATGGTACTTTATCTAGCGGCTCAATATTTGTGGTTGGAAACTTTTTTGGCCTGCCACGTTTCTTTTTTCCACTGGAAGTAACGCTGTGGGTTTGTGTACTCGCAGAATATATATTGGCCACCGACTCAGATGTGGATTTATTTCTTATAATTGGCTTATTAATCTCAAGATTTTTCTGCTCAACTGTTGCAGCCGTACTGCTACTACCCAACATTTGAGTCTTTTCCATAAAATCCTGCAATAAAGTCGACTGGTATTGCGGTAGCCGTTTGGTGCGCGTTTTACGATATCCTTCCGCACATGTAGGTGTATCATCGCCGTCACTCTCTACGCGCTTAATAGCTGCATTTACAACATCATCCAATTTTAGTTCGTTATCACTATTATCACTGCCGTGACTAAAAGTGGCTGATCCAGTGGCCAGAGCCGAGATATTACTACACGCTAAAGGCTTAATTTGTGGTTCGTTGTTGGGATTTGTATTGATAGCTGTAAGGAGTAGACGTGGTGCACGTTTCTGCAATTGGTGTTGTTGTTTTTCCTTGTAAATGAGTACATCATTGTCGGAATCGGAAGAATATGTAATTGAATTGTGTTGATGGTTTGTTTGCAAAGATTTAATAACTGCAGCAGCTGCGGATATAGCAGGTTTCTTTAAGTTTGCCAACACCTTAGTTTGAGTCTACGATGGTAAAATACATAATTAAAAAAAACGTTAAATTATATCTTTATGTATTAAGGTTACCTTTTTCCGTTTAACTCGAACACGCCTTGTTAAATATTTATCTGTACTTGCTGCTATAGTTGTTGTGGTAGCCTCTGAGCAGCCTGACTCTGCAGTAGCATCACTTAGACACGGCGCTTGTGGAAGCAAGTGTGCTAATGGAATGCTGGGCGCCGTCGATGTCGGTTGCACAGTTAATGTAAGTGCATGCCTATTAACTTCAGCGCCGCTGACGTTTTCAATTACTCCAAAAACATCTCCAGATTCACCACTATTATTCTGCTGCGCTATATCAACCGACATCTTATTGGCACCGCTTTCAAACGTTTGATGCTCCTTAGAATCTAATGTTGCCTTTAATGGCTGCAACTTTTGTTCCTGCAGCTTTATGTTGCTTAATTTAACTGTTAGTGGCTTTGTTATAGTGTTGTTGTTATAATGTACCCTTTCGCTATATGCGATTTTTTGAATTTTCGTTCTATCACAAATGCCTCCACTGGAATCGATATTGCTTATAGCTACTGGGGTATGGATAGGTTTTTTGGTATTAGAAAGGGATTTAATTATATTAGTGGGACGTATAGCTGAAATTTTCATACGTAAGCCATCTACGTCAGAACGTTGAACGCTGAATTGTGTTACTTTAGAAGACGATTTCGTAGAGGTCGTGTTAAATTTTCTTTTAGAACATGTTGCATTTGATAAGGAATTTTGTGTGTTGGTAGTTTCAGAAGAAGAGCTACTCGACTGATCTGTAACCGAATCGGATTCCTGTAATAAAGTAAAAACATATTTAAAGTATATATTTACAACATTTTGTGCTGCAACGTACCTCATTTTCACTAGCGGATTCAGGTTGCTTCTGTTCGTCCTGTGATTGCGTGGCCAAAACATTCTCTGCTTCTAAATCATTTATCGATTTGTTCATATTTTAGTAAAGCAAACGCTCTATATTAAGAAACAAGAAAACCAATTAAAATTAGACATAGCTTCTTTTACTTTGAGTTATCTCTGAAATAGAATAAAAACTTTATTAATACATTGTTGATATTAAAGGTTTCGGCTCTTTTTGTTTTTTAATTACATTGATACGTATTTAGTATAAAAATAAACTCAATAATTGGAAAACTATATTAACCTACATATTAAAGCTACATTATGTAAAGACAACCATTGTTTTGATTATATACATTAAACAAAAACATTATTTTTAACTACATTATCGTATCTATTGCAACTATGATAACTACGTATCTATTGCAACAATATATATATTCATATTTATATTATATATACATTTATATATAAATCATATCAAGCTATTGTCTACATTTATATGACCATAGAAACCAAATTAATTTAAATATTAAAGAACATTTTTAACTATTAGGCATCTGAGGTCAACGTGACTAAAGCAACATATTTACATTTTTACCACCAATGGTTTGTATAAAGATTGCCTTTATTTTCTTCTCTCCCGCTGCTCTACATATTGTCCTAATGAACGTAGATATGTATGAGTAATCAAATAGTGCAGTAAAAAATAAATATTCTGTGAGGTAGCCTGCCAACTACCTACTAAATAAAAAATGTATTTCAGCAAACTTGTATAATTTGGCAAGCATTGACGCACAATTTACAGGTTTTCCAATGTGTGCAGGGAAGGAATCACTGAGGCGTGACGCAGGATAAAAATGCAGCTGCAACAAATATGCATGCAAAGTGAATATTATTGGTGTGGTTTCATAGGGTGGGAAATAGGGTGCAGAAACCCAGTTTCGTGAAAAAATATCTTTTTAATTAAAATAAATATTTCGCGTATTTATATTACGAAATTTTTAGTTCTCTATAACTGATTATCCATTTTTATATCATCATAAGATAGCCCATTATACAAAGTAGGTCAAACCACCTTAGCCACAAACAACCCAAAACCCAATCAGCTAGTAAGCTAGTCAGACAAACTAGCCAATAACGTCAAACACTGTTACCACTGCATATAAATGTATGTACTTTTGTCAAAGCATGCACAAACACACAGAACAACAAAGCTCACTTCTCTTAACCAACTCTTAAAATTCCATCAAATTTCGTTCCATAAGCTCGTTTAATATTTGAATATAGTATTACACAAAATTGTATTGTGATTATTATTGTTTTAGTTAACGTAGTGCACTTACACGTTTTGCAATTTTACGTTTTCTTCGTACGTGCACTGCAGTTTTCTTTCCGTTTCAGCCTATACACTTACTCTAAATGCTTATTAATTTTACTCATTACTTTATTCACATTACACGCTTACACAATTTTTAGTTATTCTAATTAAAAATCATAAGAAAAAATTAGCTACATCAAAATACAAAGATTCACTTTTCACTTTTTCCATCTATTTGCTGGCACTTTTCTCTCTTTGTTGCTTTTGAGTATTCTTCCACTATTGGTTTGCTTTGTTCCACGCTTGCATTCGTATGCTGCTTTGGTGTCTTTCTTTTGCTTCAATTCCGTCATTCATACAAATTTATCCCTCTGCATTTATATTCTTAAAATGGCGCCGTTTTTCTTTGCTCGATGACTACTGACCGCGTCATTTTAATTTCTTTCAAATCAATATTTTCACTATTTCTTAACATATTTTATAGAAATTTCATGTTCACATATAGCAATATACAATTGTTGAATGAATGCGAACAGTTTAAAAAATTTCGATTGCAATTTTATTGGTGAAATTCAAAATGCATGAAATTAAAATCACAATACATATATTAAAATAATAAAGGAAAGAAAAATACTGACAACGGTCCAAATGGAAATTGTAAAAATGAAATGACAATCGTTAGTATAAATAACGAATGAGAGAGAATAGAAACATATGATGCGAATTGATTCATGTTGAGGAATTTTACAACTGATTGGAGAAAATTGAGTTTTGTAATTAACTGCTTTTTTAAACTGCACCTAATCTTAATACGATTTTAAATATGAGTACTTATAAAATCTTAAGCTTATTAATTAAAGCAAGGAACATCAAACTCTCAATTATGGTGATTAAACATACGATAAAATTATTTGACGTTTCCATGTAATGCCGCACACCGTTTGCTAAAAATGTGAATCTAACTAATCATTAATTTCCGAATTATACTCTGTCATTGAACATACTCTACTGCAATTTCATCTACTCTGACATTCCGCTATATTTTGTTTTTTGTGCAGTTGCTATTACATTTTATTCGTGGTATCCGATTTCTGAAAATAATTTTATTCTGCTATTATTTTAGGGAATAATTTCATACAAAATGAGTATAAACACAGGACGCGTAGCTGGTGATATGCTTTACGGCACAACACTATCTGCTGAATCTATGAAAGTGATTGCAGAGAGTATTGGTGTTGGTTCATTACCGGATGATGCCGCCAAGGAACTGGCAGAAGATGTCAGCTTCAAAATTAAGCGAATTGTGCAGGATGCGGCGAAGTTCATGCATCACTCAAAACGTGAGCGTTTAATGTTAAGCGATATTGATCAATCACTTAAGGTACGCAACATAGAACCACAATATGGTTTCATGGCTAATGATTTTGTACCATTCCGGTTTGCATCGGGTGGCGGACGTGAATTGCATTTTATTGAAGAGAAAGAAATGGATTTAAATGAAATTGTTCAAAGTGGAGCACCTAAAGTACCTTTGGATATAACTTTAAGATCCCATTGGTTGGTAGTGGATGGAATCCAGCCGACTATACCTGAAAACCCACCGCCACTATCAAAGGACTCTCAAGCATTGGAGTCTGTAAATCCTGTAGTAAAATTAGAACAAGGTGTAACAAAAGATGCTGCAGGTAAACCGGCTACGGGGAAAATACATAAACTTCGCAATGTGGAAACTGTGCATGTTAAACAGTTAGCTACGCACGAGTTGTCAGTGGAACAACAACTGTATTACAAAGAAATCACCGAAGCTTGTGTTGGCTCTGACGAACCGCGGCGTGGCGAAGCACTCCAGTCGTTGGCATCAGACCCTGGTTTGCACGAAATGCTGCCACGTATGTGTACTTTTATAGCGGAAGGTGTGAAAGTAAATGTGGTGCAAAACAACTTGGCGCTACTCATTTATCTGATGCGAATGGTGCGCGCACTATTGGACAATCCATCTTTGTATCTAGAGAAATATGTAAGTCGTAGGTACTCTAAATCGCAATATTCACATTATTCTTATAACTGATTTCATTATAGTTACATGAGTTGATACCATCGGTCACTACGTGCATTGTCTCCAAACAACTATGCATGCGACCGGAATTGGACAATCATTGGGCATTGCGCGATTTCGCCTCTCGTCTAATGGCGATGATATGTAAAAATTTTAACACCTCCACTAACAATTTACAAACGCGTGTAACACGGTAAAAGTTAAAAATAAAAGCAAATAATTTAAATACTTTCTTTTATTATCTTATAATTTATGTATTATATATTTTACAGCATCTTCAGTAAGGCACTACAAAATGACAAAACACATTTATCCTCTTTGTACGGTGCTATTGCGGGACTAACAGAAATGGGCGCGGAAGTAGTTAAAGTCTTCATTATACCGCGATTGAAATTTATATCTGAACGTATTGAACCACTGCTGCTAGGTAACCAAATGCAAAGTAACACTGATAAAACAGCAGCTGGTCACATACGAGCCATGTTGCAAAAGTGTTGTCCACCAGTACTTAAACAAATACGTCGATCACCAGATTATACAGAGGAATATAGGTTCGTTCATTAGTTATTTATATATATTAACGTCTGAAAACTAATAAAATGTGCTCTAGAAATGATTACGGGTTTATGGGTCCAGCGCTATGTCAGGCAGTAATAAAAGCACGCAATGCACCACCTTCAACCACTACGCCCACATCAAGCAGCATTTCTAATGCACCTATTACCTCAGCGGCAGCTACAGCTTCAGCGGTGGGTCGACCACAAGTGACGCAAATTAAGTAAACATACACGCTATAAATATTTACACAATTTTATGATTAATAATTCACGTGTATTTAGTAGTTCTGTTGTTACGGCTATACCACAGTTGCGAGCCATACAACATCCAAGTCAACCGCCACAAAAATTTGTCATAGTTTCGCAGACGAACACCCAACAAGCTCAACAAGTACAACATATACAGCAGCACACACAGCAACAGCAAGTGAACACTATACATCAACGACCGGCGACACCACAGTCGGTGTTGTTAACCACACAACTGAATGGCAGTGGCGGCAGTGTTGGTAGTGTGACTAATTCGCTTTTGAATATAAGTGATAGAGTAAGTGCGTAGTTCGGAAATTTTATTTAACTTTCTCATTTTATATTTTAATTAATTGAAATTATTTCATTTAATTTTGAATATACACAGGCATCTGTCGACTCAAATTCAATTATCATTGAAACGGAAGAAATACGTGCACCTCCAGAGTTAGATGATCTATCGCATTTGGAATAAGACAAAAAATAAAAAAAAAAACAATAAATAAAGAAAATTTTCTATGCAGTTAGTAATAGGCAATATTATATTAAGTTTTAAGTAAATCGAGCGAAGAATAAAACATTCTTAATAATGTGTGAATTAATTCATATTTTGGTAATATAATATGAATATAGCTTTACTTAAAATTTTGACGTAAAATTATTTTTGAAATCCATAATTTTTATGATAGTCCAACAATTATTAACGAATACTGATTTTTGCTTTTTTAGTATTGCTAACTGTTAAATAATTGAATTTAATTTCAAATATTCTTTAAAGCTTAATTTTTATATACATGTAATTACAATATATTGCAGAAGTTATTATTTTCGTTTAAAACATTTAACTTATTTTTATGCACATATATTTGTTTATTAAATTTACTTGTATATTAAGATAAAATAAATGCCTTATCATTCGTAAATTCTTTTTATACTATATTCATAATCAAAATGCACACTAAAATTTTTATTAATAATACCTGTTTGAAATTTTTTGTTGTGCCACGAATTCGGTAAAGCAGGCATCACCGATTATTGGATTTATTGATTTTTCACCATTTTCACGACGTATGTCTAAGCAATCGCCACTTCAGTTATGTCGGGGCGTGGTGGTACATTGCTTTACGCCTTGTTTTTGTTTCTTGTTTTCAAACCACCCATCCGCACAACTACTCACCCATTCAATCGCGCAACACACTTGAGTGTTATCAGACTTGTACACCCGCACCAATTTAGCGCAGTCAAACAATTACATACACACACGTAACACATATTTGCGCACACAGAGACACACCAATGGATGTGGTTTAACAAATGTGCTCGTTGGCTTTGTAGTCGCACAAGAAAGACCGTAGTGTGTAGATACAAAAAATTTGAAACCTGCACAAAGGATACGCTTCTCAACAAACAAATTCTAATATTTTCATAGTGAAGTAGTAAAAGCTTTATTTTATTAAAAAATTTCATTAAGTAAATTTCTGTGAGAAATAAATCAATTGGAATGCGCGCACATTTTGCTGGTGATGTTGCCATAGCCGAGGCACCAAAAGATGCTGCTGACGATAGCATTGATAAAATTGAGGCCGAGGTGGAACCGTTAGACACACGTATCGATGAATTTAAGCACGACTCCAAGAATATGGAAGTCGTCTCAGAGTTCATTGACGAAGTGCTACAAAAAGCCGAGGCAGAAGCTGAAAAGCAGCAGGATGCGAAAAGTGACAAATCTTCGCAACAGGTAAAGAAATTGGGAGACTTTACAACTAAAAAAAAAAAAACTTTAAACTAAACAATACTTTGCAATTTGGAAAAAATGTGCATAGGTGTATGGCTAATTTAATAACTCTCTATTTTTGCTTTTGTATTTTCTTGCATAGCAGCCCAAGGAAAAAACGCGTCAGAGTAAGTGCTTTGTTTTCCAAAAGTGTTTTTGTGTTGTTGCCTTTTCGTTTCGCTTAAATTGAATGTAACTATTCACATACAAGTATTTATACTCATATATTGTATTTATATATGCCAATGCATACATATAATTATGGAAATTTAAAAGTACTTGGATCATAGTCGCGCACACATTTCGTTGTATAGAAGACACGATCGCATGAGTCCTTATAATTTTTTTCTGTAAAATAATGAAAAAAGCAAAATAACATTTTTCAATTAGCTCTTATTTTTAAGCAAAATTTTTTGTTTTTATTCTCGTGTCTAATTACTTTTTTATCCTGTATACTTACGAACATCCTTACAAGCATTCAAAGCTTCCTTAGCTGCGTCCTGCATCTCAGGTGGTAATATAATTGGAATTTGTGCCAATGCTTTTTGCACGCTAAAATCTCCCTTTTTAGTTAGCTATAAATAGAAATATACATGGCATTATAACGATCCATTGATAAATGTACGTATATGTATATGTATACATATAAATATATGTGTACATGTATCACTTTGTCGCACACAATACAAATTGAGGTAATAGGATTTTATGTTGGTAAGGTGAAAAGTGTGTGTGAATGTGTATATAGCTAAAAATGTATATGTTGACTAATAGGAACGCACAAAAGCAAATTACTATTTATTTTTAAAATATCATAAACAATTATAATATTAAAATAAGTTGTAGGAAATTAATTGAAATAAAATATTTAAAATATGAAAGTGATAAGATAAAAAACAAAACTGACAAAAAAAAATTAAATAAGAATAAAATTAAAAATTTAATAAAATATTTCATTCCAATATAAGAAAATTAATTAAATTAAAAAAATAGAATTAAAATTATACATATTTTACTTAAAGGCGTAAACTAATAATTGTAAGGAAATATTTTAAATATTAAATTAATGAAAGTAAAAATAACTCACCGTTCCCGCCAGCTGCGCTATGCATCTGGTATAACACTTCAATTTAATTACAAATTAATTATTAGCAAACGTTAATTATATTTTTCAATTGTAAGCGAGTAATATCACATTTTACCTTCAAGTCGCTATTGTTTTCAGCAAATTCCCCAGCTCTTAAATTATCCAATATTTCGGTCGATACTTTGAATTTTGGCGCACAACCATTGCGCATCATGTCTAAGGAAGTTTCAAACTGCTGCATTGTTACCTACAATATGGCGAAAATATATATAAATTTGAATAATAATAAATAATATTTGAAAATCTCTGAGCTTTTTAGAAATATTTTAAAATTGCAAGTCAATGCTTACAGCAGTTTTTAAAAAAGCGTTTTGTCAAAATTGCTATAAATAATTTACTTTTATTATGAATTTAGCATGAATTAATTTCATGAGTTTTTTATAGTATTTTTTTAAGTTAAACCTTTTTTTTATGATTTTACACTAATTAAAAACTTTATCCTATATCCTTTATCCTTTCACACAAATTATATGTCGCAATAATTATTTTTTCCAATAATTCTATTTTATACATTGCAATTTTTTATTTTCCATTAGAAAAATTATTTCTTATTCGAGTATCCTTTAAGTTTCAATAATCTGGCTCACCGCACTAACACCTGTGCATGCTAATAAAGTTAAAAAGTATTTTAAAGTATTTATTTTCAAACACATTTCCTTATTTTAGTAAAAAAAAATTTGTGTAATATTAACTTCGTTAGTGAAATGAATCGATGCTGAGAAATTTAGTTACTTTTATAACCTTATTTGAAAACGTTACACTGAGCAAAATATAGACTTAGGCGACAAAATATAATATTACATGATTACTATTACTTGATATTACTTGAAATCGCCATCAAAATTTTTGAACTTCGAAGATGAATCAATCAAAATAGTGTTTAATAGAAGTACCTATGAATCAGTCTTCTAATCTAATAGACATTCTAAAATTATAATTGATCAAATATAATAATATCATTCAAATGTATATAATATTTTTCTAAGTGTATGAGTTCATAATTTCAAAATGCAACTTACATACCTTTTTAACGGGTAATTAAAAGGAAATAGTATCGAATCAGGTAAACAGTTATTAAGCTAGGTGACAAGTAGTTGGCACATGCTTCACAGCTTATAATTATATCAGAATCAATCAAATTGAAATGAGACTCTTTAGTAAACAGTACTAAATGCGTGTAATATCATAAGGCACGAAACGGTATACCGGGGCGTATGAGTGATTATAGAAGACTTAGTTAACTCAACAATTAAATTTCACTTATATTTATTTTCTTTTCACGTCTTGTGCCCGTCCCATGCTGCATGTTTTAATGCCAATGATAATGCAATATTTTCCACAATTCTTCTTCACTTTTTACTATGCACCTCCCCAAATGTTTGCAAATTAACCAAAAACCAATAACGCTTACCCAATCAACAATCTAAAAAAAAAAAAAAATATGTAATAATCGCACACAAACACACACGATACTCGACCTAAAAAGGTTTTACTATACCAGATTTCAAGAACGGCAAGATGGTGAACCGTGCGCGCGGTTTGGTGGTACGCCTATTCGATGCTATCTGCAACTGCGCCAACACGGCCACGGGACCGGCGCAACGCATAAAGTTGCGCGCCAAGCGTGCAGCCTCAACTGCCACAGCGTCAGCCACGGAGAACGGCACCGAAGGTAAAAAGCATGAGGTGAACGGCAAGGAGAGGAAGGGCGACAAGAAGCAGAAAGATGCTGCCAAGGCACCGAAAAGCGAAGCTGCCGAGGAGGGTGCGGCCGCGATTATAGCTGCCGAGGAGGAACAAAAACAAACTGATGCAGCTGATGAGCCAGATAAGAAGCAAGAGCTAGTAACTGATAAGCAGTAATGCGTGTGAGTAATGAGTAAACATTGCCAGTAATTTAATTTCGATTGGTTTAAGGAGTGAGTTCAGATATCGCATAATGTTCGACGGGCGGAGAAGTCGCATTCGCTGTGGTGGGGGCGTACCTTAGCATTGAGTGGAATGCTTTTGAAATTTAGAAGAGAACGTTTGCTATACGCACACACCAACATTACTTTAATATATAACTCTTAACGGAAAGTTGTTGCAAAAATAATAATTGAAACATTTAAATGAAAGTCAATTTCGTTGCATTTATGTATTTAGGGATACACATGCATTGAAAATATATGTACACATATGTATTTCTAAACTACTAACATACCTTCTATTTAAAAAAGCTTGCCACCAAACGAATTCGACTTGCCGACTCAACCGAACGCTATCTTCAGCAATTCACGCCTCAATAATCTCTATGTAATTGCCGTATTTACTAAGTAAAATAACAAAGAACAAAAAGCTTACATACCTATAAATTATATACAACCACTTAATGGCTTTCCAAGCTCAAGTGCAGCTCAAATGTTGCATTTCATTTGCACAACTCCATACATATATAATAAAAACGCTTAACAACATTTAAAAAATATTAATAATCTTATTAATAAATCTCAATCGATGTCATTCAGATCACGTTTAACATACTTATTTATAACCATGCCCACATTTCATCTGTCTATTGACAAAGCTACCACCGCTCAAACGAGACTTTTTTCTCCAAACTTTATATACTTAAGTATTAGTAATAAAGTAGTTATTGAATTGGCTGAGTAGCGGTTGTTTCCGAATAAAACAAGACTTAGAAGGTCAACTAACATGGTCGTAAGGCTTGAAAGTTATCCCAAATTACCAATTTATATTATAATTATACAAAAGAGATTGTTCTCAATTGAAAAAAGCTCAAAAGAACTTTTTACCGATCATTAGAAAACTTTTGGAGTTCATAAGGCTTTTTTTTTTGCTTTTTCGTTTTACGTGTTCCAAAATTTCTTTCACAAACTTACACTATAAGTAAGAGAGAGTATGAGAGAGAGAGTTATGATCTTATTTGAAAAAATTTTAACTAAAAAGCGCACAATAAAGCTTTCTTAATAATACACTAAATCTTTATACATTATTAAGTTGCTGAGATTATATTTTAATTGATTACTATGCAGTTTTTAGCGTTTCTTGAAGATTACTTATACGAAATTCTAAGCCCTTAACTAGGTTTCAAAACATTTTTCGATGAAAAAATATTTATCTATAAATTTCGAAACAAACAGCCATATCAAAAACTACTACCAGTAAATATCCACCTAACTGATTTTTACCAATTACATACATTTTTATATCCAACGGTTTATTAACCTACTTACATACATACATACATCTAATGAGGGAATTAAACGAGCACACAATCAATGTATTTTCTAACTAATCAACTTCTTATACATGCATACATATTTACATACACATAATCTCAATAATATACTAGTTAAGTGATAACTACTAATTAATTACATACAATTAACAGATAAAGCAGTGTAAATGTTGTATGTAATTATCATATAACACTTGATGTGACTTTTTGTGTGTGTGTATGTTATATTAATAATAAAACTAGATAGATTTCGGCATTCATATGAAACATATATAGCATATACATATGTTTTTGTATGTATTTGAACATAAACTAAATTACAACATTGCATCTAATAAAACCCAAAGTGTACTGATATTATGAAATTACTACTCTTACGTTCTTACGTTTTTGCACCGCCTACACGTAAATGAGACACTGTACTTTTACAGTAGGTACACTCAAATACACATATAAATGTATAGGTTATGAGATATGTGAAGCAACTGCATATATTTTCACTTTAGGCACTGTAATCTGAGTAAATGTAATGCAAAATTTACACTGAAAAAAACTGGTGACAAATTTTAAATTAAAGAAAAACAAACAAACTTTTGTATGGCGGAACTTTGTGACAGACGTAAATATATAAGTGCATATATGTAATGTGCTTACAACTTAAAATGTCGGTAAATTGTTTTTTTCGTACTGTGTATTTATAAACTTTAATGCCTAAAAATAACAGTATTTTTTAAAATAAGCATTAGCTAACGGAGTGTGCTAATGTGCAGTGAAGCTGCCCAATGTTTTTTTTTTATTTGAATGTAAAAAAACAACAAATATATTGTTAAGTGTTTATATTTATTCCTGTGTGTCCTTACAATTGTTAAGTTTGCTAAATAAATTATTTTCGTTGCGAATCCCTGTGATTAAATGCCTGAGAACTATATTGTAACCTGCAAATTAATGTTAACATATAATAACCATTAAGATTTCAAAAACATTTAATTAGCTGCTTATTTTAGGTGATTTTATATCATACTTTGTTAAGAGAATAATATTTTGAATTTCTTTTGCCCAGAAAGTGTTAAGTTACTTATTGATCTCTCCATGCGTGATCTCAAACCAAATTTTTTCATTATTCTTTTTTTCCAACTATTGAGATGTATTTGAATATATACAATTAAAATTACTATTTCTCTAGCTTTATATTCCAATCAAAGTAATAATAAAATTACAGTATGACTTACATATGTGGAATTGGTGTAATATTTTATAACAACATATATAAGCAAAATATAAAACCATAAGCAATGTTTAATAAAAATGCATATGCATAAATCTAAATTGTTGTAATGACATATTTCTAAAGTAAATTATGCAATAAATTTCAAGTAAATGTAAACATAATGCTCGACCTGTACTCTTTGTAGTTAATGAGAAGTTTAGGTGAGTATGCAATATTCTATATCATTTACGGAACCTTGTACCGAATTTTTTGCTTAGAAAGAAGATTCAACGTCGTTGATTTATATTGTATTACATTCGTATTTCGAAAACCTGGACTTATTACTTATTGAACAATCAAAGGATCAGCAAATTTATAAAATTACTGTCTAAAATTTTCAATTATTCATACATAATGGCATGTATGCATAACATATAATGGGTTAAAACGTATTTTGAAAAATATTTTTCAGCAAAAACAATTTATTTGGTGATATTATATATGTTCTGCAGAATGTTTTACATAACGCGTTACAAACAAGTCCCACTGTACGCAGTTAATCCAAAAAAATCATAACCAAATAATTACTAATGTAATAAACTATGTGCGAAGATGATATCGAGTCAAAAGTAATGACAGCAAAAACAATTACAATACAGTAGCAGCCCAGCCCACCAGCGCCTGCAACAACAACAATACCAAAATAACATAATAGTAAATCACATAAGAGTGGAGCTTGAAACTGGCATAACATTTTTATTGTGTAGATATCTTTCTATGTATGTATATATGATGCATACATTTGTTTGCTATAAGAAATTAAATATTTTAATCAGCGCTGCAAAGAGTGAAAACAAAAAAATATCAGCAATAATCGCTAAATACTCGTATGTATGTAAAATATGAGAAAAAACTGGCAATGGGAACGGGTAAGCCGCGACGCTCGATTCGAAAATCACAGTCAACGGTTTGCGAATAAAAAACTAAGATTGATCGAATTTAGTTGACGAAGTGTTGAGAACCTGAACAGATTTGCTAACTAAGTCGGCGCGCCAATACAGAAAACGCTCTATAGTAGCGGTAACAGTGGTAAAAAAATAGGGAAAGAGCATATGTAATATCGGCTTATGACATTCGTATTCAGTGGAAGTGAGTGTGAAAAAAAAATTAAGAGAACAATTTTGAACACTTTTGTGAATTTTTATTAATGATTAATTTTATAAGGCCCAAAATAATTCAAATTATTTCTAGTGTAACTTCGAAACATGCATATTTCCAAAATTTAAATTGGACATCTTGAAAATGTATACCTTTCACGTACCAGTGAAACCTTAGTTTGCTTGTATGTGTTATATTGGCAAACGTCTGCAGTTCCGGGATACTCTTTCAGCTAAATTAGTATGAAAATATTATACGAAGTTGTAAAACTTTTAGGCGAAAGCAATTTTATAAAGCAATTGTACAAAGAAAAAACTTGCATTAAAAATAAAAATGGCGTGCTCCATTAATTTAAATTGACGCTTCGAGTAGACTCGTCGCTATACGTTGCTACCGTTACTTAAAAAAAAATTTTGAGCAGTGATAAAGTATAAAAAAACCGGCTTAGTGTTTGATTGAAATAAATTTTTTTTTTCGCAAATAAGAAATTGCTTTAAAATAAATGTTAGCTATTTTTCAGAGAGAACTCCTTCTATTCGTTATGTGCACTTTTTTTCTTATCCGACAAATTCAGCGCCCCGAAAGCTGTAAGCTTGAGTTTTTCAATTAATTCCAATCTTATTATTTTTTTTTTCTAAATCAGCTTATATTTAAAAAAAATTTTTATTTTTTAACCAAAGCATTTTTTTTCTCTTTTTTCGAATTTTTATATGCTTATTGTTGATCATATTTTTTGTTTAGCATCATGCGTCCACCAAAATCGACACTTCTAGTGCTTCTTATCATTTGTTTAACTCAATGGATTCGAGCAACATCTAAGGACTATATCGGTTTGTATAAAAGGAGTATATAAAAACATATTTATATAAAACATCGAAATTAAGTTGTTTATTTTTAAATAGTAGCAAACTACTAGTTTAATGTGTTTAACACCACTCTTTTAAACATTTTATTGAGCATTTCAAAATAATTTATACATAAATACATACATAGTACGTAAGCGTTCAAGTAGAGGTAGTTCAAACTATACACATCATGTACTCTTGTAAGAGATAACAACTTCTCGGTTGGAAATACCAACTAAAAGCAGGCCGTTCTGTTCTGAGTTCTTCCTAAGAACAGCACTCGTACTCCTTTTTAGATGCCGAAGTTTCTGAATACTTGAAAATTCTATTTCCATTCTATTTTCTCATCAATAGACGACTGTATTTTTAATTTGAGTATTCAATTCAAAGAAGTACTTTTTAGGTTACGTTGATATAGTTTCGGTGTTTATGCAGTTTCCGAGGTAGTTCAGCATGAAGTAACTATATAGAACTTTAAATGCTAGCTTTAGTAAGTTGATTCTATTAATTTGACAGAGTTTAAGCGATTTTATGATTTAAATTCAAGAGATTTTCGACCAATCCTAACCGGTTCTATATATTAGTGCATGATCTCTTACAACCTCTTGTGATCATGTTTGAACATCTCAGTTTGCAATCCATGGACAACTTTTTTGTTCTGTAACCTTCTATTGTTATTAAAAAATTGCTCTTAGTCAAATAATGGAGCTCTATTGCCTTTGATTGGTAATTGAGCTCATCGACCCGGAAATAGTTCTCTTAGCTTGGTAGCATTGAGAAGTATACTATGGACTTTACTTATCAAGCCACCTCTCTTATTTCTTTAGCTATTCACGCCGGACAAAAAAAATCTTTTTCTAGTTATTTTACTTTCCGGTAGAATTTTCAGATACTGTATTTTTGGTAAACCGACTTAAAGTGCTGAAAAACATCTTTGAACATCCTTCATGAATAGACTTTAGAGTTTCCAAATTGTCACAAAGAAACATTTTATAAGAACGTGGTTACAAAACAAAAAAGTTCAAATTGAAACTTTGGAAAACCGAACCCAAAAGCCTTCTCAAAATGTATTATGTTTTTGAAGAAACCTGTTAATTGCTTGCATAGTCTTCGCCAAATACTTGCCAAGCATACATATTAATTCTCGTTTAAATTTAGTAAATAATTTGAATAAAGAATAGTTAAAAAGTTTGCTTTTGGTAAATGATTATTTTTATTTAATACATCTTAAATTTATTTTTATAGCCTTTAAAATAATATCGGTACAAAACTTATAATATTTACTTTACGAAAAATTTACTAAATACGAATGGTCCTCTCACTTTTCTTTCGAATGCCATTTATAAGAGTTTTGACTTCGCGCCTTACTTTTCTAGGCGTCGCTGTAGATGTTTCCTTGTCTTGTTTCCGACGATCCTCTTCTTCCCGCATTTGATCGGTGTAGATTGTAAAACTTAACAAGTTCGGGGTTGGTGGCTGATGTTGGGTGCTCGTAGAGATGTTACTCTGTATCCTCATTCTCAACATTTTCTATTAGTATATTTTCTATATTGTAGGTTATAGAGTTCTTGAAATAATTACTTCAGGCGCTGTTTGTACTAATTTCCCCGACAGCTACTTCAGCGTTCAAGTTCAAAATTGTAACTGAACTTAAACTATCACTGCACGGAATTTTATAGCAACCAGGTAGAAAATAAAGAGCGTGTTAATTTATATAAAGTAAGGTAAAGCTAAGAACCATTTTCAGGAACCTAACGGTGTACAATGGGGGATTAACTTGCCTACTATTAAATCCCATTGAATTTCTTTCACGCCCATTATTCAAGCCATGCTGGTAAGGGGGGGGATTATTTTCCAAGCAATTCATTTTTGTAAAAATGCATTGTACTCAGGTAGCGGCTAAGCAAGGCCATCTAGTAGATATAATTTTGTAATCCTTTTTTTAAGGATAGCCGACCTTAGTTTTTATGTGCTTGATCATATTACTTATTTATTAGCCCAAGTAGTCTACCGATCAAAATCACTTGACCTTAATGGCCGATTGACAGTCCTATTTCTTTTCTATAAATTGGTCACCAAAAGTTAGTACCAATAAAATGATAATTTCACGGGCTGTATGATTTTTTGCATTGCTTTGTTGGAAGCATTAAGCCTTTAAGTGATGGATATTGACATGGGCATCCAAAAAGTCATAGTCCCTTGGCTATTTACATTAAGTTAGAGATGTTAAGCTACAGATGTGTACGGTAGCTATTGGCCGTGAAGTGCTATGAAAGTGAAAGGGGGTTTCGAAAATAAATTCGCACGATTTTTAAACGTTGTTTCTGTGTAAGTCAATTATATATATGGTCATCTGTACGAGTACATGATGATGAAGTAGTAGTAGTAGTATATATAATGAATTTAAATGTCAAACACATGTGCTATATGTATTCTGACAGGTAGTTTAACAGCTATTCCTCTAGGCAGCTATTCTATACCTCGTAACAAATCAGCCTATGATCTACAACACTGACATGTTATTTCTACTATCTAATACCAAAAGATTCAATGACATCATTAATTTGGCTATAGTTAAAGGTTTCATGCATGACTCAATGCAAAAGTTTACAAATTGTAGAGTCTGAAGTAAAGTGCAGAAAGAGGAAACAACTGAGTCCCGAGTTCATAAGTTGCCGTGCCCATGTATCCATGTAGATCTGCCCATGTCACCCTAGGCTGCTAATATGGACTTAATATAAATGCAAAATTTTATTTTCCTTATGTGTACATTTATCAAATTAGTTAATTGATGTGATTCCTTCCATTATCTTGGAAGCAAATAAAATTATCATGATAAATCACAATATTCCATGATTAAATGACAGCCATACACACACGCGCGCATAAAAGTATACTAAGAAAAAAAAAAGTGCGCTCACTCGTCGGCGCCTGCGTGCTCACTATGCGTATAAATATATATATTGGGTTGTTCGGAAAGTCATTTCGTTTTTTCCCGCCAGAGGACTTAATTACGTTTTTTCGAAACTAACTTCACACTTAAGCCCCATAACCATTATATGTCATGAGAGCTGATATTGCAAGGCTTGTGTGTGAAAAAGTTCTATTAATTCTACCCAGTAGTTTTTGGTTGGTGCCTTTTTAAATATGGAGAGCAATAAGCAGCATTTTCGTCATATTTTACTTTTTAACTTCAGAAAAGGTAAAAATGCTGTCCAAGCGAGAAAAAAATTGACGGATGTGTATGGAGAAGGCGTGTTAACAGTACGCCAGTGCCAGAACTGGTTTGCAAAATTTCGATCCGGTAATTTTGATGTCGAAGATGCACCACGGTCTGGAAGGCCGGTCGAAGCTGACAAAGATGCGATAAAGGCATTAGTTGATGCAAATCGGCGAATCACCACACGAGAGATCGGTGAGAGGTTAAATTTGTCGAATTCAACTGTTTATGGCCATTTGAAAGGCATGGACTTAACCTCGAAGCTCGATGTGTGGGTGCCCCATGTCCTTACCGAGCGAAATTTGTGTCGTCGTGTTGACGCGTGTGATTCGCTCCTCAAACGTCTAGAAAATGATCCATTTTTGAAGCGGATTATTACTGGGGACGAAAAATGGGTTGTATACAACAATGTTAAACGCAAGAGGTCATGGAGCAGAAAAGATGAACCGGCTCAAAGCGTGTCAAAAGCCAACATTCACCAAAAAAAGGTGATGCTCTCCGTTTGGTGGGATGTCAAAGGAATCGTTTTTTTTGAGCTTTTGCCGGACAATACAACGATTAATTCAGAAGTCTATTGTCATCAGCTGGACAAATTGAATGATTCACTTAAAGAGAAGAGGCCCGAATTAATCAACAGGAAGGGTGTAGTGTTCCACCAGGATAATACGAGACCTCACACAAGTTTGGTCACTCGCCAAAAACTTTTACAGCTTGAATGGGACGTACTGCAACATCCACCATATTCTCCAGATCTGGCGCCTTCCGACTACTATTTGTTCCGGTCCCTGCAAAATTTTTTGGATGGCAAAACCTTTACCTCAAATGAAGATGTCAAAAACCACCTGGACGAGTTTTTTGCCAGCAAGGACCAAAACTTTTATGAGAGGGGAATTATGTTACTGCCAGAAAGATGGCAAAAGGTGTTGGACCAGAATGGCCAATATATAATTTAATAAAATATTTATTCATTATACGAAAACTGTCTTTCATGTTCCCCAAAAAAAACGAAATGACTTTCCGAACAACCCAATAATATTACTGCTACATATATGTATGTGAACTCTGTATATATATACTTATTACTCTGTTTATAGAAGAAAACAAAAAAAAAAAAAATTAAAATGAAAATGAAAATGCCAACGCCACAGTTGCTTGCAAAACTTCATTACAGTGTTGTTGTTTGTCAAAAACATTTGTCAGCATGAGAAAAGAGAAGAATTAGAAAGCACACTCACATACATGCATATGCATATGTATTTACATATGTGTAAAAATTAATATGTAGAAAAAATGTGTGGAATAGAAAAAAACTGCAACATAACACCAAAATAAATAAAAAGTTATCATCTGCACTTAACAAGAGCATGTCTGCATCTGTATACATATTTATATGTGTGCATGTTTGTGTGCGTGTCCTACACAGCAGACAGGCATAAAAATATACGCAATGTTTTTAGAAAAGCAAAGATGACTGGCACAAACCGTCCACCGACGACACAAGCACTCTGTTTGCCAACTGTAACTTTTGTCATTAATCACCGCCACCAGAGTAACACCAGAGCACAATGGCTTCTATGGTGCAAATATCTTTGGTTTATAGATACAAAAAATTCCAGACTTCAGTAAAGATTCATTATGGACATACTGTATGTATGTATGTATGTTTTCGAAGAATTCGAAATAGCGAAATCGAGTGATCGAACATAGTGATCTTATTTGAATTAGATATGCATTAACATCAGTATAAATATGTATATTAAGTATTTTCTCATATTCACATTACAGAATCTTTACGTGCTAATAATTGCCGCTAATTCAATATTCGTTGTCATTTCATAGATCTACTCGAATTGCCTGACAATGATGAATTTCTATGGGGTCGTCACGATCATAATCAAAATTCATATAGTAAAGCGCATTCCCATTCTAACGAATATAACAGTACAGGTGGCGGTAATGATTATTTGATGCGTCACATATTGAAGAAGCGACAAGTGATTTTCCAAGTGAGTATAGTGCATTTATTTAAAGCGCACGCAATTATAATGGAATACAGTTAAAGTAAAACTAGTATTTCACATAGCGGAACTAAGCAAATATATGATGAAATAAGTAATTATCTACATTTATATCTTTTATAGGAGAATAAAGATTACGGTGAATGTCGTACAGCGTTGGGCGAAGTAGGGCGCTGTCGACACCCGCTCTATTGTCGCATACCCGAATTAAAGGATGATGTCTGGCGCTTGATCTCGCAGTTGTGCATTATCGAACAAAGGTTAGTCTAGCTAAAATTTTTATTTTGTTTCTTTTTCATTTCTAATTGACTATTGACAGTTCGATTGGCATATGTTGCACCCAACATACGGAGCCCCGTTCTAGTCCACAAGTTATCAGCGACGTAAACAATAATGGCTTGGAGGAGGCGCGCATTGTCAATAAACCCGAACAACGCGGTTGCGGTCTGACCACCAAACAGTTTCCACGCATCACTGGCGGTCGGCCGGCTGAACCCGATGAATGGCCTTGGATGGCTGCTTTGATACGTCCCGGTTTGCCGTATGTGTGGTGCGGCGGTGCGCTAGTCACCGACCGTCATGTGCTCACTGCTGGCCACTGTGTGCATAAATTCAAAATAGAAGATATATATGTCCGCTTGGGCGAATACAATACACAGATGATTAATGAGACGCGTGCACGTGATTTTCATATAGCTAATATGGTCATACATATAGATTACGATCCGTTGACATATGATAATGATATTGCCTTGCTGCGTCTGGATCGTGCCACACTATTTAACACGTATATTTGGCCAGTTTGTATGCCACCGATTGGTCAAAAATGGGAGGGACAAGTCGGTGTTGTTACGGGTTGGGGCACACAAACTTTCGCTGGACCGCATTCGGAAATACTTATGGAGGTAGATATTGGTCCCATTGTTAATTAAATGCTTACAATAATTTCTTATACTGTTAGGTGTTGCTACCCATTTGGAAACTTGCTGATTGCCGTCGCGCGATGGTTGAACGCATACCAGATACTGTGATGTGTGCTGGGGTGCGTGAAGGTGGTCAGGACTCGTGTCAAGGTGATAGTGGTGGTCCACTGTTGGTGCAATTGCCGAATCGTCGCTGGGTCACAGTGGGTATTGTCTCTTGGGGTGTACGTTGCGGCGAAGCCAATCGCCCTGGCATGTACACTAGTGTTAATCATTATATGCATTGGATACTACAGAACTCGGATATTTAAATATCAATGAATTATGTACTTAACATATGTTTCGCCCTTAAAAAGCCGTTTATTAAATAAAATTTTTTTAATACTCGCTACTCCTAGCTGGTTTCGTCGCGAAAATCAAATTTCAAATAACTAACCCTACAACATATTATATTATATACATATTTAAACAATTACCAATTGAAAAGTCATATTATGTGTTTTTGTATAATGCTTAGAATTTCCACGCCACACACCTTTTAGACATCAACTAATTGGGAAAAGCAATTTTATATACATCTTCGTAGCTTGTAGCGAAATGCGCTTCAATGCCGTCGGTTATGTAGGAAGGTAATTCAGCGAAATCTTTTTTATTTTCTTCCGGTAATATTATACATGTGATACCTGAGCGTTTCGCCTGAAAAATCAATGCATAAAAATATCACAGAATATTGAAATAAATAATTCGTCTTCACTTACAGCAATTGTCTTTTCTTTAATGCCACCTACGGGCAGCACTCTGCCTTTAAGAGACACCTCGCCCGTCATTGCTAGATTTTGTCGCACTGAACGATTTGCTGCCAATGATATTAGCGCTGTAACTATGGTTACACCGGCACTGGGGCCATCCTTGGGTGTGGAACCTTCCGGCACGTGCAAATGAATATGCCTGCAAATAAAGAATTAATAGTTTAGTAATTAACTTAAACACTACCTTTATACAGCGTACCCTTTCTCTAGGAAAGTATTTTCTTCATTTTTAACACGCATATAATTTCGCGCCACGGTTAGAGCAATTTGTGCAGATTCCTTCATGACATTACCAAGGTTACCCGTTAAGTGTATTGATCCACTACCGTCATCGTCTTTCATGAGTTTGCTAGCCCTACGTGAAGCTGTTTCAATGTACAGCGAGGAGCCACCCATAGAGGTCCATGCCAGACCCATTACAACGCCGGGTGGTGTATCTTCGTACATTCGATCTGATGAGAATATATGTTTGCCTAGGAACGTGGTTAGATTATCAGATGTTATCGTGAAGTGTGAACCCTCTTTTTTCACAAGACGGTATGCCACCTTGCGTACAATCTAAAATAATCATTAATTGTAGTTAATTTACTATGCATATTGAATATATTCGTACTTTTTCGATGTGTTTTTGCAAATTTCGTACACCCGATTCGCGGCAATAGCTTCTAATCAGTGTTTTCAATGCATCGTCTTCAATGTTTACATGATCGGCGGTAATACCACAGTCTCGCATCGCTTGTGGTATCAGATACTGACGCGCAATAGCCATTTTCTCTTCGGCGACATAGCCAGACATCTCAATAAGTTCCATACGATCGCGCAAAGGCTCTGGTATGGTATCTATAATGTTTGCTGTACAAATGAAAAGCACATGAGATAGATCGACGGGTACATCAAGGTAATGATCGAGGAAGTTAGCGTTTTGTTCAGGATCGAGGAGTTCAAGCAAAGCAGAACTGGGATCGCCCTGGTAGCCTCTAGCAAACGTAAAATATTAATTGACATGACGCTTAGTTAAACATTTTATGAAATTCTTTGTAACTTACTTGCCAATTTTGTCCACTTCATCGATAAGTACCAATGGATTCTCAGTCTTTGTCTTTTTTAAACATTGTATGAGTTTACCGGGCATGGCGCCTACATATGTACGCCGGTGGCCTTTTATTTCAGCAACGTCGGTCATGCCTCCAACACTGAAACGGAAATATTCACGGTTTAAAGCGCGTGCAATGGAGCGGGCTGAAAAATAGGAAGGATTAAGTTTAAAATTAAGAATTTACTTCAACATTCCTTACCTATGCTCGTTTTGCCCACACCTGGTGGTCCATGGAAACAAAGAATTTTACCCTGTGTGCTGCCCTTCAAATGGCTTACAGCAATAAATTCCAGAATACGTTTCTTAATGTCTTCCATGCCGTAGTGATCATGATCTAAAATATCCTGTGCTTGCTCTAAACTCAAGTTCTCTGTGCTCGTAACACCCCATGGTAGAGAAGTTAACCAGTCCAAATAGTTACGTGTAACACTGAAATTTTAATAAATACTGAACTATTTGTTTTGCAAGTTGAGTAAATATTTATTGCATAGCTACTTGAATTCTGAACTGTGACTCTCCAAAAAATTCAGCTTGTTCAATTCCTCATCTATAACTGTCATTATACTTTCAGGTACAGTTTTGTCTTTCAATTTCTCGCGGTATTTTTCGCCAATTGCATCCTTATCGTCTTTTTCTATTCCCAATTCTTTTTTAATCACTTTAAGCTGTTCCTGGAGTATATATTTGCGATGTTGTTGCTTCACTTTCTCCTCGACTTCACGTCCGATTTTCTGCTGTAACTTCGATAATTCAAGCTCTTTCTTTAGCAAAGCCAGAGCAAGTAATAAACGTTTGGGTATCTGATAAGAAGATTGTATAAAAATAAGGCCTTCATATTATTAAATTTGATTCAAATTGTTACTTACATCCAATTCCTCCAAGATCTTCTGAAGGTCCTCGGGATCTGCAGCAGATAATGAAGCGCCTAAGTCACACAGATACACTGGATTATCCACCACACGTTGATTTTGGTGTAACATTTGCTGCAAACTCTCCCTATGAAAAAATACGAATAATATACATAGAAAATTTTCATTGGATTGCGCTTACCTGTATAGTGGATTCATAGTTATAATATCTCGAATGGTTTTTATCACTTCCTGGGTGAGTGCTTTCACTTCCTCGGTTTGCTTGTACTGTTCATGTTTCACATTTTCAACTTCAACCATAAGTACAGGTTGAGGAACACTGTCAGGAGTTGGAGGTACTTGTGTTGCTCCTGTTGCAGGCGGTGCAGCATTTGCTGCTGGTGGTACTACCTCTTCTGCTTTCTCAGGTATTGATTTGGCACTTTGATTGCCATCGCGTTTGGATATGCGACTCGAACGCGCTTTTCGTGTTAACTTACGACGTTCCAATTCAGTTTGTTCTTCAGCTGGGATGTTCAATTTTACATTAAAGAGTGGAAAATGTATTGTTGTCTTCTTCTCTGAGTGGAGAGCATTATGACGAAATATTTTCTTATATATATTGTCAAAAGACTAACTGATATATGAAGGGGTTAAGGTAGGAAGGAGGAAGGGATGGGAAGAGTTAGTGGGTAAAGTAAAACGGGTGGATGTATTGTTAATTCGTAAAAGGGAGCTCCCATAAAAACTAGTGTTTTCTTAATAATGAGTGAGTGATTGGAAGCAACAAACTAATGTTCTACTAATGCGTGTAATTTTAAGGGATCGCGTTTACTACTCTATTGTTGCACTTTCCATTCCCCCTAGTTATGAATTTTACATATATAACTAATTCATAAACAGTTACCTTTCGACGTTGGCATTAGGTCCTCTAAAATTTGTCCAGTAATCTTAATACGTCTGTGTGCCACAACCACCATGCGTAGTTTATCGCCCAAATCTTGCAACTCTTGTATCTGTGCAAATGTTCCCACATTGTACACCTCTTCTAATTTTTCCACCACTTCCGACTCATTTTCATTGTCTTTCTTCATGAATACGCCTACGTATGGCTGATTTAACTTAACCTTCCGTCTTATCAAATCAATAACCATTGGATTTGAAATCTACAAAAATACAAAATATATAAAATTATATAATACATGAAGAAAATTTCAAGTGGAAAATGTGATTTGATTTTGCTTTCATAACGCACTTCTAGAATTTTCATAAAACGTGGAAATACTGGATTACGTCGCGTCGCGAGCAGCGGCAAATGCGGCCACACTTCTGGCACCGCCACAGTAGCCGGCAATTGCGGGTCTTTATTCACTATGTACTCCGCGGATTCAACTTCCAAATCTTGCTCCTCATCTTTTTTACGGTTAGTGCAGTAACTACGTGAACTGATTATCGTTGATTGAAGTAGTAAGGCTCCGCTGCTGGCGTCGATGCGCCGCTGAAGTGCTCCATAACGCCAATTTGAACGTATTAGAATGTGCGTTGCATGTTGCTTTTGCGCTACGTGCGTACCAATGGTGCGTGTTAAAGCGCGGTGCTTCAGAAGACGCGTTAACATTTTTAAAACAGTATATTAAAACCTTTTCATATAAAGTCTAATGTTTAATGTGAAAATATTATCACTGAGAACAAAATAATAGAGCACTATCGGCAGTGACAAGTACTTTTCTATTTCTTTATCTTCGACAACGTGAACTGACAATAATAAAAATGACAGCAACGATGAAAAAATTTGAAAACATATGGTGAAGTGTGTTTATTGTGATTTGGGTGATGTAATTCATTGCTAATGTTTTGAAATATATTATGCATAATATATGTAATCAATTATTTTCTGTAGAAAAACTCAAAACAAAATTACGTATAGAAGTTAAAATAGTTTTGAAAACGTAGCTTTCATACAGAAAAGTTACATTTTACGCAATTGGAAGAAAACAGCTTCTGGTGGTGTTTAGTTTGTTTTATTATTGTACAGTGATGGCTAAAACAGTTGGTACACTTCTAATAAGTCGAGGCTCATCGTAAGTCTGTGATCGTAATGTCAAATATGCCTACAAATGTACATACCTGCATATATTATATCTTATTACGTGCATCTTGTGTGTGCCTAGTAGTTATTGTTATGATACAAGGATCCGCCAGTTTCTTTTATAAAATTTGGTAATTTTTAACACAATGATAACCAAAATCAGCTAAAATAATTATAAAAAAATTTCTTTAATTTAAAAATTACTTTAATAAATGATTTTGAAAAAATTAAAAACGAATGCAATATAACCAAATATTCATAAACTTTTAATCATATGTACATACAAAAGTAAATGACTGAAGAATCAATAGTAAACTATACATTTGATATATATGTACTTACATACTTATTCAGAAGACTATCGGCTATTAAATGAAAGAAAAGCGATGCAAATTAATTTATGGTTGAACATGTGGATGTACATGAATGTTGGTATGTTCAGCAACAAGAAATGTAAACATTGACACTGTCAACCATTACCTTTAATTCGTCAATGTATGTACGTATAATATATACAGATAAGTGTGACGTATTAAAGATCGGAATTGCTATGGTAATGCGTGATAAATTTTTAATTGAATACATAATGCAAATAATTTATGGCGAATAACAAACTACAAGCAAATACAAGTGCCAACAATATAGATAGAATGTTGAAATGTCAGTTGGGAATCGAGCAAAAGCGCTTAACTCATTGGCGCGCGATTACTCGTGAAAGCTTTTGTTTTTTTATTGCATATCACCTCAACGCGCTTGCGGCGAGGAGCAACTGGAATCCACTTGATTGCAAACATCATTCGAAGGCACTTAATGAATTCGATTGCAGAATAAATTAAAACATTGACACCACAGCACACGCACGGCGGTTAACAAACATACATGTGTCCGTCCATATGTACACAAATGCATGGGTGAATGTATGTATTTGATGGAAGGCAACAGCCAGCAAAAGGTAGTAGGCGGCGGGTGATTGTTAACACATTCATTTAGTGTGTAATTCCTCATTCGATCGTCAACATTGAAAGTCTTTGGGTGACGCTGGTGCTGCCTTTCAAACCAAATTTTCATTAAAAGCACAACATAACACATAAAAGTGAAGTAGTGGGAAAATTTGCATAAACATTTATGTATTACATCTTGTTTACCGAAAAGTGTAAGTTATTAAAATGTTATATTTGCAAAATTTTTTAGGACAAATAAGTTTCTTATGGCCTTTATCTTTAATAAACGAAAGTCTGCTTTGAACCAACTTTTCTATAACGCTTTGTATGCAACAGCTGAGCAATATAATTTACGAACAAAAGTTCACAGATAAAAGTGGATAAGCTTAATTAGTCCCACAATTCATATTTTCATAAGTTTACTGTTTATTTACGATTAATTAAATCTTCTTTTATTTATCAACAAATAAAACAAACAAACAAAAAAGTATATGCTGTCAAATTTAATTCGGTAAAATTTTAATGTTGCCACTATGATTTTTTTATTTTCTTGTTTCATTATCATTAAAGTTAATTTTATGGTCAAACTCATTTGTTCAAAAATTTTACAAAGATAAATAATTGAAACTAATTACTTTTCATTTGAAGGTTGTAAATAAATAGTTAAATCGAACACAGAAAATGAAAGCCCACAATAAGGCTAGAAGTATTTAAGAGTATTAACAACAAAATTCAATTATCACGCTTCAATAATAATTTGAATTTTATTCTCAGATAATTCCAAAGGAAAATTTCAAAAACAAAAATAAGCTGACAGCAGTATAATCATTATCATTTCGATATCTTACGAGCAACATTAGACTATTAGTGCAGATAAAATATAAGCAACCAAGAAACAACAATAAGGGAGATAATATAACAATACAACTAAATAATCATAAACATGTCGAATGAAGTAACAACTACAGCAACAACTCAAAACGCCGTCGATGAGATTGATAAGATACGTCTCAATCTAGCCGATGATTGGAAAGTGCTGCGCTCTGTCTATGATTTGTTGCATAATGGGAAAGCGTTTTGCGTGTCCGATGGCGACCGCGATGCGGTAAAAATTGTCGACTTTAAGCAGCCGAACGAAATGAAGGTAAGACAGCATATGTATAGGTACAAATCTACTATAAACGTAGATGCATACATTTGTATGTATACTATTAGGCGCTTAGGCTTGTTGAAGCAGTGGGAGTCACAACAAAGTAGTGTTAAGCCAAAGCTGCGTGATATATATAGACGCTGGTACCTAGCGCTACATTATGGTAAAATATATACATGGTACTTGCAACCGAGAAAGCGGCTTAAATGCCACAAAACTGTCAACACACTTTGGCATCACACTATGATGTGAAACCGATGGCTATAGCTTGCAACAGCGGATAACGATGACGATGACGATGACGACGACAACGTTTCACTGCCATGGTCAAATCGGGTTTGGCGCAGGCGGGTGTGTTTTGGGCCGCAAAATCCGTTGACAATGCTTGTGCAGCGTTGCCAACGCTTGCGATGACAAGGCGTTTTTCGTGAACACTGGATTTGCAATTAAAAAGTGTGTCAAGTTTATTTTTCTTTTAACGGATTTGAACATTTTCATTTTGACCGGCAGTTTTATGGCAAATCGAACGGCGATTCAATCACTAAGTCAGTGAATACACAACATGTACATACATACTTGCTTGCCAGCAAATCCGTTCGTCTTTTCACTTCACTTTGAAAATTATTTTGTCAACATGTCAGCAACTGTTGCTGTTGCTAGAAACTATGTAGTTGCTATGTTGTGAGCCATGTTGCTATGTGTTACTGCTTGATGTGGTTTTGTTGTTGGCCAAGTTGATCCGCTGTTGACTGCCGCTGATACATGATCATGTTCGTAGATTGTCATGTTTTGATTTTTGATTAGGATTGTGTGTACTCACAGGTATTTATGCGCAAGTATTCGTTATATGCATGCTGTGCGAGAGTTTGTATGTACATAAGTTAAATTTTTGAGTATTTCTTTATTTATTTTCTTCCAATCCATGGCACTACGCCCCAATTGTGAGTCTTGGTTGTGATTGGTGTTCGCAGCGCTGTTAAAGCAGTGATTTATTTGATGACATTTTAATTTTAGTTGCATCGCTTAATACAAATTTAATTTATTATGCAGAAGTGACTAAAAAAATGTAGACGCTTAATTAAGTTAAACGGTATCAGTTTTCATTCAGCTGATGAACCATACACTTTTAATTCAAGAAAAGTACATTTATTATTAGGGTAGGTCGCAAGACTGTGTTTAAAATTTAGCACAGCATTCGTTTCAACTTGTTCATGAATTTATGCTAGGGTTGCTGTTTATATTTCTAACCTAAAAATGAGAATATGAAAAATTTTGGTTGAATTGGTTCCAATGTTTTTCAAAATATTCCCTTTGGTAATTAATAAACTTTCGAATACTTTTAAAATAATTTTTTAAATTTTTATTGGAAAATTGAGATTTGAAATATGCACTTGTGGCAAATGTATTGATGCATACTATTCAAGTTTGAAGAATTTGTTACGAAATGGCTTTATCTTATAAGATTTTATAACAAATTCTACAATATAAATAGCATCCCACGTATTTAAGGTTGTAATTCCAACCTTGAAACTGCGGACTGCTTTTGTTATTTTTGTCATGAAATACTGATAATTAATTTTTTATTGCAACTTACAGCTAATTTTGTTGCTAGGGGTCTAATTATCGAGCTTCCGCCCGCTGGTAGAAGCGTCACATTTAATCATAATCAGTAATTTTTAAATGTTAGTATATTAGACAATATTAATATTCTCTTAATGTATAGGGTGCGTCAATTAGAGTTATTTCAATTCGCTCACTTTTTTGTAAATTTTAACTGTATGACGTGTGTGTAAACGTCAGATTTAACGAGAATTAAGCGACAATTTGTTAAATAGTCAGTGTTTCCTATCCTACATATTTTGTTATATATATGAGTGCAACGAAACCAAAAGTTAAAAAATCAGAGGGAAAATGAAAAAATAAAAAAACGAAATGACTACAAGAATTTCAATATATAGTATTATCAGTTTACTTCCATTATCTTTTGGGGAAGCTGCATCATTTCCAATAAATAAATAATTGGCGTACGTAAAATAAAACGTATAATTTTCTTTTTTTTTTGTTAATCAATTATATATACATAAGTACAGTTGAATAATTAATCATACAAATATTACTTCTCCATAGCAATTGATCGACCTCAGCATTGATGAGAATAAAACACATACCATAGAAGAGATACAGCACTTATGCCGGTTGGTGATTAAATATTCAGTAAAAACCAATCATGGCCGGTTTCATAATCAGCTGTTCGGTCAAATGGATCCGTATGGGTTGATGGGACAATGGATCACTGATGCGCTCAACGCAAGCGCGTAAGCAAAGCAAATAACAACAATAGCATTAATACAATTATTTATTTGCTTATTTTCCTTATATTTAATTACGATTTAAAGTACCTCACAATTTCACACTAATTTATACATATCTTTTTTAATTTCAAATAACAGTTACACGTATGAAGTAGGTCCCGTCTTCACGCTGATGGAAACGGAAATCATACGTACCGTTTGCCAATTGGCTGGTTATGTTGAAGGTGATGGCATCTTCTCACCTGGTGGCTCCATATCTAATATGTAAGTAAACTTAAACGAAGCTAAGACCCCAGTAATACATATGCATAATACAAACATATGCTCCTTTATTCAATAAACGTAAGCAAAGTAAGTTTGTATGGAAACACAGTTATGCCTTCGGCCAACACTTGACTTTGACGTACTGAAAATAGTAGATCCGTTAAGTTGTCATACGTAGTTCACTATCAAGATGTTCAATGGCAAGTGTTACTTTAGGGCTAATTACTCACTCACACGGCTAGCAGTCAGACAGTTAGAAAAAACACATGCAAAGATATTGCCTTGGTTATGTTATTTTTGAGTTGGTCGGATAACCGTTTTGATGGCTCAAAGCTTATTTATATATAAAAATATGTACTTATTTGAGTGAGGCTCGCGGTCAGAGACAAAGTGGTCTAACTTCACAGGGTTGTCTAAACAATGAAGAGTAATATTTTTGCAAACACACTTAGATAAATTAATTATCTTGTTTTCATATTTTTTAAATATTTTTTAAATATATATTTTAAATATTTATTTTTTAAATATTAAATATTTTTAAATATTATTATATAAACAATATTCTGTCAGCTTAACTAAACATTTAACGATTCTCTTATATTGAAACTTGTATTACTAACGGTGGACCTCGATAGAAATTCCGATTGCCTGTGAAATTTTTGCTTTTCGAAAATATTCTTAGCTTCTATAGGCTTGCTCTGAAAAAGCTCATAACAAGACTCTCGACATCTTTACTTAAGATACCCACAATAATGCTCAAAGCTTCAATAGCCAGTTTATTTAAACCACTTCGATCAACAACTCCGATTAGTAACTTTTTCGTTCCCACGACAGTCAGGTATGCCATTGGAACCCGGATTTATATCCGGCCAAGGTCTTTCAACTTGGAAGCATTTCCCAAATTAATTGGAAATGTTTTATGCTGAAAGTTTTATTAACCGCGAATCTAATAAATAGATCGAAATGTAATAATCTTCTTTATTAAAGCTTTCTAACCATACACAATTTATGCCGACATTTTTCGCTGTGTTCACACCTCCATTTTACTATCCACTCTACATTTTTCTTCTATTCACTTCAGGTATGGCCTTGTCTTAGCTCGCTATAGTCGTCACCCTCAAGTGAAAACTGCCGGCATGTTTGGCATGCGTCCACTTGCTCTCTTCACATCTGAAGAGTCACATTATAGCTTTGTTAAAGCCGCCCATTGGCTGGGTCTTGGCGCCGATAATTGTGTGGTTGTCAAAACAAATGAGCGCGGTCAAATGTTAACAAACGATTTGGAAGTAAAAATTTTAAAAGTTCAAGAGTCGGGATGTGAGCCGTTTTTTGTGAATGCTACCGCTGGCACCACCGTATTGGGAGCGTTCGATGATCTCAATGCGATAGCTGATGTGTGTGAAAATTATGGATTGTGGTTGCATGTGGATGTGAGTATTCATGTCATTAGTGTATAAAAATTTCTGAAACTGTGTTATTTACATAACTGATACACAAATATATGTGCAGGCATGTCTTGGCGGTTCTGCGCTGCTCTCTTATCGAAATCGTCACTTGTTAGCCGGTCTCGAGCGCACTGATTCTTTCGCTTGGAATCCACATAAATCACTTGGCGCTCCACTGCAATGCTCACTATTTTTGACGCGCGAGCGTAATTTACTCACACATTGCAATAGTATTCAGGTGAACTATCTCTTTCAGCAGGACAAATTTTACGATGTATCCTATGATACAGGCAATAAAAGCATACAATGCGGACGTAAAATTGATGCTTTTAAATTTTGGTTAATGCTGAAAGCTCGTGGTTATGGCAGTTTTGGACGACTGTTGGATCATGCCATAGACATTTCAAAAGTTTTGGTTGAGAAAATAAAACAACGTGGAAACGAACGCTTTCGGTTGGTCATGGATGATTACCAATATATGAATGTTTGTTTTTGGTACATACCAAAGGCGCTGAGGGGACTCAAAGAAACTGCGGAGTGGCACGAACGTTTGTCTACGGTAAGTGATCGAAAGAGTTCAGAGTATAACAGAAAAGGAAGTAGAATTTAAAATTTTATTTTGATATATGAACGTTTTTCTCGATTTTAGGTCGCACCCAAGATTAAAGAGCGCATGGCTTATAGCGGTACAGTAATGATCGGTTATACGCCATTACAATATCGTGGTTTGGGTAATTTTTTCCGTATGGTATTTACTTGTTTCCCTGTGCTTGAAGAAGTGGAACTAGATTTCATTTTGAATGAAATCGAACGCTTGGGCGAAGAGTGCGAGTATTAAGCGGAAATAGTCTGTCTTATTACAAGTGCGCTATTTCTTAAGTATAATTTAAGTGTGTATTTCATTAATTTAATTTTATACAAGTTCATATTCAGAACAAAATAAAAAAATTATTTATATTCAGAATAAAATAAAAAAATTGCATAAATAATATATGCAAAATTTATTTACTACACTGGGGTAATGGGGAATTAATGCTGAATTAATTCCTAACTAGTCTACACAATACCTTACATAAGTATATAAAAAGTTCCTTGCGCTTCGTAACTCGTAAAAACTTCAGTCCATGGTAATCGATCACACCAAATAAATTACAAGCAATCGTATGCCTGGAACCGCAGAACATTAAACATAAGGAAAAATTAATGGAATATGGGAAAAGAAAAGCATATGTATGCTGGAGAAGAAAAGGCAAGAAGTGCAGAAAATTAAAGTACTGACACAAATCCTTGAACATAACCAGCAACACAAAGCAACGGAAGGCGAACATTGCGATATGCAGCGATCCCAACAAATTCAAAGTTGAAGCCGAAACGAAACGACGAAAACGCGAAAGAACTTACTCGCAGTCGCTACTCGAAATGTAAACAAACTCAATAAAGCAACAGCACGACAAATCAGTGGCGCAAAGGCAAACTCAAATGAACTTTTGCTGAACTTGAATGCAATGTAAACAAACTTTGGTAAATACGATAGAAGCCATGCGATGGCGCAGGAGGATAAGTAGGAGGAACTGACGCGGTAGCCAAAGAACCAGAAGCAAACGTTTCGCGTAGTAAATCAACATGTTAAAAGCAGCAAAAAAAGAACAAAATTCAAGAAGTAGAACAAGCAGAAGATGAAGAAAAATCAAAAGAGCGAGGCACTTTCAATGACTGATGAAGTGAAACGGGATATGCATTTGCATAAATTGAATGTGCATGCAGAAATTAATAGTTGGCGACGCGGCGCGAATAAGAGCGAAAACTAAATACAAATATTAAAAAAAAAAAAAAGTGAAAAGCAAAGGCACGCTGAGGATATCATAAAGCACAATTGGCAAACAAAAAAAAAAAAGTGAAATTAAGCAAATGGCCGCGGTAATGAATCGGAACGATTGGTACGCGTCGAGCCGTCAAACCGTCAAATTGTCAAACCGTCTGGCGTACTCCATTCTCGTGCAAAGTGGTCGTGCATGCTTAATAAGCGCGCTCATTGGAGGCATGTGTTGGAGGCATGTTGAGCAGCATAAGGCATGTGGCACTTTCTACAGTTGGTGTGCAGATTCTGTGGCAAGTACGCACTTATGTATGTTTGTCTGTATATTTTAGTTTATTTTCAGTTTCCATTATTGCTAATTGAAATCGGTTGTTCAGTTAAAGTGCGTATATGTCGAGACTAGGCTCTAGCGCAAGTAATGCCATGTATGCAACCTTAAGCGTGGATTTGAAATTTAAATGTTGCATATCTGAGGAAGAAAATCAACACTAGTTTGCATATGAAGAGTGCAGGGATGGTTGGCCTATCAGAAATTTTTAAAACAAAAGATGCGGATATCGCTACATAACATAGCATACATTTTAATTCTTTTTAGAATTTAGAAATTTGTGGTTGTGGCTGGAGGGTTATAGTGTTAAAACTAATGACAAAATTATGCTTTTCATTTGTAGCATTGGGGTTAAGAAAATGGTCACTCGGAGAATAACTTCTAGTGATTAGATTTTGCAGGTCTTTATACCTAGCTCTTTGTGAGCTCTATGTTCTAATTTTTTCACACAAATTTGTACTCATTAGCAAGCTGTTTAAATCCTAGCTGCATGTTTTGGCATACCCACTACATACCTACACAGATGCCAACCCAATGGAGTGCCGTGAAAAATGCGTGTGTAGCGCAAAATATGCGGTCGCTAACCTAAAGCGCTCGTCATTGTCATCATCAGTACATACGTTTGTTAGCTTGGTTGTTGTCTGCGTTGCCGTCATCATCGTCCTCTTCAATGGCGTCGACATCGGCTCCATCATCAACTCAATTCAACTCAATTCAGCTCAGCTTAAGTCAACTCTAGTCGGTGCGGGTCTAAGTAAGGCTTTGCGCACCGGTTCAGGCGATTAACTTGGATTTCAACTTCAGCTATGCAGCAGTCGGTCAAAAAAAAATTCAATTGCTAAGATGGAAGTCACCTAGGAGGCGGCCAGCGAGCATTAAAGTCGAAGTCATGTCGACAACAACCTCCGCCGACTACTCACATAATGTTGCTGGTTGGTATTTGACTTTTGTGCGGGCATTTTGAGTCGCAGTTTTTCCACAAGTTGGCAGTCTTACTGGCAGCCTAACTGTTTGGCTGGCTGATTTCTGCAATTGTCGGACTCATTAGTCGCAATCATATGGCAATTGTTGATTTGTTAGATTTTCACCAGTCTTCAGTCTAACGTGCAGTCTCTAACGCGCTGCACCAAGGGGTTGTGTTTGCTTCTGGTGTGATTTGTTTCCATTGTTTCGTCTTTGAGTTGTGGATTCTTATTTGATTGCTGGTCCAGTTGAAGCGGCTGGCAACGCTCTATTTTGCTGACTGTTTCTCATTTCTTGAGTGTTCCCATTCCCGTGATAAATTACTAACGTTCATTGGAGAGGCAAAGTGAACGAATGTAAGCTCATGCGTTACCAGCTCTGGAACGTGTAAATTGAAGCCTAAACCTAATCGCCGTTTAACTGAACTACAAATTAAACTATTATAGTCTTACTTAGCAGATATGTACACACGTAGCAACTTTACTTGTACTTTAATTCAATTCCATCAGAGAAATATGTAGACATTGTACAAGTTTAAGTGGTACTCATAGAAAGAAGCTGAAGATGTCATTAAGTTATTGGACGCCACAAATGGCACACACATTAGCTGATTTCTTAGTGTGTGTCTAATCTGTGCCAATTCTGCGCATGAGTTATGGACGTCCTCGCTAATGTTATGTACCTATTAGACTTATGTTTAGGACTTATACAACTCGGTTGTGTGTCGGTACGTGTACTTCTCTTCCGTGTCGAATTCGTAAATTACCACAATTTATTACTGTTTTTCGCTATACAACTTTTTTATATATCCATATAAATATACAAACTTTTAAGAATGATTTCTATAGCTACGCTAGACCCTTCGCCACACTTTATAGCATTAGGCACAGAACAGTGGAAATGACAAATAGAAATTATAGAAAAATATTTTCTAGTAACAAATAATATCTCTAGTGTTTCGCTAAATTATTGTACCGATCTATCTTCCATTTTCACTTTCTTTGAATTTTTTCTGCATTTGCTGAAATTTGAAGAAAAGTGTTTCAAAAATTACTTTCAATAAAAGAGTCTGCAAATGATAAGCTGAAAAAACACAAAATAAATTTTGTGAATGTTATTTCTCTGAATTTGGTAGATTAGATAGCGATAACTGGTTTTTATTTACAAAGTTTGCATGCTGAGACCGGAAGCTTTAGGTTAAGTGTTCCATGCTATAGTAATTAACTTAGAATCATCAAAGCATGGTACTAAGGTAGCTCGGAATAGAAAAAATTTTGTCTTTCAGAGTTGGTACATGAAACATTTTGTTTCGAAGCAATTACTTCATCGAACTCAACAAATTTAGTATGTAGGTACTGCAGTTAAAAGGTTAGATCATTCTTTTTGTTATTTTCTCCACTGTTCCTTTACGACCTATCCCAACAACTACTCGGCGTAGCTCTGCTAGCAGGGTAGTCCCTACAAGTTTGCCTACCCGTATTTAATGCGTTTAATGTTTTAAGTGTATAGACGACGCAAAGGCGGGTTTCAAATGCAGATAATACTTATAATATATATAGGCTTATTGGATGGCATAAAGAAAAAACAGACGCAAGCCTTCAAATACAAATACAACAATTACATGGGGAATCGACATCAGAAAAGACCGCAGCTTAGCAGACAGACAAATAAACATGAAGCGCAAGGCGTATGTATGTAGCTTAAGCGGGTTCCTTAAGGTTGCGATTATGCTACATTTGTATTGTGGGCAAGTACATCACCGCAACGCATGCATATCGCATCTTCCGTGGATGTGTGTTTGTAGTTTCGCTTTTTGTACGCCTTTTGAAGTTCCTACTTAGACTCAGATGTCCAGCTGTCTATCTGTCTGGTTGTCTGTTGTTGTATAGTATATCTATAAGTATGTATGTGTGTATACTCTATGTGTGTGTTGCGCCTCCATTACGGCCCAGTGCCGCACGTCGCTTGTAGGCAATTGACCGGTGGTTTCATCAACGTCATCGCCATGGCTTCAAAGTCTTCGCATTGTCTTTACAAATAACGCGTATCAACTGCTGACACTCCGGCATACATGTATCTACAAGCATATAGTACATATAGTACATATGTACATATATATATTCAATATCTGCATTAAAAGAACGACATTTACGCGGCAACAAACAACACGACTTCAATTGCACTGCACTGTCTGCACTGTGCCGCGGGAATAAAGAAATCATATACGCCACCAACATAAAAACAAATAACGCACAACACTAATGAATTGTAATGAATACAAAAACAAAAACAAATATAGAAATGAAAATATTGCTATCAAAAGGATCCAGCAAAACATACAAGAGCTTTTAAAATACTCAGAACAGCGGGAGCAATAGCACTAATAACAACAACTGCAATTCAATAAAAAGTTGCATGCAACACTGTTGTACAGTTGTGCTGTACGTGTGCATAAACTAAATATTTGTATGCATTTAGTGTCGGTACACCGGTGTGCAATAACCGAGTTGTCGCGTATGAGCTCAAGGGAATTCGCCAAACCAAATGGCCTACTAACAGATTACATGCACTCATTATGGTAGAGGCAAAGTTTACGGGTATTTTTGCTTATGTCAATTGAACGAATTGCGAGGGAGGTTGGAGAACTCTTACTGGTAGTGACTGCTTTTATGCACTTTGAAAACAAAGAAACCTCTTTAAGATGTGGATATTCATATCTGAAAAATTTTGCCTACATATATTATATAATATCTAAATATTTTTCCTCTTCTTATTGGTTTTCTTCTCCCTACTTTGAAATGTGTCTCAACGTGATGAAACAGTTTCCTGAAATTTGTCCAGTCAAAAACTCGATGCTGTTTAGTATTTCACTTTTTATTGCTCCATTTTGTTCAAATCGCACTGTTTTGACCAGATCATCATTCATTAAAGGGATTGTAGTATTTCTCATTTAAGTTATTGAGATGCCCGTTCGTCTATACTCCTTACAAAGAATATCCCAATGTTTCCTTACAAATGATCCAACTGTGTTTTAAACAGTTTTGAAAGTTTCTTCAAAGCTCAAACAACTTAGCAGCAAAACTGGTATTATTCTAAAGTTCCTGATAAGCTTCGGGTTATTATCAATAAAGTTTTAGGGACCGAATCGTTTGTAAAGATTAGATAATAATTGTGGTAGTTTAATTAGCTTCAGGGATTTGTTCCATTTTCTTAAAAAGATAAACTGAAACCAAATGCTTACCCGAGGGAGACACTTTTCATTCAATCAGTAGCAGCTTTTGCGAATCATTCGCTTTGAACTTTGAATTGATTCTTTGACACACACCTAAACATTTTTCCAATGTATTGTCTATTTTACTCTATTCATACGCACAGAATTAAGTCTTCTCCACGCCCCTAGTAATAGAATAGTTTAGTAAATACTCTTAAATGACAAATGACTTACGACAACCCGTGACTACTGGTCACACAGTCTTGGCGGCACACCCATGCGACACATTTCTCTGTTAACTTGTAAAAAGGGCCACATGGACGAATCACAAATGACAAATATGTGTTGTAACGAAAAAATGCAAACATTAATTTTATAAACAGTCTCGCATAGTAGCCAGCTGGGTGCGCCCCTTTTCCATACTTGCGTTCTTTTCTGTCAACTAATTGTATCTTAAAATGTGCTCTTTTTATGCAACCGTGTTCAGGCTTTGCAAAAACATTTGCCAAGTGCATAAAATCTTAAAGTACGACAAAACGTGAAATGTCCAAGCTACCAGCAATGTTTTGTGCGATTTCTAAGGAAAATAGTGGCGATTCCATGCGGGCATAGCAGACATAGAGCGTGTAACAAATAAAAAGTAATCTGTAAGGAATGAGTAGCTCAAGAGAGCATATAATATTATGTGGAGTTGCAACACGACACCGCAATGTTTGCAAAATTCGGTAGAAGCACAGAACAAAACGAGATGAAAATCTCAAAAAATCAAATGTACTGGATTGCATTGTCCGCACATATATAAACATGAATTTAATCAAGATATAATGGAAGTGCATAAAACGAAATGAAATTACTCTGCAATGGAAATATATTTTGCCCTGTAGGGAGAAACAGACTAATCAGTAGGCATATGAACCGATTCAAATGTTACCGTCTTTTCGCTAGTGAATTGAAAATAATTCGAATCCTTGGCGATTTAATAGAGGTCATACGATTTTCCATTTAGGTTTAAGATTACTTCAGATTCACTTGACTCGACGTCAGATGGATACTATACAACCTGAATGTAATACATTTTCACTTGTATTTGATCTACCAAAAGAAGCATTTATTTCTTACAGGGTACTTGATGAAGTCTAGACTCAAAAGTACGTGATGACACTGTAATAATTATTTCACGTGGAGGAATCCTTAAATCACTCATTACTCATTAAATTGAGAGTTGGAGGAGCTAACATGAGGATAACTTTACAAACAGAGGCACGAGTCTACAAGGGGTTTTGAAATTTTAACATTTACAGTGAAAATGTTCGTAGCGTGGTGAGTTTTAGCTCCACAGAGATAAAGTTCAGTTACATTCGTAAAGTTTCGAAGGATTAATAGTCGGTGAGGTAACACAACAATGTTGTAATGAACAATATTTGGTATAAGTGGGTTTTCATTCTGGGCGGAGATGAGAATTATCTCAACAAACAAACAAAGAGTGAACAATAACACATTTTTTTAAACTATTAGGGCTTAATCCATAAATGCAAGCTTTTTTGGTACATAATTATCTGCGTTTGATGTGATTCAGACGTCAGATGTAATTAATTAGCGACACTATGTATCATATTATTATTGGCAACCATTGGTTTACTCCAGAAAAAGCTTTTAGATGCACTCCACTGTCTTTATTTATTTATGCATGGTATATTATACTTAGGGATCCTTCTGGGTATACCCCTATTTATTTGGACTGCACTCCTGCAATTCGACTTGAAGTTGCATATACGTAAACCAAGTGCTAGCTTGCAACGACTTGAAGTAGGTACGTGCAATTTTATGCTTTACGTACAATTCTAGCACTCTATGCTTTCGGTTCTGTTGTCATTGCTCTCGGTTTTATTGGTTCCATACAAAATGCGTGCCACGATCGACTAAACGATCATCAACAGCATATTGCCTCTTAGAAGGGGTAATGAATTGTGTAATACATTAAAACCAAGTGGCCACATTTCATTGTTGTGCTCTTATATACATATTCAGTTTAAGGAACCACGATTAGGAACTCGATGGAGTTTTCAACTGGCTTCACTCAAAGTGGATTGAGTAATGGTATCATTACGAAAAAATTTAGTCGGTGAGCACCAAAGGCAAACAAAGTCAAATTTTTCATCCGTCAACAGTAAACTCTATAACCTTTGGACATAGATGCATAGAATTTGATATGTAAAAAATAAAACGTTTCTGATTTCACCATAATTTAGTGAATTAAGAAATCTAAGTATCAGGAGACTTCAATTACAGTCGTTATAAATGTTTGATCGACAAAGACCCTAGGACTAGGTATATAAACTCCTAAATATTCGAAAAAAAAATTTACAAAATTTTAAAAATTTCGCAATGAAAACCAATATTGACTATATGGAGTTCACTTTAACCATAATTGTGAAGGTTTATCGACTTAAATAGAGTTTAAGGGCATTTCATGAAGAAAACCCCATATTAGCATTTTAGTCCAACTGGATTCTTAAACACCAACGTCTCTTATAAAAAAAATTCTAAATTTCTCTGTAAAGTATAAAATTTTGAAAACGAGATCCAATCAATCCCCACAGAGAACTGGTCCTTAAGCTTACAACTTATTGCTACCCTTTGGCTGCTGCTTCAGCTACTGTGGCTCCTCTTCCTATTTATCATACTCGTACATCCACAGTAGTATGTCTACAGTTTTGCTGCTGTGCTGCATTGTGAATGCGAGAGCCAGCTGTTCGTAGTTTTCTTGTTGCTTGAATCGCATCGACTATCGCTTCAGCTGCTATGGCTCGTGTTAAGATCGCGCAATATTGAATTAAGCGCATTTTATTCGTTTTCTCGACCTGCAACTACTAATACTTGTTTTCCTTGTTGTTGTTGTTGTCGTCGTTCTTATTAGTATTCTTCGTAGCATGCTCCGTTGTCGATTTCTTTGTTTCGTATTTGATTTTTCTTTTATTTCCTTGCTTTCCTTGTAGTGGTTTGTTGCTTTTTTTTGTTTCTGGAGCCCGACCATCACCACTGCTTTGGCAACTATTCTTTACGAGCGCTCTACGTATGCTTACTTACTTACATTTACACATATGTGTTAAGACGATCTACCTGCATCATGTTGCCACCAACAGTCTGTCCAACATCCAATAAATTGAACTACATAAGATTCTTTTATTTTCCCCTTATAGAAGACACGTACATACACTTAAATACAGATTTATACTTTTAATGCACGCCTTTTTTTTTGTTTGTGTTGTTTTGTTTTTTGTTCTCGCTTTCGGCTTTTTATCTTGCTCTTAATACTTCAGCATGTTGCTGATACTTTAGCCCATGTTTTTATAGACATGTTGCTTGTTGGGGGAGTGCTTTGTTGCAACAACGTCCATTTGCGTTTTATTAGCCAGAAAAAGGGGTAACTGGGAGATTTTGGGTATATTCCATAATCTTTTTTAGATTTACTATTCAGGGTCTCTCCGGATATTTCCTAGTAACCGAAAATCTTTTTATCAAAACTGCAATGAGTAGATTTCTATAATCACATAATTTTAACATAACCATAATACAACTGATATTGATCCGTTTTAGAAAAATCTAAAGCATTATGACCTCGTTGTAATAAATCTTGCAGCTCTAAAATCGGTTCTGAGCTCAGACCGAGCTCAAAAAGTTTTGTGCATTTACCCTAGTGAAAGTAATAGGTCCTGAAATAAAGTTTTTTTACTCCGCTAGGCTGCACAGCTGTCTTACTACTGAAAATATTATAGATCTCTCTCCCCTTCTCATTTTCGCTCATAACTCTCATTTGCCCTTGACTTTGTGCAACAGCCATCAGGCCGGGCATTGACAATTAGTTGCATCAATATAAAAGTTGTTGCTTCGTCTACGGGTTTACCGGCTACATGTTGCCGAGTGATTTTTTTGTACTTTTTGATTCCTTGCTGTTGTTGCATTATTCTGAAAACTTGTCGCCAACATTGCAAGCGTTCTTATTTTTTAATCCGTTCACTGTTGAGTTGTTGTTGATGTTATTTGTGTTGTTGAAGAGTTGCTTCTTAGTTCAACTTTTCGTTGTTGTTGCTGCTGTTGTAACATTTATCCATGAAATTCAATTCTTTTATACATCACTTATATGTATGTATTTATATATTTATCTACAGCGGCTTGTTGCACGCGCAATGTTGCTGAGTCAACTCTGTTTGTGCCATTATAAACATAATCATTGCTTGATTTTCTTTGCAATTTTTGCCAAGTTGATTCCTTGAGCTGCTGTTACTCTGCAATTGAGGTCTGTTTGTAGTTTGTGTTTTTCTTAGCATTGCATTTGTGTTTATTGCTGGTTTCTTCCGTTCTTTTTTGCTTTATTTTGTCGTTCAATGGCTGTGGCAGCCGATTGATGCTGCGCGCTGTGCAGCGAGCTGGCTCATGTTTCAATCGTCGCAACACTTTGGGCCCTCAGGATGAATTGTCGTTTCAGTTTTTCACTCCTCTCGCTGTCTTTTTCAATTCTGCTGGGTGCAATTTTTTGTTGTGATGCTGCTGTCGCTGTCTTCTTATTTCGTATATGCTGATTATGGGTTGTCATGTTGTGGTTCGTGGCAAGCTTTAATAAAACGGCAGATATATGTACATACATTAGTTCGTATGTATGTTTATGCTTACATTCTTTTTTATCCTTTTAGAAACCTTGAGTGAGGTCTCCAATGATCCTTTCAACTACCCATTTTTCTTGTTATGCTTTTTTGTGCTCTTATAAGCTTAGGGTGTGGCTTTTTAATGCACTGCGTTTGATATGCATACAAGTACATATACACACACTGCCATGGTTACACTTTTTGCGTAATGGAGATGTGCCACACGGTGTAAATGAATATAATCGAATAATCATACATTTATTATTATTTTTTATTTTTTTTTGATTTCAAGGGAACACCCACTTACAGTCGCAGCTGCGGCCAAAATTAAAAAATGTATATAATAAAATAAAAATTAATAAACCTAGCAAAGTGGGTGTCTTTGTTAATTGTCATCCAGTTACATATATTAAGATACATACAAGCAGAAAAAAGCCCACATAGAATTCAGTTTAGTTTCTCTACTACTTCAAAGCAATTCGCGCTTTAAATTATCTCTAATGATTTGCCTATCACTTTAGTTGACCTCAAGGCATTTATACATGTGTATATATGAATTAATGAATTGTTCTCGTTAATCGCCTTAAATGCATTTTATATGTTGGTTCAAAATGTTGTTATGTGGGAGGTTTGACACCATATAATATGTACCCACACACTATGCTTCTTAAAAGTATATTCACATTTGAACATATATAAATTTAGGTAAACTTATAGGTAGGGAAATTGGGTTATTCTATTAGCTTTAAGAATAGAAAAATGTATGCCCGTGTTTTGGCTGGTGTAAGATATATGTATATATGCGTGGAATTTTAAAAAACGTCTGGATATATATACTTCTAAAAAATATGTGGCATTTCAGCGTTAATTATTATTAATATGGATTTTTAAAACGGAAAAGTTATTCAGGAAATGTAAACACCCTGTGTTGCTTGAAGTAGAAACCTTGAGAAAGTTGTTTCTAGATAATTGTCTTCCATTTGCGTACTGTTATTCTTAAGTGGGTTAAGAGAACACTATAAAATTAAACAGACATTTTACTATTTAGTAATTTATAAGGAAGTATCAAATTACTTGAAATAGTTCTTAAAAATAAAATAGATAGTTCGATAGATAAACCGAAAGTTCGTTAGTTAGCATATTATCACTTTGTAATCTGGAATGTGGATGCTTATAAAATATTATCAAGTTATCTAAGCAAGGTAGTAAATTATTTAATATAATGAATATAAAACGTAGGGTGAGATGAGGGATTGGTGAAAATATGCGTCTTTGTCTGAGACCCCCTAGGCATATAAGACATACAGTTATAGATGCAACTCAATGTACATACAGACATACCAACATACGTAAGGTGATTTTTATACTCTCGCAACCTTTTTTTTATGATGATTTTAACAAACAATTCTATAGAAAAATACTTGAACTAATTAAATTTCTTTTATTTGAAATTGATATGCAAATAAGTTATGGCAGTATTGGGGGAAATATTCTAGAGTGTTTTGTACGCCACCGATTATATGAATACAAAAATCCTGTGCATTCCCTCAGAGCAAATAAAAAATAATTGTGCTTAAATATATCTCATCAGAAATAATTTTTGTTAACTTTTAAGAATTTTCCAGGTGTTAAGCACAGCCAGTAGGTAAGCTCCCACGAGAAAATGCGTCTAACAACTCGCTCAAAATGTATTACTACATACACTAGGCAGAAAAAGTCTGCGTACAAGGTACTAACAAATATAAGTTTTCGAAAAATATTTTTATTTTTATATTATAAAAATATATAATATTTATATTTATATAAAAAAATTATATACTTTTCATAAAATCCAATTTATTTTACGTTCATTACAGGATATTATATTTGCAGTTTTTTGAAAATGAAAGTGATTAATTTCCTAACAATAAGTTAAAAGCAAAACAAAACATACAGACAACTAGAAAATCCATTAGAAAAAGTCTGCGTACAAGGTACTTAAGTCGAACAAAGACATTCTTCTTCCGAATTTCTCTTAAAATTTAATAGGAAGTCGGATATCCCCATCGTTTTAAAACTTCCGCTATGGATTTTGGCACGGAATCAACAAGCTTAGTGGTTTCTGTTGAAGGCATTTGAGCCCATTCCTCCTGCATAGCCTTTGAGGTAATTGTGCGTTGGCGTATTTTACGTTCAAGTGGATCCCATAGGTGCTCCATAGGATTCAAATCTGGCGATTGTGGTGGTGTTCGAAGCTACTTGGAAACGTTATAGAGTAACCAAAACTTAACTATGTCTGCTGTATGCTTCGGGTCGTTATCTCGTTGAAAATAGTAGTCACTTCCTAGAGCCAATTCTTCCACGCTTTGCTTACATTTTTTTTTCAAGATATTAAGGTATGCATATTTGTCCATGGTGGACTCTATAAATTCCATTCGACGCACAACATTACTTACCAAGCACTCCCATTGCTCCAACACCACCACAGTAGGCCAAACTTGTTCTCATCGGAAAAAATAACTTTCTGCCAAAACTCTCGGGGTTTATTTAAGTGGTCTTTCGCGAGAGCAATACACTTTTGTCTATTGACTAGCGACATGAATGACTTCTCGCGTGCGACATGACCATGATACCCAGCTTTTTCGAAATTTTGAGAACGGCGTCAGTACAGAGGGTCTTCCTAAAAATTTCCTTAGCATTTTGAGCGATTTTGGTTGCAGTAAGTCGAGGGTTTTGCTTCACACTTTGCAAAACGTTACGAGTTTCACGCTAAGTTAATATTTTTGGCCGCCCTGGACGGGGCCGAGATACAAAAACGCCGATATCTTTGTAATTAATAATCACTCTTTGTATGGAAACTTATATGGATTTCACGGTAAAATTTCCTTCTTCGAAGAGTTTAACCATAATTTCCCTTTCAGAAGGGCTAATTTTTTTCCTTATTATTTCCTTTTTCCGATATTGGATATTGTAATATTAATAACCAATTGAAAGAAAGAAAAATCTTTCAAAATTGTTGGTTTTATGAAAATAAAGAGTAAAATTAAAGCGTTCCGACACTTTCGCAGTTGGTTTTTACGCGGGAGTACCCATTTTAGTACTTGTACGCAGACTTTTTCTGCTGAGTGTATATACATACATACACATCTAGAAGCATGTATGCACAAATATATTTTTGATAAGGGTAACAGCCTACAATTGTCTACTGACAACAAAGTAATAAAAAATGATACAATTTAAAAGAAAGATAGAAAAGCGACTCAAAGGAAAACTAGTTTGAAGAAAGGCTGATTGTTAGCAGCTGGGCTGGGCGGGCCCTGTTATTGGCAGCAGCATTTAAAGGCATCGAATTAATTATATTGTTGCCCACGTTCGATAACTGCATTCACAATGCAGAAAAGTAAATAAATAAAAAACCAAACAAGAAATAAAAAGTATTAAGAACCACCGGAGTTCAACAGTTCATTCCACGCTGCATGCACTCGTACACGTATGTTTGTATGTATATACCTTTGTAATTGTTTTTTCCACTATCCCTCTTTCTTATTTCGTTTTAGAAAAACGTTAGAAAAATACTCGTAAAATGCGTGGGGCTTAGATGCATTGAGTTGTTGGAGACACACAGCCGACCAAAAAAGCATCAAACGTATTGTGAAAGAATTAAAAGCAAAACAAAACACCACAAAACAATATCAACGGCCAAAACAAACCACTAAAAACCCTACGCTTTGAAGTATTTAGCGTTGTTGTTTTGATTTCAAATTTTATTTCATATTTTATTTTGATTTTGTGTTCTCGCTTCAGTGTCTACGAACGACCTCAACGTCATTTCGCCTAACAAACTAAACACACACAAACGCTGCCACACTTTAATTAAACACCATTTACTTAGTGAATAGTATTTCTATGTGGTTTTGCCTCCACTACTACATGTTTGCATGCATATACACTTACATACATATGTATGTATATCGAAACGGCATTTATGAGCATATTGGCAGAACCACTTTGCAGTTAAAAAGACAGTGGACAGTAAAACCAAAACAAAAGAGAGCACACATTGATAGTGGGGGTGGGAGTTGTTTGTCCACCAGTGAGCGAAGACCTCCACATCTTGTTTTAATACTTCGGGCGGAGCAGCGAGTGATCCCACAGTGCTTCTAATGCGCTGAGAGAGAGAGAATGCTAGTTAGCGCTATAAGGGCTAGTTGGTTTGTGTGTGTAATAGTTTGCAAAAATTTTTACTTCAATATGACTCCAACGTATGTCAACAACCGGTTCAGGTGTTTACGTACTCCAAACTACCACATTTACAAATCTTATTTTAAACTCCACTTAGCGACTGCTGTTTGCTCATTGCTCTCGTTTTGTATAATACACGATTGTTCTTTTGAAATTTCTTGGCTAGGGATGTTTGTCTTTCGTTTATCAAAATAAGATAAACTTTCATATAACATAACTTAAAATCATAAAATAAAGCAACTTTTAATAAGTGATGTGGGTTAGGTTTCCAAAAGAGCATTGTTTTCAAATGCCTGATAATGTCGAATCTTACTGCTCGTATAATTTTTCCTAACATCTCCGTAAACTTTTTTATTATAGCCGAACTCCACAGGTCCGAACGATTGCTATTTTTTCCATTTTTAAACGCTTTCCTACCATAAACTAGTAATTTAATCGATGCAACGAAACCACATGTGTATTCATTTTTAAGTTTTATGAAATATATCAGTTTTATTAATTAGTAAATTTGCATTTTTCGGTATCCATACTTTTTCACTTATTTACTGGCATTCCTATTGTACTCACATTACATCTCAACAGATCACAGCTATGGCGCTCGCAGCCCCACTCTGGCTCCACATTCGCCAACAACACACACCATCGGTAGCCAGTGATCACGACCACAGAGTGAGTTGTAAAGTTTTGCAAAGCGCTGAATTCAGTCTCGTTTTGACTCTTTCGTTTGTGTGACGTAGTTTCGTTGGCGATCGGTCGAAGCGCGTGCTTTCTTGTCGGTATACAAATATTTTTGTTTACATATTACGAGCTTTTACTAACATACGCTGTTAAATTGGTGCGCAAAGAAATAAATTTAAATAATAAATTATATGCGAACAATCTAAAACTATTAAATATTTACAAATTGTGTGTGATGTGTATAAAATAATAAAAAATTAATACTAATATGCAATTCTTGTCTGCTGTTTTCACTTGTCAAACGGTTGTATGCGAATTTGTTTGAGTAAAGCTTGATTAAGTATTAAAGAATCGGCGTAGAAATGATAATTCACAAAATGAACAGAGTAAATAAAATTTGAACTAAAATTAACTTTTTTTTTGCTCTGAGTTATGTGCGGTAATTTTTCATTCTTTCGAAAAGTTTAAAAAAAAGAAAAGGAACCGGTCAATCGGCGAGCCGAACATTTGCTAAGTTCATTAGCGTTTCTATACATTACTAACTACTTCTACTTATGAATTTCTAACTGAGCACAAATTCGCATTTCTGGTGTGCTGACAATTATTTATTTTACTATATGTTGTTGGCGTAGCGAAAGAGTGGCTATTGCGAGTTTTTTTGTTGAATCCGGATAATATAAAATAACATGGATCGTGAACATGAAAAAAATTGTACAAAAAAGTTAATGAACCAATAATCAAAATCGAAGAAAAATAATTTATTAATAATAATAAAAAGAAAACTCTTTTCGCTTCAAACAAATAAAACTGTTTAGTACGAAAAATTTAAATCTTGCGAATTTCTTGTTGTAAGTTCATACTGTGAATTAAAAGTGTAGAACTGAAACTAAAAGTAAGCAATTTCTTAAGAGGAACGAACTAATACGAACAAACAAGAGTTAAATAAAACTATTTGATGTATCGAAAATCTTCTTCTACATTTTCTGTGAGGTTATAAAATTGTTTGCATATAAAATGTTTTCGAAGTGCTGCATTTATTATTAATCGTTAAAAATAAACTAAGTTTAATAGAGGATTTTTAAAAGGTAAGTGGTAAAGAATAAATAAAAAAGTGCGGTGTATTTCAAATTTAATTTTTTTACACTGCTTATGATGTAAAGAAATATTTTATTAAAGAATGATTTTAACCGTAGTGAAAATGCCATAAGTAAGTAATTTTTTAAATTTTTTCTAAGGGCCCTCAAGGCATAAAAAAAAATTCCTGATTTTATTAGTGGGATTTTATAACGTCAAACCAAAATTAAATAGGCGTAGTTTTTGAGTTATACTAAAATCGTAAATAACTCAAACTTTGTAAATGACAACAGAATCTGAAATAGTTTAGACCTGATAATAGTGTTAGTGGATTACGACGATCTGGTCATAATTTTGTTCTTCAGTAAAGGATTTCACTAATCTTGAGACTTTCACTTTAAGAAGCTTATGTGTTTTTTTCAGTTGTAACATAACATGTCAAATTGATTTCAACTTTTTCTGTTAGCCTTGTCTTTTGACAAGTAACTGCAAGCCTTCGAACCTTTCACGGCTTAAGAACCTCCATTTGTCGAATGAAATCAAGATTTCACTTCTTCTTAATTATCTGTTTTAATCCAAGTTTTTAGGTAAACCCTACAGGAACCCTCTTCATAGATCATTCGGAATTTGTATTCGAAATTCATATGTGAAGGGTTATATGGTATTTAATCAAGTAAAAATTAGAACCCCTGCATGAAATGTATTCTATGAGATTTGGTCTCCTCAAAATATGGATGATGCAATTGTTCCAATCTTACTACTCATTGACGGTCGTCAGAAAAATTTGATAAATTTGTTGAGTTTGTATTCGATTTGAGGGTTTAAGAATATTTCTAAATTAGTATACTTTTGATATAAAATCAAATATTGAATCCCAAATATCTTATCAAGCGAAAACCAAATCGACCACCATCTTTATGATTAAATCTGTCGTCGGCCAATGCTTCAGGAATATGTGGAGGTCACTGTTCGAAGTATTCAAACATGATCATTTTATATTTAAACCTTCGTTCGGCCATTAAACTGAGTTTCAAGGTTGGGAAGACAAGACGTGTTTATTTTAAAACATTCTCATCACCATTTTAAGCATTACAAACAAGCCAAACATGTTACAGTTCAATAATTTTAACCAGTTTATGATAATAAGAACACAAAATAAAGAAAGACGTTGATAATAATGTAAATATGACATTTTCACGGGCGGCCAGACAACACTAAAGATAGGAGCTTAATATGAAAAGGAGAGTAAATCTGACAAAACGACAAAGTGAAACGAACCAGATGACAAACAATTTGCCACAATATTAAAGGGACCGAACAAACATATTTACTCTATACATATCGAAATCAGGCAAGCTGGCTGAAATAAGAGGAGAACAGCAAAAATTAAATGGAAAATCAGTGCAACAAATAAAAACATGAGGAGCAAGCAAAAACATACGATATGCAGTATTCGTAACAACAACAATACAAGTATATGCACAAATGCTATTTGTATGTAGGCTGAATTTACAACATCAACCGCAGTCAGATCGAGAAGATACGCAACCAATCAGCCAACCGTCGAAGCATTGGATAGATGGATTGAGTGGATGGATGGAGGAATTGATGATTGGGCGATTGGATAGCAGCAGCAGAAGCAGAAGCAAATGTGCATATACATATGTATATTTAAGTCTTATGCTTGCATGCTGCTTGTATTGCTCAATAATATTGCCCACTAGTGCAATTTGCAATAGCAACTGCAACCACTCCAAGAGCAGCAGCAGCTGACGAGATAGTCAAAGAAAGATATGCACCTATCTATGCATATGTGTAGGGGTGCAGACTGCCAACTTGGCTGCCGCGTAGGCAGATAGCTGCTAAACCACCTATAAACAATAGTGGCAATAAGAGAATGCGGCGCATGTGCATTGCTTTTTGTTACTATAATACTCGTAATAATATTGTGCACACGAGCATGCATGCAGTTGGGGTAGGGCGATCGTATGACGCGACAGCTAGATGAAGGAATCGAAAAAGAGGTTTGCGAGAAAAAAACTTAAACTAGCGTTAATAGCAGTTAATTCAAGCGTTAGATCGTCAACTAGTCAATGTTGCAGGAAGAGCGTGCAACGCGGCGCATTTTAGATTGTTAGTCAGCTGTGCGATTTGCCAGTCACTTAGTCAATTAGTCAGCCAACCGTTGCGGTAAGTTTTCATACATATCTACATACTCAGATACAGTCAGTTGGCAGCGTTTGTCGGCGGTTGTCGGCGGTTTTATGCAATACCAAACAATTGGCCACAAATTGGCTGAAGACGAAAAAGTGTCGGTGGTAAATGTTAATGCTAATGGCGGCAAACGACACACCTTTCTTCGGGTGAAAAAATCGTCTGTGAAGGCTTGAAGATGTCTGTGCAATTATTTACGATTTATAGTAACTTTGTGTAGGAAGTTATTGATTTATATTGGAAAATGTTAGATATACCTTTTGTGATGCATTATTTTATAGTTACCAAAGTTAAAGTTACTGCAAATAAGATCTAATATGTTTTGTGGGGGGTAATATGAGTGGTTATTCGATAATGTTAGATTTGTAAAGAGTTTTCTCAGATTTATTTGAAATTAAAACGTATGATCTTCTCTGGTTATATCTATGTATTCTTCAAGGTATGAAGGAAGCCTACGAACTGGGAACTATTTGTTGTACCGTTCTATGAATGGGAAGGGAATTTTGAGAAAAATATATTAACTAGGGGAAAATTGCTCACATTTTAACAGACTTGCTTTAATAATAACCGAGAGTTAATAAAATTTGTTCGAGAGTGAGAGCTATTAGCTTTAATATTCATTCGTAGATAGTTTTAAAATAATAAACTATAGATAGTTGCTATTATATTATATTATGTAGAGACTTTATTTGTAATTCACTTGCTTTGCTTATTTCCTTAATCTTCCATAAGTTTGTCCATAACTTAAATTACCCCCAGCTGTACAGTAGACAAGGTACGGATGTATCAGTTCTTAACTAAAGTAGATTCGTCTACGATTCACCGTTTTTCTGCTTACTATCTTTGAGTACTGCTCTCTTATCCAAAATTTTCCAGTGAAAGCAGCAATAAAGTCGACGAGTTGAAATCGATACAAGAGAGTGGGTGAATATTTCAGCAAAGTGGTATAACCGCTTTCTTCAATGCTACCAAATTTTGTTTAACAGATTTTCCACCAATTTTATCATTGTGAATGGCTGAAATGACAAATTACTGTCAAAAATGAAAATATAAAGATTTTTGAATGATTTTAAAAACCTAAGGCTTGAAATAAGTTAAAATTGTATATAGAAGACTTGGGGTGTGGACACAATTCGAAATCAAGGAGTTACAAGAATGCTATTTTAAGCGGAAAGAAGTATTTCTTCACCAATAAAAGAAGCACGACACAGTTGCGCATGAGTCTGAGGACATGTTAGCGCAAGGTTGTATTGCAAATGCTGACTGTCTGTTTGAGCAGGTGGCATAGTTTGTTCGATTCATTACTCTCTAACGCTTGGCGAAGAAGAAGACAACTTGTATTGAAAACTTTCCCTTTGCATCGACCGATCCATTTGGAATATGCTTCTTGTTGCTCCCTATATCTTATTTGTAGTTGCCGCATTGCGTCACTTTATTAAGTGACGTATGCAAAAAAAATCTCATCATCATTCTGATATGAAAAAAACATTATCTTTTGCTGCCGTCTTCATAACTCAGCCTAAAAGTGTGTACAATCATCACATTTGTTATTTGTCAGTAAGGTTATCGCTTTGCTGCTTTCACTAATTAAAAATTTGCAAAAAATGATTCACTAAAAATACAAATTGCACAAATTTAGTCATGCCTTCTAACGGTAAAACAAGCTAATATTGACTATTTAATCATTTTATCATGCTGATGTAGTAAATATGATAAGAATCTTACAAACAGGTATTCACATATGCTAAATTTACTTATGGATACACATATATGTAATGTATTGATAAAATAAAAAGATAAATTGATAGTGAACGACTGTGCGGCAAACTAATTGAAAATGTGCTGTGAAGAAAATAAGCGTAAATTGGCAAAGTAGTTTTTGGCCATTGAACCGATTGAGATAAAAAACGCTGAGCGTATTTGGGCACGCTTTCTTATGAACATACACACATACATAAAAATATTTATGTACTTATGCGCATAGAAAAAGTACGAGTTATATATAAATGTATATAGGAATACGTGCGCATTCACAGGTATATTTGAATTTACATTTCCGGAGTTATTTTCGCATTTTAACAAATTGGCAAAATGTACATAGCTTATGTGTTCTTAGCAATACTATTGAATGCTAAGCCCACATAAATGCTTTAAATACATACATAATACATGTGAAATTCAAATAGTATGCGGAATTATAAGAAGTCTCGTTTTTTAGCGCACAGCGTGAAATTAATGAAAAACTGAGGGGAAATAAGACGTCAAATGGGTGTAACCCAGTAACAAAAATCATAAATTGGCAAACTGTTATATACAATGGCTAACGAAGTTGTAGTTTCGGATTATTGCAAAACTAATTTTAGAATTTCACAGACACCTTGCGAACACTTCTGTATTTAATTAAAATTTTATACAAATCATGTACGTGTTGGGAACTTGCAAATTATATTATATACATATGTCTATATTCAAGCATCTATTCGCTTACTTTATAGTATGAAAGCTTTCGTTTTCCGAGGTTCTATTTCAAATTGTTTCAAATAGAAAAAATTTTCCAGTTATTTTTTTGTATACCAAGCAGAAGTACAGGTTTTGAGGTTAGTTTTAACAGATATTGTTTTGAATTTTAATTCAAAGCGACTTTGGGGAAATATATTAAGATATGTATGTCAAGAACTCACGAGAAAAGGAAATCTGCAGTAATTATTGACCGTTCAACCATCGAATCTTCTGTTTTCTATCATAAAAGCTTACTTTCAATAGAAATATTATTTGTAGCTATAAAATATTTCCCAATTATTTTTGTGGCATACTACTGTGGTGACCGTCTCCAGCTCTATATCGATCGTATCGATCACTTTAATCCGAATATCTTGAAAGAGAGTAATGATTATTCCAGACATTTTCAGATTTGGTCAAGCAGTCTTAAATAAGGCAGTATAATATTATATAATGTTTTATTTTGAATCGGCAGGTACGATGTTGGTGGGATTATATTCATAACACTATCAACAGATTCCTGTCACATTTGACGTAATTTTTGGAATATTATGATAACGTTTTAACGAAAACCTCTTTAACTTTCAATGAATACATTAAATTTGCTTGGTTGGATACACCAGATCCAGGTTGGATCTTACCACAGCTGACATCTTCTCGAAAAGTTTATCATTGTTAAATTAGACTTAATATTTTTGTTAATCGGTTATATAATCTGGATTGACTTTTCCTTTATGCCAAATTCTGATGTATTTTCATTTTATCATAAACTCTATATTCATTTATAGCACATCTTCTAAATTTAGTCATACAATGTACGCTTATAAGGTCTCCCTGCTTATGAAAATACATGCATGAATCTCACGTGACCATTTAAGTCCAACCGCAATGCTGCTAATCTCGTTGCCACTTAAGATAAAACCAGACTTCAGCTGTGACATTTACCACGCGCTATGTTGGCAGTTGGCTTAAACTCATACGGTCACATAAACATATACTTAAATTTAATAAATGTATATATTACAACAACACGTACGTGTATTTTCTTTAAATGAGCAAAGACTGTTTGCGTCACAGACACATTTCTACGGCAATTTTCACAAATAAAGCAAATACAAAGGAGGCTAGCGTTGCCAACTGAACAGTAACTGGCTGGTACATGTAGTATACAGTATGCCAGTGCCATACAAATGATCTGTGCGCAAGCGTACGAAAGCGGCAAAGGAGAATTTCGTATTTCGTGCGCATTTTGTTGACATTATTGCAGATAAGAATGAGAACGCTGGCGAAGAAATGAAGTAAGAAGAATTACTGAATAAAAAATCCAAGGCAAGCAGCAGCGTAGGTAGCTTGAAATACATACATATGTACCTATGTATGTATATACACACCATTAGTTCATACACTACTTGTACATATGTACATAGGAGCGTACATTTATCCATACTCACTCTTGTGGACACTTTTCGCATTGGAATCACAAGAAAATGTCCGCAAAATAGGTCAATTTAAGGCAGCAGCAGTAACTGGAAAAGCAAATACATTCAACACACACAACTAGACACTTTTTACCTGAAGTATCTGAACTTTGGGCGAGTTTTTAGGCCTCTGAAAGGCTGCTCAGTATTGTTGTCGTCTGTTACGCATGCGTGTACATAATCGGTCAGTGCAATTTTTTTCATTTATTTATTCCTTAGTCCGTTTACCTTGCCTTGTTAGCAATTGTCTTCAGCATTTCTTTTTGTTTTCTTTTTAAACAGATTGTTAACGTGTATTTATTTGTGTTGTTCGATTTGGCACTTTTTCACGCTCATAAATTAAATGGCGCAAACGTGCTGACTGGTCCAAGATCAGGCGACATTTAGATGTAGGAGCGCTCAATGGTTCAACATTAATATTAGAGTTGCCGATTTAAAAAAAAAAGAAATTATAGTAACATTGGAAAAAATAAGGAGAAAAATTTTGCTTAGAAATCTTTTTTATAGATGTCGATGTCTACCGCCAATTTCTTATGTATTAAGGACAGAACAATCCTGATTCTGTGACAATCGTATATAGCTAACTGGAATGGGACCGGTTTTATGTCCAGTTAAGGATTGGAGTGAAATTAGTCCGCATCGCTCATTTCTCGGTAAGAAATCTTAAATTTTTGAATAAAATTCCGACTGTTTCGAATATTATTTTCAAGTCTTAAGTTTTTAAAATCAATAAAAGAAATCTATGCTTTAATTTTTGTCAGTAATTTGATATTTGAGCTATTCACATTGGTAGAACTCGTCAATTTGTCAAAATTGTAAAACAAAAAAAGAAAAAGCTTAATGCTCTTGAAGAAAGCGGTTATACAATTTTAATAAAATATCGCCATAATCTCTAGTAACAATTTAAATTGCTGTAAATTGTTTTAAAGATAGCGAACAGAGAAATGGTGAATCGAAGACGGAAGATAACAACGCATACAAGGAACATGGATACAAGGAAACGTCATTTAACGATACAATCCCTCTTACAAAAGTGATTTAAAGCTCTCAAAAAGTTTAATTCATTATCGATAAATACCTTAACTTCTCATATGACTTATGAAATGATTAAAATCCTAATCCAGAATCTAAAAATATTTTTAACGCCCAAAATTTCTAATTCTAATTTCTAATAACTTATATAAGCTATATGTAAATATATATCTATATATGTTTCTTATTATAAGTTGGCAACTCGTCATTGACTTTTCGACTATTCCTTAACTGTGTATTTGTGTGCACACATGTACATACAGTCAAGCAAATAAACAAACATATATAAGTTTCTAAGCATTTGTGGCAACTTGGAAACATCTGTGCATTAGCATTCGAGACCTGCGATAGTCTTATCAATAATTTTGGTAGTATTCATTACTTTACAGCTGTACAGTTCTTAGTGATGGCAAGGAAAGCAAACACATTACAATACAATACACATTTTCCTAATAATATTTTCATTTTTTTTTATATTGTGTCCATCTGTGTCCCTAAGTTATGGTAATAATTAACAAAAACACAATTAAGTATTTCTGCTTAAAACAAGTAAAAGCGTGGCTTCTTGACTATTCCTCAAAATAAATTTTTATTGTCTGAAAATTAACTGATAATACAGTGAGTTTAAACGCTTAAGCATGAACTCATTAGATAGAAATTCTTAGAAATAACAGTGAAATGTGTATTTTAAACTGAAAACTCACCAATCTCTACACACATACATTTAATGAGAAGAACGTGTCTAACAAAACACTTACAATGTTTTTAACAAAATTTGCATTTAATAATTCCCAATTACTTGTTTAAGTATCCATGCGCTAAATTACTTAAAAATAGGTTTATAAGCAACATTTTTTTATTATTCACCCACATCGTTTAATATTTGCGACATACCACATCCGTTACTTTATTTCGACCCTGTGAAGCTTAATCATATCGCCCAAGTTCATAAACATTTACAGTACCCGGTAGAATACACGCGACATGCCTATTGCATATTCATTACATTTATTTATGATTATTTATAATTTTTTTTCAATATTCCCTTGTTTGTGACATCATCCAACCACAGCGAATACTATAAAATGCATTTCCTAAGAAAAAAAAGAATAATAAATATATTTATATATATACATTTACATAGTCCCACATGCCCTCAGTGATAAGCGTATATTTATTGTGATTTTGATTTACTTAATGACTTAATATCCGTAGGAATGTTTTCAAAGTCACCGCTTCATTGTCGACTTAGTAATGGTTGTATAAGGTTCGACTGTCCAGTCGATTTTCTAATAAATTTGTATGGTTTTCCTTCCAACTATTAATCAATAGTCGATGTCACAACTGTTGTGGTTGTGGTTACTTAGTCTGGGGCGGAATACTTAACAGTACATTGATATAAAATATCACTTATTTTTACCCAGTGTTATCTTTTTAAAGCTTATGTTAAAATGTTGTGGCCTTTTAAGTGTTGGCGGCATAGTGCTTATTTAATGCGAGGGCGGCTTATTTCCTTTTAAATTGAAAGTTCTTACATAATTGGCAAATCATGTTCTATTTTCTGTAGACAATGACCTCTCAATGATCTTTTTCTTTTTCTTGAAGTCGCTAAAAACTATCCTGACCTATAAAATATAATGGACATTAATATGCTGCGAAACAGTTTTTCGAATTTGTATTGGTATTTGCGTCTAGAAGTTCCTTATGCTTATTTGCTTTAATGTGTGTTTTTGTCATTTATACCAGTTTTTTGTTCGATGCATTACTCTCCATGGTTTAGCGTTGCGGCTTATTAAAGCACTAGCTCATTTAAGTTCCTCGATTGTATAGTGGTTAGTATTCTTAAACGCCATTTTAAAAAGAAGAAAAGTTTTCTCCGATATTTAGTTCGTAATCACGTTTAAAAAGTTCCCGGATAGATCTACAACTATCTCGTATTCTTAATGACTTTTTAGATGGATATATACCATAACTCTTACTAAAATAACATATTAATTAATTTTTACTTATCTTTAAAATAAATAAATAAAGTATATTCCCTTAAAAAATTAAAAGTCCCTATTCAACGTACTTATACACCTGTTATTTCACTTTATTATCAAGATTTCTTCCAATTAAAACTATTTTTTTTTTTAAATAATCGTTAACAATTTTCTCCACACTGGCGGTACTATAATTAATAACCTCTATCATCTGTCAGTGTTTAATCAGCAGCAAAAAAATATTTTAGATATATAATATGAGTGAAAGCTGGATGTAGTTCCCATCGGTTGCCCCAGAGTCATCTTTGACCAACGCTGCAACTACGATCCATGGAAAATATGTCCTAATTAAGTAAATATGGTAATTTTGCAAACATTTGCATAATATTTGCTTAAATCTTTGAATACCTGTTGTGTAATTTAATGGCCATATGCAAACCTCGTGCTTACCTAATAAATTTTAATTATTATAACTAATACATACATTTGTGTATACTTATATATTCAGTTTTGGGGCAAATAATTATGTTACTCTGCGTTCCGCTTTGCGATACCAAGCGGATTTATAATTAATTTCTTCATTTGGAATTCTTTTACTGACAGTTTTCTCCCTAATTGCGTCTTAATTATTGAGCTAAGCTCATTACGAAAAATATTGGCATTTTTAACAACGCTTACGAAAATTTAGATTTATAACCGGCTAACTGTTATCTTAATCTTTTATTAAGCCATTAAAAATGTTTCGAATTTGTTTGCTAGATTTCTATTACGATTTAAGCTGGTTTTGATTTTTATTTTGTTCTAAATTCAAATATGAAGGTTTACTTTGCTCTAGAAGCTTTTGTTACAACTGATAGTAATTCAGTGTTAACCAATAAGTTCGAAAACGAAACGAAGCTTATTTATAAAAAGCTTATTGCATAAAGTGATGAATAATAAGAATTTTTTCCATGACAGTCGAGCCTGCGTAACTCGAACGAACCCAGTTTTATATTCAACCAAAGAAAGTATCCTCCGCGACATCTACAAAACCTGCCGCAGCAATAGAAACATACAGTTAAGTTGAAGTCGTAGAGCAGAAAGAGTATCGAATTCTAGAAATCACTACATTTTCAATAAGACTGCGCTCTGCGCTTCACTTTAGCTTGTTTTTAGCTTTAGTCTTGTCAAGTAATTATGGCTTTTCCTGGAATAAATTCTGTTTTAGTAGATAGAGAGATATTTCTTCGATATAATGAACTCAAACACTTTTTAGTAACTTAAGCGCAAAGCTTTCAATGTTTTAATTTAGCTTTCGAAACAGCCCTTATACGATTTTCATGAAGCTAGCAACTTCTTTATTGGCTTTAATTCTAATTGCTGTTAATGTTTTTCCTATTCCCATTATACTATTATGACTTAATTTGTTTACATTTTCTTTACTCTCTCTAAGCTTCTGAGCTTACTCGCTGATTTTCTATGCACTAAGCTTTTCATACTTTTGTCTGTTTTTAGCCTTAATAGTTTTTTTTTATCGTAAATAGTAATAACTGCATTTCCATCCAAAAAGAGAATAGCTAAGTGTAAAAAACCGCACAATAATTGCTTGCTTTTAGTGTGTATCTACGAGCGTTTAGTTCACTGCTTTTCACAGCAATTTTTCATGTCTGCATTTGCTTTTGTACCTGTCAATCAAAGTTGTTTTTTAATATAATTTAATGTTTTGTTTCTTGTGTTTTTCCAAAGTGATTTTGTGCTTTTTTGGGTTTAACTTGTCATTGGTTTGATTTGAGTTTTCACGCTTTAAAATGTGGTGCGTGAGATAGTTTTTGTGTTTCGCTTACGATTTTGGCGTGTTTCTTGCCTGCTACATAACTTAAAAAAAGTTTACTAAATTTTCATTTTTTTCTTGCATTCCCATGAGATGTAGTTTTTCTACAGTGCGATGCATTTTTATTATCGAAATTAAATGTGTTATAATTGAAGTAAACAACGAGGTCATACGAACAGAGTATTTTGATTGACTGTTGAATTATTTAGTTGAGTCATGCGGGTGTTTAATTGAATTGTTTTTCATGGAGATTTTCGCAATATAAACATTGTTTAGATTTATTTTTTTCCAGTTTAAATTTTACAAACTTTAATATTATGGCTTTACTGGTTTAAAAATTTAACGACATTTAATTTTTGAACAAGAACGGCTATATGAATATCCTGCCGCCTCCAATCCGATAACGCATCGAATGTCATTTTCAAACTGGTTAGTCGTAGTCAATTTATAAGTACAGATTTTTGACACAAAAATGGTTTAAATGTAGTCATGACCCTAGTGGCCAATGACAGAACATTACGTACCAACTTAGTATGATACGGTTTCCAAAAGTTTATCTCGACCAACTGTGATAATTTCTGCTAAATGAGTGAAGTTTGAGTTAATACGTTAATTATAGTCGTCATAGATTCCCCATTTCTCTTCTCGCTATTTTTGGGCGCCGCTCTCTTGTCAAAAAACATACATGTAAAAAAAGAACAAAGCTGGCGAGTTGAATTTTATAGAAGAGGGTATGACTTTTTTCATCAATGCCATCAAGTTTTGTTTTATAGAGTTTAGACAAGTTTTGCTAATATGAATGGCTTAAATGACAAATGACTGTCAAAATTACATACAAATTTTGTTATTATACAAAAATTGAAGCCTTAAAATTATATACACAGCTAAATCGTATGCATTTTTTTTATAGATTTTAGACTCGAATTAAAATATAATTTTTTATAGAAAACGTAAGGCATGGACACTGCTTTTTTAGTGCTGTCGGTCTGTTTGAACAGCTGGTGAACAGCTGAACGTGTTCGATTTGATACTCTCTAATGCTGCGTGTATCGAAGACAGCTTATATCGAATGCATGCTGCAGAGAGTAAGAAATAATATGAAAAAAGTTTCTCTTTAACGAAACAGAAAGTTAGCAATTATTATTTACGTTTAAAGTTCAAAGGTTGTTTTTTACTCAAGATAATTTCTATTGATTTCTCCAACAACGGGAAGTTATGTGCATGCTTTGTCGTATTAAGTTTTGAAAAATCACATAATCCCATAAACGACTTTAATGTTCATAACTAAGGTAAAAATGTGATTGATTGTCACTTTTGACGGCGAATCCACCCACAACGCAAGCAATGGGCGCTAAAGTTGCGAACTTCACACCAATGTTTTCAACACTTAACTGGCAATTAAAACATTTTTGCGAAATATGCCAATAAATCAAAAATGTCAGGCGCGCGACAGGTTTGCATATGCCCATATAAATGACCACAGGCTGTAGGCTACAGCTGACTTGATATGAAATGAAATGAAATGACATAAATTCCGCGACACAGCGGCGCGGCACAAGTGTCAGTGTGGTGGCGACCCAACTGACGCAGATAATTGACAACAATTTCCAACGTGGGAAAACGAGTTGCAGTTTACCATGCAAAAAGTGTAGCAAAACAATATGCAAATAGACCAAGTATTGCTATACAATACAGTGGAGGAAAAATATTTATGTACAGATGTTTATATACATATATGTATTTGTACATGGTAAATAATGTCATAAAAAGACATAATATAAATATTTAAAAAGTTTTGAAAATGAAGCTTAAGAATGTGCACTGGAAAATAGATATCAAACCGCAGTAAAAATGAAAACGCGCGCATTGGTAACGCCCCATTTAGCTCGCGCACAAATTGAGCCAACAAAAGTATGAAGAAAACAAAACAAACTCATCAACAGAGCAGCATATGCTAAAAGCTAAGCAAATAGCTGGAGGACGAACGTCGCTTTTAATATTTTATTTTGTACTTTAACCGCAAAGTCCGAGGTGTTTGTTGGGGTTTAATGTCGGCGTGAAACCCCAAGCGATATTCTGTGACTTTGCAGTTGCAGTTGCAGTGGAGGCCACGCCACTGAATGCGCCTGTTATGCAAAATTTAAGTTGTCGTTGTTTTCGTGGCTGTTGCCACTCGTGATATTGCGGTTAGTGCGGGTACGAGTGGTTCTCGTTAGAGTTGCGCGTGCGCGCTTAACTCAGCGAGCCTGGCATATATCTAACAGTTAAGTGTTTTGCATTTCGTTTGCGCTCTTTCTAACGTTAACTTCTTGTTTTGTGTGTTCGCTGTTTTTTTTTTTATTGTTTTTCCCGTTGCTGTGTTGGTATATTTACATTTAGCATTCGATTTGCATAAAATGTGCGAATATGTAGAAACTGTGAAAATATGCACACTTTGCATGCGCAACTATCGCTCTTAAGTTAAATATCACTCACGCGATCCTAAGTGTTTGGAAGTACCGTTATACAGGCAGACAGGCGCAGTTAGAGCGCATTTAAGATGCTGCGATAAAGGCGTGAAGTGTAGCATAAAGTTACTAAGCGGTTGGAGATCTCCTCTAGAGTGATGGAATGCGTAACTCACGTTTTAGAGTTAGATCGGTAAAATTGTTTGTGTATATAAAGTATTTTGCTTAAAATAAGATATTATTCTTTTATATATTATTTTGTGGAGTGGGTATATGGACCCGTGAAAATATTGTAGAATGAGATGACTTGGCGTATGAGTAAATTTAAATAAACGTTTTATTTACAAATCTACTACTCTTTTAAATTCTCTTGTGGTCTGAGAGTACGAAAATATTTTTGGGGGTTAGACATGGATAATACGTTGGATGGGTACGGTGGGTAACACCTCAAAGCCTAACCCGTGCCATAGTTTTCATTAATACGATGACAAATATAACAAAATGGCGTTTTCTTTTCAAATCAATCAACTGTCGGGTTTTCTATTCGTTGGAATGGGTTCATTTTGTATTGCATGCAGTGCAAGTGCAGTGCGGATGATTGTCGATTAGGCTCCGAAGTAAATTGATGCATATGATATTGACATATGTACTTCATCCATTATTATATATCGACACAAAAAATCGGGTTTCTAACAATTGTGCAGCTCTAAACACATTTCAGAAACAAATCATTATTTTTTTGGTTAACTGTAAGCTCACGCGACCTTAACTTTTCGCAAAGCTTTCGTATATGCATGAACGATCTGCCGATCACGTTCCTTTGATATAGTTAGAGTGTCAGCTATCTCGTTTAACTCTATTTTATGATCAAGATAATTTAGTAGATTTTTGTGTTGCTGTGATGATGATAATGTTTTGAGCATATGTGCATTTATATTCCTGATTATGCCATATATAAATAACCTGCTCGAATAGCTGCTTGAAATTCAATGCTTAATAAAGTCACAGTGTCGTGACCATGCCAACTGAAGCAAGCACTGGGCTTTATTTATACAATTACACAAAACTGATGTCAAAGTAATATGTAAATATATTTATTATAAATATATTAAATAATGTACAGAATTCATATGAGCATCATTTCAGATTCTTTATGTAGAAACAAGTCTTTGCTTATTATTTTAAAGACGTTGTTTTGGCTGGGTGGGTGTTAGTTGCAAGGCGAATTTCATGGAAACAATTAAACTATCGATTAAAAATAAACGCGTTGCACGTTTCAGTAGATGGACAAAGTAATTAATATACAGCAAATGCCAATTAATTTATGACCATATGCTAAAACTCGCCAATCACCCAAGTATTAGCGCATGCGTCGTACAATTGCAGCACAGAATAGCTTAATCTTTTAATTACAATCATTTTTAAACTAATAATTATACTTCAACTGTTTATCGTTCTTTCTTATTAGAGAGACATGTGCACTGCACATTCCTTCTTAATGCAAATTTGTCGTTATTTATGATCGCCATTATAGATAAGTAAATTTTCGTAAACACATTTCCAAGCCAAAAGCCACATGAATAGCCAATATGCAAATGGACTGACAAACTTCAATACAAAAACAAAGCAAATTTATGTGTTAAATTGAGAAAAGGTGGCCACTGTCAATGGTAGTCATGTTTCGTAATTAATTGCCATTGTAAGTATGTTCTGGCCAAGTTCACACATAACTAGCAATAAGCATAAGTATGCAGCATAGATGCATTGCATAGATATTCATGTGCTTGTGTATGTGTGTGGGCACTTAAATAAAAAATTTTTCAGTTTTTTCGCTTCTATATTTCAAGCTGCAATGCGCTCGTTGCATGTGTAGCTGCAGTTAGTATAAATACAAATGTTGAGTGGCAGCACTTTTTAAACAGTTTTACATGCACTCTTATGTATGTACCTAACGTATGCATGCTAAGCTACAAGCTTGTAAGTGCACGCTTATTGTATTTGTACGACCTTGAACACCTTTTCAACGTTTCGCCGGCTCTTGGCTTGACTCGCTAACCACCACCTTAACCTTTGCTGGAGGTAGAGCCGCTGCCGACACGACGCTGCTGCTGCTTGTTATGTTTCACTGTGACAGCCTTACATTGCCGACCCGCTGTGCTGTTTCTAGTTGTTGTTGTAACTGCTGTGTTGCCTTCTCTAGTCAATGCTGCCTTTAAGATGCTTTTGCTATTATTAGCCTAGCTACCGATCTACCGATACAGCGGTGGAGCGACACTCCGCACTCTGCAACTGTTGGCCTGGCAGATACGCAGTCGGACGGTGGCGTAATTGTGGCTTTGGCAGCACTCCACTGCGCCTAGTTGACTGATTTATGCGCAGATATTGTTAATAAATGAATACATATGAATTACAATAATTAATTCGATTGATTTTTTTGAAGTGTACATATTTTTATAATTTACATACATACATATTTTAACCAAGCTAGCTAAGTGCTTGATGGGACAGCTTTATTAAGCGTGGATTTATCGCAGATTGTTGTTACGAGTATAATGATCTGAGTTTTATAAGGTCGTAAATAACAATGAAATATTGGCGAATTGTAAGTATAGGTTTCTGTTTATAGCGGTGTTGCGTTTGAATTTTTTAGGTTAAATTTTTTGAGGTTATTTCTTGCTTGGAAAGTGTTGTCCCGTCATAAACTGAAAAATAAAATATAATGCCTGTAGTGGTAAAATAATTTCGAAACGCTTGAAAAAATGTTTCAGGCCTGGTATGTAAAGGTTAATATATTTTAGAGGTATATAAAGTAGACCACCTCTCTTATGAATTAACTCAGAAATCCATTCAGATCTTTGAAGTTACATTTAAAATGATATTTTGACATGAATATGAACATAAAATGACATTTAAAATGATATTTGAAAACATCGATTAATTATCACAAAACAGCCACTTATTAATCATTGACTATTTCAATTTCATTTAAAAATATGAAAATTTTTATGAGTTTTCCTTATATTCAATCGAAGACATATTCAGTGGAAAAGACACCTTTACATAATATGCTCTATGGTTCCATCGACTCTAATCTAATCTAAGTAGAATACTTTGACGTATGGAACAACTACTAAATGACAAATGAAGTTTTAGTGGGTGATAAATTGTCAGCTTTTAGTATAAATAGCATCTTGTAACAGCTCACTTCAGTGAAAAATGCGCCATCGGCCATGGTATTCAAGTACATGAAGGAAGAGATTTATAGTTAAATCAACTATTGAAAGATCTAAAACATGAAACGGTGATTAGTTGTTAAAATTTTATTAACAGCGTAACAAACATTTATGTCCAATAGTTATTTATAGCTACTGTTTAATAGCACTACACACAATGTTTTTCTTCACTTTTTTTAAACAACGATATTGCTACTTGCCTCTCACCTTGACATTCACCTTCATACAATGCGCACATTAAATTTCAAAATCATAAGTAAAATTGTGTATCTTTTTTCGAAATGCGTTTGCCGACAATACTGCTTCTGTGTTGCATCGCTTTTTCTTTTGGTTGTGGTAATTAAGCTTTTTTTCTTTCTTTTCCTTCTTTGATTTCTGCATTGTAATTGTGTTATTTAAAAGCAAAAAATGCAAATTTCTACTATGAGAAAGAAATAAAAACAGTTAAAAGCCAATGACAATAATAAAATTCCATTTGCTGACAATTACTGGCAACATCTAAGTAATAAAAGGCGTTGCACAGTGGGAGTATTATGGCAATAAATAATTAGCTGAAGAAAGTTGTTTTGTACACATAAAAATTCATGATTAATTCATGGGTGTGTATTTTGTCAGTTTAGTTGTAATAAAAAATTTGAAAATTCCGTTAGGTGTACTTTTACTCACTATTACTTATTACTATTACTTTCTTAATTTTATTAGCGCCTTTCGAAAGTTTGTTGGACTTAGGACATGAACTTGTTAAAGATATTTGTGGAGATGGCGCCAAAAAGTGCTTGATAAATGCTTAAGCATGTCCTAGAGAGCTCGTTAAGCCGCCTTCGATTCCCTAAGCATAAGAGAGTAGCGAATCGAACACTCTGTAGCAGTTGCTTAAATAAACCTTGCGTTAACTTGTCTTCTGAGACATGCGCAATTGTGCCTGTATTACTAAAATAGTTTTACTACCATTGTAGAACGAACATGTATTCAAGATATATTGGCTCCCGTTGAATACTCATAAAATACTTATGTTCCTAAAGCGTGCGATTATATCAATCCCGACAATCAGAATTTGAAAGACTTCGAACTGAAACTTCGAATCGTATTCTCTCCAAGAAAAATTTACAGGACAGCTTTTTGAGTGTACTCTCGAATAATTTTCACATCATTGAAATGAGAGAAATCTTTTAAAATTGATTTTTTATAACTTGGCCTGCTCTCATTTGTCATGTCATAACATTGGGTATCCCATGACAGTTGCGATTATATAACAGGAGCGGACTCGTTTTTGTATCCGGACAAGAACTGCATTCCTCAGATGGTTTGGAGATATTTTTGTGCCGCTACAACAACAACACCACTGGTTTTGTGAGTCTTATACTTGTACAGCACATAAATATTTGAAATACAAATTAACTGAAATGTTTACATTTGCTGCTCGAAATCAAACATTACCATTTGTATCAAATTGATTTGCGCTAAACCAATTGAAAGGTACAAATACAAATTTGATTTATACTCATCTCAACAACAAATTACCGAAGCAAATACATTTGTACTCTTATATATGTATAAGCACCTACTTATGTGCATATTTTCGTTTGCGAATCACGCAGTGAATTCAAATTGCGCAGCACTTAGCTTTCGAGCATTCCAGATTTGAACAAAAAATTTCTGTGGGCAGATAGGTTATGAAAATACCTCTTTAATTAAATGAATACCAATTAAGTTCTATTTGTTGTAGTAATTTCGCTTGACTATGAACACATATGCATACATGTGTAGGCATGTATATAAGTCTGTGCACTTATAGACCGAAATGAGATTAGTGGTCAATGCGAGTGGCGTCAGATGGGCTTAACCGGCTCCAAAGTCAAAATGGCAAAGACCGACCAAAGCACACCAATGATTTTGGCAGTGTCTATGTTACGGCTTTGATGCTGGATAATGGCGTTTTCTGATGAAGTTTGCCAGCGCAATATAGCGGTAATTATGATAAGCAGCTGTAATAAATTTAAAAATATCAGCCATGTGTTTGTATGAACTATTTATTCATTTTTATAAGCTTTATTGGCAAAGTTTTCTGTACACAAAACAACCTTGGTGTTATGCGCTGAAATCCAGCCCGGTGGCGTTTCGCTGAATGGCTGAATGGCTGCATCTTAAAAGTAATACGATAGTTGGAATGTTTGCGCTTGATAGCTTGACAGCTGTTTGAAATGTACATCGTATTGTTGGAATTTACTGTGTAGTGGCATACTTTTCCGTCTTACTCAATTTAAGATTAAGCTATCGATGATTTGGCAAAATTTACTGCAGCCATCATTTGGTCCGTGTCCGTGTAGTACATAATTGCTTTTAAGCTTCCGCGATTTTAAATATTTCATGCAGAAATCTACTTTTGAAATTGATTATGTGATGAGAATAATTTCGAAATAATTGATAGAATGTACCTGTGTATAAAACCTTTGTATCTTACCTGAATCGAACAACTGGCATAAATGAAATAAATTGGTATAACTGCTTATAAATATTATAGGAAAGAGTTACACCAATTTAGTGAGGTATCCACATACTTTCTTGTATTTAATTAAATGTTTATTATTTACTTTTATTTAATTTACATTTTGTGATAAGAAAGCAAAGTTTAAATGTAGTCAGCAGAGAATCAAAAAAGGCTCTTATGGATTTTCCATTTCAATGGACCAGAATTTGAAGACTGGCAATCCGAATGAGCACTAGCACATTCAATTAGGAATCCACGCACTCTCGTGCAATAAATCCAATTGGATAACTAGATTATTACTTTCCGATGTAAATTTTTTGACAAGAGAGCGGAAATCAAACCGAGCAGAGAATCGACGAGTCGAAGATGGCTGGCATATTTACTTAATCATATTTGGTATGTAGATCCAGCCAACATAACCTTAAAGAAAGCTGCTTGGTATCGGTTTATACTATTATAACAACAACAGAAGCTGAGAATTTATGCAGATGCTATCGAGAGATGGCATTTGACAGAGCTGTGATGAATCTTTGACTTATATTTCATTACAAAAAGAATTTTAATGGGCATTGAGGAAATGAAATGATCTTCACATGTATTTATGTAAGGGAGCAGGGTTCATGGGTAAATGCTATTAATGCAGGGCGCAGCCTGAATAGGTACATACAAGGGCAAATTTTCTCTACCTTGGAGTTCTTGAAATTATACGAATGTTTTAAGGAAATGCTCACAATTCAGAAAAAATTTTATCCTGGTTTTGTACATATGTATAAACGTAAATATAATATTAATGAAATGACGCGAATCGCCCAAACTCCATGCTGTCAACGAATGAATTTGGCGAGGCATACAGTGTCAACCACGAAAATCGCTTGACAATGGCAACGTGTTGTTGTTTTACTGTTGACTGCAGCAAATTCTCGCTGATGAGCTTAGCATACAAACATATCTACATAATATTTTCAAGTGCCTTTATGAGGTGAAGAATTTCACTGCTCATTTGTATAATTTGTTGATTTTTGTTTTTGTTGTTTTCTCTGTGACACTTTTTTATGCTGTTTGTAAAATTGTTTGTTTGTTGTTGTGGTGTTTTATTTAAGCGTGTCAACATTAATTGAAAATAAAAATCGCGCTCAACCACGCCAAAGTGTCATTATAAATTAGTTGAAAGGCGAAGACGCTGGGCTTGCAGACAACTGGAAATATAAAATAAAAAGAAAATTAAATAAAATAAGCACACACATATTTGCACATATCAGAAAAATTATGTATACCTACATATGTATGTACATACAAACATGTGTCTTTTAAACATATGTGCATATGTACAAAATATGTGTGAGTTTGTTGGTTGTGGCAGAAGTGCGCCTCATTCCTCAAATGCGATATTTAATTCCAAGTCGCGCTTATTGTGTCTCATTTCTTGCTTCTAGCATGTATTTATGCATGTACAAAATAAATATGTATTTAAATACCTCTGTTGTTACTTCTTGCTTATTGTTTGTTCTGCTACTTCGCTTGTTCTTGGCATATCATATCCCATGCACGCAAATGAAATGTTAATTTAATTTAATTTTCGCTTTGACTCCTCAGCCATTTTGCAACATTTTGAGTTTTTGCATGCAAACCTCAAAATAAATAACTACACTCCATGCGTGTATATATGTAGATATCCATGTGTGCTGTAATTTTGGGTGTCGCGCCTTTGAAATGAATACCAAAAAAGCAAAAAAAAAAAAATCATTGGTGAGGCGTAATCAAAAGTAATTGCCTCGACGCGCGGTGTTGCATGCTGATTGGTTTCATTGTGGCAACAACAACAGACCGATTGCCAAGTGGTGTCATTAGCTGTGCACCATATACTCGAAAACAACATACCTACATCCATATGTGGCATATATATATACACACAAATGTGCAGTTAAATGCATAAATGCATAAACATTTATTTGCATTACTTGCAATTATCTGTGCATCTTTATGACATTTACGCGCATTCACGCACATTTGTCAACCAAAGCGCGGCAAGAAAACAAGCAAAAACAACAAAAAGTGCAATAACAGCATGTGAGCATGACTGTCAAAAGTTAATGTGGCCATAAAGCCTTTAACCTCAGAGCATACAATTTTTGTTTAAATTTTATTTTGTATTTTGTAACTAATCACAAATAAAAACACACACATTGATACACATGCAATATATTAACAACACATAATAAATAAAAATATGAAATTAATTTTGTTGTTCCCACTTCTGCCTTCATCCTTATGCATGTAAGTATGTATGTATGTATATGCATGTGCAAGATATATATTTTGGCAACCCTTTCTTAACATAAATTAGCGAAAATTACATTAAAATCCGCCAAAAAAGCTTCATATGCTATAATGCATAAACAAATATATTAAACATACATACATATGTATGTGCATATGCAAAATTTCTAGAGGCGTGAACGTTAAACGGCACATGCGCAACACATTGCGTGCCAGTATTGCAGATAATTGCGGAAGCATGGTATAATGCCTTAATGCCATGAAGATGATGAATGTGTTGAAAACAATTTTGCAGCTTAAAAATATACCAATGAGGTTGGGGAGCAAGTTGGGCATTGAAAAATGTATTTGGGCGTTGAAAGAGTTTTATTATGCTGCATATTTGTTTACTATACATTTTTAATAATTTAGGAAAATATTAATTGAAAATCTTCAAATAATAAGTAAAATAAATAATAGACTAACTTTATAGACTAATAGACTAGCATATAATAAACTAAACTTTTCTAAATATAAAAAGCATGCTGGGCGAAACAAGATTGTCGAATCATCTAAACTTAGATAGTGGTGAAACGAACATGCAGCAGAGCAGGAAGAACTTTAGAGTTGTTTGAAAAACCTTGAATGAGCTGTTTTCATACTATTAAATGTCGAATTTAAACGCCAACTTTGTTGAAATTTTTGGATTTGGGCCAAAATATAGCTGGCAGGACATAAGTGATGGCAGTCTTCTTAGATCTGTATATGTCCTATATTATATATATTGTTTTATATATGTCTAAATTTGATGTTATGGTTTTGTTTACAGGAGCAAAAGAAAGGTCGACTAGGATATGATAATATTAGATAGATAAAATTTACTTAAAAAATATTTACCGAAGATTATTATTAAGTTACCTTTAAAGAACATCAATTGTGCATTTCTATCCAACACAATATGCTATAATTCTATTTTTTATATTTAAATTCGAAGTCTCACACACACAAGACCTACATTTTCACATATTTTTCCAATAAATCAGACACTATATTATACATATTAATAAAAGCACATCGCTTTACTGCCACTGCTTATTATGATAGAATAATAACACTTAATAATGGAAATAATTACTATAATAATCATTATTACTTCGATTCAAAAATCTATTTTCATTGAAAAACATGCAAAATGAGGTTTACTGCTTTCATTTACCACAAACTGCTCTGACATGTTTATTTCAAATTATAATGCAAACAAACAATTAATTTCTAATGACTTTAATTGGTCATATTTTAAACAATAACCAGTTATTAGAGCACTGACAACATAGTGGGGGCTGTAAATTAGATTTACGTACACATTATAGTTTAATTATGAAGTTATTGATATGGCAATATTTAATTGCACGTAAATGATAATTTCGCAACAGAGAATGCGGAAATAGTGCGCATATGTTAAGCACTACTTTTGTATGCAAAATTTATGAAGTAGTGAAAAATTGTGGATATAAATGGGTGGCGAGAATTCTTTAGTTCACATGCTGGAGTTGCAACCTAATGTATATAATTTTTTGTTGTAGATTATCACTACATGATTGTGTTTGCTTAATAAAGCACTTTTATTATAAAAATATTTATTAGTTATTCTTAAAACTATAATGAATAATTGTATACGCCACTCCACTAATCAAATTCTCATGAAAACATACGTTCCGTACACTTACTTACTTAGCGCTAAAAGCGCTTATTTTTAGATTTCTGTAAAGCATAAAGCTTTCAGCACTACAAAGTGGCGTAGCAGATATGTGTTAGCATACAAGAAACTTTTCACACTTTTAGAATTACGTATATAGAGCACTTTCATTGTTTGCAAATGCTTCTTTAAAATTTTTTATAGTCACGGCGTATACGTGACTTTTGCATACCAAGAACCAATTAAAGAACGAAACACACATTTCCTAATAGAATAGAACTGTCATTTTTGAAATCGAATATTGAAAAGCTTATTTGATCATATTCTATGAAAAATATGTTCTAATTCATAAAGTCCTTGTAATGCTGAAAGAATTTAACACTAGTGATTTGTGTGACTTTCGGAAAATAATCGATAATTAGTTCTGATCTTGTATGTTGATTTCTGGATTCATAGTTTTCAACTAACTACTAGTTTGTTTTCTTACTTACTGTAGTTCACATTTTCACAAATTCTGAACTTTATACGACCTCATAATGTTATTTAACGGCAACTATATAGAAAATGTTTCATCTTGTATTCATGATCATTACATACACATACATATATATTTATATCATATAGTAATACCATGAAATTGTATACTGCCAAAATTATTTTACCCTTTGTAATGCAAAGAGGCTTCATATTGCCATAAATTTTATCACATCCTAAAAACACATAATGTTTAGATATTTAAACGAGTGCAACCGAAATAAATTGCATAAAAGTTTGCACACATTTCGGGTTAAATGCAGGCATGCAGCGTTAAATGGCTGGAGAACATTTCGAAGTGCAAGTATTGTGAACGCAACGCCTCCTGAAACTAAATAAAGCATCTTAGCAGAAATTTCGTTATTGCAGCTACTACTGACACATTGAATTTCCGGTTCTCGCAATTATGTCTACGAAGACTGCTAAGAAAATACGTTTCTTTTTGCAAAGTGTTCACGCCATCCTTATGCATTCCCACTTAAAAGCATGAAAACATAAATTCTTCATATCATATTATATTAATACTATTTGCTTAAGTGCAACTGATAGGTTTTCGCACAAAAATGTCAGCAGTCGTTGCTGCTTCAACGAGCAGAGTCAGTGAATGTCTGTAATGCGTTTATTGGGGATATATACAAGAAACTGATCGCTAAAGCAGAAATGCGATCAGCTTGAAACACTCGCCTGATCGGCAAATCTTCGACGGGAAGACGTTGTGTGTTGATCGTTAGATGTTTATAAAAAGTACTGTAAACTTTACGAATGCCCGAGACAATGTGGTCACATTCCATTTAACATTGCAAATGATATGCGTGCGATCTTCACCACAAACAGAGAGGAAATATTTGCGATTCCGTAAAACTATAATTTGTAGCAATAACAAATTGTAATTTTAAATTGATCAGCGATCAACGCAGACGACTTACAGCCATGCATACATTTATAAATATATATATAGGTATGTGGTCGGTGTGGTGTGTCGCATCAAAACAACGGCTGGCGAGCTAGTCTCATAGTTAAGTGATCATATTTCTGTTGTTACGTATAAAAAGTTGTCGCTGTCAATGCAATCGTTGCGCATGTAGGGCGTTTTAGTGAAGGTTTCGACGTGTTACGCTGTCACATCGCCGCCTGATTTTTCTTATCTATTTAAACACACACAGCATCATCAAAATTGTACGCATACTAAAATTATAATATCCGCACTTTGAAATGCGCCTCAGCATTGCAATACAATCTTGTTTGATGAACGATCCTACGTGCGCACATAAATATTTATCTGTATTGCCTCATGGACTTAGCATCGAGTAGAGGTGCTTGGGAATTCACGCAACAAATAGCAATAACTATCGATGCGAGTTGAGTAGTAACATGTGGTCGGGCGCTTAGGCAAATCGCTGATCTTGATTACTGATAGCAACTGATCGCCTCTCTAATTCTGACTTATTTATTTATTATAAACATGTTATGCTGACCAAAGGCCAGCCGCCCCTATGGCTGTTATGTTGTTGCGTGCCTACGTACAAAATATTTACATGATGTTTCCTTCCTGTACGCACGTACTCACATCTAAACCCCGTTGAACATGCGTGCTTTTAACTGATCTTATTTTACACCTTTCCATCGGCTGCTGCTCGTCAGTGTTTCTACATCAACTTTAAGGTGAGCGTTTGTAGCTATCATATTTATTACAGGTGGGCTTACAATAAATAGTTTTGTAACTAATTACAACAAAAACAACAGCTCATTAAATATTGTTGTTGGCACATTAATTTAACACCTATTGTAGTTAGTTTGTTGTCTTGATCGCCCCAGCGGAAGGCGCTTACGCTTTACCTACATATGTACGTTACGCTCACTGAATGCGTTAAATATTTAGTTAACTATGTAAATGTGTGTGTGATTTGGTGTACACACGTAAATTAGTTGTAGTTGTACAACCTCTTTAACAAATGAACCCAATACGCATGCGCTTTGTAATGCCAGTGTCTAACTTTTTCCCTTTTCTCAAGTAAATTAACGCACTATTTATGTCGGTTTGATTTTTTAAGAATTTGTTACAACATTTTTCATGTTTACTTCCATGTTTTGATTCACACAAATGACTTTATAAATGATTTAATGCCGTATTATACAGTTAAGGAAATGTTTTCACACTTACTAAACACTTACTTAACACTTTAGGTGTTTTCAAAACACATTTATATATTCAAATAGAGTTCTTTATTAAAGAAGTGAAAGCTCTTGTGGGATCTGAGCACCTCTCACAATGTTTCGAAATTATTGTATGTAAAATTTTTAATATTTACATCTAGTAATCGAAATTGTGATGTCACTGAATGGAAACAAAAGTCTGATACTTGTTTTCTGGCTTTGTTTCATAAGATCCGCTTTAAAACGTAGAATAGTTAGTGGGTTCAATTATGTAGAAAAGGTGCTTGAAGTGACCTTGACTTCGTAGAGACGATAGATAATACGATTACAGATCTTGACGCGCATAAGCTCAACTGTGACAAGAAGGCAAAGATCGCCTCGGTTTAGACCTAAAATTTTCTACTAAGAACATTTTTTTATAATATATCTGTAGCACTAAGCTATAACCAATATGATATTCCCAGTAGTATTTTCAATGCGACTCTGCAGTTCTCCTTTTTCTAGAAAATAAAATTTATAGCAACACAAGAAGCAGTTGAAATGAATTGTCCCTGTGGTACCCAATTTATGCCAACAATTTCAGCTGGAAAGATCTGCCATTTTCAAGATAATTTTTTTCAAAGCGCTTAGACTTCTTGTATGACGATGTTTTCCACTGACTGAAGTCCACTGAATCCCAGGGATATACTTTGCTACATGTTACTTCATAAAATACATTATATAGAAGTTGTGACACGTGAATATTTTAACTAGATATTTGAAAAAATGAATAGAAGAAAAAAAAATAGTAGGTATCTTATACATTTAATTTTATTCTTCTTTTTCAGGGTGTTATAAGTGCAGTACAAACAAGAACTATATACTAATTATTCCAAGAGAAATATTTTGACCTTTATGTTATTTATATATTTTTGCAATCATGAGAAGGAGTAAAAGGCATAGTATTAGGAAATAAAATTACAATAATTTTTTATTCAAAATATGTTTTACTCGGGAATAAAGCTACCGAGTAACCCGAAAACTTGTTTGATCGAGTGTTCTATTAAAGACATCAGATGATATTCGTTAGAATCGTTAGTTTGTTTGAACGTTTTGACATGGTAAACTCTATATTTTGTAGTTTTTCTTAGCATTTCTTGTGTCGAGTTGTAGAAAAAGAATTGCAAAATTCATTTTAAGTATTCCATATTTAGCGCTACTATTTCTCAGCTGCGTGATATCTAGCAAGGTGTCATCTTACTAGAAGTTTTACAAAATCGCCGATAATGAAGTAGCTAAATTGAATTTGAGGTGTTTTGCACTCTGCTGACTTTTTCTATTAGTAAAGATAAATATCAACAAAAACAAGCATATGTATGCCACATGCAGCGTTATCAGATACGTCACGCACTCGATCAGCTGCATTACTACTACTATATTTACACATAATTTCATTTACTTGCAACAACCTGGCAGCACCAACTGCGGCCAAATAGATTTCTCAATGCCTGTTTTCAGAAGTCTTTCATTGCAGCCATTTCAACACCCTACATTCTCATAATATCGCATTTGAATATTTCTTTCGCACTCGCCAATTCAACATGTCAACGCATTGGCGCATACAAATAGCTTGTGGCAGTTGCGGGATTGTACACTTTTTCAGCGCCTGCACCTCTTTAAGTGCTCTGTGCATTCGTCTTTCTAATTTTTTGCGCTTTTCCTTTTCAAAATTATAAGTTTCATTTTTTGACTTTTTCTTTTTGGTTTTCGTTTCCTTCTGCCAATTTTCGTTAGCGTTTGACCACATGTGGCATGTTTTACACGCGGCTGCAACAAGACAGGCAAACGCATACACATGCAAGCACGTGAAAATTTGAGCGTACATGGAGCACAATCGGCGGACAATCAGCACATCAGTAACAGCAACAGCAACAACAACAGCAACAACAACAACAACAACAACAACAATAAGCAAGCAACAAGTTCACCACCACAAAAGTTGTTGCAAATACAAAAAGCTAGAAAATTCAGTGTATCAGCGAGATCAACAACAGCAGGGGCAGCGTGGTGGCAGCAACAGCGATTGCTGTTTGCCTTGTATCGCTGTGGCGCTCATGCGGCTGCTCCATTCGCTGTTTGTTATCTGCAATGCAAATCATGCGATTAGATGCGCAACGTGCAACCAGGCTGACTTGTTGCTTTGCTGCTTTGCGGTTGCCTTGCGACGCTCTTCGTGGTTGCGATGTGGCCTCTGTGATGGTCACTGTGGCGTTATAGATAAAAATTTATGATTTGATTATAAGCTATGCTATACGCCATTTTGATGTGTGCAAAGTGTTGCGGCGTATCGGACACTCATTGTAGGGAGCAAGCGTGCGTCTGCCTGTGTATGTGTATGTATGTGTATAAGAGTTGTTTGCTGGGTATTTGCTGACTGGTGGTGTTGCAAAAGTGTTGCAGAGGCTGGACTGCTTCAATTAGGCGTTAAGTGCCTAAGTGTTACTGGCAGGAAAATCACAGGGAGGGTGAGTCCATGTAGAAGGGGGCGATGGTTGTGATTTCTGACATTTTCTTGGCAGTGAAATTTAATAGTTCATTTTGTTGTACAAAACTCTGCTTTCAGCATTTGATGAGTGGTATTTCGTGCGCTTTTAGTTAGATATATATGCACTCATATATGTATAGTATAATATTGTTTGTTTATATATATTGCATATATATTTACTTATTTATTTAAAAATAAATCTTTATGAAAATGTATGCAATTAAATTTTCTAAATATTTCTCTAAAATGGACTATAAGACAAACTCATAATGGATATTTGATGTATACTATCAATATATGCCAAGAAATCGTTTAATCGCAGTGCTCTTAAGTGTAGTTTGGTATTAGTTATGAAACATATTACTTGAGTCAGGTAATCCTAAGCATTAATTTAATTTGCTTTTATAACTAAAAGAGTGATAGTATATGCTAATGAGAAATAATCAAGAAAATGGCGACTATTTGCCTCACAGAATAGTTTCATTTACAAAAGTCTTGTGTGTTTGTAAAGTTGTTTGAATAATTTAGAAAGTACTTATTTTTTGATAAAACTTCAAATTTTTTTCTATGGTTAATAAACTGATTTTTTATGGTAATTGGTATGGATGATTAAAGTCTTTTGTTTTTTTAAGTAGTCGTAGACTTAGTAACACCGTATGTTGTCCACAGAAGTATAAATTTATGTCATGGAATAATTATTTTTAAGCTCCAGGGGATACCTGCCATAAGAGACATGTTTTAACATCATATATAAGGCATTTGCCACACTAGTTCAGGTCACTTACACTATCTCCAAGCTCCAGCGCTATACGGTTTCTGACCAAATCCTGAGAAAACATATACAATATATTTAATAATAATAGTGATTATATGATTCTGAAGAATACTATGACAAGAGATTTGAGATTGAGAAAGATTTTAGAAATTTTTTAAAAATTATGTAAAGTTTTCTGCAACCTTCTTCATTTCTACCGAAAAGAAAAGCATTTTTAGAAATTCTACGAATACTCAGAAATGTTTCAAAAGGAATACAAAACAAAACAAAATCAGAATCTCCTGTAGTAAATGCTATTAAGATACGATGATAAACACGTACTTCCAGAATTGCAGAAGATAAAGGAAGAAATAAATCTCACAAAATAACTGGTTGCCACAGTAACTGTGACAGCAAAAACAACAAAACAACTATGAAATTAGTCAAACAACAGTCAAGTACATAAGAATTTCTTCTTTGCCTTCCCATTCTTAAAATTTTTACGCGCTTTTGTTTTATTTTATGTTTTAGTTAGAGAGAAGATGTTCAAACGACCTTCGCAAATTTTTTCGATGTCCTTTAAATATGTATGTCGTCTATTATCTTCGTTTCTTTTTATTTTGAAAATTTATGTACATAAAATGATATATCCATTAATTCACAACTATGTATTGTACTCTTTTTACGCTTCATTGTTTTGCTTGTGTGCACAAACTTCTAAGTAAAAAGGCAAAATAAAAAAATGTATATATTATTTGAGGTTCCTAGCGGGAAATTAGCTAATAGTCTAAGAACTTGTTGTACGTAATTATAATATATCGCTTAACCCCTTTTTTCGCTATCAAGTTGTTTCACTCTTCAATTACCTAATGGATTACCTATCCTTTTTTTATTTAGTCCCTGGTTTAGTCAATAAAAGTAATTTGAAGTTAAAAGTAATTCGAAGAGGACCTCGGCCCACTTTGTAACTCAAAAATAAGACATACGATTGTTTACCGAAAACCTTTCGCATTGATTGATTAATTTGAAAGTATTTCAGCGATATTTTAGGAAGACTTCCACCAAAAGTCTTAACGCATAGAATACGTTTACTCAGTTCAACTTTAAAGAGATGGGAGAGAATATAAAAATATTAAATATATTACTGTGTATACGTTTTTAAAGAAGATTCAGAGATATCACTAATTCGTTTGCGATTCGATTTTGGAGTAGTTTAAATAGATGTATGTGAATACGAGAATTCACAATTTTGATACTCACAACTTCTAACCGGGTTCTTCCTCGAGAAGAGAAGGTATAGGTACAAGTAAAAGCTCTTATAATGATATCTTTATGGGTACATAAGGGTTAATGTACGTGTTGCGGATACATAAAACACGTTTGAGCCATATACATATAAAATTCTGCGAATATACCTGTATATCTTAAAGCTTGACAGTGAAGCGGCAACCATGCAACATAAAATCAGCAAAAGAAGCAAAAAAAAAAAAACCGACGACATTGAGCAACTGCGACAACAACCGCAGTTGGCTGCCAATTGAAGTTTGCCTTTGTCCAAAAAGCGCCACACATAAATAAAACACCGCACCGCACATACATACATATGTATGTAGTTATATGTAAGCTATAGGTACGCATGCGCACAGCTTCCACTTGCCCAACTCCAACAAGTAATGAGATTTCCGTCAACAACGTCAGCAACTTCAGCAGCAACAACAACTTGCTAACTGGCATCACGCCACTCTCGCTCACTGGATTTCGCCTTAGCGCTGCTGTCGTTGCCGACAGCAATACCACTACACACATACTAAACACTGAAGTTTGTATAGCTGATTGGATGAGGGAGGGAGATGGTGTGTGGTGGCTAGTGAATACCAACTCCAAAAAAATTATACGAAATAATTTTGTTTGTATTCGCTATTTTGCCCGCCTGTTTGCATGTTGCTCGGTTGGCATACAAGTTGTCGTTTGTTGCTCTTCCTGCGTTCATTTGCCTCGGGCGGCATGCGAATCGCTTTGGCGATGGCCATTTGAAGGCCGCATGAGTGTTGTGTTTGTGCAGAAATAAGAAATAAACCGAAATTAAATCCACATAATGCCAACAACAATTAAAACAACGATATCAGAAAAAAAAAAATGTATGCTTTCTTGTTTGCGATATCTTGTCTTTTTTGGAGAGTGTCGTCTCGAAAGTTACCTGAGAATCTGAGCTCCCGTGGTGCAACTGACTTTAGCAGTTCGGCGCGTGAAGAATCGAATTAGGTTTGTGTGTGGCTAATCAAAATATTCTCATACACTTAAGCACTAAGAAATTCATATGTTTTGCATATGAGTATAATACTTACGTAAATATGTTTATTAAAATGAATTAACACGCATATAAAGACATTATCAAAAATGTAATTCCATTACTATATAAATATTCGATTTTTAATTAATTTACGTAACCACTCTAATACATGTGACTGAATTAATATGTCTACTTATTGAAATTATTTAATTTACATTTAAATTATTCAATAAAAGTATTTTTTTTTTGTAGTTTAAAGCTATAAACGTCATGAAAACTTTATCAAACTTTTAAATCGGATTTCAGCTTTACAAGCTGCTCTTTTACTTCTGTCTTGTAATTTATATGTATATGCAATTTGGTATGCTCCATAAAGTACTACCGATTAACTCTTTATGACCCATAAAATGGTTGCCATTTATGCTTAAACTCAATATTCAGTTATTAATTGTTATTGCTGCTTAATTGTTGTAATTTTTAATTTTCTACAGAAGATTGCGTTTATGTAGGTATCACAATCTGTAAACATATATACTACATATTCGTTTAAATCAAGTTAGACAATGCCTACAAGCATGAGTGTGCACATGTTAGGATATATTTTTTTTGGTGGTATAGAACTTTTTCAACTTTTTCATTTCGAAGAAGTTTAGAAGTTTCATAGAAAGTTGAATGAAATATTTAATATTTGGACCTGTTAGTACAAATATTTTATGACATTTTAGTATTTGAACAGAGATAAGGCTATATATATATATCGCGACTGCGTCTTATGAAGACTATTTGGTCGCTTTCGCAGTATAATCGGCCTTAACTCGTCAATAAAGTATCACAAGTTAGTTGGAGAATAGTAACTGCCTGTTGGCTTATCAACATATTCCATTGATTGAACTTACCTTTAAAAAAAATGTATCTAATTAAGTCAAATCACATGAATAGTTCATCAAAAGTTCGTCGTAATAGAGTGATGGAACCATTAAACTCTTAAACGATTGCTATTGATATAAATACATTAAAGAAATGACTTTCAACGATTTTTAATTTTTAAACGTTGTCATTTGTTTGCAATTTCCCCGCTTATTCTGGTTCCTTTGCGACAAGGAAGCAATCTAGCGACAAAAGCATACTCGCTAAATTAATACATTTCACGTAAAGCAACAACACATATTAGGTTATTATTACCGAGCTTCGCGAAGTAAGAAAATAAGCGACATCAAATATATTCATGCAACATGAAAATATAAATAAATTTCCAAACAATCGGAACAAAATCCCTAAAACTGCAACAAACGTAATGGATCATGGTCACTTGTTTTCGAAAAAACTATATTATTTCATACATACATAGTTTACTAGAGTTTACATAGAATTTTTCGCATTTACTTATCTATTTCTTCATCGGCCGTATATGCTACACGTGCAAAATGCGAGAGCATTGTTCAGTTCGCAAGCACGCACACTTTGTTTTATTTCTGCTTATTCTATTTTTGTTTTAATTTATTTGTTTTTGTGCTTTTATCAGCATTTTGTACATCTCTTTATTTTTCGTCGTTTACCATGAAAAATTTCACATCAACACTAATTGCCGATGTCTCCAACTCGTTGGCTGCCACCGGTGCTGTCGCCGTTGGCTAGTTAGGCACACAAACATACATACGTAGGCATATATTCCCGGCTTTATGCATCCATGCACGCATATCTTCGTTTATATTATATATACATATGTACATATGTGCTTCCTTTTATTTGTGCTCAAGTTGTACATTACGAATTTTAATGGTCATTTCATTGCTATATCTCTGCGTTTATCTTAAACCATACAGAAAAATTGCAAAAATAAATTGCGAAAACTAAGTCTCGGCAACAAAATAAATACAGAAATAACTATTTTTCCCATCATAAATTGTGGTGATTTCCTTTTTCGTATGCACATTGAATGTGTGATGTTGTTTTTTTTTTTCTTTTTTTGTTTTTTGGCTGTGAAGCACTCACTAAATGACGTTGGCAATGATTTCCTTTTCAGTCGCACATTATCATCAGCAACATATATGTATGTATGTATGTAGGTATGCACTTTTATGACGAAAGCAAAAAAATAATTGCAAAACTTGCATGCATAATGCAAAAGCACATCGGGGGCCTTCAGTGTTGCCATACTTTGTATGCGCCGTTACATTTGAAGCGTGTTGCAGTCACAAAAAGTGCTTCAACTTTTCGATTGTATTGTTTGCACTGATTTTCATTGATAAAGTCAACGTTGCGTGTTACGCATCTGCTTTGGTATTTGGGTCAAAAACGCGCCAAGTGGCCAACACTTTAATTTAATAGCTGGTTGGTTAATGCCACCCGTGAAAGGGTTTTCGGGCAGCTTAAGTTTATTTTCTACACTTTATTTCGATATTTTTGGCGAAAGGATGACGTTTCACTTTTTACTGTGATATGTGGTGATTTTTTATTTTTTTTGTGGATTTTGCAAAACTTTATAGTATAGTTAATGCTATGTTCACACTACACATTAACATACTTTATTTTTCATAAATTATTTTAGTTTAATTTAACACATTTAGTTCTAAATGTGCTGCAATTTTCTTTAGTATGCTTAATCTATTAAAATATTAAGTAATAAACTCGGGTCTTCAAATATTTTAGCATTATAGTCTATTTGTTGTGTTTTGCTGCAAACACTTTTGAAAACGTAATTACCAAAAGCATAAGTTATTTAAAATGTATCTCATCCTGCTTACTTTTTCAAAATATTTTTCTTTCCAAAAGTCTACAGTTTATTTCATACTATAATTAAACCATTAAAGGCTTTTATACTCTATAATTAAGTTATCACATAGCTGAGCATTAAATGAGCCTGAGTACATTCTACTTTTGTGTATATTTAACTTTCATACAGGAACTGTATTTATTGGTTCATCAACTTTAAGCAATAAACAAAATCATGTCTGTAATATATTATTAATCTTATTTGCTTTCTTTTCAGGTAAGCCATTTTAATTGGAGAAAGTTGGATGTGTAAGAATTTATGTGCCAATTTTAATATACATATGTTATTATACATACATATAGTATAAAATGTTATTTAATCAATGAAGCGATCTACTCGATTTGTGTATTTCATGTGAGAATTATTTATATGGAAATTGAAGATAATACTTAGCAATAATATTTAATAAAAAACCACATTTGAACGGTTATCAGATAAAGATATATTAAAAGAAATTTAATAGCTTAATCCATGTGTGAAAAAAGATAAACTATTTTGCATATGTTGAAATACCTAACACTTAGTGTAGTCTATTAGTGTAGTCAATTAGTGTAGTCTACAAACGGTCTTATGAAAGTTGTTCGATAGTTTATTTTGTATATCGAAGTTTTTAAATATTCGGGCTTTTATTGTTCTTCGAGATTTTATGTTTTGATTGTAAATTCCATACTTCCTCTTTCCTATGACATCAATAGGTAATACTGTGATGATAGCTTTGAAAACGATATAGACTATATATATTCGGTTAAAGTCATAGCTAGTTTTTCCTCTATGTATTTGTTCGTAAGTGCGCTCCCAGCATTCGTACAGCTCTTCGTTTTACATCGTTCGATTTACAGAACATCTGTTGAATGTTCCTCGAAACGCATTTTGGATGTTTTTGTTTACACCTTTTTTCAATTTAAGTTAAAGTTTTGCAGTAGAGAGAGAGATATTTAATTACTATATATTCTATACATACGTCGTGAGAGATTTTTTCTCCTAAAGTATCTCCTATAGCTCAATAACTTTGCAGATTTGACTTGACGATGAATTGAGTAGGAGTTTCGGGAGTCAATGCACTAAATGTTTGTGCACTGATTGTTTACTATATTTCATTTGTCTTTTGTTAGGTTGTATTCAACCTCTGACTCCCAATTTCATGGTAGCATGTTCCCCCAAAACATTTATGTTATTTGCTACTCAACACTTTTTTCTCTATCCCTAAAATAATGTATCATAGTCTTGGATCACCGTGTTTTTCATTCGTTATCATTTCTTAATAAAAATTCACTTGATTCTAAGCATTCTTAATAGTGAAATTTTAAATCACTTCATTGTAAATATTTTCAAGGGGGAAAAACATACATACATATTTTCTCTGAGCAACGGAATTCCTTAACGCTTTTTCATTTTTACCTCCATACAAAAAATTTGCACCTTTAACCAAAAATTCAATTATTGTAGTTTTGCTGTGAAAAGCAATAAAAAGATTAATTATGCAATCAAATACAAAATTTCAATTACAGTAAAAAAAAAAAAGAAAACTTTATCAAATTGAAGAAATGGAAAGTTAATGTATGAGTATTGGTGGCTTTAATAGAAATTTGCTTAACAAAAATAAAAAAGCACATTAAACAAATTACTCGAAAAAATGGAAAATGCAGTAAAGTGGAAAAATTGTGTACATGTTACAAATTGCTCACGACAACAATGCTGATATGTACATTACCGCTGTTGTTGTTGCTGCTGCTTTTGCTAGCCATTGTTAATGTGCTTTATGAAATTGCAGCGATTGTTGTTGTTAGTGTTTGATGTTATTGCGACGATATGGTAAGCCACCAAAGACGGAAAGCAAAAGCCAATTGAAAAAGGGGCTCGAAGTACAACAAAAGCTTACCGAAAGCAATCGATTGATTCCAGTGCAATGCAAAGGCGTACACACACACACACACACACACACACACTCCCATATACACATATAAATGCACACCTACACAGAGCTGTGCATAACAACCGAACAACAATAACCATACGAAACCACCGTTGCAGCAACATTATCAAACATGACAGCGACAGCAAATATGTACAATACATGCCAACAACAAAACCAACACAAATTATCATAGTAAAGTTATAAAAAACACGCGCCACAATTGTTTACAATTTTTGTAACGAAATAACAAGCAAACAAAAAAAAAACGAAAAGCAAGCGGGCTGCACAACCATAGGCGTGTGGGCGGGGGGCACCTAAATTAAGTGGGAGTAGGGAAGGCGTGAAAACGGTAAGGCACTGCACCCCACACCGCAGCAAGGCAGAGTAGAAAATAAAAGTGTTTTTCGGCAGCCGACTGAAAGCGGTTAGTTTAAATTGTTTGCATTAGTTGTTGTTGTTATTTTATGATTTTGTTCGTTTTCACCTTAAAGTACGCATACAAACCACATGCATGTAGTTGCATTATGTTTTCCGTTCGTTGTTTGCGGTTAACACTTGGCGGTTGTTGACGACGACGTTCACATTGGGTTTGCCACAAACCTCACAGGGACGCACACTTTCTACGATTTTTTACGCTATTTTACGCAACTTTCACATAAAATACAAACAACAGGAACAATGTGTAACTCATTGGAAAAAATAGTGACAGAAAAATAAATGTAAAGAAAAAACGATTCCTCATTGTTAAAATATTGGAATTTTGGGAGGAATACATATGAAGTAGGTATAATAATTAATAGGAGTATAGTAATAATATATAAAGAAATGGCAGAAATCTTACGGCATACTAGTTAATGGTCATACTAATTAATTAGGGATAGCCATTAGAGGGGACAAAGTCGCAGATAACCTGCCTATTCATGAAACGCGGCAGCCATTAATCATCTTAACAAAACTGGTATCTTAGTTACAATAAAATTTTACAACTTCTCTTCTCCAGTACCTAAGTTAATTCCTTCGACTCAATAAAGTTGTAGAATTTTCCTGGAGCTATCAAAAATTGCCAAAACCATTATCTTCTGTTATCCATTCACGATAAACATACGAATATATCGAACGAGGTAGGCATCAGCTCTAGTGGCCACAATTGTCCCATTCACATAAAGCTAAGCTGTCATCTGAGAGAAAATGTTAGTATTGTCTCGATGACGATGAGTCAGAGCACACTCTCGATATCTACCCAGCATTAGTTAGATAAATTCTCCACTCTTGTGGAGCAGGCACTGTAAGACTTAAAAAAATTTTGGAAATCCTGGACCTAGGTAATAGGTAAATCTCCTGGGAAGTAAATCTTTTTGGTCGTATGTTCTCTTTTCCAATAGGTTCTCTATCCAATGTCTTGGGTGTGTCTAGCTAGTGCTATAGTTGTATTACTTCGCAATCATTGAGCATCGTTTTACCCTGTGTAATGTCCCGAAAATTTAAAATCAGAAATGTTCTCCATCTACGAAATGATAAATTCCGTTATTTCATTACTCTCAATACTTGGTTTACTTCATGAATCATGATTCAAGTAGATTATGTTTCGGTAATATTCAATAATAGTTTGTTCATGTTCGGAAATCGGTCTGTTTTGGAAAATATTGTCTTGAGTTTCTCTATTAGTGAAACTAGTTGGACATATTTCGACTTTTGGTTGTGGAGTAGAGTTGTGGGTTGTGGATAGTTCTTTTAATCATCGATAGATTCATCGGAGATGATGAATATGTAATCAGATCATTATTAAATTTTTTTCAAAGAGTATATAATATAGAGTTTAACACTGATCAATTTTGATCACTGATCAATTAATGATTTCTCGGTATATTGTTTGGTGGATTCTAAGTAACTAAATTATTCGAAAATATTCAGGATGTGTTGTATTTTGTATTTTATTATTACAAATATCAATTAATAAAACAAAAATATCTCTCGCAATTCACCAGTTGTATATATGTATATACTGTATGCAATCAATTATGGCTGTTTGTTGTCACTACAATTATGCTGCTTAATGCTTACTCTAAGCATATAATATGGTTGCTTTCTGCTTTTCGGTCTTTTCGGATAGACGTTGTTGCTCAACGATGCTGCATAAATCCATTTAATCCATTCGTTAAGCGAGTTAAGCGAATGCACCTACACAAAAGCAGCTTTGCAAGCGCACCATAATTTTTTACCATTTTCATGCCGATTACACCAACGCAACAAAGTGACGCGCAAGCGCATGAATAAAGCAAACAGCTGCGCAGCCCCGCATGCGCACGCGTTTTCGTAGAACACAAACTACTTGCATGTTGAAGCGCATGCGGCGCGTTTAAGTGAACTGTTTTGTGGCTGCAGATATTGTCAATGCCTTGCCATATTTGTTGTTGTTGTTGTTGTTGTTATTGTGGCAGCATAAACAATAGGCGATTTTCGTTTGTTGCCGTCGCTTATTAATGACTTTAAACACGCTAAGCACGACAAAGCGACCGAAAGCCACAAAATACGACTGCGTGTACGAGCGCCCATAGGCGTTTAGCCCAAAACTGAAATGCTCGCTGCACTCACAGAATAACAATAACAATTTTTTCTCGGCGGTAAAATATAATCAACAGCATCAGCGATTGCAAGCAACAAATGAAGATTGCAGCAGGCGGGGGAAGAAACATAAAAACCGGCAGCAGCCAGCAGCGCCCCAAAATGGTAGAAAGCGTTTTGGTGTTGGCGGAGTTCAAATGTGACTGCTTGGCAATGTTGTGTTGGGTGTTTGCCGCGTTCGGCGTTGTTTTGGCCGGCAGCAGCAGTTCAGCACAGCAGCATTTTTCGATTTTTCATTAATGGTGTCAGTTGCCCCACCACACAAATCAGCCAGCCGCAAACGGCCAACCAGCCAACACCATAAAAATAACAGATTTGCGTTCGAAAACAACTCACACAGCAAATATATTGCAGGCGGCACGGGTACGTATGCTGCTGCTGCTGCTGCTGCTGTTAGTTGGTAAGTGGGTGGGTGTACCCAACTGCGCCGCAGCAGCTGCTGCCACGCTTCTTCGCAAACACTTTACCAGCATGCTTGATATATCTGCTTTGCATTGTTGTTGCTATTATATTTGTAGTTGTCAAATTGTTGCAGGCTTTCTTTGCTGTTTCTCACTTGCTTTTTGTTGATTACAGATTTGTGGCTTGCTGTGCGCTTATTTGTATGGAGATTTCTATGTTTTCCTTTTACTTATAAAAGATCAAAGAAAACAAAATTCTCAAATTATTGTGAAGCCCTTGAAATTTTTCAGTTTTCTTGGTCACTTGGCTGTTTATGGGCCACTGTATGGACATTCAAGAATTCTTAACAAGTTGTTGTTAAAATAATTTTTTGATTTACGAGTGCATTGTTGTCGGCGATTTCGTATAAGGCTGTGACTTTTCAGCGGAAATTGGGTTTTACAAATGTTTGTTCACAAATTTACATATTTTGTACTCACTTACAAAGATATGTAACCTACCTAAAGGCCTCTATGTTTATATAATGTCATACAATTGACAGCATTTATCAACTTTGTCGTTGATTTTTTTCACCCACGCATGACTCTTCCTCAATTGTGACAATTTGGTTGAATATTTACTTAACTGGCGACTCTCAATATTTACATAATTATTTATGTAATTATTGTGCAATAAGATTGGTAATTATTTGCTAAGCTATTACACAAGCATGCAAATGATAACAGTAACATAAATGCTGTTTGACAATCTTTTTTCATACAGTAGAGTATAAATGTACTTATGTACAATCACGTAATTATTACAATCGGAAAAGATACCTGTTAAACTTTTGTGTAAACAAAGTTTGTAGAATTCATGTGAAAATCTTAATAAGCAGATCACAAATCTTTTTTTATTATCATGAGTGCAATTTAAATAAAGAATTTTTGAAAAACGTTTAAGTTAATTTCTTAAGATTTACATAACTCTTCATTAGAGACACGAGAAGTTCACAAAAATTTTCTGCAATAACACTTAATGAAATCTGGTTGGGCTTTAAGTTGTTTTAAGGCAAGCGCCCGGTAGAGCGGCGAGCATATTAGCCGTCATCGATTCGCCATCCCTCTGCTTGCTAATGTTGGGCGTTGCTTTCTTTGCAATAGATTTACATGTAAAAGCACAAAAAAGAGTTAGCGAGTTGAATTCGGTAGAAGAGAGTATATGGATACCTCATGAAAGTGGTGTAACTGCTTTCTTCAATGCTATCAAGTTTTGGTTTATAGATTTTAGACAGGTTTTGCTAATGTGAATAACTTAAATGACAAATTACTGCCAGAAATTAAAATACAATGATTTTATTTACTAACCTCTAATTCTCTAACGTTTGGCGAATCGAATACAACTGTAATAGACTAAAGGTTATTAAACTTTTTTAAAAGTATTATTCAGTAATATAAATCTCAAAGATCACTAAAGTGAGGCGAATATACACAATCCATTGAATTTTCAGTAATGAGATCAATATTGTACTTCAGGAAATCACCAACATAATATATTGCATATTGTGGTTTTTCTCGAAAGTCATTATATATAACAACTTTATTTAACTGCAATTGGACGAGAAAGTCGAAATAACTATTATTTTTATAGCTTTCTTCTCAATTTAATCACGAAATTCCAGTCAAGAAATTTTATGTGAAATCGCTTAAAAAATGCTTTACTAATTGATGCTCGGTGAGCTATACTATAGCTGATTTTCTTCAGCAAAAGCACCACCTCATATTACTTCCACTCTTGCCACAAACAAGCTGTACCGGCAAAGCTTATCAATCGAAACCTACCAATAATCTCAAAACTGCAGAGAAGAGGCGTTATAACCATTAACAAAAAGCAATTAAAGTCGAAAATTCGTAAGCTCATTAGCATTGCTTCTAAAGCGTCATTAGTTAAAGCTTATATACGGATGGCCGCTATTGAATAGGCCGCGCGCATGCGCATTTATGGCAAACCGATCAGGTGATGACACTTGAAAACAGACGCACACGCAGACATATGAAAATCATTAGTTCGCTATTTGATGAAGGTAAAAGTAGTAAATTTCAATTTTATTATTATTTATATCAGGTAATTGTCAATGTTTGGCAGAGGCGTTACTGGCGTCGTAGGATGATTATTTTGTATGTATGCGTGTTGCTTGGCACCTGTAGGCGATTGTTAAATGCCCACTTGCCTGCCTGTATAATGAGTTTGCATATTGTTTTATTTTATTATTATCTATTTCATTTTTTCTATTCCTTTGCGGTTATTGTCTTCCCCTTTTTCTTCAAATGGAGTTGCAACCAACACATTTCTACATAAACAAAAATATGCTTATATATTTCGACAGAAAATTGTGCTGTTGTTGAAGATGCTCCACTAACCGCCTCTCAGTTGTTAATTAAAAGGGCCGCTCATTTTTTATGTTTAAATTTTTTTTCGTTTTGAAACACGGCCCATTATCACCTGTGCAGCGTTTCTTAGAAAGATTAAGTGCCTTCTGCTATTTATTTATATTTATTATAGCAGATTTTCGTGTAGTTGTAGCCATAAAGCACATGTGCGTTGTAAAAGGTTTGGCGCGTGCGCAGTTGTAGTGAAAATAAATAACAAGAGAAACGAAAATGTGATGTGTAAATTACAATGAAAAATGGAGTGAAAAGAAAACGAGATCGGTGAAATGCAGTCAGTATAAATATAAGCATGAAACTAATATCATATTTTATGGTATCTTAATAAATTTGACTTTTGTAATGTTGCCGCCAATGAGGTGATTGCTTGATACATATATACAGGCATTACAGTTGTACCAAAAATGCAAGCAAAATCATTTTAAATTTATTTTCGAAATGAGAATAACTTAATTATTTTTTATTTTATTTTTTTTTTTAATTTTATTCGTTTGGTGAACTCTTATGCAATATATAATATATATTTTTATGTGTGTATGCCCACGCTTTAGTTTGGCTTCCCATTTAATTTTTATCATACCCATTTCAGACTTAATCTTTCTCAACTTTTTTTTCGCTGGCTTTCTGTTTTAAGTTCATTTTATTTACCTCATTTTCGTGCACTGCAAACATCAAGCATCTGCTCGTTTGGTTCACTGTCCCTGCCGTTGGCTGTTTATGACGCGTCCGGCACGTGCTGTGCATGAAAGAGTTCAGTGGAGGTAAAAATGATGCATTACAATGCGTATGTGAGAGTGAATGTCAGCCGTAGCTCACACCCAGTTGGAAAAGTTTCGAAATTGTATAAATTTTTATTTTTAAAAGGGTCATGGCGATTAAATTTAGAAAAGATCATATTCAATGCTTTAATTTTACTAAAATATGTTTTGAAAAATAGAGTTCAGAGTGTTAATACTTTCGAACATTTTCTTAAACATTTCTTACCTTTCATTAGTTACATTAATTTTATTTGTAATAACTTTTCATATTCAAAATTATGATTAAAATTTAACAATAATCTTTTTATTTACCCGAAAAATATATCCCTTTTATTATAAAAATTGCCAGTAATTCGAATTAGATTTTAAAATTAAATTTCATAGACAAAAAGTGCTTAGATAGTAGCTAAATTAAATTGATAAATTTTTTATGGCTTAATTGGATATGCTTATGCTAAATGCTTTTTCAAAGTTCTCTTTATGATGTTATCCGACATATAAATGGCCCTAGAAGTTTCACTAAATCATATTCGACTAAATCATTTGTTAGGAGAGAGTTTTTCATGACCCAGAGCATGTACCTTCGAATGGCCAACATTATTTTATGCTTCAAATTCAACTTCCGAGTGGGTCGTTCAACGCGACTTTTAAACACTGCACACGTAAGGTACGAACATACATAAGCGCAAATGCAACTTTCGGCTCGTGTCAATCTCCCCACATGTTGTTCTACTTAAATGCAAACTTTTCATACATTCATACATATAATTTACTAAACAGATGTACCTTCGTATATAACTATGTACATATGTATACTTATACTTTTATAACAAGTGGCAAAACACTGATCGCTAAATTGTGGGGAAAAATGTGTGCCGTTTGCGATAATTTCATGCTGCAACAGATGAATTGACAGATGAATTGACGAACCCTTCTACTAAGATACGTTTGGCAAGGAAGGTTATTGCTATAATTAACATGCAACTAATATGTATGTAATGTGATATGATACGAAAAAACTATCAATAAGTATTTTATTGCAGTTTATATTCCGATTGCTACACAAAAATCAAAAAGGTTCATATTTCGGAAGATTCATCTGAAAAACAAATATTTTCGTATTATAGTGATCAATAAATCCTATCGAAACTAGTGTTTAAACAAAGCTGTTGATTTTTATGGTTTGGCTATTTTTATTATTTAATAAATATTTTACACTCTTTTTTACCTTGTGCATCACCCTAACGTATTTATTTATTAAGGTAATTAAATTTCAATTACATTTCACACATAAAATCAAGTCAAGTTTTTATTCATAATTATCTTAATTAGTAGTAAATTATTGTAATTTATTTGTGCTTTGTTAACTCCCCACACACTTGTTTATAACGCAGTCTTTTAACTGTCGCGCTTGGGATGACTATGAAAAAAGTGTAAAAATGTTGCCACCGGTGCTGGTTGACATATGTCAGCTGTCAGAAATGACAAATGTGTCAAAATGCAACAAATACGCAATTGCATTGCAGTACAAACAGTCGGAATTCCGTTGCTTAAGTATGAGTATAAGACTGCAAGTAATGTCAAGCTAGTTGAACAAGTTGTGCAAGTGTTGCTTATTTGCCGCACAACAACCATTATCTTTCACTGCAAAGCTATTTCTTGCCTCTCAGGTTATTTTGCTGCATTTTAATGAGTGCCACCTTCGTTTTGTTTCAGTATACATGGAGCTATTCTTATTGGCAATATTTAATGACAGTGGTTTGCCATAGGCGGCACGTCTCATTGCAACGCCAATACCATTGTGTCTCATTGTAATTGAATTAATGTCGCCGTAAGTGCTACAAAATATGCAAAATGAAAATCATTGGAAAAAGTAAGACTAGCTATATTGTTTTGTTAATAATTTACAAGTTATCGCTTTCACTGTTCATTATTTGTGTACGTATGTGTCTCCACGCTTGGCGTTTGCCAAACCTTTATTCACTACAGCGTTGCCACATTTGCATTTCCACTGATCACCAACTATAATTTTAACGATCGCACAATTGCCTCTTTAATGGATTTGTGCTACTTTCAAGAAGCTCCGCCATTGTCGTCATCGTTTAATTTGAAGGCGTTTGCAAAGTTGTTGTTATTCATTTCTCTCTTCCTTATGTTATTGTGCACTTTATTTTGCCTATTCATTGTAAGTCATTTTTATAGTGTTGCGTGATATGCGTTGGGCTGACACTCAATGTTCGCAATTATTTTCCTTTTTTTTTGGTGTTGCGTCGTTTACGTATTACATAATATCCATCAGTTGCCCAACAAATTGCTTGACTTCCTTTTTACGTTTAATTTTCAGTGTTAGAATTTCAAATTTGTTACGCTATTGTAGCGTATCGTTTTTTCCAAGACTTCTCACTGGTGTTGTTGTTAGTGTTTCATTAAGTAATTGAGACCACACGCACAATACAAATTGTTTCTGTTTAATATTATGCGTGAACTGTTTGTATATTTGATGCCTTCATATTGAAATTTTGATTGTTGTTACTGTTATTGTAAGTAGTTCTTCAAATTGCCTACACAATCCTCAGCGGAAGTGGTTCTGATGATTCTGATGATTCTGATGATGTATTGTTAAAAGCACTGAGTTCATATTTTGAAGATTCAGCGTGCTACAGATTGGTGTAGTCACAGAAAGATTATACATAAAGCGCTTAGGTGTAATCTTCTTCGAGTATTGAATTATATGATTGATATAGCTAGAGAACATATCAATATGTGCAAGTATCAGCTAAGTTTAGGTTATGAAAATTGTGAGCTTTGTAAGATCTTCTGCATATTTAGATGTAATTTGTATCTAGTTGTGGTGATGAAGTAAATATACATTGTTTCTCACTTAATTCGGGATTCTTAACGATAGTTTTATATGCGGATCTTTAGAAATTACATGCATTTTGTTTTTTGTCATGTCTGTTGTTTTGATCTTCTATAAAGCCAGTGGTTTCTTTAAATACTCTTATTCATATTATATATATTATATTTATCAGTTATTTTTCCAAATTATTCACAAATTTCAAAATTATTGTACAGATTTATAAAAAAATAATAAAACATTAAAAAAAAAACCGTTTCAAGGATTGTTTAGTTTATAGTGGAACTATAATTGTTTTTTACATATAAAACAGATGTTATCTCCTTTGTTCTATTGATCTTGATTCATAATTTTATTGTTGTGAAGTGCGCCCACTTCAGTGATTGACTTGTTAAACAGGTTGTTTCAACATACTTAAGTGGATTCTTGGAATATTTGAGTACAACTTTGGTATGGTACTTACAAAAGGTGATTCGGTTTTATTGTCAGTTTATAACTATGCTTTCAAATAAGTTCACATATGTGTATGTGCCATACGTCACAAATCCCTGTAAACAAAAAAGATACAAACAAAAGATAAAATCATAAAAGAATATTTATATATACTACGTATAATGTAAAGGTGCAATGACAGTGAAAAACGCCCTAGAAAAGACATGACTATTAAATCTTAATTATTTTTTAAATTTTGTTTCGATAGTAATATATTTTGGGAATAAAAACCTATTTGTAGACCGAGCCTCACCTTATTTATTAACCTAATATACCTTGTACTATATAGTAGTACCACCATATCGTTTAGATCCTATAGATATCGATAATAAAGATGATGCCAACTTTAAAAGCTTCAATTAGTAAGGGGCTTAAAGTTGAATTTGCAGCACTTTTTTATACAATTCACATATAAATATCAACTACACTTTTTTAAATGTATTTTATAACTCAAAATCACAGTGATCATTTTCTATGTGGTAAAACAATACTTTTCACATCATAAACGCTCCATCACTTCATCCGTGATGATGATTTAACCATAATATACTGCTAAGTTGTTTAATTGAGTCTTGTTTTGAGCAGCTTGTTCGTATGTAATCGTATATATTCTCAATTCTTTGTTCAACATTTCTTTTTTCCTCAATTGTATTTTTTTAATAAATCTTTTGTTGTTATTATAAAGTTGTTGTACAATAAAAGCTAGTCAATTTGTTGGCATTCAATTTGTTATTCTACAAGTTTCTGGCTTTTCTACAACATATTTATGTCATTAATGTGTTGTTGTTGTTAATTATAATCATCAATCGTCTTCAACAGTTTTTCACTCAAAAGCTATAGTATTTTATGTTGCTTTAGCGGTTAAGTATTGGTTTGTGGTATTGTGTTTGTTCTTGTAAATTTATTGATGTTATTTGTCTAGTTTCAACTTGCACCTTTTTCCCGAGAATTTTTACTCAGTCTGCGTGTGTGGTTTTCGGTTAAAAAATTAAAAGATATATTTTGCTTGTAGTTTTATTATAATTTGTTCTTTCGCCCGACATACATATACATATACACATGTATATATACATATATGTACAACATATATATTTCTTCATCACAAACATGCTGTGTGTTGTTTAATTTGTTTAGAAGCTCGTCATAGCTTGTTGGTCAAAACTTTTAATATTACTCGTGCCAATGATTTTTTCCCCTTATTGATTTATTTGTATTGCAGTAGTATACGCTTTCATTTGTTGTTTCTTCTTCAAGCTGAGACCACACAACATACTGAGCGGATTATTTGTCGGTAAAAAGATATTGCTACTTTTATGGATACGTAATCCTTTGATAAACACACCCTTTTAGCTGGAAGCGGTAGCTGGGTTTAAGATTTCAAAGCTTCAAAATCTCAAGTTTGTTTAAAATTCGCATTCTTCTAGAAGCTGATAAGTCGCATTTCGAATGTGTAAGTTTTCCAAATAGAATAAGAGGTATGTAACAAATATTTACATTACAAATTTTCACTGCTGGGTTAGCGCGTGCAATGAACTTTATAGCGTCAATTTACAGTTGTTATTTGTTTAATATCAAGCAATCGAATGTGATAGGTTTAAATTGTCTGATATTTCTGTTTTCTATGTACAAAATTTAATCGGCCGAACGAATCGGCGTGTGAAATCACGGCCGAAGGTAAACATCGAACATTGGCTTTCTTTTGCTGATAATAGTACAATCCTTTGCTGATAATAGGATAATTATACCACTTCTGCTATTCTAAATAACAATGTTCTGTCAAAAATTATTATGGAAAGACTTTTTATCGATTTCAGAAAATATATAGGAAGGACATTGTTCAAAACCAAGAGCTTCCTAAAAGTTATCAGGCGCAGTTTATCAGACGTTAGCGCAAGGTTGCGCTCAAATGCTGCCAGTATGTTAGAACAATTGGTTTAGTTTGTTCGATTCGCTACTCTCAAATGCTTGACGAATCGAAAAAAACCGATGCCATTTTTTCGATAGTTTTTTAACAACGAAAAGCGTTTCATAGGGTACAACTTAGGGAACTTATGGGATATATAATACATTATATGTATCATTCAAATAAAGCTCGATCAAACACTCGCTTGTGAAGACAGATATTCAGTATATCTGTCTAGTAATACATAGTATTAGACACAATTCTTAATCTCAATCTAAGCTCTTGAATATTCAAAATTTTCTTTTCTAAACTGAAATATCAGTTAAGGTATCTTTGTAACTATGGTTTTTTGGGAATATTGACACTTCATATCTCAGATTCAGATCTCATATTTATAAATGTCTTATCTAAAGAAGGACGAAGGAGGAAAAGGTTATATAGTATATATATCTAGTTTGATGAAACACCATTACTTCTAATGAAATTGGTATGATTTTTTAAACATATACAAATATATATTTATTAAAAATATATAAAATATAGCTCTACCTCTCTCTCCTATTGAACTATTTGTAAAAAGCACTGGTTTAATTATAATAAATATATCTTAAACATTTTGTTATTTATATAGAAATGTTTTATTGTTAAATTTCAAGTTTATGCTAAAAAATCAAATAAATCAGACTTGTCAAAACTGTGAGTGATTTATTTGGATTTGAGTGTGAATAAATTAAAACCTTTTAAGAAACAGCTTTACCCTCTTTTGGGCAGTAAATGATGTTTAATTCTATTTCTGCTGATTAATCATTTCTTAAAGCACACCATTCTAGCACTCTAAGTTCAATCGCTTGCACTTTATCAAACCTGAGCCCTTTATTATGTAAATAATTAACAAATTTTGAAGCTAAAAACCATTTTCGTTGACTAGAATGTTATGTAAATTTTATTAGAAAAACGCTTAAATAAACGACCATGTCCAATCATTATTTGCTTAATTTGTATATACATATATACTCATATATGCTTATATATATACATTTATGCGTTTAATTAATTAGTTTGACGCATACTTATTAAGTGAACTTCGTTGTTGATATTTGGTGGAAAAAGAGCGGATGAGTTTTGATTTTCTCACTAGAAATCGCCTTAAAGAGGAAGTAAAATAAAATAGCCGAAGTGCAGGTTTATACACACAAACATATATACATAAATGTGTGGCAGCAGCAAAGTTGGTTCGTGAGCCGTTGACCTAGTTTAATTAGCGGCGACTAATCAAGCGATTTATTGATAAATTAATCAACGCAACTGCATAAATTATAAAATCTGATATGCATGATATAAATTTCATATATGATTGCTTAAATTAAGATAAACATTTTGTACCGCCAATGCTTTCCACTACTGTTTTTGTACACATATACATACATATGCCTAGATTTTATTTATAGAATAACAATTATTTGCGTTTGTTTTCTTCGCTATATGGCCGTTGTATGGTTGCAATGAAGCTTTTACTCTCAATTAGTTATCTTTAGTGAATCTCGATCAATTTGTATGCAAATTGAAAAGACCTTAAACAGCGCGTTGTGCCAATTTATGATTTTCTTTACAATGTGTCCGTTGAGAAGAGTATAATAAAAATTGGAGCAATCATAAGGCCGCAATAATAAATAATAAGACACAAATGCCAGTCAACCATAGCAATATACAAATACATGCATACAACCATGTATATGAGGCATATAATAACAACAGCATTAAATATTCCACAAACGAACAATAAAACCATTCTTTGTTGTTGCCCAAGTAATAAAATTTCAATTGAGCTAAACGAGCTGCGCAATGGAAATATGGAGAAGTAAGGTTGTCCTTGTAACTTGTTTTGTCAGTTGGAAAATGTAAATAAAAACTTGTAGTTACAATTCTATGAAATAAAATGCATTTTCCTTGTGAAATGCTTTAAGATTTAGAACGAGGAAATATGTGTGTCGAAAAAAAGTTGTATTTTGGGTTGGGGTCTTGATATTTTCAAAATTATAAATCCATCACCCTTTCCCAATTTTTTCGGTATTTCTTCGGTATGTTATTATATATTCTATTCTATGTCTACAAACTATTTCTCACAAATCTCACACCCTAATGCCTTCAAATTGATTATACTCACACATACAATAAAAAATTAAAAACTAATTATTACGACCATAGAAAATTTGCGTCTAATTATAGCTTATATAAAGTTTTAAAAATAATTTTATAGTTCTTTACTTTCAAAGTATAAAAAATTTATTATTATTTGCATTTACATTAAAGACTAAAATTAATTTCCTATATAAAGCGGTAAAAAGAGACGAAACGTTTATGAAATATACGTAAAAACGGCATAACAGTTAAGCAATAATGAAACACGATCATAAAATTTTTAAACTTCGTATTGAATCAAAAAAGTTGTGTGTCAAGTAAAGTGTAAACCACACGAAGACAACTAAAATTTCATAGGCACCATAATATTTTATGCCTAAATTAAGAGTGGTAGAAAGCGAGAAACAAAAACAACACTTGTGAGCTGAGAATTAATTGGATGTCAGGTTAATACATTGTTGTGCATATTAATTAGTTAAGAATAATATTTTTTATTGTTATATAACAGCGAGCAAAGTTCTTTAGAACACGTTTTCAAAAGGCTTGTGCGCATGCGCGCGCGCTTATGGCGCTTAATTGTGACATGAATTTGTTTAATTTTTTCCTCACATATGTATATGTGTATATGTATTTGTTGTTTTGATTACGTAACAATCAAAAAAAATGCGATAAGCGTACATTTGAATAACATTAAATAAGTATTTACATATACAAGTAATTAATTATTGCTTGGCGCTCCAAAATGTTTATCGAGCGACGCATTCTTTTAGACACCGAAAATAAATAAATTACAAAGTCTCGAACTACTGTTAATTATTATTTCAATTTCAAGTCAAATCAAGCTCAATTTCACTCAAAATTGTGTACACCCGTTTTTATATATGCGATAGATGTATATGCTCTTTTCAATGAAATTTTTTCGTATGACTAGTTACTTTGTTTAAAGCACTCCTGTATAGATTACCAATTTTATAGATAAAAGCATTTGGTAATATATGAGTGAAAAATATAGCGAATTTTCTCGAATGAATATCGAATATTACAGTTTAACAGAACAGTTTTACAGAAATCTGTGATGCAGGATTGTTTTTAAGTAACTATACAATGATGTGGAAGTTATCGTGGGATTATTGTAAAAATCTCATAATTTTTAGGTATAACAAATTTTAAATACGGAATTTTGGAATACTTTCGAATATTTCGTATTTTGGGATTAGATTACCATAGAACATTTAAAAATTGTAGGAAAAATATTCAAGGCCGAACGGCAATAAAAAAATCTCAGAAGAAACATTCTCTTATAAACTGGATAAAGTTGATTTAAGAAACAATTTAGTAAACTTAAGGACTCAGAAATCCAAATTAAATCCAAATTTTGTGTTTTTGTTCGTTATTTTTAGCATTTCCTCCTTAATATTTTCTTATGCCTTTCCTTCATCCGCCGTTTAATTTTAATATTAATTTCCATCTAAAATTACCAACAATTAAAGAGAAGTCAAAGTAGTTGTAGCTTGTTTGTTAAATTGTTAAATTGTCGTTTCAAGTTACAGTAGTGTCCTTGAAATAAACTAATTAACATTTTTATTGTGCCATCAGTGTTTGTTAAACAAGACAGTTAATTAATTGCCCCTTAAGCAGACGAACAAATCAAACTCACAACTCAAATGTTGCAAACAGAAAGGCAACAAACAATGAATAGACTACAAAGGCTCAAGCGCGCCTTAAAAATACATACATATTTATATGTAAGCAGCAGAAATGCGCCAATACTAATCAACACCTTCCATTGTGCATAAAGCGTCATTTAAATGCATTAAGCATTTATTTGTAAACCCATGCACGAGCCAAGCAGTAAGTAGTCGTTACAACTATTTGACGCAGACGTACGTGGCATATGCATAACGTATTGACGCGTTAAAAGTCGTTCATGCAACTGGACATTAATGCGCTTCAATTTGCATAATTTTATTTACAATAAAATTTATTACATATTTATGCATGCATTAAAATTATTTATCGATTTTTATAGCTGGCAACAACTTTGTAACAGCACACATTAGTGTGCGGTAAACAAGCAACTGTTCGAGCGACCGGGTTGCATTGTTTCGAAAAATGAAAAAAATTATGAGGAAAAAATAAAAAAAAATACAAAAAAAATATGAAAAAGGAATAAAGAAACCTTCGCATATTTAACATTTTATTTACACGTCTATTTTTCCAACGTAACATAGTGTATGCTAATTTTTTGTTGATTATTTTCTGCCGTTTTGGAGCGACTAATGCAGCCGGGCTTAATCTTTTTTGGAGTTTTAGTTAACATTTAGTTAACATTGTTGTTTGATGTGTGCTTTTGTTTATGAAAATTTATGAAAAATTTATCTCAAATGCCTGCGCCTTACTGTCAAAATCTCAGTTTTAATTTAGTTGATAAGATATATTTCCCTCCAACGCACACATACGTATTCATGCATTACAGTATTGCTTAAGTGTGTGGGTAATGAGATGAAATATTGTTTTTGTTGTTATAAGGGTTTTCGAAACGCCACCTGTTGTTATATTTGTACGCTAGCGGCATTATTAATGAGTTCAACGCTACACATTTTCAAAGTAATAAAGACAGTCGACAAGACGTACAGTGCATGTTGTGTGTGCGTGGACACGCCGAAAACACAGAAATCAACTTAAAAAGTTATTTAAAAATTGACATAAATCTGAAACAGATTTATTGGTGCGATGAACAGTCGAACAAACAAGCATATAGCTAATAAAAGTACGTGAAAGAGTATATGAAAAATTTTTAAAACACAAGCAAGCCAAACGGGCGCCTGCAGGCCAATTGCATTGAATTCGAAATTCGTAAATTTTTTTAAATTTATTTATTTTATTATTTATTTATACAGGAATTTTGAAAACTTAATGAGCAGTATAAAAGTCGTGGATTTTGCTGTTTGACATTTTGCTTTTGCTGTCATATGCATTACTAGGTATCAAATACGCTTGAGTATCGCTGCCATATTTGGTTGCAATTTAATTAACAACTTGTAGCTTTCGTGCAACCAAAATGCGATCTCTTGTCATAAATGTTTACCAGATATTGAAAAAAATTATAAAAAAAATAAAATGAAAATATATTTTTATTTTTCCAACCAAATTTCCACTTTTCGGTTTGTGTTGGTTCATTTTCATGAATTTCAAATTTTTGATTTTTTTTCAGACAACCATTTTTGGTTAAGTCCAGTTGTCAATTTATCGCATAATATACATACATAACATACATATAAACAGATTTATGTGCCATGCAGGCGTAGTCAAGGCATCATTGTACCCACACAGCGCCAAAGCTTCGCGTACACGCTTAAAATGCACTGAAAATGCGTTCAATTGGCGCGCATTCAGCGCAACAAGTGGCTGGCTGCCAGTTTGGTTGTTTATAGCAATCACGTGATTCGTTTACTTTGTGATTTGTTTTGATTCAAACTGAGTTGCAGCGCTCTTATTGTGCACATGTATACCAATTTTAATTGAAAATCAAAATCAAATGTGGGATTTACTTAGTCGTTTTGATAAATTAGTGAATGCCTTAATTGATGTGTGTCGCTTGAGCGAAACTTTCATTCATTGATGAATGACATTGACTACTAGCTAAACGCGTATGCATAATAAATGGCGATTAAATTCATTCAAGTTTTAGTGATTCTAGAATACTGGCTTTATTATGGTTCTTTAGCCTTCTGTAGGTTTTGTGTCAAGGTGAGATTATTATAGTGGTGGTCAAACGTTAATTACTATTATTTGCAATGAAAATGGTGGTTGAGAATTGAAATTATGAAAAAGGCGCTCCTATAAAAAAAAAAAATAATGAAGTTGGCTTTAATTGGCAGATCTTTTTTTTCCCTCCAACTGTCGATCTCGATATTTCCTATATTCTGATAATATCTAGATGGATTGATAATTTATTTAAAAATATGTTAGATTTGCAAAAATATATAGAACACTATCTCACTAACTATATACACAGAAATAATTTTTCACAAATTTACTACTATTTTATGTTTTTGGCAATAATTAAACCACCTACCTAATAACTATGCCAATATCTCCATATATATCATATATACATACATATACACAGTTATATATGCTTCTAATCCTGTTTATTAGAACTTTATCTTACATGAAATCGGCAATTCAGATTTTTGTTGACAGTTTACAAATTTGTCGCTGCGCTATCTTTGCTGCATACTAATTATTTAGCAATTTTGCATAAAATTTTTTAAAAATATATGCATAAATATATACACATAGATATATATATACACATGCAGTATTCAAAGCATACTATAGGAATACGCCCAAGTTGGTGTGGCAAAGCATTGTGAATATACTTATAAAATATAAACAATGAAAGGCTTTGCATATGAAATGCGACGCACTCATTTGGAATTGCTTGCGAATTGTTTTGTTGTTTCCACATTTTATTTTTGCTAATCTTCAAGGTTAGTATGTTTTTGGGTTGGCAAATACTGGCGCAGTTAAGTTAATGCAAGTAAGAAAAGTATATATAGTATATATAACGAAAGTAAATAAACAAATGTTTCTTTTTACTAACTTCTAACCGGTACAATTAGCTTTATTATTATCCAACAAATTGCTTGTTGAAAGTTAAGCTTTTAAAAATTTTAATTAAGCTATATTGTGTATGAAAGATACTGAAATGTAATTATATAGGTGTATCATATGGCGACATCTCACTTTAAATATACAATTATTTGATGGAAGGAGTAAAATGAGATTATTTTTCAAAATACACTGGAAGAAATGCAATTCGGTGTTTTGATTTTATCAAAATAATAAATTCTATATAGGCAAGCTGTAAGTTTTGTTTTAACGAAAAACGCAATGTTTAGGAAATTTTTGATTGTATTTCTCAACATATTTGCTATCAAAGGCGATACGATGATTACAGCTTCTTTCAGCCATTCGATGTAGCCATTTTTATAGTATTATTTTTATTTTCCTTCAAATAGGCCGAAGTTTCGACGATTACCGATTACATTGTCGCTAAACTTGTTCCTAGCGAACATACTCCTGAAGTCTGAGAACAGGAAAAGGTCGCCGAAACCAAAAAATACGATGGATGTAAAAGCAATTCGGAGGCCAATTCGTGAAATTTTTGCATAGTTTTTATTAATTTTTGGTGCGGCACATTGTTTTGCTGAAACAGTGTTTTCTTCTTTATCTAATGATGCCATTTTCCATGATTTCGTCCGCCGTAAGTTCCAATAACGGTATATCAAGTTGCTATCAGTGATATTTTCCTTTTAAAGACGGGTGATAACGGAATCAGTCGAAAAAAGAAACATATAATAATACATTAAATAAAGTATTAAACATATTTTGCGAAAATCTTTAAAAAGGAAAAATTAAAATATGCTTTGAACACTGAACTATGAAATTTTAATATAATATAATTACATTAGCTATACGCAATAAACACTTTTCTACTCGAATGCCTTGCACCATGCAACAATTCAAAAATATTTAAAAATTTCAGTATTTAAATGCGTATTTTCGTCATCAAAACTTTCACAGAGTCTTATCTTTCAGAATTCCAAATCAATAACAATAAAATATGCACTTGCCTATTAATTACTTATAGCAAAAGCTCTGAACTCTTTGCAAGTAAAAGCCTTAAAAATTTATGAGCATTTGGCTTCCCAAGCCAAGCACAAGCATATGTATGTTTGTACTCAGACTTTGGTCTGGAATTCGAAACGAAGATGTCATTGCGACACAGCTCCCAAATGGGCGTACATAATAACGATAGGGTTTAAAAAATTTATTTGTTTTTGAATATCTGTTTAATTTTGTGCTCATAAACTGATTTCATAATTAAGTGGTTCAGTGAATTTATGGATGGAGTTTAAAGTGAGTTAAGGCAGTGTAATTTGAAGTGTCAAAGGCCGCATAGATTTTTAAATTATTTTATAGTTTAACAGTTTTATGTGCAACATGTGCGGTTTTGTTTATTTACGTACACATATGGACTAGTTGACAGTATATACAAGTTTTCCTTAGGATGCACTTATTACTTTGAATGGATTAATAAGAATTGATAAAAGTGCTATAAAGCTTGTGACAACGATAACCGTATAATTCGACTAAATTACTTTACATTGGAAACAGGCTTCGATTATAAGAAATTAGAACAATATGCCAGCGACTTATTTATGCCATAGTTTGGTGAATCTTTCTTATTTATCATCTAAATTTATTAAATATAACATGAAATCTTACACGAACTTCAAGCTGAGGTTTTGAAACTTTATGTGGAATTTTACGCTTACGCAACCATCAAAATATGCATTAGTAGCATGCAATTAATGCAATTTTAGAATATATTTTTAAAGTACAAAAGTTTATTGAAGGATTTGGCAATTTAAAGCATTTAGGTGTCAACTTTTAATAACAAAATTTTAGAGAAATATATATTTAGAAACTATGGACTGTTTTCTTTTTAAAAAGAAAATAGTTGTGCATTATTATATTTGCTTGTGGGCATATTGAATTGGAGTCTTCAAGCACTAATAAATTGTTAACATATTGGTCACCTTCGATCCGATGTTACTCTCCTCGCTTTGTTTGTGTTCTTTTGTCAAAAAAAGGCAAGTGAAAGCAATAGTAAAGGAAATTTTTATATAAGAAGATATGATCACTAAATAAGCATAATCAGCTATCTCTATATGATTAGGAAAGTATATTTTATTTATACCAGTTGTTTGTTCTATTCGCTTTCATTATTATTTCACTTTCCTCTATAATACATCAATCTTCTTTTAACGCGTATAAGTTGCACGTATTGCAATTTAATAAAAATATTTTTAACATGGCGAAGATAAACTTTAGTTTAACAATTTGCTGTTGTAGGGTTCTATATCGATTTTTAATTTAATTCGAATAATTTTGAATTGTGTCAGATAAACGACAGGACTGTACTCTCAAATTGTGGCCATTGTTTCTACTATTAATATTGCACACTAGGAAATTTTCCTACATTTTTGTGCCTCCTATTTTTCTTTTATTATTTATTTATGTCTATTCTGATATTTTTTTGACACATTTATAACTTTTTTTTTAACTTTTTTGTTTATTTGCAAAACACAATCCCTGTTCATTCGAGAAACAAAATATTATGTCCGCCAGCAATGCCATTAATTATATATATTCATGTATATTAGCATATGCATACATAAATATATTTATGTGCGTATATTAAATAAATAAATATTAACCACAGTGTAAATTGCTTCCGTTTCCTTCCTTCGACAAAGGAGTAAACAAAAGATAAATAGTAGAAGCAAGGAAAGAAGCAATGCAATGAAAAGTTGAGAAAGGCGATAATTGTGAAAAATGGTCAACACAAAAATATTTGTTTTTAGAATGCGTGAAAAAGTTGTGAAAATTTTCGTAATTTACAAAAGAATTGCAAAATTAACACTACTTATGGCTACACAATGCAACACCAGGAGTGAAATGTGTAGCTGTATACATATGTATGTATGTATGTATGCACATATGAGTGGAAGAGAAAGGATTGTGTCGAATGTGGCACTTACTGCCGCGCAATAAATATTTATTGATGCAATAAAATTGTTACGAATGCGCTAAACTCAACTTGAAGGTGGTAAAAAGCAAGGCTTTGTGCATGTATGCATGTGGAAGCGAAAAGAAAAAGGGTACTAAATTTCTCATTATCTAGAGATTTCTTCGATCATCGATGGTTAACTCCGCTTCGTATCTGTATTTGGTACCTTTAACTAACCGCAAAGCTATTAGGCGCGTCTTTTAGTTGCGCAGGAAATTAAAATTACAGTTTGGTAGCAGTCTTGCAGACTGGAGACGTTCCCCGGTCGGTAATTTTCATGCAAGTGTGAGAAAATCGTATGGAAAGCGCCGCAATTACGATTATCGCTCAGCCAAGCGAGGCAATAAAAGTGAAGCAGACAGACATAAATGCACTCGGCATATTTGTATGTATTCGTAGTTATACATACATGCAGTACTTTAGCAGATCAATAAAAAGGTAGTAGGCAACGCGGACGATTGTCTGTCAGGCCGACAGGTAGACTAGGCTAGACTAAGCAGTCAAAAGACCATGAAATAGTGAGTCTAGTCGCTTGTGCAGCAGCGATCAGTGCCCTCTGCTCTCATCTGCTCCGCCGCCAAGCAAGTGTTTCGAAAGCAAGTTTATTACCTTGACAGTAGTTTCTAAATTAGCATTTTTCCAACATTATTCTTAGTTTATCTTCACGCTCGACATTCGTACATAGTTACATAGCATTTTCATTACTACCAAATACATAAAACAATTTGACTTTCACAGGAAGTACGAAAAGAAAGTGTAGAAACGCTGAACATCGCTCAGCCGGTTCTTTAGTTTGTATTTCGGCAATAAGCCGGATCTTTGTTTGTTAGACAGCTACCGTATTGTTTGGGTTTCCCAACTCAACTAGCGCTGTATATTAAATAAAAAATTTGAAATATTGTACCTGCAGCTCCTGGCCGCACAGTGCCTCAAGTATGTTGCCAGCACTTTCATATTTGTCAATGTCATCTGCAATCGTCGTGTCGATTGTTTTGTATGTTGACGAGTCATTGTCACGGTCAAGTTCCATTCAGCGTGCGAGTATCTTAAATCTGATTGGTGTCATAGTCTCCATTGCATGGTGTCGTCTGGTCTGCGCTTAGACTTTCAACTGGTACTTTTACGTACGTATGTATGTACATATGCATCTATTTCGTGCGCTGTTTTGGTATCTGACAATTGATCGTCTCGATCTCGCGACAGGACCGCCACTCCTAATGCGTGTGGGTGATGAATTCGATCATCAACGAAACCACAAGGGCTAGTCAGCGGGCGATTAAGGTTGACAGATATGTATTTGCGTTAGATGTATATGTATATATATGTATATGTGTAAGACGAGACATATGTATATCTCATTGTTATTTATTTATATTTTCGCGGGTTGAAATTGAAATTTTAGAAGTTTAGACTGCACATCATGTGAGTGTATTGAACTTGCTTTGTGTTTGTATATACGCATATTAAATATATGTATGTGTATCAGTTTTATAATTTAATGCTTTGTACCCTCTGTCAGGATGTACAAATGGTCCCATTGTTTCAACTATCCGCACACGTGCCAACGCACTGAAAATATGTATATCCACACATCGCCTATGTACATGTATTGTTTCACTACTTTCCTTTGATTCCACATAATTTTCGAAACGAAGTCATTTTGTTTTATTGTTTCCGTAAGTCCGATCACATATTGAATTAGTTATGTAAGTATATTTGTATTCCTTACTTTGATTATTCGGAGCTCTCTTCACAAAAAATGGCTAATGTGTTTCCCCAAATGCATGCAAGCGTCGTTTTCGAATGCAAGGCTCGCTCGCAGCCACTCACATGCATATAAATATGTATTCCATCACTTTCAAGTTTGTGTGTGCATGACCTTTGCCAGCATGTTCGTCCCTAATCCGGTTAGGCATCAGCAATCAGCAAATGTTGTTTATTCTTTTTTCCTTTTTTCTGGAGGCACGTCTACGCGCCTGCGCACGCCGTATGACACGAGCACATACACATATACATACACATGCACATATGCAGCAAAGCGTACGTGGTGTAAATATGCCTAAAAATGGGTACCTACTGTGTACATAGCACGGACAATCTAAATCTAACAACACTGCAATACACATTTTGGAATAAACATCCATGTGTGTGTGTGTATATATGTGATGTGTAAAGACTGCCTTAGGAAAGGTTCTAGCCAAGAAATGATATTTTCTTCTCATTACATACATATCTTTCTACGATTCGATGAAACACTCGTGAGAGTTTAATGGTCTTGCCTGTATATGAGATTACCAGATTTCATGACGAAAATGTTCGCAAAACCCATTGCTGGAATAGGAGCTGAGTAACGGTGAATACTTAAAGACCGCCGGTAAAAAACAGTAACAGTAGGTTATTTTTATGACTGTGTTAAATGTCTCAATTCTCATCGTAGGGTCCTTATGACGGCTGAATTCCCGAGGTCTTTGTTGCCACTAAAGTTTCTATTGAGCTCTGATTTTAGACAAACAAACAAATACTTAAGCAAGAAATTTCATAATTCCGCTTGGAACTCCAGATCTCTATTTTATATTGTTTAGAACTGTGCTCAATAAGTTTTGTCATGTGGCAACGCCAGCGCTTAACTCAGGAGCCGCTTGGTTTTAAACTGGGCTCGATGAAATAGTATAGTGAGAGAGAACTATACTTTTTGAAATATGATACTCAAAATGCATTCAAAGTGGAAGAAATGCAGCAGAAAAGTAAACAAAAACATTCGTTGTATTGCAAGCCGGTTAGGCTGCGCTTTCAGGCGGGTATATATGCTTGGCTGTCGGCTCTTTATGCAAGTGTGGTTGTTTACAAATCGTCTATACGTTTGTTTGCTTGTTGATGCACTTAAATACGCATCGTTTGCTGTACCCTTTAGGAAATTAATTAGTTGTCTGATCATTCGATGTCCCAGCTGTTTTCAATTAGCAAAATCCTGGAAAGTGGTGAATCGAAAATACATCAAATAAATACACTCGCATAAGAAAGTAGAGACAGAATAGATAGAAATTAGCTTACTTTAATAACACATCCATATACTTTCTTGAATTAAACACAACTGGGTATCTTTGATGATTTTTTCAGATGAAACTTTTTTTTATGAGAGTGGAGCTCAAACGTAGTGTACAGATAGGGATACGGACTAATATTTATAAATAGACGACAGATCTTTCATAGTTTACTTTTATTATCTTGGCTCACTTATCTAATTATTCTTAAATTATTGATACAAAAACAGTGAACGCAATTTAAATGTAAAAAAAAATATTAAATTTAAAGGCACGTTTTTACGGAAATTTTCATTTTCATTTCATAATATAAAGAGGATTTATAATAAGTGGTCATAAAAAGTTTGCTTGGATTTAGATACATACTACATATTATATTGTATGTATCGGTTGAATTATAAATTTTTCCTAAGGGGTCTCAGTAAACAATGCACACAGTCATGAAACATTTACTCACTCACACACACGGAAGGTTAGCTTCGCCGAACTGTTGGATGGTTGTTGAGTTAATCGTTTTGGTTAGAGTTTTCTGTTTCGTTCCACCAGCGGTCGACAGTGAAATAATGCGCGCGCACGTATCGATACGAAACGAATGAGTGTAGAAGTGTATTGCGCGAAAAGCTAGTTTTCTATTTAGTTAGCTAGTTGAGCTTTGTTTAATTTGTTATGCATTTTTATTATCATTAGTGTGTATATTTGCAAGAAATTGAATTTACAAAAGTGAAAAGCAAATTAAAAATTATTTGAAAATTTATACCAAAAAATGAAGTGATAGCTGCAAAAATACATTTGAAATGAAGTAAACTGAATGTTTTAAGAAAACAAGAGAAGTATAAAATAGTGAATAAATATATCAAACGAGGTTCAAACCAATAACCAAGTGATTATATTATTAACAATATCATTTAATTGAAAAATACTAAAGTGATTACCTAACTGTGGATTAGTATTAATTAATTAGTTTTTGTGAATGGACTTATTTGTTGTTGAAAGCTGAATGTTCTAAAACAGAGAAACTAAGTAAGTTTTTTTTAAATATATTTGAAACAATTATAAGACATTTAAAATCTTTTTCTGTCGATTAAAGTTTGAATTTTCTTCTGTCGAATGCGATGAACAATTAAATTTTTATAACAGCAATATCTTCAGAAGATATTAAATAATTATGTACATTGATTTTCGATATTTCCAATTATATCTCTGGACGTCTGGCATCAAAAGGAAGTGGCATTGACTAGCAACCGAGATCCCCAATTTTTTAACTCGCTTAGACAACTTTTTGTAGGGTGATTTGAAAAGTTAAATGTACATCCGCAATCTCAACCTCGGGCTCCAGGCAAATATTCCTACCGAAATCCTCGCTATACCGCTCGCAAAGATAATCGAATAGCCCATAAAATGCCGCCACTTGTTTTATGTCATATTCAAGATACAATCCACATAAATTGTGAAGAGCCGAATCATTTAAAAATAGCACAAATATAAAAGGCGTTTGTGTTAAAAATATATTATTATATTGTATTATTATATATTATACGTATAATATTTAACGACGTAGATGTTCCACCCTGTATACATATAAGCTTTCTTTTATTGAATCAATTTATTTATAAATAATTTATTATTATCGTCACAAAAAATATTTTACGGTTATTTTTGTTAATTATATTATTAACCATTACACATAATTTAATTATAATTTATTCTATCTTCTACCTTACAGCATGCTAATCCTGAAATTCCATAAAATGTCAAACAATTTATTAACATTGCTGTTGCTAACAGCTCTGCTCTGTTTGCAACAGTGTGTCAACGCTTACCGCCATAAGGCGGCCAATTACGAACTTTTGGACAATGACTCCCGTTTTATATCATATCAAGGTAAATACATATGTTTATATAACACTTTACAACACTCTTATCACATATAAATGCAAGTAGTTTAAGTTTTGGTTTGGAGAGAAAGTAATAAAAAATGCAATTGTAAATAAATGAAGTAAGCGATAAATGCAAAAATGCGGAAATAAACTACAACAGCAACATTCGCTTTCATTTATCGTCTCAATTTGTTAAATTTTTTCACTGTTCAGGTATTTTGTTATTTTCCGCATGGTTTTCAAATATTTGTGAAGCACTTTCGTTTTATTGGTATTTTTTAAATATAAAAAAATTATCTCCTTTCATGTTGTTTATGGAAGTAAGTGCATGTAAATATTTCTCTATGGATTTGCAAAATATTTATTTGAGTTTCGCGCCATTTCTCACTGCATTCAGGCCAATTAAATATTTTAATACTGATGAAAATGCCAGAAAAATTCAGATAAATGCATTTTATTTAGTTTTTTTTTTTTTTTTTGTTATGAATACGTACATAAATAGCTACAGCAAATAGTGAAGCTACAGTCTTCACTTTAACAAATAATTGTACTTCGCATTTCAATCACAAATTTCCACTTCTAATTGTTAGCTAATCATTCTTTATTTAATTTCTTTTAGACTTAATGTCCACTTCGAAACGTTTCAACGATCCAAATACGACTTATTATTCGCAAATGTTATTTGATGTGGCGCGAAATCAAGTTATCGTCGGTGCACGGTAAGTTAAAACACAAAATTATATCCATGTGAGGTATATAAATAAGAGCAGGAGCGTATAATTTCATAAACAAATATAGCACACCAGTTAATGCTTACTTTTATGTGAATACATACATACAACCTGATGTTGTTTTAAATGTACGAATTTTTGAAAATTTTATTAACCGCAGCAAATTTAGAAATTTCTTTCACAATGCCGGCAGCGTGTAAAACTTGGTTCTACATATATATTACAGTTATTTGTACAAATCCTCTTTAATTTGCACCTAGAAATAGTATATATTGAGAGCTAAAAGTGGGCTCTACAACGGTAAAATCACCTAACTCATAATAGTTTATTCTATAAAATAAAAATTGAAGAATTGATCGCCTGTATCTTGCTTACTATTATTGCCGGTGGGCAAGAATTCTGTTCGTTAATAACTTTCGAGTTAGCCGTGAAAAACAGTCTGGCAGACAGAGCATTATTCTTTTATCTTTGGTTCGCTATTTTTCTCTCCTTAGAACCTCTATCAGATTATCTAAAGAAGAATTAAGAAATATATATGATGACTTTTGTCATCTGTAAAGACTATGTAACTCATCATCTGTGAATTGTCAAAAACAACAACAAGTTATGTTCTGTTTATAAAACTAATATGCCAAGGATGTTCTTTTAATGCTTTAAATTCTAGAAACTTTAGCAAGAATGAAATATTGATTTAATATTTCGGGTATAAATTTCTAAAATAAATATTGTTTCGAGATTCACTATTACATAGAACTGATATTAGCACATGCATTTGTAGTGTAGTCTGACCTCAGTCTCATGTTTATCAGCATTCAAATTTCTCATGGGGACGCATTGATTGTTCATATACATGTACATAAATACATTATCTTAGCCCATTTGCCTCATAAATTGTCAAACTTTAACTGCCAAATACTAGAAACAATTCGGCGGCTAGAAAGCCGCTATAGTCTTATCAATAAGTCCTGCGTTAATCTTTCCACCAAATTAATTATGAAAAAATATTTATAAGAAAGAAACAAATAAGAAGTTACACTTCATTTCATTTTCTTTGGTAAATAAAATACAAAATGCCTTATATTTTTTAAATATAAACTATGTGCATACATATGTATGTACTTTCGTGTCATTTTATGCTATGTACATACTTGCTTTATATATGTTTCGTGGAGCATATCTCTTATTACAGCGCAGTAAGGGTTTTATAATTAAACAAACATACATTTTGTTTGTACGCCAACGCATACATACAAACATATCAGCTTATATGTGATCAGAAACGTTTTCAACGGCCATTGGAAACCCTACAAGCCAGTTGATTAAACTAAAGCATATAAAGAAAGGCAAATAAACATAAACCATATCTTAAGTAGAGACCCGGTCAGATATGAAGTGTAAATAAATAAACCGCTTAAGGATAGAGCGTTTATAAAAAATTATACATCCATATTTATACATAATATATGACGATCGTTGCGAGTTATCGCAGTAATCGAAAGGCAAAATTTATAGATTAGTTGAAGAGTGGAAGACTGTTAACAGGTATGCTGATGGAAAGTTGCTTTAATATAGGGAGATCAAGTAATGTGTATAGAAATATCATGGAACTGAAGTGTTCGTGTGCTTTGTCACATACACTCTCGTGCTTACGTATCTCAAAAGGTGGGGTTGATGGAAGGGTCAATTCGGGGAGTATTAGCTTGTGATTTGTAGCTAAAACGATCTTCTCACCTAAGTGGAGTATGAGTAAAAGTTTTGTGAATTGATAGAAAATAACATTTCGAAATTTTTAATTTAATCGAAAAGTGATGTCTTCAATTCTTTGCTAATCTTTAAAATCACTGCTTCGTACATTTTTTTCGCAACATTTACCTATTCGTGGATTTTATGCCTCTTTATGAGACTATACATTTTGAAAATCGATATGCGTACATATAAAATATATATATACATGTATACATGTATGTATATGTGTGTAATTATACTCCCTAAGTAGTCCATAAGTCAATGCTTAAGATTTGTTTGTTTGAGTTTTTCAAAGTATTCTAAATATTTTTTTTTGTTTTTGTTGCAATACTTATTGTGTAAAATGATAAGGAAATCGATGGCGATTGCATTGTACTATTGGACTATGAGGAAATACTAACTTTAGATGGCCTAGCGCAATCAACTCAACCCCACAAATAAACAAAAAGAGATTTGTGAGGCAGACAAGTGTTTCAATTGTTATGAAAGCGCAACTAAAAGCGCGCGGAAAGTTCTAATAAAACCACACGAAAGAAACATAAAAAAGTTACAATTGTTTATTCAAAGAAGGCAAATCTCACTATAATACTACAGTATCAGCACAGATAGTAATAGTATAAAAAAAAAGTTTGAATTAATACTTCCCTAGTACATATACGAATATGCGCTAGCGATAAGAAAACTCTTACATACGTATACAAATAAATATGTATATGTACCCTTTTTAGGTAAATAGTGCCAGGTTCTAAATACATATGTACTTCAATATTTACATTACAATGCAGCTACTGCTTGAACTTTCCTATTTGTATGTGTAGCAACTTTTATTTAGTATATATTTATATGCCTTCAACTGCCTTGCTGCGCTGTGCTCAATTTGTCAAGTACCTTCGAGTCTATCTATCCATTTGAACACTGCTTCATTTTATACTTTTTTAGCTATTCATGTTTAGTGTCAACAATCAGTCTTAAAAAATTGTTCGTTGCTTGCCGGTTGATAAATTTTTATCTTAACTTTATTTGCTGTAGTAAAATTTCATACATATATACTCCGTAAAATAAGTCATAAGCATCTATGTATGTTATATTGTTGTGTATTCAGACCCCATATCAGCAACATATTCAGCCCTACACATACTAAAGTTTATCAAACGATTACTTTAGTGCATACTACTTTTGATATGCTTTAGTGTTTATAATCTTTCGTGCGGCCTCAACCCATATATTACTGTTTTCTGTAGTTTTTGAAAAACTACTGATTACAAAATTTTAATTTAATACTTCTATTGTTTATTGTAAAAATATGGCCATACTTTTTATTAGTAGATAACGAGGAGTTTTGCTTAATTGTTTGATAATAGTGCTGATAAACCAGTCGTAAGTGGCATATTGCAACATAGTATTGCGATTATTGGATTCGATTACGTTATTTTTATATATAAAGTTTCCAAAGATTTCAAAAATGATTACAAACAAATCTTAAAGAAACTCTCTCAAAGCATGATAATGATTTCAGTTGTTTTTTAAATATTTATCCTTGATAAATTTTGTTTTTTTGTTATTTGTTTCTTTGTTTATTTGATCCTAATATTTCTTATTGCATATAGAGATTATTTCTGCTTCTCTGCGCCGACATTTAGTAGAGGTCGAGAGAAGTTCAGAGCACAATTTCAGTATTATAAACTTGAACTAATTCAAAAAAAGATACAACTTGGTCTTTTAAATTTAAATTGTTCTAAGTTTGGCTTCTTTATTTCCCATATGTTTAATGCGACTTCTATTAACTATAAACCTTTTACAAACCGGCAGTGCATTCTTAGTACTGCAGTAAATGTTTCCGAAAAAAAAATTTTAAAGTATCAAATATTGCCACCCCAATTAACTTCATTATATAATTTTCACTTTCAGTGTGTTTCGGTGTGCACAAACACTGCCATAAAGGAATTAAGTGACCACTTTCTTGACACTTCTTTACAACCTATACCATTGCATTCGCACATACTTACATTCGCATACCTCTCCTGCAATCTGTCTCTACTTTGTGAGGAATTTATACTTCAAATATATCGCATTACCAATAACACTGTAACGCAAAACAAGTTCTCTGCTTAATATTGCAACACTGCACTAAGAGCACTGCAACTGTCGGACATACAAATAGTGGTTCACATTGTTTTGTCGAAAGTTAATTATTCAGCCGCTATCTGTCACTTTCTTTGTGTAACAGAAAAAAACTTTACTTAAACTGATAATTAAATACATTTTTATATACTGAAGTACACTCGCCGTACACTTTGCACCATAGCAATAAGGAAATTGGAGCCTTTGCCGGACACTTTAGGCGTTCGCTAATGATGCACCCTCGCTGCAGCTTATCGGGTTTAAAGAAGACCTTTAATACACATTTGTGAAAATTGAGTGCTACACATTCAGCATGTACTCGTATGACCTGAGACCTCGTAGGTAATGCAAATGCATTCACTGCGGTCAAACCCATATTTTATACCCTAATTCGTTTGGTTTCTTCGTTTATCGTATGGTTTGACATATTTTTAATTTTTTTTATTTTTTGTTTATTTATTGAACTTCTGTAATTTGAGTGTTTGCTGTAAGTGTTTCCTAATGTTTCGTTAATAATTTTAAATTCTATTCGGTGCGTTTTTGATAGTTGTTCGACACTTTAATGGCATGGGACTTTCAAAAATTGTCATAAATTCAAACAAATATTTTCCGCGGCTCCGTAAGTGTAAAGGAAATGTGAAGGGATTTTCGAGCAAAATATGAAAGAAAATATGTTCCACTTTATTGCAGATATAATTTTATTTCCTTACGTACAGGCATATTTAATGGCATACTTTTTTATAATGGTTGCCACATTATTTTTATAAAATCATATTATATATTGTAAAAGTTAAAATTTAATTAATTATAATATTATTATTACAGAAATATTTCCATTCATTTTTGAATAAAATATTAGAACTTTTTAATGCATTTAATTGGGATAGAATGAAGAAAATGTAGTATAATAAACAGCCACCCACACAACATACCATACGGAAATCTTCAGTATTTCGAATTAAAAAATAAAATGTTGTTTAAGTTACCTTTCCAATTTTATTTTTATTTCAATTTAATTATATAACTTAGAAGAAACAAAAACTTTTCATTTTAATCAGTTAAATCAATAAAAAAAAAGTTTGTTTTATTTTGTAGAACGCTTAAAGCTTAAAGAGATATTTTATAGAGTTAAATTTGCAGTCAGATTCGTTCAATAACAATATAAATCTTACGTTATCAAAAGAAATTTTATTATTCTGGACTTGCAGCACAAACAAATATACTAAATAATTAAAAGTATCGCGTATGTTTTACTAAAAATGTCAGACGATTTTCGGAAAACCTAACTTCTCATATATATCATATTATATATTATAATTTTGTGGAAGTAATAATAAAAATTAAGCTTTCCCATTAATACATACACATTATAGAAGTATATTTGCACTTGAAAATGTGCTAAATACCGAGCGATATTTTTTATCACAAGTGTTAAAGGACGGCAAAGCGTCATCGCAGCCGCGTTAACGTGACAAATGACACATATCACGCTGAGTATTGCACTTTTCCAAACAGCTGCTATAATAAAATTCAGCATTCTCTTTTTGTGAAGTGCTAATGTTTACATTCTATACAAGTGTATGTTGTATACTTACATATTTACATAAGTATATAGGTAAATGCAAATATGTTTTACACTAACAATTCAGTACCCGGACGAAGTAGACTGTGTGGCTGCAAAAAATCCGCTGACTCCACCAACTCCAGCCAATTGCTGATTGTGCAAAGTCGTGAGCTCTTGGTGCTCTTGGTACTCTTCGTGTATATTCAAGCATGTTGCTATCATATGCCGACTTTCGCACTCTATCTCTATATGTCTGATATTTATGTACGCAGATCCATCCGCATATGCATACACAGAAATTATTTTGCTTGAGCGTATATATAGTTGGGCTTTTATAGAAATGCAGTCATCGCAGTTTGTACTTCATTAGTTTTTTGCTTAATGAGTTTTATTTCCCGCTTTGTTATATAAATATACAAAACTAGCTTGATAAGCAACAACACATGTCAGCGAACTGAATTTAGGAGCTGTTCAGTTGGTTTAAGAAATATGCTATTGTCTTTTAATTCAATAAAAATTCATTGAAATTCAAAAGTAAGTGTATAATTTTTCATGATTTTAGGTTTGGAAACAAATTGTGTAAACTGTTTCGTAGATTTGCTGAAACATTCAAGATAAGCTCATAAAGTGGCGAAAACTCTTCATGCGTTCATCAAAGCTTGAAGAAACTATGAAAGCTGACTGCTAAGTATACATATTTGCATAAGAGCTCGACGACTTGTGAAAGCTACATACAAAGTTTTGAAAGCACTCTTGCGAAGAAAATGTATCAAAGCTCTACAAAATGCCTTCAGCATAAATGTTATAATCCTATTTTCGATTGCTGCAGTGTTTTTAAGACTTAGATGGCAATTTGTGTAGCTAAAACTGCTATATTTCGAGCGCTGAAGTATAAAAAGAAAGCTTTCATGTAAGTTGAAATGGTTTTGCGCTTTTACTAATACCTCAATATTACTTTTAATGCTAGCTTGAATAGATGGAATCAATTCGTTTGTTTATTCAGCAAATAGGTTTAAAAATTTTTCGTGAGGTACATTAAACTATTACGTATTTTGAATATGTGTACATGTAGTTATGTATCGCTGAATATATAATTAGTAATCTTTATGCCATGTGATTGACTATGCAAATATCTGCGTTTACTTATGAATTTATGCGTGTCGATAAACGTATACGCACAAGTTATAACACGATCATAATAATTAAAGGTATTTTGTATGAAAAATCCTATGACTCCTATTGACTCCTATGTTTTTCTCGATATGCCTCTTTGATAATTTTATGAATAAACAAGTTTGTATGTAAACAAATTTGGGAGTGATCAAATAAGAAAATATTTTATTACTTAAATGATAAAATGATGTGTTTGTTTAACGAAAAATAAAATGAGGAGTTGACTGTCACAGCCGGTTGGTTCAATAATATGTGTCTACCAACCGAAGGGTTGTGGATTGAAATACAGATCGAGTCAAAAACGGTAATTGCCATCTGATATACACAAGCTTATTAACAACCCTTCAGGTGTTCGTAGGCTGCTTAAATGTAGAACCATAAGTTGTATATAGGAAATGTAGAACCATGTAACCATTTTCGTATAAGCCCGACTCAACATCGAGGAAAAAACTTCAAAATAGAGTTGATAAAGAGTTTGTAAAGAGTGTGCGTTAAATTTCGCACATTTCTTGCAGTTACCTTGTGCATACATGTTTCAAAATAAAATAAAATATTTAAAAATATCAGCTCAGCTTTCCGCTGACTTCACCATTGTTATTATTTTGGTAAGTTTTTCAACATTTTAAATTTGCTAACGCTGCTTATTCACTTGTTGAGTTAGTTTTATTGTTGACATATGTCAAGCAAATAACAACTTTGTGTATTCGCACTCGTTGTTGCTATAAAAATGTGCGATAAAAATTTTGAAAACAACCGCAATAAAAACGTTATTTAAACTGCATATGAACACCTTAATTTGTGCATAAACGCGTTTATTTGTATATAAAATATACTTGAATACCCACAGGTTAATATTGACATTTCTATGTGTGTTTGTATTTAATATGAATTTTGAGTATATTTGCACAATTGTCATTTTATTTTTGTTGCTCTTGTTTTGCTGCTTCTTATTACTTGACAATGGCGTTGATTGTGTGCTTGAACACGCGTATCTCTTGGAACCAACCCAACTGTAAGTAAATAATAAAAATGAAAAAATCAGGTGATTTCAAACAAAAAAGTTTAAATTGTTGATTTAGTATGTGTATGTGTGTGTTGGTAGACTTTCTTATACATTTAAGTTGAATTAACAGGTTTTTCAGAGTGGCAAGGTCGTTGATAAGCATGTTAGAGACAGTTGACTTTCAACAATGCAAATATATTCATATATTCATAAGAACATACGTGCTAAATATACTTGCCAAAATAGTTATGGAACTAACTATGTGATATGACGCATGTAAATATAACATTTACTGATTAATTTGCACCGATTTTCATATTTAGACACATTATTGACAAGATCAAAAGTTGCCAGTCTTTATATGGTTCACATTAACATTGAATTTCGTTATGTATGTTCGATTCACATTTATTTAAGACCCAGTAATTTAATTTTTATAAAACGAGAAGCGCAGTTAACCCATCTAATCATAAAGTTAGGGTCGATTGGCCATATAAAGCTTTGGTCCGGCAAATCCAGTAGTCCATCGACATCTGTAAACAACGCTCAAGTTCATTCTATAACTTGTCTTCGTAATTGTATTCGTAAGTTGCCGCATTACCACTAGAGAGAAAGAGGACACCAACATTTCTTATTAAAAGACTTAACACATTTTTGTTGCTATTTTGAGCATGAGTTTCTATCGGGTTAGTATAAAATTTTCCGAATTTTACTGAATTTTTTGCCAAATTATCTTCGAGTAGTACCCGGAAAATAAATGCTTACTACCAAAAGACTAAGAGAAGTGATCGCTTAGTCATATTAATAGCGGGATTTGAGATTAAAGTATCTTTTCTGTGTTCGAAACTCAAATATGTACTCCGAAGAAGTCGCCAAGAGTCAAAGCAAAGAGATTTGGTGAAGAACCAAAGCCCAACCTAGTTCAGTCCCATAATATATATGTAGAAACTTGAATCACAAAAAGTTCATTTTGAAGACAATACGAAATGGCGAAAGTCCAAGCTGCTTCCACTCAACTGCAATTACAGATTACATTTTTTTTCCAACCAGCAAAGCCTGTTGCATTTTCATATCTGAATACACTTCACCCACTTGATTTGCGCTTGCACTCAATTCAGTTTCCGCGCATGCGCCTTTGATTGCTACACATCTTCTAACACCTCTAACAACGGCCTTGCTACCGTTTCATTTTATTGCTATTGCTTTTCAATTTCAATTGCAGATTAAAGCAATCGTGCAGCAGTTAGCGGCTGATTGGCTTTGTCAAATGCAACAACTGAAATATTTGTACAATAGAAAGGGCACAAAGCGAAGGTTTTACACCAACAAACGATACGTTTTTCGACGTTTAACGACAGTTGACTGCTTTCTACTTGACCACAAACGCTGTGAAATCACACAAGTCGATCGCTTGATCGGTGGGCAATGTGGAGACTGTATATATATAAAGATACTCGCATTAGATATGCACATTAAAAGTGGTGGAAAATGTATAGCTGTGCTATCAGTGGGTTGCAACGGCTCTGTTTGTTTACCATAAGCACAACAAAAACAAGTGGAAGTTGGAAGCAAGAGTCGCGTCAAATGTTACGAACGCAATAGTGACCACAAGTTTCGCTGTTGTTGTTGTTGTTGTTGTTTATGTTAAATTACTATTTTGTGTGCAACATATATACTAGCTGACTGTTGGTGTAATGTACCTGTTTGCCTTGCAGTTGAATGACCGTCTTATACCACAGGCAAGCACACATAAATATAGATGTATGAGAGAAATATAAGCAACAAGTTGCATCGTCTTTCAATGGCAGTCAATGTATAAGGGGATACAGCTTACCTGTATGCATGTATATATATATATGTTAATGCTTGCCTCCAAATGGTTAGCTTACATTATATCCGCATATGAAATGCACTTGTCATACTTGCAATAAGCAACGATCCTTCTTCTAACGATTTCTGGTTTTCCTTTTCGTTTTTTGTTGTACATACATTTTCTTCAGCTGCGCACGCGCTGTCTGCTCTCCTTATTTCACCTGCATTCACTCGCTCACTGTCCGTCATATAAATTTCACATTTTTATTGTTGCTCAATGAGTTTGGGATGTGTTTGCACATCGTGTGTTGCTTTCAAATGCCACTCGGCCGGCTGCTCACTTCACCTTCAATATTAGCCGGACTTGGCAGCTAGGTTGGCAGTAACTATAAGCTACAGTTACTATAAGTAGCAGCGGCATTAAAACAGTTATAGTCGCCATATATTAGTTGGTATGCAGTCGCTGCAAGCGTCCAATTCCGGATATGGAATTATAATTTTTGCACTTGAAATTTGCTCTAAATTGCAAACGATGGCTCACGATCGCTAAAGCAATGTTTGCACTTACTTTTTGTATTGCAATTAAAATAGTTCATACGTAGTGGTATATATATATATGTGGTGATTTTGTATCGAGAGATAGTGCTATCCTTGAGTAAGGCGCAGATTCAATTGGGAGTTGTCAGTAAAATAATGCTTTCATGCAATTTAGAATACATATACATGTTTTATTTTTTACAAATAACCACAAAATTATAATTAAATTGGCGACAAGGGAGCGTTCCAAATTCAGAATTAACTTTAAATTTACCAAATCACCAATTTTTAAAATGTATTATTGGCCAATACTAACTTTGTCTGATCCCGATAATTTGAAACTGCAAAGCATTGAGGGGTTAGTTCTAAAAAAAAGGTCTAATTTTGACAATTTATTCTGGGTGTGAGGAAAAAGGAAACGAATTTCTCTCTTTCAGGCTTAATTAAACATCTAATGGAGTGTATGAAAAAATTTAAAAAAATTCATATTTACCTTTTGAAACAAAATGGCGGTTACTGAGGCAGGCTTTGGAATCACCTTTTTCAAGAAGATCTCGCCAAGCGACGGTGATTCTTGTAACTCCTGCTATCTGAAGCAAAGTAAAAAAAAAAACAAACTTAATCTGCATACAACTCACTAGTAAGTATATAATTTTAAGCTTCACATAAATATTTCGAAAATTAGCAGATTTGTAAAAAAAAAATTGAGCTCTTGATCGACAAATTTAGCAGCAAATATTTTACGGAAAAATCTAATTTACTGGAAAATATTACTGTGTAACAACAGTTAAAATTTCAAGTGGATATGCGCAATAGTCTCCGGGTACGAACGTCGACCGATTTGAAAAATGCAGTTTCAAGAGAAATGTGTTTAAAATTTTACGTTCTGAAGTCGACTGAGCCAACGGATGCAAGAGGGATTTTTTTTCACTTTTGTATCAAAATATTATTTTTTGGACACCTAAATGTGGTTTAAACAAAAAAAAAATTCAAAATCCTAGACTAGCCTAAACCACTTAATAAATCTTCATACGAAGCTTTATACTGTCAAAAAATACAGAGTGTTGTTATTACTTGCCAAGTGTGATCACTATTTCATTGTTTCAAAAAATTTAATATACGCATACAGATACATATATATTTATTTGAAATGAATTAACAAATACATAACATTAACATTATATGTATATAAATATTTGCGTCAAGCAAAAATAGAAAATGAAAACTCAACATAGTTCAGTATCATACATCATACTATACAACAAGATCACACCTCCGAACCATGTCAATATCAACACTGAGTTCTATTGTACTAACCAATAACTCCACCACATTTATTGCTATCGTTTTGGTTTTACAATTTTGAATTTCGTTTTCTACACTTGCTATCAATAAAGTTGGAAAATAGGTCATGAGACACACATATTAGTTTCTGTGCCTGCTACCGATGTCATTTGGTTGTCATTGCGACACACGCTTATTGCGTGTAATTATCATACCAAAACAATCGTGCAAAACTTGACTGATGGCTGTGGTTATGTGGTTATGTGGTTATGTGGTCATAGAGGTGATAGAGGTGATAGCAATGCAATGTCGTGCAATACGAAAAAAGTGCATATAAAATATACTTGTGTAGTGAGTATGTATGCATGTATTTTTTCAACCGAAATTTTGTTAAATATTTCATTGCGAGTATCAATCAAAAAAGACAAGTGCGGTAATAACAAAAAAAAAAAAAAAAATATTATAAACTTATTAAACTGTTATGAGGTAATAATTTTCGCTACAACAACAGCATTAAACAATGCATAAAAAACAAAAAACAAATATCGAAAAAACGTAAATTACGCTGCTCCACTATCGCATAATATCCAAAACGACAAAAAGCGAAAATAAATTCCTATAATAGCGCGCTTTGGCCGCTATGGGCCAGCAAATCTACCAGCGCTCTTTGAAATGCCGCCAACACAACGCTAAGCTGCAGCTCGATTTCTTTCTTATTATTTTGGTGCCATGCTTTGTGGCTACAGTAGATTTATATATATATATATGTTTGTTTTTAATTTTATTTTTATTGTAAATTTACAACGGTTTTTCCTAATTCACACATTTTATAAATTTTTTTTTTCATTCTGTTTTTATACATTTCGTGCATATATTTTTTTCTAGATCATTTTTTGGTGCAATCACCAAGCGCCAACTTGCAGCACTGCTCATATTCAAGCCCCATTTAATATTGTTGTTGTCACAAAATATTTCACAGTTTGACTTGTTGCTGCAACATACATACAGATGAACATGTAGATATGTCAGCTCATTGTTGTAACTGTTGTATTTGCTGTCGTGTGGCGCACGCGCACGACTTCGCTGCTGCTTTGAACATATTGACAATTGAAATCGATCATTTGTTGAGCTCTTACTCAATCGCCGGCCTACTAGCCTTACTTACTTACTTACTTACGTACTTACTTACTGTAGCTGATAATAAAGATCAGTTGGTGAGCTGGTCACTTGAGCGTTGAACGCTCAGTTGGCGGTTGCATTGATGTATATAATCAACATTTTTTCATTCGACATTTTTTGATTAATTTTCCACAATAATTTGCCTTAATTATAAACATAAACAATTTGTGTTACACATTCAACTAAAATAGTTGTAATAGTTGTTAATTTGAAATAAAAGAAAAATAAGAAAATCACGAAAGAAACAAAAATTATTAACAATTAATAATGCTTTCAGAATTAGCAAACAATAAACTATCGAAATCAATTATGATCTGATAAATATTTTCAATGAACTCTGCAACCGTTGAGCAATTGCTTTCGATTGCAAAAATATGCTCTCATATTATTTTATATTCCTAAAAAATTCCACAAACTCGTCTAGCATTAGGGTTTTTGTATAAAACACGATGTATAGAGATTTTCAAGGCATTTATATACATTACTTTATGGGGTTAAAAAATAACAAGCTTTTTCGAATTGATCTCGAAATTTGGAAATTTTGTTGACTTATCCAAACTGGGGTGCTTTTCTTCTCTCTGGTTTGTAAAAATTATACGCATACATCTGTCGGTGTGGAACCATATATCGTATATATATGACGGGTTAAAAATCGAAGTAGCTCAAATAAGGACGTTCGCACAATGACTTCCCGTCGTTTCTGCCTACTACTAAAGTTGCTTGTAATTTTTTGTAATTTTTCCGACAAGACTTGATTTCCCTTTACTTTCACCCTTTTGTAGTCAGGTCTCTTTAGCTCTATAAAATGTGTCTTCGCCATTTCTTCGAACTCCGGCTAGCTGTCCACTCAATTAGTAGACCGAATTGTTGTTTACAATTTTATGGAATCCATATTGTTTTAGAAATTTTACGAAATATTTGTAAGTGAAAATTTTATAAAAAATATTTTAAATCGATTCGCAATTGAGGCATTCAGAAAATAATTTTTTGTTGTCCGAAACAGTTGGATCGAGATGATAGCTGACCAAATGCGACTGAGCTTAAAATCTAAGTGAAATTTTCTATTAAAAACTTTAACTAATTACTAAATTTAACTAATATTAATTTAAAATTATAAAAATTCGTCAAATTGTCATATATATTTTTTAATCAAATTGCACATAAAAGGAAATAATTTAAGTTATCTCTCTTTAATAAATTTTTTTTTAATTTTTCTTTTATTAAAAAAAAATTTTTTGAAAACATTTCCATTCTTTTCGCGCACCTTGCAAACTCAAATTGTCATTTCTGATATTTTATTAGCCGGCAGCGATATATGCAAAGCATACTAATGCTACAATCACAGCGCATGCGCGACCATTACTTTTAATAGCTGTAGCACAATATGCGCAAAGTGACACAGTATATTATACTATTAGGTTCAATAGCAAACGAATTGACTCTAAGATACAGTTAGCAAACATACTACATACCACATAAAAGTAACAGTTACAACAACAGTAGTTAACAACAATGAGAGACTAGGAAAAGCTGACAAGCAGTACTACTAGCTTAACATCGTCCGTTTGCGACTTCAAGACGCCAGCTATATTTTCAGATTTAGAGATATATTCAGAGATATTTCAGAGATTTTATTTATTTATTTTTTTTTTTTGGTGCCTTGCAATATGAAACGGTTCAGTTTAGCTGCCACGTGTGGGCGTTTGTCTAGCGCCTTGATGGCAGCATTATATTAAAATTACCGCTGCTGTAAAACACCGACTGCAGTTGGTAGCTATTGTTGTTGCGCCAAAGACTTGTCACTATTTGGCTGGCCTTAGCTGTAGCGACGACCGACCACCATCGTCACCGCCATCACCGTTGCCGCCTCTCAAATCAACCGCGTGCTGCCAAATGAACTGCCGCGCCGCTTGCAACATGTAGCGGCGCAATTTTGCCGCAGGGGCTATTTGTTAGCTGCTTGGTCGTTGTTGATTTGCTGATTTGCTGATTTGATGGCGTTTGCAGCCTACTTAACAAACAACAAAGCAGCTGTTATTAGTGTGCTTATTATTGCTGTTATTGCTGTTGTAGCTCGTGTTCCGCATGTTGCAGGTTGCCGAATGTACGCGCACTCACGCATAAATTTTGCATTCGAATTCGTAATTAAACGGCGGCAGGCAGCGCAAACGAACTGTCGTGTCACACATGCGCGCACGCGTACACACATACAAACGAACATGCGAATGGGGCATGCGCGACTATTAAGACATTGCAGCAGGTGCGGATAGTTTGGCTGCATGTTGGTCAAACAGTGAGCGTGCGAGTCAGTCAGTTAGGCGGGCAGTCAGTCAGTTAGGCGGGCAGTCAGTCAGTAAGTCATGCAATTAACGATCGCACAAAAACAACAACACAACAACAACAACATTTGGTGTACTTCTCTACTTTGCTTTGGCGTTTTGCAGTATTTTTCTTGCATATTTTCGGTTTTATTAATTTTTCCACGAAAAAACTACTTAATTTCGGGTTATTAAAAATGTGTGGCACAAACATTAAATGTGGCAGTTGGTCGCCGCACACATGCGCATACACACAAGCACATTTTTTGGCAGTCGCTCTTGTAAGCTGTTTCAGTTTTCTTTTATTTTGCATATTTGGCCGGCTGCAAATGCACAGCGGCGCGTGACACACTTGTTGACGCCTGCGCAAATGCATTTCTCTGGAATATTATGATTATTTTTAATGTTTTGCCATACACGCTACTAGGCTAAGCAAATATGCTTACCTATATATATATACCTAAATATATATATACACATACATATAATATATATACTAATCTCTCTATACAAATCTTAACAAAAGGATTAGCATGTCTAAGCAATCGAGCTACAAATGAAGCATGATCGCAATGCGTTCGTTAATGCCAATTGGTCAGGTTTGGCGCATGCCACCCACCTTAATGCCGAATTAACGGCGTTACGCTATGAGTTATGTTATTAAAAATTTCATTGGTTTGCAATAGATATTTGTACGGAACCTTGAAGGCGTTAATCTGTGCTCAAATACAGATATTTATATTTATTTAAACAACAATTTAATTTGTAATTTGTTGGTGTGGCAACACCTTTTAATAAGCAATTCGATTTGTAACGAATTAAGGTCAGACACATTGTTCACCTTTGAATGGCGATTTTGCTATCTCGTTGGCAGGATTAGTGTTAAATTACTATAAAAGTTAGATTTGGCTAGATAGATAGATAAGTAGGAATCTGAGTGTAAAAACTGGGCCTTCTGTACGCAAAATTAAGTCTTAACTTCAAAAAGGAAATACTTCGCCAATTTTTAAACTAACAACACAATTTTTTGTTTGATTTGCACTTGAAGGCGCTAAGTGATCAGAATTGAGTCTTCCTTAACATCTTAGCGATTGTTTAGCTTTACAACTTACGCTTAGTCTCTATTTATCTGTTACTACTGCTAGTCTCCACTGCCACTAGTCTCCGCGAACTTATCGGGTTTTAGTTCGTCGAACTGTATTAAACTCGTCACGAAGTTCGCACATGTAATGGTGCCGTCTTTTCGGTATTGACATTGCTAAAATTCCATGAAAACTTCATTCAATGTTCTAAATACCTTCTCGTGATTTGTTTTCAATACTCGTGCAGGTTTTGTGCCTTGATATATGGTACAAACGAACGAATGGTTTTCAGGTTTTCAGCGTTCCAACGACAGTCGGGCCTGGGGCTAGCTGGAACGGACACCGATTTCTATCAGGCCAATGACTGTGAGTCCGACAGCATTACTCAAAATTATTTGGGGAATGTTTTCTACCGCTACAACAACATAAATAGTGGATATGACGGACCTTTAAAGTGTTATTTTTAATTGGTTAAGGGTAAACTTGACTTATAAATTGTAAACTCTCCCTGCATCTCGACACAAGAGAGATCTTTAGATTTTAGCGTTAGAATTGATTCTAAAATTGGTGTTGGTATCAAGGCAGACGAAATTAATAGGAAAACTTTCACTGCTCATTTCTAGGTGGAAAATATTTCGTCTGATGCTCAAGCACCAAGGATCTATTCTTGTTGCGCCTTTTTATTATGCTATCCTGAGTAGATAAGCTGTGCATATGAAATCACTGAATATAAATTTTTCGAGAGGAGTTACAGCGTTTACAAAATAGAGAACTGCAGAAGATAAAAAATATCTATTATGGAGAGATTAGAGATAAGAGTATTTATGGTTCGAGGCAAAAGGGTAAGGGTAATTCTTAAAGAATAAAAAGTAGAACCAACTCGGAAGGGTATTTTCGTAAAATATGGTACCTTTTAAACTCGGCGTTCCCTTCTTCTATTTCTAAATTTTTTATTATTTGAATCTTCATAAACTGGTTAGACAAAATACTTTGGAAGCTTAGTGTTAAATCAATAATTAATATTTCAATTAATTTTCAATTAATCTGCGTAGATTGGTTGTTGCATAAAAAAATTAAGCTCAGCCAAATGTTTTTCGTTTGGCATGTTCACCTATTTGTCGTAATAATTTGGTTTTATATGCATATTTGCTCCACTTTCCCGAAATTTGCCTACCCGAAATATGCGTACACACATATATACCTATGTTAATATTTGCTTCGATTCGTTTATAAACTTGTTCACTTCAACAACACCTGATTAAAATTAAAAGACATAAAATTAAAAGTGCCCAAAAGCCATCACAGCCACTCTTAAAACGCATAAATCCCTCAAGTATGTCCATATAAACACATTTATTTTTTAACATAATTTATTTTTTCACGAAATCTAACAACCACACACTTTTCGACGAGTATTTCGCATGAAATCCAAAAATAACCATTTATTTTTATCTCTTTTTTTTCTCCAACATATTTACAGCGACTCAATTTATCGCATGTCCTTCGATTTGGAGCCACTGGAACGTGCCGTTTGGGCAGCACCGCCCGAACAGATCGGTATTTGTCAGGTAAAAGGCCAGTCGGAGCGTTTGTGTCGCAACTATGTGCGCGTACTCCAAAGCTATGGTGAGAATCAATTGTACGCGTGTGGGACGAACGCCTTTCAGCCGCAATGTTCATGGCGCCAGGTTGGTACTCAGACACATATGTGTCTTAAGAAATAACCCAAAAGCCACAACATATTCACACAAAATAAATAAGCACAAACTAACCACAATCAACAACAATCAACGCAACCAGCAATCAAGCAGTGTTGGCTTGACTTCGCAACAACAAAATAAAATCAAATAAAACAAGAACAAAAACAAAACCAATTCGAAATGAATAACCTGTGTAATAAACATTAACAGCAAATATTAGCAAGTTGCAAGTTGCATGTAAACTGGTGGGATTACTAGTTGTTGCTTGCCGACTTGGCTTGTCGTTTTGTTGTTGCGCTTTACATGCTTGATTGCTGCTTGTTCGCTGGATTAGCTGTATTTGCTTAATTCACGCGGCAATCAATAATTCATTGCATTTCGTAAGCGCTTTTCTTGTCTTGGCTTGTCACTTTGCATGCTTTAATTCAAATGCTTTGTTTTCGTTTCACTTTAGATGGAGAACCTTACCATTGTGGCCTATGATAACGGTGTGGGAAAGTGTCCCTTCAATCCGCATTCAAGCATAACCAGCCTAATGTCCAGCACGGATAAAATGTTTGTGGGCACCGCGACAGATTTCTCCGGTGGCGATCCGGCGATTTTACGCACCGAAGTCCAGCCGAAGAAAATCGTAAGTTGGTTAAAATTTTCTGTCTAAGAATTCTATTTAATAATAATTATTTCTTTTAATTTTCCTACAGTTTGGCTATCGACACATTGTACGCACGCAACAGTACAACAACAATTGGCTGAATAATCCACATTTTGTAGGCAGTTTTGAGGCGGGCAATTTCGTTTATTTCCTCTTCCGCGAGCCAGCTGTGGAATACAGTAACTGGGGCAAGGTTAGTGCTGAAGTTAAAATTTATAAAAAAAAAATTTCGTTCCATGGAAATAACTTAAACTCGCCTTTACCTGCAGATTATCTACTCACGCATTGCCAGAGTTTGCAAAAATGACGCTGGAGGCGATCAAATTTTGAAGAATAGTTGGACTTCCTTCGTAAAAGCGCGTTTAAATTGCTCGCTACCCGGTGAATATCCATTTTATTTCGATGAGATACAGGGCATGACATACTCGGCCGATGAGGATGTACTATATGCGACGTTTACGACACCAGTGTAAGTAGTGTGATCGAGAATTTCTTATGTTCCTAAAAGTAAGTGACTACCACTGTCACCTTTTACGCTTTTTCTCTGCAAAGAGCATAAAACTATCTCCTAAGAAACTCATACAGTTTTTTTTTTCGAGGAAGGAGTATAGACTTGGGTACAAATAAAAATGTTGTCATCAACAAATCGGTCTTAAATTGTGCATTAACGGTTTGCTCAATTTGACCCCAAACTATTACGGACTAGTTTACTTCCAATAAATTAACAATTTCTGACCCAACACACTCCAGTCGTGGAGTCTCACAATCTAGTATTCGTCTTCTTTGGCAAAGATTCAATCTACAGCTTAGCATCTTTATGTAAAGATTTTCCAAGACAACACCTTAATCCCTTTCTGTGCATGATTTGCTGGGGGTAATCTCCTAAATAGTTGACGAAATACTCGATTGCCTGCTGTACTCGTAACACACTTACCCTCCGGACATTGCAGCAAGTTAAACTTTCAGTCATTTGTGCTTGACATATGGATCGTTTATCCTCGAAGCAACGAGTCCCATACAGACATTAGCGTCACTTCCTTGCATGCCATCTTAATCTCATCAATCTACCCATCCTATCCCTGTGGTCCAACTCAGTCGAAAGGTCTCATTCCCTGAACTTACTTTTAGCTAACTTTGATAACGATGCTAAATTCTCCCCTTACTTAATTTGAATAACCCATACAACAAAAAATAACTATTTATTATTCATAAACAAAAACTATTTATTATTACTAAGCAAAAGCAACTAATTTCTAATAAACTACATTACCTTTGATTTATTTCATATAGCAATAGTATACACGGTTCAGCGGTCTGTTCCTATAATCTCACGTCTATAAATGCTGCATTCGATGGTCCATTCCGATATCAGGATTCTGCCGATTCTGATTGGCGCATAGTAGACATGCCACATCGTAGCCAATTCCAATGTGAAACGCCATCGCCGGACATGCGCTACAAACGTCTACTCGAGTCTTCGAAGTTCCAACTGATGGCTCAAGCCGTACAATCAATGACCGAACAACCGCTATATTATTCCAAATTGGAACGCTTCCAGCATATTTCTTTGGACACGCTGCAAACGAAGACCGAAAAGGTGCATGTGCTGTTCGTTTCGACCGACGACAAGCGCATCAAGAAGCTTTCGGTTAAACATCAGCTCGAGGAGCGCCGCGCACAAACCTGCCTAATTGAAGTCTGGCAGTCGGCGGAATATAATGGTGCGGATGGAGAAATTTTGAAAATGGAGTACTTGAAAGTAACAGAATCGCTCTATCTCGGCACCGAGCAAGCGCTGATACGCATACCAGCGCAACGTTGCAGTCGCCATGTGTCGCAGAGCAGCTGCTTGAATGCTATGGACCCTTATTGTGGTTGGAATGAGCTGATTGAGCGCTGCACGCCACAGGAACTGGTACAGCAGTTGAATAAATTTTGGCTACAACCGGACACTTTGCAGTGCCCCATTTTGAATGCACCCATCGATGGTGCTTGGTCCACTTGGTCGGAGTGGTACAAATGCAAGAAGCACGGCGACGATGATGGCAATTGCATGTGTCGCACGCGCGAATGCAATAATCCACAGCCGCAAAATGGAGGACGCAGCTGCGATGGTATCACTACAGAGGTGACAAACTGCACGGTACATGGTGATTGGACGAACTGGTCGGAATGGTCGGCATGCTCACAAACTTGTGGCATAGCGGTGAAGACACGTCGACGCACGTGCGGCAATCCAAAGCCCGCGCATGGTGGACGCACCTGTGTCGGCGATGATCATCAAGAAATGTATTGCCGTCACCTGCCACCTTGCCCCACACCCAAGTTGCAAGCCATCGACGGTGGCTGGGGTCCATGGGGTGTGTGGAGCGAATGTAGTACACAATGCGGCGGCGGCTTTCGCATACGACGCCGTGAATGCAACGATCCTGTGCCACAAAACGATGGTCAGGAGTGTCCTGGTTGTGCTATCGACTATGAAGTCTGTAACGTACATGCCTGCCCCGAAGTGAAGAAATTGAGCTCGTGGACACCTTGGCTGGTGGAGTACAATGACAGCCGCAAGAGCACCGAAACCAGTGGCACATATGTTGAGCGACGCTTTAGATACGCCTGTCGTGGCAGCACCACAGATGTGAATAGTTTGCGCATAACACTGGCTAAAGAAGAGACGCGCACTTGTCATGCGGATGGTAGCTGCCAGCGTCATCATGAAGTATATGGCGCATCGGTAGCGTTAGCTGGTTCGCCCGCAATATCCGAGGAACGCGAAGAGCATGGTGAGTGGGGACCTTGCAGCGCCAGCTGTGGCGGCGGTCTGCAATATCGTTTGCATGACGGTTCCGCTAATGGCAAGCATCGTGGACGGCATGCCGCACAGGCGCGCGTATGTAATATACAAGCTTGTGAAGAGACCGCAGTCATGCCGGCGATCAATCTCAATGAAGTGGTGCAGACGCATGAATGGAGCTGTTGGACTGATTGGTCGCCCTGTTCGGTAACTTGCGGTATGGGCTTAAGAAGACGTACGCGTCGCTGCTTGGGTGGACACGATAAACTGTGCAGTGGCAAATCGATTGAGGAGGAAAAATGCGCGGTGGCACCTTGTACCGGTAAGTGCTGCGCTTTGCTTCATTTTCTTTGATTTGCAATTTGACGAAATTGTTTTTTGCTAACAGATTTCATTGGCTGGAGTACGTGGAGCCCCTGGTCGGAGTGCTCAAGTGAAGGCATACGCATAAGACATCGTAAGTGCCTAGTGGATGTACCTTCAGTGGCTGAGTGTCGTGGTGCTGAATTCGAGAAAACCGCTTGTGTGCCGAACGAATATGAAGGTGAGTGTAGGCCTCAAACAGTAGAGTTAGAGCGCCGAAAAAATAGCTCTTTAGAAAATTGCTCACGAATTTCTCATACTTTAATAACACTCTCTTTCACTTATCTAGCCTTGCGCCTTTCCTCCAGCACCTCCTGGCCCTGGATCGTATTACTCTGTTCCATAATCTACGTTACCACCATAATCGCCACCTTCTATTTGACCAAACGCTTCATAAAACCCGTCGATTTGACATTGAATAAGAATAACACCCCGGCAGCGCCCAGCTATGATTCCTATGCCAACCAGTATTCGAGTTTACCCACAAAAGATGTAAGTTACCACAGGCACTTCAGCTAAAATACAACAACAATTATTTCTAAATATCCACAGTCTTTAAATTTACAGATCTATGAGGTGCGCCCGAAAGTGAAGCGGCAGTCCAGTTTCAATATGTGCTCACCATCACCGTCCAAGAGCTGCAACACTGGCACGCTGACGCGCAACAATATGGCACACAATCACACACCCAAAGTGCTGGCGAAAACATATAATGACTGCGAGACGGGCACGCTGAAACGAAACTCACATCAGCTGAATAACTACCGCTCGAATATCGATGATGAGAAATTCTAGTGGCGGCAAGCGCAACTTGTGCGCCAAAGCGCGCGCAGTGCGTAAAGAAGCAACAGCTGCCAAGAAAGGCGCGTGAAGGTGCATAGTGGGCGCTGAGAGTGCTGAAGGCTCTTTAGCCTGGTAAGCTTGTGTGCCTTTTATAAATTAAGTAAACTCGTACCTTTGATTGCTCAAATGTGCTCTAAGCTGCCTGGCAGCCTTTTTAAGACGCGTCACACATACATATGTATGTGGTTTAATTAAACAACTACTTTAATTTCTTGTGAACATGAGACTCATTGTGGAACATTGCATAGTATCATTTTGTGTGCCATCAGAGCGCTAAGTCTGCCACAAAACAGAAGAGGATAGTAATTTAAAGAAGAAATAGTAATCCAAGGAGCGTATTCAACGCGAATTTGTTCCCTAGAACATTGATCTACAGTAAAATTATATATTTTTTACGATTGTTGTTGTAAGTGCTTTGCTAAGTTAAATTCCAAGTGCAGTGAAGTGCATTTAGCGTATGCGCCAGTATTGACTCATATTGAGTACTTATATTTTGATATTTAGCATAAATGTTAGCATTAGATATGTTTGAATGTACGTATTTATCAAATAATTAAGGTGTTCGTTTTAAGTATTTCTAATTTAATTATTTCTTGTATCGAAATTGTCGTCGAAACAATTTTAGCTGCCAATTTCGAATTATTATAATTTATTCATTGCCGTCACGCTTTCCTCAGTTCGAGGTACTTCATTTCAACACAATCTAAATTATTTTATTCAATTATGTTTTCACAACGATCAAAATAGTTGACAAGTATTTACAATAATTTTCGTAATTTAAAAATATATTCGAAAGCTTCGTTTTCTAATTATTACTTAATTTCCGACTTTACTACTTAAACCTCTTTCACATTAATAGAAATAGAAACACATATTCAAAATAATACATTATATTTGAAAAAATAGTTTAATATTATGGTAAAGAAATTCTTGGCTTCAAATCATTTAAATAAGTCTTTAAAATCAAAACGCTTCAAAAATGAACAACAAAAAGTTGGAAATAGGAAACAATTTTTGATAATTTAGATTACATTTTTCAACATTTTCGAATAATTATAGTTTTCTTATTCATTAATAACTTTTTTTAATTTTTAGTTAATTTTTTCGGTAATTTATTTACTTAAATATTCACTTTTCTTTTTCTTACAAACGTTTTGGACTAAATTGTCAGCACTCAATTTAAAACCAAATTATTAAATTTCTTTAAAAATTTGTGCTAATTAAATGTAAATTTTAGTTAGTGTGCAAACTTCGTCCTCAACTCGATAACCTTAACTTTATTTTTCATGTGCAGTAAAAAGGTAGTTAAGTGTTTAAGTAAGAAAAATAATGCCCCTTTTTTGCCCGCGACCCAGTTATACATGAAAATTACTTTGACGCTCTCTAGCTGGATGACTGCGTCCACCAGGTGGTTCAAACGCTGCAGATGAGTTAGTACGTTTTATGGGCTTTCATTATAACCAAAAATTGGCCAGCTACAATGACCAGGGGAGTGGCAGTAAGCTAAAAAACACTTTGAATGGTGTACACGTCACCCTTTTGGAGCAGCTGGAAGACGCATCTGATGCACCAGGTGCATGAAGCCTTCTTATTTATATGCGCGCACCCGTCCCCTTCCATTATAGCCATCGGTCGCCTGGATACCGTGACCAGGAGCGCGGCAATATGGAAAAAACCGCGAAAATCGGAAAATTGCAAAAATGCCGGTTTTTCGCTACCCAGCTAAGTATGAAAATGACTTTGACGCTCTGTGGCTGGAAGAGTGCGTCCACCAGGTGGATCAAACGTTGTGGGTGAGTTAGTATATGTTATGCGCTTTCATTATCACGAAAAATCACCAGCCCGGGATGACGGGGGGCGTGGCAATAAGCTTCAAAAGGCTTTGAATGGTGCACACGTCAACCTTTCAGTTCAACTGCCAGACGCACTATGCGTACTAAGTGGATGGGACCCCCTTATATATTGTGCGCGCACAAGTCTACTAACATTATGGCCATCGTTTTCCCGCCTATTATGACTGGGAGAGCGGGAATCGTCAAAAAACCGCCAAAATTGGGTTTTGGCAAAAATCGGCTTTTTTCGCTACCCAGCGAACAGGGTGCGTCAGCTAGGTGGATGAAACGCTTGGGAACACCTAGTAGGTTTCGTGCACTACCGTTATGAGCAACAATCACACATATAGGTTCACCAGGAGCGTAGCAATCCACTAGCATGCACCATGGTGTATTTTGGGTAATTTTCAACAGTTTTTCACACTTTGACGCTCTCTAGCTGGATGACTGCGTCCACCAGGTGGTTCAAACGCTGCAGATGAGTTAGTACGTTTTATGGGCTTTCATTATAACCAAAAACTGGCCAGCTACAATGACCAGGGGAGTGGCAGTAAGCTAAAAAACACTTTGAATGGTGTACACGTCACCCTTTTGGAGCAGCTGGAAGACGCATCTGATGCACCAGGTGCATGAAGCCTTCTTATTTATATGCGCGCACCCGTCCCCTTCCATTATAGCCATCGGTCGCCTGGATACCATGACCAGGAGCGCGGCAATATGGAAACAACCGCGAAAATCGGAAAATTGCAAAAATGCCGGTTTTTCGCTACCCAGCTAAGTATGAAAATGACTTTGACGCTCTGTGGCTGGAAGAGTGCGTCCACCAGGTGGATCAAACGTTGTGGGTGAGTTAGTATATGTTATGCGCTTTCATTATCACGAAAAATCACCAGCCCGGGATGACGGGGGGCGTGGCAATAAGCTTCAAAAGGCTTTGAATGGTGCACACGTCAACCTTTCAGTTCAACTGCCAGACGCACTATGCGTATTAGGTGGATGGGACCCCCTTATATATTGTGCGCGCACAAGTCTACTAACATTATGGCCATCGTTTTCCCGCCTATTATGACTGGGAGAGCGGGAATCGTCAAAAAACCGCCAAAATTGGGTTTTGGCAAAAATCGGCTTTTTTCGCTACCCAGCTAACAGGGTGCGTCAGCTAGGTGGATGAAACGCTTGGGAACACCTAGTAGGTTTCGTGCACTACCGTTATGAGCAACAATCACACATATAGGTTCACCAGGAGCGTAGCAATCCACTAGCATGCACCATGGTGTATTTTGGGTAATTTTCAACAGTTTTTCACACTTTGACGCTCTCTAGCTGGATGACTGCGTCCACCAGGTGGTTCAAACGCTGCAGATGAGTTAGTACGTTTTATGGGCTTTCATTATAACCAAAAACTGGCCAGCTACAATGACCAGGGGAGTGGCAGTAAGCTAAAAAACACTTTGAATGGTGTACACGTCACCCTTTTGAAGCAGCTGGAAGACGCATCTGATGCACCAGGTGTATGAAGCCTTCTTATTTATATGCGCGCACCCGTCCCCTTCCATTATAGCCATCGGTCGCCTGGATACCATGACCAGGAGCGCGGCAATATGGAAACAACCGCGAAAATCGGAAAATTGCAAAAATGCCGGTTTTTCGCTACCCAGCTAAGTATGAAAATGACTTTGACGCTCTGTGGCTGGAAGAGTGCGTCCACCAGGTGGATCAAACGTTGTGGGTGAGTTAGTATATGTTATGCGCTTTCATTATCACGAAAAATCACCAGCCCGGGATGACGGGGGGCGTGGCAATAAGCTTCAAAAGGCTTTGAATGGTGCACACGTCAACCTTTCAGTTCAACTGCCAGACGCACTATGCGTATTAGGTGGATGGGACCCCCTTATATATTGTGCGCGCACAAGTCTACTAACATTATGGCCATCGTTTTCCCGCCTATTATGACTGGGAGAGCGGGAATCGTCAAAAAACCGCCAAAATTGGGTTTTGGCAAAAATCGGCTTTTTTCGCTACCCAGCTAACGGGATGCGTCAGCTAGGTGGATGAAACGCTTGGGAACACCTAGTAGGTTTCGTGCACTACCGTTATCAGCAACAATCACACATATAGGTTCACCAGGAGCGTGGCAATCCACTAGCATGCACCATGGTGTATTTTGGGTAATTTTCAACAGTTTTTCACACTTTGACGCTCTCTAGCTGGATGACTGCGTCCACCAGGTGCTTCAAACGCTGCAGATGAGTTAGTACGTTTTATGGGCTTTCATAATAACCAAAAACTGGCCAGCTACAATGACCAGAGGAGTGACAGTAAGCTAAAAAACACTTTGAATGGTGTACACGTCACCCTTTTGGAGCAGCTGGAAGACGCATCTGATGCACCAGGTGCATGAAGCCTTCTTATTTATATGCGCGCACCCGTCCCCTTCCATTATAGCCATCGGTCGCCTGGATACCGTGACCAGGAGCGCGGCAATATGGAAAAAACCGCGAAAATCGGAAAATTGCAAAAATGCCGGTTTTTCGCTACCCAGCTAAGTATGAAAATGACTTTGACGCTCTGTGGCTGGAAGAGTGCGTCCACCAGGTGGATCAAACGTTGTGGGTGAGTTAGTATATGTTATGCGCTTTCATTATCACGAAAAATCACCAGCCCGGGATGACGGGGGGCGTGGCAATAAGCTTCAAAAGGCTTTGAATGGTGCACACGTCAACCTTTCAGTTCAACTGCCAGACGCACTATGCGTACTAAGTGGATGGGACCCCCTTATATATTGTACGCGCACAAGTCTACTAACATTATGGCCATCGTTTTCCCGCCTATTATGACTGGGAGAGCGGGAATCGTCAAAAAACCGCCAAAATTGGGTTTTGGCAAAAATCGGCTTTTTTCGCTACCCAGCTAACGGGATGCGTCAGCTAGGTGGATGAAACGCTTGGGAACACCTAGTAGGTTTCGTACACTACCGTTATCAGCAACAATCACACATATAGGTTCACCAGGAGCGTGGCAATCCACTAGCATGCATCATGGTGTATTTTGGGTAATTTTCAACAGTTTTTCACACTTTGACGCTCTCTAGCTGGATGACTGCGTCCACCAGGTGGTTCAAACGCTGCAGATGAGTTAGTACGTTTTATGGGCTTTCATTATAACCAAAAACTGGCCAGCTACAATATCCAGAGGAGTGACAGTAAGCTAAAAAACACTTTGAATGGTGTACACGTCACCCTTTTGGAGCAGCTGGAAGACGCATCTGATGCACCAGGTGCATGAAGCCTTCTTATTTATATGCGCGCACCCGTCCCCTTCCATTATAGCCATCGGTCGCCTGGATACCATGACCAGGAGCGCGGCAATATGGAAACAACCGCGAAAATCGGAAAATTGCAAAAATGCCGGTTTTTCGCTACCCAGCTAAGTATGAAAATGACTTTGACGCTCTGTGGCTGGAAGAGTGCGTCCACCAGGTGGATCAAACGTTGTGGGTGAGTTAGTATATGTTATGCGCTTTCATTATCACGAAAAATCACCAGCCCGGGATGACGGGGGGCGTGGCAATAAGCTTCAAAAGGCTTTGAATGGTGCACACGTCAACCTTTCAGTTCAACTGCCAGACGCACTATGCGTACTAAGTGGATGGGACCCCCTTATATATTGTGCGCGCACAAGTCTACTAACATTATGGCCATCGTTTTCCCGCCTATTATGACTGGGAGAGCGGGAATCGTCAAAAAACCGCCAAAATTGGGTTTTGGCAAAAATCGGCTTTTTTCGCTACCCAGCGAACAGGGTGCGTCAGCTAGGTGGATGAAACGCTTGGGAACACCTAGTAGGTTTCGTGCACTACCGTTATCAGCAACAATCACACATATAGGTTCACCAGGAGCGTGGCAATCCACTAGCATGCATCATGGTGTATTTTGGGTAATTTTCAACAGTTTTTCACACTTTGACGCTCTCTAGCTGGATGACTGCGTCCACCAGGTGGTTCAAACGCTGCAGATGAGTTAGTACGTTTTATGGGCTTTCATTATAACCAAAAACTGGCCAGCTACAATATCCAGAGGAGTGACAGTAAGCTAAAAAACACTTTGAATGGTGTACACGTCACCCTTTTGGAGCAGCTGGAAGACGCATCTGATGCACCAGGTGCATGAAGCCTTCTTATTTATATGCGCGCACCCGTCCCCTTCCATTATAGCCATCGGTCGCCTGGATACCATGACCAGGAGCGCGGCAATATGGAAACAACCGCGAAAATCGGAAAATTGCAAAAATGCCGGTTTTTCGCTACCCAGCTAAGTATGAAAATGACTTTGACGCTCTGTGGCTGGAAGAGTGCGTCCACCAGGTGGATCAAACGTTGTGGGTGAGTTAGTATATGTTATGCGCTTTCATTATCACGAAAAATCACCAGCCCGGGATGACGGGGGGCGTGGCAATAAGCTTCAAAAGGCTTTGAATGGTGCACACGTCAACCTTTCAGTTCAACTGCCAGACGCACTATGCGTACTAAGTGGATGGGACCCCCTTATATATTGTACGCGCACAAGTCTACTAACATTATGGCCATCGTTTTCCCGCCTATTATGACTGGGAGAGCGGGAATCGTCAAAAAACCGCCAAAATTGGGTTTTGGCAAAAATCGGCTTTTTTCGCTACCCAGCTAACGGGATGCGTCAGCTAGGTGGATGAAACGCTTGGGAACACCTAGTAGGTTTCGTACACTACCGTTATCAGCAACAATCACACATATAGGTTCACCAGGAGCGTGGCAATCCACTAGCATGCACCATGGTGTATTTTGGGTAATTTTCAACAGTTTTTCACACTTTGACGCTCTCTAGCTGGATGACTGCGTCCACCAGGTGGTTCAAACGCTGCAGATGAGTTAGTACGTTTTATGGGCTTTCATAATAACCAAAAACTGGCCAGCTACAATGACCAGAGGAGTGACAGTAAGCTAAAAAACACTTTGAATGGTGTACACGTCACCCTTTTGGAGCAGCTGGAAGACGCATCTGATGCACCAGGTGCATGAAGCCTTCTTATTTATATGCGCGCACCCGTCCCCTTCCATTATAGCCATCGGTCGCCTGGATACCATTACCAGGAGCGCGGCAATATGGAAACAACCGCGAAAATCGGAAAATTGCAAAAATGCCGGTTTTTCGCTACCCAGCTAAGTATGAAAATGACTTTGACGCTCTGTGGCTGGAAGAGTGCGTCCACCAGGTGGATCAAACGTTGTGGGTGAGTTAGTATATGTTATGCGCTTTCATTATCACGAAAAATCACCAGCCCGGGATGACGGGGGGCGTGGCAATAAGCTTCAAAAGGCTTTGAATGGTGCACACGTCAACCTTTCAGTTCAACTGCCAGACGCACTATGCGTACTAAGTGGATGGGACCCCCTTATATATTGTACGCGCACAAGTCTACTAACATTATGGCCATCGTTTTCCCGCCTATTATGACTGGGAGAGCGGGAATCGTCAAAAAACCGCCAAAATTGGGTTTTGGCAAAAATCGGCTTTTTTCGCTACCCAGCTAAAGGGATGCGTCAGCTAGGTGGATGAAACGCTTGGGAACACCTAGTAGGTTTCGTACACTACCGTTATCAGCAACAATCACACATATAGGTTCACCAGGAGCGTGGCAATCCACTAGCATGCACCATGGTGTATTTTGGGTAATTTTCAACAGTTTTTCACACTTTGACGCTCTCTAGCTGGATGACTGCGTCCACCAGGTGCTTCAAACGCCGCAGATGAGTTAGTACGTTTTATGGGCTTTCATAATAATAAAAAACTGGCCAGCTACAATGACCAGAGGAGTGACAGTAAGCTAAAAAACACTTTGAATGGTGTACACGTCACCCTTTTGGAGCAGCTGGAAGACGCATCTGATGCACCAGGTGCATGAAGCCTTCTTATTTATATGCGCGCACCCGTCCCCTTCCATTATAGCCATCGGTCGCCTGGATACCATGACCAGGAGCGCGGCAATATGGAAACAACCGCGAAAATCGGAAAATTGCAAAAATGCCGGTTTTTCGCTACCCAGCTAAGTATGAAAATGACTTTGACGCTCTGTGGCTGGAAGAGTGCGTCCACCAGGTGGATCAAACGTTGTGGGTGAGTTAGTATATGTTATGCGCTTTCATTATCACGAAAAATCACCAGCCCGGGATGACGGGGGGCGTGGCAATAAGCTTCAAAAGGCTTTGAATGGTGCACACGTCAACCTTTCAGTTCAACTGCCAGACGCACTATGCGTACTAAGTGGATGGGACCCCCTTATATATTGTGCGCGCACAAGTCTACTAACATTATGGCCATCGTTTTCCCGCCTATTATGACTGGGAGAGCGGGAATCGTCAAAAAACCGCCAAAATTGGGTTTTGGCAAAAATCGGCTTTTTTCGCTACCCAGCTAACGGGGTGCGTCAGCTAGGTGGATGAAACGCTTGGGAACACCTAGTAGGTTTCGTGCACTACCGTTATCAGCAACAATCACACATATAGGTTCACCAGGAGCGTAGCAATCCACTAGCATGCACCATGGTGTATTTTGGGTAATTTTCAACAGTTTTTCACACTTTGACGCTCTCTAGCTGGATGACTGCGTCCACCAGGTGGTTCAAACGCTGCAGATGAGTTAGTACGTTTTATGGGCTTTCATTATAACCAAAAACTGGCCAGCTACAATATCCAGAGGAGTGACAGTAAGCTAAAAAACACTTTGAATGGTGTACACGTCACCCTTTTGGAGCAGCTGGAAGACGCATCTGATGCACCAGGTGCATGAAGCCTTCTTATTTATATGCGCGCATCCGTCCCCTGCCATTAAGTAAGGTAGGTAAGTGTTTTGTTAGTAAGTGTTTTGTTTTTTTTTTCTTAAAACATCTTATATAAACAAAATCATGTAAATGTGAGTGATTTGAAGAGAGACAGCTAAATTTGTTGTTTGACTAAGGTTAAATTTGACTAGGTTAAGCTCAGCTATGATTTAAAAATTGTGAATAAATTTGTTATCATATAATTTGCTTAATTAATTTACTCCTAAGGTAAATAAAGAAAATATAGTAAAAACAATTTAATGTCACTAACAATAGAGTGTGTTTTATTTACCCAAAAAATATGCAATTTACAGAAAACAATAAATGACACCGAAAATACTTAATTGTAAAAATTACGACTATTATTAATTTAAAAAAAATTCCAATTCCACTTTTACTTAAATAATTTTCTACAAAATGCCACCAATTTTCGTTAAAATAACTCATTGTCTACTCCTTCTTACACGCTTTCTACTACTAAACAAATTGCTGCGCTTTTTTCTACAGCGACGTCGGTACGAATGCTTTCCTGAATTTGGCAAATTGTATTAGGCGCACAGATTGGCATAGGAAACGTGGCTGATATTTTGAAGCCACTGTTGCAGCCACACTGTCAGCAGGAAAACGGTGCGCCAGCGTGGTATGCAACGATTTTTGTCCGGAAATGCTAAAGGCAACAAAGTCGGCAATGCAGTTCTAAATTTGTGCTGCTGGTATAGTAACACAATGGCTGCAAATACACTGGCTATTTCCTCGCCAGGGAAATAAAACGCTCTGAGTAACTTTTCGCACATTTTATTTTATTTTAGTACCACATAAAATGTTTACGAAATATGTTAATTACTACATAAAACGAAATTATTTATATATCAACTGAAATTAGCCGTTATGTCTAATTGTTTGCATTCCAAAATAATGTTTCGTCAACAATTACAGCCATTGGCGCCGGAAATTATGTTAAGGTGAGCAACATGTACATGGAATACTAAACATGTACCAATGCTGTTGCAAACAAACATATTTAAAATATATCTCAGTTGAAGATATTTTGAGAAGAGTATCAGACAATTTCAAGCGAAAAATGTATATTTTAAGAAAAGTAAATGCTGTTATATGGGTATCAAACCGGAGAAGCTTCAAAGGGTCTAGGGTCGAAACTCTTTTTTTTCATTATTTCATGAGTATCAAATTTAAGGAATAAGTTGTCATAAGTCATAAAGTTGAAATAATTTTTGAGAAGTGTTGCCATCTTTTTAATTTTTGTAATTAATTAATCGGATAATAATAAATTTGTTATTTAAATATGAATTTATCAAGTTTCAAGAAAGATTTCTCTAGGATATATTTTTAAGAATGATTGTCACCTGTTTGGATATTTAGTTTAAATAAATATAAGATGCCGAAATATTTTAGACACCGAACCATAGACATTTTAAAAGACTTATATTTGAAAATATTCTTGAGAATGGTTATCACTTATTTATAAATTTATAGTTATTTAAATTAATAAAATAGATGAATTTTTAACATCAGGCTTCTTTGAAATCAGTTGGTCTGCAATATCAGCCATAAACTCCGTGGTTGAACTTAAAAATGACGTATAAAATGAGCAGATACATCAAGCAATCCACAGAACTGATCGCATGTCTATGTCTCGTAACATTCATTTAGAGCCAAGTAAATTTTGAAATGGTTTGTGAAACTTTTAAAGCTTATTGATATTACTCTTTACATTTCTATGAATGAATTTCTTAAAGAAAAAAACTTTTCAGAAATTTTTAAGCTATTAAAAATTGAAACAGTTTGTCTTCCATATCATAGAAATTAGTACAACAAATTAAATGGTAGGAATAGTTATTTAAAAAGCCATTAATTTAAATACATAATGCTCTGCCACAACTGGAGTCTACTGCTGCCAGTTGGAGTAATTTATTTAGGACACAGCGTATTCTTCATCGATGTGTGCAATTATTTACCACAAAAAAAAGAAAAAAAAAAAACACAATCAATGAAGAAAGCAACTAAAATACGGGATATTGGGAGCAAAATATGGAACAGCTATACAAGTTTTAGAATATAGATCACAACTAAATAAACGAATACATACATATGTATATATATGTATATATGTATATAAATACAACTGAGAAAAAGACAGTTATGCACGCGGAAAAGAAATGGTGACAGTTAAATAAAAAACAAAAAATAAAAATGCAGAAGGAAAACATATATTTAAACAAAAATGCGAAAACAGGTGTTTAAACATAGACTTTCCAGCAAAACACTTTTGTAAATATTTGTTAAAAAGTTGTATGAAACAGTGAAGTATCGACTTATTATTGAAAGTGTACCAACTGTACGTCAATGTGATGAACACAAAAGCACAATGTACTTTATGCAGTTAACCAAGAATGGGCGCCGCATTGTGGGATGTGTTTACAATTAAAAAGTGAGTAGTATTCTACTTGTGTGTGCGTGTGTGCGAGAAAGTGATAAGTAAGCTGGGAGAAAATGTAAAAATATAGCTGAAAATAAGAAATACATTGTTTGAGTTGAACAAAATGTTTCGATAAAAGTCGAAATTAAAAATGATTATTGTTTTTTCTTTTATTTTTTTTTTTAATATAGAGGAAGGAATACTTTGTAGCATACTGGTATTCAAAATAGCGCTTTACAAACAGAACTGTTGGCAAAGCGGCATGTAGCTACAAAACAAGTTATAAACAAAAAGTTAGTAAAATGTACCAAAACAATTTAAATTGTACTTTAAATTATTGCAAATTGTTGTTGATGTTTATTGAAGTGGTGACTCTGAGTTTTTGAATAAGTGAAGAAATGAATAAGTCAGCGAATCCTACAAATGACAGAATATACGACTTTTTTTGTGCGAATTGAACGATATTTTCCTACAGAACAAGCGACTCTAACAACACACGCGCTACACAGCACCATACACAATCTGCATGGACGACTTATGGATTGAAGGTTCAAATGTCTACTCAATGAGTGCCTTTTTCTAGTTTAGAAAAAGTAGTCGCACTGGGTGAAAACTGCAGAGCTATGAATGGGGCAGTTGTAGTGGGGCAATTTGGCTGTAGCAAAAGCGGTTGTGTGAACCACCAATGCGTTGTCATTGTGGAAGAGCCCTGTGACTGTTTTGCTCTTATCTAGGTAGTCGATGTATCTTATTCCTTGTGAATCTCAAAAAACGGTGATCATAACCTTTCTGGCACACAGCACCATATTGGCTTTTTCGAAGCAAGTTCGTCCGGTGATGTCCACTGTGTGGATTGTTTTTTGATCTCTGATGTATACCATTGGATACCTATTTCTTCAACGGTAAATACAGTTTATAGTTTGAAGCAACATCTGTACGACCGCTCAACGACCTCCCACCGACCTCCCACCGGCTTGACGTCGCCTAGCAAGAGACGACCTGCTATAGGAAAAAAATTCATTTTATAATATTAAATTTTCACTTGTCGGAGATTTGGACTTACTTATGAAATGAAGTCTGGCACTCAATATAATCGGTTGCCACAAACGCCAAAAGTAAATTACATTAATTTTACTTTAAAATGATCTTTCACACTTACTTGCCAATATTGAAAACCTTTTTCGAATCTTTGTAGGAATTTGTTTTATATGCTTTATGCTCAAAACGGATTTCATAACTTCCTTCTCTCTATCTGATATATCTTTTTTTTTTCTTTACTAAACACCAATGATCAAAAATCAATCGATTGGGCAATTATATAAACAAATTAATGCAATTAATAATGAAAGCAATAAAACAGCAAATTTCTAGTTTTGAAAGGAAGCAACAACCTTGTTGCCGAAAAGCGTGCACAACAACCAACGCCTCTTGATACAACAATGCAAAGCGCAGATATAAAGAAACAAAAAATTTTAGCAACGGTAAGCGCAATAAAAACAACAACAACAACAACCAAAAACCACACTCGCAAGCAAGAACGGTGCTAAAGGTTTATTCTACTCGTATATTAAAGTCGCTGAGACGACGGATTCGGCGACAAGCGCAGCCCAGCCCAGCCACTTGTGCGTACGTTACACTCCACGCCACACAGCTGACTTGGTTTTCGTTGGCGGCACCAATGCGTTGCATGTGCTTGCTGTTGTTTTTGTATATAGTACGCTCCAGCGTGTGGACACTTTTTGGGCGTTTATTTAGTTGTTGCTTTCTGTCTTTCGGCACACCCGCCGAACCGTCTCCCTTTTCAATATCTATCGCAAGCGATCGATTGCTGCTTTTGTTGCCATTTGTTAACTCGTCTCACAAAGAGACCAAAAAAAAAAAAAAATCTAAATATAAACGCTGTGTGCGTGCGAGCGCCATAGAAAAAGAGAAAGGTCAATGAATTCTTTGGAAATCAAAAAAAAAAAACCGTATAGTTGTTGTAAATTCGGAATTTCTGCTTTGGATTGCGTTTCTTTGCCTTTGCGCACTCACCCAAGAACTTGTCCAAGACAACTGGCAGCAGGCAATATCACCAAAAAAAAAACAACAACAACAACAAAGAATAAAAAATAAAATAAATTAAAATAAATAAAAAAAAAAATATGCCTAGAATAGCTAAAAGTTAACACGTTTTCGCCTTCTTACTGCTAAATGCTGACTTGTTGTTTTTCAAGAGCGTTGTTGTATATAAAATGTATACATATATACATATACATACACACACATGTGTTTGGTATAGTGTTTTGTATTTTTGGTAGTGTTAAAGCAACACGTGGGGACACTATCACAACAACTTGAACAATAACAATAATGAGTACCTTACAACAACATAAATAAATACACGCATGCGAGAGTGGACGACCGAAATCCAATTCATTAACATAGTAAAAAGCAATAATATACCATATTACAATAACTCAAAAATCTCAAATGGTCAATGAGCCAATTCGCCTGCGGCAGCTTTCTTGAGCGCTGCTTGTGTGTGTATATATATATATATATATATTTTTTTTTTGATTAAAGAGAGGTTAAGCAACCCAATAGCCCAATTCAATGAACCAAAACGGATATTATCATATATAATAGTATATATATGTGTGCACATATAAAAATTACTGGTCGAAATGTCATATTTCGGACTTGTATTTCTGTATAGAGAAAGAAAATTGCCTTGCTGCATAAATTTAAAGAAAAAAAAGTGCACACATTTTTGCAAAACACATGGCAAAATTTCGACGATAAAGGATAAATGGCATTGCAGTATGTAGAGTAAGTCTTTTGGTCAATGATTTGTCGTTTGTAATCGACAAATTTTAGGTTAGGTTAAACTCGGAGTATCAAAGTTAGGTTAGGTTAGTTTAGGTTAGGTTAAATTCGTAGTATCGAATTTTGCGAATTCTTGGCAGAATGTGCATTCCGTTTCTTACTTATATGGAGGCAAAATATACACCCTAGGAATCTCAGACTAAATGCTATTGAATATAAAAAAGCTTATCCTTAGTGTCCGCCTATTTTGAATTGTAAAACTCATCTTTGCTGGTCAACTTTTTGAGAGTAGAGTGAGTAGTATTTAATTGCATGCCACTGATCGTGTGCTGGACGATACAAAATGGTCCTTGATAAATACGATGACAAGTAATTACGTTGAGGCTAGCAATCAAATGGACAGACTCAACGAATTTCGACACCTCATATCCAAAAACATCGGTTTTAGAAGTGTATTTCACGCTGAAAAAAATAAATGTTGACAAAAAATAAAAAAATTATATGCAAATGATGATCGAATGATTTGGTATGTAACTGTAACAGAGAGTAGGCAACGAAAGCCTGACTAGCATGCATGCCAACATTCCAACAAATTCCTTTGTCATGTGTTGTGTTGGCCATGCTTTTTCTATCAGCGCCGCGGCGCTGTCACATCGACATGGATGGCATGTTACGAAGCTGATAATCACCAGCAGACATTTTATCTATTCGCTACAACTCTGGCTGGGCGAACTAACTTACTGCGCATGTGCGTATGTATATATTATAACTGTTATTGAGCTAGACATTTTGAGTGTAAATTTGGAAATTTCGGGCGCATTAAAATCACATTCACCGGCAAATGCCAAAAGTGCCCGGTGTGTTTACCGATTCGTAGTAGCTGATATAATTTAATGAATTTTATGATCATCGCTTCAATGTTGACGTTCCTCTTGCCCTTCTGCTACTAAAAAGGCACTCCTTCCACTATCACTCTATCACTTACAGTGCATGCATAATGTATGTGGCAGTAAGATTGTCTGCTTGCGTTGCGTTCACAACTCTGTATGTAAGCAGTTATGTTATCAAAATTTGCTATTTAATTAAAATAAATAAATACTTTTTTTTTACATTTTTCATGAAACTTTTCCATTGGAAAGTTGCACCTGCGCTTTGGTTAATTTTGGTAGTTTTCATTTTTTGTTTCTCTCAAAAATGTTTGCTTGTAAATTTTTTGGTCATTACTTGTAAATAGTAGCCAATTAGCCGCTTACTAAAACTTCAAGGAAATGTTGCAGGAATTGTTGTAATGTTTTGTAAGGGAAGTGTGAGTCAAATGCCTAGTATTTATATACAAGTGTATATAGATTACATGTATTTACGATTTTCCAGGTTTTATTAGCATTATTTTGGCTAATAAGCTAGCTTATTGTTGCAGAACGTGATTCGAGTTTGCTACTTTTTGCATTGTGGGTGACTGTAGGTAACACTGAAGCAATTGAAGTATATTTTATGGGCAAGTGGAGGAACTGAATAAACTGCAAAGTTACTTATTTCGGCACCTCAAAAAAACTCGCAGTTGAATGACACTTTATCTCTAACGGTATTTGGTTAATGTTTGCGAAATTTTGGAGCAATGAAGGTAAGTGCTTCATGGTAATTAAAGTTGTTATAATACAGTGGCTGCAAAGAAGAATCATGCATGCTTTTTTATAATTTATATAATTACAATTCATATTTTTTAAGTATTTTTTGCAATAAAATATATTTTAAAAATAGAAAAAGATTAAAAATATTTACTTCAACACAGCAAAAACTTTTTATAGCTCTTTAAGTATAGTACTTATTTTAGTCCGCTTATGGTTTATCCTAATTAAACTGCAAAATATATATTTTACTAAACATATTCTCAAATCGATGATACGAACTATTATATATTTACAAAAAAGATTAAAATTTTTCGCAGTTTTTTTTTTGGTTAGATGCATCAATCTAGCAATAAGCTCTGGCAGAAACCGGTTTTGTATCTAGCAGATTAGTATATAGTATCAATAATAAGTTCGTATGATAAAAATCTGTAGGTACAAGCTACTGAGTTGTAGTAAGCTTCTTCGGAAAACATGAAGAAAATAAGTTTATTATTGAGAAACTACCCGATGCGCACAACTACGACTCAAAGAGAAGAAAAATTTATCACAAAAAGTCTTTGAATCACTTAGCGTTTAATACTCAAATCGAAGAAACACTAATTCGTAGGGCTCCAATTAAATTCGTATATGTATATTTCTTTGCAATAATTTGATACTTACTGCTGTCATAAGATCTGTTCGTGTAAAAGTAAATCTCAGAAAGCCTTATTTCTGTTAACAGTAGAGGGCATAAGTAGCTAACGGTAATTAATGTAAAAATATGAAATACATAAATTATTATTAAGTTTGTTTTGTATGCTTCTTCGCAGAGAATAAATTACCAAAGTAAACACAAAATATGTGTATGAAAATATTTTTATAAGACTTTTGATGTTAAACCGCTTGTAGGCATGAAATTGACTAATGCTAATATTAATAGACAACAAATTTCACGGTTATATTCGTAGAAGTATGCGTTAGCTTCTGGAGATACATACAGACGCAATCACCTCCCCACTGGCCATTTCTTGTAACACAAACTGGTTTGAGAAAATACTAAGCAGATGTGGAAAGGAACTGAAAACCCTTTTATTGCTTGGTTTCGTTGAAAATTGAATGCCACAAATTTAAAGCAAAATTAAATTAAAATCACAAAGCTAAGGAGTTTTCTTACAAAAATTTATTTATATCACATCAAAAATTTCTGCTGACTACGTCTACATATATATTTTAATGCATACTATAATATATATTTAAATCAATTGCCTGTTATGGGCACAGCCAATGGACACAAATTCGCTATGAAAAAAAATTTTTTTTTTTATAAAAGAAAACTCAATTGAGTAGTGAACTGATTTTTTTAAATACCAATGTATGTGTAAAATTAATAACAGTTTAGTGTAAAATTTATTATTCATATAAGTACTTTTAGCGTATTGAAAGTAAACAAAGCTGTATTTATTCCTATACCATTACTTCCCTATCTGTCCATAGTATATTAACCGAATATTATTAACTCTTTTTTGAATGTTTTAATAAACATGTTTTTTAATAAACAAACGCGTGTACACACAGGTGCTGTAAACATCCATACATCTATAGATATATATGTATGTATATATTGTATGCACATTAATTTAAATAGTTCATTGCACTATAGCGCTTTTATTGATTCATCCTTATGTAGATGTATCGGCTGTTTATACATATGTCTTTCATCTAAATTCTGTATGTATTGTATGTGTATTTCGAAGAAATTCTAGGAAGCTTTCGAATGAAAGCAAACATGTGTATAAATTAAAATGCATATATATACAAACATACAAATATATATGATGATCAGTTGGCATAATTTCAACCTGTGCAGACTTTGATCGTTAATTAAAAAACTGTCTTTCCGAAAGAAACATAGTATGATTTCGATCTGCTGATAAATGAATCAAGAAAGATAAAACGAATCAGCATATTCCACGAACTAGCCGTCAAGATCAATTGATTTTGAGTTCTATAACTCCTCTGGTCTCAGAATTATGAATGCTTACATTGTTCTTTGATTTGTTTGCTCAAATATTATTTAACTCAATGTTATCAATATTTTTAGTAACTTTTTTCAAATTTGGTTGATAAATATTAAAAATATTTGTTTTAATACTTTTTTTCCCAAGCATGTCTATTCCAGTTGGGTGAGGCTTTACAATCTGTCGAGGAGTGCTTTATGCCGCCCCCAAAACTCTGCTTCATTCATGTGAAATAGGTCCGAAAATGCCTGTCAAGGGGCGAACATTAATCGAATAAACATGTTTTGATCGAGAGATCGCCACAAAAAAACAAAAAACCATGACATTTTCATCTAATCGTTCTCAAGTTATTGGTCTCAAAGTGAAGCTACCTCCACTATTTCTGTTTACAATAGAAAAAAGTAAATTTCGTTCTTTGGTAAAATATTGTTCCCTTGGTTGATACAAAGCAAGGAAAGCTACAAGAGGTAGTAACGCGAAACTTCGTGAAAATGTGTTGTGTGACCCTAAGATGAAATTGACTGAGATAGTTAACATCATAATGGTTGTTACCCAGTAAAAGTGGCTCAAAGTATCTGAAAAGACAACATATGATTGGCAATGTTTAACCTGGATTTGTTTGGGATTCACATGGAATCATTTTCATCGTCTACCTCGAACATGCTAAAACAATATATAACTAAGTTTACTATGTGTGTTGGATCAATTGGAGTTCGAGATCAAAGTTAGACCAAATTGTTAGATCAAAGACTTTTCAGACCATGGTGTAAATTTAGAATTTCAAGCGGGCGCGTTTCGGAGACGACTATCTACCGAGTGAAAGTTATATCTGGACAAATAAAAAACTGCTTAATTAAACACTGTTGTAATAAAACAATTTTAACATTAATCAATTACGTGAAAAAATAGAAATAAACAACATTCAGGTATACAATTTGCAGGTACTTATTATACTTATATATATGCTTATGTCTTTATATACTATGTAAGAATTAGGTGCGATGATTTATAAAAACTTTCAAGAGAATATATTTATTGTGTGTACACGAACGCGAACTTGAATGAATTTCTTTGGAAATAATAATGGTTTGCAATTCAAGTAAAACATGTTTTTATTTACTTAGAGTTCACGTGCAATGTGGAAAATCACAAAGAGAATTAAGCAATAAAAGCGCTTTGAGTTCTTTCCTTTATACAACAAATAAAAACAATTGATACGGAAGACTACGCTGTAGATCAACGCCACACACATTCAAAAGTTACTATACCTCTGAAGAAATCTTCATAAAAAATTCTTACTTTATTTAGAGAAATATCAACAGATCAACTGAAAGTAGAAACAACTTAAAATTCTCTTTACTTAAAATTCTTACATACTCAATTTAAACACAGACAAACAGACAAAACTCTTACTTAGAGCATTGTCTTGGGGAGATGAGCACAGGTCTGACCAAATGTACTGGGGAACTCACGATTACGTATACATGCATACGCCCATCTCCATCTGAAATCATGCACCTCGTTGATGATCTCACATTCATGTATTTACCCGGCGCAAAATGATAAGACAACGCAAAAATTCCCCAAACAAACATACGTAATAATATATTTTATGATCTATACACACATTCCCACTTATAAGTATTTAAACTCAAGCACAATGTAAATTGCGGGACAGAACACAATCAAGGGGATGTTAAACTTACCGCAGATCATTGCTTGCAAACATACAAATGTACATACTCTGCACTTAATTGTGGAAATAAAATGAGGTACACAAGCGGAGAAGTTGGCGGTACAAAAGCGGGTGTGGTGGTAGTGGTGCAGTGCTTTCTTGGGAATCACAGGTGCCAAAGATCAGATCGTCAATACTATAAAGAGCAAACAAATTGCTAGCAATATTTGCGAGAGTGTACCACCACCGCACCAACATACATATTATCTTTCGTACAGTGTCGTTGTGGGAATGAAAAATAGCTGAGAGTATTCTGCAAGAAATTAAATCGGGTTTTCCTTTACAGCTCAATCTAAATTAATTGGTGATTTCTGAGCGAAAAATCATTCAGTTACCTCATATGAAATCACTTTAATGGCTGAGCTTGTCTATAGGCAATGTTGAGCATATGTACATGCATAAAATAATATACTTTGAAAAGATGAAAGAAGATTTAATCGACGAACCAACTGTCGTTTAGAAGCAACTTAACACCTATAAGCTGAATTAAATATATGAAGACATTTCTTCTATGCATGGTTATTGAAGGGATGCCCTTCGAATTGTGTAAATACCCAGTTAATCGATAAAAATGCTGAACTAAAAAGAAAAAATAAAATAAAATACTAATAAAAGTTTATTACTTAGAAACATTTAACCATCATTACATTTTCAGACTTTTGCAAAGGTCTGTGCATTATCTTAGTAGTAAAACGTCAAAAGGTTGATACATAGTTGTGTATTCCCCAAGTCACTAATGATTGTTAATGAAATTCTTACTACTGCAATGCATATATACTGTAATGACGTATATACATACGAGTACATACATATGTATTTATATTTCGTTGACTTGTCGTATGAGCATGAGTGCATTTGTACTAAAGTAGTACTTACCTATATATTGTTTTAGTAGTAAAGTGTAAGGCGACCGCTTCAATATGTAAATATTTTGCTGATTACGCGGGTTTTCCAAGTAAATACATGTCTACATACGTACATACATTTGTTTGTTGTCTATAATTTTAATGCTCTAGTAGTTATTAGTTCTAAACTGAATGTAATCTAAATGTGATGGGTTTTTCTATGGAAATTCTGGGTCAAATTAAAGTACCATTATAAATTAGACAAGCAATTAAATACATATGTACATATGTATATGCAAATTAGTATTGAATGCTGATAAGTAAGAATGCATATAGTATATATAAATATATAATTAATTTTGGTGTCAGAATATTTTTTCTGTAATTTCACTAAAATAAAAAAAAAAAATAAAATTTACATTCAGCATGCTGACACACAGTATGTATTATTTATATTTGTGTGCTTTATAAAAAGTTTTGAAAATTGTTGCGTAATTGAATAATAATTAAAAATATATAACCAAATAATATGAGCCCAATTCGAAACTGTCAAGAAAATATTATAAATGCAGTAAAAAGGGCATATGTCAATTTTATTCATTAATCTTTCACCTCAATTACTTTGTATTGTTTAAGCTATTTTATGGTATGTTGTTTATATTTTTATTCTTCTAATTATTTTACATTTAAATACAGAGTTTTTTATACTGATTGATATTTTGTTTTAATGCAAGCCGCTGCTGCATTTCATTTGCAAAACTCCCACTTTTCATTTTGTTGACATTTATTATTATTTTCACGTTTAATGCTTAAGCAAACCTGTATGGGTTAGTTTGACTCATTTTTTGGGATGTCGTAAATTGTTGATGTGTTGTTGTATGACGAAGAAAAGAGTCAAATAAATCAGAACATGTATTTTCATTTTTTTGGCATCGGTTGTTTGTGAGTTCAATACGATTGAAAAGTGTAACAAAAAAGTTTTTGTTTTTTCTCAAAACCTTAATATTGAAGATACGCATTTCTAAATTTGTGACGAAAAATTTTTTGTTGTTTAATTGAAGTTTCAATTCGAGAACGACTCGCTCATATTTAGTAAGAATGGTGCAAATTTTATTAAAGAATAATAAAATATTGATTTTCTTCGCACTGAATATAGAACCAAAAAGTACTATGGTAAAGATAAAAACTTCATTTAGAAGAAATACTAAAATGACGCATTGAAATCATACTAATAAAATTCAAAGAGGTCTGAGGAAAACAATAATATGTGCTAATGAATAGCTTATACATTGTTTTAATGAACTTTGACTGTAAAGTTCAATAAATTCCCACAAAATTTAGAATGTGTATGCATACACGTACCGATAAATAAGTTTGCAACAATTAGCATGGCAGACAGAAAGCAGATTATATCAGTCAATGACTGGAGGTGTATATTGCCAAAAAATACTCATTGTCTTTGGCTGTTCATTTTTGCATTCGAAGTTGCCAGCTCAATTCAAACAATTAATTTAAAAGTACAAATAACTGAAATATTATACTAAGAAAATGAAGATCATTTAATTACAATATATTATATAATAACTAAAATTTATAATTAAATTAAAGAAAATGAGCATAATATAGATCTCAACATAAGTATTACAAAATCAAACTGCAATTTATTACAAGCAGAGAACTCCATCCATTCAGGGCTGATTAAGCTTGCTTTCAATTACAATACATCGAGTTATTTTTTTAAATTCACAGATTTTTCAAAATCAAATTTATTTTGGCTTAAACTACACTTTGGGTCCTAAAACATTATTCAATTGGTAGAATATAGAAGCGTTCGGGTCGGTTTAGCAAGAAAAAATTTAAACGAGCTTTTATCGAAACTGAATTTTTCGAATAGGATGAGAGCGGTACTCGTAGATCAAATGCACATATATACTTGAAATCTTAATTGTAAATTCAGATTAACATTATCTAATAAACTACATACGATTTTTTTGTTATAATTGTATTTCAATTTTTTTTTTATAAAAATTCATTGCTAATTGTCTCGGTAAAAAATTTAATTTTTTTTTTAAAGTTAAGAAAATTTATAATTTATATTTTATATATATTAAGATTCCATTTTTAAGTTGTTTGAGATAGCATGAGTTCCTAAAATCACCGTCGCACCCAGAGTTCGCTTTAAAAAAAAAAAAAATCCCGAAAATTGAAGGAGCCGAAATTTTGTATCGAGATGTCAACATCAACTTTTTTGAACACTCAAATATATTTCTAATAAAGCCTGAAAGAGAGAAATTTTATTCCTTTTTCTTACTTCTTGAGGAATAAATAGTCAAATTTAGACCTTTTTTGAGGCCTCTAGATAGCTCCATAATCGAACCGCTGAAAACTGTAAGCTTATTGAGCTTGGAAGAAAGAACACCACAGAAAAAATAATAATATAACAGAAAAAAAGTATACAATATAAAAAAATTCACAATTAAGCAACGATAGCGTAAAAAATTTAGAAATTTTATAGAAATTTTTATTTATGCTTGTAAATGCAGTATATCCGAAACAACCATATTCACTAAGCACATACATATGTGTGTTTCAAAAAACTGCAGTGCAACATTTACTTTTCCACGGTTAATTTATTGCAGACGCTTTTCTCTAGACCTTGAAAGTTAAATAAATTTCTTAGAAATGCACTGATACACCAATATATATATGCGCACATATTGCGATTATGCACAAATTGCATAGACGAGTCTGCACTGTTCCGTTGCTTCAAATGTTGATAATGAATGAATCATTTGTTTGCCCAAAGTCGTCACATGGGCTAACTGTAGTTTTTCAGCGAGTAGGCACGTAAACAAACATAGCCAATATAAAAATCAACAAGACAACAACAGCAACAGCAACAGCAATAATAAAAACGTCTACGACAGTAGAGCCAACAAGAATCACATAATCAAGCAGCAGCAAATGTCAAAAGATCCATCAGCCTGGGGACAGTTCGGTGAGCGCGTACTTGTGGTATTCAGTACACAGAGAAAGCTCACACAGTTCGAATTATGTGGGCACGGCACGCCCAACTGATTGTCACTTGAGCAGCTAAGAGCAACAACGGCGTACAGAAATTTTATATATGCTTTTTTAAGAGCACACTTTCGACGATTCTCTTTTGCCTTTGCGCTCATTTGATTACCTTACCTCACTTAATATTAGTTTTAGCAATGTTTTGTCTTTTTTTTTTTTGACTGGAAATTCGCTTGTGTGCAGATAAAAATCAACAAGTGGTTTCTTGCTTATGGGCTAAACTTGCGGTACTCTATAGCCTGCACACTTGGATAAATTTTATTTTTAGATTGTTACATATTACTTATACACGTTCGTTTTTGAAGCATTTCTTCATGGAAGGCGTAGATATGTTTGTTTGTGTAAGGAAACGTATTTGTTTGAATGTTTGCGAGTAACTTTATTTGTTGAAACGAGTGCAAGTACCTTTTACATTATTCATTCATTACAAGAGGTTTGTTGTTTGAGGCACGGTGGGCTGCAATGCCTTCATATGTGTGCAAAATTTGAAATTTTTCTATATTTCATTGTTAAGCTTAACTGCGCATATAAGTTGAGATAGTATGATTTTTCATTGTTCTACCTATTTCATATAAACATAATATCAATATTTCAGAGATCGATAATGACTTGTGAATATGTTGAAAATAAAAACTTAAAAGAAATATCGCCAACAACAAATAAGTCGAGGGCATAGTTTTTTTCAGAAACATAGATCTAACTTAGACGTTGAGGCAAAAAAAAAAAAACTAAACAGTGGGTCGACGGTCGACTAATCTTAGTTTGGGAAAACAGTCCGACAAAGGACGAATCTGAGGAATCTAGTACGGATATGCATTGTGATCGATTACTAAAAGATCAAGTAATCTAATTTTAAGAGAATTATTGTCATTAGGTTTGGGAAATCTCGTACAATGAAACAATAAAATGTGGAAACATTTTGTTCCTCCCAAGCGTTGTGTTTTAGGCAAAGGACAGAAAGTTCCGTAATCATTAAAATAAACGCGACTTGTCATATACTACAATAAACGGACAGCCAGTCCAAAAATTCTTAACTCAGTCGTGGCTGAACCATGAAGCACTTAAAAAATTTAATCAGGACAATGAAGAATTTTAACAGAAATTTGCGCAAAATTAGTTATTTATTAACAAAAAGTTATCAGTAAATATTATTAGGTGAATTAAACAAAAATGCTACGAATACTAAATTGTGATTAAATTCTAGAAGAAATGCAGACATTTCCTTTCAACTCGACATGCTGTTACTGATTACCGTACTCTTTAATTTATGGCATCAAATCACTGCAGGCGCTATAATATAGCATGTGTAGTCGCCATAAGTGTAAGCTAACAAAAATGCAAACCTGCAAACCTCTGGAGGTGGATTTATTTATTTATTTATATGAAAAAGTCACAAAAATAAAAATAAAGGCGTACTAGTATATTCATAATATACAAAAGAGGCTACTTGAAAGTGCGCTGATTTTCAAATGATACCATACAATTTGTTAAGCAACAAACAGGCAATGAAAGAAAACAACAGAAACAACCATTGAAAATTCATGCATATTAACGAAAAAGCAGGCGAGAAAGTTAAGCAGAAGGTAAGTCAGACACAATGAAGAGAGTAAAACGCTCAATGAAGTTTTACAATACCCCTTTTGGCGTTTTTGGCATTTGCTGCCAATATTTTTTATTTATTTTTTTTTTGTGTAATTCTTTTATTTTTTTTATGTATGTAATACATACATTATACATATATGCACGTACATTTGCCGCTTGGCGGACTGGCGTTGGGTTTTGGCACGTAACACCGCCAGCACAGTCGTGTGAAAAGTGTGCGCTCATGAACGAGTACGAGTACGTGTGTGTGTGTGTGTGTATTGGACTCTGCATATTTTTCGCAAAATAAGAAAGTCTCAGTTGAAACAAGTTTCTGATGGCATCACATAGTAATTGCTTCTTACCGCTCACACCTTCCTCCAATAATGGTTTCTTCTTAATCACTTCTATTCTTATTACCAGCGGTACTTGTAGCCATATACATATATACATACATACATATGTATGAAGTATTCTATGAATTACGTCTCTTGAATGGACGGTGGCCATTTCCCGATCATCATTGAAGATATTGTAGCAATGCGTTTATGCCGAAACTCTGCATTCACGTTCATAAATACATGCTCACATTCGCATAGATGTGCGTTTGTATAAATAGAAGTATTTCACATGGCGCTGATACTTGAGATTTAGTTCAGTCATTGCACTGAAAGCTAGATCTTATAGTGAACAGACGAAAGCTATATTAAAACCCATGCATTTATCTGTATAATGGCATAGTGGTACACAATCCTCCACAGAGCTTAAACTTAGAGATATTTTATAGATATGCGGCCAAGTTAAATGCTTAAAATTGATGAAAATTCCTATTACTTTAATAGTGGCAACTGTTTCGTTGTGTTATCTTAAATAAATTCTGATCTGCTTTGATATGGACTTAAAATTAATTACAAAAACCCATTTTGAAAACCCCAGTTTAAACCCAAAATGATTTTCGTATTTGCGCAATGATCCAACAGGCAGCCAATTACGTTTCTACATTTCCACTCAAAATTCACAACAAAGGCAAAAATTCGGCAAAACATTTAAATGCTTCTGGCGATTGTTGTAATTTATATCCACCCCCTTGTTTTTGCCAAATGCGCCGATTCTGCCAACTTCTGACTTTCTCAAGCACACATTGCATCGCAGTAACTTTTTTATTTATGCCTATTTTTCCTTGTTCCAAAATTGTTTTGTTACTTTCGCTCAATTTTTCAATTTCGCAATGAGTTTTATTCCAGATAGACCGGTTTCGATTTGATGCTGGCCTGCCCGAACGCGAGTGTCAATTTGCGTTTTGACTTTTTCATTTTCATGCCCGAAATTTACATGCGATATATAACATATATATTTGTATTCTTATGTTTATACTTATGCATGTTTACGTATATTTTATCTGCCTATATTTTAAATTGTTTCACTTATTCCTCCTCCAAGCACTTACTTAACGTTAGATCGAATCGAAAACAAATTATGAAAGCAGAAACTCAGAACGGCAAAAGAGAGAGACCAAAAGAGAGTATAAGACGTTCGATTGTCTTGTTATAGAAAGCAAAGCTTTGAAAAACAAATGTCGATATATGACACTCGGTTTCTGTAGTGAAATTCACTTTACCGTCGCCTACAATACTTTCTTGGATCCATGAGTTACATAAGTATCTGTTGAAAAAAGTTTTTAAGTCAGGCTCACTGTGATATTTACAACTTATTAATGAAAATATTTAACGGGTGCTTACAATTTTGCTAGATATTTTGCATTCTACTCCTATTTATGTATAGACATACATAAGCTACAGCTACAGTAAGGGTTACTTAGCTAGTTAATGAATACTATAGGGCTCAAATCTGAGAACTTGCTCCGTGGAAGTGCGAAAATTCGCCTAATACAAGTTAGTCTATAAATCAGGTAAGTAACTTTTGGTAATCATATCAAAAGTATCCTCTCATTGACTAATAATCAATGGAATAACAGGTCTTCTGTTTCTGATTTTCCCATGATAATCGAGTATAGATCAGGTTTCTATTCAACGAAAAGTTGAATTAAATTTTTACCTTTTCCTTCAAGAAGAAAAGATATAATATAGTTCAAATCTTTCAAAATCGCTTGAGTTATACTATGAGGAACTCAGCAATATTAGAAATTTTCGGATGAAGAAATGGAAAATATAATTGGATATGCTCGTAAATGGCGTGACGTAATTTTTCTATACAATTCTCATATTAAAAATTTATATATCATTTTAGCGTTAATATTGCTTAGCAACTGATTCATGCAAGTTTATATTCTGCATAAATACAGCACAAAACCGGATCTAAATTAAATTCAAATAATTTCAGATACCCACACATACAAAATAGTAAGATTTGTAGTAAAATGTTGAAAATATATGTGAGATACATTTAAAAGTTGGCATTTTAATTTTTGAACAACCACTTCACATTCATTTCATACCACAAACTGAACACAATAAAATTTCGAATAACTGAAAAGCGCAAGAAAGCAACAAAAAATGGGAATCAAATTAAAAAGCGGAATCCGGTAGTGAGAAGCAACAGCGCTTTGGGTATTACCCAAAAGCACGAACATTTCGCTAACAGTGAAAATTTGCCGAATGAGAGCGTTTTTAGCTGATTGCATAGCCAGTTCCGCTTCCCCAAAAAAGTGCAAAATAAAACGCACTAATAGAATGATATAGAAACACAAAATTAACAGCTGCTTTCTAGCAATAAACGTTTAGAATTGGAGAGAACCACAAGCAGTAAGCAGCATTAAAGAAAATGAATTGCGAGAATCGCACGGAAATGCTCAAAGTTGTGTGTAAAAAATGTGGCTACTCCACTGTAGCTAACTATGCGCGTGTATGTGTGTGTGTATGTATATATGTATGTATGTCTACTTTGACAGTAAGTAGCTCGAAAAAGTTGGCCAAAATGAGCAAAGCCAGTTTATTGCTTAAAAGACGAGCATCAGCGACAGCCACTGCCACAGAATGAAGTGCTGCGCACGGTGCGCGGGCAAAGGGATATTTTAAAAACTACGCTAACAGCTAGAAGAATTAGAATAAAAGGTGTATAAAAATTTATCGCACGATTTGGCGGCGCGGAGTGCGCGACCGAAGTAGAACTCGCGTGAAATACTAAATATGTGCGAGTATCTAGAACTTACAGCATATATTATATAGACATGGCAGTAGTGAACTTGGCTGTTCAATTGGCTTGTTGGTGTGACAAAAACAGGTTAACCGGCGGCACAAATACGCATACGAAAATTGCGGTATTTTATGTATGTTACGCGAGGCGAATATTAGCATAGAAAATTTGTTGCTGAAAGATTGCTAGGAAAAAGTTGTACGAGTATAACTATAATTAAAATAAATCTATTCGTTGCCATTAAATGTATGCAATAAAGTCAAATAACTCGAAAACTAATTGATTATAGCCTTAATCTGAACTGGGTTTTTATCATACACTTAAAAAACTGTTTTCAATTTATGAGTAATACAAAAGCAATAGGATTTAACCAGTCATTTGTTGATAGTTAAAGCTGGTAAATCATAAAATCTTTCTCATATGAAATCGAAAAATACATGGAAAGCATTTAACGACAGTCTTGCCAACATTACCGCTACGACTACTTTTGTTAAGGGGTTAGGCCAATCTAGGATTTTCAAAATATCGAAATTTTATTTGACTTACAGAGCATTAAAGTCCCTAAAAGTACTGCATCAATTGGTAGAGCAGTGGCAAAAATGTACAATCCACTATAGTGTGGTTTCTTTCGATGAAAACGTTTACCTTTTTTGCGAAGAATGTATCTGAAACTAAAAGTGTACGTACTTTACCAGTCAAATCGTATGTAGATTAAAAACCCGTTTTATTTTTATTTTATCGTCAAACTTTTCTTTCTAACCTCTCTCTTTCTAAAAGTGCTCTAGACTGATCTTACCCCATAAGTAATGAATTAAATTGAACTATGAAATGTTTATAATTTTAAAACGCCTCGGAGAATAACTTTAAGATGAAATACATACAAACTTGACAGAGGAGATCTTGGTATTTTAAAACTTTTCTAAGAAAAAACTATCAATTGAGGCAAAGTCTTATTAGGAAACTGCACTGGTTTATGTCCTACTTTATTTATGTACAAAACGTTTTTTTATATTGTAACTATATGTGCAGCATATTCATTTAATTTCCCTCATTACTTACTTCAAGGGATTTTCAATGAAGATCACTAGACCAAAACCGAACAGCGAAGCCACACTTACGGAGCAACCATAATATTTACGACACTTATGAGACAGGCGAGCTCGTAAAACAAAAAAGTAATGCTAGGATCGCATACGGAAGCTAAGCTCCATACTTCCCAGCCGATTTTACCAATTTTCGACGCAAGTGCGCATTACATATTTTACTTTAAAATTGAAAAACAGTAAGAAGAATCAGATTTCCATTTTCGAAGACAATAATCCGTCTCATGGTGGCGGAGAACACGTGTACCAAGTTTCGTCAAAATATCTTAATTTTTACCCAAGTGATCACTTGCACGGACGGACGGACGAACAGGCAGTCACTTGGATTTCAACTCATCTTCTCATCCTGATCATTTATATATATATATATATATATATATATATGTCTATATCTAACTCGATTAGTTCTGGGTGTTACAAACAACCTTTAGGTGAACAAAACTAATATACTCTCTAGCAACATGTAGCGGAGTATAAAAAATAGTCAATGCAACAACTGAAACTGCATACATAACATACATATATTTAGCCATATAACTACGGAGGTTAGTGCTGCAAGCTAGCTGATCGCGCTTAAGTGGCAAGAATGTGGTATTGTGAATGCGGATACTCGATTACATACACACGCATATTTTCTTGATTTCTCAGCATTTATATGCCCAGCTATGACACAAAATGAGAGCAATAAAAAATCAAATTACAAGCGTTGCAAATTTTTGGCAGAAACTACTTTTTCAAACACATACCAACTAAAATTAAGCACACACACACACACACACATATATATATATAATTAACAACGATGAAATGTTGTTAACAAAGCGCTATGCATTTTCTTAAACTAAAACTCTTGCATGGAACCTACTAAGAGACAATAATGAGCACGAATACGAATTACTGAGAGCTCATGAGCTCACTGAAGGCCGTTTGGCTAGCAAAGTGCATTGTGAAAAATGCTTCGAAATCACACCCGCTCCCACAGAGCAATATTTATGCTACCGCTTTTGGGCTAAAACAATTGCTGCTGGGAGTGTTAACTTGCCCTAAAATGGATAAAACGCAACGCCAAGTTGACTTTGTTTGAACAGTCACAGTACACTAGTTAAGTTGAATAACTTCTTGTAAATCGGGGTAAGCAACAACATAGGGTTGCCAATGTGGCAAAATTAAAATTATTATTTTTCGTTTACATTATGTTTATGATGAAATAATGTATTTATGTTATTTTAACATGATACGTGTTTATCGAATATTTCATAATATTACATATTTATGTATATATTTTAAGTGAGTATTTTCTTAGGTTGACTTGTTTTATACGTAAGGGTTTGTACGTAATTATTGGAAATTGAAAAGTGAGAAGGAAAGAGGGATAAAAGTACGCAGCCACTCTAACATGTCCAACGTAATTAATGATGACCTCACTTTATGGATTGCCTAATATTAGTTTGGATGATCTTCGAACAGAAATACTTTTTAGTAGATTCCCAGGTGTAAAATTTGGTACAGCTGGCCTATAAAATTCATAAAGTGTTTTTGCTTTTATCTACATATATTAGTAAATTTTATATTTGGAAGATTTCGGCTGAACTAATTCATGGTGCCCATAATAACTTTTTGGTATTTTTTTATATCAACTTGATTTGATTTATATATCAATTTTTATGGATTTTTTTACTTCCGAACTACAAATTTCTTACATTTGAATCTAAAGTTGTTAAGTTTCGGTAACATTTGGGAAATATATTGTCCCTTCCGTCAAACGTGTCAATATTTATTAACAAAAATATAACTATTTATGGAACATTGGTCACCCTTGGCTGGAAACAAGCGTGAAAACACACATAAATAGCTCATTAAAGTACTTATGTGCGTGTAGTGGTGTGTATTCGCCACAATTGCCGGCATGAGACCGGCAAAAAATTGTTAACAACAGGTTAAACACAAATACTTGCAAAATATGTGCATTTTTAACTGCGCTCTTAAAATCTGAGAGCCAAATGTAAAATTCAACACCATTTCTCTTAAATTTATAACGCAACCTTTGTATTTTATCAAAGGCATGAGATGCTTGCATGCGATACCCTCATTAAGCGGTCTGGGTGCCCAACTGCATGCCGTCAGCAAGTGTTTCCTGTATTTGGTATGCACGTAAGTGTTTTCCCTTATGTGCTGATAATGCAAGCCCTATGGATGTTAATGAAATGCAAATGAGTAGCGAGCGACGCTGATAAGTGTAAGTGATAAGCGGTTGACGAGCAAGCAACAATAACAAATACGTAGGCCAGCAAAAGGAATCAAATTCCTGCCTTGAAGTGCCATGAAAAATATGGAAGGTATATAGTTGTTGATAGTTACAAAAGGAATTTAGAAAGGAGGCATTTAGGCGCTGATAGCAAATATAAGCACGTGTGCATTTCGTATGAGCATGAATATTTAAGGACTAAGCGAGATCAGATGTTGGAATGGGTATGGACGTAAAGGAAATTTCCTAACTGAAGTCAATGTGTGAAATATTAAAATTATCGTTAATCATTTGGGAATGAATGATCTCCAATACTTGTTGCCATTTTTATTTGACAACAATATATATGTGCTTGACTTAGCTGGCTGAGCCTTTTCTATTTTGGGAATCTGGCAATTGATTGCAACCATGAATTTCTACGATTCAAGATCGAAAGTAGAAAAATCGCAACGGTAAAGGAAATTTTTTTCACATCCTTCCCATCGTTGATAAGAAAAGTGTACAAAATATAAATATAAGTAAGTAAAACTTATTTAAAACATAATCACATTTTCTTTTAAGTTTAACTATCCCAGCTTTTTCGATTTTAAACAAGCGCCCAACTGACCGCAGCTCACGCCTAAGCTCTTATATCTTTTATAGATAAATCCAAAAATATCTTTCATTCTAAAAGAGATGCGCTTTCTGGCAAGAAAGAGCACGATTTCCGCACTCACTATACAAATTACCAATTAAATAGCACAATTACATTCAACTGCGAACGTTGAGTGTAACACACAGCCACACATACGCGGCGCGCTACAACCGGCCGTCAATCGCCTTGAAACGGCCTTTCCCGTAAGCATTGCCAAATCCATTCCAGCGGGAGTTTTTCACTTACAAATTGCAAAAGTCAAAGTGAAGAGCGCGTTGTCTCGCAAACAATGGTCTCACAACTCATACACATGTATGTATATGCGCACCACCACACCAACGCAACACAGCTCTTACTCGCAACTTCCACTTTTCTTTGCTTTTATTTTAGCAATTCTTCCGATTGCATTGAGAGCGCGCCGCTCACTTGTTGCTCCCAACAGCTGTGCCCACAAAGAGCCGCAAATCAGCCAGCACCGCCAACACCACTACACAGGCGCTCAGCAGCCGCAATGGGTTCACTGAGCGCCGTCACCGCTATGTGACTTGCATGCGCGCGTGTATGTGTGTGTATACGCGCTTGCTCGGACACGATATATCTGGTAGGGTGTGTGGCAATGCGGTGAGCGCACACGAGCATTGAAAGATAGGCGCGCGATGGCTTTGCGATGGAGTCACTGACAGCGGTGAGCGCACGCTTCGTTTATATACGCGCACATGTATGTATGTGTATGCGTATTTTCTTGCTATGTTACTTGTGCCGCTTGCCGCTGGGGCTGGTTCACATTGAAAAGAATTTCACTGACTGACATTTAGTCTAGTGCCGTTTTTGGTTGCAGTCGTGCGACGGACAGTCACCGGAAAAAAGAATCTTGTATATTGAAAATTTCAATTGAGAGAGCACAAATATATATTAACACACATGAAATTGTTACAAGTTTTAATTGAATTTAACTAAAGCATAAAAGAAATTTGCAAATTAAACGTTTAATTTTAATGTTATTTGGTAGCCAACAAAAGCTCTAAATCAATACGTAGTACGTAATAATTGTGCACAGCTAATTATTATCGCCGCTTCAAGCCGCAGTTTGACGACATTTATATTCGCCGGCTATCAACAAGCGAAAATATACATATATATAAATTATATGTAATTGTGGGTAGCGGCCAGCAGTAGAGAGGCGAATTATAAAAGTATAATCATATTTTTATTGTTTTTGTTGTTTTTGTTTTTGCTTTTGCTTTTTATATATGAATTATTACTAAGATTTTTTTTGTGTTAATAAAAATTACAAGCGTGACAACATTAATCAGGAGTGCGCGTATGTGTGTATGCATGCTGGCATTTTGCCCTGTACGGTTTGTGCAACAGCAAAAAAGCTACTAATTAAGGCGAAACCCTATATGCTAATTGCAGTGAAATTTTTAATTAAATAATAAGTGAAATTATATGGAAACTAAGTGTGAATTTGAAATGGTGAAGAAAGCAAGAAAAACTGTAAGAAAGTAAAACACAAAACGGAATTGGGAGAAAAAAGAAAAGCTTTGCAAAATATAACAAATTAAAAGCGGTTAAGAAATATATAAACAACTTATTAAGGCAAAAAACGTAAGCCTGCTACTTTGAAAATAACTGCAAAACTTTACTGCCAATAAAAATTTCAAAAAAAATGAACAAAAATAAATAAATATGGAAGAAAATTAGGAGTAAAGCAAAAAATAAGAATTTCGAAGCATTTCGTAGCAGGAGAAGTAATGCATACATGTACATTTGTACTGAAATAAACTGAAAAATATATATAAAAACTAAACTTGGCGTGAAATCGTTAAATTGTAATTTGTAACAGAATATCCAATTATTTTATGCAAATGTGTATGCAAAAAGAATATATTAGCAAAATAAGCAACTATTATCTCATTGCACGAAATTTTTTCAAAAGCACGTTTCGTACAATTTGTTTTCTTAAATTGTTTTTTCATAAAAATCAATTTAATTCAAAAAATTATGAAATAAATTTCTTTTATAAAATTTCAAATTAATTTAAATAAATTAAAAATATTTTTTAATTAGAACTTCTGTTCAAAGTTCGCTTAAGAATATAGTAATTTAATAATATGTCTTAAAAAACATGTATTTTTAACAAAATTTTCAAATTTTCAAATAAAACCCTTTATTGAAAAGTAATGATTTACGCCTACATTACAAGCATGCAATTTTTATTTTGAAAATTTTCGCATTTTGCCATTCAAAACATGCCATCACATAAATCAACAATTAATAAAAGCAAAGAAAAACAACAACAATACTGATACGAAGCAGCAAAAACAAACACGCTTATATTTATTGCACTTTGAGCGCGCCGCCAAAGCAAAGCGAAGAAAAAAACAACAGCAACAAAGGCCAAGTAATTGATTACACGGTAAGCAACAGCAATACAGATTCTCTAATGCTATGATATTGGAAATTAAAAATCAAAAAGCCATCACACTAGCAATAAATTGCGCAAGTAGCTGATAGACGATTTGCCAAACGCCCCCTCCTCACTCCTCCACAGCAAACGCCTATGAATATCAATTATATATGAATTTATCCAGCATTATCAGCAAACAATACTAGAGCAGTAGGCAACAAGTGGTGCACAGCAAACGGCAGGCAAAAGTAAATAAGAAATAAGAAGCAAAAATAACAGAATAAGAATAACTGAGGCAGAAAAACCAACAGAAGCAGAAAAAGTTATTAGCCCAGCTAAAAGCCAATTTCTCAACAAGCCAACCAACAATCAACTGTAAAAACCAATAAATATGCAAACAACCGAGAAAAACCAATAGCAATCAAAACAAAAAAAAAAAAAAAAACAAACAAAAGTGCAGTACAAAAGTAAGAAAAACACACACACACATACTGGTATATTCATATGACAGGCCAATGAAATAGGAAAAGTAGTTGCAAATGTGAGTGAAGAATTGACAACGGCGAGCTGCTGCCATCAACATAAAATCCAAGTGGCCGTTAAGCGTGCTGCTAACCAAATAAATATAACCGAAAAGCCATATACATACATACATTCATACATACAGTACCTACGTACCGTAATTCTACCGCAGCGACACTGCTCCTTTGTCTAGAGTCAAAGTCAAAGGCGAAGTCAACTATTGACGCCGTAACTGATTGACTGGCTGTCGGCCAAGTGGTCAGCTTTTATGGTGAAAAAGAAATCATCCATATGCCAATTGGTGGCCAACAACGGCACAGGAGCAGAAACAATCAGAGCTAATAAGAATTTCTGACATACAAACACCAACACTTGCACACATACATATATGAAAATATAAATGCACAAAGGTACAGAGCTATGCGGTTAGAAAAATAAATATATGTATAGTAAAAAGTGTGCAAAGAAAGCAGGAGTTGCAACAGGCAGGCGCAAGCCGATGGCGAACTGGTAAGTGCCGTGAAAAGTTGGCAAACAACACGAGTGCAGAAAAAAGAGACACAAAATCAAAACAATGCAAAAAAATAAAAAAAAAAAAAACAAAGCATACAAAACTCAATCAACAGTAAATGCAATGTATGTATGGTGTATTTGCCAGCAGTTTGCAGCGAGCAACAAGTTGCACGACCGTGACAACTGGCAACAAGTGGCGCATACATATGCAGACACAATTTCAGCGTTTGCTGCAGAAGCAACAGGTTGCTGGCGGCCAACGAGCAGCAACTGGCAGTAAGTACGCGTAGATGTTGTATGGTAGGGACCAAGCAAGGACTGCGATTGCATTGTTTGCGTTGATGCAACAGTGCATGTTAAGCGAAGAAAAAGAGATTTTTAGAAAAATCAGTTATTGTTGAAGCAAGTAAAGTGCTAGTGGCAGCAGCAATATATTCGTTTACGCAACAAGCTTGCATGCCACAGCCAGAAAGAGTAAACGGGTTATGCGTAAGAAGAATTTGAGGAATTTCTGGGTGATTGTGGTTGCGAGAAGCAGAAGTAACAGTGTGTAAGAGGCAAGCGCAAATGTGCAACACAAAGTGGTTTTAATGCGGAAGAATTTGAAAATTATAATAACAAACAGCAAAATAAAATTACTTTAGGCAAAATCTAGCTGAAAGAAAATTTTATAAAAACAAAAAATTAGAATTAAAATTTTATTAAAAAACAGGAAAAAAAAATAAAAGTTAAAAAAATTTACTTCGGAACGGCTGATAAAAATCAAAGAATTCTACAAAAAAAAAGAAAAGAAAAACCATTAATCAATAAAACAAGCTACAAATCAAATGCATGTAATTACTTCTCCAGCGAACGCGCTTTAACGGTTTAACCGCTTGAATTAAGTCAAACTTTAGCTGTAATATTCTAAGTTGAAAGAAATGATTGAGCAAGAAACAGATAAAATTTAGCACAGCGAATGCTGCAAAGAAACGGTTAAAACCACGAATTGTTCAATTCAAGCGTCGACGAAACAGCAAAAAAGCCACGCTTAAAAAGTAGGTTAAACTCTTGAACTCGCAACAAAACTAAAATAAATACAACTACACAACAAAAAAAAAAAGCATCGCATCCATCGGAGAAGTAACAAAAAACCGGCCCCTGCGACCTCACACGTACGAAGTTCAAGTTACAAAAATAGAATTAAAATAAAATAAAAAAAAATAAAAATATTGCAGCGTTGAAACAAAATCACGTACCGGACATGGTTATCAGAAATTAAGACAAAAAAATATAAAACGTATATGTACGTGCTTGCATACAAACAAACAAATTTAAGTGACAAAAAGATTTCAATCACATCAAATTAAAATTAATGCAAAACCGTAAACTTCTTATAACTGATAAATTTGTACCGTTTAACAGCATACTTACTGTATTTGTTGTTGAAGAAAAAGAATAAAAATCGTCAACTTTAATATATGCATATAAAGTAAAAAAAAAATACGTTAAAATTAAAAAGAAATTTCAAAATTAATATGGTGTCCTTACTTTCTTCCCTTACTATTAAAGCAAACAAGTAGAAATTTAAAATACTTAGCAGAAGTGAAAAATAAAATACAAAAATAAGTGCTAAATAGGCGGTTCCAAGAGAACCAACGCCCACTTGACGACCCCTGACAACGTACCACGGTTAAACTCTGTGCCAATAACGTAAAGTTCGGCGCTAGTAGCACCAACTTACATAAAAGACAAGCAAGCTACATAAAAACAACAAGTATAACAACAAAAATGGAAGGATTTTATGATGGCGATTTGAAAGATATATGGGATTCCGATTTAGATCCGGTGAGTTTGACAAATTTTCAAATGAAAAAATATAGATATAGCAAACACTCAAGCATAAGGCTAGGCTGAGCACATAGTGGTGCGAAATGTCGACTATATGCAATGCAATCTTTCTTATATAAGGCTACCTTAGTATTTGTAATTTAAATATTCGTATTATTTTTTTAATTTTTCGTTTTTGATTTATGCTATGAAACTGGCTTTCATGTTGTCACTGTGCGCTTGGCTTAATGGAATGAAAGGCAAGATTAAGTTTGCCTTGACTGCAAATTACCAATCTTGGTAGTGTGTCTGCCAAATAATCTTTTAATAATTAAATTTATGTCATATTTGAAGTTATTGTTAGGAAGTATTTTTGGGAATCTAGTATAAAATGTTTGTATTTGTTCAAAAAGAGACGAAACTGCGGATAGTTGAATTTTTCTATAACTATTACGAAAAATTAGCAGTCTATAGAAATCGGTATAAAAATTTTTTGTATAATATAATTTTCAAAACACTTAAAAAAAAATATGAACATCCTTCATAAACTAACTATAAATCAAGGATTTTTTTACGTGCCTACAAATTAGATTTTTTATTCACCTTTTCCGGTTATAAATCTCGTTTCGACATAACCTCATGTTTTCTATACGCAAATTTAAGTTCTGCGCCAATGCCAAAAGCATAAACTGCATATGTATTTGCACGCATGTAAGCATTAAATGCGAAATTTTTCCGCTATAGCATTTTAGTAGTAAAAATTACATGCATATGCGGCAAATTACGCTGAATTTTTATTCAAGTGTGAAAAAAATGTATGAAAAATTTTTGCCCATAAAACAATACCGTAAATTTACACCAATGACTACATCAACAAATGCTTGCTGCCGCAAAAGCATGCATTCAATCACACACTTACTCACTCAATTATTAATCTACAAGAACACACACATACATTCACATACACATACATATATGTATATGCATATTCGACACAGAGATTGGCTAAATGATTGCCTAATTGCTATTTGCTATTTTTGCGGAATGTTTTGTGGCACAACAAATTATGTTTTATATGAATTTGTTGTAGCCGCAGCACGCGCATACTAGCGCGTATGTGTGCAAATGTGTGTGTGTGTAATTCAATTTTATTGTGTGATGCATTCAAGCAAGCATTTGTTGCTGTTTTTTTTTTTTTTTAAATGTGTCGCGTTCGCTTGCATCCTCTTCATAATATTTGCAGCTATTTTTAACTTGATTACAGCATGATTTGCAATGAGCGAAACTCACTGCATTTTAGTGTTATATTTATTAATGTTTTGTTCTGTGAAATTGTGCGCTTGTTGCGTATGACGAATGCTCGATTATCTGAATGAATTGTCGCGCGGACATGATTTCTTTGTGCTCGCCAATTATTCTTGCTCATAGATATATTTTTTTCTGTGTTCTTTATTTGCCAAGGAGCATATTTTTGTTTTAATATAAAGTAAATTGAAACTGTGTCAACAATATGCAATTAATTACAGCAACAAATCGTTAAGTCTAACTATCAAGAAATTAATATTAACGACTTTTTATCAGTAATAAGACTTTATCTTTAAAGAATTTGCTATGGAAATTAGAATTCAATTTGATTAATATTTCAAACAATTTCTCAGTTTAGATACAGACATGTTCGAAAAGAATGTTCCTATAACGGAACTAAATATTGTCGTATGGAGTTTCAGTAATACTTCAAAAGAATATTTCTAAACAAATATATGCATATTAAAGTAAACAAAATGCAAAGTATCCTTCAAATATAAGCTTAAACATGGTTATGAATAAAATTATTATTTTTGTCAGAAATAACCTGTTCGGAAAAATAAAAACCACCTATATTTTGAATTACAAACACTACACTTTTCTCATGATATGATTACCTCCGTTATTATTTTTAATCACTTCAGCGTACCTGGAGCTCATAGTTAATATAGGATCTGAACTGTATTATCAAATGTTGGCAATTCCAAGTCTTTTACTTCATTCTAACCGAGCCAACATAAAAGTTAGTTAACGACTAGAAATTTAATAGATAACTATTCTCTCTCGTTGGAAAACGGCTCGAGAAACAATAGAGAAATATAGAGTTCTCATGCGGGACATAATTCTTTAAACGAAGGAATCTGGGCCCTCCAAGCAAATACTAAAGTAGTTCTCTAATGAGATTCGAATTTAAATTTGTAAAAGTTGTCCAGTTTCAGTAAAAATTAGAGCTTACTTGCTACATATACACACCTATTTTTGAATATGCGATTTATCTGCCCAGCAGCCAAGCGAAATCTAGTGTAATTATTTAGAATATGCTGAGAATTAACCGAATTTCAGACTAAAGAATTGTTACTTAATGTATTGTACTAATTTAAAATTATTCATTTGAGACTTTATTTGCTGGAAGATTATATTTTAGATAAAGTACATGAATTAGAAGCGTTCATGGTTTATGGTTTAACAACCAAGGTCAAATAGCCTGATCAGGGGCGAATTTAATAAAACTAACACCCCTTCTAACATTTAGCTATATAGATTTCCAAATCTCTGTAGAAACATAATACTTTTCTGAAATACGAATACGAATAGAGAAAATCTAATTTTTCTAACGTTTTCCACCACCAAAATTCTTTATGTGTATGTATGTTCAATGTCACGTGCACTCCCTTGACAAAGCAATCCCCCTCAACTACCAACAAACATTACTCTAAAGTCAATAGACCATCAAACCACCAATGAGACTTATATACAAATAAATATCACTGGCAGTTCAACAAGTTACAAGCGACATCATATGTTGCCAACCCCGATAAACCAAACAATATAATCAAATAACACATATTTAACGTTACAGTTTCACACATTAATTATTCGTTCGTTCAAATAACACAATAAAAACAATTTAAATAAATAGACAGGCAGGCGTGTGTGTTGGTAAACACCCCCGAAAACAAGAAAGAAGTAGAAAGAATTGGTTGAGAATTGCTTGAAAATTAAATGCTGTATATTGAATTATCAATGAATTAAGTATTCGCTTAGCATCTTTTGAGCAATAACAGCAGGAAAATGTAGTTGGAAGGGTGTGTATTTGTTGTTGTAGATGTTTTGTGAAAGTTGTGTAGCGAATTTACGGTATTCCTTGGAACATCAAATTGCAAATGCAGTCTATATTTTATATATATTTGAAGCATTCAATCACATGTGTAAACATATGTGGCTACATTGAGTAATGGCAAATGTTCATCAAATATTTTTAACAAAACACCACCGTAACTCCCCTCCTCACTACAGTATTAACATCACAAAGGGAGCAGGGAAGCAATGAAATTTCGACTTCTAACTAAAACAAGAAGTAACTAGCAGCATTTTTGCTTCGTATGTCGCTTTTTCAATCTTTCTTTCATTCTACTTTTTTCACCCACAAATTTCGCTGTTATTGATAAGAGTTTGTAACAGCAATACGAATACTTATATATTTGGAAACTTAAAGCAATTGGAATTGAAACGAAACAAGCATGTTTTAGATAAGTTACCATCATGACAGCGACACCAATGAGCAGTTTCGTAAGTCGACAGTTTCATTTCTTGACTTTGTGTCTCTTTATACTCATATAAAACAATAGACTCTGCCACGACACTAGTTGATACTCCTGCTTTGAGCTTATCGCAGCGGAAATGTTATTTGAATGTTTCAAGAATTCTAAGTCGTTCTCAAAATGTTTCGTAACTTACATAGTATAGTAAGTAGTCTGTAGTATCATACAAAGACAGCATCCATTTGGCGTTCGAACGTGTGTGGAAAACAAGAGGAATATTTCGCTCATGAGCCTCATAATTCTTTAACATTAGCCCTAGGCAATCATTAATGAACCAAAAATATAGGTATTTTAAACAAAAAAGCCAAAATTAAAGACAGATAAAGCAAATCATAATCAAGAACGTAATTTTCTAATAAATAAAAATCCATATTAGTTAAACTTCTATATTAATAATAAACACCAACTAATATAGGTTACATCCAATATTATTATGTTTTTAAATGCGATAAAGAAATTGTTGTAAACCTATTGTAATATTGGTTAATAAAATAGGCGCACCTTTGATTTTGGCACCAGAGGTTTTGGTTGAGAAGAAAACATTTGGAAAGATCTTTTAAATATGAAAATGTGATCTTCAGTCAATATGGGATCAGAAACGCCTTCTTCGGATAACAATGTAACCGAAGCAATACATTCGTGCCTTGTGTACCTTGGTCAAAATCGGAGTCGCACCAATGTATTCGAAGTAATTTACAAAGCTGTGGCAATATGGAGAGCTCTTTATTTAAAAGAGAACAGAGATGTTATGGATAATTGCAGACAGGGAGAGTTCGACAGAGAAAAATCGAAAATACTCCTTTCAGATTAAGAGGAAGGCTGACGCATAGATATATGTAATATATCGACGATTCTCTTGCGAGGGAGAGTTTTTGTTTCTAACCATCCATTATGGCTTCAGATAAACACTTTATTATTTGTTTAGAGTATAAGTATTCCACTAAGATGTATTAATCAAATTTGTTATTTAAAATTAATGAAAACCAATCTAAAAATTTTGAAATTTTAATACAGTGGAGAAATTATGAATAAATCTGTAAGACAAGTGGCGAATGTAACAAAACTTGAGCTCCTAATTTAACGATGACATCAGTACTACTAAATAACAAATATTTATTTCATGCTTGAATAATGCAAAGAAATTTGCTCATATGTATATATACCGTAATTTTCAAAAACGCCAATCTGATTTTTGAGTCTCCTACGAGAGAGTCGAGAGTCCTACGAGTCGTCCCTAGTCGAGAGAGAAGTCTCGACTCGCTTTCAACAGGAAATATTATAAATGTGGTATTGAAAAGCGTTTCGTTTTGGTTTTTGAACTCTAGACACTAATATCGACAGCAATTTCTCTTAATTTTACAGCACAATCACATTTGAATTGAAACAATATTTTCTACGTTAATCAAGTTGCTATACGAGAAATGTGACTTTTTCGACGAATGCATATTTTATGAATATTGATAAGGCAGCGCGGCGCAGCCAGTACCATCCATCTGCTGGCGGCACTTTAGTCAAATGACACTCAACAGTACACCGACACAATTCGGGGGTACGCTATAATATATATGATTTATGTATGTATATATGTATATAGTTAGTTATATAGTTATGAATATAAGACTGTATCAGTTCAAGTAATAGACAGGAGACATTCACTTGATCACATTTCACGCTTTCGTTGCGGTTCACTGCCTGTACGAGTGTATCAATACAAATTAATCTATAAATTTCGAATATTCATACATACTATTGCTTATTTAAGTATGTATTTAAATATATATCTGTACTCCCTTGCGTGTGTTGGTGCCACAAGCTGTGTCGTCTGTTGCTAGACTAGGCTTTCATGTGTTCCTATGCGTAGTAAATGTATATACTCGTAATTTACAAATATATTCATTTATAATATTTTTATTGTAAATCAAGCATATCCGTTGTTGTTACTTTTGTTGCAGATTTCTGTCATTTTGTTGCCCATTCTTTTTAACACGAAACATTTTTTATTTTTTTTTTTCGGCACGATCGCACGAATTTCGCGATTTAGTCGCGAGTATTTTGAAATGAAATAGTAATAAATGCAAATTAAACTGAAATTTGAGTAACGAACGCAATGGGAGAGAGGCGAGAAACCACTATGAAAGGCAAAAAAAAAGGAAAAAAAACGAAAAATCGAAAAAATATAATTTTTCGGTTGTTGGTAAAAAAAAAAATGGCGCAGATATGTAAATATTTGTTTTTAATAATAATCATATACATTTACATACATATATATACATATATAGATATTTATATATTAGTTAAGAGACCTGCATATCTGTTAGCTTTTTGTTTGTATTGTGCTGCAGCGTTCAACGACTCCGACTTATATTCGAAATAAAATAGTGTATCATTGTAATGTATACTAAAATTAATACTTTTGAATAATTTTGTATTCATATATGCTCATATGTATGTACTTGTACAAATATATTTATTATTGCTGACGACATCTCAAAATGACCTTTAGATAATGCATATCTACAGACAATGTTATATTTTTCATATGTAAGCAAAATTGTAATACATATTATAAAAACCGAAAGAAAATATAATCAAACAAACTGCGAGCATGCAGAGAGTAACAGGTCCTCAGACTTTATACGATTTTTCGTTAATTAGTCAACATAGACATATATGTCTGTATGTATATATAATACGAGTATCCGCCATAAAGATTACGCGCTTAAAATACTAAAATAAAGCGAGTAAGTAAAAGTTGAGCAAACGGAGTAATGTCCAATTTGTGTATATGTTTGCGTAGGTAAATATTTTAGGCGCCTATTTCTAATGTACACTATTATATAAATATAAATAAGATTAATAACCTTCGATAATTTTATTTAAGCGCCCAGATTAATTAATTTTGTAGTTTTACTTTTATTTTTCAGCGGGTTTATTTTTGGTTTGATTAACTAATTTCTTATTACCTATTTACCTTTTACTTTTGGCAAGTGAAATAAAAAAAAATATTTTGATGTAATCTCAATTAGTAGTAAAGATAATTTACTTCAATATATTGATATGAAATAATTCGTTTTAGTGACAGTGAAAGGTCCATTAAGGAAACTAATAAAATATTAAAAGTGATTGATTCCAAAAACAAAGAAATTATGAAAGACTGAACCAAAAAGTAGCGTAAGACCATATTTGATAAATAATATCCACCGAGGAGAAAGTTTTAAATTATAATTACATTTCTTTTCGACCTCAGAGTTATTGAACTAAACAAAAACCAGATGGTTAGCAGCCTAAAGTAAATATTTTATGAGGTAGTGGTTTAATAATAAAAAAAAGCGGTTTATCTAAATAATTGAGGTAGCCAAACCGATTTTAATGAAGTGCCACCTAAACATCCATCATTATTATTCATGATTTCAGTTTATAGGCTACCGCAATTATAAATAAGGCGTTTCTAATTTTTTACCAAACCAATTTTAGTGAAGCGCCACCTAAACAACTAACATTATTATTCATGATTTCAGGCTCTAGGCTACCGAAATTATAAATTTAAGCGTTTCTAATTTTTTTCATAAACCATTTGAGAATTTCAAAACTGCTGTTGATGATTGCATGTAACATGGGGACCATACAAAGCAGAAATATATAAATGAAAGGTTATACTCGATATTGGTTGAGAGAGAAGTGATAATCTCAAATGATGAAGTTATAGAAAATGTCTGAAACAACTTTTTCTAATCGTGAGGTTATGTTAAAGTGCGGATGCCTTAAGTCAGATTAAAGCATATAGTGGATGATATATATATTCTACTAACTTAACCGTAACCGGAAACAAAGTCGATAACAAATTTAAGACGACCAAATTAGATAAATAAAAATTCTGCTTTCCTCAACACTTTTGCCAACAATATTAGAGAGTTTCCTCCCTTAACTCAATTGCATATATACAGATACTTAATCAGCTTTGGCCAATTTTTTCTTTTTTTACTTTGCGATGAATGTTACTTAATTAACACACAATATGAGCATAACGGATATTAATTAAAATTTTGATATTTCCCACATTGCTTTTGAATGTTTCTTTGTATGCTTGTATGTATGTACAATAGCTACAATATATTTGCTCAGCAAGTTATTAAATGTATTTGTTGCCACAGTTGGTGGTGATTATACCACCAATATTGCAACTGACAACTACGTCGACGATGATGACGACGTTGGCACATCTGAAAGACTTATCGGCAATGCCGCCGCCACACAACTGACAAGCACAGTTGCACAAAGGCCATTGATTTGCTTGTGGTGGTGGAAGAGGTGCTGATGTTGGCTGACCCCAAAATGTCTAAAATATTAATTTAAGTTGAAGAGTTGAAGAAGATAGCGAAAAATCGAGAAAAAAAGGAAAAAATTATGAAATTGAAGTTGAAAAACATAAGTAATCATTTATAAATAATGCAAATTAAAAAAAAAATTAAATAAAATGAGTCATCAGGCAGTGTTGTAGCAACACGGCAGAAAAAAATGTACAGTTGAAATTTTTTTCTCGCATTCATCCGCACTTTTGGGTTTGGTTCAAAGAGTTCAATGAAATATTGCATTTTTTGTTTATGTATGTATGTATATTATGTGTGTCAGGCAGTGAATGCCAAATTGTTTAGTTTTATTTTTTGTTACCTTCCTTCAACTTTTATTCCCCTTTCATATTTGTTTGGTTTTTTGTTTTTTTTTTTTGGCAAGTTTGCATTTTTTTATATTTTTATATTTTGCAATTTTTATCTCATATTTTGCGAATCGCAAGTATCGCAAACACCGTTTGGCTGCACGCACACACACCCTCTCATACGCTGGAAATGCTAGTTATTTTCCCTTTACTCCGACAGCCTGTGTTGCATTGCTTGCGCCTGCCTACATTACCGACATTACAACATTCACTGCCAAACCTTCAAAGAATGTTGTGAGCGGTAAAAGAGTGGCCAGGCCGCAGTGGCGCTGTTGCTGCTGCTGCTGCTGCTGCTGCTGTTACCAAGTCAAATCGAGGCGAGGCAAGCCAATTCGCAAATGAAACCAGCCAACAACTTATGCCAAACACCCCTCCCACCACTACCAGTGTCTGACTGATAGTCAGCCTGTTGCTGCAATGCCATTTAATTGCCACCCGTACCGCGCACACTCCTCACTCCACACTCCACACTCCACACTTCCCAACCAATTGCGCACCTGAAGTTTCGAAGTTGAGGTTGAGAGGCTGCGCGCACGCGCATTCGTGTATGTGTGTGTGTGTGTGTGTGTGTGTATGTGTAATACTGTGGAGTTTGTATGTCTGCTGCCACTGGCAACAACAAGCAGTACAGACAACAATTTTATGCAGCGCTGCCGACATTGTAATAGTGAGTTTTCAGTTTGGTTATTTCAATTGTTGCTTTTTTGTTGCGGTTGTAGTTATGGTTGTTGTTATTACTGCTGTGTGGTATGCAAAAAGTGAATGTCTCTAATTCGCCTAAGAAAACCTGCTGGTACACCATTGCCGGTTCGTTGTTGCTGCCGGGTTCGTTGCTGTTTTTACGGGGTTTCGTTGTTGTTGTTATTATTTATATATTCAAGTATTTATACATGTATTGTTGTTGTTGTCGCCAATGGCTTGGTTTGACTTTTGCCTGACTGTTGTACTAGTTTTTGAATATACTCGTTGTGTATACTCGTGTTTTTTGTTGTTGTTACTATTATAAGTATACATTTATTAGTTGTTGTATGCGGGTTTCTTATTATTTTTATTATTGTAAATGAGTTTTGTTGCCTTGCTGTTGTTGTTGTTGTTATAGTTGTCGTAATGTTGTATCGTTTGCTTGGTCTGCTATTGAAAGCAATCCATTGAAGGTGCGCTTTGGAACAGTTAGACCGTCGCCTGTGGGTACTTTTTTTGCATTTTTTTTTATTGTGCTGCTGCTGTTGTTGTTGTTGGCATTTTTAGCAACGCATTTTCTCGCCATTTTGCTTTCGTCTGATTGGATTTGTTTTTTTTAATTTTCATATTTTCGTGGTACAGTTTTGAGTATTTTGAATTCCAGCTGAGAAGCACGGTGAGGAGTTTTCACTGATAAATTTTTAATATATTGAATATATTATAATGATAAATTTCTGGTGAATTATCGTAAATTGGACTTTATGTTTTTTTTTTTTTTTCGTAAATATCGAAGAATCTCGGGCTCGGGTTAGATCTTAGCGTGTTGAGAACGTTTTGTCTATTTACTTTCGCTTATTTGACATTTCGAACACTTCAAAATTTAATTTTAGTTATTTTTAAAGCTACCAACCAGTTTCCGACAGCTATCAAAATAGATTTTTTTAAGAGGAAAATCTCCGAGTGTATTTCTGCCATGAAAAAGTTCTCATAAAATGCAATAGTCGTCTGGCACATACTCAAAACTTGGTCAGACTCTATATTTGCTACTCAAAACTTATCCATGTTAAGCTATTTTCCAGACTTACACAGACATGTTAAAAATTCCCGAACAAAAATACTTACGAAGAATAATTTTTTATAACCTCAATTGATTTTCGAAATTTTATGTTAAAATTAAAGTAATCCATTTAAGCTTTCATCATTCAGCTTGCCAAATTAATTTTCTACTGGCCTTAAAGCTTCAACCGGGCTACTACGGAACCCTCAGTTTGAGTAAAAGCTTTCTTCAACCCTGATGGTAATTGTAAACTTGCCAAAATGATATTGGAAAGAAATAAGCATAAAAAAATTGTACCACAGTGATTCCAGAAAGAGTATATAAGAAAGTAGAAGAAGTATATATATTGAGAAGAACTATATCAAAACTATATCACCAAATTGTAAGCAAAACGAGATTATCTGATGCTTAAATTAAAATGAAATCAACTGGGAAGTTGTTTCGTATACAGGGGTATCTCCATTCAGAGCAAAGGTAGTGCCCATTATAAAACTTTCACATCAACCATGATTTATTGAGATGCTTTTTGTTCCACTGTACGTAAAGCGTCACCACGTGATCCATCAACGCTCTTGTAACTATGCTGCAAAAGTGACTGACGCAGTGCCGAACACACACATACACATACACACACACACACACAAATATATATAAAAGTTTTGCAAAAATCTGTAACATTCGCGACTTTTGACGCCTTTTACTATTGCTCAATTAACCCAATTATTTTCCATAATATTATATACTTTACGATATGACTGAAGATAAATAACCCCACAGCTGTTTAGCTACTGTCACAATATTCCTTTGTAAGTATGTAAGACGTTAATATATACTGCCTAGATTTGTGTTAATAAAAAGTAGAAATGCGAGTGTGTATGTGGGAAAAAATGTTGTAAGCGTGTTGTAAGCGAGCGCTTGCGGGCATTACAATTCTTATTACCACTTTACAGTTGATCTTCTTCAACTTGACAACGATCCACACGTGCATATCTATACTAAACGCACACATAGACGCACTTAAGTTTATGTACATGTATTTATGTGTGTGTCTGTGTGTGTGTGTACTTTAGCCCTCGTGAGCAAGTTCGTAAGTCAACATCGGTCATTTATGGCTTAAAGTGCGTCAGAGGTGGCCAGCAACAAAAAAAAAAGTGTAATGATGCTGCAACAACAACGAAAGGAGCTCGCTTATAGCGAATGTGTATGTATTGTGTGTGGGTTTGTGTTTGCTGCAGCAATTGCTTACGCCATTCCTGTGCGTTTATTTGTTGTTCTTATTGCTTTTCATTTGATTCGATTTTATTTCTTTCAAACATACTCACATACACATTCTGATTCCATTTAATTCACGTTGTGTTGCGTCTTTTTATTGCTTTTTATTGCTTTTTATTTTAACTGCATGCATATAGCTTTGCCTTATTGTCTTTCACGAACTGACTCTTGATGGCTGGTTGATTCTTTCCACACATCTGGTTCATCTGTATATATGTATGCATAGCTACATTTATAAATACAGATATATATATACATCTGTGTGTGTGTGTGTGTGTGTGCGTTTGCTCTAAACAAGTTGCTTGATTGCTTTCTTTCTTAATCATGTGTTTATTGTATGTGTGTATGTGTGCACACCGTGCTTTCATTCCCGCTCGACTTTCTTCTACGCATTTCTTCATTCTATATGCGTTCGATTATGTGATTTGTTAGTGTATACGCTTATTTTTATTTTTTTGCCTGGGTTTGTTTTAATTTTGTTTTTTGCGCCATTCACTTTACAATTTCGATTTTGATTTTTCATTAATTTTTAGTGAATTGTTTTGTTACCGCGCAGTTGTGTGTTAGCACACCAAAACGGTATGTGAAGAATTCTTGATTTCTTCATTTGTGAAACCACGAAATTTCCAATTCTCATCACGAGTATCCACAGAGTCATAGTAATTCATTGTGCTGCTTTTGTAGGTTTCTCTACTGGTTTTTTATGCACACACACATACATACATATACATGTATAGTTTTTTATTTGTATTCGCTTGCGGGTATATATATAACTTTTTTATTGTCTTGTTTTTAGCTTTATTTCGGGTTCATTGTGTTGCATGTTCGGTATTTTACAACGGTTCTTTGCCGTCTTTAGCTACTCTGCTAACCGCGATCGTTAAGCAATTCTTGACGCAAACTTAATTTGTGTGTGACGATTTTCGTATTCTTCAAACTCTACACTTCTATAATAGTATGCACATGTGTGCATATGTGTATGTGTGTATATGTGTTGATTTGTCAATTTGTTGCAATATAAGAAAATTACGAGACATTTTGTTTCGGTCATAAATCTACAGCTGATAGCGTTGCACATACTGCAATTGCACAAACAAACACACATACATATATAATATATGGAATTCCTCATACAATCATATTGTATGAGGCAAGTGTGCCGTCTTCGCTTATTTATTGAGCCATTCGGCATTAGTTAAATCGTGTGTTGTGCTCAATCAATTTGCTACTTTTGATAAATTTTCCCACTTTAACCGGAAGGAATCACAACCAAAAATGGTGTTGGAAGAAAAAATCGGAAACGATTGCCTTTTGATTTCAATACAAATACAAACATATCTACATACATACATACATGTATATATTTTTGTATTTCGGACGCACAAGTGGGGCGCAGACTTCACTTTCCTATTTTAAGAAATTACTCATACGAAATCATACAAATGGGGAAATATTACGGTACTCTTTGTGACCGGTAGTTGGTAGTTGGTAGACCCACAAAATTTTGATGGAAAAATAATTTCATTCTTTTAACACTAACATATACCAAAATACTTAGTTGCTCGTGACTCAGGCGTTGTGCAAAATGCAACTCTGATTGGCTCACAAGTAACATTGCGGTAAGCATAAAAAATTGTATTTCGCTGGGGTTTATGACATACATTTTTATCAACAACTAAGTTTCATGCATTTTCAAATTGTATTGTGATTCAGATCTTTTACAAGTAAATCCAATATCTTACTTTTGTGTTTAAATTCATAATTGTTAATAATTACCAATAGTATGTGCCATAATTTCAGTTTAACCATTTCATATTTCTTCATAAAAATTATAAAAATATATATTTATATAATAACAAAAAATAATATTCATATAACAATAATATTTACAATTCTTGAGCGAAAACCAGTTTTGTTAAGCCCATGCTTCCTGGAATATATAAAGTAAGAACCCGTAGAAAGCTTGCAAAAATATATTTCCCCTAACAAGTAGACATGGGGAAACCGAGTGATCTTCTGGCAAACATATGAGCACATTAGTTAATATGTACATATGTCTGGGATATACCCAGTTGAAATATTACAAAATAAGAAGTTTGTTACATATAATGACATCTGAAGTGGAATTATAGCTCAGTCAATAAGCGATAAGACTATTTTTATTATTCCCCCATATACTGTATGAAGTAATACTCGAAATGTAAGTGCTTGAAATTACACGCGACGGCTTTTTATGGACGTTAAAATTATTATTCTATTCAACTCAATAATTTTTCAACTACTAACTGTTAGTTTAATTGACGGTTAACAAAAAATTTAGGCTGTTATGCTATCTATTTCAAGTAACGTTTTCTCAACACCTTTTCAACTACTAACTTTCACTTTAATCAACGGTTAGCACTAAAATTTGTAGCTATAACTATTGGTCACTCATAAGGTAAAATTTCCGTAACAATGTAGGGTTAGTAATATGAAGTTAACTCTAGCAGTAATATAAGATATTAACTGCACGTTACATTACATTTTATTTTATATCATTTCTATGTGAGAAAAATTAAGGGGAGCATTTTTTAAAAGATTAAATTATTAGTTCAAAATATTAACTGATCAATCACTGTATGAATTATATAAAACAACTCTGTGAGCAAATTTATGTGTGTTACCTTAGCACTAGACTGATATAAAAAATGACTGAGTTATCTCTGCGAAAGCAAATCAACTAACATAATTTAATAAAAGAAATTTAAATAGCGTAGCTGCCGCGAAATTTTACATTAACCAAACCACTTAAAGTCGCTATCAAAAATTATGTGCTCAAATAAAAATGTTAGAAATTGAATAATGACTTGTAAAAACGCTGAATTTCGTGATAATTCTAACTAGCAACTTCCGTGCGTACATAACAAATATGATTTTGGTGTACGTACGTAATGAAAATAATATTATATATGGCAACAAATGCCAGATCGATTTAAAAAACACTTAAAAATTAGATTATAAGTAGTTACATATACTTGTATGTATGTAGGTACGGTAAATTAATAGAATTATCTTAATATACACTCATATATCATATATAGATTAAATGCGCACGTCACTATTTGAAACGCAATGCAATAAATTGTGCATAATATTCTCATAAAATTAAATTAAATTTGACAACTAAATGCCATCGAAAGCGCTGAAAAAAGAACACTAATAATAACAATTATATCTATAAATAAAAATATAATTAGTGATAAGACGAAGGTGGTATTAAATAATGGTTCAAAGTAGAAAGTCATTGAGAAAGACTTTTTTGATCGTTTTACAAAAATAATTGACTTTGAGAAAATTCTGAGGGTCTTGCAAGTCAGAAAATTTTCTTGTTTTTTTTTAATTATTTGTTCGTTTTTGTTGCTATTCTTTTTATTGTTGACTAATAAAATCCATCCAATAAATAAGTGAAGTAATAAATTTTGCGAAAATTTTCAAAATTTAATCGCTAAAGTAGTGTTATATATCCCAACAACTTCAAGTAGCTGCATAAAAAATTATTATTGAATGCAAATTCGTTATCAGCATTTTTGGATTAAAATTTCGAAACTGAAAACAAAAAGCACAGACACAGAAACAAGTGGAAATTGAAAGTTCACGAAAGTGATAAATCTTAAGAGCAAAGTCTTAACTTTTATAGCACATAATTGTACGTGAAAAATGGAAAAAAATTAAATTTTATTTACATGGATTCTCTTGCGCAAAAACAAAATGAGAAATTCCCACAATACCAATTTATATTATATAATTTTCACTGATATCGCGCTCGCTTCACATTGCTATCAGTTGCCATTGCGCGATTGAGATTAAATTTTTAGAAAAAAGGAAAGCGAATTCTCTACTGCTACAATAAATTAGTTATAGTATATATACGAAGCACTTCTGTACACTTATACATTATACATTCTTTTATACCAATATATATAGCATATGCATGTAAATGAGCTAAAAATACTTACAAGTTGGAGCATATCAGTATTTATTCTGCAAACCACCTATCTTAGTTGATTTTATATACATATAGTATATACACACATATATTATATTTTGATTTAGCTTTAATTTTATTCGCTTCATCGCAAAGTTATTTCATCGATTTGTAGTTAAATAACATCCACATTTCTATACATATCACATTTCATATATTCCTAAAACTGTTGTTATTGTGTTGAAGATATTGCATAAAAAGGCAGCAGAAAATTAAAACACAACAAATGGGCGAAAATAATAATCGAAATAATTAAATTAAATTCTTAAATCTTATCTGAAATTTTGTAATGCTTTTCGAGCTGATAAGAATGCCGTAGACCCTAAGTGATAACTGGAACTGGAAGATGTGCTTGTTGGGCGCTCAGCTATGGGACTATTTGGAGGTTTTAATTTTTAAGATTCATATTAATAACTGAATTTAATTAATTAATTTTTAGGTAATTGTGATATGGGCTCTTTCGAAGAAAAAGTAGAAAGCTATAAATTGAAAAAAAATTAAAAATTAAAAAACAAAAACTATTAATTACATTAAGCCAAAATAATTTAAAATAAATGCAAATAAGTTAAGCCTAAAATGCTGAAATAAACTTTAAATATACTTATATGCACATATGTAAGTATGTGTAAATTTTCTCAAATGTAATTAACTCAGCCAAAATATCATTTCAGTTGTTTGCTTAATTACAACTAAATACTTATACAAAATTACATACATATACATATATGTGCATGCATGCACCAACGGTGATATCTTTTTAGCAATGGCTTGTTGTTAGGCTCATGGCGCCAATTAAACAGCAATTTTTCGAAATTACAAACACAACATGAGCGAAAATTATAATAAGTAGCTAGTATAGCTAATAACTGTAGCGAGAAAGAAGCAAAAACGCTGTTGCTGTTGGATAGCATGCAAGCAACTGAAACTAATATAGGAAATAATTTGCAAAAGAAGCCATAACAATGTAACGTATACGCCCCGGGCGTCCTAAAGCAGGCGTTTTCACATGTATTTGTATTTACAAATGCGCAGCTAAAGTGCAGTAGGCAAAATAAAAAATAAATAATGAAAATTTATAAAATCGAAATAAAAGATAGAATTCTTTAATTCTTCTTTAATTTTTTTTTAAATTTAATTAATAAAAAATTTCTTCAAAAATTATTAAAATTCACTTGTCCTAATAAAATTATTAAACAATTATTTATTAAATAAAAATTAAAAAATATGTTTTAAATTAAAATTATGTATTGGTAAGCATTTACCCCCTTTCCAAAATTGTTTGCTGGGTAATGCATGCAACAGAAGATATCTTCAAGTATCCGAAACTAAGCAACGCACATATTTCTAACAGTTTGTTTTTATGTATTATATGTTATGACCTAATGTATTTTTATAAGTAAAAGTTTTCACTATACTCTTTATTTTCGTTTACACTACTCATGATTACAAGAATATGCATGCATGCACTCACCCACCCCACGGTGTGTAACCGGTTACTTGTTGCTCTCTGTTAAAAATGTTGCATGCCGAACAAAAGAAATAGTTTTGATCTTGTGTTGCGCTTATTTTCGTATTTAGTGCATGTAGTTTGCTTCAATGTATATACATATGTATACTCAAGTGCAAGTCAATGGACAAGTCACAAAACTAATGGCGAAAGGTTTTATATTTTCTGAGACGGCGGAAAATCTTTATAATAAATATATTGATAATTTCATAGTTGTAGTAAACAAAATAAAATTCAATATTTGGGCTGAAAATAACTAGTTGGGGCCTAGTGTAAAAATAATTTTTAAAATTTGCTATGCTTGTTACTTAAATGGTAAATTTGACATGTTTAATTAAAGAAATTTAGAAATTTTCGAGCTCAATCGATAGTAACAAGTTGCGAACTAGTTTAAAATGAACTAGGCAAAAAAATTTTTTTTTTTTCAAATCAGCTATAAAAGTTGCTAATTAACGGGTTTATTGTAATTCTTTGTATTACAAATTTTTTAAGTTTAATAAGTTCATTCTTTGTTATTAAAGTCAAACAGAGTTAAAAATGCACAAGTCCACAAAAACACCCGTTAAATGTCTTAAATAATACAATTTCAAGGCACTAATAAACACAAATTTACACTTTACTTTATTGCACATACATGCATATATGCCATATTGTATATATGTATATAGACTTTTGTGTGTACTCTTTACAAAAATGTGATAAATATCTTCGTTTAACTAGGTTAGCTCTTTTGTGAGTAAAATTGCTCAGTCATGACCAGACACATGTATATCTGTGTGTGTGCATATGTGCAAATAAAAGCCGGAGCTTTTGTATTCATGTAGGCGCATTACCATATTTGTAAGTTATCAAAAGATTGCTATTATTTGCTAAACGCTATTTGCGTTGAAAGGCTTGTCATTATAACGGATTCGCATATAGTCGTGCATAGTTGTATATATTTGTTTTTAGGGCATTATGGGGATGGAGTTGTGTACGCGTGCTGGTTGCACGTGTATAACAGCCGAATGGAATATGTGTGCAGTGTACTGTACATCAGCTGACAGATTTTTTCATCTGCTATTTCCAGTTTTAATCAGTAGCAAATATTCTATTATTGAAACGAATTTACAACTTAAGAGAAGCAGTGATTCTCTCACTCGTTTTAACTAAAATGTTGTGTATTATAAACTTGTCCCATCCCAATGTTTGTAGAGAATACAGATTGTTTTTATTTTTAATACAATTATATACGCATACGTACATACATGCATTCTTCTTTTACTACTTTAAGTACTTAGATACCATATTTGTTCATGAGCGTTAATAGAGCTTAGCGTCTGCTCTGCCTGTAACTCATAGCTGTGAGCATTTTCTCACTGCCACAACACTCCATGTCTTTTTGTTGTTGCTGTGCCGCTACTATCAACTTAATCGCGTTGTTGACTGTATGATGCGGCAGGTCTAATGCGCAAAACTTAGTCAGCAATTAGCAGATTTATTAGCACTAAATTTCATAAAATAAGCACAATTACTACTAATAATGTTTATTGTTCTTCAGAAAATTAATTAAGGTAGCCGGAAGGGAAGGTGCTAAATATAAGCCAGATTTCGTAGAAAGTTGAATTGTTGAGGAATATTAAGTGAAAATATAAATAAACAAACTTAGATAAAAGAATGTGTGACGGTTTTTTGTTTTTTGGTTTATAGAAAGCGCATAGCACTGCCCGGAGTGGTATTAAAATGTTGAGAAATTAAGCGCTTATTTATTCATTGCTATGGTGTATTTCCTTAGATATAATTTCAATTTTAATTTTCTACAAATTATGCCCATAAAGCCATTAATAAAGATTGGCGGGTAATTTTACCTTGCTGCTTTTTTTCCTTTTCTTTTTCTTTTTTTCTCATGCCTGCCTATACTTAGCATGTGGTATTAGGGCTTGCTGGACGCAGAGACGTTTAAAAAAATATTATTATGTTTGTCAAAATAATCGCACCCTAATTGATGGCTAGACATGCCTTAAAATTAGACATGCAAATCAAAATAGAAAACTTATAGAAAGTGGTTGTAGTACATTTACAACAACTGCGTTGTCAAGATTGTTTTCAATAAGCCTTAGTTAAGCGCAAATGTATGCAAATTTTCATCGTAGAAATACAAATACTTATTTATAAAGTCTTTTTTGTATATAGTATTATATAAAAGTACTGGTAAGAGCAAGAATTGGTTCTAATTGCCTATTAAATAACTCAAATACTTGGTTTGATGCTTACAAAATGCTTCATTTTTGATTAGTTTTAAACATTTCTTATATATATATAATATATATTTATAAGTACATCTACTTTCGCTCAGATTATAATATTTTTAAGCAAAAAAAAAACTAGAGAAGTTTCGTCCGCCTTTTCCATTTATATTTTTTGTGCATTGCATGCGCTTTGGGTTCTTTAAGTGCATGCTGATAAAGTACACCAGTAAAGTAAGTGGGTACAAATAACTAGAAGCATAACACTCATAAAAACATACAACCACATATAACTTGTGTTTTTGTAGGTCAGTTAAATTCCTAAGCGTCATCGCTGAAATATTCTACCGTTACTCTTCAATGTTTAACCCACTGTTTAGCAGCCATTTTTATTATACACAATAAAAAGTGTTCATTTATCTATATTTTTGATTTCATTATATTTATTTTTCCAATGAAATTTAAATCAGCTGCCTAGTGAAGCATGACGAATGCAAATGGCTGAAGAATGGTAACGAAAAAAGTATGAAAAAAAGAGGGCAAAACTAATTGTAGATGTTTTGTTGTAGCATTTATTCATACTTTTGAAGTTATTTTTCGTACTTATTCATATGTATATATGACATACACACAAACATGTATATGTGCGCAAGTACGCATTCTTTTCGCAACCTTGCAAGGTGAAACAATAGACAACAGAGCAGTAGACCATCAAACCAAAGGCAGTCTGCATGCCAGTAAGTAAGCTAGTCATTCTGCTGATTGTTGGCGCTGTTGGTGTCGGAGATGGTAATGGTGTAACCTTGTCAGTTTTTTACTTCTGCAAAGTCAGCAACCACGAAAAGCAACAACAACAATATTTTAATCGCGTGAAAAAATGCATTTATCTTTAGTTATATGTGGTTATTTTCATATATTTTACAGCAAAATTTTTTGGAAAAATATAATTTATTCAGCGAATTAACAAATGCGGCAAATATTTGAAGAGCAACACTAAATTATAAACAGTTTGGAGGTGAAGTTGTCTGCAGGCCAGACATTACTTAAAACTAGAGTTGCCATGATTAATTTGTACACCAAATGTCTACTTATGTCTACTTACATATTTACATGTATAGCTACCATATTCCGACACAATTGTAATGAATTACGCTATTCACAATACCCATTGAACACATACACAATTATCAAATGATAATATTTGCAATATTTCCTCATTACAAGCTTACTTATCAATAATACAGTGTCATATTAGCGTTTCGCTTGATGTACGTTTCTGGGAAAGAATCTAAAAATATTATTACTGAACTGTGCTAAAACAAAGCTATAAAAATATATAGAAATAGATGTGGCGCAAGGGAAATCACAACACTTTGTATTCAACAACGTTGAACTATCAGTAGAACTACTGTGTTTTAATAACTCACAAGCACATGGCTAATAAATTTTTCATTATACTTGACATGTGTACAGTTAGCGCATGCAATAGTAGTGGTTTAATGACGATCGCTGATTTTTAATTGTCAAGTAAATTTTAAAAGGGCATACTTGACGTACCTATAATATATTTTGCAGTATTTAATATACATAAGTGCATTAGAAATTAATATTATTGCTATTTTGTAGCGTGCATAAATATAAAACTTTCAAAAACACATAAATCAAGTGATATACTACGAAAATTAAAAGTAAATAATGATGTCAAAAAAATAATAAAATATATGTGGCACAAAATATAAACTGTATATGTATATTTATATGACAAACCAGTGTAGCGAATCGTGCGATATTTCATTTGAATCTTGGATATTTTTAAGGTTATAATGGAAAATTCATGGAATATAGTCCAGAAATAATTGGTTTCATAAAATAAGTGAAAACAAGTCTAATACAGAGGCAAAAGGAGAGCCTAAGCCTCAGTTTACACTTTTCATAACCTAGTTGAGAATTACGGGCGAATGAGTAACGTAAGAGTGAAACATTGAGTGGGACACTTACTTGAGTTCTGAAAAGGTGAAAGCGACAGAGAAAAACAGAAAGAGGAGAAAATAACTTTAAGAAAGCACCAATTTTCAAACTCTGGCAGAAACATTAGCTGAAAGACCGATATTGGTAATTTAAAAAGCTTCAAATTCTTTAAGACAACTTATGAAATAAAAATAATTTCTTTCTTTTATTTTATATTACTATAATATTCATATAATATGTAATATATTAATATAGTTTTGCAATTATATATACTGGATGCAAAAACGCTCTACATTTTTAGTTCTGTCTGTCAGAGGCTAAGCTCTTTGTTAGTTAACCGCCTGAATGTGACTTCATTTATAATAAATTATTCATAAGTTTGCTGTTGAGGCTTTTAGGCAATATATTTTATTATTTTCTGAAATACTTACCATACAAGCACTAATGCCCGCATCCGGACCAGAGTACTGAAACAGAGTACAGTTAATATACCAGTAAATTACAGTAATTTTCTGGTAACGTTTTTCAGCTTAAAATGCAAAGATTCACTTGAATTGTAAAAACGAGTTATTAATATATGCAAAAAGCATCTTTATTGTAAATCTATTTTTTATATGTTAAACTTTTTATATTTTTTAGTAAATATTTCAAACGGAAATTTAGAATATTCAAATGAAGGCTAACTTCTGTTTTTAAGTTTATGATTTTTCCCACTATAATATTCTACACTGTACTAATTGATTTTATTACTGTTTAGTGCCATCTTGCATTTTCGATATCTAACACTTATGCATATATGTACATAAACTTAAGTGTCATGTCTGCATTGGCACACTACTTCGATTTATAGATATTTTCACAGACAACGTAGCGTTTTAAGAGCCCATTGTTGGTATGACAGACATTATTGCAAGTCGGCGTTAGTGTTTTAACCACATAAAGTGTGAAATTTATGACTCATTCACCGTTGGAATGGCTGTAAATATCACACATGTATGCACTTGCAAGTGTCTATATTTGAATGCAAATATTATGAACCATTAGGACACTAAGAAAAGGCAATTGGCAAAGTTGGCACTTGATTATAATCATAAAGCCGACGAGGTGTCAATAAATGCAGGTGTGCAGGTGGTATTAAAACTATAAGAAAGAATTAAATGTATAATAATAATGTTATCAGTTTACATTTGCTATGAAGCCTCATATCTTTGACGGCTCTACTCGTTGTTTAGCAAAGCTTAACTGACGATTAAGGTGTTGGTTAAGTTAACAATAAGTTTCGGAAATAATTAGATGTATAATAACAAAGAGAAAATAAGTATTATAAGCAATTAGTTTGTATTTGCCATGGGAATTCGTACTTTTGTTGACGGTTAAGGCTTGGTTTTTTCGGGTTTGATTTGTCACTAATATATGGTAATGTCTACCACTGATTGGGCGCATAGTTACTTGAATAAAAGAGTAACGGCAAGAGTTTGTAAAATTCTAAACATGCTTTATTTAAATATATCAATCAGTTATGGTGCCAGTTAAGTATACAATTCACATAAAAACTGTTACTGAAAGTTCCAAGGTGTTAATGAGCTAACCAAATTAATAATTTTCTAAAATTTAGTAGCTTTTTTAGACAATTTACTAATAATTATAATTTTTCTTCTTTTCTTTTCAGGTAAGTTGCTCAATAAAAAAATTAAATGCAGGCAGTGAATTTTTATAAGCGTAAGTTATATAAAAGTTCAGCATATTTCACTTCTACCTTAATGCATCTTAGCTGACAAACTGGAAATGCAATCAATGATTCTGTGTTAATCTTAAAGTAGTGAGACTTATTATGTTGCGCACATAAAAATTAAATGTTGCCAAAGATACATTAGTACATATATAACACGAATATAGAGACAATAAAATGTCTACATTTGTGAGCTAGTTTCGTAAGATAATGACATGTTTCCAGCACTTTTGAATAAATAACAAACAAGTTTTAGAAATTTCGGGTTTCGGGATATAAAATCACTAAATAATAATAATATAGCAAGCAGGTCGAGAGCGAAAAAGTTGAAAACAAAGAAGATAAGCACTTATAAAAGTAACGAAAAAAAAAAACTAGTTGATACCATATAAAAAATCAAAGAACTAGATAAAATAAATAAGAAAGTTGAAACTAAAAACAACACGCCTTCAGCAGCCAAATGTCATAAGAACAAGTATTGAAATGTGTGCGCACAGCATTAAAGTATTTAATTTATGCACAAAAATGTAGTAAAGCAATTTCAAATAGAATAAATTGAGCAAAACATTATAACACCGTCTAGTGACAATCATTGACCGTTGCTTTGGTATTACCAATTTCAACTAAAGCAGCTAACTGTTGCCAAGCGCTAAAGCTGTCCAATAGTAAAAACACAACATTGTCAGCCGAAGTGACGGCGCAGGAACACGAGCAAGTGGTATGAGTAGTAGTAGCAGACAACCTGTTGCTGCCGTTGCTCAGAGACCAATAATGACAAGTTGTCAACTCTAACGCAAGAGTACGCTCAATATTGTGGCAGCGAGTGAAACAAATTGTAGACACGTGAAATTTTAATTAAATTGCTATAAAATAACTGCTTTAGAATATATGCAAAATACTTTGCTGTAATTAATTGCACTACTCAATAATTTTTAATGAAACAAATTAAGCGCTTGCTGCTCTCCACACTTAGCAAGAGAAAAATTAAGTTGCGTAAATCCTGAAGCGGTATAGAAGCTCGATAATTCCTACATGCATTCGTAGATTAATTAGAACCACTTTTCAATTAAACAAAAAAGATACTTGAAGTAGAAAAAGTGCGAAGTAGAACCTTCAAATGAGAGCGTAGAAAGTGCTAGAGACAACATTACTCGCCTTCCACTCATTGCAAAGTGCATACATTCAACTATAGCGAGAATGGACCCTGTACATTTTTTTCTTATGGAAAAATCTGTCAGATTCGTTCAACAATCTACCAGGACTTCTTACAAGGAACACTTAGATCTAAATAGCAGTCAAAGTAGTTACTGATGTTTTCTAAAATACTTAAAATTAAAAAAAAAAAAATTTTGAAATGAAAATTTTGATCTATTTTTTTTTTTTTAGCTTCCAAATATGGTACGATTAAATATCTTCAGCTCAGGTTAAACTAAGAAAATAGTTCTAAAAAATCGTTTCAAATCGTTTTCCACAGTTGCCAAGCATGTATTCCCATATAGTGATGCAGATACCTTAAAAATAGCTCAGCAACTTGTTTGAAATCAATTTATGGAACGGCAGATGTGCATATTATAATATTATTATTTTTTGAACAAACCGATAACCTCCTAGGTCACACTTATATTTATTTATAATACTCAGAGTACTGGCTGCGACTGCAACTTAATCAGTGCTGCATTTTCAGCTGATTTTAAAAAGGAATTAGAGATTAGAATTAGTGAAATTACTTAATATTGTGTTATAGATGCGCATACAGCTTTGAAGAAACACGATTTTCAATTCTTACATTTATGTATTTATGTTTTCGTTGTGTTTTTTCGATTTCGTTTTCAAATAATTTCGTTTTTAATATGCGCAAACATACTGTAATTTAGTTATTATTTACTATATAGCAGTGCTGTTGCTCCTCACGATAGGACTATATATTTCCTAGGCTGACTTACAAGTTGTTCAAATATTTATGAGCATTTATTACATAAGTGCTTATGAATTAGAAAAATAGTATTTATTTTTCGTACGTACGTGCGTGCCACGGAATGTGGTCATGAAATGACAGAAATTGTTCTCAACTGTGCATATATTTAACTATTATTTATATTGTTTGATGAGACAGACAACTTGATAATGTATAGTTGCAAATGTTAGGTTAAGTGCAGATATTTGTAGTTGGTTTATATTAGGCTATGTACAATTGTACTCTACAAGTACTTGTAAATAAAGTGTTATGCCTTGAGTATTCAAATATTATTTAATAAATTGTTATTGAAATATTTTGTAAAAAGCTTATGTCATTATTGTATTTGAGGTATCATCAACTTAGAGTTGTGCTGAAGAAAAACAGGCAATAAGGCTAGCGGTACATTTAAGCAAAAAGCATAACAAGTGTATCAACACAACTTTTCAATTCACAAAGTGCTCAGTCTATATTCGATTAAATCTCTCTCTATTAAATTAACCATGAACAACTTAATTTGCTTGTATGCAAATAAGTCTCACATTATATTAGAAATATTAAAAATTGCTATTTTAACGGTATACTAAATCTCGTTTATAAAGTAAAAAAAAAAAAAATTAATTGCATTTATAATTGTGCACATTGTGGGTTGACAAAGTACCAATACATAAATATGTTTAAGTATGTCTAATCGGTTTTAAGATAGGCAGTAAGAAACCCGTTCTCAGTGTGCTGACTTCAATGCAAAAGATCTATTCAAACAAATCTAATTAAAATTATGCCATTCCTCAAATGGATTACATAATATCTCGTTACGGCTTCCCGGTCTAGTTGTTTATTTGCTTTAAATGTGTGTGGATAAATGCATCTAAAAAACTTGATTTCACATTAGCGATTGGAAAGGTGTTGTGTGGAGAAAATTAGCGAGCTGGCAGGCCCTTTTCGTGTGAAATAGTTATATGGAGATTTTCACAAGTTTTCAAATGAATTACTCTAATGTATGCTCTGCAATGGGCACTATATTGCAACAGGTTCATACACTTATATACATGTATGTATGTATATTGACAGTAACAGATTTTAATTTAAATTGTATTTTAATGCGCTAAATTTCCATTTTCATGGAATATTTGTTCGGAAAATTTCAGCGTGGTGGCAAGTTCGTGACTTTTTGCATTTCTCGGCGATAAAATGGTAATGCAACCTTATTATTTCGAATAATTTTTTGTAATATTACAGAAGTAAGAAAATGTATATAATAATATATTTATGGAAAACTGGGGAAGCGATTGCCGTCATAGGTTTAATTTTCTTTTATATGAATAGCTAAACCACATATATTGAAAAAGATGATTACAGAGATAGATCCTCCCTTCACAACAAAAGTTGCCATAAATTTTCTCACCTTTGTCGCATCAGAACATATATTATAATATAATATATAATCATCATCATCTCTCCAGAGAACTTGTCATAGGGTATAACACCTAACTTTTATTATTTATTAAATTATTTTGATTACTTTACGTCTCTTACGAGGACTATAATATAACTTATTTGAATTTGGTCAAATAAAACTTTGCAGTTGTTCAAATAAAAATAAATGTGTGATAAAAATGTTTTCCATTTAGGCCCATTTTTGAAAAAAACAAAACAACAAAGCAAATATTATTCGTGGACAAATAACCAAATAAGTAGAGATACAGTTGTGCCAAGTGTACCGGAGTCTATATACTTTACTAATATATTATGTATCTATGCATGTTCCAATAAATTTACTTTTCCTTGTGACATGCTACTTTGAGCTTTGTTTAAGCAACCGCTTGTATAAATGTAGATTTTAGTCCGAGTGTATCAGTTACGCCAGTAAACTTTGAACAACTGTTTATGTATTTCTACTATGTGGGCCTATTTCTTCTTTTTTATGATGGCACTGAAGAATAAAGTAAACATTTAATTTGAATGAACGTTTTGACGATATTATCGAAAATATATTTAAGGTTTTTTATTGGCTTTTTCTCGCTTCAATAAGTTTCAATATTTAAGTCCTAAATACTTTTGATAAACAAATAAATGCTTAGAAACCCTTAATTTCCCATAAATTTTTTTCGCTACTGTCTCTGCTATTGCTAATAGTTACTGCTATTCTAGAACTCTCCGACTAGGTGTTCCATTATTCAAATTTATAATTTGTATGTGTGTACATATGTATATATTTCTATGATAACTTCCGAATTTTGGGACGCTCAACATAACGTTTAATTAATTTTATGCGTATTGAAGATATACAAAGTCGTACTTCCTGTTTTCGCCACCAGTCATTTATTTATAAGTAATTCTCAAAATAATTTCATATCATAGACTAACAGTGATGATAAGCAGTCGGGGAATATGATGGCGAAATTTCAACACTTATGTGTATGTATGTATGTATGTATGTTTGTGTAGTTACATGGTAGAGTAATGTTGTGTACTTCCCGCGTTGTTTTGTGCAAATATTTTGTACTTTCTTAGAAGTAAAGAAACAGAAGATAACAAATAGCACCAGCTTGAATTACTTACTGTCTGTTAACAATTTTAAAGATAAGTTGAAACAAATTATTCTGTTGTTTGCAAACTTGTGATGAAAAGTTGGTGGAAATCAAATCTCAAGCATTTGACAGGAAGTTGTTTGTAAAGTGTGAGCTCTTATAATAGCTTTGAAGTGTTCAAAACTAGAAGTGAAGGTTATGTTAAATGCATGAAAATTAGCACTATATTTCCATATTTTAATTAGACTTGCTATTAGGTCAAATTTTGAGTGAAAGCACTTCAAGTATTTTCGTAGGCTGGTTATTTAAGTACGGTTAGAAATTGTTGATCTATATCACGTTCAATTTCATGAGAATATACTAGTTCTAAACACAATATACTCGCTGAAGGTTATATGCTTTGTAGTCTTTGGTTTAAGACTTTCGGAAAATCCTTATGTTAATTTTTCTCTTAGCCGATATGTTTCCCCATTGCAGGAAAAATAATTTTCTAAATAATTGAGGTTATAATAGCTAAAAATAATTATTTGAATACGCGCATGATATCGCATGAAAACCGCATATTTCTTTGTGCGCTGCAAATATAAAAATTCGGAGAAAATACAAAGCTTTTAGCTGCCTCAACGACTTCTCCAAAAATCCATGCATATGCAGATGTTTATAGAATTTGTTATGGCAATTTCACTAATCTAAATAAGCATCTGTTAGCCGGCTAATGAATGCGTTGGATGACTAACTCGTCCGCTTGCAATAAACAAAATTTATTTACACCATTTTCAAACGTTCAAGCAAAAAGGATATCTTTTTTCTCAAAAATGTTTAGTGCCTATAAATACGCATACAATGTGTCACCGTCCAAGATATTAGTGGAAGAAAGCATGAGGAACATATGCTCGAACTACTCTGAACAAATATAAAAAATCGGAAAAGCAAAGCAAATAATCAAAAGGTATCATTGTGTGAGTTTTTATGTTTACGCAGATTTGTCCACATAAAGTCGTCAAATTTAATTTCAGCGATGATGTGAAATGCTAACATATGGTTGCGAAAAAGCGTCATTGTGTACTTACAATAAATACTGCAGAAAAAAAGAACGAAAGAGAACAGGGAAAACAGAAAGCATAAAATACAGATACGCATGCTTGGATACAAAGTTCAAATACACAGACAGACATTGATGGCTGCAAATAAGCAACATGTATTATACTCACATACATACATACATACACATCTACAAAGTATGCATAGTAGCGAGTAGAGAGGAGTATTACAATGTAGTAAAATTATAGTGCTGTATGGAGCACAAATTCTTCAGCACATACACATACACACACACACACACAACATATATATATATATATATAGTGCATTAGGTATGTGCGTGTGCTGATGTGCGTTTTCATTCATATATTCCGTCAACAGTTGTAACATTTTTGTACTACTACATTTAGTTTTTGTTTGACTTTGTTTTTGTTTTTATGGTCAGCGACCACGCGGTGCGCCATGTCGTATGCGCCAAAACCATGGCAGAGCGCCGACAAGGCTGCTTTCTCCCTTCAATGAATTCATTTGTGTATTAGGAGTACTTGTAAATATGTATGTGGAATTTCCTCATAGGTACTTAAGTATCGGCTTACACTTGTATAGCGGAATAAAACCAGATTTTTACGCTCTTAGACAGCTCTCTAAGGCCCAAGTATGTTGTGCGCACTGTTGCGTGTAGCATAAAGCGTATGCTGCAATTTGGTGCTGGTGAGTGGGTGGTGCCATCGGCATTATTACTAGGTGAGTGATGACGCTATGGCACGTACTCGTATATTCGGCATACAGCTGTTATGTGTGGGTGTGTTTATACGGTTTGCAATTTGCGCGCATAACTGCGTCACTGGCTGTCAGCGTGTACGACAAAGAAAAATCGTTTTCTACCATATGTGTCGAAAATTTTCGTGTTTGGTCAACGTAATAATAGTGAAAATGGCGGGCAGTGGGTTGGTGTAATTGAAAAGAAGCGCAAACTTGCTGAAAACATACATTTTTACACTGATTTAGTTTCACAAAATTAGTTTTTTAACACCACAATATGAATTTCATGAAAAACGCTTTCGTTGGAGAGTTTCATAATATATATATTGGAGTAATATTTCATTATATAATATGGGGTTTTCATAATATTCTCTTTGAATTTCAAAGTAAACATCTTTTTTTATTAGTTAGCAAAAAAAAAAAAAAGTTGAACTATTTTTGTTGTTATTGTTTGTCTGAAGAACATTGTATGGAAGTATTATTGAGTTTATGCTTTCCTAGTCATGGGTACCATATGTTTCTTCAATTAGTTTTTTTCGGTTATTAGCCTGTTTCAAAACTTGTTTTGGTTTAGCACATAATTTAGTTAGTTTTAATAGCTTGCCATGTATAATCTACATCTTGGTTACGAAGTTCCTAATTAAATTTTTTTTGCATTCATTACTCAGTGATTTATATTTTTAATGGTGCTCTTTGTTCCAAAAAGTTTTCTTTCTTATATCTACAGTGATTATTTTTATTTCCTTTACAACTTTTTCTTTCTTAAATTTTACTACTATATCAATTATTTATATTAATTTATTTTTATTTTTAAATATTTTATTTCATGATTAAAATACCGATGGGTAAAAATTAATATTTTATACCTTTCAGCTTCTCAGCATATTTTCCATAATTTAACTCTCTGCTTTTTTCTTGCTTCCTCTCAAAATGCCTTGCGTTTTCTTGCAATCTTAAGAGCTTTTTGCAGTATTTTACTTTCTAAACTTTGCTCTTCCAAATAACAAGTTCTCCCACGCACACTCTTCAATGACGCTTCAATGCCATTCAGCTCTTCGAAGAAGAGAATTCCTTTGAAACTCTAGCACTGCAACTATATTTATAGCTATATACAAGCATATATATATATATATATACAAACATATTATAAACTACAAATTGGTTTCTTCCATTTCCGTTGGTCTGACGTCAACGGATACCATACTATATCTGTAACTCCAGTCACCAAATGAATATACACATATAGTTTTGTACATACTTATGCATTTACCATTTGATACAAATAAATGTGGGCTTGCGAAATATCCCTCACTTCACGATGTCACTTCACAGCTGTTTTGCTATTTATTGATATTAATATTTATTCATATATGAATTAGTTTTGTTTCATATTATTTTTTGCACACTTTTGCTTGTCGTACATATGTTGTTTGTTGTTTTGCTTGTTGCATCTGCGCAACCATTTAATATGTAAAGTTATACAGCGCATCAGCATTAGCAATCATCAGCGAAGTGTGTCGCATTGACGCCGGCATAACCTAAATTACTTTTGCCACGAGCTTGCACTTAATTGCTGATTGGCAACAATCAGCACACAATATATATGTTTGTATGTGTCTATACACATAAGTGAATATGATCGATATATATATATATGAAAAAGTATGAGGAATGCTCACATCTGATAGATTTTGATCTAAATTGCGCAGAAGAATCAAATACGCCGAGTAAATGAAAGGCTGCAATAGTCTGAAAAAGTATTGCCGTGGACAAAAATTTATTTTGAGAAAAAATAAATAAATCAGAAGAAAAGATTTTGAATAAAAGTCTATAATCATCAAGTCTATCAACCGCTCAATTTGTTGTAATATTAGTTAACAGTTAAGCGTGCAACAACTAACAAGCGGCATGCAAAAGTCATAATAAACATTAATGTGTGCTCACGAAATGAATCTATTGTTTTGCAATAATTTCGGTTACAGTTGTAATAATTAGTAAAATTTAATGAGTTCAACCTCTGAAAATAAAAACAAAAATAAAACAACAACATCGGTATGACATATGGCTGTAATGCAACGAAACTATCGAAAGTCGACTGCTATAATAATTATCGACAAAGCGCCATATAGCTCTCTGTTTAAGAGAACGATTTCAATTGAGTGAACCCGAGTAATTTAAGTACATTACATTACTTTGCCGCATTAATGTTTCTTTATTTATTGTAATTTTAATGAAAACAACCCACTTTTATTGCCTTTAGAGTTTCCCACACATAAACAAAAACACACTTTAGTCGCCATAAAGTTCATCAGTAATGCTATTCGTATTTAATAAACCGCATTATTGTAGTTAACCACGTCCTACTTTATTTTTGAACTAGTTTTAAGGGCTTCTACTGTATTCATAAATGAAATTCCGTACATTTAACATTTAATCAGGTTGACAAAAAGAACACTCGCTTGCTTAGTAAGTAAAAAATCGCCGAATTCTTCAAATAAAAGCACTGATATGCCTAAGCAAACTAATTTGTTTGCTGATTGAAATCGTGAATGTCTAAAGCACAAGTTAGTAACTATCGCAGTATTGTTTCAAAGCGCCAAAACACCGCTGCACTAATGAAATAGGTTAAGGGAAAGGGTTCACAGTAGACAGAAATACATTATATAGCCTAGGGATAAACACAATGTATGATCGTTTCAATAGCTTTCGAGCTAAGCTTCGCGTTTTCACTATCGCTACCCATGATATTGATGTATACAGTTCAAAGGCTATGTATTAGATCAATGATTGTATTAATTTCTATAATAAAAATTTCTAATTGCAAATATATTATTTCTAAAAGCCATATATATATATCATATATATACCAATTAAAAAAAAAAAATGCAAAATTTAAAAATCTGAAAACCGCGTTGTAACTATTTTATAATTTTCTAAATGGGCAAAAGGTAAAAAAAAAATATTTAAGCAAATAATCGGAGCACTTTGTTATAGTTCTTGAGATTAATAATTGAAGCCAAATGAATAGCTGAAGCATAACAGAGAAAAATTAAATTACAAAGTTCGTCAAAAAAGGCTAAAAGCCTACCTTACCTAAAAAACATTTTGACAAACTTTGCCAAATAAGAACATAGTGTCAACAAGCGTGATTCATTCACGACTCCAAAAAAATTTAAACAATTCACAATAGTATAAAAAGACAACATGTAACCGACTGTCTATTTCGGAATTTTTAGGGCGCGCAGCAATGTGGTCAAGCAAGCATAAAAAAAAAATAACGAAAAACTTGTAATTATGTAGTATATATGTAGTATATATGTATCTATATGTATTGTCTTGAAAAAATGTATTGCTTTATTTTGAAAAACTCCTGGTTTTTAATTTTCATATAATAAATTTTTTTTAATTTTCATTAATCTTTTTTAATATTTATTTTATTTTTAAAATTCATATTATTTTTTTCTATTTTCTTTTTATATTGTTTTTTTAACTTTTTTTCGCGCTACTTTTTGCTGCTTTTGTTTCATCTATGTCCAAATAATTTGTTTTATGTCCGTCGGCAGTATTACGACTACGCTTGTTTGAGCCAACAAAAATAACCAAAAAACTGACCAAAAAAATGGACCGATCGACCAACCACTCACTCACTTACTCACTCAACACTTAATCATTCATTTATGCCAAACTGCAAATTTTCATTTTGGCATTTTGGTGAAAGTGTAATAGAAAGGCGAATTCGTAGAATTTGCAAAAGGCTTGTTGCGAAATGCGCTACGAAAAACCAAAAACAATTGAAAAACAACAAAATACAAACGAATGGTTAAGTATTTAAGTGTTGTTGAACAAAGCTGTTAAATGGTGATGAGCAGAAATTATAAATGTATATTTTAAACGAGTGAAAAATAAGAAAAATATAAACTATAATTATAGTGTGAATTTTAATGAGGCTTGAAATTTTTGAACTAAGCGAAATTGATACGAAATTATAATTTTGGAAAAAATAAAATAAAATTTTAAGCAGCAAGAAGCGTATAAATGAAAATGAAATAAATTTCTTGAAATTATACAGTTTGGAAAATATCGACTTATGCCATTTTGTATGAGTAAACTTATTCAGATATTTATTAGCCATGTTTGCAATCTTCATAAATATATGCAACAGCATATTAATGCACAAAACGGGTGCCAAACTCTTAACTAAAATATTTTTCAACTCAAAAATACTTCAGAAGCGATCAGGCAACTTTCTCTAAGAGGTTTTAAGGTCTTAAAGGTTCGCTGCTTTTTCTATTAGAAAATTCAACTGACTTTAAGATAAGTCTATATTCAAATTCTTATCCCCATTTATCCACATATTCGACCTTACCAACGCCACTGTCTTCACTAATCAAAATTAAACAAACATATGTACGCGCATAACCGTTACTCGTTGTTTCAGCAGCATTTATGGTAGTTAGCGCACAAAATGATGTGTAAGCAACTGAACGATTTTGCCATTTGTTGTTGCTATTGCTATTGCTTTCTGTGACATATTTGTTAGTTAGCGTATTTTGTTGGCGAACTTCGCATACATATATCATTCAATGTACGTGTGTGTGTGACTCGTTGACTCCGCTGTCTAGTTTAATGGCTGAGACTGCAGCCAATCAGTTTTTTCGCTGCAAATTCATGCAATTTTTATTTGCTGTTGCTAGCGGGTTTTTCACCTTGACACCACATGCAGCAGATACAGATGACTCTTATACAGTTTTAAATGCTCGAATGAGCGCCTCAACAGCGACATTGTGCTTGCATACACACACATACATACATTCCACCGATTTTGTGACTTGGTTTAGCAGGAGTGAGAGGCTGGCAGATTAGCGCGTGTTTCAGCAGCGTGTTTGATTATTCGACTTGATATGACTGCATGCATTCAATGGTACACACACACACACGCACACACACACACAAACATGCATGCACATATGCAGCTGCGAAGATATGTATGTCTGTATTGATTGTTTGATTGGAATGTTTTTATTTGCAAAGCCGGTCTGTGTTTGCGAATTCTGCCTTTTTTCCAGTTAAATTTGCTTTGCTACAAAATATTTTCCTTCAAATAATATGCAAAAATATGCATAAAAGTACAAATTATTTTTTACAAACATTGAAGCATTTATACATACACACAATGTGATGTATTTATTGTGTTTTATTTTGTTATCTCATCTTTCACTTTTGATGCAACATGTTTCATACATTTGATTTTACGTTAATGAATAAGTGTCGTATGTATGTATTTGTTGGTTTATTTGTTGCTACTCATTCATAGTTTTTTTCTAATCACTATCGACTATCAATTTTGCAGCTCGAACGACCTTCGTTTTAATTTTCTTCACCGGTTTAGTGTTGCTGTTGCCATACAACACGGTTACTTTTATTTCATATATGTACATACTATGTACATATATGTACATGTATACATTATATACTTTGTGTATGCATGAATAGTCACAAACTGCAGCCGCTGTTGCTGCTATTGTTGTAGCATGATTGCAATAATTGCAAAATGTTTGCCATTTCATGGGTATTTGCATTTTTTTGCCATTTTATTTGCCATTTTTGCAGCGATTTTTGCACCACACTTTCTGACGGTGACTATAGCATGCGATTTTTTTTTTATATATATATATATTTTTGAGTTTACTCATATTAAAATATATAACATAGTAGTGACGGAAATCGGTTTTATTTCTTTAATTTCAAATATTTATTTGTCAATTTTTATATATGAGTATTTTTATAATTTTTTTTTTTAATTTTTTTTTTATTTTTTACATAAATTTTTTTCTATTTTTTAATTTTTTTTATTAAAAAAAAATGCAATATCTGTACAGCCACGCCATGAATTGCAAGTAGTTTTTAATTATAATTGAGGATTGTGCTATTGAGTGATTGCATCATTGCATTGTGTTATTGAGCTATGTAAAAAAATGAGGAGTTGTGAGGAACACAACTAATAAACACGACAATGATACACACAAATGATTGCAAAATAAGTTAAAAAAATTTTTTTTTAAATAAACATAAAAGATATTTATGTTATTGGCAGTTGCAACTTCATTAGCAATTTTTGCGAATCTTTTCCAGTTGGATTATTTGCTAAAAAATGCTCTGAAGCGCTATTGTTTGCGTTTTGTTGGAGTTTTGTAAAAAATAAATTGTAAAAATAATAATGACAATATCAACTTTCAATAATTCGTAGTGTTGTTGCCCAAACAACAAAATTAAAGCAAAACTTGAAAAAGAAATTTTAAAAGCAATATTTAAAAAAAAAAATATTTAATTAACTACTTTTGCTCTTTTTACTTGAAACATTCATCGCTGATTTGTTTCAGCTAAGAAACTACTGCACACCACTCACTTCTGTGAGCCGTAACAAGTCAGTAAATTTTTAAAGCCGCTGCACTCATCACATATACAGCAGCACACACCACCTTCACTGCATAATTTTTTCCAATTTCTTTGCATTTGTTGTTTTTTGCATATATTTAGCCAACAAACCGCACCAATACCCAATCCATACAGCTTTTCTACAATTTTTACACACACACACACACACTTACACATCTGAGACATTTGGAAAGTTGCATAATCCGCTTAATAATAAACTCTATGTTAATCAGTATTCGTGTAGCTAATCAAGCGAACGCATTAATGAAATGCTAGTGTACAGTTAAAAAAAAAACACAACAGCAACAACAAATCAGCAATCAGTCAAGCAACTCAAGCAACTCAAGCTAAGCTCTCACTCAAAACACAATCACGCAAATATATGCGTGTATAGGTAAGCGCAACAATCACGTCAGTCAAATCGAAATATTCCTAGGCTTCAATTTCTGCCTTGGCTTAAGTTGTGCTGTAGTTGCAGTCACTTTTCAACAGCTTTCATTGCCGCAATTTAATTTATTTTACTAGGTTTCATTGTTTTATATTTACTCCTTTGTTTCTTTATGTTCGTTGTAGTTGCTTTATTTATTGCGGCGCTCATCCCGCCAGGAATGTTGGTGGCTACAGATAATTAGCAATACGTATTTGTGTATTTGTGTATGTGTATTAGTGCCTCTGGACTTTCTACTTTTATGCCAATGTATTTAGTAATTATTGTTGCAGCAACATGTTGCACGTGATGCACAAAATTCCACAGCTGTTGCAGTGTTTCTTGTGTTTCAGTAACAATTTGCCGTTGATTAACAACCTCCTTGTGGCATTTTGGTGAATGTAAAAACTTTAATGAAATTCGGTATGCACTATACTTTAAGGGTTGATTTATGTGTCTAAATGGAAATTGCTTGATAATATTTATTGCTTGCGAAAGTTGCTAATTACGCACAGCAATTATTCTTTTGATTGGATGGTTCAATTAGAATGGAAATTTACGCAATTATTTTTTATTAAATAAAAAACTGTTGATGAAATCTTAAATTTTGTAAAGAGGAAATTAAAAAGGAAATGAAATAAAAAATTTTTAATTCAGAAATTATCGAAATTAAGTTCATGTTATCGATTAATATACACATAGACATAAGCATATCGCAATTTTTTACGATAAATTTAAGACTTTTTTGAGTTTGTAACCATGTGAATTCAAAACATATATGAAAATAACAATATTTAATAAAATTACTTTCTATAATAATATTTAATAAGTTACTAAACAATATTATTTATCTTGAACATAAATAAACACCGAAAACACTGAAAAAGTGGGAGCAAAAAATTACGATATCAGAGCATTGCTCGAAAGCGTTAAACTTTTAACAAAATTCAATCAAATTTCATAAAAAATATCGGAAATAACACAGGTTTAAAAATAACTACAAACATATTCTTTTGTGTTTTTTTATAAAAATAAAAATAAATAAAAATATAATATAAAAAATATAGCATAAAAATTTATAAACTTTTTTTTTATTTCACAATAATACATAAAAATGCAGTCATTTTATTTGTAGTATAAAAGCAATTAATAAAGTGAAGCAAAGTTGAATTTTTTTATAATGTTTATACATTAATTGCAAAAGCTACAAATGGCTTAAAAAACTCACACGGCATGAGAAATATGTATGTGCACACTTACCATATACTAAAATGTACTAAACCATTAACATCACCAGCAATTGTACTGTTAATAAACTCCTTTTTTTCATTAATATAAAAATTCAAATATAATATATGATAACTATACCAATGACCTAAAAATGTGACCACATGACTGGTGGAGCACATTTTCTCACAGCAGCCGTCTAACCGTGGCCATAAATATACTTGACTAAAATAATTTCGAAATGAGAAAAAAAATTAGAAAAAAACATTTTGTTGGCCATTGAAAAGCGGAAAGCGGTGAAATAAATAACTGTTAATAAATTAGAAGCCAAAAAGCTGAGCAACTCTGAGGTCACAATTATAAATTTTCGTTTTCATTTTACACACGATTCTCGCAAGTCGGCTTCACATAATGAATATTTTTCAAAAGAGATTAGCTATGCATTGCTTTTGATCACGTCTAACTGTATACCAGAGCATATTTTTCATAGCATTTTATATATATGAATATATTTATATATGAATATATTTTTTGAATTTTGTTTGCGGTTACGCAAAAGCCATTTCCCATTCACTGCATCAAGTAATTAGTTCCATAGCTGAATCGAAATAGCACAACAGCTTAAAAGTGAAAATGAAACTTAGTGGCGAAAAAGCAACAAAAACACAGAGCAAAAATCTTACATAGAAAAGGTGGAACTGTTTGGCGCAGCACAGCAGCAGCGTAAGTTTTGCGACGAAGCCGGAACCGCATGACAATCATTCCAGCCTTTTACCCGTTTTCAACTAAAAGTATATGGCTTGAGCCCAGCTCAATAGCAGTGCTGAATGAAACTTCTTTGCTCATATTTGTTACCGATTGCAGATAACATTCCACAACTAATGCTCCGAACACGCTCTACAGGATTATAGAAAATCTATTATTTATTTAAAATTAGAATAGTATTGACACTGTACAGGTGTGAGCAAAAAAAAAAAACAGATAAGTAAACTGTTCTAAACCATATTTAATATGTATCGAAAAACCCTGTTATCATGGTCAGGTTCGAACCATTATATCCGAAATTGATATAATCGGTGATGCTGCATAACCTCTGGTCAAAACTCCTGCTTTATCCGACTACTATTTTGTATATTAAATTATATATCTCAAGAAAAGGTGATATAAAATATGTTCCAACCTCTTCATCGGATCTCTTGAAAACGTTAGTGCATTCGTCCACATTTTACATTTTAATGAGAACCCAAGTCTAGAAGCACAAAGGAATTGCAGAATTGTTGAATAATATAAAAAGTGAAAGATCATTAACTCTAGATTAGAAGCTGATACTGGTTATTAAGAAACTTGAAAGTACTATATGGGTAAAATAAGAAGAACATATATAAAAACAAAATATCTGCACCCTTGGATGTGGAAGAAATGACTTCTTTAGTACCTTCTAAAAGCGCATAAGTCGAGAATTGAAAATTTCGAATCTCGAATGTAAAAGTAAGTTTTCCTTATTAGATTCTAGTTTGATGGCTTGAATTATTTATAGTTCAAAAAAATATCGGAACACCTTCCTATAATACCTATATCTAAGAGGTCTCTGGATCTTACTATAGTCATCTAAACCTCATTTATTCGCGTTATTCTAGAGTCTAATTATTTAAAATAGATCTCATTTTAGCCACTCAGATAATATTCTTGAAGATAATGTGTAGAGTTTAATAAGAAATTACAAATATTTCTCTCTTCACTGTACAAACGCGCACATGTCAGTTGGGATTATTCACAAAGAACTTTTACATAATGTTGAAGTTGTTTTCATTACTCTTTAAGCATATTCAACGCTTTAGGATTTTTTTAGATGTACGTATATATAGTATCTACATACATATATAGCAGTGTGGATGAAAACTTAGTCCATTCAGCGTGGTTAATCAGTACAAATAAATCCATAATTAAATTAGTGCTAACGCCTTTGTTAACGCTAGACTTTTATCTCCAATAAGCACATGAAGTTGAAGAAAAAATGGGTAAACTACAGCAGGAAGCTAAGGCAAAGACTTGTAGAGCTATAGGGAATTGACTCTGAAGGGTGCTGGCGCAGGAAGGAGCATAAGAAACGATTAGAATGCATTACTAGAATGTTCGAGACATCACATACATACATTCATATTTATTGTGTATATTCATGTATAACACCAACCATTAGAACTAATGGCGATTGTTGTAAGTGGCAAACTCATGATGATATCGTGTAGCGGGTGAGCGAACAACATCTGTACCATACACACAGATCTACACTGGTGTTTTAATTGTGTCAAAGCAAGTACCAAATGAAATTAGTTCATATGCTACTAATACCTACTGCCACATTGCGGATATGAGTGCTGCCACAGCCGTCGCTGCTGGTGGTGATGGCGATAAGCTGACGCAGTTTCAATGTCGCGTTCTGTTGGCGACGCTTGTTGGACGTATGTTGCTGTGTAGCAGGCGGCGTCATTAAGCTTAAGCATCAACTTGCAGGCATTCACTTCCATTTAGCCGTAGTCGCCCACGCGTTTTAAGCGTACATGTACATGTGCTCATGTGCGGCGTGAGCGCTTGTGGGTGTGTGGACGACGAGTAAAGCGTGCAGCAACAGGCGTTACTAATAAACTATACATACATACAGTTATATCTGCGTTGCTATTTTTATAAAAACCGGCATGAATTTGGCGGAACTAACGCACATGCACACACGCACGCACACACACACCCTTTTGTGCGCACTTGCAATGCTAGCAACAGAAATCAGAAGCAAAATATGCGCGTCATAGCGCCTACCGCCAACTAACAGTTCCGAAACATCTTTGCTGCCGCTCATTTGTGCTTCCTTGCTGTCCTTTCTTTCGTGCAACGCGTAGGCGTAGACATTTGTGGGTGACTAGCGCCACAATCAGCAGCAAGCTCATCACACACTTTTACTTATCAGCTTTCAATGGAGCACATCCTTTAGCCCACTTGAGCGCCTTTGCGCCTGCTTAACGCCTCAAATGCATTGGTGTTTGTTATGCGCTGCTTCCGTGCGTCAAACGCGTTGTTGCGCTGTTATCTCATCGCCCGGCATGCAGCTGCTGTACAGTGTATGTGTGCGTGTGTGTGTGTGTGCGTGTGTGTGCAGACGATATGAGGCAACCGGCTTTTCCACTCAGCAGCAGTAGCGGTCGTCATATGGCTCAAATAGGTTTAATAATAAATTGTGATAAAGCCATCAGTTGGCGACTGCCCAGCTGGTTGTTTACCTATGTGTGCTTTTGAAAAATGCGTATGTGTGTGAATACCGGCAAATTGCTACTACCTACGTTTAGTTCCGTTCTCTTTTGCTAGTTTTTGCTCCTTTGTAATGCTTTTGTAACATTTTTGCATATTTACGTAAACAAGTTTTGCTGTGAAATAAACAAAAAAAAAAAAAGAAAAACTTACAATTAATACAGTAATCAGCAGCATGACTCGAACTACGCGCGACCACGTGCCGGATTTGCTGTAGATAACTTATAATTTTTTAATTTACGATTGCTGAGTATGGGATTTCCACATTTCTTAGAACTCATTCAGTTGCCAGAAGATAAAAAGGTGTGGCTTTTATTGGGGATTTTATTTTTTTAAGATAAAAATATACTCAAATTTAAATCCAGATAAGTGCAAAGGTATAAACAAAATAAATTTAATTAAAAAGTCATTTTTGCCAGAGGAAAAGAATCATCTCATGTGTAAAATTTTACGTTTTTTTTTTTTAATTATAATAATATGGAAAAAATTCTAGAACTACTTCTTAAAATATAGATAGTATAAGGTAATAAAACCAATACAAATAAAATAAATATCTTCAAATAAAAATGCCCGCGAATTTCAGAGCAGTTAGATTAGGTAAGTTAAGATTTAAACAAGTTACTCTCGAATAAGTCCAAAATATGTGAAACTTGTTAGGTTAGGTCTGATTGCATTTTGTTAAATTTCTCTCGTCCAGGCTTTATTGAACTTGTATTTGTGTTTATATATTTTTTATATTGTTTGGAAAAATGCAGTTTCGCGAAAAATGCTTTTAAAGTTTAACCAGCTGAAGCCGACAGAGCTAAGAGCTTAGGCACTATAGCGAAAAACAAATTTTCCACTATTCTACCCATTGAATAATGCTTTTGGAATCCTAAAATGTACTTTTAGCCAAAAAAATTCTTTTTCGATTTTTTGAAAATCCTAGACTGGCCTAATCCTTTAATTTGAGTAAATTTTTGGTTCCATTCCATTTTTGGTTCCGGTAAAGGAATACTAAAATTATTATGGAAAAAGTTTGATTTTATTAAATCAATAATTGGAAAGCTCCATCATATAGAACATATTTCCATAATAAAGAAAAGTACATAAACATTTGTTGCAAATAGATTTCCTAGCAGCAGTCACTATAAATAATTCGAAATTCAGCATAACATCCGATTGCTCGCAGTTTTCACGATAAACCAAAAGTGGACCGTGTTAAGCACTTAGATTATCATCAGTGCACCTTTCTTAAACTTTCTTAAACCAAATACCACTAGAAAGGTTAAAGCTACCCTTAATACGAAGTAGAAGAACTATTTTGAAGTGAATAAGTGTAAAAAATTAAAACTGTGTTGCCACATATTTTTTTTTACTCAAAAATTTAAATGCATGTTTGATACATAGTTGACCTATAGTTGACCTATAGTTGACCTAAAGAAAATTAAAAAGAGTGAAACATATTAATACTTGTTGATTTGAATTCATTATACATTTTTGGCTGGAAACATAATATTGAATTTCCAAATAATTTTAACGGCACCCTAAATGTTGTTATAGTACTGTTATATTTTAATAATGTATTCTGCTTAATTACCTCTCCTAAACTGTATAGTAAAAGCATTTACGATATCTCCTACCATCTTCTTCCCTCATCAACCACCCATTCAACCGCATCCAATCATTATGGGGAACAAACCGCAACGATACCTGATATAATTAGAAGTTTCAAGGCATGAATACACAAACAACTACATGCGATATCCATCAATTCATGAATCGTCAAATCAACATTTGAAACTCCCAACAGTTATGCGAGCATATAGATGGGAGATTTGGCAATTGACTACGGTTTTGGTTAATTGACGTTTTTCGGTTGAGTTTGATCGTTGGCGGCTCATTAGCCAACTTCTTTACGCCCAACACGTTTTCGATGTTTGCTCTTTTTTCACTTTTATTTCTTTATTTTTTGACAAACAACAAATTTCTATAACTTCGTTTTATTTCTGGTTAAAATGTTTTTACGATTCGCCATGGTTGTGCTTGCAATGCTGAGTGTGCTTTATGATGGTGTTGTTGCCGTTAATTTTTTGACTTTTTTATGTGTCATGTGTTGACTGAACTGCGTACTTGTGTGTGTTCAATGTGTCTACTCTTGAAGAGTCAGCACAATTAATGAACAGTTAAAATGAGTTGCACGCGCTACGCGTGCGCACCTCAGCAAAATACGAGTGCACACAAACACGCTTGAGTAGCTCATATGTATGTGTGGCATACTTGACTGTGATCAATGCAGCACCATAGCGCTTCAACGCAACCAACGGTATATGCTGAATAAGCTGCGGCAGTTGATAGGAAGTGCTACCACGGCGGTAAGCACTTTTAACAATAATGCGTGCCAGCATGCATACCCGATTTTATTTCATGCACTTGCTTTTATTTTATTTATTTTTTTTATCACGTTATTTGCTCTACTATGTCTGCTTATGTGATCTACATTTTGATGAATTTGTATATATTAGAAGCTTACATGTTACCCTTTAGGAAATATTTGAATGCAGTTCCACTTTAGAAATTTATGAACTTGATATAATGAGTATGTAATAATATAGTATGTAATAATATGTTCACATTAAAACTTGGAGAGTTGTGGTGCAAGCTGTTAGACGGTCGAATGCAACCAAGAAATAAATAGATTTTATTTCATAAAACTGTGGAGAATTTCAGCACTGAATGCTAAATGAGTGAACTATTTATTGTCTAACAAAATTTATTTAATTATATAAACAATGTTTTTGCTTTCCAAGTTGTCAACCTCTTGCCCTCATTTTTTGTAGAGCTTAAAACTCCTCACGAGGTGCCCCTACACAACTTATGGCTGCTTTTTATTGCACGCTGCCTTCGTATTATATATAAGGTGTTGCTGTCGCAATTTCCGATCGAATTAAAAAGTATTTAATAATAATGTTGAATGGAAAATGCGGTTATATGCATGTAGAGAGTGTACACAGTGGCGACGGTCTGCTGGTGGGTGAGAGTTTCTAGTTTCTGTCTGCGGGGCACGAACAAATACATGCAAATAAGAGCTGAAAATGTATGTGTATGTGTACATGTGTGTATGTTGGCAATAAATTCAAGCATAAGTTGATTTTGAAGTACTTCTTTGATTTAATGTATTGCATTTACAATTTTGTTTTGTTTTGAATATAAAAACGACACCACAACAATAACAATTGTGTGCTGGCGGCTTCGTGATGACGGCAAAAGCTGCTCATGGTGTTGATGATGAAGTTGCTGGATATTGGCACTGTTGTTAATGGTAATGTTGGTAATATTGGCCAACACGTTGACGATGATGTTGCACGTAACGATCAGCAGGAATAAAGTCAAGCGTCAGGCGAACGGTGGGCCATGGCGAGCGATTGCAGCGCACAGCAGTGCTTTTATTTGCTCTTGCTGCTGCCATTGTCGCGCCGACAACACTTAGCAACTTTCTCATTCAAGCCGCTCTATTTCATTGCTTTTTGTTTCATTATATATATATAGATATATAACACACATGCACTTTGTAGCGTTTATTGTAGCATGGCTTTTGATATATAATATAACTGCTTGTATGTATGTATGTGTGTACATAAAAGCGCTGCATGCACGTTGTGTGCGTATAAATAGCTCGGTTGGTTGGCTGACTGGTAAAACCGAATAGTCACAAAACAGCAAGAAAAACAGCAAGAAAAACAACAACAACAACAAATCGAAACAACAACATTCTGCATGGAAATCAAAGCGGCAACAGGCAAAAAATTTATAATGAAGTTACGTACTGTGAATTGTGGGAGCACCTTTCACTTTAATCGTGCAGTTTATATGTAAGTACGTGTATGTATGTATGCGTCTGCATATTTATGTATGTGTGTCATGCGCTCAAGCTTAACATGCAGCTTATTAGTATGAATGAAAGGATATGCTGCCTACTAAATGCAACGGAAATAGCTCTTTTGCAGTGATCTAATAGTGGGTGTCTCGCATGGCATCATGCTAATTTACTGTAGTTTATATATAATATAATATAATGCATAATAAATAATATATATATATATATTATGTGTTTATATATGTATACATATGTATATATATATATGAAATTCAGCGCGCATACTATGTGCCTTTACCTAACCTTAGCTAGTTAGAAAACAATAAGCGTAATTGAAAGAAAGTCGCACTTGCTACAAATTTATATAATAAAAGTAATAGTTTCATGGCTATTAAACAAATTTTACTATTATTTAAAGACAACAAGACAAAAAAATAGCAACTTCCTTTACTTTATATACCTACGTGTATATTATATATACGTACATATATACCTTATAAACATAATACAGAGTAAAAATATACTACACAAATATATTTTTTAACCATTTAATATAAATTGAATTATTAAAGTTATAATTTGTTTCAATTTCAATCATTACTAGGCTTTGACTTTTTTACAAAGGCGCCGCTTTTATCACCTTTGCGCCTTCAAAATTTCATTTTCATTGTAATATTGAACTATTATGTATTTTTTTTTTTTTGCTCTTGCTTATTATTGAATTAAATAAGCGGCACATGACAAACATTTTTTGCAAGTACAATCTATATAATTATTTAAAAAAAAAACAACAACAGAAAAATCACGCATTCGCAATCAATGCAGCCGGCGCTTTGAAATCAATTTTTTGCGCATATAATAATAATTGTTGCCCCCAGCGATTTTTAAACTATATTTCTTTTGATTGTGAGGTGCAGTTGTATAACAAATAACCACTTACTTTTGCGGCTTCAATTTTTAATTGTATTTTGCTACGCTCATAATTTAACTAAATTTATTTTATTTTCTCATGTTTTCCGATTTCATTTCTTTTTATTTCCAACTTTTTGCTTTTATACGCTATTGTTGTGTTATATTTGAAAAGATTTCAACTTGAGAGTGACATATTTGGGTTACTTACCAAAAAATCCAGCAATTCACCTTCTCTATTCGGCGTTTATTTTTTGAGCAATCTATGTGTTACTGATATGCTCTGAAGGTGCTGAATAATTGTTATTTATCGATCGTAGAGAATCGCTTATGTATGCATTATGCCGTTTTTACCGTTGTTTCGCCTAAAAAAAACAAAACAAAAATTAAATGAATATTCGTATAATACATTTTTAAACTAATTGTTAACTCTATTATCATACTTTTTTATATACATTTTATTTTATTAAAGTCTGGTGAAGATCAAATTTAAATAAATATACTCTTAGTGCATTTATAAACTCTTTGTTATATCTTTTATAAGACTTTTATAAACCTTCTATAAAGAAATGTTTTTAATATTAATATTAAATTTGCTTGTTAAAGATTCCTGAGTCTACTTTCTCTAAATTTGCATGTCGCTTTCAATTTTGCGCCAAAAAGATGCAAAAATAGTTTGATAGAAGATTTGCCGAATAGCAGTCCTAGTACTCATATTTATCAGTTCATAACTTGTATCTACAGCATGCCAAACCAGTCTATACAATCTATACCAGCAAAAGATATGAGTTGATAACCCACGAGAAGACAGATCGACAAATGTCGATCAGAAATTGAACAGTTTCACAATATCAGAACTGTTATATTGGATCTATTAAAACGTTTGGATCTGTTCATCACTCAATTATCAGGAGCAATTTAAATGCTTTTGTTAAGATTCGAGGAGTTTTTGAAAAGACTATTGTTTCCAACTAACTTTCAAAATAAATTTGGTATCCGAGGCCTTTCAGTCTAGTACCATTTTAGTCAGGAATATCTACTTATTCCGCGGATTTTTTCTGAGTACATATATTGTTATCCTAAACCTACACTCCCTTTCTATGCAAATATCAGTTTATAATTATTAAACGACACCAAATTCCATCCATTACTATTCCGAATTATAACCCAGTGAGTGCATATATGTCATATATTCTTTTCTAATATTAGGATTATAAGGTTGCTATAATGTCCACGACACCTTTATTGTCGTATTTACAAATAATGCATTTCACGCTGTTGCTACCCCGATAATTATGAAAATGCCCGACCATAAAACGTATTTTCATGCATCATCAGTTTATGTAAATTATTTTAGGCCTTTTCGAGTCTCTGTTCAGGCATTGACGTCATACAGCGTACCATTTATGCCCGAAAACTAGTTTCTAAAAAAATATTTACGTGCACATATATTACAATAATTACTAGCTGTTGTCATAAAATTTTTACATACTCCTGCTTATACCTATTTTAAGATTTAATACAAAAAAATTTAATTAATTCATAACACCTTCTACAAAGGATTCATGTGTCCCACTTTATGGATAAACAACAATAAAAGTTTTGTTATATTTCTGCAAGTAATTTGCATAATGGTTACATTTGTTTAGCGTTGGTTTGCCTAGGTTTCGACACTTATACATTAGAGTTTAATATTGTCTGAGAAAACCTTAAGGTCATATATATTATTAAACAGCTGCCGCATAACACTGATGCATAAGCAGCGTGAATAGCGTGTTGCTTAAGTTAAGTTATGTGTGACAGCCTATTATAATAATCTAATAACACTAAATGAGAATCCATCAGTAATGATGCAAACTTTTAAAAGTAAGCTAGTGAGTGCCAAAGGTCAGTGCAATTAGAGAACTGCAAGCCAAACACATGTTTTTTTCAAGTATTTTTAAATTGAAAAGTAGACTTGAAGTCATTTTACTTTCTTAAAAAAATTTACCAAGCCAAAAAAAGTAGATTTGACACCATTTTTCTACTTTTACTCAACAAATAATGTAATTTAAACGACTTGCGTAATATTCTATATATGCTCAAATATTTAAACCCTAATAATTACGTCAATTTGTATACCGGTAAGTTAGTTACTTGTATATTTGCATGTACCAACGGTACTATGCACAAATATATACACAAAATTAAGACACATACACGCTTACTTATGCAAATATGCATACAATTTTATGTAAATAAGTTAAGCACATTCCAGCAACCTGCCAAGCAACTAACCATTCAAGCAGAAAGCGTCAAAAATTATTTGTGTCAAAAGAAGTAGAAAAGACAAGATTCAGCTTAACGGTGGGAAAAGCCAAGAAAGTCATCTGAAAAAGGAGCTACAAAAATGTTTATGAGAAATGGCTGAAGTAAGCTGAGGTTGAGTTGAGGAATGAAATTATATTGTATTGTGAAATGTTGAGTGTTTTGCAGGCTGCAGGCAGGCAAAGGTGAGGTTAGGTGAGACGTTAGGTTGAGGGCGCACCTAATACATATTGCTGGAGTAGATATAAAATTGTGCAGTGAAGCGTTAGTAAAAATAATTATGTAAATATTATGTAGTTATGAGGAAGTTGGCTGTGGTTTTAATACTATTTATAATTTTTTAATACAGTAAAATTAGTGTAAATGCCCCATACTAACTTATTAAACAAGAGACTGCAGAGCAACTTAAACTTCCTGTAAATGGAACGAAAATTGTGCTAATATTGCTTGGAGGGTTAGGCCAGTCTAGAGCGAAAAAAAATAAAAACTTTGACAATTTATGCTGGGGGTAAGGAAACAGTACTCGAATTTCTTTCTTCCAGGCACTACTTAACATATGTATATTTGAGTGCATAAAAAATTTCATATTGATATTTCAATACACTATTACATACTTTTTTGAATTCGAATTTTTGAAAAATTTTCGAGAATCCCATAACCAACAATTAAGCATTTAACGAAATCTAAATCACCAAATGAAAACCACATACATCGTATGTAATGAAATGTCATTAATGACACCGAGAACACCGCAAATACACAACCATTCACAATATCTGCAGATGAGCATAACAAAATTTCTAATAAGCTGATCGATTAGAGGAACCTGATCAGACCCGAAGCGATTGCGTTGTCTCATACCATATATAGCTATTGGAGTATTGTTGTTATTGCATTTGGGATGCGCTCATCATTAACGTAAATACAAATAAATAATCAACATGAAAATGGCAAAAAGGTTATTCACCTGTTACACACACACATCGTAACGTGCAGCAGCAGCAGCAGCAGCAGCAATAACAAAAATAGCATTAAGCTCATATGCTCTTTATGGTTGTGAGATAAATATGAGCAGCGGCTTTTAACATAAATCGTCGCGACCACCACCAGTACCGAGCGGCATTCGCAGTTGCGTTGCGCCCGGGAAATGTAGAAATGCTCAGTTGGTTGGACGGACGGCGAGACGAATGTACAAACAAATGAACGGTCAGTTGTGTTTAACAACAAACTTGAAATCACGATCCCTCATATGAGCAAAGAGGAAGCAAGCAGCGAGAAAGACTACACATACATAGTGTACAGATGCTTAGCTATATAAAGGTGTGCAAGTTTTTGTTGGCGAACTTTACCTTGAACATAGAATATTGAAGATCATTTAGTAAGTGTTGTATTAAGCAAACGGCTCAGGTGGCTCAGCGAGCGCCGAAAGTGCGGCACCTGCAGCAATGTGATGTAGAAAAAAAGCAAAACAAAAAAACCTAACAACAACAATAATAAAAAATGTGCAAAGGCTATAAGACGGCAGCAGTCGGTCACACTTCGGTGGCATATCATGGCCGGTAAGCCGGCTACCTGCAATCCAGTTTACCTTTCAACTTTTGTTGGTCAGCCTTTTCAACTATTCACTTAAGATATATGTACGAGTATATATAATAAGGAGAAAACGAAGACGATTAAATCTATAAGCGGAATAAGTTTTTAAAATACTCAAATAAATTCATCTGCCGAATTAACTAATCGTCAAATTATGCATATTTAATGCCTTTAATATGTGAGACAAATATATAAAGCTGGTTTGAACTCGTGCATGCACGCAAAATGATTTCTTTTCGAAAATGTTCTAATCTGCTGTGTATATGCATTAAATATATGTAGATGTGAAGTAAGAGATTGGAAAATTTTCACATGAAAAAATCGGTAATATCGAAATAAACAAGCAAATAATAAATGCCAACAAATTCTTCCGTTGAAGTGTTCACTATGCGTTGGTCCCTTCTACCTACCAAGAACATATTATTTATCTCTGCCCATTACATATAAAGCGAACAGCTGGGTGATCATTAGATCATCACTTGGGTGTAAAAACTTTAAATCTCTGCTCAGATCTGCATTTGGGCAAAAGCAAAAAAATTTTAATCCCTACTCACTTCTTATAGAGTGATCAGCTGGATCATAGAATGTGATAATCATCCAAGACTAAGACTTTGAGTAAAAAACAAGAGGTTTTGGTACAATAGTTCTACTACGGAAATTATGTTTTACTGATAAAGCTAGATCGGTTTCATGGATAAGCAGTAGCACGAAAAGCTCTTGACAGCTCAGTATTATGATCACCTATTGACATTACTTCAGCTTAAATTGCACAGCAAAATAGCAGACAACACCGCCCAATTGCGCTTACGAAGCTGTAACCGTGGAACCAAGCGTACCACTACTACTGTGGTTATATTCCAGAAGGGAGTAATAAGAGGATTTCAGATTTCCTTCAATTCTCAAAAGTTACTGTTATGAATCTTCATTGCGTCAAGAATCAGCGCATGCAATATGATCAGCTTTGAAATTTCTTTACTTCTTGATTATATTTTTATCATTTTTTTCGCTTTTTATTGGAAGCATCTGGATATGCTTTCATAATTAAAGCTTTTACTGCGTTTCAATGCTTTTTTATTGCTTTCGCTTCATTTTTCAAGAACGAAATTCATTTACTGCCAGCTTAGTGGGCATTCTTACCGATAATTCTTCGAAAATGTTTGTTATTCTGATTATCCGCATACTCTTCACTGTCATTTTCGTAACATGGCCAAAACGCGCACACACACATATGCCTAGAGGCGCGTATGCGTGTAAATTGCTAACTCTTAACAATTTTCGTAAAAAGGGTTCGTTGAACCGCTGCGCCTCTGCCGCTAACTAACTAAATTATATATGCACATACAGAGGGATATACAAACAAATACTTTAGTACTGTTTATAAGTAGGCTTTCGTGTTTCTCACATTTTTTTCACAACTTTATTTTTAACTACATATTTTATTTACGCTTCGTTGCCGCATAAAATGTGCAGATAGCACTTACACTCGCATTCGCGCCTACTTATGAACTTGATAGAAGCTTCTCTAAAGCGAATTAGATTGTAAGCCAAAAAGTAAAAAAAAAAGAAAAGAAAATGCTACTGTAGAAATCCAACAACAGTGTGATACATTTTATTAAGGAAAAAAAATAAATAAATAATTCAAAATGCTTGCTTTGCACACGCTATCGCTTACTGGTCGACTTTAATGCCGAATTGCATGAAATAGGCGCAAGTGCAACTTTATATGTTATCAGAGTTATCAGCACTTAAAAGTGGGAAAAATAGCACAACGGTAGCTGTGCTGGCTCAGTCGCGCATATATTTATTTTGAACAGACGGCAATCCAGCAAATAATAATATAAAGGTGTATGCATGTGGTGTATGTGGCGGACAAGTCTGTATATTATATATATAAGAACACGAGTAAGTTAATAATGGCAACGTGCTTGGCAACAAGCTGGCAGAAATTAAATTTTCGACCATGTAAACTGAACATTTTTTAACTGGATGCAATAAATGAACTGGACTGCAGTTCTAGAACCAATTTAAGTAGTGTATCGCGACACAAGATATTGATACATCGATGGGTAGTGGGTTTGAATCTTGTGAGAATTATTTCACAGCACAATACCCTAGTACTTATATACATATGTAGCTACTGTTTTTCTCAGTGTTGTACATATATGGTATGTATTTTGGGTATTTTGTATGGATTTGTATTTTATGTATGTATACAATATATGTATTACATACAACTTAACAAGTAATTAATATAAAATAGTATAGCATAACATAAGGTAACATAACGTAACATAATATGACTTAACATAATATAACTTGACATGACAAAACATAGCAAAGCATAACAGGATATAGCAAGACATGGCAAAACATGACATTACGTAGCATGGCATGGCTTAACGTAACATAATTTAACATAAATAACGCAATGTAATATAACTTAACTAAACGTAACATAAGATAACATGACATAACATAACAGAATACCGCACAACATAAGGTTAGATTACTTAATTGAATTCGAATTATAAAAAAATATTTTGGTAATTCTTTAGCCTTTTAAGCGTGTTATATAACGGCATGTACGACGCATTATAACCTCGCTCACCCGCATAAAGCAAAAATAAAACCCATTTATGTATGCAGCAAATGTGTTTTATATGTGACTATATTATATATTTGTTTGTATATATGCAAATATATATTTAAGTGGGTTATTGTGCAGGAAAATTCGATGCATATTTAAAAATCACTAACCTCAATATTTTCTGCGAGGCAACATTTCCCCCACAATAGACGCTCCTACGCACACATACGCAGTTAAAATAAACACATGCGGGCCAATGGCCAATTAGTCACCTGGGTGCGTACCAAATTCCAATCGATTCCAAATTGAGCAGAAAGCGGTAAACAATTGTGTGAAAACAAAATTTGCATAAATGCTTAAGAACGCATATACTTTCGTAGAAATTGCGTTGGCGGAGCAGAGGATGCGCTTAGCCAGTTGCGCGGAAAGAAATACCATAGGAAATGGAAGAATTCAAATAAAATATGAAATCAAAGCAACAATTCAGTATTGAGCGAACTGCAGAGAAAAATCAAATACATATGCTAGGTGTATGTGTGTGTATGTGTGTGTATGACGCATTACACTTGTTGAGTGTGAAAAAATGCGAACGGAACGCATAAGAGCAACTTTCGAAATGTAAATAAACTGTTTACCATAATTGAAACTGTGCGTTGGTGTGTGTATATACATATCTATCTGCTAATTTGTATATCTGCGTGCAGGCGGTAGTCACTACTGTATATGTATTTGCGAAAGGCATTTTTGGCAAAACCAGAACACACCTTTCGCTGTACAAAATAAAAATGGATTGTTGTGAGTGTTGAGTGTATAAAGTTGTAATTTTCTAAAGAAAAAGTAAATAAATGATTGTAAAAAGCGGCAGAAAATGCAAGTGAATGCATTGTGTAGCTTTAATTATATTATGCATCTGCAAACTGGTGTTGTTATATTTTGATATATGTATGGTCTTGTAAGTATTTGATCCACAGATTCAGAAAGTGATTACTTTTTACTTACTTCAATACTTTTTAATAAATTTTCGTATTAAAATAACGCCGAATCATTTCAGATTGCCTTTCGAATAACCCAAGCTAATCTGACCCAACTTTCCTGATTCAATAGTCTTTGGTTTTCAGACCATAAAAATTAAAATAGCATAATTCCAAAAAATTTCTTATTATTCAATTAGCCTCCTGTCAAGCCAAACAATTTTCATTCATATTTTCAACTAAAGTTAGGCAGGAGGTCGATAAATTTATTATTTGTTCACTTTAATTTTCGCCGAACCTTAAAAAGTTAATGAAACTTATTAAAGATAAGATATTATTTATTTGCCTAGGAATCCCCTAAAATATCTGCTTAGTTTTAAGTAGAGAAATACTCTCAAACAAAGAAGTGTGTAGTCTAGAGATTTCAAGATATTCGTTTATTGATTATGAAATTATTGCATTTATTATAATTTTTGTCTTTTGCTTGTGAAAATCTAACTCGGCACCCTGTCTAAGATAATTGTATGACTTGCATTTACTTTTGTTTAAGAAGCCAGATAATTCGATAATTTTGGTACAAACTCTCCAATTTGTGACGAATCGAACAAAGAACTGGCATAATTAAAATAGAGTGGAGATACAATAGTTAGATATTATACTATTTTGAGGCCTCATATTAATATAGAGATCTCTAACATGATTTACAGTTGATAATGTTAATAAATTTGTTTAATAACATCTAAGAGTAGGTATAGAGTTGGATAAAGAGAGTAATAACGATTTAAAAATCAAAAAATTTCATTTTTTTTTTTGAATTTCACAAGATATTTTTTTCCAAAAAAAACATAGTAGTTGAAACAAATATTGAAAAGTTTCATAACCACTCTAAATCTACCAAAACCCCATAAATTCAAGATATATCCTATAGCTAGGTGGTTACCAGTGTCACAAAATTACTTTCGAGCATATTTTGCTACTCGTCGAAATGGGTCTATTATAAAAAAATGAAATAAGGATTGCCCAACTATTCCACTAAGAGTTTAAAGATGATTGAGACCTTGAGATATTTTCCAAAAAAATGTTGGTTTTATTTCAAAATTTGTTTGAGAAAACCAACAAACAGCACAGCCTTTCCATGGGCAACTATCTCTACTACCTTCCAAGTGAAATAATTGATAAGTTTGATTTCGACAGCGAAATGCAATTAAATAATGAACTGATATGAGCACCACCAAAGCGGCATCACACCATGTATACATATTTTTTGCAAACAGGTGTCTCGTTTGACAGCCGGACAGCATAAAATAAAAGATGAACAACAAAACTTGGTACTAAAATGTAGCAGTAAATAAAGCATAAGCGCTTATCAGCATACAAATATGGAACGAGCACAATGTCTAGGCCACTTAAAAATTAAAATTCGTATGAAAGTTAAAATATTTAGTAAAAGTGTATTTAAACACATACAACAACAAGTAATATAATTATAGATTTTCACACGGTTAGCTCCGGTTTTAAAACAAATCAAATCTTGTTTACTTGTTCATTTCTTTGTTTTATTTTCATTTTCTGTTTAATATGAATTTTTTATGATTATTTAGCAATTGGCATAGCAAATGATCTTATCACCGGCGAATATGAGAAATAGCGACAAAAAAAGATCGCTTTGAACTGCGCTAGGCTTTTTGCCGGACGTAGTTGACTATACAAAAAACATACATACATACATACATACATACATACATTCATACATTTGTATATACAAATATAAATATTAATGTACGCTCGTTGTGCGCCAATAAATAAATAAATAATTAAATTTACGCCAACCTTATTAACTTCTTTCTCCTTTCTTATTAGTAATTGCGGATTGGTAGCGCATTTCATTCATGTGATTTGATATGGTGATCTACGACCGTTCATATTTATATAAAATATATAGTACTATGTATTTGTATCTTCGACATTTCTCTTATCTTGCTTATATTTTGTGCTTTATTTATTCAAATTAAATTTTTGAGTGCATGCCAATCAAAATGGTGAGAAACTGTTAAATCAATATTGAAGGTCGCGTATATATACATACACATTTACGTGTAAGGCAAACAGAAAGGTAATACGAGTAAGACTGATATAACTAACAGTGCACTTGCAGCATTTCAAGGTCAATGGAGCTCGAATAATACAAAACTGTTAAATAATACACATATTTACAGTTATGTGCGATGTTAGTTGGCAAGAAATGCTAAATTGTTGAAATAACGGCGCTTTAGGCAAATTTTAACACACCGACTGTATGAATTAGTAGCGAAGCAAAAATGTAGGAGTATATTTAGTAGTAATATAGTTTTTCATTAAAATCAAATTTTAAAAAAATATATAATATTTTAGTTAATATTCTAGTTAAGAGGATAGTCTAGAGCCCTAAAATGCTCACATTTTATTCTAGAAGTAAGGAAAAAGGAATCGAATTGCTTTACTCATTAAACATAGTATATTTGAGTATCAAAAGCTTTTCTATTGAGATTTTGATACAAAATGACGGCTACTGTGCAAAACTTCGGAAACACCGTTTTCAAGAGTGCATCTACAGGTGATGGTGCTTATAGGAACTCTTGCTATTAGAAAAATTAAATAAAAAACGGGAACTTCATCTACGTAAGATTTGCTAGAAAAGTATACATTTTTAGCTTTACATAAATTTTTCATAAATGGCGGACTTGTAAAAAATTTTCAATTTTTTATCGAAAAAATTATCGGCAAAAAATGCAGTTTCGAGACAAAACGAATTTAAGGCTGACAGAGCCAAACACTTTGACCATACAGTGGATTAGAAAGGGAATTTTTCTTTCTTTCACTATTTTACCAATTGAATAACGTTCCTAGCACTCTAAAGTGTACTTTAAGCCAAAACAAAAAAAAAAAATTAGATTTTTAAAAATCCTGGACTGACCTAACCACTTGAAGAAAATTTCACGAAAAAGCTACTAAAATCGGTGTGGTCAGTCGCTGTATTTTAAGTTAGTAATGACCAAAATTTTTCTGTTCTTAAGGAATATTGACGCCAGCACCTCAAGGTCTAGGCCAGGAAATTTGTTTTAACATTTGAATAAGTTTTTGAAACAATTGAATACAAATACTAACACACGTACATTCATATTGTCGTCAATACCATTCCATAAGTACCATTTGAGTAATCAACGACAAAGTAAAAGCAAAAACAAATACACAAAACAACAAAAAACAGTTTGAATGAAGAAGAATAGTTGTACAAAAACCTATTAAAATTAAATTTGTGTTTTCTGTGATTGAAATATTGCTAATGGCAGGCTATGTATCTACAAAGTATCCATATCGCGCATACTTACTAGCAAGTACTATCAGTGCAGCCGCGACGAACTACAAAGCACGTGCCCTAAAATATTATATCAGCACACAGGGTCTCCAAAGCAACACCAGCAGCCAGATAAGGCGTAAGGGCGGTAAATTATTACTTTGACGTTGATGCATGAAGTGATGAAGAGGGGTGTTAATACAAGAAAGAAAGAAAACCACGCACACATATGTACGTAAATATAGGCAGACATAAAATATGAAAAACAAAAAATGTTAATGTAACAAAAGTGTCAATCATATTTACACTTTGTCTACAATAGTGTGTGACTGTCATGTGCCAAAGTAATTTTCGAAGCATGTCAAATAACTACGAAATACTGATAAGATTATTTTCGAAAAGGCAAATAAACCAACTATAGATATTTACTAACATCATACTAAAGTATATTAAAAATAAATGAAAAATCTTGCAAAACTGAATATGAAAATGAAAACAAAATAAATCAAGTCCACACAATACTTGACGCCTTCAAAGTGAATGAAGCGCCATCAAACAGTAGATAAATATTTAATTTAAAGTGGTTTTCTATTTCCCACAATAGCTTCTTGAAAGCAAATACAATAAGTTATTTGGCATTAATTTCCTATGCAGCGACTCATATTGGATTATTCAATAGCTTTGCGGCATTTGCTGATAGCTATCGTAATAATTATTTTAATATTTACACTTGGTTTGCCGCCTTATAATACAAAACAAATGAGTTTGTTTGCAAAAGGAATTTCCCAATAATAAAAAATTGTTCGCTTTTTTCTATTTCCTTTCAGACGGAATCTCTGAAAATCTCCACAGATTCGGACCTGCATGATTGGTTCATGGAACGTGATATGAAGGATCCGGCTGTTATGATTCTAAATGATAAGCTTATGTCTGATGCTCTATTCAATTTGCAGCCAATTAAGTCGGAACACTCGTATAGTTTAAATAGTGATGGCGATTCATTGCCAGATTCACCACATAGCCTGCAGACGAAAATGGATGGTGAGTATCATTTGTTATTGAATTGGAAGTAGTGTATAGAGTAAGGCTAAGCTGTTGGACAGACTAAGTGAGATTATTGGTTAATTAAACCACAATTTGAATTATTATAGCCACTTAGTATTCTATTCTATGCTCACTTTCGATAAAGGAAAAATGATGATGCAAATTTTAACGAATTTTTTTGTTCCACACATTTTTATTTTAGCACAACTCTGACAGTTCTCTCAAGAGGCAAGCGTTAAGTGCAGACCGCGCCTTAATTTAGTCAATTAGTTAATATGAAAGAGAAAAGTTATTAATTTAGCTATTTTAAGACCTGTCTGAAGCGCCTATTATGAATGGTAGCAGAAATAGCCTACTGCCGCTGAAACGTCGTTAGTTCATTAATATTATTGACTCCAAGAAAGCTTCACATAAACTAATTTTCAATTATTCAACAAAAGCATAGAAACATTTTGCTATGTTTAATTTTTTTATTAAATCGACTCCTAAATTGTAAAATTTACCTATTAGCAGTGCAATCTAATTCAAAAAAAAAATATATGTGTTATGAAATTTAAAACGTAGTAAAAATACTAAAGAAGTTAGAATCGCAAAATTTCGGATTCCTGCTGGTTTAACTTCGTAAATTTAGCGACTAAAAAAATTACAATAAATTTAGAGGTAGAGTAGGTTTTTTCTAGATACGACCAAACTGGAAAATGTTGCCTACACTTAGGCGCTGGGTAAAATATTATATAAGATTTTTTAGAGATTTTATGAACTAGATTAGATTAGTTTAGAAGCAGATTACGAGCTAGTTAATTACTCGAACTTTCCAATTGTGATATGTATTTTTGTAGATGTATTTTTTTTTTAATTTGAAATCAGGCATACAATTTTGAAAACAAATTTCACATGATCATTTTTTGGGTGCTTTTCTACGCTTTATAGTATATAATTATATGTTACTAATAGTTACTTTATTTTTATTCCAACATCCGTTCCATATCGTACACCGTTTTATTAAGTACAGTGCCCTCAGCAAATAAACGTACATATTTTATTGACGTCGAGGGTACAGAGCAGCATGAACAATTGATTTATTTTAAACAATAAAATATTTAATTTGCCTCCTATCTACAAAAAAAAAATGATTTACAGTAGAAGCGTGTTCAATAAACTTCAGAGCCACTGTAGAGTTATATGCATGTTTCAATATGTGCATGTGCATGTGTGCACCGCGTCGTACTTTAAACTAAAGAAGCATATATTTTTAATATTTTTTCTTTTGCGAACTGTCGTCAACTCAACAGTATTGGCAGTTACTAAAAATAAATCACAAAAAAGTAGCAACAACTCCATTAGCTAAGCAATATTTCAATCAAGTCAGCACTTCTCATTAACTGCCTAGTAATTGTAACGGAAACACATGCAACTACACGAGTATCGTGACAAATGAATTCTCTCGCTTTCCACATATAAATTAAAAATTTCCATTTCGTTCAATAAAAACAAAACGGATACACAAACGCACAAACACAATAGCACAAAAAGAAAATTAAAACTGAAAAGTGCAACAATTTCTGTAAAACGCAAAATTAATATTTTTGTGGCGAAACTAAAAAGCAGCAAATTACCGGTAACGAAATTTGTTGAATATGGTTATTTGCGATAAAGCGGCACAGATTGTGAGAGAATAAGGTGGCTCGAAAATACTTCCTTTTTCTTTTTTTTTGAAATTGGTACATTTTATGCTGCAGCACTTGCCATATAATTATTAGAATTACATTATAATTGTATATAATTATAAATATGCATTATAATTACTGATAGCTTTGTACGATGATTACCCAGTAGTCGCATCATCGCCACTAGGCAATTTATATCATACCATATCTGTATATGCAAGTTATATTTCAAAGAAATTACTCGGAAAAGCTTTTACTATACTGTTAACCTTTGTAAGAATTATCTACAAACTTGTTGCGCTCAAGTACACAACATGATTCCACCCACACACGAAGGCTGCAACAAGGTGGCTGTGATGTAGTTCATTATTCAATTGATAAAATTGTATCTGCATGCATTTTATATCGCGCTAAAAATAATTGCGCTGTTTGCCATATGATAACAATATATTTTTAAAATATATACATTTTTGTATATTACGCAGATCGAAGCTGGATAGCAGACTGCAATTTGAGTAATGAAATGTAATGATTGACATTTCAAAGTAATTACATATTTATAACACATGTTGCTGATAGAAAAAAGTGGAAGAACGGTGATTCTTAAACAGCAAAAATTTCCTTTCCTTTCTTTGAACTTTACTTGAGCTTTCGAATATTTTGAATTTGAAAAGCGCATCAATCTAAACTAGTTTCACTAAATTCCTTAATCAGGACATTTAGAAGATTTCAATGTATTGCTTTGGATGGTGGAAAATTATTTCCAATACCGGAAAATTTACACTAACAAAGATTACTTTCAGAAAAAATAAACTTATTTAAATATTTTTTTGTAGATTTCATGTTGAAAATCATATTAAAATTTTTCAGTTATTGAAATAACAAATGTCACGCTTTTAAATACCCGTTTAACAGTTTTATTGTCTGACAGTTGACAGTTTTACTGTTAATACACAGCGAATTACTGTTAATATTATCGCAGTCTTTTCTCTAAGTGTGCGGTTACCAAATAATGAATTTCAAATACAAAAGAGACATTTGTTTATTTAATATGGTTTTTTAAGAAAATTGTTTTTCAAACCAATATTAAAATTTGTGAACCTCCGAGCGCATTTTGATGTAAACAAATATAAAATTGTACAAGTATATGTAGGCACATGTACATGTAGATACCTTTATATGTGTGTGTGTGTGTGTAGAAATGTATAAACAGCTGCATTAAAAATACAATAACTTAGGTAATAGCCTGTCACTCATGTGTGAAAATAACAGTATTTTTAATTCTGCCACACTATCTCTTTGTGTATCTGAAATATTATTATTCATTGAAAGTGTTTTAACAACGCTAACTATTTTCATGTAAATAATATAAATGACTCTCGTTGACGTTAATGTTAACTGAGCACATAAAACCATTTGAAATTTATTTTTGAGATTAAAAATTGCATATCTTTTGTTGTTTTTAAAGCAGAAATGTTTTATCTTCATCTGGCAGTTGGACTTTTATAAGCATTCTTTCAATGTGTGTTGAGTTACCATAGCCTGTCAAGAAAGCACGCTGTTCGCAGATTTAACCCTCCTTCACACATATTTTTTATTTCTATAGCTATATTTCGAGGTTTCACCACTATATTTTTTTAAATTATGTTTTAATAAATTATTTACACAAATGCATGGTAGTTTTTTTCGCTTTCAGCACCAAATTTGTTTTGGCAGCTGGTTTGCTTGTTGCAGTCATTTAATTACGGTGTTTTCGTTTAGTATCAAGTTTAATATGCACGTCATTTCTAGTCGTTGTGGGTTTTTTAAGCGAAAACTTTAGGAAATTTCAATAAGAATACAACTCGTATCTAATATTTTAATTTAATGCTATTTAATGCTGATAAAGTAAATTTTTTTTAAATTACGCCTAAAAATTATTAATATTTTAGTATATTTTTTATGTATAAATGCTGTAAATTATCTTATTTTTTCCACTAAAAATTCAACATAATATAAAATTAACAGGTAGTACCCAATTTAAGCTTTAAAAATCAATTGAGGTAGTTTTTGATGATAAACACCAAATAACGAAGCATATCCACAGGCGCACATATCAATATCAAAACTGATTGTTTATAATGTTAAACTATTTGCATTACCTAGAGATTCTATTACTATTCTAGCTATACAAATTTATAAAATGTTTGTAAGAATTTATATAGAAAGAATTTAGGTTATATAAAGCATACAAAAAGTTAAAATGTTAAAGGTCAAAAAGGTTAAAGGTTAAAAAGGTTAAGTTCACTTTAAGGCAATGTACAAGCCTTTTGCATATTCAATTAATCAAACAAATGCAGCCAATTACCGCCCGCCTTTCAAGGACGTTGAATTTACTGAAAATTTGTACCGAAAAAAATTCCATTGAAAGTTCATTGCATTGATTGTTAATAGCTTTTCAATAAAAAGAATTAAAAGATACCAACTGAGGGCAATATTCAAAGTTCACTGGCCTCAGTAAGGAAATACAATTTACACTTGAATAAAATAATAATGCACCAATGAAAGATTAAATAAATTTTCATTTTCTTCTATTCGTTCTCTTTACTCCCCAACCACCTTCCAAAAAGATATGGAAGACGAATGTTATCCCGCAATTTCGCTGAAAACCGCAACCAGCAACACAGCACGCTCGCGGCACGATGTAGACATTACCAACAGTGTTGACCCCAAGTGTCTGGCCATATCAGTGGACTGTGATGTTACGCCCATGGAATTGGCTACACTAGAGCCCAGCAGTCACACTACCAGCAGCTCCAGCAAGTTAGCAACTAGCACATTGCTCACCACCGCCGCTACCTCCAGCACACCCACAATAACTGGCACACTGAGCATATCCGCCACCACAGCAACCGGCAGTGGTATACTCACTGCGAGCACCACTACCCGCCAATCTGCTACAGCGTTGCCTTTACGGTATACACATGCCGGCATCTATGCCAGCCTCAGCAAAATCAACACCACCGCACCGATGACATTCAATCTGCGCACCGCTGAAACGTCCAGTGGCACCAGCACCAGCACCAGCAGCAGCAGTTGTAGTTCCGGTTACGGCGGCAGCAACACGACCACAATTACACTTAGCAAGCCCGCCGCTACACAACAACAACAACACCAACAATCGCAGCAACAGCAACAGTCACACCTCCAACAGTACCTACCTCAGACGTCGGCGATGAGTACAGTTTTTGAACAGAGTAGCTGTCGTACGCCGTCAACGGCACGCGAATGCAGCTCTTCGCCGGACATCTGTTCGGACATCGAAATCGATGAGTCGGCCATCAAGGATGAGCCCATGTCGCCCGATTCCAGTTGCCCGCCCAGCCCCAACTCGCCCGAATGCATAACAATGGCGAAAATCTCAAAGTTAACCGCACGCACCAACTCCGATCTCGTCTTTGAGCACAAGGTCAGTACCGAGTCTCTTATTCATCATTAAAAAATTGTATTGTTTATATTTGAATTTTATGCCCACACCACCAGAACGGTTGCCTGCAACTCACACCCGCCTCACAGAGTTTACTTAAAGCGCAACAACTCGGTTTGAATACCAGCACAACCGCTAATAATGGTCAAAATATTGTAATGCCCAAACTGAATATTAAGTCGGAGACTAGCTATATTGGTGTTGGTGTCTCTGTCAAGCATAACGGTCAATATGGTCTACCATTGACGCCACCCTCCTGCTCATCGAGTGATGGTGATTCCGAAGGTAATTTAACACCGGAACATTTACTATCGCCACTTTCGCCCAACACTTCAGTTTCTATATCTGTGACCAACCCTGCAGTCATAACACCCGTTGCCTTGCACGCCGCGAATGTGCGCCGTAGTGCCAGTAGCAGCAGCTCCTCATCGCCATCATCCGCCTCGTCGTCGACGTCGTCACTGCATGCAGCCGTTCGGCATGCATCTGGCGGAACTAGTGGTTCCACACGCCAGCCGATACACACCCCGCTCATCAGCTCGCAGCCGGTAAGTCGTGATGTTGTGATGGATTTTTAAGCGCGATATTACTATGTTACGCTTTCTTATGCGCATTTACAGAAAGGTTCAACAGGCGTGCTAATTCTAACCGAGGAAGAGAAGCGTACACTGCAAGCAGAAGGTTATCCAATCCCACAGAAGCTACCACTTACCAAAGCTGAAGAGAAGTCGCTCAAGAAGATCCGAAGAAAAATTAAGAATAAGGTGAGCTTCTAACAAACCGTAATATAAATGGGGAATGCTGCGAGAGAACTTATTTTCGAGAAGAATAACTTAAGTAAAATTCAAGAAAAGCTAAATTTGAAAGATTGACAATAGTTCGAATAGGACCCGCGATCTTTTTGTTAATCTACGGCGAAATATACAGAACCATTTGCCATATGAACCAATAGATTATTGCCCTCCAACTTAGTTTAGAAATGGACGTTTGGGTCAATGTACATTTCGAAAAACGAAAAGATTTTTTTGAAAGTTCAAATTGATTAGTCTTATCTACTTTTGAATCAATGGATCAGCAAATTTTAGAACCATCCGACGATTTACGAATTTCGTGGCAGTTAACAGGTGAACAACTCGACCAACCCCTTCTTTAACCATCTTCAAATAAAATACACGGTGGACATACATGATCAATATTTCATAATTAAAATATTTTTCCAATTAAATTACATTAGGTTTAGGACAGTAAGTTTTTTTTTTTTTTGTTTTTTTTTGGTATCTAATAAAGTCCAGATCTCTTCAGGGTACCCGCAAATTATCGACTAACAGCTCAATCGCTCAATTTTTACACTACATTTCTGCCATTTCAGATTTCTGCACAGGAGAGTCGACGCAAAAAGAAGGAATATATGGATCAATTAGAGCGTCGCGTTGAAATACTTGTCAATGAGAATAATGAGCAGCGCAAACGTTGTGACGCACTGGAGCACACGAACGCCAATCTACTAAGTCAATTGCACAAATTGCAAGCGATGCTGAACAAACAGAACAGCAAGAACAATGCTTAAGCGGCTGTAGAGAGAGAACGGGAGAAGGGAATATAAAATGGAAATATTTTCACAAGAAAATCTTCTTTTTGCGCACCGCTAACAAGGAAATGAATTTATTGTGCTGCAGCCAATTAAGATGATGCTAAAAATTAAGCAACATTGGTAAACAAAAAAGGTTTTATTTATATTCTTTTTTTCTGAGTTCTTATAGGAAAATAAATGTTAGGCGCGTGAATGAGTCCTTTTTTAAGCTAAACTTTTTAGAAGTGGTAGTTTACATGTAATATTTTAAGAGATATTTACACTGATTGAAGGTAGCATTTTTTATGTAATGTGTATATATGTATTTGCTTTTTATGAGAATATTTAAATGTATGCAGCATTTTTTATACATAACATAAATATATTGTATATTAAAAGTAAACATATTTACATGTACTTAGTGTGTAAGTGAATGGGCTGGACAGGCTGTAAAACAGATTTTATATAAGTGTACACATATAAATGCTGTATTATATATATTGAAATAAATAAATCAATGTGTATTTCGTATTGTAGATCAATACTATATTTACATGAAAACGAATTTTGACCAAAAAATTACTTAATGCAACATTTAATATGCATATAAATACACATACATACAACAAAAGTACCATTATATAATATAAAACACTTAAAGTGCTTTACTAAGTATGCATAAACGGAGTTATATAGTTTAATTAATTGTATAGAATAGAAGTCCAGCCTCACAGTCCATGCCAATTTCGAAATCCATCTAGTAGTCTAGTGCAAGTCCAAGTTTTATAACAATTATATACATATATAATTAAATTAATTTGTAAATAATAAATATTAACAAAAAATTAGAAACATTCCACTATTTTAACTAAACATTTTATCAAATAATTATATGAAAATTAATTGAAAGAAATAATATAATTGTAATTATTTTTTTATGTGCATTAATGATTAAAATATGTAAAAAGTATATATTGTATAAACATTTTTTTGCACAAGGTTTCGCAATTAGTTTTAAAAATTGTTTCTAACATTTTTATAGCGCTCACCTACATATGCTTTTACTTATGCTCAACAACAGAAACTTTGATTTAAAAAAACGTTGCTGCAAATATTCCAAAAGCTTCACTTTATGTTACTAATTTAGTACACATACACATATACATACATATATCAGCCACATGTGAATTTTTAGTAATTTTACTTTAAGTGCATATTTTTATTTTTTAATATTTTTTTGTGTAATAATAACAGAAAAATTATGCGCTATCTTTACGTATTAAATTTCATATAACTTCAAATAAATTAGTTTAAACAATGTAAAATAGTTAAATAATTATTAACCGTTAATTATTATTCATAAGTTTGCAATATGTATTTTAAAAATATTTTTAATAGCACTTTTTCCGCCTGCATGACATTTTGTGCTTAAAGCTCACAACAACAATATTACGTACTTCCACTATAATTAATTAATTTAATAATTATGTAAACACAGTTATTTTTATGCTTACTTACTACGCTCATATAAATACAACAACTACATATATGCTTAAACTTTAATGTAAAATGTCAAATTTTCTCTTTAATTTTCATCTAAGCGATTTCATAATCAAATAGCTTTCATTTGAAAGCCAAAACAATAATATTTTTGCCTCGCTTTATGCCAATATAATAGACATACATAATAACATGCAATAAAATACTTAAGCAACACGTTTAACATTCGCAAAAGTCAAAGTTGTAGTTACAATTTAGTCAGCACTAAAAAAAAAAACTCGCAAGTATATTATGTTTTAATAATATTTATTGCTTCGAATTTGTGTTAAAAAAAAATATATATATATATACATATTTAAAATGAATGAAGAGGCATGTTTTCAGGCTTTTTGGATTTAGAAAAACTTTCCAAGTTGTATCAATAGGAAGGCAGCATACCACATTGACAAAGGCGCAAGGTAAAGTGTATGTGAAAGCTCCAAACCTTTCACGAGTCTTTGCGTTTTATAAGCTTTGTCGTTTTTCGAAAATCATTCTCGCATATATATGGAAAAGTGTTGCTGTCTTAACCAACATTAAGTTTATATAGTACTACTACTACCTTAATTTCCTATGGAAATTCCAAAGCCCATTAGGTTTTTATTTTCTACAAAAGCGCCAACGCATTACAAAAATTATAGAAATCATAGCTACGTTTAAAACTAGCGCTTTTTTGCAGTTGTTGTTCTAGTTATGCATAAATTGTCATAAAAAAGAAAGAGTTGAAGACGATCTTTATATGTTAATTCGACTCATTCCGTAGTGGTGAGTCACGTGAGCTACAATACTGGCGCTTTCGGCTGCTGCTGCGTGGAAAACTTGTTTTCTAGTCTTTGAATTTCTGCTAGGAAAGTATGGGTGTTTAACGGTTTAAATTAAACCAATTTGTTTGGCTTTTTCAAACGCTTCTTTCTAACACAAAAACAAGCTTATTAAAAAGTTATATGCAATAATTTCGACTAAATTTATTTATTATAGAGAAAAATTAAAAGAAATAAAAAAAAATGAACTGACTAAACTCGCGCTATTTAGTGAATGTTAAGCGTGGTTTGTTTGGCATATTGTTCCTTTATTCATAGACAATAAACAGAAGAGTTGATCACTTGAAGAATACGCAAAGCAAATGCAAAAAGTTGAGAGGAAATGTGAAATTACGTGTGCAATTTAAGTTTAAATAAAAAAATTAATCTTTATAAAAATTTGTGTGAGCTTTTAAAAGCTTCTTAAGTAAAAGTGTATTAATTACTTTCAACCGGCTTCGAGAATAAAGTGCGTTCTGATAGTAATTTTGAAGAAACACTTAAAACATAACTTTGTGTGAGGAAATTACCTGAAATTACCTGAATTTCTGTCTATATGAATGACGATTTTAAAAAAAAAAATTTACATAAATTTCATACTAATCGGCTTTTCGTTTTTTTTCTTCTTTATCCATTAAACTTATAACTTACATTTTTTTCTAATTTTGCTTTATAAACTATACTGGTTTTTTATACAAATTTTTTCTGAAATTTTTAAGACCAGTTTTTGTCTAAAAAATTTTTTTGGAAATTTTTAAAATTTAAAGAATTCAAAATAAAAATAATGTTTTACTGAAACTTTTTTTTTAAAAAAAATATCTTTTCTACAAGTATAAGCATTTTAAATTATTTTCTAAAAATTTTAATATTTTTAAATTGTTAAATGTTAATTTAGCATAAACTCACTAAAATCATGTGAACTTTTACTTAGAATTCGAAGAAAATTCATACAATTGTTAATTTTCAAATTAAAATTTTAATATCTACTACTACTTCAAACTATTCATTTTTAATTGTATATACAAAAATATGTAATTTCAATTGATATAATTTTAAAAGTATTTCGTTGATACTAGTTGTTTAGAAAAAATTTCCGAGCCAATAGAAATTATTTTAACTGTATGCATATGTACATATGTAACTAAATATATAATTTAAGCTGGTAAAAAATTACTACTTTAATTAAATGTGCTATTGCTTTCTTTTGGGTCACAATTGTTGTACTTTTCGAAACAAAAATTCATTTTATTTAATTTTAATACAAAAAATATTATTAGTCTTGATTTATTAAATGCAAAATATATTACACGCTTTTGACATTCAAAAAGCAACGCATATTTCAATATGTAAGACTGTATTAATTTGCGAAAATTTAATAAACACAATGAAATATTTTTGAACTATTTGCCAGGATATAAAAAAATATGTACCTACAAAATAAATGATTTATGTATAAATAAATGGCGATTTAAAGGCATGCAAATAAATATAACTTTCTGAAATCGATGTGTAGAAAAATATTTATAAAAATTAAAATATAAATATATTTTGTGGCAAATTGAGTTTGTGTGCTAAAATTGAGTACCAAATGGTCTAAAAAACGAAAAAAATGCAAAAAAAAAGTAACTAAATTGTCTGTTATTGTATATCGAAGCTAGTAGCTGTAGCTGTATATCGAAGTACAAATCTGTCAGTTTTGGCGTGTTGTAGCGTGCGTGAGTTATGGTTGGCTTTTTAATATGGAATCAAAAGTATTTTCAAACATTCTATTAACACCAAAAACATACAAATAATATTTTAATGTATACAAAATTGCTCAAATGAATTTTGCACCTAAAAATATTGTATGACCGAAAGCAGTCTTTCATGCAATATATATTTTACATATTTCTTTAACGAATTTCACTTGCAAATAAAGTCCATATTAAATGTTAAAAGCTCAGTCATTAAAAATAATTAATTTAAGCATAATTATTTTGCATAGAATTTAATATTTTCTAAACTAAAATAATAGTTTTTGTCTATTAACATTCTAAATAATTTCAAAAATGTGAAATTGTCTATTTTTTAACAGATATATAAATAATATTTTATATATTTCATATGTTAGTGCAATTTAATTGTTACTTAAATGTTTTTTGTTTTCAAATAGTTATATTTTTCTTTTATTTCTATTTGTTGTTTTTCTTTATTTTTGTTTCTACATATTTTTTGTTTTTTTTAAATAACACTTTTCTAAATTAAGCGCATGTAAAAGCCAAGTTTAGCAAAATTTTATGTGCGCCTTAATATTTTGTTGCAATTTAAAATAAAAAAATTTTAATAGTTTCAGTTTTTTTTTGACGAATCTTGGCAAAACCCGCATTGCCTTGTAAACGCCTGCGCTGCATATAGAAGAGTTAATAATAAGGTAGTTAGTGTAACCGGCTATTGTATGTAGATGGTGAGCTGGGAATATTGAATATTTGAGTGTAGAATTTAAATAAATTGCCTTATTTTATTACAAGAAAGTGCAAGCTCGTGGTACACAAATATACATATATTTAAATATACTTGCGATACAATGTACTTATTTACATTTAAATCAATTTGTACATACATACATTCATATAGTATATAAAGCAGTTGAAATGAATTTGTAAAGAAAACTGCACACGAAAGTAAACAACAATTATAATAATAAAATATAAAATTATAATACATACAATACTGAAAGAATATGAAAAGATTTAACAGAGAATCAAAATTCTGCAAAATATGTAACTGGCAAGTGGAAATGTGCAATTTTGCTGTTTAGCTGAAATTTATATTAAATTCATTTTATTAAAAAAGTATGTAACTACTAATATATAAGTATACTACTGAAATTACAAGTAAACCTTTACCTACATACATGCATATATACATACATATATTCTAATGTATTTAGTACAATTTGTTAAGCATAAAAGAAGAAACGAAAAGCAAATTTAAAGCGTAAAAATTAATTAAAACTATGAATATAAAAAACTACAAAACTATTAACGACAAAAAACGAGGCACAACTTCCATATAAAATATTTACTTATACATAAAATATATACATAAATGCATGCATACATTTAAAAAACAAAAACGAAAACTATATATATTTAAGTAAAAACATAGAAACTTTTAATGCCAAGAGAATGTATTTTAAATAAATGCGACATTTACGATATTTGCGAACTGTATTTGTTTGTTGCTTAATGTGCGAGTATACATAAATACTTATTTCAATAATATTTAATTTAATTTTTTTTTTTCAATGAAAAGTGCATATTATACATACATTTACACATTTAGTAAATACAGACTAAACTTAAATTGAATATATTTACACAACAATACAATGAAAGGTAAATTATTATAAATATGCAAATTAAAAAGACATTGAAATAAAACTATTTAAGTTAATTAAAATAAAAATTAAATTAATTATAAACACATAAATGAATTAAATGAGGCGTTAAAAGCTAGTAAATGAATTTAAAATTTTTGATTGATTAGTGATTGAAAACACTTTATGCATATTGAAATATTGTAAAATGTAAAAAACCAACTACAGAAATATAAAAAAATTTATTCAAAAATATATATACAATACCTATAATGTTTTAAAGCAAAAAAATGCTTACTTTGTTTCGTATTATTACAGGTTACATTACGTAGGAAATTAAAAGCTACGAGAACGTGAAATAAATTAAATTGCTATTGTTTTTACGAAGGGTTTTCGAATAAATGTTCTAGAGTGGTAAAATAACAACAAGTAATTGGCCATAGGTATGGATTGTTCAACTCTGGCAAAACCTAAATAATCGAAACTATGCTGTATTGCAAAGAGAGCATAATGGGAAAAGGTTTTAGTTGAACATTTAAAGCGTTCTTGTATAGACTCAAGACTTGTTGTGAACCGACGGCTGCCCATACCCAGCAGCATGTGCATTCACGTCACAAGAAATGCACGAAATAATATTATTGTCTTATTTTGTTCTACTGCCACGTTGCTATAAATGAATTGTACAATTTAGACGCTTTACGTAGTCATTAAGTTATCTCAAAGCAAACACATTTCTTCAAATACTTGAAAAATGCCAAGAAAATCCGCAACTATTTCAAGGACACAACACTTTCACATTTTCCTTTATTTCACAGTTTTAAACACTAGAAAGCATTTTAAAAATTAACGTAATCGTTTTTCATATCCTCTTCCTTCATCTGCTTTCGAAACAATAGCAACTAATGCACAAAGTTGCATCAAATCTATTTTTTGAAGTGCGCCAGTTTCCACGCAAGTGTCACTATTTTTCATATATTTTGGTGATTTAAAAACAAAAATTAAATATAAATATTGTAGAAATTTTTACAAATACTTGTTATTTTCATTTTGAGTTAAAAATGCATTTTGTCCAAAAATATTATTGTAATATATAGCGCACATTTGCTTCTGGCAATGCCATTGCCATTTCTTCCAATCAGATGGCATACTATTGTGAGCTAACTCTCTGGACGAAACAGCGAAGAAAAAACAATTCAACCCAGGCCTGTAAATTTTGAGTTTTTTTGACAGATAATAATATCCAAAATTAATAAGCAACCGCAAAAAGCAAGCAAATTTAACAGTAAACAATATAAAAATTGCATAACAAAAAAAAAGAAATTGGTTGTTTATTGTAAGTGGAAAAATAACAAGGTGTTTTTGACAACCGGCACGATTTCGTCGTCGTTTTTGTTTTTTTCCTTCAATATTTTATGCGCCGCAGATAAAGTCAAAAGTCAGTAAACAGAAGACATCAAGAAGAAGCAGTGGAAAAAAGAAGACGGAATTTAGCTTTTGTCAAATGGTTTGTGGAAAAACAACAGAAATTTTCGCTGAAAATTTTCTGAAGTACTGCAAACGAAAAATGAATAAAAACGTATAGAATTATTTTGTGCGTACATTTCATAGAAAGAATTGAGCGTGTTTGGTGCACGAAGGACACATAAAGGACAATTGCTGAAAATTTGTGAAACATCTTAAGGCGATCCCAGTTCCCTACACCTAATTTGTCTATGTGAAAAAGGCAGATTATTGCTTTCTCATTCACTCAGGTAATTAGCTAAACATACCGCTCATGCCCCTGTTCGTATAAAGTTAGTTGTTTTAATGACAGCCAGAATAAAATAAGCAGTCGAAAGGTAGTGGAGAAGGAAGGGAGAGAAGAAATGAATTTTATTCTGGTTCTAGAATTATGTCGACCATTGGTGAACTTCGGAAAGAAACACTGCGCGTAAAGCTTCATTAGATTGTGGAGATATGTATATTTTCTCGCGCTTCTGTGTAGGATCTCGTTATGCAGTGTAGGAAAATAAGAACGTCAAAATCTGGCGAAAATTCGGGAAAGCAAATGTATCACTAAATTTTACGCAAAGTGGAAATGTGTAAGAAATAATTTGTGTCATAAATTTTAAATTTTCGAATGGAACAAGCCATGTGTGCTGTTGAAAGCGCTCTCATAATACTTTCTAGAATTCACTAATAGTTTCGCGATCGCATGTTTAAATTAATATAATAAAAAATAAAAATTATATGGAAGTGCGTATGAACATTAACGTAAACAGAGGATTTCAAAGCAAACCAACGTCCGTGACATTGGTCTCGAATATTCACAACATGTGTCATAATAACATAGGCCAAAGCAAAACATATATATAATGTACAAGTGCAAAGCTAGAAAATTTACCTGTTGAAACAAATTTAAAAATACGTTTTTATAAAAAAAAAAGTGCAAGAAGCTAAATTCAAGATCTCTCACATGTGTCTTATCTCATGATACCAACCGCGATCGCGTTTCACCTTACGTACTTCTAGATTAGAAAAAAAATTTATAACTTGCTTTTGTTTGAGCACATCCAAGGTAATAGGACTGTCAAAATCAAGAAAACCTTCCTTCCGTCCATATATATCCGTTGCATATTTTGCGGAATGTTTGACAACTTTCTCAGTATGCTGCGTAAGCGTCGCCGCCTTGAAGATGTTCCAGACGTAACATCCCCAGGGGCGTCTGAACGTGCAGCTAACGCAGATGAATATTGGAATACATTATTTAATAAGACAAACAACTCAACAACCGCAAATACATCAAGCAATTCTTCCTTCTCCACACCCGTCTGCACTACCGACCCGCATTTAAGCACAACGAAGTCCATTGGGGCTGTCGATAACGATTTGTCGTTGTTGACTCTGCCATCACTAGAACTATGCTCAATTGATAGGTAATTGATGATTAATTTGTAATTTATTTTTAAATATCTTTTCAGTGTTTTCGACGTTTATTACATTACGTCCTGTAAACTATAGAGGCTGGCTACAAAACGAGATAAAAATTTAATATAATTATTTTATATCTCTCGTATTGCTAAATTAGTTACATATATAGCAAACAAAGCCAAAAGATCACATTCCAAGTGTAAATTTGAAAAAAAAAAAACATTCACAACTCTTTCGTGAAGTACAAAATAAGAAAGCACACACCGCTAAAATAAAGAGAAAACATATAAAGCGTCAATACAATAGATTTTAGTCAATTCATAGGCATATAAAACACAACGATAGTAGGTGTTCTAAAAGCAACAAAATAAATAATAACAACGAAGAAGTTCGCAGTGACGGCGTGTAGAGAAAAATCTCAACAACCAATAATATCAATAGTCAGCAATTGTCGCCCGCGCAATATACTCTATTAGTTCGCATTTTGTGCACTGAAGGCACACTGTTTTATTTGAATTTGTTTGGTTGAGCGTTTGACGCTAAAAAAAACTTTCACCACGTCTCAGGGAGAAGATATGGATATTGATTCCACTCCTGTGCCACCACCACAGGAGTACTCAGATAACCCAGCAGGCTATCAGTCGGAATCATCAATGAATTTTGATTATTTACACGGTCTAAATGACGCTGCGGCTAGGGCGTCATCATCAGCATCATCACTAGGCGGTCATGTAAGCCTTCCGGACACGTCACGTCACTTTAGTGATCTTGCTGTCGGTGGTACAGATGTAAATGCTTCATCAACGCAGAGCTATGGATACGTGGATGACAGCAAAGCATTGGACAGGTTGTTATAAAAGTGTATTTACATAGTAAAAATCACTATAAAAATGTGTAGTTATGTAGTATGTCTGTCAAACGTGTTTTTAGGCAACAAGATTTTCTTTTCTTTGAAAATGCTATATTTTCAAAGTGTTGTCTAAACAAATTAATGCAAGGAGTTGCCCTTTTTTCAATATTAATTTATATTGTGTGGGAGAGAAAACTCTAAATATGTGCATATACACGTTCTATTAATAGACAAGTGATTTAGAAGTTTTGTATGCGGGCAAACACTTTGCACACTTTCATTTTCACAAGTCCGTAAAAGGGCACCTGAACACGAGCAAGTGATGGAAATATATGTGGTTCCAAATGTATTTTTTAAGTATGTAAACGCTGTAAAAAATGGATCAAGCTGCTAGTGTGTTGCTAGCAAATGTTGGTTTCTCGTTTAAATATTATTTCTTCATTATTAAAACTCGTTGATGCGATATTTCAGTAATGCAAAGTAGTACACAAGCATATGCACATATGTTTGCTAATTTTACATAACTTAACTTTGGCTTGTAATTATTAGCTTTATCATAACCTAATTAATGTGCGGTCAATCCCATGCAATCGACTTCAGTTTTTTGTGTCCAAACATTTTCCTCTCATTATAGTTTGATAGCACTAAAATTTATTACCTATTAACTGTTTTTATTTTTTATTATTAATTAAAATTTTTATATGTTATATTTAAGTAGTTTACGATTGTGGCGTGACATTTAATTTACTTATTAATATTTAATGTATTTCTTTTTATTATTTATATATATATGTAACTTGATGTACTATTGAACCAATCAAACAACAAATCACAACAACTACCAACAAAACCAAATAATATCAATTGCTTCATTGTCTCATCATAATTAAAATATACCACACGTAACAAAATGCTAAACAGGCCCTTTAACCTTAACGAAAGGTAATTCCAATTATAATTTTTCCAATTACATACTTTTTAATAAAAAAAAATAATATTAACGTTTCATATATATAATATCAATTAACTAAAATAATAATTGTATGTAATTTAGATTTGTTTCAGTGTTAGATCAATTGGATGCGCGCGTCGAGAAATTCCGTAAAGATGCTTTGGGCTTGCAGGAAAAGAAAGATTTCTTACTCATGTCCATTGATTTGATCAAAAGTCACGATATGCTGCATTCAATGATGGAAGGTAAGCGCTTTCATATAAATTACTATGAGCATTTAATTAAATAGTTTTTTTTTTTTTAGCTGAGCGTGAAGAAATCTTCTGCTACATACAACGTGTCAACGCGCGTCTCTCTACCGTCGATTTATTAGTACATACAGTACGCGATCGTTCGCAGGAGGATGCGCTTAGTCAAATCAATGCACTGATTGATATGATGATTACTATTGGCGATCCAGTGTTGTCACGTCAACGTTGCCAACAATACCTGAATGCTTGCTGCAGTGCAGCAGAAGCGTCATCATCGTATGCATATGGTGTGGATATGGATGCTGGGCCGGTCGATAAGAAATTTGAGAGTGCATTATTAGGTTGCACGCTCGACGATCAGAAGAACATTAAAAAGCGGTTGCAGGCTTTAATGGGTTATTTAAACAAACAGACAATACGAAATTAAGTTGATTTGATGATAAAAATATATGTTATAATACAAAAAGTTTAGCAAGGCAACATTAACACATGGTTTAGTTTAATGTATAACATGTAAGCCATTGATTGGATATTGCTGCCTCAAAACACGTGAAAACTGCTATCAATGCGAGTTAGTGTGCCGCAACACCAAGAAAAATTCATTCTTGCACAGTGTATTTATGCGGCAAACATCTTACATAAGTATTTATTTTAAACTTTTGTCACAAATATGAAACAGGTTTTTTATACTTTACTCTCTAAAACTACCTACGTATCTTCTTTATTTTCGGCTACCTAATTTTTCAGCTCTTTTAAATGCATAATGTTGCCTTGTAATGCCTATAAATAGTATTAGCAGTTTTAATAAAAGAGGAATGGATAATAAAAATCTTAAAAAAGGAACTATACATTTTCATTCAAAATGAAGTTTGCCCATTTCTAGCTAAATATTTTATGCATAAAAATTACTTAGCATACATACACTCATACATATGTACACATTAATTTATATATATGTAAACCAAATCGAAGAAAAAATATTTAAGCATCTGTTGTGTAATCATGAAAATAATTTAACTGAAGTAAAAAAAAAAAAAATTATTTTTAAAATAAAAAAAAAAATCCTTAATCATACAAAACTATAAAATTGTATTTTTCATTCTAAAATGATATAGCAAGTATGTGAGCTTATTCGTTCTAGTGGCCTTCCTTCAAGTGGCTGCCGTCAATAACGCATAGTTTCCATCAAATATTTGCGAAACAATGATCATCCGGCTCTAGCAGACGATCGGTCAACAACCACACCGCACCGCGCACCCCAAAGAATATTTGTTGTATATTCTTTGATGTAAAGTAAACGATCTCATTGTCTTCCGCCGTCAAATTGCGTTGTAATTCGCAACGCACAATTGCACCGAACTTGGGCACGGCATAGAAGAGCGCGCCGGTGCGCCCATCCACCATCATACCTTTGCTGGGGCCCAACAAACTGCCCAACAACTCCAGTTCAATTGCATTCGACTCGTCATCCGTCGTCATCTCTGCCTGTTGTTTTTGCTTCGCAGTCAAGTCATTTGCTATTTCATTGGTTTCCTTTGCTTCCCTTGTTTTTGCCTTTAATTGGGAGTTTGACGTTGCATACAGTTTGCCATCCGCGTCGGCAAAGAGAAGCTCACGTTGCTGACCGAAAGCGATGTCGATTGGTTTAATTGGAAATGGCGCCTCAATAATGCCTTGGAATTTGCGACTGAGCAGCGCGCGACGCCGCCACTTCTGCTCCACTATATCATAGGCGAGTATGTGCGCGTCGTCGGGACGTAGGAAGTAAACGTACTTTTCCACTTTACACAGCGCTGGACTGGGACCCAATTTGATGACCAATGTCTCACCATCCCTGGGTGTAAGATAGCGACTGCAATCGATGCGCAATACCTGCATCATTGTAGTGGATAGGAGAAATGGAAATTCATAATTTTTTTTAAACTTTGGTTATTTTTTCATTTTTCAATTCGGTGCTCTTTAAAAAGTATTATTTTTAGTTCATGATTTCATTTAAATCTTTAATTAATTTTCTTTCTTCAATTACCATACAAAAGAAACAAACAGCAGACCTGAGCTTGTTAAAAAACAATTCCCACCAGATAATGTCAACTCTAACTGTTTCTTTTACTCCTATACTTCGAACTCTGCCACACTTCCGCGAAAGTTTTCTTGAACTCATTCATTAAGCATTGACATGAAAGTAAGCCATTCACTTATATTCTCTCCTTTCAACATCTAGTTCCCTCACTGCAAACTATTTTACACTCTCTATATCAAAGCCCGCTTCGAAATTCTAACAAGAGGCTAAATAATGAAACTAACCCATAAAAAGTTCACTACAATAACTATTGTAGACTTTCTGTAGAGAGGATTTTTCTGAGAGGCGCCTTAAAGGAAAGCCCAACCATAACCACTACCACCAGTTGCGGACTCTCAGCAGATAAAAACAAATATCCGAGTGTATTCCTGACACAAAATGGCTTTTTCGAAACCCATCAGTTATTCGGAAGCCGCTTGTGAGCAATGTATTGTCAGATAAAGCGAAAAACACAAATAGAAGGTTCTGCTTGTCTGCTCTTCCCCATTCTTCAACCTGCGGAGTAGAATCTGCTCTATTAGCATTATATGTATAAAGTGTGATTACAACCAATTTTTTAAAATTTTGAAAATTACTGCCTATGCTGTTTCCTTGTATTTCAATTCAATTACGTTTTAGCATCGGAACTCACCTCTGCATCGTTGCGTATCAAATCATATACCAACAACTTTGGCGAACACATTTTCGTCGTTTTGTCTGTCTCCCCATTCGACACCGATTCCACTTGCTCCCAGCCCGCATCAAATACCCACAAACGTCCCAAATTATCCACCTGCGTCCACGTAGCCTTCTGTATCAATTCACAATCACTTCGATTGCCGTTCGCGTGTGCAAATCTATGCGGATAAATCGCGCTCTGCAGGGGTACAAAACGTTCCGGCCATTTGGTGGCGATCAACGTTGGAAATAGTTCACTCTCTACGCTAATGCAGAGGTAGACACGTGTGTAATAGAGCGATAGGTGGCGCACGCGATAGGGTTCGGTGAGGCCGGTCTGTGCTAAGTGCCACGCGAGACTGGTGTGCATTTGCATTGCTGTTATCATGACACCGATCAGCCAGATAATTATAGTGGCATATGCATATTCACTTTTTATTTGGCTTGGTGACATTTTTACCGTTGTTTACCGTTGTTTTACAAGGTGTAATCGATTTACGGTTGTGGTGTGCTCCGGCTGCCAACGCTGGTAGATAGTTCACAACTGAATGCAATTGACCGCTGAATTATTGAAGAGTGGCGCAACATATTTCCGCTTCAGAGTGAGTTTGGATGTTTTGTTTCGATTTTTTAATGGAAGAGTTTCAGTTGGCATGCGATTTCAAGTGTCGAAAATTCTGCTGAGCTGGGCGAAGGTGTTCTATATCAAACGCCCAATTGTATGGTTGGCGGCGGTGCGACGCTGCTTTAGTTAAGAGTAGACTTGCAGTTCAGTTGACTGACGTTTTTTGTGTTTTTTTGTGATTAAATTTCCTTAGCATAACTACTTTTTGAGCAATACTTTGCAAATTGAGATCAAATGTAATAAATGTTGCTAAAATAATGTCGTTTGATGTAGTTACTCAGCCAATTAAGGTCTCAAGAAAAGAGCGAATTTTGAAATAGGGATTGAAGAAGAAGGACTGCTTACTGAACGCCCAGATTATAATATACTTATGCTACTTAACCAATCTGGTGAATGGAGGCATCAGTGACAACACCCACATACCATGAAGCAGAGAGCCTCATAAAAGATAATAGCACCAACGTACCATTACTCAATCATGCAGAAATCCGAATAGATTATGAGTTTGTGGCTGAAAAAGTGGAAACAACTCGCTTCAAATTTGCTTAATTTGCTGATTATATATATAGCTGAATAAGCAAATTATAACTCTGAGTGGACAAAAGTGGAATTATCTACTCATGAAAAAAAAAATTGCATATTCGATCTTAAGTCCCGATGTCACTTTAAATACACTGCAGAGACTCATAGCATATATACCAATAACAATATCAGCTAGCTTAAGATAAACCACGGTCTTATCTTGAGTCAATAGTTAATTAAAACCTAAGCTTCTCTCTCGACTGAAAAACATGGCGTGTTGTAGGGGAAGTTTGATATTGACTATCGTTGCTGATTGCGCTCAAGAGGCTCGAGTACAGCTACAGCTATAAACGGAGTTCACAGTGTAGAAAAGTAGCTAGTACCGAATGTATGGAGTCTTATCTGAGGTGGGATCTGAACGAAAGCAAAGTATTCAATTGAAGCAATAAAGCGGAGACAAAAACTCGAAGAACTACTTTCACCAAATTTTGGTTAGGAAAAGCCCAATTAATAGAGTTGGAGACATGTAATTTCTGAGAAAGGAAATTTTAGAAATACTTCCTTTCGTAAATATTACTACCAACCCGATTTCCGCTACATCCGGTTCTATGCATACGAATTGATTTGGATTTCAACCGACCCAAAACAATATTGAGCAATATTTTAATAGCTTTATTCAGTCAAGAAGTTTAACCCGAAATCGGAATTTGGAATCTCCGCCTGAACTGTATTATGAATATTATTATTGTATTATGAATTATTTGAAATTTTTAAGCGAAATGTTTATAGATTTAGAAAGAACCTATAAGTAGTAGAACCTATAAGTCTGAAATAAGTTATATTATATAAGGTAAAGGGATACCAAAAAGATCACTCCTGACGCTTATTTTAAGAAGATGAAGCCGATGGCTATAGATTTCTTATTGTTGTTTTACTTACTACCCTGTAAACTATCTGCAAAAGAGAGGAAGAAAATACAATTACTTCGAGAGCTAAACTATGAATTTCATTCGCAAAGTAGTTCTGAGTGTTTTGTTAACTTTTAAACTTTCTCTGGAAGAAAATCTCGATAGTAATTTTTAGGAGCTAGTTACCTTTTTATATAATTAAGAGACTAAGCCTTGCTTTTAAATCCATTTTTAGTATAACTAAATTAGTAATAGCTAAGTACTGATATACCTATTGGAAAGCTTAGATATTGAGAGCGAGGTCATTCTTAAATTTGCTAGGTTTCTTTACAGAGGTACATAAGAACTATTATTAACCAAAAGCAGATCGGGCGGGTAGAACTTTCGGTTAATATCAGTTGTATAGTGTTGAAAGCCTTAGTATTGTCAAGAAAAAAAGACCTGTCAGAAACTGAATTTTTAGTATTCGTATTTAATTTCTAGAGATATTATAGAGATTTAAGAAATGTGTTTACTTAATATTTCCGGTAGCGGTTAAATTTATCTTGTTCATCGATCATATCATTCTATAAATGCAAACATAGCTCATTGTCATAAAATGTGTTATTTTTGGTGAATCCCATAAACTACAAGTGTGTGCTTTTGAAAATAGCAAGTACGATCCTTAATCGTTAGTGTGAAGTGGAGTGAACAAACACTCGTTTGTATATAGTTCTTTTGCACCAATCGAAAAAATAAATATAGTCGTTCATGGGCACATACATATGTACATATATAGCTAACAAATACTTATTTTATCATGGCATAAAATTATACATATATGCAAACATTTCATTGTTATATTAGCAACACTGATAACTCAATGTGTCACGTTCAACTGTTGCTTTTATTTTATTACACCTTGCGTTGAGTGCGATAATTAGAACTGATTACACTTAACCCTTAGGCAATAGACGCATTTTAAGTACAACAAGCGTAGTTTTATGTTCAATACGACAGCCGATAAAACAAATATTATATTTGTTGGGTGCACAAATTTCACGATAATGAATTCGTTTGAAGTCAGCTATCTATGTATGTATCACGCACGGGTTAAGTTTTTTATATTGGAAAAAATGCAAATAACACTCGAGTGACCCGACAGTTGCGGTTTGTGTTTGTTAACGAAATAACGTGTTTCACGCACTTGCGGAAAGAAAAAACAAAAACCGAAAACATTTATATAACCGTTAAACACCGACCAGTGATTCACCGAAATCGAACGAATTAACGAAATAAGTAACTAATTAAAGCACATGAACGGATTATACTTGGCTTTAATAATACTTAAATAAAATAATTTGTGCACTAATTTGTAGAATAATTTTCCTTTTTCTTTTGAACAAAAATACTCACAATGTGCAACTGTTTATGGGAGTGCATCAAATGTCCAGCAAAACTTGTGTGTTGGTAAGTTTTTTTTATTAAAGAGTATGAAACACTGAATAAAGTAATATATAATAAGCTTAGATAAAACCAGATCTAAAAAGGAACACAAAATAGGTCAAGGAACTCCATAAGCGCAACATTTGAAAATTCTTCCTGCATTTTAAAGTTATATCAGTAAGAAGTACATGTGAATACATAAAAAGCTCAGAGAGGATCAGTGTTAGAAGCAAAAGCTCAGTTCCTTAAGCGACCACAAACTCTCCCTCTCTCTCTCTCTCTCTCTCTTTTACAATAAAATCTCTAGTATTTTACTATGCTGCCTCTGAGTCGACGCAATTCTTTGAAAAACATCAATTAATAGTATTAAATGGCAAAAAATCCCACTGGTTTTCTCAACAGGTTTTTAGCTCAGTTGAGTCCGAGTTTGGAGTAAGTAACATTAGAAGATCGTAATTTTGCTCTTTGTTTGTGCTGAATTCGGTATTTTAAAACAAATTAAACATTTTTTAACAGACACAGATAACTGATTTTGTAAAAGCTTCAGAACATGATCTTTATTTCCAGATTGTAGTACTTTTGGATAAATATATGTAAGCCTCATAAGGTATATATATAAATATATACCTCCACCAGAAATTCACCCGAATTCACCCCCCATATAAGGGTATTCTAAATATCCCTGAATCCGCAAACTGACATATAACAATTATAATAACAATTGTTTATACACTTTTATAGTAATACTAGAATACTTAGTTGGGGCAAGTACATTGAACTTTTTTTTATTTTCTAAATCTTACATATTAATTAATTTGGGGTTGATTACTGTGTGTTGATGTATTTGTGTTAATTAACAATCAATTAGTCACTGACTGACAATATAAAGCTTTCAAATTGAATATGTGAATCAATAATATTTGTAGTGGGGCTAATGCTATTTAGGCACTTTAACTATAAGTTCTTCCCCTTTAGTATTATGATATTTTGTATTATGATAGTTAAAATGATACTGCTTGTCATTTGACTGTCATTCCTTCCTCTAAATATGCTTGACTTTGAAATATGGTTTAGTTTTAGTAAATTTTTTTTCAAAAACTAGATTGAAATGGAAATAGCGCAATACCCACATTATAACCAATGAGCACGTAAAAACCCAGAGTCGATGTTCAAAATGCTTAACCGGTATCAAGCTATCAATTGTTAGATAGCAAATACATTGCGAAGTGTAAATAACGAGTAAAGTAATTAGAAAAGTATTGATAAATATTCATTTGAATTTATTTACACTTATATGTATACCATATGGGAGTGATCCCAGATGTAACCAACTTGCATTGAATTAAAAAATAATAATTGTCGTATACTTAATTAACTGAGGGAAAATATGCTCCTTGTTATTGTTATTATGTATGAAACATTTCCCAAATAGTTTTCTGGAAAATTACTGATTCTATATGTAGTCCTTAGCTGAATAAAAATCTGGGTGCGTTCCGTTTTAACGAGTCAGCACATTCTGAGATATTATGTGATCCTATAGGAGGATATCTCCTCCTCCCATGTCCACTCTCTTATTGATCTGTGTTGTCCAAATCTTTTATAGCACGCAATTTTTTTTTTCAAATCTCAAGTTTTCGCCAACTTGAGCCAAATTCTTCTCCTTGGTGCTTTTCACGAACTTTAATGAACATTTTCTTCATTGTTTACCCCACCCTAGTACATAACATATATAGCATATTACCTATGTTATTTAAAAAAAAATTGTGCTATACACTTACTTATTTAAGCTCTTTATCAATATAGCTTTATCAATAATTTTTACTCTCTTCTCTTACTAGTTGCTGTGAGTGCGCGCTGAATATGATACTGGGCATATTCTGTTCGGTCGTAGTATTAGCTGTCATAATCGGACTGATCGTATACTTTACAGTATATTACCATAAGGATGGCTCCGATGAGCATCAAGAGAAAATGGTGCGGCAGCTTATAACTGCTGCGCCTTCAACCTTTAAGGAATTCTTCCAGCAACAAAACTAAAATGGATTTAGTTCAGTTTAATTCAGTCTAAGAAAGGAATGGGGCTTATGCGATTACTTTAGTATAAACCAGTGTGTATTGTTGTTGTTAAAACCGTATATTTTTAAGTTGTATTTATTACAAATAAATAATAAATAAATATTTTTAAACATTTACAGAAAAGAAGTTCAGAATTTTTATTATAGTTCTGATTAATAATGAAAAAATATTATATAATTAAATATCTAATCTAATCAAAGTATTGAGTAAATTTACGATGTGTTACAAATATTTCCTTTATAATGGTTAGGCCATAAATTTTATATCGTTGGCAATATTGTTGAATTATCATAATATACAAGTGTGTATATATATGCATATTTATGCATATTGATTGTAATTAAAAATATTGCTTAATTATATTATTGCTTCTCTTTGATTACCTTCGTACAGATAAAAACTACAAAAGTTCGTAAATAAATGTGATTAATGAAAGAAACACTCATTAAAACGGGTGGAGTCGAAATAATTTAATGAAGTTGAAATAATTTAAAGGAGTTCAAAGCTAGGCTGAATGCTTAAAACACTAGCCTCAGCAAGTGTATAAGTTCGGTAAAATAGTAGCAAAAGCTGTTGACTGATTACCGACTGTCTTAAAAAACATAAAGCTGGGTAAAATCCTGTCTTTCTTGAATATTTCTATCAAAAAACTTTACTTTTGTTGTCGATTTCGAATAAAATTTTTGCAAGCGAAAATTTGGTTGTTTGTTGATGCGGGTAACATCGAAATACAAACCAACATGTTGTGTTAGTAGATAGAATTTTCATTAGTCTTCCAGAATAGAGAATAATGTTCAAGAACTAATACAAGACTGACAAGAGCTGGGATTTTGTTTGATAAAAAATATGAAAAAGATACCTGAGAATAATAATAATAATAATCTACTGAAAAAGGAACAATGTACAAGAACAATGGTTTTGAGATCGTTATGGAAGTATTTTACTTTCGTGAGGGTTGCTTCTTAAGTGAAATACTATCCAAAAGTAATAAAAATATCACACCGGCTAAAAATTATTTAGAACTTCGAGCAAAACATGTAAACAGGAAAGTCAAAAAATGTCATTTGGGCGAGAATAATAAAATATTTTTACACGCAGGGAGCGAATAGATTTGCAAAACTATCGAAAATATTGGCCAAAAAGCAAAAAAAAAAAAAAAATGTGTTGGTAAATACAAAAGCAGCATTATTTATATTTCTATGAAACAAAACACATAAATGTTTTCAGAGCGTTTCTCTAATAATGAGTATTCTTCTTGTTTGTTCTCTTTCCCAGCGGCTGCAGATACAACGTATTTTGTGCGACCGCATGCATTGTGATCATCTCTTTAATAATTTTCTTATCAATTTGTTTTGCAGCTTTTGTTTTCCACAAAAGTCCAGATGCCGATAAAGAAAATTCGGTGATGCAAGAATTGACTAGCTTTATTTTGAGACCTTTCTCAGGCTAATGACCAGCATTCGGTTATATGTGATTCTTATCTCTAAGGTAGAATAATACAGTTATTATATTTATTTTGTATTTTAATTAATATAAGAATAGAAATATAAATATTTGAAGTTTTCGAAACGAATCGCACTAGTTAGTGGTTCCCATTTAATAAAGAGAGAGAATGTTCTTTTAATAAGTTTCGTGGGGACGGTTTCCGGGAAAAGATTTAATTTTCTCTTAAGCGACTTTGTGTGAAGTGACTGTATTAACTGATTGAGAATTAAATATTTTTTAAGATTGGAGAAATATTCAAATGAAACTAGCGAAGTTTTTCAACGAATTCGACTAACACTTTATATGCTTTTGTTGCTCATAAATGTTCGGTTTTCGGACAAATTTTATACTTTCCAATAATTTGGGGAATTTCCCATGGCAAAAACTAGTTCAACTTGTATCCATTATTAATTTGGGAAGGTGAAATTTTCTTATCAAATTCCTTCTCCGTTATTCATATTTCTGACACGTCATTTTATGCATCGTCAAAGGATTAATTTATAATAATGAAAAATATATTGGAAGTTTCAAAAATTTATTGATTCGAAACTTTTGCTTCTTTTGTTTTATAAAGACATCCATGAAGTTTCAAGGCAAATTTGAAAAATTATAACTCTTAATCGCTGATATATCTAAAAAAGTAATTCAAACGGCTAATAAAGTTCGTTTTAACAAAGAGCGATTAAAATGTGTGGCGTGTTGTGCGATTGTCTCAAGTGTTCAGGAAAGATTGTGTGCTGGTAAGTGAATACTTGGAAATATTTGCGAAAATAGAGATGAGTCTTTAGGATACTTTATTCTCTACACAATTTGAAATTACGACAGGCTTGTGCTTCGTCTACATTAATTTTTCCAATCAATTGTAGAGATGATGTTTCAAAAATTGTCAGTCTCAGGGTTCTGTAATAGAATATTCCTTTGCTAATATTAAATTTGCTGGATTCGCTAGACCCACAATGTTCCGTTTTAAGCAGAACGTATGTCCTCCAGCCAAACCAGATTCCTTATGCCTCCAGAAGTGTTATACACCTGAGCCTTCTGGTGGTCATATAGTTTCGAACATTGCAACTTAACTAATTTTGTTGCATTTTGGGAGAGTAATCACAGACTGTCGGTCAGTCAAATCTGTTCTTCGTAATATTTCATATAAGTGTTTTGAATATTTCCAGAAAACTGACTTCAAAAATATTTCTTCCAGTTGCTGCCAATGTGCCGTGACTATACTTCTCGGCATACTGTTTTCGGTGCTTATATTGGTTATCGTAATTGGTGTTATCGTGTACTTCGCATACTTTCACAATACAGGCGGTGGCAAATTTTGATGGAGGAAATGGTAACTGCTGCTCCGTTAACGTTTAAAGGCTTCTTCCAGCAATTAAAAGTATTTACATCGTCATGAAACCGCAAAAAGATCAATTTCGTTAGTCTTTACATAATTATTGTTGTTGAAATTTTTTTTATACATATGCCATTTTATTAGTTATGTATATTGTTATAGCATATAGAATTATTTCAATGAAGATTTTGTAAATTAAAATGTTTATGCGAAACTAAAATAAATGGTTTTTTAACCTTTGATAACATCTTAAAATTTCGATATTTTGATCTCGAGGCATTAGTGGGCAAGGGTGATAAAGATCCCGTAGTCGATAGGTTTTTATCCAAGCTTTTATCCATCATCAATTATACGTTAGTTTATAGACAAAAATATTTGCTAGAGGCGTCTCTTCTCGGTGAGGGGTATTCACGAGCTTCAAGAAACTCAATACCTAGTACCTCAGTATCCTCTTTGTGAGGTTCAAAAAATACAGGAATTTCACACAGCATTGATTGAACGCCTGATCCAACAGACCATACAGCTAATAATGTTTATGACCAAAGTGTTAGATGAACCCTTTTGATGAGATCACTCTTTTTACTGAGTGCACTCTTTATTTACCAGAACTCGGTTAATGTTTTAGAAAAAATTTCCTTGACGTGGTTGATCTCAATTTTCTACAATGTAATGCTTAAGCCTGAACACATATATGATTCGAAATCATAGTATTCATTAAATTCAAGTTATATAAATTCAAGAGTAAAATTTTTCGAAAATAGTTTTTTAATTCACTGGGAGCATTGCAATAAAATTCGAAAATATGTAGAATGAAATATTTAATATTTCTGCTTTTTGAGAAAACATAGTCTATATTAATATAAAGCGAATAGTGATAAATAAATATAATATAGCGTACAAGAAAATAATGCAATTGCGGGATGTGCAAGTAAGAAAACTTAAAAACAATTTTTGCTCTAAGAATTTATGTAAAAGTTTGTATAAGTGAGCTCAAAATATATTTGTGACGTATTTAGTGATTCAGTTGAGATTAAATCTGGAGGTGCCAAATTACAAATAATATATTCCCTATTAAAAGTGAGAATTTCATAAGAACTTCCTTTATATAACATTACAATAATTGGTGGATTTGAATAGAACTAGCAAAATTTTCTATTTCTTCGGTCTTAAGTCGAATAATCCGTCAGTCGAGAATGTTTAGGCATACTTCTAAGTACACTTGAATAATAATGGCTATAAACGAGGCTTCAGTATCTAAACTAGTTATTTCGAATTACGACTGACTTAGAATTACTATAGAAACAAAATCTTTTGTGATTAACTAAGCGATTTTTTCCAGATTTTGCATGTGGTTGGCTTGTACATTTGCCGTCTTGTTAATGCTGTTCGTGGCTCTTCAGTTTGTTGGCGTTGTCGAACATAAAGAGAACGAGAACGTTGTGAGAGAATTCTTTCACTATATATCGAGTTCTATAAAAGCTAATTTATAATTTGTTAAATAAAACAATTATATTAAATATTTATGTGTTTGTAATATGCTCTTCATATATGTAGTATTTAAAAATTAATGTAAAATTGATAAATAAATATTAAGTGCCTGTTTCAAATGGTCCTTATTTGTACTTTTAGTCTGATGTTCTAGCTTGAAGGTTCACTAGAAGAGTTGTAAAACCGGCCATGATGGTACTTGAAATTGAATGAAGAATTTGTGATTTATTGTCATGAGATAAAGCATAGGCAAGATAACGTTATTACTAGCACGAGTGGTGATGATGTGGCAGTAGAATTTTAAAATGAACTGAGAAGCTTTAACTATGTCGAAGAAGCAGAAGATTATCGAATACGAAGAATTCATATTCATAACCGAGTATGAGTAGGAGAGTACAGATGCTGAAGAGAATAGTGAATACACTTGTGATTTTTTAAGTGACAGCATGATAAGCAGCAGCATCATTTGAAAACCGAGAGCAACACATTGATTTATAAAAAAATGTATTCTATACCATTAAAAAATGTGTCTTAGTGTTCACAAAAAAGTATTTAGGCAATAAAAAATGTAGAAAAATTTTTTAAATGAAAACGAAGTTGCAAGTAGAATTTATTTATTGTATATATATATCTTATAATATTTGAGGTCCGAAAATAAATTATTTTTTGTATTGCTTTGACACAATATTACTCGGTATTCAGATAGATTACTGTTATATATAGTACTAATAAAAATGTAGGGTACTAATGAAAATAAAGTAAAGTATTTCTATAAGTTTGATCTTGAAGAGATTATGCTCCTTAAATCGCAAAGTTAAAGTTGCATAAGAGCGAATTTGGACCATCGGCAAAATTGTGCTATTTCAAAACTAAGTGTTGAAAATTCTTTTTTTGACATTGAATAAACTAATAATGGTTGCGTAGCTTAAAAGTTTTGAAAAACGTTCCTTTATAAATAAAATGCATAGAACTCTTTGAAAATTAACAGAAAACTCAAAGAAATTTAATTTCGATATCTCCCTCTGGCATTTGTTAAAAGAAATGATGTATATTCCTGATATATAACTACTAAATTTGGAAACTTAAAGGTTAGTGCTTTTAAATGAGAACTATTCTTTTATTGGGTAAATCCAGTGTATTCGGGAAGAAAAGAAAAATGAGTTTTACTCGATATGCACTATATGAAACTGTATCTAAACATTTTTTTAAATTTTTTCTGCATTGTGATGCTTTATCACATTTGACTTAAGTACTGGTTACATAATATTTTGATTGCCATTGTATTTGTCATGTGATCATCATTCCGCTAAGGTGAACTAAGTTCGCTTCCTTTTCTTTAAACACTTCCGCATCTTTCGCAACCTTGATTGTATTCCATTCGTTCGTAGAAACGACGTAAACGCTCCTAATACTCAAACATACCGTCAGCCATTAATGATAAATCTGAGTTGAACTAGCGGCATCGCTACTACTAAACTACTACTAATACTCAGTCCGCTGTACATTCTTTCGCTTGAATTGTGGAACCGCCACAAAGCGGTTTGTCCCCTCCATAAAAGTCGAACGACGACAATTACCACAATCGATCGTATTCAAAAGTTGCTTTAATCGTGCAACCCGTGCGCTCTTAATACTGGTGGTATCATTAAATTTATAATCGAGATTTTGCATAGCAGCCCTATCGTGAGGCTGATATGGGTTATAGTTGGTCAGGTATTTTACATTCATTGTCGCTTTACGGAAATTTTCTTGAAAGTGTGGTAATTTTCGCAACTGATAGTTTCCATAGTCCTCTTCTTGCATTGGTTTTATGTTACGATGTTGACGCTCAAATTTATCCAATACTATTGTATTTGGTAGTTCTTCACATTCGCGTGGGCAAATTAACTTAAGATGCAAAATTTCTTTTAACACATCGTCTTTATCAATATCCGCATATAGATTGCCGCCACTTGAGGAACAAGTATTTTTGATGTCCCTGCTGTCCGTTAAAGTATGTTGTGGCATACAGTGCTGTTCCGTGACAAAATGTTTGCACATTTCGTTTACGAAGCAATCATTCTTCCTTCCCATCATATTTGGATTTTTATTTTCAGACTTCAAGTCCATATTATTAAACTGTGTGTTGAGTTCCTGAATTTTGCTTTCAGTCATTTTATAATACTAGTATTTTCGCGGTAAAAGCGAAGAAGATGGATGCTGAGTTATTGTGTTCAAATATTTTACTGATGATTTAGTTCGAGGTGGATTGCAATTTATAGCTAAACGTCTGGATATTCAAAAGAGTTTTTTGAACTTTACAAAAACCACAGTTTCTTGATTTAACAGATATTGAGTGTACAAAACTCTATTAAAACAAATAAAAATATTGACACCATTACCGCTCAAACAAAGTTCGCCCACATTTTTTAACCTTGAACATGGTATTAAAGGAAAACTCTAAATTGTATCACTGCTAATAAAAACAGGTAGTTCAATATTGTGCTTTTACATTGTGCGCACGTGCGTTTGTGTGTGTAGTAACGGGGTTTAATTTTACTTGCGAAACCCTTTTTATGGTATACATAGTACGTATTACTTTTTAGGATATTGTTGCTACCTGTAATGCTTTGTCAAAAAAGAATTTAAATATAGGACACGCATACATACTCAGATAGCTCAGTTAATATAGCAATAATTGTTCCTAAAAAATTAAACATTTAATGGAATAAACTGAGTTGACCACATGTGAAAAATATTTTTTTTATTCCAATTTTTTAAAGTGTTACTCAAATGGACTTGTTATACTTATTTTCAATATTTTTGAATATCAATTCAATTCAATTCAATTATGGCTAAAATATTTCAACACATCCGGGTTTTGAAATAATTCCATAATACAATTTTACATACATACAAATCTATGCAACAAAAATAATATTCCCCTAAACTCTTAACCCTTAATGAGTGTCTTCATATTATTCCTGACTCCCCCTTGCCTTACTCATTCCTATCGCTCTGGCTTTTATATTTACAACAGCAATTGAAAACAAAAAGCTATGGAAAGGTGAGAGTTTTGAGCGGAAGAAAGATATAGTAAACGGAAATGAATTCAAAACATTTGAGTGTAGGGAAAGTTTAAGATATTGAGTAATTTTGCTGATATAGAGGAGAGAACTTAAGGTTATCGTAAGGTGTATATTATTAGAGAAAATAAAAATATTAAAATTGAGCATGAGTAAACTTACCGCTGAACAGTGATAACTGTGTGTGTTTGTGGTATATAGCGGATGGGATATGTATTCATGCGCTCGTAAGCATATTATCGCAGAACTTTTGGTTTGCAACTTTGCTAACATTGTAATCAATGAGCTTTAAGGTGTTGAACTTGTCTAGTCGGATCACGAATAGAGCTTTTAAAAATTTGTTTGTTAAGTAAAGAGATTTAATTTAAAACACCCTGTAAAATAAAAATAAAAATGCCATAAATAGCATTATTTATTATATCCATATTATACATGGAGAAGAATTTTAATTCTTTTTAATTGTATGAAATGTACAACAAGTAATTGAAAACTATTTGAAAACTAATTGAATGAAATTGAGCATTATCGCATTAATACTTTTTCGAGTATCATTATTAGTTGAACAAATCAAATATACCAATTTCGAATATAATATTATAACTGCGTGTACAAATTCGGAGATCTTTTTTTAATAATTTTATGAGTCAAATAATGGAATTTGAGGCTGGTTTTATAAATCTCGGGATATTTAGGGTTTTTTTTATTAAGTATAATAAGCATTTTCCAAGCATTATTTTTTGTATACTCCATTTCATATTATTTTATATAACAATTTGTTATCATAAGAAATAGCAACTTTGCATTCCTCATAATTTCAATCATACCATTCCGCAAATCAAAATATATCTTTACAACATTTAGTTCAAATGGTTGCCGGTTTTTTATAACCGTCTGAATGTAATCGTGGAAGTATAGTGATTCAAAAAACGATTTACTCAAAATAACTTTATTATATTTACTTATTAAATATAAGATATGTACTTAAATGGTAAACATCATTTACACACATACATATATACATGCTAGAACCAAAAATAGGATAGATATAATAAAAATGAATTGGCAACCAAGATACAAAGAGATAAAATCTCAGTTAAAAATTGTGTGCTTGTGGAATGGAAAAAAACGTAATTTCAATGCCGAAATTTTTTAGTCATAAAAATACCACTAATTATTTACCACAACCGTTATTTCTCTGACGCCTTCGTGTTTTCTCAAAAATGAGGGATCCTACAAACTTCTTAAATTAAAAAAAACAAATTGTTTCGAAAATTTTATTTTTTTTTAAATGTTTATAAATCCTAATATTCTCAGTTCATTGGTTTAAAACTAATTGAACTGATAAATAAAACTCACTACCCTACGCTACCCTCAAGGTTAGAACTCGTATATAATATTCTCATATCTTATGTAATATTTATATAATATTTATAAACATCACATTAGCAACCATTTCGCCACAAAGTTTGTTCAAGTATACATATTGTATACAAATATTCAACTCGAGTGTATTTTTAATTGAGCCGTACTGATTACACTTCCTAATCGAAACCATTTGGAGGCATAGAAAACACCTGTTTGGATTAAATTTTCGCAACAAAATAGTTTTGTTATAGTTAATGAAGTTGATATTGTATGTAATAATAATATTTTATTACTTAGAAATCGATTTTCAATAAATAGGAGACGTTAGTATAAGAGAGGAGATTGCTTACTGAACTACAACGTAGCTTATATGAAATATATGAAAATTTATTGAATTAATGGAAAATTAAAAGTAAACTCCATGCAATATAACATTAGATGTTATACTCCAAAATCGCTTAGAATATATGTACGTGTGTTTGTATGTACGAACACCCAGTATCCATATTAGCCATTAGATAAGTCGACTAATACTACAATGGCAATACCCCCTTGGCATTGTGAAATGGCAAACTAATCACAATTATTAAGTATTGATAAAATTTGCAAAATAGTTTACCACAAACTAGTTTTAGAGAGTGATTTTTTGGGCAGAGTAGCAAAATTATATAAAATTCTAATCAAGAATAACTTTATGAAATAGGGCTGAAGGGTGTTGATGTGTGTTGATTAAATATATTATTACGAGTATGTTGAGAAGAAAGAAATTGAATTAATATAATAACGTTAGTGTGTATAATATATAATAAATATGTATAATAATAATTGTGATTATAATTCAGTGCACATTTTAAACATTTCAGAAAACTTGAAGTCAATTGCTATCTACTTTTTTCGTGTCTAATTCTTCAATGTTTGACTATATTAAGTTCTTGCAAATGAATATGCAAACTACTTTTTTCAATACTAATGTATATATGTATGTATGTTAACTTAACGTCCTCACGTACGGCACGTGAAGCTATCATAAGCAAAAATAAAATTAATGAGACACTGTCCGCAAATTTACGGCGCAAAATATATATATGTATGAGTGTGTTTAGGTGATTATGCATGTAAAATGCTACAAAGATGGATAGGAATAGTACAAAAATATATATGATATTATGCAAACTGAGTGTTTTTAGTAAACATATTTACAGATATAATCTAGATACATATGTCTGCATGTAAATACAATAGAATCTGGCAAAATTTAACTCTTGCAAAAGAAAAAATCTCGAATAAGTTAACCGAGTTTCAGCGCTTTTAACTCTTGTGTAAACTCTTCAGAGCGTCTTCAAAAACAAGCGCGTGTCCAATATTGTTTACGGTTATTTCCAGAAACACTTTTTAACTGAGGCAAAATCCTCGCAAATTAGCTTAGATTTGCTTTAAATAATTGAGATTTGAAGAAAACTTGATCTACAACATAACGACATTGAAAATTGGAAGACGGGTTAAATGACGAAAGATTAAGAAGATTTGGTAGTGTCTGATGACAATAACGACGATTCAGTTATCGGGAAAGATGTTCAATAACCGAAAGCGGCTGAAAGCATCAACAACTCGATAAAGCGATATAAAAACATTAATGATGCAAATCAGGTGGCTTCTTCGAGATTCGACTGTACATATTTTTAAATAACATTCATTAAAACAAAATATGGTCTCGTTTCAAAAACTTACAAATTCAAATTGCTTTATTCTTCACATACATATCATTATCTACAAACTATTCACATATGTAGCTCCACTAAACATACAACAAAATTCACTTGTTTTTAATGTTGTCGCTATCGCCGCCATCACCAACCACACTACGCCCTGCCAAGTCGATGACGTTTTTGGGGAAGCGGCGCAACGCACATATTAAATACGTATACGCTGATAAAACGTGTGTACGTCGCGTTTGTGGGAAACGCTTTGACTCGTCTCGAGCAGGCGGCCGAACCACTTTATAACGAAAATTTTTGAAAAAATTCTAGCCGCCAAACTAAGCTCTGGAATTACATGAAATTCGGCACACACATGCGGCATACCATCTACTTTGTGCTGTGCGAATTTGAACCAAATTGTTGGCTTGGTTTAGGCATAAAAGGGGATTTTCGATAACTTCCATACCCTAGTACCGATTTTGATGACTCAAATGAAATCAGATACCAGGTGTTATCACGAGTTCAACGATATCCATATGACCTGGTTTGGTTGTGGTCTTAAGGGTCAAATGATTTTTGGAAAATCATTTTAAATAAGTCGGCGAGCGCGTAAACAAAGTCCCAAGAAATGGTCGCTTTTACACGCTGTTTTCATAATCACATAGCGGCAATGTCATGCCATGCGTTGGCACAGTAGTTCCGTACCCCTCCATGTGCCCGTCGAACCGCGCTGGCCTAAGAATTTATGACTCGTGCAATACAAACATATTTGGTTGGCTCTTTTTTTCCTTTTTAAATGGCCGCTGAAGTGTAGTTGTTGCTATTATTGTTGATTTGTGCCACTCTATTTGGTCGAGCGAGCAGCTGATTAAGTTGCAAAGCGTCGCGTGAATTGTGTATCTCCCCCAGAATTGTCTGAGCGCAAAGAGAGAGGCACTCCACTTCGGCGTTTGAAAAGATTTACGTTTCAATTTTACTGCGTGGAAGCTTTCCTCTGGGTGGAGCCGCCTACAAAAAATAAATTATAATACCAAAATTGTACCAATCGGCGAGCGAATCTTCGGATTTCAGTGAGCTCTGATCAACTGACAATATTTGTACGGTCACTAAATTTTTTTCGATCAAGAATGATCCGCAGTAGGGGCGCGCTAAGTTCCTTGCCTCGTATCTTTCAAATTTTATGGGTTCACTGGTCACTGTCCAAGTTGTTTCTTTCCTTCTTGTTCGCTTTTGTGGGACGTAGGGACACCTAACCAATCACACCCTCAACCATCCTGGCGAACTATTTATTTATTCACAAAATATGCTTCCTTTCTAGAAATTCATATATTAGAATACCAATTTCTTATCAGAATCGCTCTTTTGTCAAACCTAGCATAACTAAAAACCGTAATATTTTAAGCTAAGCAAAGAAGGCCACCTCTTCAAATACAATTAGATAGCAAAGTCTGGTTAATGCGGGGTTTGCACTGGATTGTCTTGGCGGGAATGTTTTATAGTGCTTATATTTGAGGTCTTCCCATTTGTACAACTAACAACCCTTTCAACGTATCTATAATAGCGTGAATATACGAAGGCGGGTCAATAAGTCCGTGACTTTTTGAATTTCTGACCTCTTTACTAAAAAAAAAACACTACTCCCACACTACTAAACACTACTACTAAAAGTCACGTACTTATTGACCCGCCCTCGTAGTTGCCTTTCGAGAACAGTATACCAAAATTTCATTACAAGTAGATATTGACTACCTGCCGTAAGCAACTGAGTACCCAGTCCCCATTTTGTGTATATTATCGATTACTGTCAACCTTTGTTATAGTACGTAAAAATGTGAAAATCTAGTAGGGAACTGGTCAAGGTAGTTCAGCAAAACTCCACTCTTATATATAAAGGTTATTGCACTCGAAATATAAGACAATTATTATTCATCCTTCATTACCCCTTTCAGTCCTAAAGTTCTCACCAAGTTTATGAACCGTTTAAGATTCTTTCTATGCTACATATTTTAATTCACGGGGTTGGTGTAGTGTATCAAAGACATATAAGCTAGAATCTAAGATTTCTGAAATTCCAAGTTGTGTGGTAAATAAACGTTTCGCTATCAGCGATGAAAATCTTTATACAGTACAACATTCCCATCTGGATCAACTTACATATTTCGAGAAGTCATTATATTATTAATAATTTTTTAATAGCATTTAAGTAGAATTCACATTCGCCTTTCTGAGGGATATTTTTTCAATCAAAAAGCACGTACAGTAATTGATGATAACCCATATTTAAGATTAGGCCAAGACGTGACTGAAACCGACAAGTGCAATAAACGACTTAGCAGAACTATTTTCGACATATGTAAATATGTATGAACAAACATAAATTTAATCAAAACTGCTAAGGTCGTTAATGATAAGATGAAAGGAAATATAATTTAATTTTACTGTGCGAACAAGTGAACATGTACCGACAATTACCATGAAACTTTCACACATAAGGAAAGTAATAAAATATTTCCGCCTATTATTGGCTTTGTACACAATTTTTAGTTAATATAATAAAAGTTGTTTGGACGAAAAGTTCTTTAGATAATGCAAGCGTAATGTTTGAGAACAATAAGGTTTCATAAATTTTGTAATCAGAGACCAAATGCCTTGTGAAACTTTTGATATATTTATTCAACTTTGTATACCGAGTATAAAATTAGATACGAGTATGTTTTTAAGCTAGGGTAATGTAGGAAGCATTTTTGTTGAAATACAAGATTTTTGATTTTTTGTTGATTGATCCCCAAACCCATTAATTTATTTATGGGCACTGGTTGAACTTTATACTCAAAGTTGAGTATAAAATTATCGAAAATCAAAATTCGTAGATTCCTGTTTTGTTCGGATTGATCTCAACCCTTATCATTATCTAATTCGAAACCTTTAATAGAATGAGATAAAACTTTGTTGAATCCCTACTTTCATAGCTGGAGAGTATACATCCATACTAATATCGTGTTATAGTCAAAGCTTCTGAAGTCTCATTTGCTTAACTGCGGATAGTCTTACTAGGATATAACTTAATAGAGAGATAACTTAATTTCTGTATTATCTAAACACCCCAAAGTAATTTTACTTATTAATAAAACAAACAACCAACATTTCAGATCGGTTTAGTACTGGTCGTAGATCACAAATTGTTGAAGTAAAATTATGCTATAGTATCAAAATATCATGCTCGTAGCAGTTTCTATCGTCCGGAGACGTCTGTAGGAAGATGAAAAGATAAAAGATAAGATTAAAAAGGTCTTTGAAGAGAGTGGAAAAAAACTTGGAAAAGCATCATTGGCTTGTTCGGAATAGAATTTAAAACTTATAAAAGATTTTAGTACATATTATTTAAATGTTTACTAAAACAAAGTCAAAATTATTATTATTGCTGAAGTGTTGCTGATCTAAATCGTTATTTAAGACATAGAATGCGAAAATTATCTTAAGCTAAGGGCAGTCTCTTTATTAATCTCTATGAAAATTTCTCGAAAAAATTATATGGTTCAGGAGATTATGTTGCCTCCGTCACTAAATAGGGAATTTAAATGGAGATTTAATATAATATAATATATATTATATATTATAACAATATAACATATTGCATAATATATATCCAATATAACAGCAAAACAGTAAAATAGTAATAAATAAGTAAAGAGCGTTTCTCATGCAAATAGCTGAAACAATGGTACAGCCAAAAGCATAAAATGAGGGTTTGAGGTAGTCTTTTTCTACTACTCGAATAATATTCTATGTTATACGATTTCGAAAGGTAGGTAGTTCCCATAAGACATCGACATCTGACATCGAGAGAAATGCATGTAAGCCCACCTTAGGAAGCTACAGTTGGTATTTCATTTGTTAAACCAAAAAGCGTTATATTTTTTTTTTATAAGAATTATTTTATTTTCATAATTTCAATACAATGATTTTGCTTCATGTTTTTAGTTGCACACATTTTCTCTGGAATAGTTCTATCACACTCACTTAAAATTTAAAAATTAAATCCTACAAAACTTCTAAATTCATACTACCTGCATAATAATGTCATAATATTATAATAATAATACGTAAGGCATACAAATAGGCTACCTACCGCTTAAGCGAAACGGCAAATGCCATATTTCACTGAGATAATAGATGCTTTAGCCTTAAAAATTTCTTTAACAAAATAAATATGTATGAGTAACTTCATGCAGAAGTATATTTCTGCTTCTTCACATCAAGCAATGGGCCACAACGGTGCCGATAAGTGCACAACAAGCCGCCAACCGGTCAGCAGTAAAGACCCATACCCTCATTCTGTTCCACCTGATACAGACAATATTCCTTTTGAGAGGGTGTCAAACCGAATGTGTCGATCTCCTCTTTAAATTGCTTAACGCCACCTACGCCCGCGAGGTAACCGTTCAATTTGGTAGCAATGTAGGATGTGCGCAATAGTTTTGCATCGAGATTCAGGGTTTCGGTGAGGTCTTTGTGGCCCTGCAGACGGTATTTTTGGTGGTAACTGTGGACAGTAAAGCAAAAAGGTTAGCAGATGTATAAAAGAAGTTTTATAATAATAAACTTACTCTTCAGCTGGGTAGAATTTTCCTTTGGGTAAAATCTCGGTAATAATTTTTTCAGGCACACGTTTCTTTTGCTCCTCTACAATTGATTCTTCAGCGATTTTCTTTTGCTCATCATCGTGATACAAGATCAAAGACATATATTGACGTTTGATGGGATTGGTAAGACCATATTCATGATTGTTCCAGAAGAGCTCCAATAGATGTTTGAACGAGATGGTATTGGGATCGTAGTCAATCTCCAGCACTTCAGTATGATCACCACTATAGCGGTTTAAAGTTGACATAAATATTTATGTTAGAAGTGAACGGGGGAGGAAGTTGGAAAAGTAAACAAGCATTAGTGAAGAAGAAGAAGCGACAACAAAGAAATTAAGAAAGCAAGTGATAAATGTGATGGAATGGCAGAAGTAACGAAGTGACGGAAGTGAAATAATTGTGCGAAGGAAATGGAAGTAAATGCAAAATAAACAATAAAATATTAAATTAATAACGAAAAAGTGAGGTTATGAAAGTGATAAATTGCAAGTAAAAGCGTGTACAATAAAGGTAAATAAAGTGTGAAATATATTTTGAGAAGCATGAAAAATATGAAAAAATTTATGAATTTGAGTATGAATGTGCACAAAGTTTTGCAAAAGTGACAATGAGGAGTTGACATCAATTGACGTTTGTAGCGTGATTTAGTCAAAGACCAAACAGCACCAAGCCAATTGCCAAGTCAGCAAACAAATTTTATTGCAAAGAATTAGTGTGAGCGATTTCAGTGCAGAGTATAAATCACAGCAGTTGGATAAGCATGAGCGAGTTAATTTATAATGCGTATGTAGTATGTGCGTTTATGTACAACAATAACGATAACAAAAGGAAGAAAGAAAGAGAAAACGAAAAAACACAAAAAAATGTCAGTGATGTCTAGCTTTAGAGCACACGCTTACAGGCTACGGTACGTTGGTGAATCCTTGGAGCCGCCCTCATAGCCGACAGTCGTGCGTAAAATGCCCTTGGTGCCGCCAAATAACGATTCAGCGCCCCAGAAGCAGCCCATGCCAAAGGTGGCCGTCTTAAAGGCAATATTCACGCTATGAACGGGTGTCACATTCAGCTCCTTCTGCTCAGCGCGCACGGTGCTCTGGAAAATTATACAAAAAAAAAGGAAATATTTAAAAGACACTTCTAGACACAGTTTTTTTTTCCAAGGAGGAGGTAGCTGACTCCTCTTACATGTTTTTGCTATGTGACAAAATCGCATTTAACTTTTTTCTAAGCAAGTAATTTGTGGGCGTTTCCGCTTGTAATCCATAAAATTACGCCTAGTTTACATATGTTTGTAGTTGTGAAGAATATTCATACAATTGTTATGCTTGGTGCTATATCATTGGAGCAGGTCGCTATTTGTGGGTTGAAGACGTCATATTGGCAGCTGGTTTTATTTCCACACAATAATGTGAACTTTGTCAGCAGCAGCGTGAAGCTGAGGACACTGGAGAGCATTTGTGTTTCACTCTTGTGGCAGGAAATTGTTCTTTGTGCAACCATTTTTTATGAAACAATGTATGTTCTTTCCACCCACTAATAAACTAACTAAACTACTGTTCAGAGTGACACTAATTTCTGCAATACTTTCTACGAAATTTGCGTGTTCTTTTACAAGCGATGCCAATACAACTACCTTGTCAAAATCAACGCTGGAATATTTGTTTTTGACTCTTTCAACAGTTCGATGAGTTATCGCGTCAAAAGCGTGGAGGAGAACGTCATAACTGACTGTTGTGAATGCATGAATGAGAGTGTTGTGCCGCAACTACGCTGTTGTTGTTGGAGCAAATGTTTTACTGGCCGGCAATAGTTACTCACCAACCGGTTTTGTATGAAATTGGAGAAAGTCACTAGAGTTTGCCGTAAACGTCAGCAAATTTTTCATCATCCACGCGAAATCGAGCAATTTATCCATGAAAGCAAGAGCCACGGTGGACTCTGAGCAATAAATGTTCAAATTATATATTACATCTATTTTATTTCCCAAAATATTTATGTGTATGTACCCATGTGTATATAAGCATGAGCATGTGAAGAGGGTTGCCAATTCTACTTAATTGGATTTTCAGAGGAGTATAATCAAAGAGCTGTATTTATATGTAAATGAAGGTAAAACGAACGTGTCTTTCTTTTTTTTGTGAATCTTTTTAACAGGAATTGGTTTTTTTAGCGTGGTTTCGACTAGGTAAATCGAGAAATCATTTTAAAAACTTATGGGAAGCGTAGTTAAAATAGAAAATATAAATATTTAACACTTTAGTATGTTTAAAATAAAGTAACCATCTTGAAGTAACAGTATGTCTTTAAATTAAACTAAATTTCGTATAAAATAACAATAAAAAAAAAAATGTATATGTTATGAATTACGAGTTTTAAAGCTAAAAATATTTCCAACATTCTACAATAATAACTAACCAAATCCAAATTTATCAGTAATGATTTTACGAATTTGTATTGGTAACCCTGTATATGTTTTACTCAATTGCTCTCACTCCTCCCATGTAATTCTATTTACAGTTGGGATTTTAAAAAATATTCTCTTCTCAAAGATATTGGAGTTTATCCCTCAAATGACGTTAAATACATGCATGCTTCATACATTTATCATTAAGATATTTCAGTTAATATAATCACATGTATATCATAAATCTGCTTCTGTGTTCGCTACATCATCCGAAAAAAGCTATTTATATATAGCAAAATTTATAACGGATATATTTACAACTTCAGATCATATGATGATAATCATACTTAACAATCATTTTCCAAAGGCCACATTTTGCTAGAAAATAATACCAAATGTGGTACACTGTAACGAGACTTTGAAATAAAGAATATTATATATCTAGTGCTTGACGATGATTATCGTTTAACCTTTAGATTTCGCATGAAACGATATTAGAGGAGATAAATATCTTAAAAAGATATCTAAGAAGAGTTCAATTTAAACCTGTAATTGTTGTAAAAAAAAAATTATTTTTCAGACGTTTGTTCTAAAAAATTCACTCTATCATCACTAAAATTCACAAAAATTGGTTACTTAAAGGTTAAGATGGAGAGCAGATACACAAAACACACTACCAAATAAATGCACAGTTCGAGAGCATACCCACGTGAATATTACAACGGACAGGCGAATGCACCAATCAAATCCGACCTTGACAAATGCCAGGTAAGGTAACCCACATGACCTTAAGACAGGCAAAAAAAAAAAAAAAAAAAAAAAAAAAAACACCAACAAGGCGACATGAAAGTTGTGGTACCATTACTAGAATGTGGCTACTGGTTATGTGGCGAATAGCTAGCAATACCCACGTGCCAAAGCCTCCACACTGTAATGCTTTTGCATTACATTTCTGTATTTGTAGATATATGTATGCCCAGGCGAAAACAGCTGATTGAATGCGAGCCGCGAATTCTCACTTTCTGCATTACACAACCGTTAACTAATAATCAATATTTTAATTAATGCGAGAAAATTGCGTTGTTATTATGGAACATAATGAGATTTTGTACTATTTTTTTTTTTTTTATTTTGCCTTACAATATTTATCGTTGGACAATTACAGCAGAATCTTCTGATAATTAAGCGGCTGCAGCGAATTAGCGTCATCTTTCAAGCGAGTGCGCAATTTAGAATTTTGCTTTGTTTTTGTACAATTTGGTAACTAATTTTATACGAATACATAAATTATTTGTTATTATTGAAATTTCTAAATAAAATTTTATAGCTTTTGAAAATGAAATGAACTTTGAATGACTGTCTGCCACACACACTAAGTATTCAAGCAACACAAGAAAGTACTTTTAAACTTTTTGATTAATTTTTTCCCGCTGCTGAATACCGACCTTGCGCACTTGTGCCCTTCTTGCATTCTTGCCACAACGGTGATGTTGCATTTGGAATATAGTTTTGAAGTAGTTATTAAAAATGCACACCGAACTCGGGAAAGGTTGTTGGTCACCTAAATGCGGCATGCCACAACACTACAGCTTATAGCGGCTAATTCTGGGTGGTTGTGAAAATTTAACACTAGTTGTGGACATAGTGAGGGCATTCTTGTTGGCATGAGTATAATTCATATTTTCGATTTTATATGTATGTAGTACATATATTAAATTTGCGATTATCGCAAGTGTCAAAGCGCTGTCAGCAAATTCCGTTGTATGGAAATTTTGATTAATGTCACATTAGCTTAATTTGTTTACAGTGAAAGAGCAGGAGTGCAAATAATGGCATATTTTGACAAGTATTCGAGATTACGCGACATATTTACATATCTCAGTTGAGTTGGTATATTCACTTAGAAAAAAGGACTATTCACTTTGAAAGGACTAAAAATATTATGTAACACTTTAATAGGAAATGAATCGAAAAAATTTAATGGACCGAATTTATAATTTTTTTTTTGTGTTTTAAAGGTTTAAAATTGAAATAAATACTCCAGACTACTTTTGGTTAAATTTTTTTATATATTTTGTACTTTTATACGACTTATTTGTTTTTATGTACTCGTTTTAATATTGTATTTTTTATTGTTAATACATTTTTTTTTTTATTCACTGACTCTTTTATTGAAATTAGTATTTCTTTCGCCGCTAAAAAGGAACCTACGCGTAACCAAATTGAAATATAACAATTAAGTATTCATAATACGTTCTGCGCGAAACTAGGGGCTTAAAGCTTGAATTGGCGCTTGAAATGAATTTATGATTACAAAAAATGGTGACAGGGGAAAATTTGCATAAAAAATATACAGTTGTTATAAAAAACAACTTGGATATAGACTAACAAAATAAGAGTGTAAATTTCTTTTAAATTAATGATATATATAAGTAAAATGAAGACTACATTAAAAAATATTTTCTAAAAATCGAAAATTGAGGGACAAATGAAAAAAATTTATGCAGAAATATTTTGTTCTATATATTGCAAGAAAACATAATATAATATTATATGACAAATGGTACAAAATTTGTAATAAATTCATTTGGGCCTCTTATATTTTCTGCTTCAATAACAGTTTGTAATTGCTTTTTTAATTTTTTCACTCATTTCTGTATACACTTTAAAGTTCTTTGTATATAAAACAAAAATATTTTTAAAACCTAAATATAATAAAATTCAGGCATTTTGTCACAAAAAATTTTTATAAAAAATTAAATATTAAAAATTTCGGCATGCACCATATAAAAAACAAACATGATTAGAGTTGCACGATTAAATAACCGGTTTCATAAAATAAAAAAGATCACACAAAAGAAAAGAATATCACATAGCAAAAATTACTTATTCGAAAAAAAATTTTTATATGAATACATTTTACTTATATTTATTGAACTCATTCTTCCCTTCGTAATTACTTACCACATCCTTCAAGTCGGGCAGAGCGTAGTCAGCGTTTAAAATTTCCAAAGCCATTTTAAATTAATTTGCTTCTGTACAAAAAAAAACTGTTTCTAATTTAACTACTTGATTTTGAATAAAAAAATCTGCGAATTCTCAGATTTTTTCTAAACGCGCAGAGCTTTACACACTTTACTTCAGTTTAGTTCAACAACTATTGAAAAGCATATTTGCCGTCGCGATATTTATATCTGCGATCTGTTGTTGTGATACTTTATTTGGTACTGATATTTTAGAAATGAGAGATATGAGTACTACGGAAGCGCAGCTGGTTTCACTGCCAGTGAGAAATCTCACTAGGTATATGCATGTATATGTTAGTGATCGCGCGCTCATAAATAAATATTTGTTCAAATAGTGTGAGTAAAAATATGTATCACTTGCTAGCTCAACTTTATTTCTATTGAAACTTTTGTTTTGAAGACTAACAGACCCTTTCCACGGCGATCTGATCCAAATTTTTATTTGATTAAGGATTGTAACTCGGCAGCGATCTCCAAATTATTTTGAAATTATTTTATGTTGGTACAAAAACAACAGAATCTAAGGACCTACTGACAATTATGAAAATATGTATATTATAGAACCCGGACATACTGAAACAAGAGTTCGAATAAAAATTTAAAAAATTTATTACCCATCTTGTTACTCCACTTAAACTTTTCTCAGAATGGGGGTCTTAGGAGGAGTATATCGGACCGAATTGAGTAAATGTATTGTGCAACCGAAGGCGAGAAATTCAAACTCATAGTACGATATGGAAGCGACGTCGGTTATCCGAACTCTAGGTATAGACAATCAGATATTTTCATATAACGGTATACGGATACTAGATGAGTAATTTTAAGGGGTGTAGGGAGTTGTGGTTGACAGGGCTTACGTTACAGTGGCAGGTTTCTATACATTGGGGGGCGGTTTGAATATTAAGGTTAGGAATTAACGCCATGAGAATTGGTTTTATTAACATAAAATTGCTAATGATAATATATTGCTTTTTCTATCCCAAAGACAGTCTGTTCTACGAAACCGGAATGGACTAGGATTTATATCCCTCCAAAGACTATCAAGTCAGCTCCTCAAATAACTCAAATAATTTTTGGAATGTACGAATACCTCAACAACAACGTCAGTCGGGTCCAAGAAACTACAACGTATACTGATTTATACTTACCGGGACTGTCGACTAAGCACCGTTTACAGCTTGGCGTCAGAAATGCCTACGTAACTCGTGGTCTCAATCACATACCACCCTGTGAGAGAACGATTCTAGGACCGTTGGACTTTTCAAAAACTTTTGTCACGGTCAACCTCACAACTTTGCTAGAAGATATAGAGAAATCTTCGCTTCCTTCCTGAGCGGGCGGCAATCATCCGTATTGTTTCGAGGAAAAAACTCAAAATTAAGAAGTATTAAATAAGGAGTTCCGCAGTGTATTATCCACTCCCCAGTATTGTGTAACTTCTATATTTCCAAGCTCCCCCAAACACCAGAGGGGATTTCTGTTACCTCATAAGCCGATGATTGCACGATAATGATGTCGGTCACTGGAATATATGACATGTGCCTGAACGTAAGAGTCCTTTTAATAAAAATGCGCAACGTTATGAAATGAAACGTGAATTTTTATTTGAGATTAAAATCATATCATTTCATAGTTAGAATTTCTAAGCTGACGATTGTTATACGTATCAATTTCGTTGAATATTCGTATCTATATTTATTATTTCTAGCCTAAGATTGCTACATTGGGTTTATGGTATTTGGTGCAAGTCAAATTAATATTTTATTTCTTTATATGACCAATTTTTAGTCAAATTATCTTATTTCATATTAATTTCAATACAACAGTATATATAGTGTAATTTTATACAACAGTAGTAGATAGCAGAATAGCAGCTGCTAGAATTTTACAAAATAAAAGTTAAATAAATATTAATTAACTAGTTTGGTAAAATAACGTGAAAGCCACGTTTTACTCCTCCTGTTATTTATTTGGCTCAAATTTGATTCTGCTCAAGCGAATAATGAAGTCCAGTAGAAACATTTGTATTTTGATTTCCTTTGGATTATCGGTGACATAGAAGCCAGCAACGCCAGCTTTATGTAATGTGCTCTGCTGATCTCTCACCTACAACAATACAAGCGTATAAAGATATTATGTTATTTGATTTTATAAGGACACAGTACCTTCTGATCTAGCAATGCAATCAATTTCATATCAGTCTCACGTAATTTTTTGCTATGTTTCACTTGCATAAGCTGTTCAATGTGGGTTAGTTCCTCCGGATCGCTAATTTTACTACGCCACTCTTGCATTTCTAACTCGAAATCGGTCTCAACTTGCTTGCGTAGTGTTAACAAATGCTTCTCTGTAACATTTTGTATTTCCATCAGACCTTTAACAATTTCAAATATTGTATCGTTCAGCAGCGAGTTGGCTAGCTCGGTAAGCAACTCATATGATATTCGTATTTGGTAACTTCTATGAATTAATATTGAATTATCAGTTGTTTAATGTGCATTTATCAAGTATATTGTACTTACTCTGGCAGTTGTGCATGCATTTGCTTCAGTTGATTCACCAAAAAATATAATTTTCGCTGCAGCAACTCCGGCGTAAGTTCTGCGAAATCTTGAGTTTCAATGCTGGTGCTGATACCAGAATTATAAGCTGCCAAAGCACTAGCGCTCGTCGAAGGTAGCTCGGTCTCCATATTCATATATATTACGATTTACACACAAATTTCGTCATTTCGGAAAAATGTCATCAATCGGTAAAACTTTAACGATATTGTTTATACACTTCTTCTTTTGCAGCGTAAAAAAATAACTCACAATGGCGCGGTTGATTTAAGCACAATTCACAATGCCGCTTTTGTTTCAATTTGTAAAAATGTGCATCAATTATATTACGGATAAAAATGTCAGTAAATTTTTAACTTAGTAAAAATTGTTAAGCTAAATGAAAAAAAATAAAAAAAAAAATATTTTGCATAAGTTTAATTATTTTGCTTCTTAATTGGCACTGAATTTTATATTGCGTTAAACGTAGGGAGCTTCAACGTATTAAAATTTTAAAATCTTTCGCGCTTTCAAGTGAGGCGATAGCGGATAGGGGTGGACTCAGTTCCTGTGAGGACTCCTTCTTAGCATCGTCGTGTGTCTTGGTTGCGTTCCTGATGGTGTCGTCACTTCTGGAGAGTTATGGGCTTCACGAGGGGGGTTGATATTTACTATTTCTCCCGGCCTTTGCTCGGTCTGTTGTAATTGGCCGTTGTTGTTATTTTTATTTGACGGCGCCGGAGTTTGATTTATGTTTGGACGCATGAAATAGTTTGATAAATCTCTTGCTTGCGGAAAACGTTCCATTGTACTTATAACTTTGTATTTTTAAATTTTGATAATAATTGTGACAATAACAACATGAAGATATGCACTTTCAATTTAGCGACCTTAATGTGGACTTCCCTCCCGCTGTAGTTGCTGCCAGCGTATTACAAACATTTACATATTTGTGCGCCTTATATACGATTATTTTGTTGTTGCATAATTTAATGTTTTTTACTCTGACCTTTAACTAACTTTATTTTTACTATGTATAATTACTTATTATATTTCATTTGTCTTAATTTACCACACAATTACTTAAAAATATTAATTTTCAATATCCCTTTATATATTTTCAACTCGCTCGGGCTGAAACGTAAACTATTTTTTCTAGAATTAAATTCTTCTCTAATTTTGCATTTTCAGGATATTTCTGGATTCAGGATTTCAGGCAATTTCCGAATTACGGAATATCATATGACATTCCGAGAGATTGCAAAATCTAAAGTACCTGTCCAAAATTCGTTTTCAAGGTCAATCCTTTTTAAAATTAGCATTTTAGCATTTATTAGCATTTTATTAGCAATTAGCATTTTATTGTTCGATTTAGCATTCGAACACTAGCTAATGACAATGACCTCTTTTTCCACTGAATATTTAAGTAAGTTTTAATTAATTCCTTGTTTTCAGGTCAAACTATAAAAAAGACAGGTAGCCTTCCTTGACTTTTTCAAAAATTTTTTGGGACTAAACTTGAGAGACATTACAAAGGATGTCTCCTCACAAAAGAGTGATGAACAGGAGTGTATTTTAAGCGTAGAATATAAATTGAAATCGTTAAATTGATTTGAATTCGTAATATTTATATCGGTATCCGATTTTATGTTTTTTCATCATTAATTAAAAATATCTCGCTTTGATCAGAGTTTAAAAGTACTGCGGAACTACCTGTATCCACAATTTGTACAGTATTTCGAACAGCTAACGGCTTCTTCAGTGTGTTTTACCATAGAGAAAGAAAGCTGTGTTATATGAGAAATCTTTTTACCTGGCTTCTTTTTTTTGATTCTGGAGGATTCCAGAAAGATACCCCAACATCATGATCATGTTATAGAAATTAAGAGTTGCTTGCCGATATTCCTTTTTAAAACCAGCTAGTACAAAATATTTAAAAAAAATTTACTTCTCATCTTATGGTTATTTTCTGAGCAACACTTCAAATTCTTTTATATGTTTATGTTTATGTCCCGGCAGTTAGTAACTATCTCAGAGAAAGGTATATGTCATAACTATTCACCATAGCACGTACACCAACCATCACGCAAAGATGGTGACTGTATCACATGTGATTTTGTTATCAGTGCCGCTATTTTCGTCGACATAACTGATTACACAACACAGAACAGCTGTTTCGTTAGGTTAAGAATAGAAAAAAGAGTGTGGGGCGGTGGGGAGGGAGCAGCAGAATTTGACATTTGATTTATTGTGTGCATGTGTGTGCTTGAGTGAGAGAGAGTGAGGAGAGCGAAGCACAGCATGTGGAATTGCTATACTGCCTCAAGAAATATTTTCCTACACATCTTTGAGACCATACTATTGTGCGGTGTGTTGGCGTATAATGTGGGGTGTTTGGCCGGCATAGCTGTCAGTTGATTTTTATATGTTGAGAAATTATCAACGGTGTTGGTTAAGGTGATGTACTACATACGGTATGCTCGTGGGATTAATTGAAGAACATTCGAACAACGTAAGACTTATACAGCGATAGCGACAAAACAAGTCGTGGTAGTGGTGAATTATACAATAAAATAAAATAACTCCAATCAGCAGCCCCCTGACGATGAATTGCACATTGTTTTTCTTTGCGAACCAATAGCCGCTACATAACATTAAACCGAGTTTTTGGCTAAAAAAAAAAACAAAAATTATGTATATTATGTAAAACAAAGGGCCAGCAAAGTGTTAAAGTGTAAAGTAATTGTGTTATACATTTTTGGAAATACATTGAAATTCTGGTGAAATCAAAGAAAATATTTTTTTCTGCTACCGATTTGAATGTCGTATATTACGAAAATAAAATAAATAACAAAAACACATAAATTTTTATTTATTAAATAACAAAGGTGAGTAAGTGTTATTACTGTGCAGGTATTGTGGACAGTGGCGTACAAAGTGGTTATTGTTAAGGACAAGCACGGTCGCTGGCCGGTCGAGGCAAGGGCAAAGAATTTACATAGTGCATATATACACATACATAGATACATGTATAATTGAAAGCATTAAATTGCGCGACGGTTACGAGTGCAATTTTCTGAACGCGATTCTCAAAGCGTTGTGCATTTAAATTGGAAACTTTTCGCCAACAAACACGCGCCCTTACGCTGCACTGCATCAAGGTACCCCCCAGCCACCAACCGCCAGCCGCCCTAGTCGAGCGATACATAGTAAAAGTGCAAGTGAAAATTTTTCGTTGCACACGGTCCTTAGCCCCGCCGTAAGATGTTGACCGTATCCAAAGGCCCCAGCAAGATTGTGGCTAAAACACGCAGAGGTTAGTAGATCGCTTATTAATTTAAAATTATTTTTGCATATAAAAACAAAAAATCACAGTTTCAGTTCAGTTCAATCACTGTTAGTCGTTTTGCATCCTTGAAAAATGTCAATAAAAAGGATAATAATTTGCTATTTGTTAATGTTTAGTGAAGTGGAATCAAAAAGTTGTTATGTCACACAAAAATCTCGAGGCATACAAATGCCTTAACCGCACATCCCACACACTTCGCTCCGAGCATTGGTCGTAGCACATGTTTAGCGAGCGTTTTTCGTGTAATGAGTGTATGAGCGCTTTGTTGTTGCTCACGCTGTTGCTGCTGCTCATTCTGTCGTAGAATAATACTTTTTCTACTCACATTGTTCTCGAAAATACTCTGGCTCATCGTAGCATCGGTCGCCTCAAACTCTTTAGCTCTTTACTTCGAGGTGTTAGTGTGGAGCGTGCTTCCTTTTCACCGGCCAGCTCCAGTTAGTGCAAGCGTGTTGAGTGTGAGTAGTAGGCCAGTACGAGCGGGCCCCCAAAAAGGTACGTTTGCAATGTCAGCTTTCGAAAAATTATTAGTGACGATAAGTTTTTTTTTGTAATAAACTATCGAAATAACAATCTTTTTACGTAAGACACATTTTTTTGAGACAAATTTTGAAATACAATTGATTAGAGGACCAATGTACTGATTCCTTTGTTTAGACTAACTTTATGCAACTGTTGAGATCTGAACAGCTTATGAAATCATGTCACAAATCTCTCTCCTGCTAGTTTTTTTAATTGAGGAAACCATGACTACGTCATTACGTGAATGACGCGTCGACTAGACAGGGTCTGGGCATTAATATTGATTTCTTACTTAACTGAGTTTTTGGCTTTAGAATTTTAATCTTTACAAATTGTTGCTCGAAGGACTTTATATAACCTGGCATTTGTAATTAAATAAATAACGAAAGGAGTTAACATTTTGATAGAACATTAACTCCAATAATTCCAATGAACTCTTATATTTCCTTATCAAAACTAGTGCTAACATATACTGGAGCCGGAATAGATAAAAGTGCGAGGAAGCGTGGAGTCCAGTCAGTGGGGTACTACTAGATGAATCTTCAATATTTTTTCATCTTCAAAAATCGCTTAGTCATAAATCTAGAATTAGGTTAAATTAATGTGCGATAGTCTTGTAAGTAGCCTTCAAGTATTATATTCTTTCATAATACTGGATAATACAACAGCAACTCAACAAAAATCGAATAAATATTTCTCCAAGATCTGAGAAAATTCTTTTTTAAACATACTCCTTTGGAGAATTGATTCCTATGTTCATGTTGAGAAACATTTCTATAATATATAATACATAATATAATAAAAAGGTCCCAAACAAGATTATTTATGCTTTCAATAGCACACATTTCACCACTATCCTTATTGTTGACTAAATGATTCTTAAAAATTAGATAATCAAAAATTCAGATACTTGTACTTTGGCCAAAAACGTTGGGTACTCATAATCCGGTACTCATAAATCGAGATAGGCTCGCCAACACGAATACATATATAAATTTTGCACTACTCCCCCGAAGATAACGCAGTGAAAGAGCGTAAACAAATTAGTGAGCGAACAGCTGAATGCAAATTGGGAGCGCTTCTGGTGGGCTTGTACGATGCAATGTGTTGTTGTTAGTTTTGTTTGTGTGTGTGTAGATATTTTATGAATTTATATTGTTTGCCGGCTTTATAGTTAGCAGCATAAACTACAACAACAATAGCTATGGCGAAAGTGTCAACAAAACCAGCAACCCAACTAAATCGGCCAATTAATTTCATTTCTGTTTTGAAAATTTTTTTTTTTTTTTTTTTTTTTTTATTGCGCACACGGCGAATGGCGCTAAGAAAATCAGCTAATCTATATAAATACACACACATGCATACGTATAACTAGAAACACACCCTCTGCTGGGAACTAGTTTAGCTTTAAGTGGTTAATAAAACTTGTTACTCGGTTTACTGTTTATGCAAATGTTTTTGTTTTTATTTTGCGCGTTGTTTTTTCTTTGGAATATTAATTGTCAATTTTGTATTTTTTTTATTACACAGGTGTTCCGCAGAATTATGAAAAATTATTTGAAATCAAAGAGAGCGGTCGCAGATCCTCTGATCTTAATAGTCCGGAGAAGAAAAGGTGAGGCATGCAAATAAATAAACAAAAACAAATACATCACGAAATATTTTTTAGAAAAACAAAATGTATCCGATAAATACATAGATATATGCCTGCATATTTATATTGTATAACACGTGCGCAGCTATTAAAGTATATATGTATGTATATACAAAAATGCATTCAAATATATTAATTTGTGACTTATTTTGAAAACGGTTGTGAAATTCAAGTGTCCATTTGGCATTGATTTGAATTTGAAATAAACTTGTTCGCCGCTGCGCTCTGTGACTTGTTTTGCTCATTTTATCTTCGACCGCAAATCTTCGCCATTTCGAGTTTTGTTTACGTTTTTAATTTTTATTTTTGAAAAATATTCAAAAATAAATTTCAACATCTCTTGCGTACCTACATACATACATACATACGACTATATGTGTGCTAATAAAAAATTCCAAAACTTTGTTGCTGCAAAATTTCTATATTTAATAGCTAAATTTTATATAAATTTTTTTTGGCGTTGGCTCTTTTTACTTTACGCTTATCAGTTTTATGTATTTTGACGTCCATTGCTTAGTTTCGCTTAGTCATGACCCTTTCATGCCGTTCAAAGTCCAATGAAAAGCAATGAAATTATTTTTGAAGCATTTTAAAGGTTTTTGAATATGATAATTTTTTCTTAAAAAAATATGACAAAGTTCAAATTTGTAAAATCGATTAGTGTCACAATCTTCGAGCGCTGTGGCGTGATGGACTAGATGGTAATGTAAATCATTAATGTGTGCCGAGGTCAAAGGATTCATGCATAAATACGTAGTCAGATGCTCTGCCCAAATAAAGGGTGTTACAATAGATGCGTGTCGCCGTGGAAATGTAATCATCACATTGAAGTGTAACACTAGTATGAAGTTCTTAATTTGTTTCATTTAATTCAACAAGTTTGTAATTGATTTCAATTTAATTGCTAGGACTTTAATCAATGTCCTATAGTTTTATGCTGTACTTTCCAGCATTGTGACACCCCTTAGTTTAAGGCATAACCTATCACTTCATTGAGATTAATACAGGATCGCGTAAACACCTACTAGGTTCACTATTCCGGATGCAAGTCCGCTTTGGGCACAATGCGAGCATCTATATGGTTTCGGAAGCCTTTTGATTACAGCTAGATTAGGGCGGTCACATAAGTATTTCGGGTTAACTAATTATCGATATCTAACCGGATGTCGTTCGTTTCACTGATTTTTCATTTAGTGACACTGCAAAGGATTTAGACATTTCATTTTAAATTCATTCTTACAGAACGTAACAATTAGTAGGTAACCGTTGGCAGAAAGCCTGCGTTGTCAAAGAAGAGAATTGGCCATGCTGAGAATATTGTCATAATTTAAATGGTCGTAAATCCAGAGTGTGAGAGAGAGAAAGATTGGAATACTCTAGTAAGCTTTGTATAATTTCGCACAAGTACACTTTTGAAACTGTCGCAGAAAATATATTTCTGGATTTCCTAAACTTTTACGATTTCGATCCAGATGTTTTCCAAATATTGCTAGTATCTGAAAAGCCTTCAGCTAATCCTTAACACATAACTCTTGATTTATTGATGTCTAATAAATGAAACCACAACATAGGACATTTTTGGACCCATTTCCTAGAGCCTGATGTTTATTATTTTGTATTATAACAGCTGTAGGCGAATTACCTTTTCCCTGCTAATGTTTCTGAACTCTGCTCTTTCGTGAAGAAGTTCATATATTAAGATAATAACAAAATTATTCAGTAGCGTACAATAAAAGAGTATGCGCTTGCTATGCTAACTGTATCTGTTTATACCACTCTCTTGTATTCTCTCTTGTAACAGTTGCTTGTTCGATTCGCCTTTCTTCAAAGTATGGCGAAGCGAGCTCTTTGTTTTTTTGACAGCAATCCAAAGGAATACTGCTTTCTTCTCCTTTTATTTCAAGATTATATTTTGCGATAATAATGACTTTATCGATTTAAATATTAATAGGTCGCGAATATTTTTGCAATTATAAAATGCTGATAAAGATAGCTCGTGAAAAAATTTTTTTAAAGAAATTCAAAGTCGTTTAAGATAGTGGTGCTCTGCAATTACATATATAATATGTATGTATAATCATTGCCGGATTTATAGCAAGTCATGAATTTATATTGAGTCTAATTTCCTTTACATTTTATGTCAATTGTGCAATTATTTCCGATTATTATTTATATGGACTAAGGTGCAGTTAATTCGCCTAACGGTTAGACGTGTTTGCAAAAATGTGTATACATTTAATTTATGAACTAATTGCATGAATTATGCAATAATTTATGATATCACTTATGAATTTATATGAACCAAATTTACATCGAAGTAAGGATAAGTATGTACCCAAACACGTAACACTACAACTAATTCTTTTTTTTTATATAACATAGTAAGTAGTATTTGAAATAGATTAGAATGATAATTACAACAAAGCATGCACTCATATGTATATATATATTAGGAGTAGGAAGCCAAACATGCTAATTGTTAACACAACTATGCTTATGTAATGTACACATGTTCACAAGTGGAGCGACAACTCGAACACGCTGCCTCAAACATGGTGCTCCTTTACGTAAGCGCAACACGTGGACATGACCAATGCGAAAGTCAATATTTATTCACTCACTTTAAATAATGTTCACATGCTTGCTGGTGGTGATGCGTTCGCCTTGATTAAATACATTCATAACTACATCACCGCTACATAAGTACATTTTTTAAGGCAAACGCATAACTAACTCTGTGTATGACTAGAAGTACACATACTTTTGTAGTGTGGTGTATGCGTATCTCTGCGCTCTCTTTAAGTGTTTGCTTCATTCAGTCAACGTGGTCTTCCGAGATGGGGGGGCTGTCTTGCGTGCACGCATGGAAAAGTTCTTTATGAGTCGTATGGTTGATATTAGAGGCGATAAAGCATGGCTGTTTCTAAATGAATTTATATGTTTTCAAAAAAATTTTGCATACCCAGTAGGAAATTTGAGGCCGTTAGAAAATATACTGGTAATTAAATTTGACGGCAGTCTTTGAAATAAATAAACAAAATAGCAGAATTTTTAGGGAATGAAAATAGCCAATTAAGAACTTTTAAAAATTATGAAAATGAAAACAAAAGTCAGATGAAATTCGATATCTAAAAAATTAAAAAAAAAATAAAAGTAATTAGTAATGCATTGATGATGTATAAATACACATTACATTTAATCGATCATTACATTAAATATCGATTCAGAGATTCAGAATTCAGATATTTTCATAAAAAGCGTTTAATTTATGAAAAATGTAAAAAATTTTTATGAACATTTTACGCATACATACAAATGTATTAATTGCATATGGATTAAATTTGAAGAAAAATGTTTTGAAATTTTGTAATTGAAGGTATTTAATGAAGTAACAAAATACACATATAAAAATTTAAAAACAATAGTTACCACAGTACTCATAAATTTAATAAATAATAATAACTTATAAATTAATTGATATAATATAATAACACATGTATAATTTAAATAGATGGATGGAATTAAATGGAATTTTGTAATATTATTTTTTTGGATAATTTTAATTTATTTTAAATATTTAATTTTATTGTATTTATATGTTATTTTGAGTAAATTTTACATTTTTATGCTTAAATTTTTTGTTTAGGCCCCTACAAACATAAAAAAACTGAACCAATTTGAATTAAGTTTATTTTCCTACTGGGTATCTTTGGATATATTTTGTTCTAAGCAAATTACGTAAGCCATATTTCTATAAGCAAGTGCTTGTATTCCTTTTGACTAATAATTCAAGTAGATTTAAATCATTTAAACAAAAAATTATTTATTTGAAAAGAGGTAGAAAATAAAAGATAAATAATAATTACAGCAGTAACAAGTGAGCTACAGTAAGACCCAGTTGATTACAACAATTGGTTTTTCTTTGTACTTATTTATTATTTAAATTTTCTTGAACGGTGTTTAATATTAAAAAATAAATAAAATATATACATAAATCTCTATAAATGTTTATTTCCCTGAACAAAATACTTGTGCACGAACCAACTTTCTCCCTTACCAACTTCTATGCTAATTATGCATACATATATATCTAAATGTATGCTTCTACTTATATGTATGTATTCTCATTGCTGTTCCTTATACAGTTTTCTAGGTTTCTAATTTTTTGACAGAGGTCGATTTTGAGGCTATCGTGATAGCCTTTTGTCTACTAGCAGAGCTCATTGCTTTATTTGTGCAAATATGCTGTTATCTATTCACAATTTTCACGGTGTTTCGTTGTCTAGCCAATCAGTCAGTCTAGTCTGACATTTCATTTTTATAAAACGATTATTTATATATGTATATATATTCATATGTATGTATGTATGTATACATGAAATACTTTACTTTACTTTCGAACAAGCTCAGCACTGTTTATAGATTGTACTGCATAATAGCATTCAGTCTCTATATGCATTTTCACACATATTTACATATGGAAATATTGAAATACTCACCTTAAGCCGCGATAAGAGTCGCAAAACCTTTGCTAAAACACCTTCATTAATGCTCGCCATTAAACAAATCAACGTACAAATGTTTGTATATATTTTTCGGCTTTTCGGATCAAGATCGAAAGCTGTATTCTTCTAAACTAAGTGAACAAAATTTTTATGAAAAGTCCGCACTTTACTTTAATTTTCAGTAATCTTAAAATATTAAGAGCTTAAATATTTAGAATTAGCTGGTATATATCTTTTATATTATAATAAAGAAATTTGGTTGGTGATAATGTTAAGTTACAAAGATATTTTGCCTCCAACAAAAGATACCTAAAATTTATATCATTCTTTCAGTTTTTAAAAATAAAACACTTTTTTTACATTCTTTTCATACCGCGTACTTACTAAATTTTTTTTTGTGTCTACTTATAGCATTTTCTTAGTTCTGTAGGCGTGTCTGATTGTCGATAATCCTCTGGAAACTGAAATAAGCCACTAGATTTTTCTCAAGCTAATTTATCATATGTAAACAGTTGAATATATATATGTGGATGAGTGTATAAATAAATTTTCATATATGTATGCATACATGAATATATTCATTTGTACATATTGTATATTAATCTGCTTATATATCTATGCATGGAGGTTTAACCTTGATAAGATGCCATTATGTTCTAGAGACAACAAAGTCGAAAAATAACGAAGATTTTTGAAAGTGAAATCGGTGTTTGCTTATTTACATGCATACAGGTCTATTGTAACACTTAGGAATATAAAGAAATAGATATGTCTGTAAATAATTTTAAAGACAGTTGCGAGAAATCATATAGCAGCCTACTTAAAAAATTAAGAGGAAGGCAGGAATGAAAAGAGAATTATTGACAAAATATAAATAAAATTAATTTATGTCTTCTATAAGTGGCAACCCTACACAAACAACACAGTTTGGAGTCGAAAATATTCTAAAACAAAATTATAGCGTTTTTATGTTTATTATTAAATTATTTTTTCTTTGGTAATAATTTTGAGAACCATATTTTTAATTGATTTTTCAATTTTATTTCAATTGGACACAGTGTTACCAAATTATGGCAGATATCTCTGTATTTTATAAAATTAAAAGTAAAAAGATGTAACAAAACTCGATTAGAAATACGGAATTATTCTGAAAAGTTTTGATAAATTACACTTTCTGGCCCATAAAACCTATTTTTGAAGTTTATTAATGCTTAAAAGCTCAACGTAGGTGGCGCTGTGGTACACTTTTCTGATTTTTCTAGTCCATAGTTGAAAGAAAAATACTTTTCGTTATTTTCAACGCTAAGTAACTCTCTTTCTAATGACATTTTCTTGACATTGCGAAGGTCATTTAATAACATTATTTTTAAATCGAATTATGGTGAGCAGGATGGTTAAGTTATGTGATTATGTTTTCTACAAGAAAAATTTCCTTAATAAAAAAAATTATTTGTGGTTTTCTGCTACAAAACGAGTTTTTATTTCTATTTTTTACAAATGGTATAAAGCAGAAAATAGACATCGAGGTTAGGTTAACTGGTGTTGCCGAAGGATCGGAATCATATTTGGTAACCGGCAACTACATGAGAAATTTTTTTGAACCGCCGAATGGCAGTTACGAACTCAAGCGACTCGACTTGATTGTGAAATGTTAATTTTATTATTGATTATTGCAAAAGACGAGCGACTAACAGCATCTCTATAAGTGATTATTTACATAAGTGTACAAGTAATGCAAATATTGTATGAGAGAAGTCCATTTAGTATTTATTCAACTGCAAATGTTGAAAAATGTGCAAAACAAATATTAGTCTGTTGCTATTAAAGATACAATAAATAAGTAAGGAAGAGCTAATTTCGGGTGTAACCGAACATTTTATACTGTGGCAATTTTCAAAGATCAAAGCCGGGGAAATATTTTCAGGCATTGGCAAAACCTTATACTGAAGGATATGTCGAAAGAATTCAATATTCGTTGAATGGATTGTATCATATTTAGTATCTTATTAACATGAACTTTAGGTCATATACTCACTTAGTTTCATATCCCAGATATCCATAATAAAATCAATCTAACTAACACAAATCTTTATATTGACTCGATTAAACATTTTTTTGGCAGTAGTATTATCATAATTATTGGCACAGCATTATCAAAAAAAAAAAAGGTTTCCTGAACTTCTTAACATATTTACAGATTAACCGATATTTTCAATAAAAAGTCAGCCATAGACACTGAGGTCCACATACTTTGTATCTGGTGGGTTGAATAGTTATAGTCCGACTTCGACTATTTTTAGATGTGAGATGGCACAAAGTCATCTCTTGCACGGACGGTCGGATAAACGTCAGGAATTCAACCATCATATGTATATCTATCTAGATTGGTTTTGGGTCTCACAAACAAACGCAACGCTGCAACATGTTGTGAGAGTATAAAAATGAAGAGAATAAATGTTTATGATTTATAAATAACCTTACTAGAGAATTTAAAAAATAGAAATGATAATAAAACAAAAATATAACTTTAGTAATTTAGCATAAATTAATTATCACAAATTGTTATTTAGTGCGACAGCATGACATAGCAGAAATCAAGTTTATCAGTTTTCATAGTTTAACAACCTTTTACAATAACATATAAAATTAATTAACTCATTTCCGGTTTAGGTTTCTAATTCGTTGTTTACAAGTGGTAAGAAGTTTGACTGGAAAACATTAGTTGACCTCTCTCTATTATATAAAGGAAGAAACTTATAAAATTTAAATAAAGTTTAAAACAGCATAAGTCAAAATTAAATGCTTTATTTTATTTTTCAGTGCACCACGTCCTGTCTTTAAAAAATCAGCATCCAATGGCCGACACATGGAAGAGGTCTCATTAACACCACAGCATGAGGAGATCGTACAATACATCAATGACTGTAAGTGTGAAAAAAGGATTCTTAAGTGAGATTCGAATAGTATTTAATAAATTTTGAGTACCACTGAGACATGTGGGCATATGTTGTAAAGCGGTTGGCTCGAGAAATGGAGGAATAGTAAAACGCTCAAGAAGGCACTATTTTACAAATTATTTTTAGATCGGTAAAGAGAGGTATAAAAAAATTTGGATGCGAAAATTTAAGTCTAAATTTTTATTTGTATGAAGGAAGACCTCTCAGTTGAGTTGCTGAGTTTTAGGAACTTTTCTGTGGGAAATCGTACCGAAATTTCTTCTCCGAAAGTTGGTTTCTTCGAAAAATTTTTTCAAAAGTGAAAATTGTAATTCTCTTAGATTTTTATTTTGAGAGCGTTGATTTCATCTTAATTACCGTTAAATGATAGCTCAGGTACGCTATTTGCGGCGCTGTTTTTGTATAATAGTGATTTAGATAATAGAGATGCACAAATCACTCAGCACAGTTATATAATAACTATTATCTAATATTTTATGTGTAGCCATATCAATACTAACGTGGTTTTACTGCTCTAATCCACAGCGTGGAATGTCATTGCGGCGCATAATCCTTACGATTCCGCGTTCCAACAACCTGTGGACTCCAACAACAACTCTGGTAAATATGCCACATAAAAAATCTTCGAAGAAATATCCCTTAACCTCACTTTTCTGGTTGCAAACTTACAGCAGGTTCTTCCATAGCATCCACCTCAACATCATCGGCCGCCTCATCGGTGTGCACGTCACCGCAACCGACCGCAACGATTTATTGCATCGAACCGCCTAGCCCAGTGCTGAGCGATTTCAAGCCATTCGATTTGGTGACTTGGTGGTATGATCGCCTCTGTGATGTCAAGAGCACGTGAAGTGTGACGAACTAAAGATACCGAGAGAGAATGAGTGGGCGCGTGTATGTGTGTTTGTGTGGGTGAGAATATGACGTAAATGTACAACGAAGTACTATTGAGAATAACGAAAACAAATGTAGAAACAAAATTACAATTAATTTAGAACAAAAAGTGGCATCAGTGAATATTCGTGCACAAAAAACACAGGTTACAAGCAAATTAGGTAAATCATAAACAATTGGGAATTGTCATCACATGCGTTAGGCAGTCTCGTCGTCGTCGACGAAGTGCAGTGTAATTAACATACGTATATAACATACGTATATACATATATAGTAATTAAACATATGTACATACATACATATATACATAAATATACGTCAGAAAAAATAAATTTTTAATTAAGTTTTACATTTATATTTACTGCAGATATGTTTGTTAATTTTTTAACTAGTTGTTACAAAAGTAAAGTAATAAATATGCCTTAATTTTTATAATTATTTAAAAACTCAAAAAATTACAATTGTTATTGGCAATAGGTTAACTTTATGTGTCACTTCCTATTAGTTATATGTTTAAAATAGTTACACTTTTATTTAGAAACTTTTTATTACATATGTAAATATGTCAAATTAATATTCAAATATAATACCAATTAGAAATTAGCAACCGAATTGCTGTGAGAACTAAAGACGCATGATAGATTTGAGATTTCATTGACAAAAAAAATGAAAAAGTCAACGAATTTGAAATTTACAGACGGTGAAAAAAGTTATGTGACATTAATAATGAGTAGGACATAATAATTTATAGATATATGTGAAGCGAAATATGCACTGATCGAAGGCAAATGACAAAACACTCAGTAAGAGTGTATGTTTCACTTAGTTGTTACAAAAGTTAAAAAAGCCACAATAGTTAGAAAACTCACCACAAGAGAAAATTCACCAAAATTATCCCCAAAAAATTATATAAGAAAAATGTTTCTACATCTCTGCTATATTGTATTGAAATGATAGTCGTAAAACATATTTTTACAGTTAACAGAAATATTACACTGTGAAAAAAAGTATAGCACTTAAGTATAGCACTAAATGCGTGTTAAAAATATTGGAGAGCTATTAATTGCAATAACACTTTGAGATGCGGTGTATAGAGTGCCTGCCATGGAATGCTAGACGCTGCTTAAGCATCCTGCAGGACACAGAATCAATTCCACTGTTTCCTATAATATTTTATAGGAAAATTACAGTTATGTGGTGGTGAAGACACACAGCAGTGGCGAAGACACTTTGAAGGTCATTGTATTAAATAGGAGATGTTAAATTTACTGTTATGAAGCCAACAAGCTTGTTTTCAATGAATGATGAAGGTTAAAAATGTATGCACATTAGTGCATATTTCTATGTATTTTATAGAAAAAATAAATGAAATATTGTTTGCCATTTTTATAAGAGCACGGAACCTGCAACTACCAACCAGACAAAAACAAAAAGCATTAATTGTTTATTAAGTTAAAAAATTGTCGATAGGATGAATATAGTTTTATTAAAATTATGTAAAAAATTTAAATTTCATTAGTTAATTGGTTATAACTGAACAAATTCTTTATTCTTTATTTCTCTTTGAGTACTTATTATGTCTTATATGTGAACACAAAGAAAATGCGTTCAAATGAGTTAATTATCTAGTCGATCATGATTAATTAAAACTTTTTATATATTGAAATTCAGTTTTATAAGTTTACATTTATGTATATGTACGTGTATGTATTCGTATATAAATTAAAATTATGACAAAGGTTATATCAAATATAAAATTGTTCATCCAATCGACGTTTAATTAATTCATCCTTCAATCACTTTTAGAAAATTAGAAATTCATTTTCAAAATTAGAAAAAAGCATCTAGAAAGTTATTCTTCCAATCAACGAACAATTGACACTATGCGATAACAAGTAAAATATTACTTGGATGGACACTTATTTTCAAAACAAAATAAGTATTTATGTAAATTTTATGCAATGTCAAAGCACCTAAAAAACATTACCCAAAGAATTAATTACCAAATGGACTTGCCTTGAAATTTCCTAATTTACTAGTTGAATTATCAAGCTTCGCTTGTTTGACCAGACAATAATATTAGTAGGCAATAATAAGGAGCATGTGGTAACATGCGAGAAAGTTGAAGAACACAAATATTATTTAATAATAATAATTAAACTTTTAAGAAACTTTAATAAAATCAAATAACGAATGCATTTTACAAAAGAAATAGTTTGTGGTGGACGTCGAAGAGGACGATATACGAGGAAGAAAAGAAACTTATCTTTATTATCAAAAAAAAGCAAATAGTTCCGCTTAATTTGAGCTGATTTGATAATTATAAATAAGTCACATGCAAACATCGGGTGAAACTTCGAAAATATTTTTACAAATTTAAATTAAGAATATACATCTTACGGACATATGTAAGTTTATTTATTTACCGATTTAGGAATCTAAGTAATTAAAATCCTGACTTAATATTAATAACTGCACACTTATTGGAGGTTTTGAATTCAAAAAAAGAACATTTTTTTTGAAAAAGTAAAGTAATGAATTTATAAATGACTGCAATGTTTCGTGAGTTTTATTATATATGGATGAGACAAGTTATATATATATATATATATATACATGTATATGTATGTGTATATATAAATATGTATTATATATATATATGTATTTACAATAAACTAGTTGATAACCAGAAAAAAAATTGAAAATTAAAGACATATTACATTGATGACTAGAACATAACGGTAAACTATATAAATGGTGAAAAATAAATAAGGTGATATACTAAATGTGAATGAGTAACTGTTCCAAATACTAATGGAAATTTATTGTAAACTTTCGTGATGCATGGCAGCTATTATGAAAAATAATTCGCTTAATTTTCTGCGTATTTACATAATTCATCTAAACGACGTACAGGAAATTAAATTAATTGTCAACTCTGAAAAACCTTAATTCTTCCCAAAATTGTAAATAATGCTTTTTTGTTTTTGTATTTCTAATTTCATCGAAACGACGAAATAGTTCATTAAACACTTTCGGCAAGGAAATTAAGTAAGGGGGCCGATTTTTCATCGTTAACAATAGCTTAATAATTCAAGTCTAACTAAATATTCGTCGAAGTGATGAACGCGTTTAATATACGTAAATTACACAAATTTGATGTAATTTAACTGTGTAAGTGAAGCCATAAAATTAAAAGCAACATGAATGACTGAGTCTTCAATTTATTTGATAGGAAAGCTGGTTGAAAGTATAATTTATAAAATATGTATGCATGTACGTAAGAGGTACAACTGTTTTTTTTTCTTATGAAATTCAAACATTTAGCTTCATAAAAGTAATATCTGAAAAAGCTAGTGTAAATTGACGAAAACATGCTTCCATTAAATATGTTTTGGCTTAAAAGAGTACCTACTTATACGACTTAAAAATAAAGTCAGCAATTATATTTATATAAGAAAATAAATTAAGATATTAACGGTTGATCAATTGAAAAATGGAACAAATTTTGCGGTATGTTGCAAGATGAAATATATTGCATAAAATATAATGAATGCAATTATAGCAATCAAATCTATACATTTGTTGAGTGGTCTCAATATTATTTACATGACTGTAATATGATAAAAATGTACGTAAAGCAAATGTAAAATAAAACAGAAGAAAGTAAAATGTTTTAAGCAAAAATACAAAAAAATTGTAAACGAAAGCAGCTGCAAGAAAAAATAACTGAAAATGTAACTGATCAAGGGCTAGAAACTAGTGCATAATAAGAGAGCACAGTGTCTAAAGTAAAATACAAAACAGTTGACAAAAATTAGAAAATATTGTCTATTTTTTATTCAAAAATCTTCATGTAAGTATGTAGAAATATATTTAGTTTGTCTTCACGAAAACAACATTTATGCAAATCTGCATATTGGAGTTAGTAAGTATAAATTTATATAAAATATATATTTTTTTTTCCACAAAATTTTAGTTTAACAAACCCATTATTTACACGCTCAGCTCGAATATATAACTGCTAATCATGAAATTCATTGCTGACTTTCGTTATTTTCACGTAAAATGTTATTGTTCTGTTGTACCCACTGGCAGAGACGCAAGGACTTCACAAATAACTCTAAATTTTGCTTAAATGCCCTTATGCAGTCGGTTTCGTTAGTTTCAGTATCGTTGTTGTTATTGTTAGTGTCATCAAACAAGTTGTTCATATTTTGATTAGCATATAATGTGATCGTTTCTTCATCTAAGCAATCGATTAATTGTTGCGCATTCACGATACATTCGCCAGCATTGTTGAGAGCATCGCGGAGACGTTGTATCTACATGGGGGATTGATATGAAGTATTATTAAAATTAATTTATGAAGAGTCTATTACGAGAATTTTGCCTCAAAATTGATGTTTTTACGTAATACATTGATTAGATGTATACAGTTAAAGAAGAGAAATTGGTTTTAGCTTGCAATTGGATGTATTCATTTCATTTCAATGACAAACATTTTGCCTCAATTTTGATGCTTTTTCGTAGTACATCAATCAGATGTATAGAATTAATGAGGAAAAATTCGCTTCGGCTTGAAAGTAATTGCTTTTATTTACGAACTGTACAAAATTTTTCTAAAAAGAAACTTTTGTTGCAAAATGTATTTCATCGATTCGACGAAAATTTAATAATATTCACAAAAAGCTTAAAAATGATGCAAATTTTAACATATCTTGCTGTGTATATCCGAAAACATTAAAATATACTCTTTCAAAGGCCATTTTTTCTATGAATATACATTGTTTACATAAATAATTCATCTATTTTCCTTCCTTTGAATAAGAAAGAAAGAAATATTAATATAAGAGAAGAACATAAAGACAGAGCAGGAGAGTAAACATTTGAAAAAGTTTGAGCAAATTCGCTTTGTCTAAGGGATCATGACTCATGAGTTTTTAAAGGCTAATTATTTCCTTAAATGAACATACATCATTTAGATGAATTATTCTCTTTTCCTTTTCGAAAAGTATAACCAATTGAAAGCGAGAAAGATATAATGAAATATTTATAAAAGGGATGAATCGAAGTATGAAAGGCGAAATTGAAAATGGACGTCGTTTAACACAGTTCAAGGAGCTTTATCAGAAAGATTCGGACGTATGAAGTATATTAAATCAGAAAGATGTGGTTTCTATAGCAGTTTCAAGTGAATCTCACCTCTATATTCTTTCTCGCCTGTAATTGCAGATACTTGATGCATATCTGTTCGAAACGTTTCTGTGATATGCGATATTCATCTAGAAGATTGTCGTGACGCGCTTTTGCTGTTTCTGTCTCACAACGACTTAATTTGAGTAGCTTTTCCTTTTTTATAAGTTGTCGCCGGCATTTTTTGTAAGAAATGGAAAGTTCATCATATCTGAAAAGAATCGCAATTGATGTTTAAGTCCTTATTATATTCGTTGTTAGAGATAATACGTTCTCTAAAAAATCTGTTAAAGATCACATCATCCACAAATGTCTTATGTTTGAAGTCAAAAGCGATGACAGTGTTTTTTGAATTCACCTTTGTTGCATTAGCAGTGGACTTATCGATTCATATGCTTCAGATGAGCAGGACCAACGTTCCGTGGCACAGCAACGGGAAACCGCATTTTCTGCCGCCTCATCCTCTGTTGCAGAGGAGGCATCCACACCACGTATTAGCTCCATCAACCGCACATTACGCTCCTTCTCATTATCCAATGACTGGCACATATTCTTCAGCTTCTCAGTTTGACGTTCATATGCCATGCGCAAATTGAAATCGTTTTGCCGATCCTCAAGTATCGTATTCTCTAATTCACCAACGGTTTGGATAATCTGTTGAACGAGATTATAGGTTTGCGGATTGGGTACGGACTTATTTGTATAGTTCGATTGTTTGCTGGTAGATGGAAGATGCGACGTGAGTTGGAGAGATAGTTTACGCGCTTGTGAAACTGGTGGCGGGAAAATTGTATGACTGCTGCAACTACTTTGGAATTGTTGCACCGGTAATGGAAAGTTAGTGTTGTGGCGCGGTTTAGTGGCAATTTCTATGCTGCTTAGTGTTGAGAATTGTTGCCCACGGCTCTCTTCCGGCTGTGATGTGGATGTTACTACTTCTGCTGTTGATTCTGTTTGTTGTTGTACTTTGTCGGCCGTTTGTTCCCAAGGTAAATCGGATTCCCGGTAGAGCGCTTCTTCAAAGGACATTATACACTGCTTGGACTAATAGTGTCAGGTTGACTTAGTTTTAATGAGAGTCCGTCTTGTAATGAGAGTGTCTTGTAACAAATATTTTTTTTTTTTGCTTTAGTTAAATTATGATTATTTTTTTAAAGTAAGTTTATTTTTAATTGTCTTCCTCGCTGTATTACAATTCCTATATTTTTGGCCGAAATGCTTTTGTTAATCGTCTACTTGCACTCACGTTATTCGCCGAGTGGTGCGAAAGGCAGTAACTGAATGAATGACTGAATCATTCAGCAAAATTTTTGATTTGTTAAAAATTGCCGAAATTTCAAATTTTTTCATGACATTTTGAAATCCAAAACAGAAATCACTTTGAATGGAAACATGCAGAGACCAAATATATTAAAAATATTTTCGAGGCTCGATTTACCTAAAACGGGGAGTGGCGTTATGAAGGGCAGGAAAAAGTAGCTGTAACAAGAGCTCCTAGCAAGAGCTGTACCAGTACAAAGATAAAGAGAGAAACGGACATTTTTTTATCAGAAAACTCGAGGCTACGAAGGATATATGAAAGAATTGCAAGAACTTGCTAAATTGCTGTAGTTTTTTTAGTGAAAAAAAATTTTATTGACCAAGAGATATTGAGGATGAAGATCGTTTCTATATTTAAGAAACCGGAGAGGCGGTTTTTGGATATATTTGATTTTAAACAATGAAGAGACGACCCAACTTTTCCCTTTGCAACAGCATTTCATTGCTTTTATACACTGCCAATATATACAGCTTAGTTTTTCTAAAGCATTAGATTTTATTTTGTGAGAGTAGAAAAATAGGGAGAGCAATATTTTTCATACGCTGAACTCTTACGTTGTCTTCAAATGGTAGAGGTCTGATAAAAAAATGTTGGGTTCAATCATAGTAGAGCTTTATTACGCTCATATTTTAGATAACTCTCTTATTTTTCATGCAGATTTTGGAGCGAAAATAGTTAAGTGCAACATATTTTGGGGCAGTCAAATAATTCATATATCCTTAGAACTTTGATTCGTATTTACATTTGCAGAAATTTATTTCTATTTCATGAATTTCATTATTGTTGGGTTGACTGATAATGTCAGACGTCCTTACTTAAATGTCTTCGAGAACCTATTATTTGTAACTGGTACAATTATACTTTTTACATTTCTGTAAGCCTCCTATTGATAAACGCTGCTCTTTCAATCATGTGTACTTATATATAAATTACAACAACACGCCTGTTAACAACTTTAGTTCAGCAAAAACTATATTCTCCTTTCAAAGCACCTTCTTCCGTTCCCTGCATGGCTAATCCTGGTCGCCACACACACTCGCACTCACGCAGTTATTTTGAACTCACTTTATAAATCTATTTTGTTTAAAATTTCAGTTCTATTTTAAGATTTTTACTACTCAATTAATTTTATTTTATTTTCCTATAGTTAATAGTTCCACTGTTCTCCTTTTAATATGCAACAATATGGAAAACTTAAATGAATGCATCTCAATTTATGCAACAGCAACAGCAACAGCAACAAAAACAAGAATCCTGCATCCCTTTGTCCACTCGTGCGTAAATTGTAATTTTAAGTTTCTTTGTGTGAGCGAGTATCTTCCTACATACAGACATATATACATACATACATTAATGTGCAAGTATATAAATACTTTATAGTCATTTATGTATATTGACTAAGGTGAAATTTCGAAGTTGCTACTTTCTTTTTGCCATACGCCGACGCCTGCATGGACTTACATTTTGCTCAGTAATAAAAAAATGTACCGTTATTAACTGCGTACATAGATATGTGTAGATGAGGTCGATATCCGCCTGTTGAGCCCTTTGAGCGCACGCATCAGCAGCGCCAATTGATAGTCGATCAGGCGTAGAAAGCCAACTATGAGGATCCTTATAAAGCGTTTGTGTATATATGTGTGTGTGTATAAATACATACATATGTATATATGCAGGTGTATATAAGTATGCAGATGTGCTTGCGTATATTTCTATTAGTTCGTCTGCAATTTTGTCATACTTTTTTGCAGCTTTGCTTCTACTTTTAATTCCATACAGTTGCTTGCCACTTCGGCTGCATTTCGTTCGCAGGCGTTCGTTCGTCCCCACTATAGCTGTCAAGTGTTTGATGGGGAGTTTTGTATGGATGTGTGTTCCGATTGGTGGCATCGCTTTTCCGGCTTTATTGAATTTGTCATTCATAGTCATGCGATTAACGCCACAGTGTAATAAAAATATTCATAATACGGCCAAAGAAAGGGAGTATTAAAGAAAATAAGCGAGTTCGAAACAAATTTAATGCGCTAAAGGAATTATGGATTAACAACTCGCTTTGATGAAGTGCAAGAAAAGCACGCAAAGTAAATAGAAAAATATCTCTGCTCTGTATTTTGTGAGATAAAAATGTAAATAGAAGTAAAGCGGTTGTTGGGATATGAGGAACCAGCTTTAAAAAATGATAATGCAGGATTTACAATATATGAAAATAGATGTGTGAACTCTGAAACTGAAGTCATCGAAATAATATTGAACCAAAGTTTTTTTCGAAGTCAATATCCACCCAGAAATTCATTCAAAAAAACTCCTTTAGTGATTGTTAGACGTTGCATAGAGATCGATTCTGAACTTTTGAAACAAGTTCTAGACTACATTGAGAACATTGTAGTGTGCAGAGGTTGCAGCATTTAAGAAAAGAGCACAGCAACAGCTCATTGGTCTTAGATTATATAATATCTTTTATATATAGCAATTCATATCTTAAGCACCTTTGACTATGAAGTAGAAGTTGGTAAGGGAATGTGCGACAAATCTCTGGATGATGGCACACTATTTTAATTTATGGCTTATATGGGAGCCTGGTAGCTCTGATCTGTTGGCCAACTGACAGGTAAATGAGCTTGCCGGACGAAGTATTTGACATCATCTGCAGCGGTAAAGAACGCCTCAGTTATTTTTTGGTTGAAATCGCATGAAGAAGTCTTTAAATTTTTTCTGTTTAAGTTCATAATGGGTTGTCATCAAATAGTTAAGGGTTTTTCGGAGTGGTATTTTATGTACATAAGGGGTCGCTGGTAGACAAATATTTGATGAATATGAGCTAGCCATAATTTGACGCACCTAGTGAGTACGGGTATTTCTATTTATCTATCTATGTACTCATAAAAGATGCCAGTATGTTTTATCGGGGGACTCAACATCATTAAGGATGTACTCTGTCCTCTATTTTAATTTTTTGTCACTCCAGTTTTTCTTAGAATTTTCCCATCCATAACAATCCATAACTTATTCGGCGGACTTCTCATTTATAAATTCTAATTTTTATATTATTATCATTTTACTAAATGATCACAATTTTAGTAATAAATCCACTAAGAACCGTAATAAATTTGTGCTTATAAGTTGTTACCTTAATAACAATAACAACAATGACATTTCACACAAGCTTCCATTACCATAAACATCCAGACGATATTTAGTACGACTGATTATCAGATTATCAGATAAAATTAGAAAAGCCCAATAAAAGATGAGAACACAGAGCGAATGCAATATTTGGACACGAGTCGCAACGCTGATAAAAAGACGGGCACTGGAACAAGAAGCTGTCTTGCTTGTGTTTTGTTTGTTTTTGCCCTTGGTGATGTGCTGAGCGCAAATTAAAACTCACAACGCTCCACAATCGCACGTTGAGTTGGTGAATGATTTTAGTTACGTTTTGTGCTGAGCAAATTTCAGTTTATTTTGCGCTCGGTTGCTGGCTAGTTCAAATAAGAGGATAGTTAGAAATCAATGCGTGTGAAATGTGTAGTTGACAAGTTGTGGAAGCACTTACTAAAAATCAATACTTTAAAGAGTTATTTAATTATTGTATATAAGCATTAAGTAGTTGTAAAAAATTTTTTACTACAAATAATTCGTTCAAACGCGTTTTAGTGCCACTTATCGTACGTAAATATGACCAGTTTTCTGAATGGTGTGCGTGGTGTCTTTCGTCGTCATCCCTTTCTTGCCAACAGCGCCATCTATGGCAGCTTATATGTTGCTGCCGAGTATTCGCAGCAATATTTGGTGAAACGTGTGCTGGTAAATGAGTTTTTTCTTCCTTTTTTTGTTGTTGTTATATATATTATTTAGTAGCATAATATGTATACAGAAGCGTGGCTAATCAGATAATCAGTTGTTATATCGCAGAGAGTGGTATAGCGAAGCAAATTTTTGTTTATGGAGTCAGCCAAATATGTGTAAAATAAAATGGAAGAAATTTATATGTGAAACAAGTTGGTATTTGGGGACCGTAAAATGGCAGAGCTACACATTTCTGGGTACAAGTTTATTATGTGCATAGTAAAAATTATTAGAAACAAAGCATATAGTGGAATTATATTCCAAAAGAACCAATGTTGACAGAGACAAGACATTTCATGCGACATTCGTCATAAAATTTAGAAATTGTGTTCAAATGCTCAATGGAGTTTAGGGAGCCAGTTTAATGGAATCAGAGTAAATCTTTTTATATCGCTATTTCTAAAACATTTTTAGAATGATAATATACAATCCAAAATATACTTAGGCTACTTACTGAATCTAGATTCACACATTTATCTTTGAATGGAACGGTAGCAGAGACATAATATGGTCTCCATCTATTTGTCAACTAACTCTCTCGAGAACAAAATCTGGCGATACCCGCTAGAATTGCATTCTAAAAACTAAACGAAGCTGCAAGGGGTGTAAAAAGATTGTAAACCAATTTGAAGACAGACAGTCAACAGTTCAACATAGCATAGTCTTTGATAGTTGCTATTAAACTTTGAGCGGAATCAATATACATATCATATTTTTTATTGTATTTATGAAAAAATGCATTATTCATTAGGCTAAACATACATGTATATAATACCCCATCATTGCGATCGAAGGATTTTCAGAAAGGACTTTTTAATTTATATGTAGAAAGGATATTTTAGTAAATTTTTAAGCTAAGTAACTTGTATTACATATTCATATCAAATTTATACACATACGCAACATACACACATACAATTACAACATACTTTTCTTCGCGCACAGCCGGAAACCGAAGCGGAAAAAAAGGATATCGATTATGCCACAATAGGTCGGTATGCTGTAATGGGTACAACCGTTTTCGCACCAACACTCTATACATGGTTTGTTGTTATACATGTTTTTATATTTTTTGGAATGGGGTATTCACAAGTTGGAAAAATTTCATGTTTAACTAAGATAAATAATTACTAAAAATTGCGATATTACTAGAAATGTAGCAGAAATTTGACTAAAAAACAGAAGGAAATTTATTAAAAAAATTGCTAGAAAATTTATAATATTTTTTAATGCAAATTTTTTTTTGTGAATGCTCCCCAACACTTTTATTGTTTGTTTACTAACGTTAAGTGCTACTGATTTAAACATTTACTTATTTCTTTTTAACATCATTTATTATTTATTATACAAAACTTTGTGTTCTGACGCACATACTCAGTTTGCTTATTTACTTTTGAATGTTTTATTTATAATTTTCCGTTTACATTGCCTCTTTATTGGCTTTAATTAAAATAAATTTGCATCTAAGTGTTGTCTGAGCGCACAAATAAATTAATCATGAACCTCAGCACAAAACTGAGCACCTGGGCCATGCCTAGGCAACATTTTCGCTCTCCGTCACAAACGCGCTGGTTTTATTTGCACATAAATTCACCACCTTGTTAGAAATATAAGATTAAACACGCTCGCACATTTTAGTGTTTTGGTCTTATCACTGCAGGCTTATCATACGTTTATCCATGAACTCACCAAATTGTAAGAAATGCACGTGTTGTATCTCAACACATAAACAGCTGTTTAATTTATTTTCTCTCTTTCTCTCTCTCACACTCCTTCTCACTCTCCATACTATTTTTCGTTTACAACTCTCTTAGGTTTACACCAAATTATTTCATTCTTTGAGCTTTTCAACAATCACCAACAACTTTACCATAGGTTATTGAGAAAAGCTCATGCTGGTAAAAAATCAAGCTTTATTAGAGATGCTGTTACAACCTTAAAAATATGTTAGTTGAAATTGAAAGCTAGGGTTTAAAAACACGGGTATCAAGTACAAAATTGTCCATATATACTTGTTTAAAGATCATTTAGTTTAACGAAGCAGATATTTCAAAGAATTTCATGTCGTTTTTTGAATATCGGTTATATATTTCCAGTGCTTTCTTTAATTTATGAATCTATTACGCTGAATTTCGACTGTAGTTTCATTCATAGAATTGAAGCGAATTGTCATTCAGAAAATTTCGTTCAGGGAAGTGTTTACTTCTCATCATATTTAGTATATTCTTAGGCCAAAACGGTAACTGTTTTCTTAGTATCTCTGAGATCTACTGCGAAACATAAATGGTAACCTATTTTCTAATACTCATCACCCTATCAAATGGTTAAAACTACTATTGATACCCATAAATATAATCATATAAAGAAACAAAAACATTCAAAGGAGAAAATCTGTTAATCATATAATCATTCGAGCCAGTTGCGTTAGTCTAGTTGTCCTTTTTTGCCACTCTTATCAAACTCTTAGTTGCTCAAAATAGCTTGATGTTGAAATTGAGTTCCACAAGTTCCAATTTATGTTCCACAAGCCACAAATCTTAGAAGGCCCAAACTAGATTTTTTGACAAACCTTTTTCCTTTATTTGTTTTTCTATGTGAATTTCAATATTTTTCAAATATTAAATATTCACTTTAATATATTATTAACGATATTATTTCATCACACTAGAAAAATGCACTCAAAATTTCACTCATATCTTTAGGCACAAAAATGCTTCACTCAATGTAAGTTAGTCTTGAATAGTGCAGCTTAAATGGTATTTTGAAAAATTTTCCGGCGTTGTCTCTCTCTTAGTACGCACATTTCAAAGTCTTTGCACTGTTTTGTCGAAGATTGCCTTAAATTTCGGACATCTTTTAATACCCTCTTCTTTTATTTACTTTTAACCAAATAGGTACAAATGGCTGGACCGCGCCTTCCCTGGCACTGCCAAACAGATAATCGTTAAAAAGTTGGTGCTGGATCAATTCTTGTTAACACCTTACCTGCTGACTGTTTTCTACACAGGTTAGTAGATCTTTAGACACAAATTTTGGTTCACAAAAACTTAGAATCTGATATGTAATAATAATGTTAGAGTTTTAAAGTAAAAATTCATTTATTCAAAGATTTGGAACTCTTCGCAATTATTTGCAGGCATGTCATTGATGGAACAAGCTGAGGACCCTTTTAAAGAGCTGCGAGAGAAATTCTTACCCACATTTACACGCTCCTGCATATTTTGGCTGCCAGCGCAAACTTTGAATTTCGTAATGGTTGCACCGAGATTTCGCGTGATCTACATGGGAGTCTGTGGCTTTATATGGGTGAATATTCTATGCTGGATTAAGCGACAGCCCAATGAGCTGGAGCCTGAGGGTGAGCTGAAACTGAAGGTGGCTGGACAGTAGAGGCTTAAACTAAGTAGATATAGAAAATTTAAAATTTCAAATGACTTAATTAAGTTATAAAACGCAATGCTAAGAGATTTGAGTTTAATTTATATTGTAATGAGAAGCGCTTGAAAACATGCTTTTGAACGTTCGGTGCATTTAAATAAGAAATTAAAAAGAGGCTCATACATCGAAATAAAAAATGCATATCTTTTCAATTAACATAAATAGGTGAGCGAAAAATTAAATGTTTTTAAGGAAGGGTTTCTAGAGTAAACTTTTTTTAAGAGATGTGTGATTTGTCTGTTTTAAGCTCACAATAAGTTACTTCGTGCTCTTAAATTATTGTAAACAAATTTACATATATGTAGATATATTTATTAAAAGGTTATCAGGTTTTATTTAACGATTTTTTACAAATCCTTTAGAAATATTTCCAATGTACATTATGACTTTACATTAACTAGAGGAACGGATTATTGCAAACACTTTAATAAAGTGCTAAATAACAAGATGATTATCGAGTATGCAGGCAATATTAATTATTCGAAAATCGACAAATTGATCGATTATTTCTTACATAATATTTGCAAAGTGAGCTATTATTAAAACAAGTCGTCCCAACTAAAGTAAGTCCAGGCGGGTATGTAGAGCCAAATATTTATATATTTAATACTTTTCAATAATAAATCGAAAATCAGCACCCGAGGGTGGGTTAAAATAAATGCGAAGGGAACGTAAAATAGATCGGATGTCGAAAATCCATCCAAGATAATGAAAAAAGTCCATCGGGGGAAATTTTACGAACGCAACTTGCAGCTCTACAGTGAATTATCGAGCTGTTTATTTTATTATTTATTTATTTACGATTTTATTTGTTAAGCAAGTTGATTTAATAATTAATTCACAGATCATTTCTTCTGAAGTTCTAAATGGAGTACAGTCAAATGGACTCGGTCGGCAAGGTTGGTAATCGCGACCTCAACCGTCTCGGCGATATCAAGAGTTGATCTCGAAACTGCCTCTAAAATTTGCTTGCAGGTTGCTGTAAAGAATTATTGCTATGCGAATAACAAAAATAACAAATAAGGCTCTTAATCATAAGGTTAGGGAAGGCATCCGCGAGGCGGAGTCGGGAAACGCCGCCAGATATCGAAAAACTGGGCTAATAGGATGCATTATTCTCTAAATAAAGAGAAATATAGTTCAAACCATATAGTTGAGGTGATGATGTTGCTGTTAGCCGATGGATTGTGATGGTGGAAGAGCAGGGTCGCCGAATGTGGCCCAATAAATCGGCATAGATGAACCCTTTGACCGCTTTACCTTTCCCCAGATAGTCAACCGTGATCATATATATCTTGCGAATCCCAGAAAAGAAGAGATAGTGGCCATCACCTTTCTAGCCGATAGGACAGTCTTCGGATTACTTAGGGCTGGTTCGCGGGGTGAAGTCCACTATTTTGACGGTAGTCTCTTGGTCTCTGCCCTGTACCAGGAGATCCATGTTTCGTCGATGACCAGGCAGTTATGACCTCTTCCTCTGGCGGTCAAAACAAAACTACGGCACGATTCGGCTGAAATTTTGACATTAGTCGTTTGCGAGTGTAAATTTCTGCTGCGATTACTCAGTAAATATCGGAGCACCTTTGTAAATTCTTCACAATTTAGGGCTAAAATACTAGGGTTATAACCCGATTATTGCCACAAAACTTATTTCAGGTCTCTCTACTGATTTTCTGCATTGATTTAGATATGTAAAGCAGTTCTTTTTGTAGTCTAAATTTCAACATGAAACTGAAGATTAAAATGCGGGAATAATGCACAATATATTCATATAATTTAATAGTGTAACTAACTCTCTTGTAGTGGAGCTGTTGCAGATTAGCTATGAAAGTAGATTTGCCTCACCAAAAGAGCGAAACACTTCCTCAAGTGTGTAACTACTTGCGTGCGCTTAAATACCCGCGCACACACACACGCACACACACACATACAAACATACACAAGCAAGATTCTGTAAGCTAAGCGGCGCTATACAAATACCTTTCGGTATGCATATAAAAATGTATGTTACGTATACGCCATGTCTGGTTGGGCAAAAACGCTTCGCATGGCTTGGTTAACTGCACAGGCGAGCTTTATGCAACAACAAAGCCGGCATTAATGTGGCGTAAATCTTTGTGCTTTTTGTGAAAAATTGCCGAGCAATTTTCGTCCCTCTTCTTTTTGCATTGCCCTCATTCAGCAAGTGTGCCATAATAATATGTTGCCGAATGGCAGGGCACAGTCCCGTTGAAATAATAACAACAAATAAAAAACAATAAAAAAAACAAAAAAAAAACAAAATACGCCTTCGCACCTCTCAAAAAGTGAGGTTGCAAAAAGTTTTGGCGAAAGGTTAAAAATTTCCATATTTCCATATGCCAAAGCAACAAGCGTCGCAACCGCTGCCGCGTTGAAGTATTTTGTTTGCGCCTGAATTTATATCCTTTGCGCATACGTTGGCAGCCCAACAGTTGTTCGCATAATTTTAACACCTACACATGCATGCAAATACGTGAATAAATAATTTTTTGATCACACAATGGAGGCGCGGTAAAAAAGGAAAGCCACCCAGCGCCGCTAAAGTGTAGAGAAGCTGCGATAACAACGGCGGCATAGCCTTAAGTGGCATCGGCGGTGCCGAATTCTCGGTAAGCGTTAACTAGCGCAAAGATTAATGAGCGCAAATTTTAAATGTACGCTATGTAGCGTTTATATTTGCATAATTTGTGTAGCATTTTACACCTTTTAGCGCGCTGCCATCAAGCGTGCCGGTCTGCCTGCCAGCCCCTGCCGCCTATCTTCCGCGGCGCAGTACAACAAGTGAAGTGCAGCACCTTCGTTGCGCTTTATTTGCCAACAACTATTTTTTTTGTTGTTTGTGGCTTTGGCAGCAGCTACGCGTGTCATTTCAGTTCAAGGACATAAATTTGCTGAAAAATGAGTTGAAATATTTTTAATTTTTATTTTCCCTTTTCCGTATGAAGTTAACCTTTTCGCCGCTTTGTCGTTTAATTTGAAATTTAAAAATTTCGCAACTTTTCACAACTTTCATTGCTCACACTCTGCTTTCAATTGCTCTACACCGCAACGTGTGTTGCGTACATAGAAAGTGTTACCCTTTCAAGCCTTTTTGTGTCATGAAAAATTGCATGCAAAAAGGTTGCTAGTTGCTGTTCTTGTTGTTCAAGTGTAAGTGTTCGCAGTGGCTGTTGGTAGTTGAGTAAGCAACTGGTTGAGTTGACAGTTGGGTCGAGTGCTTCTCTTCCTAAGGCCAATATTTCCAAGTGGAAGACACAGTGAAAACTCTCGCTTTGCAGAAAATTAGCTTAGAAAAAAAGTTTGTACAGTTAACTGTTTTTTGGAGCTGTTATGAATAGATAAATTCATGCTGCTATGACACCTATTGATAGAGAGCACAAAAAATATGCAATAATAGCAGGTTGGATGTATTTGATTATACATGGAGAGCGAATAAATAAGCTTAGTTGGTGAAAAAAGTTAAAACAAAAAAAAAAATTTAAAAACCGAGGTGACTGATTACTTCTAGTATAATGTGAGGCCGAAATTATAGATTAGGAAAAGTGGGCGCTAATCAGCAAGTATGCACTAACTTTCCAGTAAATAAGAAGTGGCAACTAAGGCCATCGTAAAGTCTCACTGCCTGAAATTATGTAAGTAGGCAATCAATAGACTTTTAGTGTCAAACTCAGTAAACATCAACTGGGTACCCAGTCATGTAGGTATAGAAGGAAATGAAAATAGTTAGAGAGTTGCAGCTATGGACTCTAGAGGAATTCTTCAGGTCTTGGAACACTAGCAATACAAGTAATTTGGTGTAATATTGATGGTGGATAGACCAAAGTCTAAAGCAAAGGATCAGTAAGGTAGAAATGGCTTACTTGGTATATTTTAATTTTTCTTACTAATTTTGAAGTACAGAAAAATTTTTTTTTGACTGTCCCATTGTTAAAAAAAAAAAAGATTTCCAGTTCTTTTGAAGTTGTTTCTGCTCCTCTTAAAATCACAACAATTGCCTTGAGTTCTAAGCAGAAATGAGAGAAACCGCCGCACATCCGGTCGTTATTAATGATTATTATATTATGTTTAAATACATGAGGGTATGTATGCTTCAACACGCTTGATAGTGAAAATTTAAGTGTTTCTTCACTAGCTCAAGAACATATACATGTACGTGTGTATGTTTGAGAACATCACCACAAACTTTTACGCAAACGAGGCTAATGCACAAATAGCCTGTGTCAATGAAATTAATTAAGAAAGTTAACGTTATTAGGTTAAAAAGTCAATGTGGTTTGTATGTATATGAGCGTTGCGTTTGCAAAGCAGTGTGAAAATTGTGAAAATATATGTATACAAGCAAACTAAGGCCACAAAATGGGTTGCCAACAACAGCAACGAGCAATAACTTTCGTACAATGATAAATAACGGTGAAAGGCAGGTAGGCTGTCGGTTTAGCCACTTGACTGATATAACTGTAGTGGGAGATAATTAGCAAAAAATGTGTGGTGTGCGTATGGTTGTGTGTGTGTGTGTGTGTGTGTGTGTGTGGTAGTTGCGGCTAATTACATACAATGCGTTTATAGTAGGCGCTGTTGATAAATCAACGCTTGCGGCGACATGCATATCCATGTTTAGCTCAGACTGTCAATGGTGTCTTAAATACTTGTCTCAAATTCAACGCTCAAGTGTATACGCTACTAAAACGCTTGATGGAAGCATTCCGTCATGCTAGTCGTATTTACGCTGCAATTCCATGGATTTATATAAGTAGCTCAAGTGCTTATTTAGTGGCGTGCATAGTGCTTGCTTGCTTGAGTTGACTTTGCTGAGGTGAATATGGAATTGTACATGGTGTATGAGTAACTTAGTTCAGGCGATTTGTTTTAAGTTTAGTTACTGTTTGTGCATATGAAGGCAATAAGTAAGTAAGCAATATTTTTCTTTAGACTAAAATTCATAATTTTTAGTTTACTACAAAAAATGCACTTTCATTTTGCTGGAAAAAACACAGCCATGCGCTGTATATGTGTTTACAATATTTCTATATTTTATTTCATCTCCCATACCGCAGTCCAACGAGGCCAACTACTTATTGACACTGGGCATTGTTGCTTGCCCACAGCGACACATGAAAGCGGTATAGATTTCCATACATATATATTTGTATACAACATTAAGATACTCAATTAAGGCACATTTCTGCTGTTAAATACAAGTAAACATGTCTGTAGCCATGTATAACACACTGTGAAAACGCCTTCTAATTACGTTTATAAATATTTAGTGTGCAAATTTATTTGTGTTTGTGTTGCAGTTAGCGTGTAGTGAATTACTACGCACTTGCCAGCTTACATATCCATATATATACACATATAATTGTAAATAGTTTCTTCGCGTTTACTATAATGGAATAACAACAACAATTGTGGCAACCACGCTTAACACATTAACAATGCCAACAATGGTGGAACAACAATGCTTGTGGTAGCCATACAAATACTAGCACGCAAAACTAATAGTTTTATAAATGTGCCCCAAGCGCGTGCACGGGACAGTGGTGTGAAATTGGAATTCATTTACATAAAAAAATAATTGTATATGTATTTTTAAATAATAAATATGCTGAAAACGTAGAGCTCCTGATTATTTGTTTAAGAACTGCAACAAAATATAAATTTACTACACTTTATCGTTTATTTTTGTGTTTAATATAAAAAAAGTTTTATGGATATATGTAATATTTTTTTCTGATTTTTTTGCTTTAGTTGCGCCACTGTGCCAGAGCTCACAAACAATTTCACATATGTGGACTTTCACGTAGCTATCGCCAAAATCACTGTTATCATTGCCACCATTGTATATCAGCTTGTTTGTTTGTTGTAAGCCATTATCATTATAATGCCGTGGCACGTTTTTGAAATATACAAACATACATGCAATCATAGATATATGCGCTATGTTTCGTAAAATTCATTATGCCACACGCACAAGGATAGCGGATACACCACAATTGTCTCCTGTGACATTTTTGGATTTGTTACACGATTTCTGGTGCTTTTAACAACCATTTCTTTAACACAATGCACTGTTGCGCTCACCGAATTTTAGTAAAATAATTACTGAATTTAATTTTTTATTCACATTCAACATTAACAATTCTTTCTCGTTATTGAGTCTAGTCTAATAATTTTACAGTTTTACTGCTACTTGGTCTGCAAATCTATTTATTAATTGTTATACCATATTCTTACCTGATTATATATTATTATTCCCTTTCTTGAATTTGTCTTGTCCTCGCTTTTCACGTGTATTTGTTTCATTCTTGCTTTTAGCGTAGTTTTGCTTGTTTGCTTTAATATTCACGCTCGTCTTCATTCTCGCCTTAGCTTTAGCATTCATATCAGTATCTTTGTCTTGACCTTTGTCTATATCTACTTCTTTGAGCTTGTTCTTATTTCTGTTTACGTCTCCGGATACGTCAGGGTTATCACACTTCACTTTGTCTTCTTCTTTGCACTCTTTATTTTTGGTTTATTTATAGTTTTAATGCTTTTCTCATTGTTGCCTTAGATTTTCTATTCGTGTCTATATATTTGTTAACAACCTTGTCTATACCATCTTCTTTTCTTTGTCTTCATCACGTGTGCCTATGTCACAGTCCCGTCCTCATTCTTCACTTTTACTTTTCTTACTTTTACTTACTCTTTCTTTTCCTTTTGATCAGACTTATCATTTCTTCGAAGAAAATTAAATCCACACCCTTTTTAAATATATACCTATAGATTATTCCTGGGCACAAACCCTTTTATTAAATTTATAGTATATATGACAGTATATAGGGCAGTATATAAGACATTACTACTTATATTCTCTTTTATATAGTGCAACTTTGAACACAGGCATTCTATTTAGTTCGTGGTCTTTCTTGTTTTAAATGCAATCTATGAAAGCTAAGTCTCTACGGTTACTTTTCGGGAATATTGGGAAATCTAATGTGACAGTTTGTATTCTGTAAATTACTATATAGAACCTGGGTTCGAGCATAGTTCTGACCTATCAAATAGTTCTTCCAATAGCTTTGGCCTTTGATAAGTAATTGTAAACTCCAGAGCGCATTTATCTCATGAAAATTTTCGCATATATCTCTATTAGTTGCTGGAAGTAGGTTTAAATTTGTAAATCTCTCCATTTGGTAGACACCTCTCTATTACTAAGTAACTCTCTATTCAATGCGGAAAGCCCAACAGTGGCATTCAAAGCACTAACTACACTTTGGTGAAATAAAAAAACGTTATGCTTACTTACTTCATTAGCATAAATCTCTCAGCTCGGTTTAAATCTACCAAGCATGAATATTTACTCCAATTGGCTTATTAAAAGTTATTTACAAAGTTGCTCTAAATAAATTAAATAAATCACAGAGGATATAAGTTCCAAGCAATTATTCTTCGAAATTCTATGAAAGTAATAGCTAAACCTCATAATAACAATAACGGTAATGATCATAACTTTCAAATCTCCCCATAAAGATCACAATTATTCCAAATGAATAAATCTCATAAAGGCAAACGCACACGCACACATTGAACTGCATAACGGCAAATGCAACTGTGCAAATGTAGCCGAACAATTGCTATTTAGTAATAAAGCGCATAATTTAGTTATAAAAATAAGTAAATTCTATTTGCAATTTTAGCCAATTACACCGAAATGAACTTTCGCAAAGCAACGAAAAATTGCGCAATTTTTACATACAAATAAGCAACAACTGCTGCTTGCTGCTGGTGATAGCTGCTGGTGATAGCTGCTGGCCACTGCTCGGTCGCAACTGCTCGACCAGACAAAGTTGAGCGCATGGATTTTGTAGAAAACTTTTTAAGTCAACTAATGAGCCCAAAAGCTCGCTTTGATACACTGCCGCAGTCGAAAAGTAGCAGCTGTTGTTGTTGCCATTATTATTGTTGTTGTTTTGTACATTGTTTTCATTTTTGCATCCAACCATTGACCAGTTATGGCAGCGGCAATTTGCAGTGGCTTTCTGTCGGGGAAGAATGTGCTTCATAAACGAGGCGGAGCAGCGGAAGAGCAACAAATCCCGGCAACTTCAAGAGATGCGAATTATACAAATATTTTTCTTTTGTTTTTTTTTTGTTGCTTTGTGAGAGAATTTTATGATAGGGTTTTGCAAATTTTATTGACAAAACGCGTAGCAGTCAGTGTTAGCAACGAGCTTATGATGAAAGTTGTGAGCCGAAAATTGTTGCTTGCAGCGTAAGGCTGCGCACAGAGTGGAGTTGATATTTGAAAAAATAGCAAAAGGGATATTTGTACTTGTGTTTCGAGGCATATTTATGAGGAAAACGTGTTGTTGTTAATGTTAAGTTATATCAATTTCGTTTTAGTTACTTGAGATTTGCGCTTCGCTCCACTATGCACATAGCTTAAGAGTGGTGGTAGTATGAAACGGGCAGTAACATAAAGTCCCATTGTAAATAGTTAAAAAAAAATTCTATCGGCTTATTTCTAATTGTATTTGAGGCTTAGGCTTTTGTATAATATATGACTATATTATATTATTCATTAACTGCGCAACTAAGAGACTTTTCTTATTATCTACACAGAAATTGTATTGAGTTGCGTTTTTGATAAATTCTAATAACGCTTACATTTAGCTGGTGGGCTTTACTTTTGCAGCGCTTTTCTTTTTTGTTTCAAGACAACGCTTGTGTCACTATCAAGCAACCAACACAAATGGTTTATTGCCGCTTTCTAGCAATTTATTGCGCCTTTTTGCCCATATTCGTATCATTCTGTGTTTTTATTTACATCCGCTTGTTTGTTCAAAGCGGAAAATTAATTCCATCTTAGCTTGTTTCCGTTTATCTTGTAAAATTACTTTCATTTGCTACTGTTGGTATTGTTGTTGTATTTTTTACTATTTTATTTTATTTTATATTTTTTGTTAGCTGTTGCTTTGTTGCATTGTGCTCTTAGTTTTTGTGTGTGATTTCTTTGTATTGTACTGCCAGTTCAGTTTGAGCATCCGCTCAAGCCCGCAGCTTCGAATGTGTGTCCACTTTGTTTCTCAATTTTTACTCTCTGTTTTAATAGTAAAGCGCGCGCTTCGTAATAAGTAAATAATTTTTTCTTATTTTAAGGCAACTGAAGCTGTAAGTCGGAGATTCCGTGGTGGCGCTTAAAGACTACACGCAAGCTATTCCTAGCATAGTCTACCAAGACTCAAGCCCGTGCGAACTTTAGCAGGCATCTTCATAAGAGATCCTACATAATAAGATGAGTCAGATATTGATATAGAATTATTGCTATAAATTGAAAACTGAAGCGTTTAAAAACTTTTTCGGTTAATTGCGGGTGCGTCATCTCTAATATTAGAGAAAAGAAGAACGACTCTTCGAAAGAAATCTGGTGTCGACTTCGAAAATTTGGAGCAAAGCCTTGAAGCCGTGACGAAACCAGTGTGTGTAATGAATAAATATCCACCCACACTGCACTTCTGTTGGGTAATTTACATCAAAAATATTACAATTGCAGTTTTTGGTAACACTTTTGGTGTCATCGGATTCGTAGGCAATAAAATCAATGACCCAGTGACTCTCTACCCCTAAGTTCCATAACTTGAGTCTTCTTTTTTGTTTTTATTTCGAACGGCAAGAAAGTAGACAAAAAAGGAAACCATATTTGAGTAAGCATAATTAATATCAAACTTTATCTATATGGCAACCCTGCCCAAATGAAATTACCAAAAAATAAATAAAAAAAACATAAAATTTTGATGGGAACGCTAAAATGAATAATTGTGCTCACATTTTTTCTAAAATATGCTTACTTTCGGTCTATATATCCCCACTCCCTTACGCACTACGCTGCCATATTAACTTCCACCTAAATGCCATGTTGTTGCGCTTTATTTCATCAACGCAGCTCTGTTAAGCATTACTCGGAAGTATTCTATTATGTTTAAGAAATGTTTTTGTCGGTTTTTATTTACTGCTTGTTGTGCCGTTTTGTTGACCATCATTTGTTGTTGTGCTCTACGTTTTACTTACTTCAGTTCACATTGCTTTGCTTTGCTTACTTGCCTTTATTGAAGCGAGTTGCTTTTTCCTCGAACAACCATTTTTTTTGTTGTTAATATAATGGACGTTTGACTGACTTGTTTGCTCGTTCGCTTTGTTTGCTCATTGGGCGCCTTGTTTGCAACTCCCGTTCACATTGTTTGCTTATTTCCGTTTTCTTACGAACGGGAAGGAAGTATGTTGTACGCGCGCCTCGCATGCTTGACCCATTGCCGACGCTTTGTAGGGTGTTTTGATTCTTTCTGGTAGTCTATATGATATATTCTTTCTGCTGCCACTCGTTGGTTAACTCCAAATAGACGAGTGGATTCAAAAAAGCGCTTGTGCGAATTTTATTTCGAGGAAATTTGGTATCTTACAAAACTCAGTTCCCCGATATTATGGAATATTTTGAATTGGGACAAAGAAGTACCTTTATGGGCGACCAAAATTGGTGAGAATAATATTTATGTATTCACAATATTTTTTCCGGTATTGGGCTTGGGTTTATAAAGGACCCTAGATAGAGTTGCTCATTTATTTTTTAGAGATTTTTTGATCCATTGCTTAAAACTAAGCAGGAATTTCACGGTTCATTAACTGCTTCAGCTCTGCATAGGTCTGGAGAGATTCCAATGGAGTATCTTTCATAAGTTTAGGAATGTTAAAATTTCCACGATATCATCGATGAGTTATTAAATGTGGTAGAAGTGGTCTCCAGACCCATTATTGAATTAGTTTTTCAACCGGAACGATGGGATTTACAGTAGCAATAAGTTCGGTGTGTTAGTGTTTAAGCAGATTCGGATTCTTGTGGGAACTACTTAAAATTTGAGTCATTTTATATTACACAAAAGAAAACTCTTTTGTGAAAATGCACAAAAATGGTGAAAAAATGGGAGATACTAAACTGTAAAGTTTTAATCAGAAATTTGTATACCAAATTGGGAGGGGGGGGGGTTTAAATATGGCTTTGCTTGTTGTTAAAAAAAATCATTTCAAGTTAAGTAGAAGAGCGGTTTATATAGTTAGTTTCATAGCTAGAGAGCATACTGTACATTTCCATTCCAGTCCAATTAAATGGTAACTGACTCAAAGGAATTTGTTTTTGAAGAAAATCGATATGCGCCTTATTTCCAACGATTTTTTAATTAAATATATCGCTCTCCATCGCCAACATTGCGCTATTAACTTTTAACTGAATTAATTATTTCTTATGAAATACTGTGTTCTACGAAAAGGGTAAAGTTAAAATTACAGTTAATTAGCCGCAGCAAAAGCTACCTTCTTCACATATCAGTTTCTTTTTTTTATATCGAAATAAATATACATACGTACATTTTCCCAAACACAATGCTGGCATTAAATTTACCAACCAATCTATTTACTAAATTCAAACAAAAAGCATTGTTAGGGAAGTATTAAGTTCGAAAATAAGTAAGAAATTGTTTGGTTATGCATATGGCGGCAAACAAAGACAACAACAACATGGCTGAAGGAAAAGCAAAAGGTAAAAACTTTTTAATTACCGTGATTTTCACATGCGATTCAGGCAAAACAAACAAAACTCTGCCAACATGCCAACCATATATGTATGTAAATAAATATGCGCTAGTATGCTGCATGTATGTGTATATATGTATACCGTTATGCGGATGTATGCCAAGGATAATAAACGCAATTTTCGAAGAACCACACTTAATTGTAGTGCAGCGACTTGTGTAAGATGAAACACAAACAAAACCGTTGTCGAACAAGTGTAGTGGAAATACGGTTTACCAAGGAAGACGCCGTACACACACACACACACACACACAAACACAAACTAGTAATAGCTGATAGTATTTCTTTGGCGCAAAGGTAAGCGATGCGGGAGCAAACACAGATTTCGATGAGCTGAAATTGCAAGCAAAGTAGGGAAAAAACTGCGATTTAAAGAAAATGGGGGCAAGATAAACAGTGTATTGCATGTATAAGACAACAAGCGCGTGCATGCATATGCACGTGTGCTTGTTTTGTAAACACACATGTAGTTGACTTACTGCAAAACTTGCTTGTAAACAAGTCGTGAAAGCAGCGGCAGCAGCTGGAGCAGCTGGAGCAGCATGAAAAACTACTTATTTGCACCAACTTGTAACTTGTAAATGGAATAAGGAAAGCAAGAAATAGTAGAAAAGGGAATGTATGAAAAAGGGAAAAATTAAAACAAAATATGCGCTCACTAGCCACGTGTCTTCGCCGCCACAGCTGAAATGTGTTGTCCGATTTCCGGCTCGGCGCTGCACGCCCTGCCCGTCCGTTCGCAGCGCCATTATGCTGCACACCCACATTCCTGCCAACACTTTTATTTGCTTACTTTTCGCAAACTACATTTAGTTCAATTTCGCACGGTGGTTGTATGTTACGTAGACGCCCCGTCAAACTGCACAACTGGTTGTGTATATATGTGAGTGTGTGTGTGTGTGTTTATCAGCAAGCAAGCGGCACGCTTGCTTCACATTTGCTGTGTGTTGATTAATGCCACGTTTTTACGCTATTTTCTATTTATCTTAGCTAGTAATTACCAGCGGTATCTGACGCTTTCTGCGCTGCCACGCTGCCGCTAGTCTTTAGCTATGATTTCTACGGTGGCTGTGTACTAACAGTTAGGACGTACTGCATATAACAGGTAATATATCTGCTTGTTATGTGCATATGTATGTATATACTTGCTACAATAAAATGTGCTTAGTTGATGTTGAGACAAACAAGTTTATCTAGTTATATAAATTTTATTCAGCCATTTGCGAAGTGCAGTTGAAATCAGGTTAGTAGTTTCACTTTGTTATGTAAGTAAATTATTTGACTTGTTGCTTTTTATGTGGATTCTTATCAGCATATTAATAAAGAAGTTTATAAGCATTTGTTTGTTTTTAAGATGGAAATATGAGATTAAGTAAAAAACCAAAAACTCCCGAAAGTATGCAATAAATACGCAGTGGTTGAAAAGAGAGCTTAAAACTCAGTCGGACTTTAGCCAGACTTAAGCCATTATATTCACTGCTTTAGCTAGCCTTTGTCAGACTAATAAAAAAATAGCATACTTTTGGAGAATAGCGAATTTAAAATTCCTAAACAAAGCTAAACATTTTAAGGTAACTATTTAATGATAAAATTCTGAATATCCACATGCTCCTGGTCGAATATCTACGTATTTGGGATTATTTGAATGTTGTCAAATAGATAAAAATTATAAAAAAGAAATTGATTTCTGCATGTATTAAATTCAAGAAATTCTCTAATTAAAGAAAAAAATTAATCTGACGTAAAATCTAATAATAATTAACTTGCTGGCGACGGTCCTTCGCAGTAAAACTACAAAAACCTACTAACATCTAAATCTAAAATGTACTAACCATCATAACCATCATAAAAATCCATGTTTTTAAGAAATGTTTAAGAATGTTTTTTCCAACTTTTTTAAGAATGTGAGCTGTGTAATTTTAAATAAATTTAATAAATGCCTTAAAATCTATTTAGATTTCTAACAAAGAACATGGCTGAACTTAAGAATTAAGAATATTTCCAAGGTCATTTGAAAAGTATTTGGGGCTCATTTCGAATGAAAGTGAATTGCAAAAAAAACAAAAGTTTTATAAAAAAGGCGATATGAATCAAAAAGGATTTGAATAGTAACATTTGAAGCATAGAAAGAATTTTAGTTTAGAAGCGAACAATCAATATATAATAAAATTATAAAAAATTACATTACAGAAACTACTTACTTACAGAAATTACAGAAACTCATAAAACGCGTGTAAAGGTATAGCCTGGTGCATTAAAATGTGTTGTACTAACAATAGGAATCATCTCATGAATAAACATTTCGACTGCGGCTTTGAAGAAGATTTTTTTGCTTTCAGCATTATTTGTTTTCATTTTTGACTATGCCAACAAGTATGCAATATTAAATTTTTAAAAATAAATAAGCATAAGTCGACTTAGGCAGTTTGGTTTTCTATTGAAAATCTGTGTAAATATTTTAGTTTTGTTTAATTGAAAAGTGAAGTTTTCAATTCGAAGTCAATTCTTAAAATAAAACACATCATTAAGTCTGGCATAATTTTGGCAGAACACATCGAAAATTCCCATTATCGTACGGTCCCATATACGGTGCTGAAACTGATACTTAAAATTTGAGTCTTGGTGAAAGCTTGCTGAAAAGTCACTGCTATTAAAAAATATACAATTTCTATACAATACCTTTTATAACAATCGAGTTTTGGTTAAGTGGAGGTATGAAGCCAAAACTTTCCGAGTCGAAGCTAATTGCTTAATGCTCTAAATTGGGGTGGAACTAACCATTAGAAAGTATAGTTTCCATTTTTAACTGGTAAATTTTTATACAGAAAATGTCTTTTTTTCTTAAAAATCACATGCTCATGAGGTTCTTCTGAGTAATGCTATCGTTACAGGTTTATTTAGAATTTCTTTGATTTCTCTTTCAAACCGTAAATTTTTTACGCAGAAACCCAGCGAAAACACTTGCTTCGCGAGTTTTGTTCAATTTACGCTACTTTCTAGAACTTTCCTTCTGTAGAATTGCTAAAAACACCTCTTTCCATCTCGAAATAATTCTTGTTGGTTTCTTGAAGTTATTTCTGAGCGGAAGGAATCCGCTAAAGCAACCGATCGATGTTTAAGAATCCATTTGCCTGGAATCTTTATTTGTGTGCCGTTGTCTAAGAGATTAATATATGCATCCATTTAATTACATAATCGGCTTCTGGCACACCTTTTCTGGTGACCAACAGACTTGCAATAACAATTATATGTTTGCGTTCTATCTGCAATAAGATAAATCATATCAATCAATTACTACACTCCCGCTCCCCCCTTCAATGATGTGAGCACTTAATCTGCTTCAACTGCGGAAGCTCCACAATTTTTACCCACTTCACTAAAACTTCTTACCATTTATACTACCTAGGGGAGTATAGAGCTCTCCACACATATTGTATTTTTACCCTTCGCATGTCTATCTGGTGTCTCCTTACCTCTTGCATATTTAATGAATTTGCATCTGATTATATTAATTCCCATATGAAACACTTTGAAGTTTATTTGTGAAGTGAGTGAGTGAGTGAGTTCAAAAGGACCATGCAGTGATAAGAAATGCTGTGAATAGACAGTCAATGTTTATGCTGCGTTGGCGAGCGAGTGACTAAGGTAAGAAAGCGTTGCAAGTGATATACTGTAACCAACTTGGTTGTATACAGACATATTGCTAAAAGTAAAGGGTTTCGCAAAAAGAGCGGACCGTGGTCCGTAAATGAAATATGTCGAGCCGGAAGATCATACTTCTTTGACCGACTACCGATTGATTTTATATCTTATGATCCATATAACATTGAGACATCTAGAAATTAATGATCTAGCAATTCATTGGAAGACAGATAGTTCCATTTTGGTCGAAAAACTTTGGCTGTTAACGGATCTATGTCATTTAGGATTGGCAGGAATGATCGCCGACAGGAAAAATATTGAACTAGTGAAGCCAACGCCTTGAAATCTCATGTAAGTTCATTGCCGGAAATGAGTTTTCATCTAGACTTTGGACTGACACCTTATGGGAGCTGTCCGCGTCTTACAGACCGAGATGATTCATTGGAGAATCGTTCTCACAAGTCTGAGTTTTATTGCTATAAAAGAGCTTCAAGATAGACTTTGGATCTACTACGAAATCCTCCTTGGTTCGGTAATCGTACAGAAGACTTTGTCTGCAGTTATAAACTTGGATTTATTTGGGCTATTGTTTATTCTCTGACTATGAACTAAGCGGGTTGAAGCCTGCAAAAAGTTGAGTTTTGAGTTGAGTTGAGAGAACTATAGAACAGGACTTTAAACAGATGCTGAAAGATTGGTTTTTTCACATGGAATCGCCCTGTGGCTGTCACAGCTGCACCTTTTGGAGCAGTTGATGCAAATGTGAGGTAGACCAAGCTAAAAGGACAACTGACAATACACAAGTGCTGAAAGGGATGTGATGCAAAGCGGGAGTAAAACGAATGAACTTGTATGACCAATGCACAAGAAAAACAAGCTTTGCTCCGAAGAAGGGCGCAGAAGGCGTTGTTCCTTTGCTTGTTGCATATATCGGCGTTCATATGTAATGTAATCCAACACAGTAACCAAAGGACAATGAAGACAGGTGAGTTGCATAAAGGACTGCATAAGTCGTGTATGTGTATGTGTATGTGTGTGTGTGTGTGTGTGCGTGTGAAGAGCGATGAGTTGAGACTAAGCGAGTTTGTATGTTAAGGAGATTATGGCTGCATGCTTGAGCGTGCATGTGCATATGTGTGTGTTTGAAAGCAGATAAGGCCAGTGTAGCAATTTCAAATACATTTTACAGATAGCATTAAATATCTTAAATGTATATGCATAATAGAGTTGCCAGTTAAGCTGCAGAGTTTTGTGTTAATAACGAGAAAGCGGAATGTGGTTGACCAACAACAACTTTTAATATGCGAAACCATCAAAGCAGCAACTGTTACACAGACGCACTTATGAATTGTTGCAATTGACTGCAACTGCTCTGGCAGCAGGCATGAAGCAGGTAGAGCTTCCTCAAGCTTGCAAGTCTATGCAGCATTCATCAAGTGCAAGGTCAATTGCGGTGCGTCGAGGAAGTTAAATGCAAATTGCGAATTTCTACTTTTGAACTGCCCACAAATATGTAATTTCTCCAGAATTGGTATGTGTATGTCGTATGTGGCAAGTTGTGTGTGCTTTTTCGAAACTCACTTACGCTTATATAAACTTATGCCACCACACCACCATATGTGGGTGTGCGCGTGTGTGTGTGTGAAAGTTGACTTCTTTTCTGGTTTAGTTTGTGGTGTGCGTGTGTCTGAAATTAATTTGTGTGCTTCCAAGTCGTGCCAAAAGTGTGTTCACTAAATTAATGTTTATGTTGTAAATTTTCGAGTATTGAATTGTAGATGTAGGTGTGTGTGTGTGTGTATGTGTGTTGCATGTGATTCATTTAACCACAATAACATGTTGAGAAGTGCACAATTTAATCAATTTAATTGATTACCATGCACTCAGTGTGTTGCACGTTCGACATATTGGTTGCAAGACGTCGTCTTTGCTGCCGAAATGCAGAGCGAACTCAAACTACTTTTTGTTGAAACACACATACGTTAGTCTGAGTCTGTAGCAGCGCAATGTAACCGCAAATCCTGCTGAAGTTAAGGAGGCGCAGGCATTTAAAAGGAGACACAAAGGCCGTTAGCGTTTTGATTGGAATGGTATAACGGTTAACATGTTATTAAACTCAATGCATTTAATTTATAATATGTGTTATGCAATTAGAGTTGGAATTATCACAAGTGTTGAAAGAGGAGTTAGCAATTGAGATAAATGTTTTGGATAGGGTTTTAGGTTGTTCCTCAGTCGCTAGCTCAACGCTTACTAGAAAGAATCAGTAACTAAGAAGGTCTATTAATGAACAGCTTCGCTCTCATAAGCCTTACTTATCAAAGAAAACCCAACATGAGTTGCAATGAAGGAAAGTGGGCTTTGAGCCTTTTAAGGTGGAGTCATTTAAACGTTTTTCTAGCTAAATACCGTTATCCAGCTGTGGCGTGAATGTATCACTCCCCTTAGATCTTAAGTTTAACAAATTATCACAATATTTTTAAGAAAGAAGCATAGCGCTAGTAATTAAAGCTAAGCCAAAATATTTCATCTGCTGGAAGTAGAAACCCTTGGATGGATCTTGCTTTCCAAAAATACGAAACTGAATCTATAAATAAAAGGAAAGCTCTTCTTACGGCAATCAACTCACCATAGTCATTGTCTCTGAATAAATTTTGACAAGAGAAACTTCTAACATGGGCTTAACTGTCGTTTTTTGGAACTTACTATATTGAAAATAGTGAAAAATAAACTCGAGTTTATGGACCATTCTGGTGTTCACTATTAAACACTAATCATAAACACGGAGTTTACTATACATCAATTTTAAATCTTTAACTCGCCTTAAAAAATTTTTTTTTGTATTCTAACAGATAGATTTCGGCTTGGCAACAAAATTGCAAAATTGCGTCGAAGAAAAAGCTATTATCTTACTTTTGAAATCATTGCATCCTTTGGAATTTTTAACAGTACACATAAAGATCTAATTAAAGTCAGAGTTACTTGAACCAAGCATTTGACAGATGCTCACGAACGCAAAACCTTAAACACGAGTTTGGGGAGCAACTTTAAAGTACTATAGAATAGATTTAAACCATGGAAATATCAATGGGAATGGTTAAATTGACTGACTCATAGATGCTAGTTATATATACGACGGAAAATCCATTTTGTCAATCTTCTTCTTTATTATTGGATAACTACATTTTGATTGGTTATCTTGTGGTTTGAGTCTATGTTTATTTATAGGCAACAAAAGCTCAACTTAACGGGCATATTGACATTCCCAAATGTATGAGAGCAAGCTTACAAAAATACACCCACACATACATACAACCATATATGCTTATTTATCTGCATAAATTTACAATGCAAGCAATGCTAATGAATTGATTCTCCCCTATGTAAGTATCACCACTATTTTGAGTGACTGTTTGTTTGTACGCCAATTTTTTCCGCTTCCATTTTGGTATGTGAATAAATTGACAAATGGCAGCAGCAATAAAATAAACACAACAACAATAGAGGGCAAATAATAGCAAATGAAATCAATAGCAATGAAAATGCATTCAATGCATACCAGCCAACTCGGTATATAACCTTTTTGCCGGTTTTTGCTGTTGTTGTTGTGTAGTATTATTACGAGAGAAATCCATTGAATGCAATGTTAATAAATTAACAATGCGAAACGTGTCTAGCCAAAATGCGATCGGGTGGCTGGCCGCCTGGCTGCCGGGTCGGTTGGATGAGCGACGGCCAGGCGACTCGAATGGCTGATTGGCGGTGACATTGGCGCAGCAAACGCATAAACACATAATCAAGACGCACACCTATATATACGAGTACAAGCAGCGGACAAATGTCAATGGTCACATTTTTGTGTATGCTAGTAGTCTCTTGGTGGTATAAAAAGTCTCGCAGGGTTTCGGGAGAGATGGACTGGAGTTGTTTGGGTTCCAGCTATGCGGCTTTGGTCTGCGCATTTCAGTCACAGTTTGTTGTCACACAATGTTGTATTTTGAATGCGAGCATGTCCGTCCGTCAGTGCTGGTAGACAGTCGGACAATGAGCTGGTGATGTAGAAAAAATCATAAATAAAATATTAGGACGAAATAAAAGGTGGGGTCGCGAAAAATTATGTGCGAAGCGATGATACAAGTAATTTATATAGTAAGGAATCGGTTAAACCATCAAGTAGTTGATAGTTCTGCGGCAAACATCGTTCTGAGAAAGGAACAGAATCATGCTCCCACTGATTGGCGGGAGCTCAACTAAAAATTCGACTTGTACGAGGTATCCCATTAGTGAGTTTTTATATGATGATTATAAAAATTCCGTTCAAAATTGAGTTTTCGTTCGGTATAGCATTCGATAAGAGCTTTTAGGAAATTTGGAATTCACCGACTAATAGAGTTATTCGACTAATTATATATTCGTTCATCAGATGATACCTTAACGAAAATCAAAATATTGTTTAGCCATCTCAGGAAAGTATTTGTGTCACAGGAAGTCTGAGGGAGGCAGAGTTCTTCTACTATTAGACACGTCCATATGACATTCGGATCTGCGTAACTGGAACGGACTAAGAACCGACAACTCGTAGCATTCGCCGCAATTATATAGGTTATGCTTTCTGCCGCTACAACAACAATCAGTATTTTGTATTTCTGAAGAAAAGTTGTTCAATATATTTTGGTTTAGCTATAAGCGTGTGGTAAGGTCTTTGCTAATCAAGATCTCTTAAAAGCTAAGGTCAATGCTAACACCATTTTACGACGCTGAGCGGACAGAAAGAGATCGCAAAGAACTGTTAAAACATGAAATCATATATGACATATAATTCCATGGATTTCATTTATAAACTCTTACTGCTTCTTCTGTCTAGTTTCAAAAATACGAAATCACACCTCAAAGCAAGTCATAAAAATACTAGAGATGATTATGCGACAAATGGAAAAATTCTCTACGAGCCATCAAAAGTAAATTGAGCGCAGCACACGGTCCTTACCGACCGCTCTCTTCTCTGCCACTAGGAACAGTAGTAATCAGCGGCTGAAGCGAAAAATTTCTGGAATGCCCATTCAACGTAAAAACAAAAACAAAACCGTCATGACATCGCTTACCGGATCAAACTTCGTGCTGCTGCCGATGAGGTTAGGTAACGGTAGCGCTGAATGCGCAAAAAAGCAGCCGCAGACAAGTAGCAGACAAAGTGCAGCCGCAAACTTGTACGACGAACCCTTACATGCAAAGGTGCACAGCGGCCGTGTGGCAACATTACCTGCCACAACAGCGGAAACGACACCACCAATAGCAGCAGCAGCAGCAGCAACGACAGCAATTGCAACCAGCAGCAACCAGCAGCAACAACAACCGTTTCTTGATCCGCTCACCTGCCACTGCGTGTGGCTGCTGTGCCTTACGCTTCCCGCCAACTTGTTTGTGCTTAGTTAGTCATCAGCGTCTTTGCTGTCAACTTGCTGCACAATGGTGGTCGTCGTCGTCGTTGTCTGCAAAGTTTTCGCATTTTTTCAACTCACTGCCATTGTTCGTATTGTTTTGCCGCTCTTGCAAGCCACTCGTGCTGTTGCTATTGTTGTTGCTGCTGCACTCGCCGCTGTTTATTTGATGTGCGTCCGCTTGACTGCTGATTTGATGTTGCTTACGCTGCTTACGCTGCTTGCGTCTTAAGTTAGACGTTGCTGCCACAATTTTGAATAAGGTGCACAAACAAGCGCAGTTGTAAGTGTGTATATATATATGTGTGCGTGTGTGTGTGTGCGTGCATGCTTTCATTTTGTTAGCTTTTTTTTGCTGTCTGCATGATGTCTGCTGTATTAAGCATCAATTCGCTTTATATCCTTCCAACTATATCCGGTATTTACTCCCGCTATAAGAATGTACGCGTGTGTGCGTGTATGTTGTAGCATGCCCCTTGGCGTCATTAGCAGTTTAGCTGCGTTAAATATGTGTTGGAATGCTTGTGCGAGCAACGCTGTCGTTAGGGGTATCTTTAAGGAAGTGCTTAGCTTGCGCTTCGTGGTGATCAACATAAGTGAATGGAACATACGAAACCCATACGAGTACGAATAAAGGAGCATGTATGTACATATGTTTTGGTTAGGTTAAAGGGAAGAATTCAAAAAAATATACGGCAAATGTTTCAAACTTTTTACGGTTTGCGTAAACAAGTTTTGGGGGAAATCGCTTGATTAAAAAGTGTTATGTTGTTATGTGCATAAAATTTGAAATCTCTGTCAAAAATTCATCAAAAAAAATATTTGAGGGACTTAAAGCGATATATGGTCACGATATTATGAAGTAAATTAGAGCAGAATATCTCAGCAGTAGAGGACCTGAAGCGACTTTTACCCTTCGATTTTTGAAAGTAAAAATATTAAAATCTTTAAGCGTCTTCTTCATTACTACTATTCAAGGATTTTCGAGTTCACATAAAGCAGCAAACCTCAGTTCGTAGAGAACCTCCTTGATATTTGGAGCTTTCGAAGCTCTGTTTTAGAAATGTAGGACCGAATTCTATGTAAAAAGAGCAGAACGCTCTATGTAACTCTATAAGACCGTCGATCCCATCCATTCTTACACCTTCGGCACCTCTAGGATCCAATCTCTTGGAAACTTAAAATTAATTTTATATTAATTTTAATAAGAAGAAACAGAAGAAGACACCTAACGGCAGCTGTAACTCAAAGCGAAAATAGAGAAACCGCCAACTATACCATAAATACTGTTTTAAAATCATTGCCTACATTTCGGCGCCACAATGAAAAAACAAATTGTAATAAATTGATAAATTTATAGTACCAGTTTGCTCAATAAACAAAAGCGCGTTAAATACTTTAACTATTTATGGACAAACCTTTTGATATAGTTTAAGCAAATATTTAAGCGACAATTTATAAAAAATAATCAATTGGTGATTTTTCATAAATTTTTGTCAAATCAAAAATAATTTTTGAAATATATATTTTTTTATGTTTATGATATATAACAACACGTTTAAATATTTAAATAAAAAATAATATAAATTATTACTTATATTAGGAGAAAACTTAGCCACAGACTTAACCACAGATCTAGTCTAAAAGTGATATATTTTCGAAGTTTTGAACGCAAATAATATTGGGAGGACCAAATAGGGCTTATTCTGTTCTCCAATTTCCTTCAGAAATTATGATGATTATATAATGATGATTATATAATTTTTTTGTTCAATCAAAATATTTGTAAAAGTGTAGTATATCGCTTGAGAGAGCTTCAGAAAAGGGCTCACGCTTACAGTTCATACTCAAGTGAACCTCAAATGCACAGCTTGATTTCCAGTTTCGTATCTCGTTTGAGAAGTTCATGCAAAAGCCGCTAAACGAACGGAATTTTATATTTTGAAGTGGGGTTCGCCTAAAGGTATGCTACAACCATTTCATATAAACGCTTATCTATGTTGCCTATACAAATTATGAGTAGAATTCCTCAACTTATGTTTGAAAATACTATAAAGCATAAAAATAAATCAAGAATTAGCAACACTCCTTTTAAATAGCTTACACGAATATTTCTGCAATTTATGTGCAAATCACTTTACTACATTACAACAAGATAAACAAAACTATGAACTACCTCAAGATGAGTTATGAATTTCAATGTGTGTTGCTTGGAATTTTTTAATTTAATTTACCCAGTGTGTATTCATTACACGACCCAACTGCTATCTTAAGATGAAATTAATCTGCGACTTGCATATTTGCTAAGACCACTAACAACCGCACAGCCACAACAACGAAAGCAATAGCAGCAGCAATAAACTTTAAGGCTTCCGCTTCGCTATGACACAGATACGTATATGTATATGTGTGTGTGTTGCTTGCGGCAATTTTAGAGCCACAAAGGCGAAGTCTTTCCTAAAATAGTTACTTACTTACAAATGTACATATTTAATCTGCCACTACTGCATCATAAAAATTAATTATTCATTAACTGTGTGTTTACTTATATGTGTATGTGTGTGTGTTTGAGTGTGTGTATAAATGGCTGCGGCTACGCAGCGCGCTATCGGTGCTGTTGCTGCTGCTAAGGCAACTATACACATATTGCTGGATGAAACTGGTTAGCTCCTGCTAACTATCGCTTGGTGTTGTTGTTGTTGTTGCTGCCGGCTGATGGCTTTTGGTTTGGTAAAATAGCTTCCGTTCGCTGCTGACGATAGTTTAACGCATAAAAGATTCACAGACAGAAATTTAAATTTATCGACTCATCCATACATATATACATGCATATGTACATGAATGCAAATATAGCCAATAGCAAAGTAATTTTACCAACAACAACATCAACAATATAACTAACAATTTGCATAACATAAACAATATTTTTTACAAGGGTTAAAAGCAGCAGCCGATAGAAATATGTCTACGCAAACAAATGCGAATGTAAATATTAACCATTGTTAGTGTAATGTAAATATGCGCCTGCCGGTATGCTACAACTTTGTCCATTAAGCAACTAACGCTGCCGCAAGCAAACCACAATTACCAAACGCGTAGGGATGTAAGGAAATAGGTTCAATTTTTGCATTTGCACGCACACACACACACACATATATATATATAAATTTATAAGTTATGTATATTTCAAAATTACTCAAATAAATGTAAGTAAGTACACAAGTAGCATATGGCTAACATGTAAGTCTACTCTAAGGGCAACAAAAGTCAGTTTCTTGCAGCAAATTTTACAATTAAAGCCATTTATTTTCATTAAACTTTCACACGTAATATGGAAATAAACACTTGGAGCGTATACACGGTGTGTTAGATGTATTAATATTAGGGTGGAAACTTTTTTTGCTTGGAAAATCATTTTTTATTTTTTTTTGGTTAAAATTTCTAAATCTTTTCAATTTTGCTTCAAATATAATTAGAATTTTTTTATAAGCTTCGTTTTCTTTAAAAAATAATTTATATTGGTGCGATGTTTTTCCTATAATCAATTTATACATTCTTTTTTTAATAAAAGCTCTATATTGTTTCACTATTAATTCGGATATAATTTAAATTTTCAATAAATTTTGCTTGCAGTAAAAATATTGAATGGAATTGATACTAAGGCGACTCCAAAAGCATTTAGAAAATTAAAAATTAAAAATTTCAACTATTTTTTTTTATTCTAAGGCTAGAAGCTAAATTTCTTCCCAACCTGTCAAGTTTTATTTTAAGAGTTAACATTTTTTAGTTCAACGCTAATATTTTTAATACTAAAATACTACTTAGTTTTTACAGCATTTTTTAATTTTTGTCTTATTTCGTTCTCAATAACTTTTCTGAAACTATTTTAAGTAGAAAATTTATTTTTGGGTTTTCTCCATAAAACTTATATTAATGGAATACAATGTGTGTATCAAGTTAATAAAAGCGAGAATATTTTTTAGAACTAAGCAAACTTGTAGTTAAATTTATATTTTTTAATGTTAATTTTTAATAATAGGTAATTTTATTTTTATAAATTAATTTTTTTTAATAGATAGTTCGAAAAAATGTTTTTAAAATTTTTTCAGTTAAATAAAACTCTTAGATGATAGAGAGAGACTCTCTATTACTGAGTATTCTCGGGTATTCACAACACAATACGACTGTTAAGATCTGGTTGAGCAAACGGATTAAGTATGAGCGAAATCTATAGACCCTTGTATATGAGCTATAGATATATTTTTGCTGGAAACTAGAAAAGAGAACAAAACTTTCATAAATCTCATGATTGCCTTTCAACCAAATAATTCTTAAAGTAACCCTTAAATATACTTTTACCCCTCATCAACAAACTTATATAATATTTTCTACATTTTCATTTGCCGCTCTTCTACATAAGTACATACTTTTATAATTATATGTATTTCTCTTTTTGTTGTTGTTACTTTCTAATTTTACTTCACATGTTCTAAATATTTCTTCACACAAATACACATTCACATTAACATATTTAAATACGTATACAAGTATACTTTCATGCATAAACTTAAGTGGCTACTTGCTCTCCATATAAATACTCATACTCCTTACCTTTTGCCAATGTGAATGCTTTTTGCTAATATCCTTTTGATGTCTTAAAAGGCAGAAAATTACTTAACGCTTGTATGCAGATACGCACAAGTAGCTCACAGCGCTGGCTGCTAGGCTACCACATACTTAGTTCATATAATTGCGACGTGTGAGCGTGCGAGTGAAATTTTGCGCTCGGCTAAGTCTCTAGCGAGTAGCTGTTCCAAATTTGCCGGCTGAATCGGTAGCTCTTGATTTTACTTTAATTTATTTAAGTTTAGTTTCAAACTTTGTTGCTCTTGGAATACAAAGTCAGTTATTACACTTAAACTTCCCCAATTTTTTGCAAAAGTTTTTTGTTAGAAAAGGGCATCTTTATAGGGAATAGTGAGCCGTCATTTATTTGGAATCCTCAGAATCGCGTTGATGAGAAGTGAACATTGTGAGACAATCTTCAACATACAATCAAACAGTCTGGCAACATTCAAAGAACGAAATAAATTCTGGAGAAACATATTCTTAGTCTTTTTACTAAAAGACTTCACCAGATCCAAGGGATTTATTTTGTTTTCCTGTATATTTTCAACAGAGCCAGATTGCTAACTTCATTAACAACTAATCTCATAAAAACATTCTCCACCAGATTTATGGCTTCGTTATATATTTTTTATAAAAATATTTTTTTACATATAAGCTGTAGATATATTTGCTCGAAACTAGAAGACGTGACAAAAGATTTTATCATTTTTGGTTCAATGAGTGAAAAACTATTTAAGTACTATTCTCCCTTAATAATTAATGTTATTGAATTGCTATATGATCGGAGAATAGAGTCGGTATAATCGATGGCGATCGAAATTGATTGATCAGAATTGATCTAAAACAAAAACCTACCTCTGCCGAAAAAACATTTGAGCTCAACAATGCATATCCAAAAATATTACAAAGGTTGTAAACAAATGTTAGTGAAATAAAAAGTAAATTGAAAACTAATTTTATCGAGCCATTATTTTATTATGTTATTTTTCTGTTTTAAAGAAAGTTTTAAAACAAAATTCGAAATAAAAATTAAAAATTTTATATACTTAAAACATATAATAGTTACCGTTTTTCCGTGTTACACCGTCTTGCAATTTAATCCGTCATTCTATTTTCGTTGATCTTTTGAAATAAACATTTGTTTATTTCCATATCTATTACAAAAGCAAAGTCGTCCTAATACCTCAACCATGCAGGTTTATCGGTTATTTCTCACGAATTTCTGAACGAATTAAGGCGCATCAAACTTCTTCTCTCCATACTCATTACGAACTCGTATCTTTTTTCCACACTTCTGACGCATTTTAAGCAAATCATTTGGGGCAATCTAATAGTTGACGTAGAGATACGCGGCATGAACACAAATATGCTTTCCAAATAGGCCAATTTTCTGCTAATCTCACCTTCTAGGGGTAAAACCACGCGAACCATGCTTGAACATAGGCGACAAATAAATCCCGCTATAATCGCATTATTGATGCTACCCATTTTAGTTCGCTTTTAATGAAATCTATGATGTGCAAGTGTTGAGCAAACCAAGTTAACTAAAGTCTGTGGTGGGTTGCACTACCCTTTTATACGTTTTTGGTTTCGCTGCTTGCTGTTTAGATAGCGCTGATTGATTTAATTTGCGGAACTAAATAGCTAGTTAAGTGTTTAAACTCACATGTTGCAACAGAGTATAATAGTTTTGTTCACCTAACGGTTGTTTGTAACATATAAAATTAATCGAGATAGATATAGATCAAAACATGTGAGTAAGCCTAAGTTCGGTTGTAACCGAACATTTTACAGTCTTGCAATTTTCTAAGATCAAAACGGGAGCCATATTTTCAGGTACTAACAAAACTTTATTAAATAAGTAAAGAAGCGCTAAGGATCTAACCGAACATTTTACACTCTTGCAATTTTCTAAGATCAAAACGAGAGGCATATTTTCTGGTGCTAACAAAACTTTATTAAATAAGTAAGGAAGCGCTAAGGAACTAACCGAACATTTTATAGTCTGGCAATTTTCAATGATCTAAGCCAAGGGCATACTTTCAGGTGCTGACAAAACTTTATATTAAAAAATGTTGCGTAATAATTCAAAATTCATTATTTGGCGAAATGGTGATTGGATTATATATAATATATTTATTATAGGTCATAGACTCACTTAGTTTCATTACGAAATTTTGCTTCATGTGCGAAATATTTATATTAAATTAAAATCAACTCAAATGATACAAGTGTTATAAAAGTGCTAAACTTCATATGTTGGATATTTAAGGAAAAGGTCAGTCAGAGAATCGGAAATCAATATATTAGGGATAAGGGGTTTTGTTTAAGGTCTAGACTGATTTCATTCATATTCAGCGCTAAACCACATTCTGTTTAAGGAAGCATGTCCACTTAGTGTCATTAAAATATCATAAATATTGTCCAAGAAAAACTATTTAAAGTCAGCTTTAAGGTCGGATATCCCTAAATCGGGTATATTTTGGCAAGGGAAGGTCCGCACTGGTTGCTTCCGAAAATATGTTTCCACGTAATTTTATAAAGATAACTCACACATTGAGCGACATATTCGGCTAAAGCCTTCTATAATAACGAAAATAATTACTTGGATCATAGAGGGAGCTGGGGTATTTTGATGACCGATTTCACGCATTTTTCGGCACTGAACTATAGTATATCCAATATTATACATTCATTTAATTTTGCTGAGTTATCTTACATATTGACCGATATACAAAGTATAAGGAGAACCGGAAGTTTGAAATTCTTATATTAAGTATACGGGGGTTAGGTGTAACATTGATCCGATTTTATTCTTTTTTACCACAAGAACATGCTGCCTTACTTTTATTAAGAAACCTTAGAGATTGCCCGATATATATGTTATAAAGTTAAGCTTAAGTTCGAAATTAAGGGCACTTTGGTGTAAAATTTTGCTCCGATATCTTAATTGGTAATTGATATTGTAAAGTGAAAGAATCGTATGGAATTTATTAAAACATTTTTTAATATAAAGTTTCATTAACACCCGAAAGTATGCACCGGCTTTGACCTTTGAAAATTGCGAGAATATAAATGTGTATAAAATAAATGATAAAATGTTCGCTTAAACAAGTTCCCCACTTGTTTTCTATGATTCCTCAATATGTACATTGAAGTTTTGTTAAAGATCGATTGGATTGAATGGTAAAAATATGCGCATATTTTGATATCTCCCATTTAATTGTCTTCAGCACCTTCATATCAGGACAATTCGTGCGATCATATTGCCAGTTCAATTATTTTTGATTTTCAACATATTACAATATGTAAATGATTAGTCCGAGTACTGCCATGCTGGCATTTTATAAATATACGAACTTTTAGATTATTTCCCATATCAGGTAATATTTTGACAGTTCATGATGACAGCTGCCAATTCGATCATTTTTTTCTCAGCTTAAAGCCGTTTGTGATTTATTGAGTGAAGGATTACTCTTAAAAAATCCTATATTCGCAATTTTTACTTCAACTCAATGAAACCAAGATTTCTTTCTGTAGCATTGGTAGAAAATTTCGCTTCTGAGGCAATTCTAAAATAAATTGCGCTTGTTTACGGAAATTTTGGAAAGAAACCTATTGCCTAACCTAGGCAAAGTAAAATTTTGCATAAAATAGACATACAAAAATTTAACAGCTTACGGGGGTCAAGGAAACTAATATTTTACCGTTATTTTTTAATTTTTGAATACAAGTTATTATTTTTAGAAGATAAGTGTAAGCAAAAATGTAAAAATTTATGAATATTCAATGAACTTACTGCTGGATATGTAAGAAAATGAAGCCAAAGTTCAAGGGAAAGTAACTGAACTTTCTGTTTCTTCGATTTCGCTCTATGGGAGAGAAAGCTCCATTTCGTGGATTTGGTGGAAACAAAAAACAATTCAGTGAAACATTTGATCTTTTATCTTCACGACTCATTCGACTCGATTCACGACTATTCTCTATTTAGGAAGAAGAAGCAGTAACAAAAGTGATTTTGGGTGCTCGTTTGGACCCTTTAAGCGTGCTGTAGCATCGAGAACTTATGCATTCATAAATATTTGTGTACGGAAAGACATATTGCCACGACACGAACTTACAAATCTGAACTTGTATATGATAAACAATAAACGTACTGATTAAAATGATCCAATAACAATACAAAGGATACAGGAAATAAATTTATAGTTGAATAAAATCGCTTCAAGTTGAGTATTTTAATTACGTGCATATTTATCGGGGTATATCTTTGCCATTTCTATATACTTTTTTGCAATCACACATATTTCGAATACAGTCGAAATGAACTTTTTGCTTACCCACTTGTTGTTAAAGTAATGAAAAACCACCGAATTGAATGTGTTTGAGTATGACAAATGCCGAGAACATAATCAATTGCGCTTTGCTTACATTTCCGCGTTTACAATAGAAAATCGATTTGTGCTTTCAATGGACAAATTCGGCTTTGTACCGCCAAATATGCCGGCCGACAGCCGAAATATGTTCGAGCTAACCGTAGACGTTGTATAGGCGCTGTTGTTGTTGTTGCTGCCAATGCAACGTTGATCACTATAATTGTAGCTATGCACCCGCTCACAGCACACACCGGCACAGCGCGCTCAAATACGTAGCCGTTGTTGTTGTTGGTGTTGTGAAGCCTCTATTCAAAAAATTTCATCTGTGGTTGAGTTTGATTGTGAAGGGATTTTGTAAATTGCTGGCGCCAGCGACAAGCCATAAATACCAACAAGCCTATGTATACGCATACATGTATGTATTGCAGCATGCACCCAAACACACACACACACAAACTCTAACAGTTGCATACTCATGCTCATTTACCCGCTGTTACGGTGATGGCATGACTGTGAGAGGCCAAGCGGGCCAAGTGCCTCCTACTCCGACAACCAGCATCAGCGCCTGGTATTTGCAACACATATGTGTTTGTGCCTCAAGTATCGCAGGCAAAGCCAACAACCATAGCAGAAAACAAATGCATGCGACCGTACAGCAACGAAATCAAAGGATTTGCTGCGGTTATCAAAAAGGACGGCACGGCTTCTACGCGAGTACGAGTGTATCACGGGCCCTCTTTCACAGCGCGTAGCGTTGCCATACAGATGTGGCGTGTACTCGGCATTGTGATGATGATTGTGGCTCAAATACGCGATTGATGAGCATGTTTGCCACTGGCAATGCTGAGTTTTGGGCACTTCTGATGCATTAGACCGGCTGTGTGCCTGTCCGTTGGTTTACGCCAGCTACCCTGTGAGTTACGCGAAAACATTGGGCAGTAATTAAGGTATATATTTGTTACACGGCGCAGCAACAAAAAAGAAAAAAAAGAGGAAGGGTTAACAGCTTTAGTATGATTTTGATGAATATTTTGATGAAATATCTCAAACTTTAAGCACCCAAATATTCATGTCTCTACAAGACTGCACTTATCAAATCATAAAAGTTATTTGTAGAGAGCTGCCGACAGTTGTTGGTACAGTTAGTACAGACTGACTTTTCCGATTTTTTACCTTCCATCCTGAGAGTCAATAAGAGAGAGGGTCAAGCAAATACCCGTAAGAGTCGGTGAGATTAGATTGAGAGCTGAAGAGAGCTGTTGCGTATCCTCGAGAACCGGTGAGAACAGGTTAAGGGGTGCTGTGAGCGGGTGATAGATGAGAGGAGCTGAAAAGCGTAAATGGGAGCTGGTGAGAGTTTGTGAGAAGCGATGATAGCATAGAGTATTGTTGGAACCCATGAATTGCCATTAGAAGAAAGAAATAGCTAAGTAGTGCTTAGGAGAGCTGACCAACCTAAGGCTAAGGCAACAACTAAGAACCAAAGAGAACCGGTGAGACACAATGTGAGGCGCTAAGAGATAGTTGGAACTGAACAGAACCGTTGATCACCAAAGACAGCTGGCAGTGCCAAAGAGAACCGAGTAGAGTTCAGTTAACTTGAGAAGGGATGCCAACTACCAACAAAGACTGCAAATTCTGAAGGTACTGGGTCAGTGGTTTGGTGCAATAGAGACTTTGGATATAAATTATGATTATATGGCAACTGATTTTATAAAATCTCTTCGATTCTGATCATCTCAAATTAAATATAAAGAATTTCATTGCTTTCAATACTTAATTTCTTACTTGGTACGAAAAATTTACCAGAAAATGACATGGACAAAAATACTAGCTACATTTATGTGGGAAGATCAAAGGTCAGTGCCACCAAAACTAGATCAATGAATCATACAATAAAAATAAAATAGCAACCTTGTTACTTAAATCAGTTAATAATTTATTATTACTTGAAGTTTATAAATTTATCAGAGCATATTTCTGTGCTAATAATTATCTTACATTCACTAAATTAATAAGAAAATATTTTATTTCCACAGGCGCGCTAAGTTTAAATAAACACAAGAAGGCGAGAGCTTTTAGGTAAACAGAATTTTTCAATAAAATAATTTGTGCAACTCAATGAAGCTGGCTTGCCGAGCGCCTTTAGCGTTGCATGAATATAAGTACGAAACACACCGACACACCGACACACCGACACATACATATACACGCGTTGCATAATCGAAAAGCAAGACTGTGAAATTAATTAAATGAATACGCGAAAGGCCAATAAATAAACACGAAGATAAACAATGTATAAAGCTAATATGTACAAATTGCGTACTTATATATATTTATATATATGTATATATATATATGTATGTAGTATGTATGCGTGGGCAAAAGAGTTGGCAACTTTTAAGTGTAAGAAATTAATAAAATTCATTGTTCGCCGGCGGTGTTGAAAATGCGCAGAGCAGCCATAATAAAGTAAATGAATTATTATGCAAAATTCCGAGAATGAAAGCAAAAACAACAGCAAAATAAAAGTCAAGAAAAATAACGCAAAAAATTGCGTATATTAAGCGCAGCACAATATTTTCATTAACAATTTGCTAGCACTTAATTACTAAAAAATATGCGCAATGGGGGTATATACTGCTGCTGCGCGCACATATTTCCGAATTAATATATATATATATATGTATACATATATACTGTGGCAAATGAGTGACCAAACGACTTTTCTCACGCTGCCGCCTGCTGCAAAGTAAAGCTTATACATGTGGCTTGAAAGGGGTAGCGGGATCTGTTCAAGTTATTTATTTGCCCTTTGGCTATTCGGCGAAACAATTTGCATATTTAAGTTTTGCACAAAATGAAAATATTTTAATTTGCGCTACTTTTTACTACTGCTGCTGCTGCTGCTGCTGCTGCTTCCTTTACTCCAGCTGCTCGAGCTAAGTGTGAGCAAAGACGCTTTTAGTTCGTTCATTTGCCGTTTGTTATAGATTTTACTGCACTTTATAGTCTAAAAATTTACCCACTCAGTTGCTGTTGCTCCGCTACGGACTTAGCCAAAGACATAAACATTCACAATTGGCTATTTGAAATTACGGCATCGAATTGAGTTGGCAAAATGGAAGAGTGGTAACCCTTACCCCTTATACCAATAAAGCGATCTTCCGTGTACACCCACTGAGTTAAGCCTTAAACCATTCTATGCTGGCAGCACTTAAAGAAGGAAATGAAGCAAGCGTTTTCTTCGGAGTAATTTATTTAAGAAAAAGAATAATAAAGAAATCAAAAGAAAAATTTTTTTAATTCTCTGAAGTTGCTTCGAAATTTCTACTACACTTATGTAAGTACACGAATATTTACTTAATCCTACAGCGAGCTGCAAGCATATACTCATTGTGCACGACATTTTGTGGTCATTCTTGCTTGAGTTTTTGTTGTATTCTCAGAATTTCATGGTATTAATGAACGTTGTGCATTTCTTATACTCTCACAACATGTTGCAACGGAGTATATTAGTTTTGTTGCATAACGGTTGTCCGTCCGTCCAGCCGTGCAAGCGATAACTTGAGTAAAAATTAAAACATCTTGATCAAACTTTGTACACGAGTTTTTTGTCACCATAAGAAGGTTGGTATTGAAGATGCGTGTTATCGCACTACTGCCACGCCCACAAAATGCTGTTAATCGAAAACTTATAAAGTGCTATAACTGAGCAACAAATTAAGATATAATTGTATGTTTTGGTATAGAGAACCGCAGTGGGCAGAGGAATCTGTGGTTGAAATTATTTTTAAACATTTTAAATGCATTTTGGTTCCACAAAGTTCGCTAGACCGCGTATATTTCCATTCTCAATAAGTAATTCATTTGATCTATTGATTGATTTATATTGGTAACTTTATCTCGAAAAAAAGCACGCTAAATATAAGCAAAGAGGTAATTGACCTTGAGAAAGGTGGTGAACTTCGCTACAGATAAACGAAGAGGTCATTGAGCTCGAAAATGGAAATCTGTTTCTTTCACTGTCTTTCGGTTGTATGGTACAGTATTGTCTTTTAGTTCCACCATATACCGAATATGTGGACCCCAATACCTATGTGTGAGTTTTTACTGAAAATATTGGTCAATCTCTTAGATATCTTAGTGAAATTTAATGATGTGCTCTTGTGTCGAAAATGGGTAAAATCGGCTCAGTACTTCCCTTAGCTTCCATATACCTAAAAGAAAAATTTTCGGACATCCGGTTGACTTTATACCGTATATTTTGGTCAATCTATGAGATATCTTAATAAAATTCCGATGACGTCTTTTTCTGGTAATAATGTATGCTGGTGCAAAAATTTGTCCTAAATAGATTGACCTAAAGTAAAAGTTAATGTGATCCCAAATATGATTGTAATCCATTCACAATTGCGTCGAATGACAAATGTTGAATTCCTATGCAATCCGTTTTAATATGAAGTTTTGCCAGCACGTGAAAACATTTCACCGCCTTCGATCCTTTCACATTGCGAATGTGTAAAATGTTCGGTTACAACCGTACTTAGCCCTCCTTACTTGTTTATTATTTGTTTTAAGTTTATTTTTCGACAAAGCATTCCTTGAAGCGGTTCAGCGCAAGTTCAAGGAGGCAACAATTTCGTATGGTTTATTGAAATCTTCATCACAAGTTTTAGCACTAAATAAGTAGAGTACTTTTATTAAAATAACTGTAGCAAATGGAGTCGGAAAAAGCATTTAAAAATAAGTTTGCGCACAATATTAGAATACTTGAGCAGATGATATTATTAAGGAGCTCTATGGACGATAAAATCTTTGAAAATTCAAAGATTTGAAAATTCATAGCAAAATATTTGAAAATATTTTCGAATGACAATGTTTCGCTTTTTGTATTTAGTACAACTTCAATCGCGAAACTAAGTTCACTTCCAAAACAAATATCAAAACATTCGTAAAAAGATCAAAACTGAGCTTATTTTATTATCATCACAATATTGGGTGTGCGCCTTGGCTAAAATAAGCCTAAATGTGGGCAAACATTTACCGTTTGGTTGAAACAGAGCGAAGTACGGATGAAAAAGAAGTGCCAGGGTTGCCTATTTAAGATAAATCTTCGTATAACATAAATTATTCGAACACTTTTAGCCAAAACAAGATACTTCGCAACGATTTGCTCAATCGGGTTACAGTTTTGAGACGAAAAAAACCTTCAATAATCTCTTTATAATATGATAGCGGCATTTCTGAGTGAATCTAAACAGTAAGAAGGAAGTTTTGGGCAGTTATTTTTAGGTGCATTACATTCTCTCATTTATAGTCTCTTCGAGGTTTTAGGTTAGAAAAATTCAGTGAGACTCTAATGAGATTCCTTTTAAAGATAACACCTTCCAAACTAGTATGATCTGCGGTCCACAACCGTCACCACTTTTAATCTTCCCCAAAACTTTTTAGACAATATTTTACGATGCTACAACAACTTTACTTTTTCCAATTCGGGTTAAGGATTAGAAGTACTACTATTAGTAAACACTTGAAAGGATTCTTAAGGGGTCACAACTGTCTGCATAAACTACAAATCTTGTTCAAATATCAACATTTATTGCTTCGAGATTCAGTTAGTAACTTTCTGGAATAGCAACTGATCTGCTTATGTTTTACATTCAGTCAAACATTCTGACAAACATTTCAACATGTGCTTTCAAAACTGAACGACAAGAACTGCTAAAAAAACAACACCGCACCATTGCATTGTCAGAAATAATTGCGTGGGAGCTTTTAAGCTTACAAAAACAACTGTGTTTGCAGCAGCAATTAATAAAAGCCACTTAAGCGCACAGTGAAGCGCGTAAATGCGCAGGCCAAACAGTCAAGCACACACATACATAAAGAAAGGCGACATAAACAAACAAATGGAAAACGAGGAGAGTACAGGCGTATAACAACAATAAAAAAGCGTTGCGTAAAAAATTTAAATTTACAAGTCGTCTGCGCATATGAGCATTACCATGTTTTTGTTGTTGTCACACAGTGTTAACAGTAATTAACAAAAAAAAAATATCTACATACACATGTCCTTGCAGCAGTTGAGTAATTTGTTTATTATTGCTCATACGCCATGTCGCAGCGACATTTGTTCGGACGCTTTCGCTATTAAATGGCTTTTATTTTTACGCTCGCTATTATTAGTCACCGTTGTTATTTATATATTACTTGTGCGTGTTGTTTTTGTTGTCGTTGCTGTTGATGACATTACGAGTTGTGTTGTTGTTGCCGATGATATTACGTTTGCTTTTGTTTTTATGTTTTTTTCCACCGACTATAAGGTCTGTCTGTCTGTCCGCATAGCCTTTTAATGCCATTATTACAGTGCACTATTGCGCTCAGCCTCCGCTCGCATACGCGCCCGATATTGGCGCACAGCAGCGTTCACTCTCATCGCTGGCGCGATAGTTATACTTGGCATTGTGGGTATTTATTTTAATGTCGCCTCTACTTTGTGCCCTTCGCTGTTTTTTGTACCTTCATTGTTAGCGTTGTCGTTTTCCCAGTCGCTATCGTGTGCGCGCGCAATTTTCAACTTAATGACGCTTCAGCTGCGTATTTTTTAATAGCCACGGCCAACAACTTTCCGCCTTGACGTAGGCTAACAAACGTAGCGTAGTGCTAGTAGATTTGTCGTCTGCGGCGCTCGTTTGTTCGCCAGGCCTTGGCTGCTGGGGTGAAATTAACAGCGAACGCCAAGCGAAAAGTTTATGCACACATATGAGCTTTTAATTGCAATTTAATGGGCGGTCATTTATTATCTAGAAGCCGCTTGCCGAACGAGTTGCGTCATTCTGAGGTGGTGGTGTACAGTGTGATGTTTCGCTATAGATGTTGCTGGAAGACTACATATGTTATATTGTTTCGTTCATATTCCACCAGATGGCGCACTGGCTGCTCACCAGTAGGATTTAACGTACATCAGACAAAAATATTTTCTAACAGGTGGCGCTCTGGTCAAAATATTTGTAAAGAGAGCACTATGCTAAACCTATGCTAAACCTATCTCGTAATTTTTTCCTTCAATTTATTAATTGTCATGTGATTGAAGTAGGAAAGTCCATAAGTGAGCTCCTCAGCGAAATTTTTGCCATTTAAAAGGCCCACAAAACATTAGTTAGAATTCAGGGATGAGGAAAAGAAAATTTGCTAAAGGCAGCCAGAAGGCGCTCTGCTCAAAATATTTATAGAAAGAGCACTTTAGCGTCAATTTCGTTCGAGAGTTATTTCCTTTAATGCTTTGAAAAAGTATTCATTGTCAGGCGGCACAGTTAGAAAAATTTTTAAGAGAGGTTCTCAACTAAATGTTTACTATTATGAGACACAAGAAAAAACTTAAGTTATCTCAGCATTGATGTTGAACTTCGGGTAGTGAAAGTTCATCAAGGCATAAATTATGAGGGAGAGTGAGTTATTAGTAGACAAACTGGAGCTTGTTTAGTCATAACGATTTCGAATTCGAAACTTTTGCAAAATGCCTTGCAATAAAACGCTCAAAAGCTTGCATTTATTGTACTACATTTAACAATTTATTGGTATCTATATCTGCTGTATCTACTATATATATATACATATTAGATTTCTTCGTGTTTTTCTACCAAAACATCCCATTGTGTGGAGACAATGCAAATGCAATAACACTTAGTGCAAATTTAAACGGCTCACTGTTTTCTGTAGGCCTGCAAATGGCACTTGTCGCACTTTTAAGCACCACAGCTCTAGGTTCTACGCCAACTATCGTGTCGGCCATAGCTTCCGCTTCCCTAGTCTTACGGTATACACATGAATGCAATAAGCGTTAATGAACCAAAAAGTTGTTACCTTCAATGTTTTTGGCATGGCCAGCATCATTAAGCGCAAATATGCAAGAGTGGGTATGTATATTTGTATGTAGATACACACACACTCCCACACGCACATACAAATATTTTTTAGTGCAAGCAGCACAAACGTGTTCCCTATGGCGCTCTGCTGCTCGAGCAGAATCGAGCCAATGTCAGCCATTGCTCTCCCTACTCTCAGTTATTTCAATGCACACACACACACACATACCCACATATGCACGTATGCACACATTTAATCTATGCAAATTCCGACGCATTACACATGCATTTTAAGTTAAAAGTTGAAAGCGCTTTTACACAGTGTTTTAATTTTCAAGATAAACATAATTTTTGTCTCCGACACTTAAAGTGCACAACCCAAAAGTTTACGGATTACGCTGCGCGGCCGCGGCATGAATGCCTCAGTGTGTGTGCGTGTGTGTGTGTGTGTGTGTGTCGCAAAATGTTTTTTAAAGAAATATTTTTTCACAACATTGTGATAAAATTGCAGCAATTTACGTGTTAAGTTGCATTAATGCAGCTGCTGAATTATATTTGTTTCGAATATTTTTGTTTTTCAACTTTTAATAGTTGCGGCTTCTTTGGCGCCAAAATGTTGCGCATAACTTTAGTCAGCTGTGTGCGTTAATAAACAGGAAAGTGGTTTATGTTCTTTGAGAATGCATTAACGCATTTTGATGGAGATGAGTGTTGTGGCTTTTAAGCAGATTGAAGCGTTGTTGTTGTAGTGTCGTCGGAATAACAGTGCGGAAACAGCAGCCAAAGGCTTAAAGAAAATAAAATTTACAGAACTTTTTGTTATTTCCTCAGCTGCTGAGAGTGCAATTAAGTAACATGACAGAGCTTGTTTTGTTTTGAATTGTTTTGAAAAAACTCTAGCCGAGCCAACCTTGTAGAGCTGACATGAATAGCATGTAGGGGTTCTTGCATAGCTAAAATTGTTTAGAGCTTCCTGCTTGCGCCATAGCTCGTTGCTTGTACGAAAATTATACCCAATAGAACGATTTTATTACATAGACCTAATAAAGTCTCGATACTCATAGACTCTCATAGACTCGACTACGATTTCAACTATGGCATAGCGATCGGTCTCTGATTTTAGTAACTACACTCATCTTAATGGAGTTTAAATCCACTATAAATCTGCTACTAGCAGAACCTTCTCCCAATCAAAACCTTATATTTCAGGTATCATTTCTCTCAAGTTTTATTGCTATTTGAATAAAAAAACATGAATTTATATACTCTTCCACAATGTTTTCGTTCTGGGTTCGCTCGCTTGCCTCAGTAAACGATTTTAGAAACCACACGTTTCCTTTGCGACCAAGAATCCTTGGAAATTTTTGAAAATATATATATATATCATCATACATATGTCGGAAGACCCTTTAACTTTCTTGTCGTTTCTTCAACTCATCTACATGACGGGTGTACCGAATATATTTGTACGAGGAGTGGCTTTCCAGCTTTATAAACTGACCACATTTGGTCCACGCCCTTAATTCGTAGTATTCGCTTGCAGTGACATGTCCCATTAAACATAGTCTGTCTAACCATGACTTCAGTGGACCCTTAAACTAAACATATCTGAGTATCTCTACCAAAGATCACACGCTTTCTGTCGAGAAATTAAGCTTCAAATTTATATACAAAAGGATAACCTTGCTACTACCCTCAGCCATATATTTTTAGTAGTTAGAGGAGGATATTTTGCCACAATTGCCTTAGAGGCCTATTGGAATTTAGTTAGAGAGAAATGTTTATTAGAAAATTTAATTTTTGAAATGTGTACCGATGCTTCCCATAGTTGTATGTGTAGCTTTGTGAAGCCAGAAAAAACTTTTATAATTCAAACTTAGTTATCGACGTAGATCTTGAACACATGGCAAATCTGTTTCCTTGAGCTTGTCTATCTCTAGCTATTTCTAAAACATGTCATATAAATAGTCAATACTTAAAAAACTCTAAGGAATAACACTTTAGATGGTTCCTAACATAACCATAAGGTATTTATAACAGAGAAGTGGCTGATAGAGTTTAAAATACAACATTACGGTCTATTAAAATTTTCTCTAAGTGCTTTTTTTCATTGGCTTTACGCCCTAGACGCTTAATAAAGTCAAGGCTTTCATCAAACCATTCTACAGAAAAATTTGGAATATTATTGATTGCTGTACATCGGGTTCCATAGTTTACCCTTGGTTTTAAGAAGCTTCTTCGATAGATATCTAACTTTGACTTTTGAGAGTTAAACTTACCTTTGAATGGAAATACAGTTAAAATAATTTTTGAGTTTCTTCCTTCAACTTTTTGAGACATTTAATTACAGAAAGTCTTGGAGAAGGATTTAAATTTATGCCTTCAATTGCATTTTAATAGACTTTTCTTGAATAATTCTCATTGAAAACTTAAAAGCACAAAAATATGCCTACTTCAAACATTGTTGTTGTTGCTGTTTATTAATGGCAGATGTGAAATAATTTAAAATAATTACATGAAACTTCCTCATGAATTAAGCTGCAGCTGCAAAGACTCGTTTCTAAATGACTTAAAACATTATCTAACTCAATCGTTGGTAAAATAATCAATGGTAAATTTGAGCATGTTTGTACGTTTATACAAATGTAAATATTTCAATGTATTTTATATATTTCACTAATTATTTTGACACATTTCCTGACGCCGCTGCTGTTCACAACAATTCCGTTCATAATCCACATAAGCAATTTATATGTATGTATTAGAATATATATGTGTGTGTGTGCATATGTCTTAAATGAGTTCAAAGCATACGCCATTGTCATTGAAGCGCTGTCAATTCACTGCAAAATACATATATACACACACGTACAACCACATGCACGACAAGCGCTTGCTGGGCCGACATACATTTGCATAAATCAGTTCATTTGCTGTGTAATTGTATCAGGACACAGGCATTTTGTGCAGCACCATTTGTGCCTATTGAAATTAATTGAATTAAATATTATCTACCTTGCAGATGGTTTTCCAGGCAACTCATTTTGTTATTTAATCTACGTGCACATATTTTGTCACCGTTTAAATTATGCCAGTAAATTATTTCAATTACGAAATATTGCGGTATATGCAGACAATTACACATTAAAGCTGGCAACATTTTCAATTTACAATGCACATATATTTGTACGTACGTAATCATATATACATATAATATATTTATAGATGTAACTCGTAATTATTTTAGTTTCGGCAACTAAATCGAAGTGCTGAACTATTTTTGAAATAAAACAGTACACATAAATTAATGAAAAGTCATTTGTATATTGATTAAAATATATGTAAATATTGGTGTCGGTTATTGAATATATTGTCATATAAAAAATTTACATGTTTCATGGCAATATTACGGCTTTAGCAAATGTCTAAAAAGTTTTTGGAGCAATAAATCACAAGCATATACGTATATATTTTATGGCGAGTTCTGATACGGCGCGAAATAAAAGTAAGATGGCACAATTTGGGCATAAAAGATGTACTGGAACACAGTGGATATGAAACATATTTGGGTGAATATAATGGAAAGGAAATGGAAAAAGGGAAATGAAATGTTACATGACGCAAATGAGAAATCGAATTGGTATAAAACTCAAGGTTATGAAACATATACATATGGAATGGAACAACCCGGAAGTGTATAAAAAGTGCTGAATTGAAAGAAATAAATAATACTAGCTGGCACGTTACATAATATATTAAAATTACAGCGTGGAACAGAACACAATGAAAACGAGAAACAGAAATATAAGGTAGAGTGGAGCACAATGGAGATGGAAAATTTATGATTAAATGGAATACAAAAAAATGAGGATTATAATTCGCAATGGAACATGTTGCAAATGAATAATAAATACTGGGATGAGATCGAATACTAATGAAAATATAATCTGGAATGGCACATAATGGATCAAAATAAAATAATCAGAGAGAAAGGTCGAATGAAATATAATGGAGTTGAATGGGACAAAGGTTGTTTTCAATTGAAATTATCACAATTACGATAGCACATAATGCAATAGGCAAATAAAGTGAGAAAGAGAGACTAATGAAAATGAAATTTGCAAATCGCAACATAATACTAGAGGCAATAGAAAAAATTTGAAATCATAAGACATAAGTAAAATAAGGAGCAAAATGAAAAGTAATAAGAGGGAAACCAATGGAACATATTGGGAGTGAATAACATAAGATAAGTGGAACAAGGTGTAATTATTTAACACAAGGGAGAATTAACAGAGTGTAAGCGATTAAAATCTGTAATATGTAAGTGCAAGTGATTAAATAATTAAATTTAAAAAAAGTAAAAAAAAGTGATAAAAACAGGTGTAATTGTATAATATGAAACTAAACGAATGGGTGGAGTAATTGTACTAAATAAATGATATCCTAAATATGTGACACGGAAAATAAATCCCACCTAAGTGGAATGGAACGGAATGCAGGGGAACGTGTGGAGTAAATAATGAAAAATAAGCTGTAATTGAGAGGAAAAGGAGTAAAATAAAAAATATTGGACAAGAATCTATGAGAAACAGAAATGATTTAGTAAGTGGAATGGAAGAAGTATAATAGAATGAATGAAAAAACTAGAAAGGCAGACAACAATATACATTCCTTTTCAAAAATGCATAAATAAGTAATACAGGGAGTGGTATGGTTTCTAAAAGAAATACAAAGTAGTAAGAATATACAGGGTAAAATTCAACAAAAATAGTCATATTATGAATACAAAAATGAAACGTAATAGAGAAGAATGAGTTTGAAGCAGAAAGACGAAGTTGTTCAATGAGAAACATACTCCCGTTTCTCTCGCTACGAACAATTAAAGAAAATTTTAGAGTCTTGCCTTCGATGTTCTTCTTCAAGGCAGATCTATAAGTATTTTTGAAAATGCAATAGCTTAGATTCAAGCACAGCGAATGGATGTGGTTCTCTCAACAGTTCCAAATCAGTTCGAAACGACAAAAGGCATGTGTAGGCAATGTTGTTGGATAGATCTAGAATTCTTACTGCCAGTGGTAGGAGAAGGTACTTAAATAAACATTTTTTTTTAAATAAATTAAGGTTTAACATACTTTTTCCTAATATATATATTAACAAACAAATTTCAAATAGACATGTAATTTTCTCACCACATGTCCTAATTTATAGAGCCATTTACAATTTCAATGATCAAATTTAACAAATGCAAAATTTTGAACATTTTAAACAGATTACCGTTATTACAGAGCAACGCTAAGGGGAAAAGTTGAAATTTTCAAAAGTCACATCCACATTGTTTAGAGCAGAAGTCATCAAAATATGTGTACATAAAATATGCAAATACACACACTTTACACGCACACACAGACAAGCGTCAACACCCTCCAACACTAAAGTGTGTTCACCCGTGCGCTAGTTAAGAGCGTAAAGTCAAAACTTTTTAACTGAAAAATAGTTACAACAAAGCACGATAGCAGATACAAAGCAGTTATTGCCGCTGGTATATTTTGGAAATTTCGAAAATTTCGGAAATTGTTTACATTTAGAGAATGCATTTGACTGACATGGTTTGACCTGCTGTGGCGGCACCACGTGACAGCGTCAGTGCACTATATATATCTAATATATGTGGTTAATATTTGTAGACTACGCGTTGCAGCTTGCGCATTTTGGAAAACTTGTTTATGTGTGTGTGTGTGTGTGTGTCAGTGGATTTGGCTTGGTTGCGGTGCAGCATGTGTGATGAATTGTGGTCGTGTGGCAGGCAGCGTGGCAACTAAGCGCATTTAAATTTGGTGACTGTCATAATTTCGGCGCAATCGATTGTAGTTTAGTTGGAAACTGCGTATGCTTACGATTTATGTAGAGTGTGGGTGCAAGTGGTGCATTGTTGTGGACGGTTTTTGTATTACTTATTATTTTATTGCTTGAAACTTTGGTGAATATGTTTGCGAAGAATTTAAAATTTATTAAAATTACAAAGATTCTAAATTAAATTTTGGCTTGCAATTATTAAAAAGTTATTTTTTCAGCAATCTGAGAAATCGACTGAATGAGAATAATGCTTAAATATAGTCAATCTGAGGAAATCGCTAGTTGGCCATGAGGGTGTGAAACCGGACTAAGGGGTTCATGCATTTCGACACTACGTGTGCGTAGATGCACTGCGCTCAAGGATAAACGTATTGGAAAATTATATTAAGTTTTTTGGGTAGCGGGTATATATCTAAATTAGACCCTAAAAAAATGAAAGTCTGTTAGGAATCGTGTGAGAATAAAATGTTAAAAAAATTAGACAAAGAGAGACCAGTATGGAGAGATACTGTGGATTTAGATTAAGTGATTGATGATTATTTACATGGCACTGATATTAATTATTCCTAAAGACCGTTTTAAGCTGTGTGGTTGATAAAAGAAATATATTACACTTATCCGAAAGATACTATTCGGCTTACCGAAGTTAAAACCGAAAATACCTACCCGAACATAAATATTGTATATCTCATATATTTGGTAGAAGTGTTTAACTTTTTCTTTTAAGCCTTGCTTTTAACTCTTAGTAGTTTTAGTTCACTTAAATTCACATACTAAACTATGTGGCAACTCTGCCATAAAATAAAAATGATTAATAGTGGCAGCATATGCATAAAAATAAAATGATAACACCACACCACAAAGAATATTCAAAAATTTTGACATTTGATTTGTGGTTCAACTAAGTCAAATAGCTTGCCTAGCGGCAGTCGTCTGTTGACTTAACCTCCACACACACACACACACACACACACACACAATCACACAATGTGGTCTTGTCCAGCCGGCGTTGTCATTGTCATTGTCAATCGACGGCATATTTGTACGGCTAAAATTCCATAATTACGCGCATTTCCCGCATACGCCGACGAAAAGCCGAAAAATTTGCACTGACTGGCAGCAATAGCAAGCTACCACTACATGAGCAACAAAGACATACACAAGCATAAATGGATAAAAACATTGTTATGTTGCCAATTGGTGCTGAACTCAAGCAAATATTGTTGCTGTGGTCAATGTATGTGTGAGTTTGGAAGTGTAAGTGTATGTGTTTGTGTTTGTGTTGGTGTGAGATTCTGCATTAAATCGTTTTAAAACTAAAGAGCCGCGCATATATACCAATTTATTCGCCAAACAATAAACCACACTAACTCCCCCTTGCGCCCGCATCGATTCTAACGGCTATTGCAGCAACAAATACCAATACATACGCAAAATAAACGCGCTTGCTGGCATTTGATTGTATACATATACACATCGAAGCGCGTTTTCAGTCAAGTCAGTTATTTATAGAGTACTTTTGGTTTGTTGTTGAATTTGGGGCGCTTTGTATTTTATTTGCGCGACTTTTGTACGGTTTGTTTTCGTAATTTCCATTGCAATCGCCATTCATTTAGCGTCGCTTTTGTTAATATACTTGCATTTGGTGGCGGCGTTTTGCATTGTATGCGTGTGTATGCGTGTGTATGCGTGAGTAGGTGTGGGTGTGTGTTGGTTGGAACTTCTCATAGGCTTTCGGTTAAATATGTTGAAGTGGAATTTTCATTGGAAAATGCAAAATGCAATCGGATTAGAATTGTTTTTGAATTGAATTGCGCAATAGGATTTGCAATTTGTTTAGATTTTTAGCTTAAATAGTAGGGGCTAGCCATTATTCGAGTGCAACGGCTAATGGACTATTGCGTAAGCGCGAGATTAGGAGTTGAGTATGCAGCATATACGGCTATTCTGCTTGAATAGAATTCAGCATTTGCCACAAAGAAGAAATTTTCAAATTAAGCAATTTCATTTAGGCAATTGAATTGAGCCGAGGTCAGAAATTGACGGCTTTAAATATTCAAAATTGATGTCTGGCATCAAAAATTATTATTCATTATTATTATAGATAGCATTTATTTTTTGTTTAGAAGTATTAAATTTTATGATAAATTAAGTAATATATATATATATGTATAAATATACACTTATGTGTCTCGGGTAGTAAGCTATAAGATACCCTTGGTCACCTCTAGCAAGATGTGCTTGCCAATATTTAGCTACTCAGCAAGTACAGAGTGGACAGAAAGTTTATTTACATTAAAATATTGGGTTGTTCGGAAAGTCATTTCGTTTTTTCCCGCCAGAGGACTTAATTACGTTTTTTCGAAACTAACTTCACACTTAAGCCCCATAACCATTATATGTCATGAGAGCTGATATTGCAAGGCTTGTGTGTGAAAAAGTTCTATTAATTCTACCCAGTAGTTTTTGGTTGGTGCCTTTTTAAATATGGAGAGCAATAAGCAGCATTTTCGTCATATTTTACTTTTTAACTTCAGAAAAGGTAAAAATGCTGTCCAAGCGAGAAAAAAATTGACGGATGTGTATGGAGAAGGCGTGTTAACAGTACGCCAGTGCCAGAACTGGTTTGCAAAATTTCGATCCGGCAATTTTGATGTCGAAGATGCACCACGGTCTGGAAGGCCGGTCGAAGCTGATAAAGATGCGATAAAGGCATTAGTTGATGCAAATCGGCGAATCACCACACGAGAGATCGGTGAGAGGTTAAATTTGTCGAATTCAACTGTTTATGGCCATTTGAAAGGCATGGACTTAACCTCGAAGCTCGATGTGTGGGTGCCCCATGTCCTTACCGAGCGAAATTTGTGTCGTCGTGTTGACGCGTGTGATTCGCTCCTCAAACGTCTAGAAAATGATCCATTTTTGAAGCGGATTATTACTGGGGACGAAAAATGGGTTGTATACAACAATGTTAAACGCAAGAGGTCATGGAGCAGAAAAGATGAACCGGCTCAAAGCGTGTCAAAAGCCAACATTCACCAAAAAAAGGTGATGCTCTCCGTTTGGTGGGATGTCAAAGGAATCGTTTTTTTTTGAGCTTTTGCCGGACAATACAACGATTAATTCAGCAGTCTATTGTCATCAGCTGGACAAATTGAATGATTCACTTAAAGAGAAGAGGCCCGAATTAATCAACAGGAAGGGTGTAGTGTTCCACCAGGATAATGCGAGACCTCACACAAGTTTGGTCACTCGCCAAAAACTTTTACAGCTTGAATGGGACGTACTGCAACATCCACCATATTCTCCAGATCTGGCGCCTTCCGACTACTATTTGTTCCGGTCCCTGCAAAATTTTTTGGATGGCAAAACCTTTACCTCAAATGAAGATGTCAAAAACCACCTGGACGAGTTTTTTGCCAGCAAGGACCAAAACTTTTATGAGAGGGGAATTATGTTACTGCCAGAAAGATGGCAAAAGGTGTTGGACCAGAATGGCCAATATATAATTTAATAAAATATTTATTCATTATATGAAAACTGTCTTTCATGTTCCCAAAAAAAAACGAAACGACTTTCCGAACAACCCAATAGATAGCTTGTTGAGAAGAGTCTAGTAAAAACTCTAGTCTAGTAAAAAGAAATCCATTATTTTCGCTTTAAATTGAAGATTTTATTTAGCATAGTTAGAATGAACCGCTAGGTAATTTCATAATGATACTCTCATGGGAACCATCATCCCTATTGGCAAAAAACTAGGACAGTTGATTGAAAATCAGTTGGCATATACATGACCAGGTAATAGTCACTTGGTGGCAGGTGTGCACTATAAGGTGGATGCACATGCAAGCATCTCCCAACCAAGGTGCCGTAGCTTCATGTAGAACAATACATCATCTAGAAGAATCATTGGTTATTCGTCGTGAAATTCAACTGCTTCTCAAGAAGGTTCACCTTCACACCTAAATGTAATTTTTTATTCGTTGAACAGACTAATCTTGTATGAAGGGTCTTCAAAAATGAGACCTCTATCGCTTGTCCATCGGTTGTGCTGATGATTGGTGGCTCGCTAAGTTGTTGAAAGCTGTGAATAATAAGAAGGTAGTGTTTCTGAAGAAGTTGTAATATGGAAAAGATCTGCTATTTTGTTCAAAATTTTTCCGATAAGTGACCTGAGATCGAGTTTTTAACTAGCGATGGAATTCAAAGTATTCCAAGCACTGAAACAACAACAGTTCCTCAAAATCAAGTACTAAATTCACAATCGATTTGTATTCACAGATGTGTGAGCGTAGCACGGAGGGAGGGAATTATATATTTTTAGCACTCCGCATGTGTCAAAACAATCGCTAAGGAAAATATGATATATATTTATATGTGGTAAATGTTAGAACATCATTCAATGAAACCTCGATCACCTTGGTGATTTTCAAAGGTAGTTGGCGCTGTAATGAGTTTATCACCTTAGTGGCAGAAGGGCATGTTTTGGCTTTTATTATTCGTACTCTATGCTCATAATATAAATTATATTTACATCTACAAGGCATCTTTCTTAATTGCACTAACATTTTATTATGTTAACTTGAAAATTTTTTTAATCGTAATCCATTTTGTTACTCGATACAAATTGTTTACACCCTAACAATTCGATTGCTTTCGTCATCGCGAGCAAAATCCGACAAATACTTCAAATGAAGTAAAAAAAGTAAAAGAAAAGCGTGCCCAAGAAGGAGAAAATGCGACACATAAGAGCATATTTTCGCAAAGTAAAACGCTGGCGGATAGGAAACAGCACATTTGGCTGCCATTTACGCGTGTGACTGACTGCACTTATTTGCGGTTCAAAGGTGTTACAATCTTCGGAGATTGCGTCGAGTTTGCGAAATGCCAACAACTAACAGCCACAGGCTGGTTTGGGAATATGTGTAAAATGTGTTAGTATGTATGTATGTTTGTTAAAAAGTCTTCGAATTTTTTGCAGCTCAAGGGCAAACGCTGAAGTGCGACGCGAAAGTATATAGAGATGTCGTGCATAGAAATGAAAAAGAAACGCCAAGGTGCTTGTGAGTATTATTCGGAAGAAATTGTAAGGGAGCACTGCGTGGCAAGTGGCAGGTGGCAGGCGTCGTGCCAACGACAACGTCAACTACGCGAACGACGTCTTTTCAAGTCGATTTGACACATTGATTGATCCTTGGTAGAGCAGAAACTCATTTTTTTTTTCTTCGTGCGCGTGCTAACCTGCCACGCCGCTCGCCATTCCCTTGCTCAATCGGCAAACACGCGAAGGTGTTCAATAGAATATTTGAATTGCACACAAGTGTTTGAGTGTGTGTACGTGTGTATGCCTTTGATTACATGTATACGACGGAGTGCTATGAAGACTTCAGTGAATTAAGCGCATGATGAGGTACATAGTAAATAAAGAGATGTTGTCATGTCACTCTCACTGAAGGCGCTCTTAGACTACTAGAAGGTTTGGTGTAGCTCAATAAGCTAAGGAAGGCGTGAAATGTGTGTAAAACTCAAGGGGTTAGTTAGAAGAGTATAAGTTGTGACTTTCGGTCTTTTCCTCGAATAATCAATTTTTGGATTCATATAACTAGAAGAACCTGATTAAAGATGCAACTCTTTCTCAAGGGAGCGATACCTTAATATGCGGTAACTTCCAAGAGGTACTTTGAGGTTCCAAGTGGTAGGAATCAAATAAGAGCTGAACAGTATTAAACAAAATAGTTGAAGTTAATAATGTAGCAAAAGCACCTTCCAAAATCTAAAAACCCCACTTAGTTTCGGAGAGATTGAAACGTGGTGGGAAATCCCGAAGGGAAAGATTCGGTGAATACTACTGTGAACAAAATAATATCAGTCTCAATGATACTATTAACTAAGTATACTATATAACATATATAGTCTTTCAAGTGAGGCCCCAAACCTGAAATCTTTGATTTGTGATGTCATAACCTCCGCTGAAGACTACATGAAGGGGTACTTAGGGACGTTTAATTGGAATCCAGATCAAGCAATCGTAAGAAAGGAATGGACTCATCACAGCACACTAGGGGTGTAAGGGGGTATGAAAAATGGTTTCGAAGAACTGAACCGACACAGTTCGGTGTTTAGTGACACTTTCTCTGAGGAGAAGACCATAGTTAATAGTAATTTTTTTTTATTAAACCTAGTCTTTTTAGATGATAAAATCTTGCGGAAAATGGGCAAGTGTCATGGACAGATGACAGATAGCGGTCTACTAGTTCTAAAATACACTAAGAGTAAGAGAATTTTGATGAAGCTGAAGAAGTCGTTGCTAAAATAATTCGACGGACTTAGTCTGTCTTTTTAAAATAAGAAGACTAGACGCGTCTTCTTTTGTGGAAGATGCCAGTAATTTATTAGAGCACCCTCGTAGAACTTTGATGAAGTTTATAACTAACCAACTGTACCGAAGGTAACGCGATTGCAAGGTGATTTGTATATTATAAACTCCAAGGACTACACACACACATACACACAGTGCATCCTACAAATAGCAACATTTTCTGGCATAAGCAACGAGTCGTACAAATTGAAAAGCAATGATCAGCAACAGCATGTTGGCATTCACCCGATAATAAAATAGGTTATGTGGCACGTACCAACTATATACACACACACACATATACACACGTACTTGCAATTGGTTAGTGAAGGGTATAAAATCGTCAAACGTTAAATCGTGCGCAAGTAATCGTTGTTAGTTATATAACATTCAAGTTGTTACGCTCGAATTGCGCAAAATTTTTGCATATCTTGACATCACAGCCCGGCCAAGTCGAGTTGGAGTGGCGTTAAAAGAGGGTAAAAAAAATTTTTTGATTTTTTTTTGATGAAATGTTGCGGTTTTTTAGCTGATTTAACTCAGATCCCCTTATATATGTATATATGTGTGTGTGTGCCAGCCGCTGGCGCTCATTTCCCTTTTTCTCAACCATTTTCTTATATTGCAGCTACTCGTTAGCAGCGTGAAAATATTGAAGCATGTCAAATGGTGATTTTCTATGCAATATGCAATTCATCAAAATCACCACTTAAATTACTTTTAATTCATTGAGTTGAACGCGCAAAGTACCCAGTAAGTAGTGCAGCCAAGCAACAAACTGGGCAGCGAATCCGCCGTGCGCCCAAAACTCTGCTCTAAACTGCTGATGGGGTTGTATGTATGTGTGTGGTGCAGCGTAAAAGTTTCGAGGATCAATCAATGCCGTTCGTAAATCCCCATAAGATTTAGTGAAAAGTGTATTGAAAGTAGTTTCTTCTCCTTTGCTTATAAATATCAAAAGTAGATTAAAGTAATATGGTATATTTTCTCCAGCTTGTGTAAGTGCTTACATAATTTTTATTCTATTTTCTCTTCTTGGCTGGATATTTGTTAAATTATAGTGATTGCTTAGTAAAGTAGTGAGCTTTTCGTTCGGTGATTTACTTGCAGAAATTGAAGTGTTCATTAATTGTAGTGGGGATTGACTGTAAATCAAGGGTTGAGGCAGAAGAGAGAGGAGGCTATACAAATATTTTGATATTATTTAAAAAAAGGGGCAATCAGTGCAACTGGAACGTATGGTTAAGATTACTTATGGGTGTATATGTATAGAAAAATTCGGGCACCCATCTGCCCTTAAGGAGTAACCATAATTTTCGTTCATTTCGTTCACATAACGGAAAATCTCCGAAGGTACTTCTCATATAAAAAAATTGCTCAGAAAAGCCATACTCAGTTCGGAAGTGTTAAGAACTTGCTTAATAAAATTGCGGATAAAATTCAGGGTGCACACTACGAAAAGGAAAAGTGCCACTTTGCACTTCAGTTCCCCTTTTCGGTTTCTTTTTTTTTGCCCTAACTATCCACAATCTTCCTTGTCAAATTTCTTATCAACAGAGCTAACTGTATTGTGTGCCACATTTATTGCATTTGCCAATATTTGTTGCGCCTCAAAGGATTTGAACTTAACGTAACGTTTCTCATTGCACGCCTGTCGCAGCTCGCTGACTTGCTAACTGACTGACGGAGTGACTGTTTTACGTTGACACACTCACGCACTCGCCGTTGCGTGCTAACCGCTTTTCTTACGCAGCGCAACTTGTGCTTCTGATTCCTATTTAAACGTTGTGGCTCTCTTTGTGCAAACCCATTTCTATTGCCCCAGGACCGGCTCGCGGGAGCCCTGTAAGACCGTACGCAATGGCGTTGTCAACTTTTAACGCGTTTTCCCAGCCATCAAAGTTCGAATGACTTTGACAGCCAGTAATGGAATTTGATACATACAATGTGCCTTGCGCGACATGGGACAAACCAACAACAGCAACCTGCCAGTGCTGACGGCAGCCGCGTGAGCAACGCAGCAACGCACGGGTTATTGTTTCTCTTGTTGCCGTTGTTGCTGTGCGTTTTTAAGGGCACATCCAATCAAGCGTGTGGCAAAAGATTGCGGCAAGCAACTGCGGAAAGAACACAACAAAATGTTGAAAAACGTCAATTTTGATTGGCATTTGATTGAAGCGAGGCGGTAGTAAATGGAGGTGGCGTTTAAAAGTCCTTTGTTTCGAAGGCATGCGGCATGCGTACGAATCGCTGTTGCTGGAAGTGTGTCAAGCATAAGCGATTAGGTGGTGGAGAAGAGCGCTGTGGGGGGTTTATTGCTGTTCTTTCGTTGCAGAGTGGAAAAAGGGATAGTGGCATTATTTAATCCTATCTCGAAAATCCACAACTCAATATAATAAAATTAATTTTAAATATTGATTGAGTGCTTGAGACTTGAGTTGACATACTCCTCTAAGTGGAAAATCGAGCTCCTAAAATTATTAACTAAATATTTTAGTATTTAATGCGATTATTGCTGGCATTTCAAGTAGTCTTAAGTTTATGGAAGTCATATTGAGTCTGAGCTGATAATTTTTATAGTAGACCCTTCCTGCAACCAATTCTTGCCATCAACATCGCTTTAGAAACCGCTGGACCCGCTAAGAGTTGAGGAAAATTGCGTGAAATCTCCTAAGTGGTCAGATAAATACGAGTAATGTAATTTTGAGGTATGATTTGTGCAAAAGAAACACTTCGTTACCCGGTACCATAGTTCATTCCAGTGAATGAGGAGAGACTCCGTTATTGAGTACTATCGCTCATAGTGTTGAATGAGTGCAAGAAAAGAGAAGATTGGAGCCCAAAATGCTTGAGCACGAAGGTCATTACAGCAGAAAGTATGAAGACTTATAGAAGATTTTTAGAACGGAGCAATTCTGAGGTAGCGGGTTTCCTGTTAAATTTTCTTCACAAAGTGAACATTGTTTATTTCATGAGATATTCATCACTGCTAATGTCCAAAAACCTAGATAATTACTTCCACAATTAATTCAATGCACCCTGCAAAGGAAGCCGCATCAGTATCAAATATTAAAATCATATGAAAAGTGGCTAAGATGAGAGACCTATACCGTATTATTCTTGTAAGGGTAATATTCTATTTTCTCATTTTAAAGATTGAATCGTGTGAGACCTACTGGATGCTTGACCGCGCTTTTCCTTTTTGCAAGCATTCAAAATTTAAGCTAACTCAGTTTAGTTTTTTATAAGAAATCCATTAGAGTGGTGCCCACTTTTTGAGTAAAATTTGATTATGATGCTAGTCGGTTTAGAGATTGAACCCTGTACTAACCATCTACTCTTTTATTTTGTCTAATTATTAACTAATTTTTCAAGGAAATCCTTAATTCTCTCTCACACTCTTAATTAGCATTAAATAATTTGAGTAAATTCAAACTCTCTTTGACATTATTGAACACATTTTTTGACGCATGAAGAGAATTTCTAAACCTAGAATAATGAAATGGTTTATTGAAATCATATGTAATGCGCTTGTAAAGAAAGCGTCGATATAATTATAATAATATGAGCTCATATAGTGTTTTATGTGCAATTAGAGAATGCTGAAATTAAAAAATGGGTTCTTTGCAGAATTCACCTCTTGTTTAAAAGAAATAATTATCAAACATGGCACACAAAAAATTAAAAAAATCCTTTTTGTTGCATCACAGAATATAATTACAAACTTGGGGTTATAAAGGGATCATAGTGAAAAAGCGTGGGCAGGTAGTCCCGCCACACCAAACTATATGTGGAGCAATACGAATAGTTAAATTTCATTAAAAAAAAAGAGTTGAAGTCATAAAGAAGTCATTAAAATGTTTCAGCGAAGTGGAAATGAATTAAGGCGACCTTTTGCACTTTTTCCCTTCACCACATTCTACTAGTTTCTTCTGTTTGACTTTCTCATATGCTTTGCACTGCCTTTATTTTAATAAGCAATTTGTTTTTTTTTTTTTTTTTGTGTTTTTCGTTTTGTTTTTTTTTTGTTTTTTGTTTTTAAGGTCCAATAGTACGGCTGAACAAAAACTCACACTTGCAAGCTTGTAGAAATGTCCTTTGATGTGCCTTGCAAGTCTGGCGAAAATTACCAACCACATAAAGATTGAAAAAATATAAAGGCCAAAAGAATACCACACAAAGCGTGGAAAAAACTAAAATGACAAACAATTTTGGACTTCAACACCGCATACATATCTACATATGTATGAATGTATAAGCGAATGAATGAATGAATAATCCGCAAACATGACGAGTGAAGCCTGCGCTTCGGCAAAAGGAAGAGCAAGAAGAGCAAGTCGAAACAACAAATTTTTTAAATTACATGCAGGACATGTGGACACGCAGGACATTGGTGTAAAAGTGTGTGGGTAAACAGGTGAAGGTGGGCAAGTGATTTCGAGGACATTTTTGTGGGCTCAATCGCTGGCTGCTTGTACTCCTTTTCTTTTTCAATAAATATACGAATGCTCAAACAGCAATAAATACGAGGAAAGATATGTGTGCGCTGTCGTGAGCAAACCGTTGAACAGCGAAAATCTGCTACGTATGTAAAAATTAATGCGAAAGAAAACGAAAATGAGGAGCCAGTAGTGTGGTAAAAGCACTGAAGCGAAGCGGAAAAGTCGTGTTGATTACATTACCGGACGTTGGAGAGTACGTAAGAGAGAAAGAAACTCAATTAGGAAGACGCATGCCATGGTAAATGAGTGCAGGCGATAAAAGAGTAAATAAAATTTGGGGCTATTGAATATGTTAAGGCAACTTTTGTACTTCGGTTTGTTGAAGTATGATGACGGTGGGTGCATATGAAAGCATATATGCATATACTTTTATATGTGCTATTATATATGGATTTAAAGTGATTCAATGCTGTAACGAATGCATGTCAGCATGAATGAAAACGAATGTATAGGTGAAGTAATGAAATTGTTGACGTTGTTGCATGCACGAAAATATAAACAATCTCTTTACGATTCGGTTGCACATATGTGTATACATAATGAAGTTAATGAATTAAGGGATTCGGCGAAGAGAGAGTAAGCAGTTGAATGAATGTAAAGATGCTCGTAAAAGAAAGGATTGACGTTATAAATAAACAGAGTAGGGATCTATGGAAGCTTCTCATCCGATGTAAATCGTAAGAAGTCCAGTGAGATTTTCGCCCTTAGCAAAGTTGACTCTTCTCTAGTTGTAGGGCTTCTATTTGGCCACTGCCCGATCAGGACTCACGCGCTAAGATTACAAATTTTAACGGTTGCCAGTTGATGGAATTGCTTGGAAAGAGACGAGGTAGAATCAACGCAACACATGCTGCTTTAAAATCCCGCCTTTGCGGGAACAATGACAAAATCTCTTAGATCGCACATCTTTAGACTTACAGTGAGTAACACAGTGAGACAGACACAGATTTACAGTAAGAGTGGAAATAGAAATAAAACGACCAATCAGAATTGTGATTGGATTAAGTCGCTATGTGCAACTACTGTAGTTTTTCTGGATTCAGAAAGGACTGTCTCAATTAGGCCAAGTGTGTTCCGCTCTTCTTGTAGAGCAGCCGTAGGATCTAACACAAATTAAGGCTCTTCAATTACGAAGATTAGCATGATTAGCATACCTGGTGAATATTTTTCACAAAGAACTAGCTAAAAATCACTTTAAAGTACTCCGATTACCTATAAGGGAAGCGGAATAAAGTAGCAAGATATATTATTCAGCGCTTAGCTTTTTTGGTTTGCAAATACCGAGTGGAAGCGACTTCGCTTGACCGTTATTTTGATTCAAGACCTACTTATAATAATAGAAAAGACTATCGGGATAAGTTGGGTTCGGCCAACATCTTGGTCCAACAGAAATCTCAGAAGAGCACGCAGGATCGAAAATTGTTACTGCATTCATGTGAAACAGTAAGTTTTCTTATTTAAAATTGGAAAATTAATACAGCCCAGTAACCACCAAGCTTTACTCACTTCCATAGATTTTTTGTGTTCGGCATGACATCATGCTCTAGTCAACACACGTAACAAATCTGCAACACCAAAGCCTGTGTAATCATGGCTTGGAGACTCGTCAGACTCGCTTTATATCTTACAATTACATTTTTGATTTTCTCTTTTCCATATCTTTTATTTTATGAGCCAACGGTATCTAATTATGGAATCAGCTGTGCGCCACGAACCTGCCATCTTCCGAGGGCCTCTAACGATCATCCTTTTGTTGTTTCGCCCACTCAAAGTATTAGCTTAGCAGACCATTCCGTAGCGTGGTGCTTTTGAATATAGGTCCTACGCATACACACACGCATACACACACGCATACATAAATATGGTTCTCATGCAACGAGCCAAATTATTAGCTCACTCTTTATTGGCATTGTTTTCGCGCTTCGCATTTTTCGTCACGTCTATATTTTCGCATTTTTTCGTTAATTTAATGCCACTCCAACTTGGCTCATTACTTGCCTTTGACGCTTTATTATTGTTGTAATTTAAAATTTTTCAAAATTTTGCCTTTACACTGGTCCGTCCTATTTTGTATGCACCGTGCAGCGTGCAGCGTCAGACGTGCGAATGTCGAAGTCGTCAGCAGCCTCATCAAAGCCACCGCGGAGAATTCAAACTAAAATTCAAATTCTGCAATGAAGTTTTCAAATTCTTTTTGAAGCAGAAATGCCATTAACTAGACCCAGTTTTGGGCGGCCAGTTAGTAGCTGAGTGATAGTACTATTCGTTGACTGGGTCTACTTTTGTTGTTGTTTTTGTTAATTTAAAACCACTTGGTGTCATTTCACAGCTCTGCTTGATTTAGCTGATTTGGCTTTGTTGGTTTGCTTTGCTTTAATTTGCTTGTTTGGCTTTCATTTAACTTTGAGTGTCTCGCCTCTTTGCGCGTTATCTTGTTAATTTTATTGTTTTCTCATAAAAAATATAATTTTCCGTAAGTTCCGCATTGAGCATTTATTTCCCCAGCTTGCCACATTTTCTTGATTGTATTTTTATGAGGTCTGTGTTTATGGCGACGTCATAACATTAATATCAAGCGGAGCGGCAAAGTGTCAGGCCAACCGCCCTGAAGAGGAGAAGAAGAAATGATACCGAGAAAATTAAATTATGCAAGGAGGGAAATTAAAATGATAGAAACTGAGAGCATTAGATTTATATAGATTTATGCTATACGAAAGTAGTAGTCAAAGTAAATATTGGTCTCGAGTGTTGGTTGGGAAAAGAAAAGATCTCTGCTTCCCAAGACTTGCCGGCATTGTTGGCTAGGACAAAAGACCTTTAAGAAAACGCTGTCTGAGTGCCATTTTTGTAGCACCAGTCTTTCGTTCTATGTGGTAGCGGTGGTAAATGTGCGATAACCTAAGTAGAGATAAGATTTTTTGTAGATTTCAACGGGAAATAATTTAATTCCAAACAAAGAAGAACACTCTTCTGATATCCAACAAATCTCAATGTATGCCACTTCAGAATTCTGGACACATATACTGTTCTTTAAAGAAAATATCTGGTTAACTCCTGAGTTTTTCTTAGTCTTACACCGAATTATTTCTGGTGATGATGAAAGTTAAGAACAGAAAATTGTCAAATATCTAATCTAATATTATCGGCAGTGGCATCATTGGCAAAATTTTTAAAAAATTTGGATTTTGACAGCTCTCTCACGACGCGAGGAGGTTCGAATCATGTCAGATGTTAGAAGAAAAAGAAGAACACGAGCACTTGGAGATTAAATCGTTATACTCATCAACTACCTTTTCAGGCTACATTAGGTAAATATGCTTCAAAGAGGGTATACCTGCGCAATTAGTATGTTGAGAAGTTCGAAAACCGCATAAAATACAGCAAAAGTTCATTTGAAAGATTCGATTATATTTTGAAAACAGAATTCTTGTACACTTGATAACCTTCTGCGATAAAGAGCTTACTCTCATCACATCTTGAATTCTTAAACATATAATGGAAATTGTAAAGAACAACTTTGAAATCTACAGCTCCGCTGCAAACACGCAAAAAGAAAGGAAAGAAAGCAGCAGTAATTTATATATTTGAATATCATTGATGATTCACCCACAATATCGCCTGGGATTTCTGGTTGTAAATAAATTGAGCGACAAATATTTATATAATCCTAATTTTAAAAGTTTCGATAGGTCATAAATCAAACCCCTGTTAGGTGAAAATTGGAAATCGAAGATTTTTCTTTACTTTAAGTCAGGAATTTGAGATTTGTATTGTATATCTTACAGTTATTATTCATTTGGCAAAACTTTTTGAATTTGAGTTTTAAAGTGCATCCCGTTCGATTATGCGCGCAGCCAAATCACCACATTAATGCTCCAACGGCAGTGAAAGTGCGCAAATACACTTTAGCAGGCAAAAATTGCGCTGAAGTGGCTCTTCGCAGCGATTAACACGAGCATACATTTCAACAAGCACTTCGATGACGAAATAAAGCTCATTAGTATAATTTTCCCTTTCCGTTGACGACATAAATGTCGTGCTGCAGCAAGTTTGTCTGTAGTTTTTAGATGAACGCAAATCCTGCTGAGTATTATTTTCTTCCTGTGCCACTTGCTACGACACAGATAACTCAAACTTGTGCATCGTATGCTAACGAGCACGAGGTATAGAATGAGACAAGATGAAAAAATGCTTGAAAAATGCATTTGAGTAATGCTGAAATTGACTTTCTAATGAGCGACGAACAGCTCAACGACATCATCATTCAATATTTCACCGTCACAAACTCGTTCGATTATTGCCGGCGTTGGAAGTGTAAAATGTTCGTTGACTTCCTTTTTGCATTGCATTCACTAAACATATATATGTATTGGGTTGTTCTGAAAGTCATTTCGTTTTTTTTGGGGAACATGAAAGACAGTTTTCGTATAATGAATAAATATTTTATTAAATTATATATTGGCCATTCTGGTCCAACACCTTTTGCCATCTTTCTGGCAGTAACATAATTCCCCTCTCATAAAAGTTTTGGTCCTTGCTGGCAAAAAACTCGTCCAGGTGGTTTTTGACATCTTCATTTGAGGTAAAGGTTTTGCCATCCAAAAAATTTTGCAGGGACCGGAACAAATAGTAGTCGGAAGGCGCCAGATCTGGAGAATATGGTGGATGTTGCAGTACGTCCCATTCAAGCTGTAAAAGTTTTTGGCGAGTGACCAAACTTGTGTGAGGTCTCGCATTATCCTGGTGGAACACTACACCCTTCCTGTTGATTAATTCGGGCCTCTTCTCTTTAAGTGAATCATTCAATTTGTCCAGCTGATGACAATAGACTTCTGAATTAATCGTTGTATTGTCCGGCAAAAGCTCAAAAAAAACGATTCCTTTGACATCCCACCAAACGGAGAGCATCACCTTTTTTTGGTGAATGTTGGCTTTTGACACGCTTTGAGCCGGTTCATCTTTTCTGCTCCATGACCTCTTGCGTTTAACATTGTTGTATACAACCCATTTTTCGTCCCCAGTAATAATCCGCTTCAAAAATGGATCATTTTCTAGACGTTTGAGGAGCGAATCACACGCGTCAACACGACGACACAAATTTCGCTCGGTAAGGACATGGGGCACCCACACATCGAGCTTCGAGGTTAAGTCCATGCCTTTCAAATGGCCATAAACAGTTGAATTCGACAAATTTAACCTCTCACCGATCTCTCGTGTGGTGATTCGCCGATTTGCATCAACTAATGCCTTCATCGCATCTTTGTCAGCTTCGACCGGCCTTCCAGACCGTGGTGCATCTTCGACATCAAAATTGCCGGATCGAAATTTTGCAAACCAGTTCTGGCACTGGCGTACTGTTAACACGCCTTCTCCATACACATCCGTCAATTTTTTTCTCGCTTGGACAGCATTTTTACCTTTTCTGAAGTTAAAAAGTAAAATATGACGAAAATGCTGCTTATTGCTCTCCATATTTAAAAAGGCACCAACCAAAAACTACTGGGTAGAATTAATAGAACTTTTTCACACACAAGCCTTGCAATATCAGCTCTCATGACATATAATGGTTATGGGGCTTAAGTGTGAAGTTAGTTTCGAAAAAACGTAATTAAGTCCTCTGGCGGGAAAAAACGAAATGACTTTCCGAACAACCCAATAGATTGAAAAACCTTACCGCGTCGAACAATTTACAGTTCTATTATAGCCTTTAACTACTACTCATTGCAACTGCTAACTATCAGCACTCAGCTATGCAGCGCTATATCTTTAGCCCCTTAAATTTGTTAGTCAGCATACAAATTTTGCCTGATTACCGTCAATATTCCTCTCCCGCTTTCATTCGCACGCTCTACTGGCAACCGCCTGGCACTAAAGTTGAGTGTTCTTATTAGTGATTGGAAATTGTGGCATCCAGAAGTGTACAGATCTACATTTCGTCTCCCACTCTGGCAAACTCACTCACATACACGCTCTCCCGACACAGCGGACATGCGTTTGTTGAATGTAAAAAAGCAGTTTTCGAAAATAGTTTGACCCAGTCCGCAGTTTGTCATTTGCTAACAGCACGCCAAAAAAGTTCGTTGCGCTTGAGTGATTCCTACATTTTTTGCCAATTTTGTGGAGTTACTGTTTCCAGCAGAGAATTTTTGTGCGCTGGTTGAGAAAGAGAATCGCATAATAATAGCGCAAGTAGGGTACGCAAAACTAGGTTGACAATAATTTTTACGCAGTTCGATTGACAAAAGTGGTAGACTCCCATGTTATTTAATTTTTTTTCTTTCCAACTCTGTATTAACACTGAACTGATTTGCGTTTCTCATTTGCTGTTTTTGCGTTGATTGCATTTATTCGCATTCACTTTCGTTACCTTATTTCTAATTGCTATCTCCTTTTTTTGTTGATATGTGTTTTTCACCCCTAACCTGACCCTAATGATCCTAGTGACCCTAATTTTGTTGGCTTCCTGGTATGAAATTATAAATTTGCAATGAATATTTTATAACGTACGGGCTATTAAGAAATTAAAACTAAAAAAAAAATATTACCTGCAAAAGTTTACTAAACAGCTTAATCAGCATAAGATACAACTGGATCGCCTCGAAATGAAATCCATTGCCGTTACATCTTAATTTAACCACTTCGCTCTCGGAATTGTTAATGCTTTGCTTCACGAATATAACAGTATTCTACGCTGTAAATGATGTAAATGACTACTCTTCTTCGACTACCAAATTTTTCCCACGAATATGAGGCGGGTTTTAATGGCAGAAATGACTAGTAATAGAAAGTTTTATATGATCTCATCTTACGGATCACCGTTATTAAAAAAAAAAAAGAAAACAACTTGTCCGTCTTTTAATTTAAAAGGCTTTTGAGCCAAAGATCTTCACCTCATGAGCTGAATATGGTATGTCTTCCGTAATCGACAGATCTTCACAATAACAATGGTCATGATAGTATGACGTTTTAATCTCTTTTTTCGTGTTTACAATGTAGCTGTAGATTTCAAGGTTGTTATTTTCAAAATCCATTATAACTTTAGGGTTTGGAGATATGACTGGTGTAACTGTTTTATTTGGGAGGTCTTTCAGTTGCGCAAAATCTTTGTTCACGAACATTGCTAACATTTTATTCATTTCGTTAGCTTCTTAATTGTTTCATAACGCAGGGGATTTAAGTTGCAGGTAGTGTGTCTGCATTTCGGTAAATTGTTTTCGTAGAATTTTAAAGACTGCGAAGATGTATACTGAAAAAGTGATGTTTTTGAGCAGGTAACATTTGAAATCAGTTTTTATTATTTTACATAACTACACGCAACTACACATAACATTTGAGTGAGAAGAGTATTGTAGTTTTGTTTCAATTAAGCAAAAATTAACGCTACCTGATAGCTTAAGCCGCCTTATTTAGAACACGTAATACTTTTAATATTTAGCAAACCGAACTACTGGAGACTATAAATTGCTGCAAAATATTGGATTGATTATCAGTTAGTGTTTATCTTTAGCAGATGCAGTACCGTCGAGATAGAAAACTAACCGAAGTCATGTCTTTTCAAAATATCTGTGTTGTGCTCTCGCAAATTCGAAATCCTAACCGTAATCAGACTTATGGCGAACGTCGCGATTATATTGTAACTCAATCATATGGATATAAAGTATACCTATGTGATAGTGAACACGTTGCAAATGAATGCTATCTACGTATCGTGTTGAAGACAAGATCTTTGAAGGATGTAAATGGCGTATTTTATTATTTCTGCCCATGCCGTTGTGGTTTCGTATATGATAAGAATTTAGTACCATACCGCGTAATCTCCGTGGAAAACGTTCGTCTATCGAGGCAAGTGGTGTTACAAGATTTTGAAATACGACAAGGTTTCATAGATAAGCAGCTGGGACGACAAAGACGTCAACCACATGTGTTTCAGCAAATGACAGAGCAACCGCAAAGATTTAGGATGCCATATCTAAATGTGCGGCAAAAGTTGCGAGAGCGGGCACCACATGAATCACGAAGACGGCTTCAAGATGTCAACGTTGGCCACGCACATGTAGTTGAAAGGCAAGAACATGTTTGGAACCCGCAAGTGGCAGATCTACTTAAAAATTTGGTGGTGCCAAATGAATTTATAGAACCGCAGCAAGTTGTTGACGATGAAAGAGAGGAAGAAGATGACAAAGAGGAGGAGGAAGAACAGGAGCATAAGTTGGTTCCAAGTGGCCAGTCCAAATTACAGCAAATGGTTCCACCAGAATTGCAAGAACAAAAGCGCGTTGTTGCTGATAAAAGAGAGGAAGAGGTGGAAGAAAACGATGACGAGAAGGAGGTGCAAGTACAGGAGCATATATTGATTGCTGATGAAGAAGAAGAGATAGAAAGAGAAGAAGGACGGGAATATGTGGAGGGTTTTGTTGAAAAAGGAGAAGAACAGAAGCCTTTGGAGGTTTCTGATGATGAAGATGAAGAAAAAGAACACGAGCTTTTTGGGGCTTCTAATGGACAAGAAAGAGAAGAAGAGCAGAAAATGATGCCACCACCATTACAAGAACAGCAGCGCGTTGTTGCTGATGAAAGAGAGGACGAGGTAGAAGGAAAAGATGACGATAAGGAGGAGGATGGACGGGGGCATATGATGGTTGCTGATGAAGAAGAAGAGAGAGAAAGAGAAGAAGAACAAGAGTATTTGGAAATTTCTGATGAAGAAGAAGGAGGCGAAGAGGAGTCTTTGGAGGTTTCTGATGATGAACATGAAGAAGAAGAACAGGATTATTCAGATTTTTCTGATGATGAAACAGGAGAAGAACAGGAGTATATGGTTTTGCCACATTTAGAAGTGAAACAGATGCAATCCAACATTATTTCTTCGACAACTTTGGACGACTCAGATATTGGAGAGATGTTTATGGATGACTATTTTTTAACGTTCGTTAATAAACGGACTGTTATTCAAAGCACGAAAATAAGTAGCACTGTAATAATGGAAGGTGACGATGAACTCGATTCGAGTACAGACACCGCCGATGAGTTTTAATATTGATTAATGATCAACACTTATGTAAGCGAATGGTGGGACCTATATCCGGGAGTTGGGTGGGATCATCCCAACCACAGTTTTACGGTGCTAAAATATTTTTTTAATATATATTTAGTAGTTTTATTGATGAATTCATTACTATATGTATATGCATATATGTGTTTATTTGAAGATTTTTGTAATAAAAGTTGTAAACTTCAATTCACAAGGTTACAAGAAAAAAAAATAAAAAATAATAATAATAACAAGTAAAGTTCACGAGGTCATAGAGAACTACGGTCTCTTTACTGAATAGAAAATTGCAACACTTTGATTATTTGATTTGAGTTGATTTGTTCTTTGAACCAGTGTGCAGTTTTATGTCAAGACTGAAGCGCAGGTAGTATAGTACTGGTATCAGTTTGCTAAAAAGGTCTCTAAGTGAGTGACCAGTGACAGTGGTCTCGAGTAACCAGGTTACGTGTACTAGGTGTTAATATGCGCAGTTGTTGTACCTACACGTTAAGAGCACGCAGCGGCTTCAAAGCGCCCCATTAATTTTAAAGAGAGTAAACAAAGTTATACTTATCAAGATGGAAGAGAAGCTTAAAGTAAAAGTAAAATCATTGAAGAAATCAGTTGAATTAATTCTCCATAACCAAATGATCTTAGATATGAAATACAAAAACTGCTTTGAGTTTAATTTAAAGCGCTGTCATGCTATGTAGTTGTGGTAAAATTACTGTATAACTCCCAACAATTATGCACACCAGCAAACAAAAGTTTCAGCGCTTAATTTTATTAACCACCACTTCTAACTTCCCTCTAATTTAAGTATGCATGCAAGTGTGTTCGTTGTGATCACAAATCAGATGCTCCGTTTGACAAGCTGTTAATAAAATACTCGTAGTCTTGCCCGACACACACATAGCAGCCATTCGTCCGGTGAGTCTGTCATTGTGTCAGCTGTGGTAGTCACTAAAAATCAAATGAATTTGCACTTAATTTGTTAAAGCAGTTAGTGTAAGGTGTTACTAGCATTCACCTCTGTGCAGCCCCTTATCACAGCTCACTTGAACCGACCGACCAACCGACCAACCGACCGAACGAATTTGCTTGACCACCTCTTCTTGTTCGCACAAACCACAAGAAATACCTACAATAAAAACAAAGTAGAGCAGAGAACAAATTTAAACGATATACCGCCCATTCGATTCGTAGTACGTCGGCCTGTCCTTACAGCTCCCCGGTCGCACTCAGACCAGGAAATGTCCACTCATCTGTGGCAACTTGACGTGCAACTCACTTTAATCCTCATTTCCTTGCTTGCCTTGTTCGACTGAAGTATTTGCACGAGGTGTGTATTTGCATTTCTGTCTGTACGTTAGTGTACTTATGTGTGTATGTCTTTATGTGGGTTTATGTTTACGAGCAAATGTCCGTGTGCTTGTGTGTGCTGGCAACTTTCACCTTAACTACTTGGGGAAAAGGTGAGGTGAAAATTTTGTGAGTGTGGGAAAAATCTGCTTTCGTTTAGCGTTAAGTGCCATTCAGTTGTTTAACGCTGCCGTATTTTCATTTGCAGCTGTTGATACTTTTGTTGTTGTTGTTGTTGCATTTTTTTTTTGTTGTTACGTCTTTTTTCTCATTTTACTTTAATTTTGCATTTTGTGATTTTGCTGTTGATTTTTTATGCTCAGAGCAAAAATTCGTGTGATATTTGGACCATTCGTTCCCCATTTGGGACGAAATAAAACACTTCTCTTTCCCAACACAAGCGCTGCTTGCCCGAAAGTACTTCTGACCTCGAGATTCGTCAGTATCATAGCTTTCGATGTATAGAATTGATAAACTTTCAGTGAAAATATCGAAAATATTAAAGCGTTTCCCATTTTGGACGGGGCTTACTAGCAAGTTACTACTTATTGGCCTGCTACTCATTATAAAACTTCCTTGACCAAGCTGAGCTTTGAAGACTACCGATTCTGTAGGATAGTTTCGACAACTTCTTTTATTTCTATTGGCAACCTACCTCTGTGAAGAGAGAAAATGTTGGGGAAGTCTGCCTGTACCCTACTTTTCTAGATATCGACGTGCAGTCTATTTGGAGGGTCTTGAATTCAACACGCTCGCTCGCTCGGTACGGTCTTTTTAAATAAAAAAATATGATTAGGGAATTATTTGTGAGGTATCAAGTTTATAATATAGTCTCCTGGTCCCTGCTCTTCACGAATCAGTTAGAAGATATCACATCTGAAGGGCCAGTGTTTATTGCTTGTAGGATTTCGTAGCTGGATTCAGTTGGTGACTTGATCTGATGACATCAGTAATCGAAAGAACCCCTAAGGTCTAACTAGTTTTTATTAAACCTCGTGACAGTGGGTTAATATTTCAACAAACCTATCATTTTAATTCAGAAGCAAGCATTTTATTTCAGATTTTCTATCTGACAGACCCAATTAATTATTTGACCTACCAGCTGTCTTGTACGATATAGTCTCTATATTTTAGCGGGATAGAGTTATCATTAGATTTATTTCGAAAAGTATGGACAACTTTCAAATTTTGCAGAGGATTCACCTTTAACTTTAAGAAGGATGGTAAGAACGCAATATATTCATCTATTCAAACACTTCTTTAGGGTTTCAGTGAAACGTATTTCTGGCTTCTTTACTGACAATGCTTATTTTTTCAAAGAGCTCTGCTAAACTTTTGCGATGAAGAAAACATTTAGAAAGGATTCCACTTCCAAACTTAATAGGATACCTCAATTCAACATGAATGTTAATCTGAATTTGTTCGTACAAAAACAGGCTATATATTAACCCGTAGAATATATACTGGGTATAAACATTTCTGTTGTAAGCAAATTTAAACTCCGTGTTTTATGCTATTCCTAAAATTCAATGTAGTTCGTACTTGTATAGTTATTTGTATAAATATTTACTTATTTACGCATCCATTTATTATTGTAGAGTTGATTTTCCAACGAACTGTTTCAGTCCAGCACTCTACAGATTCTCGCTTTGTTTGCCACACCCACTTCCACACAAAAAATTAGCCTGAAAATCTGACGCGCGAAACATTTTTCTTTTCTTTTTTTTCATTTCTTACTGACTTTATGAAAATCAAATTGAAGTTGACGGCGAAAAATAAAAAAGCGAAACGAATAAGTACGCAACCTCGCCCGGACTTTCGACTTACAGAAAATAATGATTGTGTTGTTTTTGTTTTATACCGTTGGTAATTTATCACAATTCAATTCGTTAACGAAAAAATTGGTCGGTGCTGTTGTTGACTTTATTTCTTCAATAGATATATAATATGGTTGCTGGTGTTTGTTGTTATTGTCGCTGTCTTCCTTATTATACTGCTTCTCTTACGTATAGCTCCTTTGACAGAAACCAACACTGAGAAACTCCTCTTCGTTTATTAGTCGCATGCATGTTTGCCATCAACACTGTTTGCACATTCTCTTCTACTTCCTGGTTTCACCTTTTTGTCGTGTGCTCAACCAATTCTCTTAAGTCTTTCCTTACGCCAAACCTTGTCAGCGCTGCGTTCAAGTATGCTAATAAGCAGACATTTCGCATTCGTCGAAATTTATAAAATAAATATTTGGAAAAAAATCGTGTGCTGCGTTCAATGCGTTGGGAGTAGCGAGAGATAGCAAGAGACGGCAGCAGGAGAGCTGCTTAAGTACGGTGTCTCGAGAAATTGATGTATAAGAAAATTATTTTATAGAATATATCATTATGCGGGCGTTGCCGGGACTCTCGTTAGTTAACGAGACGCATTTTTGTGGCACTTCGTACCACTCGTGTACCTCTGAGGAAGTTTCGTAAAGGAATTACTTTGATACTGGAGAGTTTGTTGGGTAAAGTATTTGAAAGGAGAACTACTTTTTTTCAAGACTCTTCAACTGGAAATATTTATAAACCTTATATTACCCCATAAAATAAACCCATAAATGTAAAAAGACAAATTCGATTATTCGACGAAATAATACTGACTCAGAACACTCCAGAGTTGCATTTGCCTTTTAAAGAGTATATTTGAGATTTCATGCCAATATAGCATAAAGTGGAAATATATTATATACAATATAATATCCATCTGTTACCCCAAGTAATATAAAATAAGCCGATGTATCCATCCCTTCGACTGTTATTTTGCAGCGACATCTGTCTTTTATATAAGCAAAGTGTACCATAAATGATAGAAAAATACGAAGATTTGGTATAAGTATAGACTTCCTTTAATCATATGTTGTTCCGCCCAGAAAGTCACGACTTCCGAAACATACACACGATGTAATAAGAAAGGGATGCAAGATCATACGAGACGTTCAATACGGTCTCTAGAAAGCCTTAGAAATTTCAACAATAATCTCTGGTAGCGCTCTCGGGTAATTTAAAATCCCAGATCCATTCCGCCCACATAGACTCGATTATCGGAAACGAGAGTACTCAAAACCCTTTAAGCTAGAACCAGGTAAACTGGACTAAGGGCAATGAATTGAGTTGTTTTAAAATACAGATATTTTTGCCAACATTACACCACTATGTCACACAATTTGCGAAATCGACATTTTAAAGACAAGTCGACAATCGTGGCATCGTGGCAACTGACTACTCATTGCGGAACGCACAGAAATAATAAATTTGTTGGAGAAGCACATACAGCAACAGCTTAGTCGCGACGAGGCCAAAAATGTAGAGTGAGTTGGCTCACAATGTCTGACAGTCCGAGCAGTGGTTGTCAACGCCAACAGGTCATACGCCCTCCGACATCGCCAGCGTGTCTGGTGCGACACTTTGGGCGCGCGCGACAACACACAGCGAGGCAACGAATCGATGCGACATTACAACCCCAACAAATCGATGAACGATTCACTGGAGTTTGGTCTACGCATAGCATAGCATAGCAGAGCACTACTTGAGCGCGCATTGCTGGCTGTTCTCTGATATGGCCTATCTGGGCAGTGTTTTAAATTCGGTGTCAAAAACGTTTTATTTGGCCATATTTTATTGTTGCTGGATGTTGGCGCGAAGCAGACACTTCCGCGTGTACAAAAACAATAGCACTTTGCCTTCACCGTCGTTCCCACCAGCTTCGTATATTCTCGCCTCCTTAGTTTCGCAGACATTTTATTAATGGTGTTGGGTTTTGGATTATTTAACGGTGTATTACTTTATTATTTATTTTTTCATTAATTTTTGATGAAGATTTCACGAAAATTGATGAAACTTTTGCTCAACAGCATACTTCGCATTGCATTTGCGCCCTTCCGTTTCGGCTTTGCGTGTAAGCGCTTCACTTCTAACTGTTTGTGGCTGCAGTATTTGAGGCAAGAATTGTGCAGCTGTCAGTTGTGCTTTTAAAATTAATTTTGCATTACTTTTGGCAAGTAGGTTAAGCGAATTAAATCGGAATAAAGAGCGGAGCATAAGAGACAAATGTAATGGTGTTTTTTTTCATTTTAGTTGTAACTTTTTGGGATTTTGTATCGAAAAAGTGCTTAAATATTTTATTGCGAAGTTTAGGCATTTTAAAAGAGAAAATTATTGGACACTTTAAAAAATACTTTGTTGGGAGGGCTTTAATTATAGTTAAAAAAATATATTAACGAAGATATTAGGAGAGTTGAAAATCCCAATGGTTCAAATAATGACTTAAATACTACTACTTGACAACCAAGGTAGGAAGTGAGTTTCCAAAAAGGGGGAGATCGGTATGTAACTTTTTTGTTAATGATCGATAATATACTTAAGCATTTCCGAATATATTTTCACCTTCGATTTGATTACATAATTATTTGTAATGGATTATACATGTCTAAAAAAGTAACACCAACCATACGAGCTTAAAGTAGAAATTCTTAAGAGAAAGAACTCACCTTAGTTTAACTAAGTTCAAATTAGCTCTGAACAGTTCTCACTGCAGATTCACGGTTGGAGTGTACGCACATTTGGGTTAAAGTTGCAATGACTGCATATGCTCTCTGAAACTAGACATGAAAGCGGACAGGTCAGGTCGGTTTCAGTAAATATTTCGACGTTTGAGACAATCGTTAATCTCATGGCTAGCTTGCATAAATATTTGGATGAACCTAAAGTTACTTGAGATGATCGTTAAGATCCCTTAAGGTTTAGATATTTATATATTTTCTTTATTTGGAGCTTTCACAGGAGCTTTCATGGTTATTAAAAATATACGATAATGATTAGTATTTCAATTTGAATCACTCATACTAAATTGTTCTGCACAAGTTATGTGCATTTAGTGCCAGTTCCAGGTCAATATTGATATCAATATTGTTTTCGTTGTGAAATGGGTGCAATTTTTTACACCTTCGACCCGTTAGAAAAATAAACTAAATTGAAAGACAATATGAGGTAATGTCGATTGTTTGTTGGGTGGAAAAGCCTTTTGCGAACCGTGTTGAGAGCCTTAATAGTATTGCTATCTATAGTGTTGTCACTAAATTCTTTATTATAAGCTTATTCTAATAGTTGTATACATTAGTGTGACATCTGAGCATTTCATATTAAATTTTTGTACCCCGAAAAAGAAAAACCGGTGATTGAGGGCAATTTAAAATGTAATGGGCGGTCAAGTGAAATTTCCGTATAGAATATTTAAAGTAAAGGGATCAGGAAATATTGATTTCCCACTCTTGAAGTGGCAAATAGTCAGGAGATCATAAAAACGAGAAAGCAAAATTTAAACATAAAAAATGTTACCACCATTTTATTCAATGCGCAAGCTATCAACTGGTTGATTTGAAAAATTTCACAAAACTTGCAATCTTGTGCGTAACTGATAAAATACATATACATATGTAAAGGGCAATCTTGATAAGACAATCCGCATGCGTTCATAAGCAGAACAATATATCCTGGTGAAAAAGGGTCATGTTAGCGGATGCGCGTTTGTAGAAAAAAATATACATATATATCTGCATACATATATATGTTTGTGTATATAAATGCGTATGGTGAGTGACATAAGGCGCTTTCAGACGTCAATAACAGACATTGATGCAGATAAACACACATACACACACATATATACACACACACACATATATATATAAATAGCTAAATGTTAACAAGCGAGATGCCAGCAGAGTGAGGTTAAGTGAGCATGAGAGTGAGACATTCCTTACAACACGCGCATATAAAGCTGACTTGGTGTATACAACGTAATAGCACAACATCTATCATTTCGCTTGTCGAGGTAACCCGGCATATATTATATGTACGCATGTATGTGTGTATGTGTGTATGTATATTGGCTTATAGTATTTGTCTGCCTTTTTTCTGCGATGCCACGACAAGATATTAACAAATGAGTTGCAATTTTTCGCTGTCGTCTTATCAAATCATCAAATGTTTTGTGCGAGTATACAAATGAATTTGCAATGTGGGAATACAGCGACGGGGAGGGTAAAAGAGATATTTTTGTGAATGCTAAAAAATACAAGGAATTGATAAACATAAATGAGAAGCATGCTTTTATGGGCACACATGTAGTATATATTCGTATGTGAACAGCTGAAGGCCACTAGTACTCGTTTTTGGGGTTAAAAAGGCATTAGCTTGTTTATATGCAATCTTATTGAAGTGTATACATATGTAAGATTGATATCAGCTATGTGACTCAATGGTAAGTGCAAGGAACTATGTACGGTTGGTTGGCTATCTTATCAATGCGACCGGAACAAATTTAATAGCTGGAAAATAAATGATTTTTCCTACAACTATTAGTCGAACCCTTTAAGAAGGCTCCAATTAGAATCATTTTCATGGCTAGCTGGAGTAAATTCTATTTAATATGTGTAGGGATCTCAGTTCGAAGACTGGTTCTAAGGTTTGATTCTTCAGTCGGCTCAAATATGTTAGGAACTTCATGAAAAGTTTTCTCTCTTATAAATATGTTAAATGTTAAAAAAGTTTTCCTCAAGCATTCTACATGATTACAGCCGAATGAGGTGATCAAGGCAATAGATGCTGCAGAAAAGTTGTCGGGCAGTAGTTTGGACTCTCTTCTAAGAACAATCGAAAACACTAGGAGTCTTTGAAATGTCTAGAGTGTGGAGCAGTGTTTCTTTGACTTCTTTCTTTAATGTTTTTAAGTTAAAAGTTACAGTTGGTGGGATTCTCTATCAACATAAAAAAGTAGCCAACTTGAAATTTGTACTGCCATGTTATTTAGAATAGTGGTGGATTCATTCTCGCGCATTTGCAATAACATTTGAGTTCCAGGTTGCAAAAACTCTGCCAGTAACTGTAGTGCAGATGAGATTGTCGACAGTTGTACCATAGAAGAAATCTCCTTCTGTTGCTTGGAAGATCGTTTAGACGTTATTAGAACTTTGAAGCGTGGGTTAGTCTTCTAACAGTGGCTAGATCAGCATCGATCACATTAACTCTTAGACTGATCTCAACACAGTTTTCCGGTTTAAATTGGGGTTAAAATTGGCTTTTTTTTTGGCTTGTGTGGCTTTTTGGATTGAACATTATTTTTGGTCATCAAAGTTATTGCTACATAATGGATGATGAATTGAACATTAATTGCTAATAAATCCAGAACACAATGTACATATATAGTCTAGAGATTCTGGAAATGCTACTGGCTGCTTAAGTATTGCATTTTTTCAAAGATTGAGTCTAAAATTCCTCGATAAACGGTATGAAATCCCATTTTTATAGAAAACTTTTGTAGTTTATGAATATTAAGCTGAATTAAAAAAAAAAAAAAATGAACCACTTTCTTTCTCTATTCTGTGGAACTGAAACGACTCGCAAAACCATTTCACCAAACCACCTTTTGCCGACAATGTGCTCAATTTTTATTAGCTACCACTGATTTATACGCATGTATAGCCGCACATAACCACTTTTACCCTTCATTTGACTTTAATTGGAATTACACAAAACTCAATCGCATTAGACGCAGACTTTCTGAGTCCATACACCTCCACACACCTCCACACACCACCATACAAACACATACACATGCATGTGAGTGGAAACAAAATCGCATGCATAAACCACTTAAGCGCGGCTCAACAATGTTTGCGACACAAAGGCTGAATGTGTGTGCGTATGTGTGTGTGTTTAACGGCAAGTTGCTAACGGGATTTGCTTGTGTAAGAGTTTAATATATAAATTCAGCATGTATGTGTATGTGGCTGGCCACTAAGGCTGCAGCGTACACGTATGCGTAGTTAAATCAAAGTTGAGATTGTCCATAATGATTGTTGCAGCGGAAAAAAAATTGGAAAATCGTAAATAAAAGTCGTAAAACTGCTTTACGTTGTTACGCGACCGCCTTGTTACGTTATCAAAATGTGTGTGTGTGTGTGTGTGTGTGTGTGTGTGTGTGTGTAAAACACGCTTTGGCATGGCAGTTGAGGCGTTGAGCTCCTGCAAAGATGCATGTGTATCCACAGGAATACAAATTTACGTGCATACGGGTATGCGTTTCAGTTAAAAAGACTATATACCATTTTATGGCATTCACTTAAAAAAAAAAACGGCCATACGTGCGTGCACTCGTATTGCTCACTCATTTTGTGGTGGCTATAACAAGCAGGGGTATAAAATTCTACCAATTTAAATTTTTCGTTTCATTTTATGCGTTTCTGGTTACTCTTTTAGTACCACAGTGTTGCATTTTGCATGTCATCGATTAGATCGAAACATAAAATTCTAATTATGCGGTGAAGAAGTGATTTGGTTAATGGTAAAATTCAAGTTGGTCGCAAAATATTTTTCTTATAAGTCATTTTAGGCTTTACGCAAACCTTTCTTAATAAAGCTTGCATTCTTGTCTATATTCGGAAGAGTGAGTTAGGGTTCTGTTATCAAGTGGGACGAATTCTTGGGAGGAAAAATAAGGACGGCGTGCCTCAAGGAAGAGACTTCAGTAATTTTTGAAGTACTAGAACTTTTTTGAAGACTCAGTTCTTAGCAAAAGCACTGCTGCTAAGCACTGCTAGGATTCTGAAGCAGTGAAGATCTTAAGCAGGTTTTCTGCCCCTTGTTTCGAGAGAAAAGCGGAGTAGTACGTTTTTCGACCATTCACGTCTGCCTAAAGTCTCTCGAGATAACATTCTGTCTAAAGCGTCAAAAGCTAATAATTTGTCTACCTCCCTAAGTAAAAAATAGTGTCTAGAGTCATAAGGTAGAGCATTCAATTTTGAAGCGCACAGTACATTACAAGTGCCTGGATTATGGTTTTCAGTCGACTTCTCTGTAGTAATGACGAGTGGAGTAAATCCCAAAATGAAGCTGGAATAGAACTATGGATGTTGCAAATTATTACTGATGATATGTGTTATTTATATATTTATTTCAATATATTTTTTATATATAATTTAATACTCTTTGTGGAAGGACGTATCTATAATGACGTCATTTTGTGTCATAATAACTTGATGCCGAGCGTCCCCGTCGCGTATCTTATAGCCTATATTTTTATAAGCCTTCGAAGAACGAAACCTAACTTAGTTAGGAAGAGGAAGAGAGAGAGAGAGACTCTCTTTTGTAACACCATCTTTAAATGACACGCATTGCAAGCACTGTTTCGCACCAAAAAACATACGCCTGTTTTAGAGCCAATAAAAGCAGCGTCAGGACTTAAGCTTGATATGCCGCCAAAGCAAAAGAAAACTTTTCAACAACAACCAAGAAAGGATGAAACATTGTAAACTTTTACAAACCAAAGGTGTTGCAACATTTGCGAGCAACGGCAACAAAAATTCGGCTTGCCACCAAAAACTTGCAGTAACCACAGCAGCAGCAGCAGCAGCAGCAGCGGTAGCGGCAAAGTAACTGCCAAACCACGGGCGCCAACGGCAGCCAATTGCGATTGCAACAGCACGTGGCACATGCCGCAATCCCACAGCTGCTGCCGCTATTGCAGAAGTGTCATTGTGAAATACATGGCAACCATACATGTACATATACACACACGCAGGTGTATGTGTGTTTGTAAGTGCTACACGAGTTTCAGTTTCAATTTATTTTTCATTAAATTTTCGATTCTTCTTTGTTGTTGCATTAACCACTTACGCGCGTATACGTGTTGCAGCCAGCTAGCTGCACCTCTTATGCTGTTAAAGCAAAGTTCACAACCAAAGCAACTTGTACGCAGGTATGTAGAGCAAAGCCTTGTGGTTTTCTCTGGCTTTTTGGCAAACATTTTTTGGTAATAAAAGGCATTATGTGACTTTACACAAAGAACTATCTACAATTTTCTTACGGTTTGTTAAGTAGCATTGTGAGTATGCACGATAGTGCATGTTCGGCGAACTCGACAATGCGTGCAAGTGAATACTTGACTTTAATGTTAATCCTTTGTTATTTGTAAACGTAGAAACTATTTCAAATATTTAGGAAATGTTTTATAAACGACAGGGTAATAGCTTGAGGGATCGAATTTTTGTGAGGTAATTCATAATGCATCTCTTAAATGTCTCTTAACTCATCTGAGAAACTTACTTCAACGGTTTCCGCTTCATAAGTGCAGCGCTGTCCATTTTCTATTTCCATAATAGAAAATACGGTATATTTCGATGAACTTGTAAGCACATTTTTGAAAACTGAACTGAAAAACAGTAAAAAAACAGGATAATACATTTTTCATCCATATCCATAATTAAAAAGATAATCCACATTTTGGGTAGGCGACGATATATTTTCGGAATTCTGGTGCTGAATAATTAACGCAAGGTCGTTTTTATTTGTTTTACTAACCACCTCTGTCCCTAAACATATCGGTTGTGAGTATAAAAGTTCCGTCACTAAGATTTTTCAGCAAACGTTCTGCGTTCGCAAAAACGACAACATCGAAGTAAATTCGCGTCGCATATTATTAACAAATAACAAAAACATAATGCGTTTTGAAAATTTCAATTTGACAGTTGGGTTTGCTGTATGTCCAAAATGTTTATTCGATGAAACGAAATGTAAGCTTCCGGCTCCAAATGTAGGCAACGGCGAAGATCTCCCTGAGTGGGCGCATCCATCACACAATGGCGGAGAAAATGTGGAAGAAGAAGAAGAATACGAAGAAGAAGAAGGAGAAGAAGAAGAATACTACGACGAAGAAGATGACGACGAAGAAGAAGCAGAAGAAGAAGAAGAAGAAGAATGATATAGGACGTCAGACTATATTTTTGTTATATTATTTACTATTTGGGAAAATAAAACTAAAAGTTGGGAAAAAGACATGTTCAATTTCAATTTAAAATAATAGCTGAAAGGAATGGTTTGTTTGTACTTTCCTTAGAGAAGTCGGTACAACAAATCTTTGATATTTTATAAATAAACTTGTGAATAGGCTACAATTAAATTAATTATCTACCTATCCTTATCAATCTTCTTTTAATAAACACATATTTGATAGTTTTTAAGCGTTATAGAGGGTAAACAAAACATCCTCTTCTAAGCTCGAGGCAAGATGATGGCGATGCAAATGAAAATAAAGGTTCGTAGTACGAAATCGTACAAAAAGGGTTTCATTTGGGGAATACATCAGGTAACAAATCGATGAAGGGTTTTGAAAACTGGGATGATTTCGGCCTCGAATAGCTTCCACAATCTCTCTATTCCACCGAACTGTCCGCCGCCGGCAATCTCCTGTTCTTGGACCTCAAGAGAATGCTCGGTAAAATCTCTTTTTAAACACAAATTTAACTAATTTAAACTATGTTTGATTTTCTCAAAACGAATGCACTTCAAGATTAAGGTGTGGAAAATTCCTTACATGCACTCAGGTGTACTTTAGAATTTAAGGCATTCACAGGATACGAAAAGCACAGAGGCGTACAGTCACCAGCAATAATGACAATAAAAGAAATTAAATACAATAAAAAGTTTTGCTGGAAATTATGAATGAAACCGGGAGAATATTGAAAAAAAATCCTGCGCAACTTTACAGACTGTCGTAAGAAAGCACAGAAGAAAGGCAGCAGCGGAAGTTGGTGCTTGAAATGAGTAGCAAATTACAGTGCAAACAACTTTGCTGTTCACTTTCGTACTACTTAAGAGACATGTACGAATTCTTAACACATTTGTGAGTACGCACAAATGCTTAAATTTTATATATGACTCACTAAAATACACATACAGACACTTGTACGTGAAACTTTTTGTAGGTTTCAGGAAAATCTGTTTAAAATTTCTTGCTTCTTAGTGCAATTACATGGCTTTGTCATATTAGCAGCAAAATTTCTTGCCAAACAAAGATGATGAGTGCATGAAAAGCTCATTGAGAATTGTATGGAATAAGCGAAAAAACGTAAGGAAAAATTAAGAAGTGGTGGCAAAGAGAATTGATTGAATGTATAGCGCCACTCAGACTATATACTTATGAATATGGTTATATATTTTGAAGAAATATTATATGTAGAAAACCAGAACATATTGCTGAAAATCATAAGGAAGTTGTCTAGGTAAAGAGATTGAAAAATTCATAGTAAATTCAACAATGTGGTATATGTATGGTATATATGTATATGTATATATATGGTATATATGTATATATATGTATATACAGTGCATTAACAATATCCCGGTGGAATGTTGAAGCATGCGATCGTATGTTGTTTGCAGTGGGAAATACGTTGGCAGAAAAACCCTGGACTCAAAGTGTCTTCGCTCACTCTTCCTTGCACTCAGACATAAAATGAGCAGTTTCTTTTACCACCAGCTGAACCCCAAAATCCCCTTCTGTTGAGTTATAAGTTTCTATATCATCTTTTATTTCTATAAAAAAAAAAGAAATTCAAAAACAGCAAATGAGTTGTTTGTCCAATCAAATTTGATTGCTCTAGCGCATTGTTGTCAGAAAGTTGTTTATTTGTGTAACTTTTTGTCAGCGAAAGTGTATAAATCAGCTGAGAGGTGAGTGAATACAATGTATTGCTATACAAAAAGAGATAGCAATTACTCTGCTGAGCAGCTGATAGCAGCAGACAATTGCAAATGCTTCTTTGTAAAGTTAAATACTATCTTGTCCGCTAAGCATTTTTATGGTTTTGCTAAAAGAGTGATATCACTGAAGTATTATGGCAGTCGAAAGTTTTTCAGTTTCATATCACTTCGTTGCTTGTTAAGTATTATTTTGCTTCATTTATTGCATTTGTTTGTTGACGAGCTTTTTTTTTTTTGTTATACAAAAGTTTGCTCACAGACAGTTTGTTTTCTAAGCATAAAAGCAAGCTTTGAAGTAATACCGTTAACAAGTAGCTCTTTGTGGAATGCCATGGTGATGGCAAGCGATGGACTTGTTGTCAAATAATGGCAGCGGGAGGTTATGTTTCGCTAGAAAACAGACATTAAGTGATATATGGATTTCGGAATCGAAATCACATCAGTTTTTAAGTTTTTAAGAAACAAAGACAAAGCGTTACAACTAAAAGTGTGTAGATTATTGTAGACGTAGTTTGATTCTTTCCAAATTAAGCTTGATTTGAACATTTTACCAGCTGTAACGTTTCCTTGAACATCTGGTACAGTTGGCTCAATTCCCTACTCTCCAACGCTTGACGAATCGCAGACAGCTTATGTATATACATACGCATATGTAAGTTATATTCATGTGATTCTGAAGACATTGGCTTTAGTTCTTTTTACAAAACCGTTTAACTAATCCAATAATTATGAAAAAAATTTTTTCTTAAAATAGCTTGGTTTGAATTTTAAAACGATATTTTCTGAATCTTCAGAGAATTCCACTGTGAATGTGTTGAAGGATTATGTCTTGTAAGTGAGTGATCTTAAAGCCGGAAATTTTTAATTTCCATTATTAAAAAATACCATTCTTTTAGGCGATAACATAGTGGCTTCGTTAGCTATTTTACTGAGTATAAAGGGGTCTTCTTTAACGAAAAGTTTCAGTGAACATTTAGCGTTCAGCGCCACAAGAATAGCGAGGCAAGAATATCAGCAAATATATAAATTAACCAAAACCATAATGGAGTTGGGAAAATTTGATTTCACAATTGATAGCGCCATATGTCCAAAATGTTTATTCTTTGGAATAGCATGCGGCGCTCCGATTCCAAATTAAGTCCAAGAAGGTACTGATACGGATACGGATTATTCATCAGAATCTGAAGAAGAATAAGAATGAAACAAGACTAAGCGCTGTATTTTTGTTATGAATTTATGCATTTTTTTGGAAAATAAAACTAAATGTTGAAAAAAAAGAAAAGTTTTATACCTCATTTCAGTTTAAATTAATTATTTTAAGTAGCCTCGGTCCCTACAAAAGTCCAAACTTTGAGAATTTATTCTTTCTTTTAAACATTTTTTACATTGACATTTTGTTACAAAGTGGCGACGACTACCGGCCAATCTTCTAGGAACTCGTGCTATCTGAAACAAAATAACGAACGAAATCTTAATACACATAAGACCTGCTCTACTCTAAGCATATGCGACTTAAGCAAAAAAAGAATCGATTATTTGAAAATTCTAGTCTGGCCTAACCGCTTAAGCTTGAAGCGTTGTGAATAAGCTACAATTAAATTCTCGCTCCTTCATTTATGAATCTCTCAATGGTTAAAGATCCTTTCAGTTCGAGTTAGCTTACTGATACCGTTTGCCTCACTTGTCTTTCATCGTTCGGAAATAATGTTAAATATCGGTACTATAATGTATTGAAATTCTGAAGATTTCTACTTACAACATATTTTAAATATTGAAAACAGTTCGCTAGTTGCAAATGAAATATCGAAAATTCGTTTCGTTCAACATATTATCAAGCAAATGAATAACGGTCAATAGCTCAAGTGTAAAATTTTTCTAAATTGCACTCAGTAAACATCACATAAAGTGAATTTGCCAGTTGAAGAGCAAACGCTTTTAGCGTATAGCTGCCATTTTCCAATTAATTAATGCGTGTACTATTGCCAAGTTGCACTTCAGCTGGCTCTCCACTTCACTTACACTACGAATGCATGAACATTGACTACTCACACTCGAGCTACAGCTACAGTTGGCACTTTCGATGGCTGACAGCACTAGTATTTGCAACGATTTGTTGTTGTGTGTATCTGCTGCCAATGCCATAAATATAAACAAAATATTGATTTCTGCCTGCAGAGCAATAGTCAGCGATATTTCGCAGCTCTCGACAATAATTTGGCTGTATTGAGGCCTTAAATGACGCTTTCGTGCTGGCTCTCATACAATGGCGAAAGGACAATATATATTGTAGAATTCAATGCGTTATGGATCAGCTGAAATATAACGAAATAATAAACTGGGTTATGTTTGAGTATACAGAGGCAGAAGTGGGTCTTTTTATCAGCGCAATGACTCGAGGCATAACAGGAATTGTTTTTGGGATTTCTTTAGAGGCGGTGATATTGCTCATTGGTATCAAAAATCTAAAGGGATATATAAATAAGGTCATATTTGTTCGAAAAACAAGCCCTTTTCTGGCTGGAAAAAATGGAAAAAACATTTCTTGAATTATTGCTTGATTTTTGTTAACTATTGAAATATATTAAATTTTTGCGGAAAAGACAGTTAGTCTTATTTGTGTGTATATAATATACAAAAGAATAAGTGCAACTATATAAATTTTTATATAAGTTTTTCTTCACAATTGGAATAGAATCGTTTTTATTTATATCCAAAGCCAAGTGTTTTCCAAGTAAAATTATAAACAAAAAGTACCGATAGTTCGGCTGTTTCAAAAAAAGTGTGAAAAAAGCACATATGGATGGGTAATGCTCTCATCAGACAAAATAAATAAAATAAAGAGCTTAAGGCTCTTTGGTCCAAGCATAAAAAAAAACATATGTATAACTCATATGTATATATATTCTGGCACATTTGTGCCTATTTCGCCTAAATTTTTTCTTACAAAAATTCCTTTCTGCGTACTTCAATATGTTGCCCACTGGCCGGCCAGCATGTGTGATAATTAATTTTTTCAAACAACTGATTATCGCAACTTGATGACAAACCATAAGGGTAAGTGCATAAATGCCCAAAAATGAAGCGGAAGAAAGAACCAATGTGGATGTGAATTTTCGGCAATTTACTGCTCATTACCTGAGCGACCATTCGTCTGTTTGGATAGGCTCAATAAAAAAAACTAGACATTTTTACCAACAATGTATGCAAATTATATTACAAATATGTAGACAGTATGTACATATGCAATATATACACCATATACCGGTTACTTATCAACGATCTGCGGCAAATCTGACGCCCAATGTGGAGCGCGCCTAACAACTGCGACGCTGAAATGTGTCCTTTGTCCTTTGAGCGGCACACAGGCACTTTATCTCAATGCTGACCTGCAATGCGTGCACAGTGTTGGATGGGGAACAGGAGGTGAGTGAGTGGTGGTAATGGAGTGAGCGTGCATGTCATTTGATTAGCTTAAAACATTTGCATGCCAACTTTGCGCCTGCAGCGGATGGAGGTATAAGCAACACGCTCGCTGCCAGACACAGCCACAAAGGGATTTCCGTAACACCAACAATGCACACACACCCAACTCACTGCCGATTTTGCGCCGCTTTTTGTGCTTTGCCATTTGTAATTGTACGCCAGTAAATATTGTATGCTTTATGTATATTTGTCTGCCACTCTATGTGCTTGTCTGTCTATGCGGCACTTTTTCGCCATTTCATCAGAAAGCATCAGGGCACACTCGAGTTGATATCTGTAGCCTTGCATCGTTGTATTAATATTTGCCATACGCCCACATATAGGTACACACATATGCATATATGTATGTGTGTGTGTATGTAATCTATCGGCTTTAGTTGGCGGTGATTTGTGTGTGTGCGAGCGCATCTCAGCGGATGTAGCGTCATAAATGTCAGCTGCGGGCGCCCTTATGTGTCGCAATATTTTGATTACCTTTTGTGCTTATGACACAAGCACACACACACACACACACACATACATGTGTGGTTGTTTCTTATACACTGGTGTACTATCAGTCATCCACTCAGTCGGCTTCGTGCAGTCAGCCGCCGTGCTGTCTTTTGCGCCCACTCATTAATTCACTGTACCTGTCTCCGTAAGTTGTATTTTAAATATGCATATGTGTGTCTATTTGTTTGAATGTATGCGCGTATATATATATATATGTGTATATGTGTGTGGGTGTGTTTCTTTGTTGTCCTTGATTTGTTTGGTCGCTTTGCTTTGGTAGTATGTCTGTCGCCTGCAAATTTGCATTTATTTTGCGTATTAATAACATTGTTTGCATATTAATTAAATTTCAACCCCCTGGCTGCTCACCTCTTTCTCAAACGGATTATGCCTCATGAAAGTTGAAAGGCCGAAAAAAATATTTTTTTAAGGCTGAAATTTAAGCACGAAAATTATATTTAAATTTATACAGATAAGTTAGACAGCATATAATCAGTGTTATATTGTTAGAGAGACATGTCAAAGAATTTGTCTTAAGGGTACCAAGGTAATCGCCCACACCCTCAACTTTCGTATGTGTACGCCATAAATAAGCAATTCCTTTGTGCGTTATACAGTAAGCCTTTCCATATATACTATATATATATAATATATAATATTTTCTGTCAAAATTACATTTTCTGAAACTCCTAATTATTATTACTATACGACTGTTCAAAGTCTGTACGATAATGCCAGCAAAATACTGAAGGCATCTCCAAATAAAATTGTTCCATTAAGAGGGATTTCGTGAAACTTTGCAAACATCAGGCTTCACTTAAGCAATATTAGGGTGCTCGAAGGTTTTATAACTTTTAAAGTACATAATTTAATATTTAGCAAGCCTTTCTAGTGCAAACTCCTGCTATACAAAAGACAGCATTCATAAAGATACTTTATAAATGTGAAAGCGACCGAGATTCCATTATTTTTCTTAGGAGTATACCGAAGTCGAAAAATACTCTCAACCACGGAAGTGAGGGTACTAATCCTATACCAAACAAAAAACTAACCAAAAGTCTGTCCTCGACAGTCGGTTCTAGGAGACCGGTACGGACCCTGCTTTTTATCCAGCTAAGAACTGTCAACTCGGCATCAACCATCGACCGAAAAGTCCGCAAGCTCCATTTTTTCCATTACGCATATAAAACCGGAGAAATGTTTAATATTTGAGAAGGGGTTTCATCTAAATTTTGTCTACACCGTAGAATCTGGCAGTTTGCGGGAACAGACCGCTTTTTATGAAATTTTTATGAGTTCTAGAAAAAGCTGTAAACGCAACATCCCAAGATGTCATCAGATCAAAATAAGCTGCGGTATTTTAGTCTTCATCGGAACGAAAGAGGCTTAATTAATGGGGTACTGCTGGATGAGATTTGACTATCCCAGATAGTCAGATTTCAAATTAAGATATATGCTCAGAAAACATAACACTTGGTAATAAGGACGGAGTGGGATGCAGAATGGAGGAGAGCAAGCTGCCGAAAGTTGGTTCGGTCGGACAGTCGGTTTCGGTTGATCAGACGTCACCGAGATGTTGAGAACGGGTCTGTAATCCTTCATACAGTTTGTGGAAAGTGCTGTCGTGAATATTGAGCAGTAAGGAGTTCTGTACAACAATGAACCAAGAAAGTTCAGATTGGCCTATTTCAGTGCCCACTATAATAGCTAGGGAGAAGAAGGTCTTAAGGATTTCATCAAGAGATCTAACATATTTGAATATCAAATAATTCTTTATGACAGTAGGCATTTCTTCGATTTCAAACTTAAGAGCTAAATAAAACTAGTTTTTCTCCTTTGTATATTTTTATTCCTCCTTTACTTTGATTGGCAATTCCCTTTACATATTTCTCAAACGTTGCATTAATTTTTTTTTGCTAGTCCACCAAACAAGTTGGTCGTTCAACTTTTCTACACTATTGCCATCCATTAAGAGATTAAGAAATTTTACTACTTTGTTGTTTTTTAGTATGTGGCATAATAACCACATGCACCTAAGTAAACAGAGCCCAGCGCTCATATGTGGGTGTGTAAGCGTGTGTCTGAAACTGACGAAAGCTTGAGAAATCACAGTTGTGGACCAAGAAAATCGAATAAAAAACTCAACAGCATACTTTTTCGCTCATGCATGTGAATAACTTTTAGAGGATTAATGCTTTTTAGGAAGGACATACGAGCACGACCAACAACGAACTATGTGGCAGAACTTTCAGAATGCTCATGCATTGAAGGAGAGAAAACAAAACTGTTATTCTCATACATACAAACATACAATTCAATTGAACATCCATCATGTCGGATGCTGACAGAGCAGACTGGAAAGTGCTTAGAAATCAATAAAGTAGAGATTAAAAAATTAGCTATAAAGACCGAAGAGACACAGAGAGAGGAAATAGAATAAACCAGAAGTTGTATAATAAAAGTATATATGTTGCAAATAAAAATGATCAAGCAATAAATAAATAGTAAATGGATTAGTCAATGAAAAGTTAGTGTATTATGTAATAGTAAAAATCCTTTATTTTTGTGGAAGCAGCGTCGCCTGATAATCGAATTCAGCTGTAATAATGATTTTTTAAAATGTATTTGGGGTCTGACTTGGCTTGACTCTTTGTCAAATCTTTCTATGGCAAAATTTAAGATTTTGCTTACCGAACGGATTCAGCTTTTTCTTATTTTTGAGTTAATATTTCCCAAAAGCGGTTTTAAAACTGTGGAGTCTTTAATATTTCAATAAATATGTAGATTTGTGCACTTTCTGGCAAGCTATTTGGTAATTAAGAGCGCGGAGTAGAGATATATTTGGTTTATCTTGAGGCTAATCTCATAACTTAGAACCAACTTAGAGGTCATTATAATTCTTACAGGATATTGCACGGAATCTATTTCCCTAAACAATTACCTGAGTATTTTCTCTGTGCACAATTAGAAAGCCTGCACCATTACATTAACATGCCTCAGCCAATTAAGTTAAGTTAAGCTTATCGCTCCATTAATTAAGTGATACTCGGAGTTGCTTAAGCACTTTTGCTATAAATCTTTCACAAAAACTTTCTCCCGAAGACTCTAAAGGCTATTAGGTACTGAAATGATATAGATGCAGCAAATGCTAAGACGCCTTTATGGGAGAATTATAAGTGTTGTAGCGTGTAGTTTGTAGAGAGAGGATTTGCACTGCCAAATTGAGGTTTTAATATTGAGTAAAATGTCTGTAGTTTTTATTACAAGATAGTTCAAAGTGATATCGGAGTCATTGCCCAAGACCCATTCTCCTCGAATCTGATGAATATTCTAGAAACGGCTGATGAGGCTGATTAATAGAGGTCTTGTTTTCTTCCGAGAACACTATAAGCAGAAACTGAAATGTGGAACCATTAGGATTTGCGGTAGCAAAATCTTTAGCACACATTTGTTAGCTTTACTAATTTCCCACGCTACGCAGACGAATTGAAAGAACGTAGAAAGGCATTATGAAAAAATTCTTCATTAAACGCAAAAAAATATCTACACGCTTGTCTTCCTTTAGACTTTCTACCGTTTCTACCACATCAACTATCTATTTGATAGCTGCTACTGAGTATGTGTGAAATTTAACGCAATGCTGTAAAATTTTCTGTTAGCATTAATACAAAAGAAAAAAAAAAAAATTAAGTATAAATGGAAGAGGAATGCAAGTGTAGAATGGAATTTGTGGCATCAGCTGCCAGCCAACACTCGATAATTCAGTCTGGTGCGTAGATAATACGCTAGCAACGGCGTAGCGGTCTATTACATACGCGTGTTTATTTACTAAGGCCACTTCGCTCCGAATCCCTTTCACCGCTTCATGTGAATTCCCCGCAAATACCCGTCTACTCATCTGCGAGTAGAGATACTTTTAATTTTCTGACTGCCTGACTGCCTGTCTGTTTGTCTGTCTGTTCTTCGGTGCTTAATGTCCACTTAACTGTCGGGAGTTGGGCGTGTGGCCCATATACTAGCTCTAGTTTATGTGTGTGTGTGTGTGTTTGTGGGCGTACTTGAGAGATATATAAATACGGCTTCAATGCCTCACTCACTTGTGATGCGTTTAAAACTTACTAAGCACCAAAGGCTAGCGCTCCTGGTTATTGTTGTTGTTGCTGTTGTTGCTGTCCATGTTCCGTTGTATGTATGTTCGATTTACGTTGAGCGGATTAAGGATTTCCGCTTTTTACATTTTGCTGTAACTATTTTCTCTTTTAATTTCTAGTTCACCGCTTTTGTGCGGTTTTGCTTACTTTCTCGTTTAATTGACATTATCAGCATTGTGGGATTTACTTGCATTTCTAATAATAAGAACCATGTGATTTAAGGCGAAACAATGACGGAATTCAGAAGAAACTAAATGAAAAGCTTAAAACGTACTGATTTTTCAATGACCTTGAATTGATCCTAGGTAATTAGAATTGCTGAGCATGTTTGGAAAATCACGTTTCCAGAGAAATTCCAGTGAAATTTTATTTTAAGTTCCTATTCTATTTTAAGTTAATAAATTTTTAAAATCTTGCTACGAATGGAAACTTCCACATTAGTCGACAAATCTAAGTCGAAGTAGCATTTTTGGGTCAGCGGAACCGACTAGTTTTGTTGCTTGAACCTCGAAACCAGCTAATACCAAAAGTGAAATCTTTGAAAGCTTTGTCGATCTACATTCGAATTGTTGACCGTTTGAGATCAGTCACAACTCTAATAAGGCTTCTTTGAATTTCCGATTTTGAGTTTCTTTCAATGATGATCCCTCTTCCGATATAAATTTTTAACTACCGAAAAGTTTTTTATGTTAGATAACCAAAGGTCTTGTGGGTTTGAACTTAGAGAATATGAGACTATATTTTACTTCATTGAAATGTTTAAGCGAGCATAACTTCCGGGAATCGTATCCTAGAGCCGAGTTTTTTTCATTAATCCATTTAAAGCTTAAATTACATTAGCGACCTGTAATAGTAACCTTTCATTTACCGATACTGAAACTACCAGAGTTTCAGACTTGGGTTTTATTTTGACCTGCTCGCCTCAGAATAATATTTTCTCGTGTTTGTATTAACTTAGTTTTTGCCATTATAGAGATCCTCCGCTGATCTTTTCTGTGATCTTAGGAACTATGGTAAGGCTTGTCGAACTTCTGCATATCTCATGTGGTATATTTCCTTTTTTTTTCAACTACTCATAAACCGGAAAACCAAGGCGTGAGATCTTGAAGCGATATAGCATTTCATTAATTTCGACGCAGCCGTTTCGAGGATGATAGATAATATGCAGAAAATCCTTCAAAATTGGTTCTCTGAGGTGGTTCATTTTATCGAATTAGTTTCAGTTTATGAGATTTCTACTAGCCACTGGCATCCATTCTCAAATTCTATCTTTGTAAGATTTTTTTATTTACTATTACAACGCTTACGTGCAATCAAACATGATCATGTGTCGCGTCAGAAACTCAACTTACTGATTATATTATATAATGGGCCCTTCCATGCCTATAAGTAGTCTGTAAAGTCTCCTTCGAGGTATGGTTAAGATTTTTAGTTACAGTAGAAGCTTCACTTCTTTCAATGGAAGCAGACTGAGAACTTGAAACTTCTAGAAGTAGTCGTTTTTTTTAGAACCCACGAAAACTTAATTTATATGCCTGCGTAATAACTGAACCCACATCTATATACTTGAATCAACTTATTTATATAAGAAGCTTAATTTTCTTTGTACTTGAGAAGAATGCGAAAATTGCGAAGAATAATCAAAAGCGAACGAATTAGAGAAAGAAAAAAAATTTTTTTTTTGGATGCGAATGAAAAACATTTATTTAAGCACATAACTTAAACACACACACACTAACAGCGTTCAGAAGTTGAAGTCTGCGCACAAATTGCGCGGCAGAAATGAGAGGAAATTGAAAAATGTGCTTAATTTTATGATTGGATTTTGTAGTTTCTAAGTGAAAAAATAAAATAAAATAAATAAAAATGCGTGAGAGGCGGCAAAGGACCTTCGAAGCGCGTATGTGTGCACATTCGAAACCCACTTCAACATTTTATGTCTGCTGGCTGCCTGACTGACACACTAAATAACAAATGGGCGGGGTGTGACATGGGATTTAGATGATCAGCACATATCGATGGCAGGCGATTGAAAATAGCAGACGAAAAAGTGTAAAAATAAAGCAAAACTAAAAACGCAATAGTTTGAGTAAAACACCGCTAAAAACACATAAGGAAAGTTAGAAGGGGTTGCCAGTTGATTTGATGCCGGCTGTGTATTAACTGTGAATGTTTCAGGGAGATATGTGTGGCTGTGAATAGCAGACGGGTGGCGGGTATGTTGATATGCGAACGTATGGATTTAAATTTTTGCTTTTTTTTTGTTTTTTTTGGAAAAGCATGTACACCACCCACTCGTCAACGCTTTTGGCTGTGCTAAATGGCTCGATAGCATTTAGAAGTCTCTCCTCTCTCACCATTTTCCTTTTCTCGCTATGGTATTCGTAGACATATTTATAGATTGATGGGTGGATGAAAAGTTGAGTGGCAAATCCAGCACTCAACTAAATAACTAAGCATGTGCCAAGCATGTGTCTAAGAGAGTATCTAGCCATACACACACATTTACACACGAGATAAGCATGTGTGTGCTGGAAATTTGGCAAATTTGTTGCAATATCGAATTGGTGAATTAGTTGAATTGGCGCTTCGCATCGCTTATCACAAATTAGTGTGGCAAAGTTTGTTTTCAAATTAAATTAAAAATTTTTTTCACCAATAGTGAAACGAAATTTGTGGTACGAGTTCGAAATTAAATATATGAAAAGTTGAGTTTTTGTTCGGATGGGTGTGTGTGAGAACAAATTGTGCTCATACTGGCAGCAGCTTCAAACTCTATAGTTGTGTACTGTGTTGGGGTCAGGCATTGTTGTTGCAGTCGGTTCAGGCTTTCTATAAATTGATTAGTCCTCTGACTCATCCAACATCCTTTTGGAATGTGTTTTTAGTATTTTTTTTTTTATTAAAAAGTACTACTCGAAGGAGCTTCTCGTATATTCTGGATTATATTCCAACGGATTGGAGAAGTGTTAGCGTAAAACAAGAAAAAAAAATAAAATAAAAATCTCTCGAAACAGAAAGTAGGAGTAAAAACTAAGCTTCAAAAGAGGGTTCAGCTATTTATTTAAAATCAAAAAATTTTTAAATTTAAAGTCATACTTGGTATGTTTACCATATGTACATCAGCAATCAGTGAAAACCTAGAGAAAACAGCTTTTACTAACATTTCTTAATATTGTGTGAAAATGGGTGAAATGTTGGAAGCATTAAATTTCACTATAAAGATAGAACCACAGGGTTGCATGTGAATCAGTATGAAAATGGAAAATGGGTGTGGCACCCTCTACTTCTGGGTTGTCGTACCGCAGTAAGCACTCTGCCAATTAAAAGAAAATTTGGTGGGTAACATTATCTTAATATTATCTTAATATTCTCATATCACAGTTTGAAACGGGGCACATTCGGACAACCACGCCTCCTAACCCATATAAGACAATCATTAGTTCCATCTGGTTCTTTTATTTTATAGTACAATATATAAAACAAGTACCAATGAAGATATTGAGACAAAATTTTGCACAAAAAGTGCCTCCAAGGTATGCTATCTTATACTTGAAAGTGGTCGAAATTAGACCATACATTCTGAAGCACCAGATAACGTCTATAAGGACCCCAGTGTCTATGGCGGACTTTATACCGAAAATATCGGTTAATATATGAGATATGTTAATGATATTCAGAGGGTTACTTTTTCTGTTAATAATATACCCTGGTGCTAAAAATTGATAAAATCGGTTAATATTTTCGCTAGCCCCCATATATCGAATTTAATGATTTTGGAATTTCCTGCTGATTTTGTATCGTATATATTGGTCAATATATAAAATATCTTAACATAATCGACTAAATATATGTTCTAAGATATATTATATCCTATATCCTTTATTGTTTATCCTATATTACTTATACTAATTTTTTATATTCCAGTTGATTTGGTACAGCTTACAATTAGCCTACTGTCTCAAAACATTTAGAAATTATAAGGAAACGTTAAGCTCTACCACCGCATGAACTTATATTCTTGTCCACGTTCTTGCTCATAGAAAGGTATGCCACCATATACGGTGGAGTGTTTGCGTTGCCTGGATCTAACCGTACCTATCTCAATGTGTTAAGGGTTGTTTCAGAGTGTTGCGATGCCATATAAACTGCCGACCAAAATAGTCAATGCATACCGATTTCATTATAATTCAATATGTGCCTCCCATTTATATTTGGAAGAGAGAACTTGTAGTATGACCACCCTCTTCGCCGCACTTGGGAACGTTAAGCACAAGAAGCGGATTCATTTACAGATAATACGAATTTGATTTTTGGATCTCACGCAAATATAGGTTTACCACCTAATAGCCATCGAGGGACGAATATAATAAGGAATGGTGCATCTCATGGGCGCTTAATTTTTGGACTTGATAATTTGAGGAACTTCGCTTTAAATTCCTTATTTGAAGCTTTCTTTACGAAATAGCTTTAGAATTTCGAACAAATGCGGTTTTAATTCTCCTTCCAACATTTCATTCATTAATGCAAACAAGATTTTCGGTGAAGATTTTGCAATTTTAGATATGATTCGAGGAGCACGCGCAAAAACCGCAAACACCATGAATTGAATCGAGAAAAGTATGTGTATTAGTATTAAATCAAAGCTAGTGAAACCACGAAGATTCTTTTAATTTAAAACAAGATGCAGAAAACCAGCGATAACAACAGCAAACAACAACAACAATTTGGCAATGCTTATCAGTTTTGGTGCAGAATTCGCTTGCAGTTGCAGCAGTAGTCAATTCCCACAGGGTTGTTAAGATTTAAACACACACACACACATGCATACAATGCAAAACTTTGCGCTTTTCTTGTACTGCCGCGCCCTTGGAGCCACTTGCTCATTTCGCTGCGACTACTTCTACTTAATTTTTTCCTACGCTTTACCGTTGATCTCGCCAAATGTCCTGGAGGAGTCTTCACTGCACTTGCTGCGTTCCAAAACTTTGACTGGAATTTGAAAATTTTTTTTTGGTGCTTCTTGTTGTTAACTGCTTATTTGCTTGCTTAGCGTGGAAGAGCAAAAACTAAAACGAAAAAAAAGAAAATTAAATAATTCCGTGGTGTTCTACGCATTTTTGTAATATGAGCAAGCCACATTGCTTTTGTTGTAAAATTTCTGTAATGTTGTTTGTTTTCTATTCCTTTGCTGTTCTTTGCGCTGCTTTTAATATGTCCCTAGATTAAATGCGCTGCTGAGGAATTTGTTTGTTTTGTTTCAAATTCCATGAGAGCGATTAATTCAGTTTATGAATGATTGTGCATAGGGGAAAATGCACAAATATTAGCTTTGAAGGGCGAAGTTGTTGTTGAAAAACAAAAACATGTAACTCACAGAAAACAAACGAAAAAAAAAACCAATTTTTTTTATGAAAAATTTAATGCAAAATGTTATGGTTGGGGTCTTAGTCAAATCATTGTCCGAAATTTCGGTACTAAGGGAAAACTATTCGTTACTATGGTCACTTCATATCTATGATAGGATTGAATAGGATAGGATCTATGACAAGATTGATTATAGTAAAGAGAGCACGAAGCTTTGAATGAAAATGGAACATTTCTTCGAAACCCACTAAAGCCCACTTAGTCGCCTACTTCCCAGTAGGGTATTAAACAAATTCTATGAATATTTCAAGGTCACTAACGGACTACCGACAAGTAGAGGAAAGAACAGTCGTAACGACAGCCAATAAGTGCTACGCGAATATTATCTGGGTCGTATTGATGTACAGATCCGATGTTAGCCTAACTTTATCTTTTTTCGATATGCAATTGGATTGAAAAAAACTATTTTGTGTGATCATTGCTCAGTCTTTTAGATACAACCACTGTGAATCTCCTTTCGGTTGTTTAGGTAAGTTAATTATTAGAAGCACCCATTCACTTCTTTTCCTAACACTTGACCCCTGCGATTAATACACACTTACCTTCGCATGTCTACGTTTTATACCGACTGCCGCTAACTTGTCTCAAAAAGTTTTTTCCAAAATAGTAAATCTTTTTTGTGTACCTTTTTTGTTGTATGTTGTTGAAAAACTTTCGGTGTTGCAAGTTTATGTTGCAGCGAAATTACTCCCTCCAACCAAACATGCGGGCATTTTTGGTTACCGAAGGAAAAAACAACTTTATTGTTGCATGTTGCAAGTTTTGTATTGTTGCCGCAGCGGTTGATTGCTACAAGTTGCCTGCGGTATGTAAGAAAGAAGCAAGCAAAGAAGTGGAGTGCGGAAGAGCAGGTTGCAGGGTATAATAAACTCTTTTTCGAATTGGTTTTGCATTTTTTATTTACTAGTAGCAGATTCCAGTAGCGAAAATTTAGTGAGAGCCTAAAGTGTTATAATATTCTCAGAACATTTATGCCAAGATAGTAAAGATAATGCTTCAGTATGATAAAAATATTGCCTACATTTAGGCACAGTCTTTAATAGTTTTACTTATTACTGGGCAAATAGTTGAGTGGCCTTAAATAAAGAAAAAACAAAGTTTTACAAAAAGTCTCAACAGTCAATAACTTTTCTGCGGATTGCGGAGCTTAAACATAAAACATCTAAATCCTAAATGTAGGCAAAGTTTTCTGACAATATTTATTTTAGCGCTTAAATTGTAAACTTGAAACGTGAAATGCGACAATGAGTCTATATTTGAGGTCACTGGGCATTTAGTTGGACTATTAGCTACTTATATTACTAAATCAAAATATATGAACATAAAGTATTTAAAAAAATTCTCCTTTATTTTCATTTAGGCATTATTCGCTTGAGCGAAATGAGCAACAAATAATATTTATAACATTTTTACTCGCATTTTTAAGTATTTATCACCGCCTATAAATTAAGTGAACAAAGGTTATTTGCGAATCGATTTTCAACACTGTGTCAAATAAATATGCGCTCACCTGCGAAGGTTATAAAAGCCAATCCGCTGTGCGTGCGAGGAAGGCACATAGCCTACATAGTATATGCATGTGTATGTGCATGTGTGAGCGCGCGTAAGGATGTGTGTGTTTGCAATAAATATCCTTGCGCAAGTTATTTTGGCGCTCTTCTGGGTTAATTAATATTACACTAGGTATTACGGTAGATAAATTCAAAGTTGAAAATTGTTAAAAAAAAGTGCCCAGCAACAACAACCGCTAGCCATGTTAGCCAATGAAAAGTCAAAAGCAACCCAGCGTCGGAAGCAATCGCCGCAGAAAATATACGCAAACTTTTACACCGACAAAAACTTTTGCGGCAATAAATTTTCACCGAAACGGTACAAAATAAAAGGACGTCAGCAAAACTGGAAGCCGTAAAAGAGCGGAAAACACAAAAAAGAAAGAGTGAAATGGATAGCAAATAGCAAGTCAATAGAGTCATTTGGCGTTAACACGTAATCGCACAACGAAAGTGGGTTACGTATACGCCATGGTGGCTACTTAGCTGCGGATGTGTGCGTACAAGAGAGACGAAGCGTGTGAATGTAGAAGTGGTTGCTTATCCAAATATAGTTTGTGGAAAGGTGTGCGCTGCAGTAGCAGCAGCGCCCAGCTGTGGCCTTGACATTTTCACTTTTCAATTGCACTCAAGTTTACACATAAATTTAATTGTGCGCGCGTATGTATGTGTGTGTTAATTATCTACTTTTGGCGCATCAGTTTCTGCATCGAACTAATGAAGGTTCAATTTAAAATAATTGCTCTGGGATATGCATGCTTATAATACGATTAATATATATTTTCGAAATTTCTATGCATTTTTTACTTTTCGTCTTTTCATTATAATTATTGGTGACTGAGATATGTCTCCACAAAATCGATTTATTTTCGTTAGGAATATATCTGGCATAGGTATAACAAATGCGCTGTTTTGTGGCAGCTGACCTCGTTCGTGCTGCCAAATTTGCTATTACAAAAAATCTCATTTGAAGAACATCAAAAATATTATTTCCGCCGTCATTTGTAAAATAGCTAAATCTGGTACTAAGCCAAGCAGCACGAAAATTTATACAACCATGCATTGCTCGGCGTATATGCTTAACAATAATTGGTGTGAGGTTGAAGAGAGTTCCTCTGTACATAAAATACATAAAAAATTCGACTAAATATGCGGGGAAAAGATTAACACTTTATTGAAAACAAGTATTTATGTGGGTTGAAGTCAATTTAATAAAGACATGTTTTTTGAAAGTGAAGTGAAAATGTGCTCAAAAATAGTGATATAACCCGATAATACTTGCTTTTATTGTATTGCTGTAATGGGTGTTTGACTTCGACAAGAAAAAGCAATGCCTAAATGCACACTAAGCTTTCAGTATTACTATATTTTTATCAGGATTACTACAGCTAAGTTTTTTTCGGTTAAAAAACAAGTAAGTATTTTTTTAATTCCTTGCTATTTCACATACTGACATATTTTACTATTTTCACAAGTTCAAACGCGTATGGTGAAGGTTTGGTTTTTGTAGGTAATTATAAAAAGTTAATTTTCTAAAAAAAAATTTAAAACTTTGGTGTAATATTTTCCATTGAGTTTTAAAGATTAGTTGATAATTAGAAAAGCAGACCAAAAAAATAAAAAAAACGGCTGCGGGCAGGAGGTATACTTTCTGGGTGTGGCCTTTTACTACAACTGTAGCCTTATTTTTAAACCTTTTCTTCTTTCACTTACTGAAAAGTTTACTTTCAGGGTGAGATTGTGCCACGCTTTACATAATTCTGAATGTGAAAGTCTCGAAGTCAGTTGTTTATTCAATAAAATATGCCAGTTAACCCTTGGTACAACAAAATTTTGTGTTATGATTTGATTCAACAGTGATCCGCCGTTATAAATTTTGTGGATATATATTTCAGATATACAGAACTCTCCCTTATTTATTAGTTACAGAAAAAATTCATCCACTGCCAAATTCACACAAAAATTTCAAATATAATTTAAAATATATATGATTTCAAGTAATGTATAATTTTAAATATATAAAAAAATGTAACAAAGTGAAAAAATTCTTTAAAGAATCACGAATTAAAATTAAGTAGAATGAAGAATAAATTGCTTGAAAAAAAAATAAAATTAAAAAAATATAAGAAAATTCTTACAATTCTTTATAGCGCTATGTATGATCTTAAAACAAACACCGAGATAGGAAATGTATTTTTTTCCAAACACATGGAGAGGCGTAAGTGATAATAAAAGTGTGAAAAGAGTACGGGCACTCCACTTTTATGACACCGTAACTTTATTATTCTTTATAATTTAATTTTCATTTGCACTTATTTTATTTAATGCCAGTTGAGTAGTTTACTAATTTACTGGGCAATCTATGCAGAAGTCCAACTATAAACTCGATAAACATTGAATGCAATGCAATTTCTTTTAAATTATAAACAAATAAACATTCTGTTTATATGCAATCACTTATGTGTTTACGGTTATGAGCATGCACATAACGGTATCAGCTGCTGCCAAGCGGAGCAACGCAATCAATAATCACTATAAGGAAAACTATTTGAAGCATTTTACACCCACGCACTTCCCAGACATTTTTATGCAACAACCAAGCAATTGCACTTGATTGTATGTGTGTGCTACATGTGCGTATGTGTATGTGCATGTGGAGACGCCGCTATTGGCATTTATGCGCACGCCTTTGCTGTGCAAATAAGTAAATGTATGTCGGTGGCAGAGTTGCTTTGCCTCGTAGATTCAGTGTTGGCGTGTGGTATGTCAGGTTGACGAAGTCATCAAAGAAGAACGGGATAAAGTGTGGCACAGCCCACACCTGCAACATGTCTGAGTCAAGTGTATTCTATCGACACAGCAATACTCTCAGTTGAGCTTTGGCAAGATATGTGTGTGTGTGTATGTGTATTTGCTAGGTATATATATAAGTATGTATAGGTGTTATTCAGGTTGCCACCTTTTGCATCTGAGCTTTGTGTTTGTACAAAATAAAAATAAAATCCTTTTCCACTCACATTTGCTACTAAGAACTTGCTTTTTTCATTGATTTTGTTTACCTTCACTTGGCTATGACTAGTGTGTATGTATGTATGCGTGTGTCACTCAATTGTCGTAGATTATCTGTTGCAAGTAAATATGTATGCAAAAATATTGAAATTTCTTTGTTGTAAGCATATGATGTGATATGCGATTTTGTTCTCAACATTATCAATAACAACAACAACAAATCAGTTAGAGTTTACAAATTGTAGTTGTGTTGCAGTGTAACGGTAACTGTATTGTGGGAAGTGCTAAACAAGTGATAAAGATGATAAAAGGCACACCTGCTGGCGGTCTGTCAACACGCTTATTGTTGTTGTTATTTTTTAACAACTGTATTTGGATTTTGCAGCCACCTTCCGTATTCCTGTGTCACTTAACGGGTGTGTGTTGCAAGAAGCAAATAGAAATGGTAAAATTTGCTTAGTTCTGGAAGTAACTGGGTTACAGGGAGTAAAAAAAATAAGTAAAGTCGTTGAAATGACTGTAGTCGAAGTCAATACCTTTTTTGAAGACAACAGATGTTTAATAAATTACCTAAAGAGAGTACTGTAGAGCAGTGAGTTCAATTTATAGATCGTTGAAGCAGGTTCAAGAGTTCAGAGTAATCTCTCATTACTGTTCTCTGTTAGATTAATTTTCTCTTGCACTCTCATTCTCTCATGTCAGAAAGATACTCAGAGCTTTAATATTAATTTGAGAGAGATGACGATGATTAGAAAATATTAGATCTTCACAACAATAATAATAGGAATTCAAGTCTCGATATCAAGCTTGTTACTCAGAGACTCTCAGAACCAATCATGAATGGTCAAATCATTGAATCTGGAAATACTGACTACATATTTCTTTACATAGGAAACTTTGTACATTTCTTCAAATTCTTATGTTTAAACGAAAGTATACGTTACGTTTACGAAAGGTTTGGGATCCAGTTAAATCTCTAAGCTAAATTTTAGGGATCCCTTTAAGATTCTTTCATCAGAAAAAGTTCGGGGTGGAGATTAAATTTCAAAAAGATTAGAAGTGCAGAAACTTCCAAAATTCCTCCAAATCTGGGACATAGCTTTTTATACCAGGTTTAAGACTAGCTCCTATTTTAACTTGTATAAGCAAGAACAACAAAAACTATCATGTCATGCATCAAATATTGTAAATAACATCAGTCATCTGTGGCGGCAACAACGTGTCATTTGACAACGCCTGTGGCATGCAACGCACACAGCAGCTCTTATGGCATGGCAGACAGTTTTATTGCTTAACAAATCGCTCTCGATGCCGTGAATGCTGCGAAGTTGAGCTGCAGGCAGCACTTTAACTGTATTATTAACGCAGCGCATGTGCTTTTGTAGTACAAATATATAACTGTATATATATTTGAATATGTCGGTTGAGAAAGTGCTTGTTTAGCTTCTTCAAATGTCAAGGGATTATCTGACAATCCATTGGATTTGTATTAAGTATGCATATAATGGTATATTAATATGGTGTTGAAATATATAAATATGTATTTATACATATCGGGCTTCTTGAATTCGCTTACCTCGAGAATTATAGCAGTTATATGTCTAACTGTGGTAATTATTCGTAAAAAGTGAAATGCGCGGCTTATTTATATATACATACATATTTATGAAAACAGGAATTTTTTTCTTTTCGAGTGGCATCGTCTTTTCGAACTTTGAGGAATTTAAAAAGAAGAATGTTCCTCAGATCAATCATCTTCGAATAATGTTACAAGTATAACACTGCGGTCTTTAAAAGTAATTGTGTGATATGGTTCAGTAAGTGGTCTTTTTTCCATCCCTTTAAGCAGAAAATCACAAAATACGTATTTAAAAAACTTGGAAAACAAGTTTCAGCATTAAAGTAAGAAAGACGCTGCCTACCTTCCGGCGTACAAAGGAATGAATTTCACCTTTCTTCTTTGCGCCGGAGTGTAGGCAACCATTTTTTATATCTACCAACAACTAACAACCAAGCTGCTTTTGATTCAAGAAAACCCATCTAAAAATACAACGAAAATACCACTATGCTCTCTGAACACATTTAAGAATAAGTGAATTTCCTAATCATTTCCTCTTTGGTTAATACAGCTGTGGTCCAGTTGCGCTTTTGTCTTTTTTAAGCTTATATACATGTTACTAGACTAAGGGGGGCATGAACCCCAGCACATTTTTATGTGTGTGTGTCTAACTTTTTCTCGTCAAGAGTTTTTTAAAAATGCTTTTCTTGCCAAATCGCCACAATGCATTACCATAAAGACAGTCCATTTACTGTTATTGCGGAGAAGTACCTTACATTGTGCAAGTTTATAAGATGTGCAGGTGGTCAATTTGGCTGAGAAATGGAAAAATCTTCAGTTTTTATACCGTACAATTTTTCTGAATAAAAAAGCAGCTTAAATAAACAGAAGCACTATGCCCACACTGTACTTTTGTCTGTTGCTTTTACTTCCGAAAATTATTGTTATTAATATTTTGCAGTTTTTCGTAAAAAATTATATTAACATTCTTCATCAAAAACCACTCGCTTCAATATTCATTTGGCTACTATCATATCGTTTGCGTTTACTTTGTTTTTTTGCTTCTCCTTCTTTTCTTCTCATTGCGTTTTAACAGCTTAACGCTTTAATATGCAATTACAGTTTATTTTTAATGATTGGCCACAGCCAAGTCATGGCATACTGTTAGCTTACAGTGCCTCCGTTTTTTTATACATACACCTACTCACCCACAATATCGCCAGCCATGTTTTGGTCTGTGGTGCAGTAAAGGCAAAACTTAGCTTGAAAAAATACAAAAAAGCTTTTTCCTTCATGCAAAAAACTAGCAAATATTGCTATGAAAATGAGTGCAAAAGTTTTATCAGCTATTAAAGCAGAAAATGATACACATTTAGTGGCAGCGCACTTTTTATAAATTTGTAGTTCTTAGTGCGTCTTCGAAAAGTATTGGAGTGAAAATAAATATTTTCTAAATATACAAAAATTTACATATTCGTTACTTTTTTTGTAAATTTAAATTAGCTTAACCCGATGGCGCTGTGAGGCATGAAATTTGTCAAAGTTATAGGACCATGGGCTTTATTTGGTCCCTCAATACAACAAAAACATAGAATGCTATATTCAACTTTTTTCATACAAATTTATTTACATTTATTCGATAGGAAGAAAGCGCTATTTTTCTGTGTAATTTTCAAGTACCTTTGTTACAGGAAATAATTTATTAGGGAATCCCTTTGGAATAGCAAATTTAATTCCTGAAAACCCTCCATATGTAAGATTGCTTAAATTTATTTATCATATAGTTATATTTGATCTTCGGGGCTATAAACCCATTTTGTACTCGAATACTTCATTTGGGTATCGACAAATTTACACGCGTTTTACAAACCTATTGTAAATGGAACAGTTGTTGGAAGCGCTGATTACGCAATGGAAATCTTCATTCTTTTAGACTCACAACAGTTAGAGATCTCATCGTAACTCCATCGTTTTGGCTGTATTTTTGATGCGAAGACATCAATTGGCTGAGAAATTTTTAGTTCCAGCTTAACCTAAAAAATGAACCATTACTAAAATAACGGCACAAAAAACTGTTGAAACAAGCATGAACTTTTCGAACAGAAATTGAAAATTGAACATAACGAAAATATTTTAAGCAACTAAGGTATGAAAAAGATATAAAAAGTTTGTATGCACTAAAAAGAGAGCATTGAGAGAGTACTGCAATAAAAAAATTAGAGAATATACCAAAATTAACTAACAACACTAAACTCCTGTGGGTGTGGAAATTTGAGTACATGTGCATCATTTTTTTCTACATATCAGCTGTTGCGCTGCGAAAACACCATGCACTAAAACAATTACTTGTTGTTGTAGTTTCTTGCACTGTTCTGCTGCTTGCTTCATGTGAGTATATTGTTTTTGTTTTCACTATTTGCACTACCAAAAAAAAAAATGCTTGCTTTTGTTAATAACTGCAAACACCATCGCTATGGTCCATTGCCGCCTGACATTTAAGTAATTTTCATAAATTGCATTCGCGGCTATTAACGCTGAGTGCAAACAGTTTTCACACTGGCGAGAAAACAAAATTTTTTCAATGTTTCTATATGTATGTCGGCAAGGAATAATAATAAAATAAAAGTTTTTTAATTGCAATAACAAATTTTTTTGTTTTTCATCAGCACTTTTGCAGTAGTGAAAAGGCTTCAAGTTTGCCTTAAAAGCTTTTGGAAATATATTTAATGTGAATATAAAAATGTCATTTTTTCAGCGTTCAGATTGAAACCTCATAATTCTCATCCCAAACCTATTTAAAAATATTCTCTGGAAGTATGAATCCAGACCAACAATGGTCGGTTTGATCAGAGAAGTTAGGGAGAAATATTTAACCGAGTCGGCTGAATTCCGGAGTTAATCTGAACCAATGGCTAAGGCTCTCCACCCTTTATGGGATTTAAATAAATTGAGGATCCAAACCAGGTGGTAATTTAAAATAATTATTTTTATAACACGTTTAAGAATTGAAAGCTATTTCAGATCTACGAATGAAATGACGAGCATTTAATTATATTACTATGACAGAGCTTCGTAAGCTTTCATAAGAGATTAACAATGAGCTTTTCTAATTTTCCTAACTACTGCGGTAGGGTACTATGTAATGAATTGTGGTCTGATGAAAAGAGAGAGACCTTAAGGGAGCAGAAAACCTAAACCAACATCTCGGCATATATTAATTAATAATGTTATCCGTTAAGGTAATTGTGAAGCAATTTTCCTGTAGTAACAAAATTTTATTTTCAATTACCTTAACCCTTAGAACAACCACAAAACCAGCGCTCCGAATCAAAGCTGCCAATATTACAAAAACACAAGCATTTTTATTATGAACAAAAATTGCTTTCAAGGGGAAACCAAAGTGATAAAAAATATATTCAACAAATAAGCATATGTAAATGGCCCTTTAGGTCAATTTAAGGCTGTTGCGAAGCATTAGGAGTTAATCCCAAAACAACTAATATTATATATTTACTTTTCTCTATATTACTTTTTTGGTAATTCAGGCCATTTATTGATTATACGGCTTAAAGAAATATGACAATAATCGGTAATATTCGCAGGTGAATAGCTTTATAAAGCCATGGATGATTTTAGCTCCTTTACGAGAAGCGACGTAAAAAATTGGCTAAAAAGAGAACGGGAATCCAAGTTGAGATTTTAATGAGCTGCTGGAGGGAGTGCTTTCAACCATTTATATTTACCACCTGTAGTAAGGCGTGAGACAAGTACCTACGCGAGCTTTTTCTTTTATGAACTAACTTCGGCGGTAAAATCCGCGATGTGCAGTGAGGTGAAAATGCGGATAGTCGCTACCCGGTCGACCGCCAGGCGATCCAGCGCATGAATCGCTTCATTGTTGCGTGTCATTGCTTACTAATGTTGTAATTCAGAGCTAATCCAATGGTAGATGCAGATGAGCAATTTCAAATTATGATTATTATTATTATGGAGCATGCAACAAAATATGATGACAACGATGAGACCTTACGAAGATGCGGGAGAGGAAAAAGTTGGAAAAATGCGTAACGGAGAAAAAACCATACTAAATTGTGTGAAAGACAACAGGTAAGTGTACAAAAAAGTTATAACCTAAATAGAAGCTAATGCAGGAGAAGATAAACTCAACAGATAGCAAAGCAAAAACAGCGTTGCGTGGAGAGATACTTAGAGGAGAGTGTTTACGACTTACCTGAAATTGTAGCAGCTGCCGGCGAGAGAGAGGTGGAGAGAGATGGCTCAGTGCTGAATAGTGGTTTCATATTCGAGTAAGTTGAAAAATATTTGGAACATTTCTTAACAGAGAAACAGAGATATATTCCAAAGGACATAGGACAATTGGATATATGTTGAGGAACTTTAAAATTTTTTATCAAATATTAATTAGAATTAGCATTATCAACTGCGTAGTGGCTTAACAAAAGTTCGGTAGCTTAGTTGGTGAGGCCAAATATGAAAGAAAGACAACCCTATTGCCTCTTGTGGGCAATAAAAGCTTTCGGCTAATAAAAAAAATTTTTTGTTATATCGGGTTCATTCTCTAGAAACATAAGTCGCGCTGCCAGGAGGTGAAAGTCATATACCAAGCGAGTCAAATATGAAGCTGGAGAAAATTTTTGTTATATAGATTAGGTTCCTTTTATAATAGGATATATAGATCTTGGAATTACAGTTTAAGTTCTTGAACAATCTACAACACAACCCAATGGGGTATTTTGTGGTGGGGAGAAACTGCTAAAAGATAATATTTATAAATCTTTTTAACGGGGTTTTAACTAAGCGATATATAGGACAGTCACTCTCGCAGTTCATAATGTAGTCTGTGGTTCCTCAGTATGTGTGGTATAATCAAACTCTCTTCTATTGCTCTCAATACTGTCAAATATTGGAGAGTAGTGAATAGAACTGGAAATTGATTTAACTCGAATGAATTCAGAGAATTTTTATATTTTTCGATAGAGCTATTTATCGATTACCAATTACCACTCATGAGATTATTGAGTTATTGCATTACTCGTCTGAGAAGTTTGGATATTTTAAACCATTTGAATGAAATAGTTAATACAGTGCAAGTCTGCGATGAACCCCATTTCACATCTCTTATCGAACATCTATTAATCCCCACTTCTATACATATTTTCCAATATAACATATTCTAAACATATTCACCTCACCTATATACCCATGAAAGTGTGTGCATTGTGAAAGTAGGCGCGAGGAATTACGACCCTAATGAAAGTTTATGAGGCAAACGAGAATTCAACCAAACGAAACGAGAACAAAAAGCGAGGCACATTTGCTTCTTTCTCACTAGCTCACTGGGAAGAAAGTACCAAGGTATAGCAAGGTTTTACGGCTCTATACACTCGCATTTACATTTACATTTGGATATAATATGTATGTATGTTTGCGGTTCATCTATATGTAAATACCTGTAAGTTTTTGCCTCGTTTTGCTGCAACTGAAGTAGAAATAATGGTAAATTGTGCGCAAAAAATGCGGCAATGAAGATTAAAAATTCGTAACTCTAGCGGAACAAAGCCCCGGCAAGGCATTGACTATAAGCGAAACAAATAATAAAAGAGACTACAACAAAATGCTGCAATAATAGCGCGGCCAGTTATACACTTTTGCAGAAAGTTGCAAAAGACCGACAATTCAACACTTGTTGGGCTGCAATTGCTGCTGGTCAAGAGTATACTTGCAAACAGGGTGTGTCGTGTGCGTGTACGGCGAATAAATGTCTTGACATATTGCCATAATTTTAGAAAGAAACAACTACGTATAGGTCGTTTTCCCTTTTCCATTACATTTTCTCAAATAATTTTGGTTGAGTTGCTCGAAAAATTTAGACAAAAGACTGAAGTGGAAAAATATTACTTCTTTTCAGAGTAATTTGGAAACTAATTTGATTTCCCTCAGGCTCTGATGACATCGGTAAAGCAACGTTAGGTTAGGCTAGTTAAGACTGGGTTTCGTTAGGCAAAGTTTGGTGAAAAAAACAAACGAAATTACGCTATCGACGATATCAAAATTATTTATATAAATATTTGAAAAGAAACAAAACGCTTACCCCCATATATGCCGAACTTTTACTTTTTTCTTTCTCCAACAAAAACACCTCTGCGCTCAAGTACTAATGAAGCTTTACGGACTGACTTGCAAAGCTGACTTCCACGAATGCAGTACGAGTATCATGACTGTTGGCTAAACGTAGGGATTGACTGAGTCTACAGTGCAATTCGATTGCACGCTTTTTCAACCAGCTCACTACATAACTGGGTGATTGGCTGGCCAGCTGGCTGAGTAACTTACGGCAGGCACAGGCCTCACTGACTCTCACCAGCTCATTGGCTTGCTGAGTGAGCAGCAGCAATCCGAGTAGCGATGGTGCAAATAAATGGGCACAAGTGGTACAATTTACAGCATTTTCAAATAAAAAAAGAGCAAAAAACCACAAATAATAAAAGTAAAAAACAGAGCGAAAATAAAGAGAATGAGAAAAACAATGAACAAATGATTTATAAAAAGTTGTAGCTAAAACTTTTATTCATGCAACTTCAATTGAAGCATATAGGAAAGTAAATATAGTGTATACGAAAAAAAAAATAAAAAAAAATAAAAAATCTAAAAAATGCAAATTGTTGTAAGTTCGAAAATTAATTAAACAAAAAAAAAATTTTTTTTTCTTTTCTATACTTTTTTCAACCATATAAACACTCCAGCAAATGCTCCGCACACATTTTTTCGTTGATTATTTTAGTGCGGCTTGGTGCTCATAGCTGAGCGGTTGATATAAAAGAAATTTCAAGTAGCGCATATAAATCAAAAAATTTAGGTCATTTATTATAAACTCACTTTTACAATGAAATTGAGATCAAAAAACGCAAAAAAATGGAGGAATGAAAGTTTTACGCAGTTGCTTTGCGGTTGTCGTTGAGGGTGAGCGAGATTTGCGGTAACATTTTTTTTTTTCTAAATTCATTCATGCTTTATTTGCTGTTGAGTAGTTGGAGCTACGCTTTGAGAGCAAACAGTGAGAGTGAATTTGAAAAGTTGTTAATTTTTACTAGTTTGTCTTTTTAATTCAGTGTAGTGCAGTGTAGTTTGATAAGTAGGCCAATTTGAAGTTCAGGCGATTAGAATTAGGAAAGGCACGAAGAAAAAAGAGAAGGGAGAAATAGTGCTAGTATTGAAAAGGAGGTTTGTGTAAACTGAAGCTAGGAAGTTGAGTTGACGGTATGTTTCAGGTCCATTTAACACGTTATTTATTACCCTGAATATTATCCATTGTGGTAGAGCTGCCAGATCCTCATAATTGTATAATGATTTTGCTGTGAAATAGATGCGAAGAAGTTTTGTAGCCAACTTCTGGTAGCAAACTCTACTTCTCATTCTAAATCTACAATATTTGGCTTGCCTTTGTTTACGCAAGATATGATACTGGTCCAAGTGTTAACAATTAATAGACTTCAGCAAGACTCTTGACTGAGTTTTGGTTCTCGGATGGCTCGAACGAAACGTGTGAACCATTATGGCCATATTTACCTCGGAGCCAATCCTTGAGAGACTTACCCGGCATTCTTTCATCGTTCGATTCAAACACTTATTTGTGACGTCATTTTATTCAACATTTTCAGACTGAGAGCTCAATCCACTTTCTTTTCGTAGTTAAGTAGAAGATATCTAAGGTATCGAATTCAATTTTGCAGTAGACGCCAGAATTATTATTCCAAGGGAAAGTCTTTTCACTGCCTCTTACTTCTGACAAAGGTATTTCTACTATATGAAATTTTGATTTTGTTGTCTATATAATATTTATATAGAAAGAAAATGCGGCATCCGGAAAGTGGTTTGGTATCCATTTTACTCCGGTTTAACCCTTTTGTATATGAAATAAATAGCCGGGAAGTATTGATTGCCAGAAATTATTCATTTAGTATGAATAATTAAAAAATATTATTAATTTTCTTTCTTTCAATTTTCAAACACGTTCTGCAAGTTTACTGTCTATTCTCAGGTACTTTTATTGTCATTTATATATCTACATCACAGCACATCCGCCGTTAAATTGGCATTTCATGTAAATTGCATGGAGCAGTCTAGACTAGATTTTTTAAATAATATATTTAAATGGCCGCAAATGTGCAGCACGTCACCGGAAACACACTTAAAGCCGTTACTTATATTTGTATGTGGACATGCATGCGGACACATAAAAATTTAAACAATGCCATAAGCCCGCAGACGCTTTCAAAATATCTAAATTGCAATCAATGCAAGAAAATAAAGAAGTTAAGCGCTAAATAAAAAGTGTATAAACGAAATAAATGTGAAACAAATATACCAATAACAAAGCGCGGGGATTCACTTTTGGTCTAAGCGCTACAGACAAAACTAAAAAAAATATATATTGCAAAGCGGTGTATCTCCCCCTCTACGAACCTTGCTCTATTTCATTCAGATGCAAGCTGAAAGACAAAAAAAAATATATGAAAGCTAAGTGTTATAAAAAATGATTTGGCGCCTAAAATCACATGTTACATTTTATAAATGGTATATACTTGACAGAAGAGCGTCAAAGCATTGATACTCTACTGTATTTTTCTCTTCATAGATAACTGTTACCCTTTTTTGTGCTGCTTTGCAGTGCTCATAAAACAATATTCGAGATATATGCAATATATTGAAATGAAAAAAAAATTGGAAAATAAAAATCATTGCATATTTCTCAGCGCACATAAATAAATGGTACATCATATCAGCTCGAAATAAAACGATGTAGTGCTATCATTGAAGTAAATGTAAACATACACGATTGTGTGTGTGTATACAGAGCAGTTGTGGCTACTGTCGAATCAGTAGGCAGGTTCCAGAGCAGGGTAAGTCGAATTTCGCGCATTTAGTGCAATGGAAATATATTCAATGGATCGAGCAAGTGAAATTTAAACGAAAATAAAGCCCAAAATAAAATGTGCCAACCCCTTACAATGTACCACTGACACAACTACTTGCATACTCAGCAAGAGCACACCGCTGATACAGTTGAAATTTTTGACAGGTTTCCGATGTATTGCATTTGTATGACGTGGTGGTAAACGATGTTATCAACATAAATGGAAGTAAAAAATATATGAAAAGTCAAAAAGTATTGCAGAATTGTATTGGAGGTGCAAGGAAGTAAATATATTATTAAAGAAAATAATAGCAATAAATAAATAATATTAAAAAAGTGAAAAAAATATTAATTTAAAATAAAATTTTAAAAAACTTTGAAAAAATTAATTATTTAAAATTAGAACGTTAGATGGCGTTATGATCGATCTGTTACTAAAAATTCTCTTTCTGCCAAAATTGGCCCAAAACGTGCCCACTTTAATGTATGCACCCACATAGTGCTCGAATGCCCACTTTCGCGCTACCCTTTTTCAAGCAAATCGATCGAGATTCGTTTCTGCAGGCTTTGACCATTGCATGACAGCTGTCACAATTCGGCGTAGTAGCAGCAATTGACTCCACTCTCGTTTGTGGGCTTTTGTGTGCGTGTATATGTATTCGAGATAAGTGAGTTATTGCACTGTAAATCTTATTTTATTTCATATGTAACATTTTTTACTGTTACGCAGCGCTTATGCCGTATGCTACCACATTTTTTAATTAATTTTGAACAACCTAGTGATAAAATAAAGATTTTTTTCATGCCAGTATGAATATGTTATATGTTACATAGCGGTGTAGTTTTGATAAGAGAATATTTGGGCATTTTTGTGAACTTCCTTTTATACGTTTGTTTCGTGATTTTATATATTTTGTGTACTTCTTTTGTGTGCAATCAAAATTTTTGATGTTATCATTGCTATAGCGGCAGAGTAATCACCTGACCGAACAGTGTACCGTTTATATTCTCTGCTTTTACAAATGGTGTGGCTAGTGTGGCTAGTGTCTTTGCGATAGTACTGGTGAGTGTAATTCTAGGTCAGTGCTTATTTTTTATGACATTTATAGTTTGGTGAACGCTATTTTGCTATTCCTTCAATCGCAAAATATTTAGACCTATTATCGTATGTAGGTGTGTGTCTTTGCTAAAATATTCCTCTCAGTTCCTAAATGTAGGCAACGTGTGTTATATGTTTTATTTTCCCGTTAGAAAACCAGCCCAAAGGCGTGGCATACGTTTTGGAGAAGTGAAAGCTATTTCGGATTAATTAATTTTTTACAATTGCAACATTATGCCTCAGATACATAAATTCGCACCACAGATAATTAAATAACGCTAATTAACGAAAGTGAAACGTGAAAAAATGTATAACTTAATTAAATTTGCCATTTATATTCTTTCTTTACTCTTTAATTTTTCTCATTTAATTTATAACCAACTAAAAATTCTTTTCTAACTATGCGGAAAGGTAAATTTTGATTATAAATTTTGACGATTTAGAGCCCGTGAATGACAAATGAAATAATGAAAAATTAGAAAATATCAAAAATTACTATGAAATTTTAGTTAAAGCCTTCTTTTCAAATACTGCAATGAAATATATGTGCATATGAAAAATTTCTGTAATTTTTTGTGTTAACGAAATTTTGAGAAATAAATTATTTAACAATTTAAATGAAACATTTGAAGGAAACACCTATTCGGCGCTTAAAATTAAATTACGTTTCCATAAAAAAAGCAATTAGACATTAAAATTTTAGCACTTTCCGATAAAATTTCCAATTAAATGCATTGATTTCACAGCCAACTTCGCTTTTTAAATATAGAAATGCATTAAAAATCTAAAGTGATATATGTGAATTTCCACACGACTGATTTTCCATTAAAAGTACCTGTGAGTTTAGCAGCACAAACACACATACCTACACAAATTGACGTGCATTTAAATTGTGTAAAATAATTGCATGAAATTTCTACTATTTCCATAAATCCAATTGTATTGCTGTAAACCAAACTATTTATTTAACAAATCCACTAAATGCCTGATTTTGTTGATCAGATGAGTACATGGCGTATACGTAACATTTAATAAATTATAAATGAAACACGTGAACACGTAACGTGTGATTGCCAGCGGCATAATGATCACATTTTAGCAAAAAAACAACAAAAAAAAAACACAAACAAAGCCAGGCGAATGCGAGGCATAACATTTTAATGCAAAAACCACAACAACAATAAATGTGAGTAGTCTGTGAAAACATGACTTTGCTTCAACAAAATAGATTTTCATTTGAATCTTTTGAATTTACTCGGTCCCAAGCACATTCAATTTATATGTATATCTATATTTATATATGCATAATTTGATTCGAAAGCTTTTGTCATGCGCCTAATGCATGTAATAGTGGCTTTATTGCACTGCTCTCTATCGCTTATGTGGTTGTAATTGCTGTTGTACCTTCGTCAGCCGCAATGACAGTGTGAATATTTAAACGGGATCATAAATAAATAAATGTATGCGCTTATTTTATTTATTCATACATATGCATTTGCATAATTTATTTAATGTTACACATTTGGCAGTTTGTTGTGTAGTGACAGCATTAGCTGGCCGTAAATGAAGCAGTTTGAATACGCTTTGAAACTAATGTCGTATACCCAGCGCACACTTTTGCTTAAACTAAACTATAAATTTGTTGATTTTCTGATTTGGCCTACAGCACATTAGAAAAGGTTTCTGATATTTTTTGGTAGCTAGAAGTGACTCCAATATAAGGAATCTTACTTTTAAAGTGGCAAACTTGTGGCGCTTTGAAAATAGCTAGAATAATATTTTCTTAACATGTTTAACATTAAATTGTGTTATAATCAATGTATTATTAAGCGAAAAACGCAGTTGAAAAATATTATTTTCATAACTTTATTTTTCCTTGGCTGGGGTTTGAACCAATGCCTCCCCCGTTGGCAGTCACGTACTCAACTCACTTAACTGAAAGAAAAAGCAGATCCTTTCCAGACATATAGTGAAATCTTCACTGCAGTTCAAGGTTTGATAAGTTATATACTGTACCATAACCGCAGATTGTCCATTCTATTTGCTCTCTTTCATATATTAGCTCTATGCAGATGAGGTCGCGTGAGAGTGTCTGTTTCTTAGTTCGCTGAAATGATATGAAAATGATATGTTTTGTCTACGTCATTATTGACAGTCACAAATTCAACGATTTCGCCTGCTTTTTATTTATCATTAGCTCCGATAATGATCTTAGTTCGGGAATTACTTAGAACTGGAACAACACAATTCTATACAGACGAACAAAAATAGAATTTTAGTCCTATATTCATAAAGGTGCCAGTCATTATAGCCTGCGAGGGTTTTTTTTTGCTTAAATTTGGTTTCTAAATGAAACGAAGAATAATGGAATCATTGTCTAGAGGAGTTATACTCAACACTTGACATTGGAGGTTTTATAAATTTTCCAAGGGTTTAATTTCTGAGAGGCACACCTTCTTCAAGTCTTCCAGCTTTTGGGTCCTCATCTTCCGCAAGCATCTTCCGATAATTAGGGAACTCTAGTGTATTTTAGTCCCGCTAAGACATTCTTTCACTAGTTATTTTTCAACAAGTTGTATAGAGGCCATTAAAGATGAATATTGTGAGTGAAATGGTCTAAGGTTAGTTCAAAATTCCACAATGCTCACCCGACCGCAGTTTTCCAATACACTTTCAATTGATCTCTTCGATTGCTTATTGGGTGTAAAGTACTTACAAGTAAACAAATTTCGGCATGCGCTCGCCATGTTTCCACGAATGGTGCTGTGCCACGTGCTCCGGAAAATAAAATCCGTTGCTGCTGCCGCTGCTGTTGATGGACTTTAGTTGTTGCATAAATACATGGCGGGCAATGCACAGCTTCAACACAGTTTTTTTTTTCACGCTGTGGCAAGTGCTGATGTGCAACGTGCGTGAATACATACAAATATTTGTGTGTTGTTTATGTAATGCATGCCAAATGTTTGTGTGTACGTGCGCTGCCTGTCGACTCCTTTAACTGGCGATGCGTATATCCATTGCATGAAACGACCATGAAACGGTTGAAATGGAATAAAAGTTAAATTATGACCATGATTTTAATGAAAGTGCAGCTAATGCAATTGCAAAACACGCACACGCGCACTCCAAGTGCTTGCGCGCACAGACGCCGCTATTTAAGTGAGCGTGTATTGGTATTGGTGCGCGTGAAAAATGGTAATGCAATTCCAAATGCATTCAAATTTATAATGTTGGCTAATTTAACATTTATTTGCCGCGCGGCAAGTGTAAATTAACACGTGTGGCATGTACGCACTTAAATATTATGTGCGACCGTATAATAACTTGCCACATGCAAACACATAGCTGCAAATGCGCACAGCGCGACAAGTACCGTTGGTGTTAGTGCTGTGTGTGTGTACCTGAGAGCGCATTGGTGGCAATCAGCTCGTCGTATGTGTGCTTGTGCACATGTTGCATAATACCTTGTCGCTTGCGCTGCTTATTTAAAGCCACACAGATTTGCATAATTTAAACGCCACTGCAAAATTATTTTCTCAATTAAAAATAGCCTTTCCAATTTGCAGTTAATTACTAAGTGTTGTACGCATTATGTGCAACAATTTTGATTGAACAAAATAATCGGCTTTTTGGCGCAAACGCAAATCAAGTCACGAAATTCCATGTTTTTTTCGTTGCTATTGGCGACAAGACCTTAAGTTTTGTTCTATAATGCGATTTCATCGACACTCTGACTGTTTGGTGGTACTGAGGAAATTTTGAAGAGCGCCATCTGGCGTAAATAAGAAATTTCGGAACCAGTTTTTGAGCTAGGAAATATAACGTAGTTCCCGTAATAGAACATTGACGGACATATGATTTTGTGGTGATGGCCATTGAATTATTTTAAACACCTAAACATATCAGTACGTAAAATATTAAAGTTACCAGCAGTGAAAGGGAAGGTTGAGTATTTGGACTGGTGTTTAGATGCCAAATATGCATATTCTAAGTTAGGTGACAGTAAAAAGCTTGTAGTAAAAAGATACTCCCTGTTTTTTGAGCTACCAATGAAGAAATGGGACCAAACAATCCAGAAACTACAGTGAAGTTAAAAATTAAATGAAAGATTAAGTCTGACCTCATTAGATATTAAAAAATCGTTGAAAGTACTGTTTGTGAGGCGAGTTAGTCAGGGCTCCGCCATAAGAACCGTTTGTCCTTTTGTAGAGTTTAACTTACCTTGCATTTGCATTACGCGAAAAAATATACAAAGCTGTTGGTCAATTGTATATTGAAGTAATATGAAGAACCAATAGGCAGACATTGGGTAAACTGGATTCAATTTACTAGTTAAAATGTTTTCAATGGAGAAAGCGGTATAGAATTGTTATGTCGCACAAGTTAAGAGAAAAGTATGTATAAACGAATATAATTTCCAACTCGAAAGAAACTACACCCAGAAACCTCTGTTGACACTATTTTCGCTTTGAACATTAAATCTTTATCAAAATGTAATTTTTATTAATCCGCTGAGAATTGCATGCAAATATCATCCACCAAGCGAATATGTGCTGCCTAAAGGTATGCTTTAAAAATTGATATTGAATTTTTATAATACAAAAAAGTGATATTTCTCTGAATTCGCACGCGTAACATATTAGGGCTTACAAAATAATGCCGACTTTAACATAAACTCTTAGAAACATTTCATTCACCAAAAGTGGAAAATAGTTTCCATAAGGAGGTACGAAAAGTTGGTATTTAGTGCCGCTTTGTGGGTCAATCGCACAAAAGCACAACGTACATTGACTTTAAGTGACAAGAAATGATAAAATATGTGTATTTTCAAAAAAAAGGGTCTAAGGTTTATGCCCCGGGGATTAAAATGGGAGCAGCCAGACTAATGTGTTTACGAAAAATGTCAACAAATGCCAATAGATAGAGGAAAATTCCGCAATGTTGTATATATAAATATATATATATATATATATATATATATATATATAATGGAAAGCACAGGCAACGAATAGGCATGCAAACCATTAAATTAATTTTTTTCTCCCACAAACAAATAAACAACAAAGTGTGGCTAACAATAACAACTACAGAGTTTAGAAAATAGAAAGATGCTGGAAGCAAAAATGGTAAACAGGCTAAGAAAAGATTGAATAGTGATAAAAAAAAAACACAACCGCAGTGCTGGCAGTGACCGAATTTGGTTGCGAAGCGACAGGCTGTTTGGCAGAATGGCAACTCTACAAACCGCAAAGTGCGGAAAAGAGAGTGAAGGCAGCGGACAAGATGGCTAAAAACAAACAAACAAATTGATATCCACCATATATAATATGTAGTACTATAGAAAATATTTATATTTTTATAATTTTCAATTGATAATACGAAACCTTGCGCCTGAATTAAGTTCAATAAAATTATAGTCTAGAGTAGAAAGTAAAAATATATATATAATTTCATGTCTAAATTTTTTTTATTCTTTCATGAAATCATATAGTTAGTATATTATTGGAAAAATTCGAAACCTTTAATTTTTATACTACTATATAAAATACTTTGGTGTCAGCATATATAATACTACTCTTGCACTACTGTGTCATGTTGTTTAGTTGTTCAAGGCAATGGCGATAAATAAGAAAATAAATAGCGTGAATGATATTTCCCATGGCGGCATTGATTTTCAGTGACCTTATTTTTTGCCAAAATTCTTTCCCTTATGCTGTGCCAAATAAAATGGCTCCATTGGGAGACGTTTCAATTACGAAGCCATTTTTTAGTGGAATTATAAGACTCGAAAAAAGGTTGATAAATATATACAAACTATATTTTCATAAAAAAAAAGCTTTAATTTTGAATACAGCGAAATATTTTTGAGTTGGAAATACACATATAGAATTTAGATGCACTGTGAAACAAGTTATTGCAACTATGAAGAAGTCAAGAACCACTAAACTTCTTAGATTCCTATACATTTAATATTTGCCTTACAATTCGAAAGTGAAAAAATAAGTTATTTTCGGTCACTTTGTGACCAAAAAGCATACTATTATTTTCACTGAAAATAAAATTCAATTATATACAGCAAAGCAATTAAAATCCAACACATATACGACCTAGCGACCCAAAGTAGGCGCTTACTTTGAGTAATATATGTATGTATTGGTAATAGATGTCTAGAACAAAAAATATTGTTCAAAGTGTCGCCACAACAACTGCAATAACAAAAATTAAGAAAAAAGCCCTAAATGACAGCTTTAGTAGCATATTTATGGGCGCAGAAAACGGAAATGACCAAAAAGACGATAGAAAGCTAAATGAATGGCAAATAAAGGTTCGATTTATGTGCCGTAGGGTTTAGAAATTTATTGCCGACTGATAAAAACAACGGACATAAGTACAGCAGTTAGAAAATGAAAAAAAAATTATAGGTAAAACTAGCAAATGATATTAAAAAGTCAAACCGATACGACGGCAGCAAATGAAGCCTAGCAACTCGCGGCGTTTAATTGAAAGTGTAGCAAGTAGAAAAACACAATAAAGGGATGGCATAATTGCCGTAAGCAAGTGCCCATCTTAAAGTTTTTAGATTTGGTTAATGTGATTTAGGTCAGGCCGTAGCGTAAAGCATTTCAGACAGAAATGATCAGAAATGATTAATTGAGTTAGAGGAGTAACTAAAACTGGCGCAAGGGTTATTGATTGCCAGCAGACAGCAATTACTTGAGGCAAGGCGTATTGAGAAAGAGTAGCTTGACTAAGTGGCAAAACAGTTTGTTATGAACCAAAATTGAGCGCATGAAATATTCCCTAAATTTTTTGCTAAAGTCTTTTTTATGTGGTGGTTTGGTTGTAAGCGCAACTTTAGAACTTTGAAACATTATTGTGAACTATTGATTTTATCCCCAAACTAACCGTAAGGAACCTAGTAGTGAGTCAAAGTATTTCGCAGAGTTGAATGTAATTGTAATTTTTTTTAAATATGCCTTATTTGTAGGTTGTATCTACTTAACCAGATAAACTCTCATTGACTGAAGCATAATTTAAGGCGTTTCAGATTTAATGCTCATTTGCTAAATAATAGAAATCGGTAGTTTTTAAATGAATCAAAGTTCCGCAGCCCAGTAGAAAGATAAGCTGTGTACAAATATATATTTGTTTTCATCAATTTAAATTCTGATAAAATCTGATTCTTCTGATATTTCAATGAGATATAACTGAAACTCTCGTGAGAAGAAATTATCAGACATAGACCTAGAGAAAAGTATAGTACCTATATAGTAGTATAGTTAAAAGTATAGTACTAGTACTAGTGTTTCTTTTAACACTCATTGCATGAAGTATAGTTTTCGGCGCATCCGTCAAATCTGCAATTCTCAACCGGATTATAAAATGGCTATATTTTTATATATCAATATATTATGATGGTTGAGCTGAAGAATGAAAACTCTTTCAAGTAATATATAAACTGGATTTCCAAATAACTGTTATCCGTTATGCGTCATAATATGTCTTTAAAATCCCTTAAAAATTTTTAGGATGGCAAGATAGTATATCAATGATGGTTACCAAAAAAGCGATGAATCTCCCAGCAGCATTGGAATACAAACTAAGCTATCAAATTTTCCTCGAACTGCCAAGAATTTTAATTCTTTACTTATTTTCATAGCAATGTCATATCTCTGCTCTTCATTTAGTGTTTTATAACTAAGTATATGTGATAACTGTTTTATTAATGCTGCCAGTTCCTCCAATTCTTCATTCTGACCGCATATTGTCTTACACACTATTTGTTCATTTCATGAAACACATGTAAATGTTTGAAAAATGCAAATGCAATTAGCGCATTATTTACATAATAAGCTTATTAACACAAACATTATGCTCACTACTCAGTAGCCGTGCTTCGTTCAACGGCGCGTTGGTAAGCGGGTACGCGCGGTGAGAAATTTTTTTGTGTATATTCTATGAGGTCTAATAATGAGTTTAATTAAGGGAATGGTGTTGTTTGCGAGCATGTGAAATAGTTGAAATTCAGATATTAAAGAGTGAAAGTTGCTATTCGGGATGTTGTAAGCTGCGAAAGAAGAAATTTTGAAAGTTCATTTTTCTATAGAAATATTTTTTTTTAGTAATTTTGGTAACTTTTTTGGTAATTTTTTTTTTTAGTAATCAGAGTAAAGTTCGTAGGAAAATTTTTCGGTTCAAACAAACGGTTTAAACAAAGAGGTAGCCAGATACACCATCTACCCAGATACGAGCATCTCTTAGCATTGGAATATTGCAAAATTCTCCACTCAACTTGTTATACACTCAATTGTGAATACCCCCAACATTGTTAGTTAGCATTCACATAGAAATCTGCATATAAGTGCATATTTAGTGTATGTACATATAGTGTTTGCGCACACATTTCCACATCCATTTAATTTCAGACGTTTTAAAATTTAATGCGTTTACCACTAAGCAAGGCTCGCTTAAGCGCGCGTAAGCAAAGGATACAAATGTGCCGGCAAATGGCAAGCGACAAAGGTAACCGTTACAAAGTACACCGACAATTGCTGACAGCCCAAACATGTGCGCCACCACTTCCGTTGACGACGCGGCCATCCGCAAAGGAAAAAGGAAGCAAGAGCTACGGCGCAAGAGCAGCGGAATGGCAGGGCGCCAAAAGGCGTGTTTACAACAAGACTGGTCGAGGAAGTCAAAAGCTGGTTCTCAGCCATACTAAAAAAATGAGCGAACACTGTAATTACCGTTACATATGTATGTAGAAAAAAAGTCACAATCACATGTGAGTATGAGTGTGTCTTCTGCTTAGCACTCGCCGCTGATGTTACGCAAAAATGTTGCTGGAAAATGTTGCAAAAATTTTTTTGTGTTTTGTATATTTTTTTTTGTTTTTTACTGCTACTTTGCTGTTTTTATGTGGCATAGCTTTTACTTTCGCTTGCATTTGCTGTCATTTAGCTGTGTATTATTTCTGTTTTTATTGTTTAATTCAGCATGCATGGGATTGCTTTTTGGTTTTTTCTGCATTTTCTGAGCGCGCTGGCAATTGTTCTTGTTTCGCAGAAATATTTTGCAACTTAATTAAACTTAAATGGCGTAGAATGAGCTTTTATAAACATAGAATATATGCATATAAATAGAGATATGTGAAATTGTGTTGCACGTAAGCGTTTAATTTTTGATATTAGATGAACGATATTTGAGAACCGACTGAGGTAATACCTACGATACCTGCGATGCTAAGAGAGCCCACCTTCTCATAGAAAATAAAATTATTGCAGCACCTGATATAAAGTTTACGATTCTAATTATTTCGTATTGTTTTGAGTAGAGTTTTATAAGCTTGTCTTGAAGCTGGTTTTTTATCTTATATATATAGCAGACTCCACACCGAAATTGGAAATTATATATAATGGCTGTTTTATGACTTCTCTTTCCAAACGAACTTAGCGTTTTTGTTTCTCAGAGAAATTCTCTGCGCCCCTTTAATGAAGGAGATTTTGATTTTTTATTAAAACGTTTCAGATTTTTCCAATATTATAGGAGTCGTGAATATACAGTATTATTTTGATGAAATAGCGCAATCCAGAGACCTTTCGGACCCCGTCATCTCATCTACAAGCTCAAGGGTCTTTAAAACGGTATAGAGAATGAAGATCCAACATGAAAATCAGTAGGCTCCAAAAATTTAAATAGGTTGTCTGAACTTCAGAAAATTATTGACGAATTAAAGTAATACATTTTTGCAATAGAGAAGAAGAGATTAAATACAATTTTATTGTCGAAATATTCGAAATTCCGCTAAAATCAAGCCCCTTAGATTGTTTACCAAAATCTATGTTTTATTTAGGGTTTATTTATAGGTTAAAACTGAAAAGTATGAGTTTGAAATGAAATAGGTTAAAGAAGTAAGGTTTTAGAAGCCGAGGAATTTATTTTCTTGGGTTTATTTCCTTGGCATAAAAAAAGTGAAGCCAAAGGAGCCCACAAAGACTATTCACTTCTTGTATTGCTTCATAAGTTCAAAGTACGAATGATCTTTCACTATACTTTCACTATACTTTCTCAAGAAAATCTTATTTATCTAACCTATACTATCGATCTAACCTATTTCAAAGTACAAAAGGCAGCCAGCTATGGTGTAGCCTTTGGGGGGTACGATTATGATACGAAGGTACTATTCTAGTTATCAATTAACAAAAAAAATAATTGTTTTTTACTAAAAGTGGTCGGTTGTTGTGAACCACCGACTTTATTTTTGTCTTTGAAAAACGTCTCGTGGCATGCGTCAGCCTTATGGCAGCGATTTAAAGCTTGAATCCTCCGTTGGTATCCGTATCCGATCCTCCGTTTTCAAGATATTCAATGGTTATCACCCGAGAAACAAGTTGACATGCTCAAATTTTCGAGAAATCTTTGAAGGTATAAGTGGTTCATGGACTTAGTTCAGTTCATTTGCAATTACTCCAGTCAGGAATAATTTAATATTCTGGAATAGTGCCCAAGAAAACTATTTCTCTCTTTCTCTCTACCACTATACCCCTTAAGCTAAGTTGAAGGTAAGTTATATAGTCCATAATCAGAACTTACAGGTGTGTTGGGTACACCTAAGCAAATTTCAATAAACATGTTTGTATTTTAAAATATCACCACTTACATAAACAATAAAAACTGGCTTAGAAAACAAGAGCACAACAGTTAGAAGAGCAACTCTACTTGTCATTTTACTACTATTATTTTACTATTTCATTTCACTTTTATATGCCTCATATTTCCGCTTCTCATCTTTTGATGAGCTCGTCACAAAATGGCTGCTGTCGGCGTTCATGGTTTCGACGTTCCTTTTTCGCGCTCTCAACCGTACGAAACACAGTTATGGATACTCATGTGTAAGCCAACAATTGCTTACATGATGCTTCTTCTGTGAGCGTGTGTATGTGTGTGCTTTTATTTGTTTATATTTGTATATAAATACATAAGTAGGTCAAATTGAAGCGCTTGCTACCGACTGTAGACGATTTCTCGTGAACCATTTTTTGTTGTTGTACTATGCTGATTAACTTTTTTTGTTGTGCAGGTTTCAATTTGTAGGTGGGTAGGTGAAGTGCTTTGCTGTCAGTGAGGGTGTTGTGTGCGCGCTGTGTAATTGCCTGTGTGTGTGTGTTTGTGTGTGTGTGTGGGTTAAGTAGGCAAATAAATTTTTACAATCTTACGTTGTTGGCCATTATGCATGCATATGAGTTGATGGTATTTTGGTTTTGTGAAAACATTTTCTGCACTGGCTTTTTAATGCAGATTATAATATACGAAGGTATTCCTTAGTATTATTAAAAATTTATCGTGTGTAATGTTCAGTGGTAGGTTCTCTTTCTCGAGTTAATTTTGAAATGTAAGCAAAGTCAAGTTAACTGAGCGGAGCATAGCGTAGCATTACACAGACTGTATATATATTTTATATTACTCTGAGGTTTTGGTAAATTATTGTCCTTCAGAAAAGTCTTACTATCTAGCTCTGAGGTTAGAAGTTTAAATATTCCTGTATAGTATTGAATCAGTAAATATTTTTTTTTTGGTTAAGATCACTTTCTTTTAGGTTAATTGATTCGTTCAAGAGCTCACTGGAGCACTACTATTGGAAATTGATATTTACAAGACAATTTAATCAACTCGACTATCAATCTTATTCAACTCAAGTTATTATATAAGAGCAGCACGATATTAGTGAAATGCATTTCAAAAATTGTTCAAACATAATTATGTGATTATGAATTATATAAAATAAATTAAATATCTGCCTAAGAGGCATAGTTTTAGGCGTTTTAGAGAGTGTAGTGGTAATATAAATTTTCTTTTTTGTTGTGAGCAGGATTCTGACAACCAGAAATCATAAATACTCTCACTCTCAAGTTGTATTTGGAAGTTTTTATTTTAAAGTAAAGAGAAATAGTTTTACAAAAATTTTAAACTCTGTTCGAGGGAGCGTAGAGATGTTTAGGTCAAATCATTTGTTAGGAAATATGAAATACTGCTCACATATTGAATGAGCAGGTCAGTGTTACTGACACACGCAGCCCAACCTTTAGACAACATTGCCAGAAGCATAGTTTTAGGTAATTTGTTTTTAAACATCTCCATTTCATTAATGTGGCAGGCAGAAATTTACAATTTTAGACTGATTTTCAGGCTGATCTATTTTGTGGACCGCAAGTTTGCTAGAAGCATAATTTTGTTTAGGCGTTTCTAATTTCTCTACGATCATCTTTTTTTCATACCTCACCGTTACTAGAATATAGTAGTAAATAAAACAGTTTTCATAGAGTTTTTCTAAAAGCTGAGCTTTCTGAAATTGTACTGAGTGAGTGAGATCATATATTTCTGTGTTTGTATCGAGCTACTATTGTTAGACGTATATGTATATACTCACAAAAATATTTCATAAATTTTTCATTCATGTAAGCGTAGAATTCTAAAATTCTCAACCAGTTTCAAAAAAGTGACACACTTTGTTGATAATTATATTAAGAGGAAGTTTCTAAAAAACCATTAATATCATAACCTACTGCCTGTTTTTCCATATAATAAAATTAGAAAACATATAAATAATCCAATTTTGCCCCTCTTAAATTCTACATATACCATTTTACGCTTTAAGTGCACTTTAAGTGTTCAAATTATCATTCTTAAATTTTTTAATTAAATTAATAAAAATGTCTGCTGTGCTTGCAAACGTTTAGCTCTCTAGTTAAAAGCCTCCACCCACTCGAGCTGTCTGTATGCGCAGCGGTAGAAATATGAAATTCAAGTTAGGCAAAGTGAAAATAAGCAATTCTTGTCTACTAAGCTGCTGCATACAGTGCAAAGAGCAATTAAGATAATCGTTAATGGAAATGTTGCATATTAATTTGTATAAAACATTTGCAACTACTTGCGAGAAGTGCAATAATAATGAAGCAAATGCTGATATGGCAAATTTTCATAACGGTTTAGCAAAATTTTAGTGCACGCAAATGAAGTCAAAGGCGCTTTGAAGTTGCTTTTGTTGTTTTTTCTCCAAAAAAACCGTCAATGCGCTCACATTTCAGATAGAGAGTTGTACATACACACACACACACACACACACATATGTCTGTATACATGTCGATGTGTTTGTGTGTTAATGTATGAAATGTCAGACTAGGGAAACTCAAAATTCCACGCTTCATGAAAGCTCATTTGAAATTTAACTCTGCGCTTGCTTATATAAGTTCATATGTTTAAAAAAACGAAAGCGCCGCGCGTGTTTGGGCGCACGTTAAGCGCTCAAATTAGAAGTGTGCGAAAGAGGAAAGCGGAAAAAACCTAATTAAAATGTTGAAATTTCACGACAGTGTATGTGTGTGTGTGTGTGTATATGTGTGTGTGCTTCATTAATATCATGTTTTATGCTCGCTCAATTCTTTCAAATGCGTATTTTAATATCATTTCATACTTTGTTGTTTCATCTTCTGTCGTCTCCCCCAACCTTCTACTGTTTCTTTCGTTAAACTCATTTTGAGAATTGTGATCCATTAAATTAACTACTTACATAATGGCAATTATCCCTCTCTACGAAGCCTACATATGTGCGCGTGTGTGCATAAGCGAGCACTTAAGTCTTTGCGCCGAAAAGTAGACAACATTAAATGAGTTGGCGTCTACTTTTCATGCAGCTGCACGAAGCAAAAAAAAAAGGAATTAAATGGCGAAATGGAAAAAACTTTTCAAATGCCTGCATGATAACAAATATATAGACATTCCACTTGTAGGAAATTTCGTAAGATTAAATTCTTACACACTTAACCAATCGAACAGTCAGCCAAACTGGCAGTATAACGTCTAACGTTTCCAGTTAATTCTTTAAATAATGCTCCAATTATCAGCAGAAGTACATGCTTTATTCTTTTATTCTTCTATTGTTCTTGTTTTTTTTATGTATTTCGGCAAAATTGTGTTTGAAATATTTCGCATTTATGTCTTGTACGTGCGCGAGTTCAATTACTTCAAAACAGGAAGGCAATTTCTGATTATTCACCGAATTTGTAAGGCTAGTATATTGGGTTGTGAGTTGCGGTATTTGGTAGAAGATACAGTAAGTGTTGTTTACTTAAGAAAATGTTGGCTTGAAAGACCAAAAAGTCTCTATTTTGATATATTTCAATCATTAATGCACCCAGCGACATCTAATGGTTAAATTTTTGCAAGTAGTTGAGATCTTCCAATAATATAATCTACATTGAAATACAAATACAGTTTCGGCCAATTACTTGACACCAGCGCCATCTAACATTTGCCATTTTTATTATAAAATAATAGCTCTTCTGGACACATCCGTAGAACACTGCGCATGTTTTGCATGACACCTTTAATTTAATACTGCATATTTCTTCAGCCGAATAGTGAGCTAATCGATTAATGCAGGTTAGTCAGTTGTGCTGGTAACTAAGCCGTGCTGACTTACCGAGAAGGCAAGCATCATATTCACATATCTATGGATTCGGTCTTAATGTATTAGCTGGAGGTAAACTTTTTTGAAAGGGATGGTAACTTTTCAAAATTGCTAGACATTGGACTTGGACTTGAAATCGGAGGAAAGATCTATAATTTAATATGAACTGCGATCCACCTATCTCCTTTTAAGCTTATTGGATTTCGTTTTATAAACCCGCCTAGCTAGCTAGACCTCTGTTGTCGCTAAATATCTTTGGCTTAGGGCGCAGACTATTTAACATCATCAGCTCTAGTTGAGTATACTAATTATGACACCTCAAAATCAGTAGGCTTCTCCTCGCGTTGGAAGTAAGCTATCGGATCGGCTTGTCATTTCGGCTTTACTTTCGGATTATCTTTATAAATCTGAACTCTTAAATTATTCGTGAAACTCTGACTCAATAAAATTGATATTCATTGTCTCGAACTTATATACTTATATATTTGTAGAAATCAGACATCTGATATTCTTAGTATTATTACTATAAAATGATGCAAGACCAAAATATTCTGAAATTTTCTTCAGAAAAATAATACAAAATCCTTCATGTGGACACTTAACGTTTATCTCTCTCTAATCAAAGGGTCGGTCCTCACCGGTTGTAGCGCACCGGCAAGCGAAAGAATATAATTGTCACGATTCTGTTACTGGCAGTCGAAGAAAAGCGGCGAATCGGCGAAAATCGGTTTGATTGTAAAACTCTAATCGGTGGAAAAATCGTGCAGCAATTAACAGTTATTTATTATGTCTGGCACTTAGGTGTGCCTGTGTCTTGAATTCCGTGCGGATCGCGTCGACGACGCCATTGGAAATGTTGCACTTGAGGGTATCGACTGCACAGAAAGTTGCACACACTGCCAGACACAGCACCACGGTAAAGGCCCTCTGCCAATGCCACTAGCAGCTATAAACGCATTGGAATTTTTTCGGGCACAAAGCAATGAGTTTTTATATATTTGATATGCGCTGGAAAATTAGAAGCGAACAAAGTAGGAAAGTATGAGCATAATGAAAAAAGTGTCATTTTCACCTTTCACATTTTTGTCTGAATCCGATAAGCAGCAACGCCGACGTGACAACGCAACACACATACACAACGCAAATGAAGCAACATAACGGTTATATAATAATCAAGAGGTGTGTGTGTGCGTGTAAGCATGTAGCGACAGCGCCGCGCAGAATGTCAAGCGCGCAAAAAAGGAGCGAAAGCGTGAAAAGGGAATCCAAATGCAGCACTGGCTGGCAAAAGAAGTGGCGTTAGAAGAAAGAGTTTAGCGAAAAATGCGACAGCGTGCCGCCGGTGATTGTCAGACAAAAAAAAAAAAATACAAAAACAACTGTGTAAATGACTTTGAGTTGACGTTTGACTTGCCATTATTACGACTTCTTATCTGCAAATGCTATTTGGCTAAATATGGAAATACGCTCACACATACAACTATGTAGGCGTGTGTGTGTGTGCGTGTGCTTTCCGCGTCGCTATAATAATATTTCGTGGCATAATCGCAATACAACTGAAAGCTGTTGCTTAATTCCACACACACTTTTCCCATATAATTACTTTTTGTGCGCCATTTTTTGTGCGATTTTCCGCTGAAAAGTATCCTCATTAAAATTCTGAGCGAGAAGCTTGCAGAAACTTTCAACCTTTTGATTGCATGAAGAAATTGAAAATGCGCGTGCAACAATTTTAAAGGAAATGCAACTGAAAAACTATAATAAAATATACAATTGCATTGGCGATACCGTTATAAAGGCGCATAAGCTGCTACTAGCAAAATTTCAACAAGAATGAAAGCATGCAATGTAACGGGATACGAGCGTCTTTGCCGTTGAATGGGCTTGGTGCGGTGCGGTCCGGTTTGTGGCGGATTATTTTGCAGCAAATGTTGTATTTTCTGGTTAGACTTTTGCATTTTTAAGCGATACGACGTTGACAGACACAATAATACACACATATCTGCAGTAAATCGTTAAGCGCTCAAAGGTGTTGCAATATTTCCCAGTAAGCGTTTAGTCTCCAACAAAGAATTGTATGGTCGCTCACCATTTTCACAAAGATTCAGGTGATGTAATTCAAAAGCTTTGGCAGCTTTAACAGATATTTTTCAGTATTAGTTATTCGGTAGTTGCAATCAGTCTCCAGTCTCCAGCCCCCAGTCGATTTCGGTTACCCTAGTTGGACTCCAGCTTACTTTCAAATTGCTGATAATTCAGTTATCTTTCGATCCACAAAATTGAATATTGAACTGTTGTTTTTTTTTTTTGTTGTTATCTAATCTCTCGGAGACCTATTTAAGACCAGTCAGTACTTAATTTTTAACTAGCAACTTTTATCCAATCTTCAAGTTATCGAGAATTCAATGGCATGCGGCCTCTAACGAGTTCACTTAAAGGCTCTACGTTCAAATTACGCTTGGATTCTAACCGGTCATTGACTTATTTCAAGTCCTAATTCAAATAATTACTATTTTGTTTTTACTTGTTGTTGTTTTAAAGGCAAAAACAGGCAACAAGCAAAGGCAAGAAATATAAAGGATTTTTGTCAAGTTGGCAGTCCTTCCTCGTGTAAAATTTCGGTCGATAATTCCATTCTAGTTTCGTAGACCAGACCATCTTAGGAACTGGTTAATTTTTAGTCTTTTTACTCTAATCCTCTAGTTCTCCTTTTGCTTCAGTTCTTTATACATGCCATCTTAGTCGGTCTATAGACTTTTCAAGAACACTCCTATTCGCACTTCAGTTTATCTACAAATTGTGGACAGTCTGGTTCATTTGTGACAATATTCTGCAATTTTTATTTTAACTTCAGTGGTATTTTTATGCCACTTTACCGTTAGTTTATAGCCTGTTTTTGGGCTGCGGTCGAAACTCCTATAAAATTTGTTTATGCAGATCATTCATATCAATTCGTCGCTGGTTGTTCTTTCATTATGCCGTTCGCCTTAATACTGCCCTAGGCAGTTTGCTCAAAGCCCATCTTTAGTTTACTAGTTCCCTGATTCAAAATTACACTCTTTAGCTAGTAGTAAGTTTCAAGTGTGATTCGACCACTTTTCCATTCGGAATTCTGGTGCTCATAGTGGAGTTTAAGCCTGATGGTTTGCTGGGCACAACTTGGCCCGACAGAAACTCATTTCAAAGAATGTGAAAATGTCCTGCTGTTCGTTATTATCGCTATTGCATAAATTTTATCGTTATAACGGTAAATTTTCCGCTATTCCAACGAAGCAATGTCAATGCACCGGGTACCGAGGAAGTGCAGTTTATAAAAGAAAATAATTTGTAACACACACAGCGCGAGGCCAAAGCGGAAAGGGGCTGCACACATAATGGGCATAACGGATAGTTGTAGAAATTAAATGGGACTCTTCGAGCATTTCTTGCTTTTATTATTCGACTTTTTTGTATAGCGATTTCTTTTCTTCACAATCGCCGCGAATTGCAATAGTTTCGCATTTTTATTTATTTTGCCGCGCTGCAGCTAGCTGTTTCAACTGCCAAGTGTCCGTCTGGCATCTGCTGCCAGCACAGCGAGTGGCTGGTCGCATTTGCTAGTTGTTTGCCACTTTGCTATGCCACGGCGGTTTTCAAGTGCACCACAAGTGAGCTGTATATTGAGAGCCGTGCAATTTGTTGGGCGCGCAGCCGACTGGCGGCCGGTGTTGCGGTTGGCGTTAGCCTTTTCTTAGTGGCGCTCCGGCTGTGTGGCTGTAGCAGCTGGTCTGCGAAGTTGCCACAATTGTGTTTGTGTTTGTGTGTATTTGTATTTTATGTGTTTGAAATAAACTACGGTTAGGTGTGCGCTTGCTATGTTGCACTATATGTACTTACAGTTAGATAAGGTGAAGATTGCTCCAAGTTTGGAATTTTATTTTATTTACTTCCATTTTGTTGCAATTACTTATTGATATTGTGGTTCTCTCTTAATTAAAATGCATGTAAATATATATTTTGTTTTATGTGCTATTATTCAGGGTATGACTGCTGGTGAATTGTCTGCGCGTCTGTAAGATATATAGTGATTAGGCTCAGTGGCAAAAGACTTAGCGGTATAGAGATATAACAACGAAACGACAGCTAATAGTCAGTGTACTTTAATATAACAAATAAATAACTTATGTTTTCAGTGCCCTTAAGTTTACCAATGGCTTTTCACGGAACAGCAACGAAATGTTGCCTACATTTAGGATGATGTTATTAAATAGGTGATCTTAGACGATATTCAGGCATAATTATTATTGACTGGTGCTTTAAGTTTCATATTCAGACTTAGCTTCAGAATAAGTGCAAGTCATATACCATAATATAAAGAGCGCTCAATATTACAATTTCTTTTAGATATAAAAATACATTATTACTAGCTGGCTTAGCGAAATTGATTCCTCATAGCAGCATGATTTACACAAACGAAATAGTAGCCACCATATATGGTGCTATAAGTCCTGTATGGGTCCTAAAGGTATGCTAGAAAAGCATAGCATATTTCTAGATTTGAATATTCTGATCAGCAGCAAACTCTAAACGCTACTTCAAATCAGGAGGGAGGGAAAAGTATAGAGTTTCTGGAGATGTAGTCCGGAAGAAGCATAATGGCTTTTGAAATTGTGTTTGACATTGACTAGGAGCTTTAGCTTTAGCTTGTATCCAATGGTACAATGTCAATATATTGGGAGATAAAATTTGAATAAGTTGTAACTCGAGGAGTAATATTTAGAGGTGAGTTAGGTGGTTAGTTAGGTTAGGAGTAATATTTAGAGAAAAAAAAAACTGTTTGTGTGAAAAGAGTTAACTATACAGATTTCAGTGGCTTGAGTTTCTCGACCCATAATAAATCCTTAATCCTCCATTTCAAATGCATAAGTTCAAAAACCGCCTAAAGTTTACACATACAAAATCGGAAATCCCATCTATAATGAATAGATTTACCAATCAGGCAGTTAATCACTTCCGCAAACACTAGCAGCCCAATCAAACAAATAAAAGAATGACCACACAGGCAATCACAATTTTGACTCCACAACTTACAGCGTATTCCACAATTCCTTTTTGTGAAGAAGCCAACTAACTAATCCAAACAAATTAGTTTTCATCAACACAAATCACGGTTATTAGGCAAAACCCGGTCACAAAATTGCGTACGCTCTAATAAATAGCCAAAGTAGGGCGATAGAGCACGCTTCAAAAAAAAAAAAAACTGTAGAAAGGTTGAGTAGAAAAATTGCATGCCACATCCATTATAACATTAATAGAGGTTGACAAATAGTGTAAAAAACTCACGTCTAATCACACCGGAAATAATTTCATAATACAAATTCGCTACGTGTCACACTTTCCCTCACAATTCACACGCACATACGCACACACGAATGTTGTGTCAATGAAACTCCAAAACTTCAATCAACTGCTGCTGGTTGGGTTGAATGAACTGCGCGTTTCAAAATGTTGCTGTGTTACACTAAAACATTACGATTTATTGCCAGCAAACAGCAGTTGCTTAAAATTGTGTAAAAAGAAAATTAGTTCAAAAAAGCTTTGAAATTACTTCGGCTGTTGCTGACCCTGTCTCCGAGGTCACCCCCAATTCTGCTTTTAGCATCAATTTCGAGACCAACTCCACCCCAAGTAGCATCAGTTCACTCACCCTCATTATGGTGACTTGCTTCTGCGGCTACCGGTTTGATTTCACTGTCCACACTGTTGCTTCTATCCTCAACTTTAACCACCGAAATTGTTGTAATTTTCTTGCATTGCAACCGTTTTTGCTTTACTGCAGCGGAAATTTATGATACAAATTAAGAATATTTCGAATATATTGCTAGGAGGGGAACTTGCGATAGGAGCGAAATCAATAGTAATATATTTCGGTGGAAGTGGAAATGAAGGAAAGAACCACAGCAGCAAACAAAGTTCCATATTGGGGCAGCAGTGGGTTTTAATGAACAAATAATGTTTTAAGGTTAACTTCTGAGAAAATTTTTTCAACATCATTACACTATTCTAGATATAAGCTTCTGATATAGTATTCAAAAAATTTAATCTAATATATTTAAAACAGCAATAATAATCATCAATAATAGGAATCTTCATAAAAAATTGAGATTCCCTAATTTATCCATAGTGCGGATCCTATTAGCTCTTATATTATATAGGAAAATTACCGTCAAAATGTGCGTATTATATGCTCCTACTGAATCAGTATGGTTCTCTGTAATCTTTACTTATTGAATTTCGTAAAAAAATTTCGTTTAAAAATTTTCCGATCCAATGAAGCTTAAAACTTTTGTTTTATGGATCACGGAGATTATTTCACTTTAAGATTCTGAGCTGAAGAAGAAATTTTGAACTTTCATGATATTGGGTTCTTGAAAACAAATTGCTCGACTTAAGCTTCTACTGTCAGCTTTAAAAATATATCCTGTACCATGTATCTGCTTTATTCGATGTTATTGGAGTGTGTTTATTTTCATAAAGCTAAGGATCTTTGTTTTTTTCTTGGTAATGGTATTAAAATGAAGTCAAAGATACAACAAGTTAGTAGCCAATGTGAATGTTTTGTTAAAGATACAAAAAATTCTAGTTATTGCTTTGAAGACTTTTTCAAGTGAACTCAGATGGTGCTGCGTCTTATAAGTTGTTTTTGAGCAAAGCTCTTTGCAATAAAAGCTCCATACAAGGACAGTTAAAAGTGTAAAATCGGAGTATAAGTGAGCTTTATCTCCGGTCTCCAGTTGGAATAGCCTGATTGTTCATGAAAATTCGAAGTCTTCAGAATGCTATTTTCATATAATAAGTCCTCTGAAATATGACGGCTCAAATATGGTCTGGCACAAAGGGGATATCCGATGAAAACTTCCAAAATTTGGGACCATTGGGATCCTACTTCACACGGATGATTTGATGGCGCTTTACAATTATAGACTAGATTGTAGATTATAAGAAAGCTTAAGTCAAACCGTTACAAAGAGTGAGAGAGAGGGTGTTTCATATGTAAGGTAATCCGGTCTTCGTAATGTGCAATTCAGAATCTCATACCTAATTAAAAACTTCATGGAACTGGTTCCTGAGAGCACTTAGTTGGATCCTTGTGTCGGACCTACGTTTTGGGAAGATTTTTTTTTACAACAAATAAAGTTTTATATTTAAATTTTACTTGAAATCTCCTTTTTTTTATCGACAAGCTTAAAAGTTAAGATTGAGATTTTGGAAAATATTTACTTTATTATTTTATTGTAGTTGATCGAAGTTTATACTGAGCTTTACAGATTTAAATCCGTCTCACTAATAAGTATTCATGGTCCGGTGATAAGGGAAAGGAAAAGCGTCACCACTGTGCAGTGTCTGGCTCGATCTCTGGGTGTATTTCTGCTATAAATAATCAAAGTTTTTGTTCTAAACCTTAAAGGCCTCCCCATTTGTTAATTAATATCATAGCATCAATGCTTAAAAACAAATTCATAAGAAATAACAGTCTTAACAACCGAAAAAGCAACTATCCAACAGCACTAATTCCAATAAAACTTCAGACTCACTTTAATTGCAACAAGCACGTCACAATTACAAACAAAGCAAAGCTTATATAAGCAAATTTGTTGTGTATGTGGCAAGAGGGTGATGCTGCCTCAGCGCGTCGCTGTCTCGCCACAATTTCCTAAAAAAAAAAACAAAAAGCATTTATACATACTTAGTTAGCTCGTTGCCTTGCCGCAAACATAACTCTGAGTCGCTTCGCACTGGTGCATGTAATGTCGCGGCGCATCGCCTGCCAATGTTTGCGCTAATTTTACGGGATTTTAATTAAGCACAAGAAAAGTAGTTTTAATTTACTAAATAAGCTGAGCCGGCCGCAAAATCATATAATAAAAAGCTCAAGTTGCACTATGCTACCTACGCCCGCAAACACAACTAAATATAACTATGCACATAAATACACAACAATCTCCATACATACATACGTGTGGGGGTGTGAGGGTGTGCAATGCCAAAAGCCACCCTCATTTGTGCAACAGTGTGCCTTAAGAACAAGTGTCTGACTTTATGTGCCAGCTTGTCAGATTACCGCCAAGCCATTTCCATTTCAACCCCCCCAGCCCCTGCCACTCTTTATACACATACTTTGTATTTTTATGTGTGTAGTCTGGACCGCTTGAGGGGTTGAAATGCTACTTTATCTTATGCACACTTGCTACTGTAAATTGCTGAGTCCATTTCTCTTGCCTCTTAATATATATAACTCGGCCGCAAGTGTTGCTGGGTCACGTGTCCTGCACCGGCCGGCAAGCTTGCAGGCGGTTGGGTTGTTTGGCTGGTGGGTCAGCCGACCCGGCTGGTTAGTTTTTATGTGCCACATTTTATTGATGAACCAATTTGTATGACTGATTTAAAGGTTGCAGACGCCGAGCGAGTGCGCAAGTTGGTTACTTAGTCGCCTTCGGGTTCATCCACCCACAACGCTTGCCAACGCCAACTCCATGTTTATGACACAACTTTGCCACTTCTCATTAAACGAAAGTGAGTAAATAGTCGTAGTTTGTAGTTTGATGAGATTTGTAAAGTTTTATAGGCAAATATGTATGAAATGAAGTTTGGAATGCTTATGCACACTTGAATAATGTCGCCAACATCCGGTGTTGCAGAAGTTAGCAAAATTTCTATAGTCGCCTTATGGAATATGGGTGTGGGTACAGTGATAATGGCAAAGAATTGCAAGTGTTGCAAAACTTTCGGACGTAATGTGTTGAAAGTAATTTTCTTCTATAAAATATCTACAGAATATGTCTCAAGTATCAAGTTTATAAAAGTTGTCGAACTTTCAGCAGAAATAATGCGATATATTCTTGCATTTAATTGGTTTACGAAGAGCCAATTGCCAAAAGCCGAAATATTTCTTTGTGCCCTTATTAATTTAAAGATTAATCAAACTGTCTCAATCTAAAATTTTGTCCTCATCAGTGAAGAGATCAGGAACGTCATTAAAAGAATTTGCTTAAAAGATTTGTTTTCGGACGGATTTGGTGCCAGAAAGCTTTTAGAAACCTAGAATTTTTTTTAATAGAGCTTTTTTGAAATTTTGTGAAATGACTTACTCATATTGATCTATGAAGGGCAACTACAGGAAACCGAAAAATTCCTCTTAATATTTACATTCAAATTATGCTCTTCAAACGAAGTGATCATGAATCTCATTTTGAAAATTTGATTAAAAATTTACTTATAGCAGGTTCTAGTGCTATAAAGCTGTTAATATTTGAAAGCTTATGAAATGAAGCTTTCAAGTTGGGAGGGCCTCTTCGAGATATATTAAAGCGAAAATCCCTAATTTTTCGCTTTTCAGCTAATATATTATTAAATCTCATTCATTCAATGAAGTCTTGAACTTAGTGGAAACAAAGAAGTGATTAGAAGAGATTATTATAATGGAAGTATCCTTTTCAGGTAGCATAGTAAATATGGAGCACTTTATATATAGATATGGTCATAGCCAATATAATTAAACAAGCTTTTCTGCATGTTGAAACACAGACAAATACTGCATGACTTGGAAATGTTTGGTTTTAAAGCTAAAAGTACGATTACTACCCGAAATCTTGTGAAATTTAAGAAAAACCTTTAAAGCATGATAAGCAGCGGTGAAAATTGAAGAGTTATTTTCACAAAAATTTTAACAAATTTCACTCCATATATTTTCAAGCTTTCATTACTTAATCCCAATACGTTTTGAATGCGTAAGCTTTCACAAGCTTAAAGCTCAAGTGATTTGCTCGCAATTTGCTTACGAAATATAAAGGTTTCATTGAAGTGGAGCACTGAAAATGCATTTCGCATAATACATCTCCAACATACACGCACACACACCGTTATATTTCAGTATACGAAGAAAATTTTATATTACGCACAGCACTTCAATACACTCTAACGCAAATATAAACAGATTGCCAAATGCTGCACGACATTACATTACTTGTTTGAATTGCAATAACTTGGAGTCGTGCAAGTCTTATGGAAAAAAGAAAATCTTATTTGTTGTTGCCACATGATTGTGTGCGCATACATTTTGATATCTTTATGATATTTGTAAATAAGAAGTTGCTGCAATACTCTCAGCAAGATTTCCTCTCAAATGATTGCAGCAATTGTCGTTGCCATACATAAGTAAATAAGATTTGATTTGGGAATATTTAAAGCAAAAGGAAATGCCATAAAAGCTGATTGATGGGTAAAAGTGCATGTAATTGTATTCTCTTTGGTGTTATGTGAATTTTTTTTACGCTTTAATTTATGAAAGAATTTGGAAAATATATAATGGCAAAGCTTTTATTTTCCTATTTTCTTAAAAAGTGTTTACTTATGCGGAAATAAATATGTAATACACATTTGTTTTAAATAAATGTTATGAAATACTTATTTTGTTGAATTGAATAGTTATCGTATAATTAAGTATTTAAATATCGGAATATTATTTTAATTGTTGTATGAACCAATGATGTAAGATACTTGCTTTTTTGTTCCCCTTTCATTTGTGCTTGGAATTCTCACATGTTTTATGAACTAACCTATTGATATATGCCGAATTTTGAACTTTACACCTCTGCACTTGATTTGCCGTTTTATTCTTTATGCTCTATTTACATTCGAGAAATATAGCTGAAATTCCACATTTCTAGCACTTATTTAGTTAGAAAGAATGTTTGCCAAACGGGAGGTCGTCTGGAAAAAACAGCAACAACACTTGAACTACTACAAATCGAGTATGTCGGATGGATTTTAGTTAAACAGTTGAGCCTCTATCTCGTCGATACAGTACCGAATCATTACTTTCACTGAAGAGAAAACCATTCAACAAAACCAGCAAAAAATTTAAATGAAATCGGTAAAAACTATGCAATTAAAAAATTTGTCGAAATTTTCTTAAATTCGTTAAATATTTTTGTATATATAAGTTCGCTGAAGTTTTTTTAAAGAGTAGTTTGAGATTAGATAAATATTGCAGGCGAACAACCTTGACTCTTGAAGCAGAAAATACTTTAGATTACTTTACTTTTTATGTCAAATACGGCGAAATTCACCAAAACGTGGTGAAAATTTATCGTCTATATTGCCCTACATTGTCTACACCCTTCTGCTTCCTTCCTTCGTTAAATTTAATTCGCCACTCAGTTTTACAACATTTTTCATTTGAAAAATTCTTTGCTGATTCATAAGGGAAAACTAAGCGAGCGCTGCTCATACATAAATATATTATCATATCTAAGCAATAACAAATGTTTATATAACTGCGTGCTAATAAAATTGCAACCCCGCGTTGAATACAATTGAGTACATATGAACTAGTTTGAGAAGTAGTACTTTTTGATTGAGAGATTCATAAAGAGAACGAGGCTATTAATACGATATCATGCGAGAATTGAACCAGCAATTTTTGGTGTGAATACAGGGGCCTATTAGGATATTTGATAAATAGGAGTTGGGTATGTAATTTGAACTTCTCAAGTGTGAAGAACTAAAGATTGGAAGGCAGCATGTGTTTTTGGATCAAATTTGGAAGATTCAGTGACCAGTTGTATGTCTACAGTCATAAAACAAAAACCAGATGATATTTGGAGACTTTATAGAAAAAAATCTGGTCTCGAACTGTTTACTAAGGAACTAGTCCTTCCCGCAAACCAACTTTCTCTATATGCTGTTGCAAATACTAGACAACTGTTGTATTTACGTTAGCAAGCGTGACTTAGAGCAGCACACGTGCACTCGTCAACAGTGTTTCACTTACTCATTCACATTACTTTTTGCCACTTTTACTTTTTTGCGCTCGCCATTACGAATAGAACTAGTGTTATTATTATTGTTGCTCATTTGACTGCAACTTTTGTTTGTATGTAGAAGTGTTGTTGGTGCTGTTAAATAATTGATGAACTTCAAATGAGTTGATTTCACGTGTGGCAAATCATTAGTATGCAGCTGGCAATGTGTGTACGCCCAGCGCACGAAGTGGCCAAGCCGAGCGCGTCGCTACCAAAGGGAGCAGTGCTGTTTGGTAGTAATTTTTCTAGCAAGGGATGCTGAACACGGTACATTTGTGAGAGGCGAAAATAAATTTTATTTTATAAAGTCCAACATAGAAAAAGTAACAAATAAATTTACAACAACAAATGCATACGTTCTCATATATGTATGTGTACGTATAGGTAAGGTCGAGGTTAGTGAGTTGCAAACGGTGTAACGAAGAATAATAACGGTTAGTATGAGCTTGTTTTGTATGCTGCATGCAAAATGTAACAACATTTCATCAAAAGTGTCTGCGCTATCCGTGAATTTAACACCATTTCGATCACCATAGCCTCCAAGGAATTTAAAGCGAAAATGGATACGTCCATATGTACATATGTATACTGTATATTATTTACATAGATATGAGTGAGTGATGTCCGCATGCATGTGTGTTAAGAAAATGTGTGTATGCCCGAAATCGGTTAGTAAACATATGCTGAGGTATGTATTAAGAGCGTTGAGGGTAGAAAATAACAAATAAAAATTTTAAAATAAATAAGTTTTATGAAAACAATTAAGAAAAAAATTTAACAAATAAAAAACGGAAATTAAATAAGTTGAAAAGAAATGAAATAAACTAAAATTTATTTGAAGTAAATTAAAATTAATTCCAAATAAAATAAAGTAAAAAAAAAAAACTAAAAGAAACCAAATAAACAAAATAAAATAGAATACAATGAAATAAAATAAAATAAAATAAAATGAAGTTAAATAAAATTTAATAAAAGAAACAAAATTAATTTAAAAGAAATGAAATAAATTAAATCCTAATAAGAAATGTATTCAAATAATATGAAAAACAAAATTATTTCAATAAAAAGTAACAAAGGGGATATTAAATAATTTTTTAATATGCAGAATTTCTAAAAAAGCATTCCAAAAAATATATGTTTTTAACTCCATTTTTCAACTTCGATCGCACACATCGCCATACCTACAACTTAACAACAACAACTTACAACTTCTAATTACGCATGCAATCACCATACACTTCCGCCAACACAGCACAAATGACATTTGAATTCCTTGTAGCATTGAGACTGTGTACCGCTCTTATATGTGTTGATGGGCGTATGATTGGATCCACAGTGCGCATTGCGCCCATTTCCCTCAAGTACATTCACTCATTATCTAAGCGTCATACTTTACACACATCACACACACACACACATGGACTAATATTCGGCTTTGTCTACACTCAGCAGTGGGTACAAAATTTCAGCGTGTTTGTGTGTTTTTTGTTGTCAGTGAAGCTTTAAAAATTTATATGGCTTAATGGTATGCCATGGCTTTTTGATTGTCAAGCGACGACATTGACATTTATACGCACATGTAAGTGGTAAGTAGAGATTTTAAGGGTGTAGTTGAATCACAAGTATGGTGAGCCGAATCATTTGGTGGCAGTTGCAAGCAAATAAAGTGTGGCAATCGCAGAAAATGAGATGTAAAGAAATTAAAGTCAGTTCTATGAGCGCTCTAGATGACTAAGCATCCGAAAGGCTTTCTATGCAGTGATTTTCAATTTTATTGGCACACATGTGAAATTTGTTGTTCAATGCAACTTTAATATATCTGCAACACTTTTATAAACACAAAAGTTATAAAATCGACCATGCATTCGTATCCAGCTGGACTTTTTCATCCACTGAATCACAACTACAGACACGTTCAGCGCGAAATGGCATCAAATCAGACATAATCATTTGATTGCCTCTAGTATACATGCACATATATAGGTGCACTATGTATGCAAATATGTGTTTGTGCACACCAAATTGCACTTTGCTCGCCACAAGAACGCTTAAATGCGCATAAATCAGCCAAACAAACGAGCGTACATGCTTTGGAAATCAAAATTCACATGGCAAAATTCGCTACATAGATATGTGTATGGTTTATTCCTGTTAGCATGTGTGTGTGTTTGGTGGCTCCTGTGTGCGCATAAGCACAATTGGGCAGTTAGTGGGCTCAGGCAGGTCCGCCACACATTTGCCTTCATTTCCGTTTTGTGGTCGTTCGTGATAGAATTTTTGCTTTCTTCGTTTAGTTTCCGAAAATGGCGTCTGGAGTTTAGGCAAGTGTGCAATTGTGGGTAGATTTTCTTTATACTACTTCTGTAGGAAGTGGCGGATTTTGCTTCGGTGTTTTGGTGCTTAGCGATAGCTATTTGGGAATTACGTGTACTCAGTTTTGCCATACACTCACCATACACATTTTTGTATACAATATAAAGGGTTTCCATGCAAGGATCTTAGCAGTGTTTCATCCAGTTACACTGAGTGAAGTAATAGCTCATCCATGACAATTGTTGAAAAACTCAATTCCTTTGGTCTGTATTTTTGAGAAAGCTCTATAATGCTAGGCGTCCATGAGTTTCGTTACTACGGCTGCAGCAGTTAAGCTTACTTGAAATTGCATTTCAACATTGCATCTTAACTTCACTAAATAAATCGATTAGATGATCATAATATCGACATTTCTGAATTTATCTTCTCCGCATTCCTGCTTTTATGTTTACTACATTATTCCTGCTACCTGAAATACTTTTAGAAGTTCCGTTTGAATCTTAGAAATAACATTCAGCATAATTCCTATGATTTCTAAGTAAATTGAGCTTTCAAATGAAAACTGCAGCACTAGTAGTTAAATAAACATATATAATATTTCTTATCCTTCCAGAGAAAATGTGCACTTTAAGGCGGGTTTGAAATAAGTTCAAACTATTATTTTATATATTTTTTATTTTTATTAAAATAAGCGAAGAATTTTAATATATATATTTTAATATTTAAATAAAATTGAAATAAAACAAAAATTCTTGAAGAAAGAAAATATTTCATTTAAGTGGAATGAATAATTATCAACAAATTCCTTTCAATAAGTAATAAAACATATGTAAAAAATAAACTTAATTTAGAAAATTAAAAATTAAATTTAATTACTTCTTTATTTCTGGTTAAACTTAACGGTTCGCAGCTTTACTGAAAACATTTTGCGCCTCAGTGTAGGCAAGCATTTTGGTGAAATAATATATTTTATTTAAAAAGTTGCCTACATTTAGGCTCAAGTGGCACCCGTTTGAGGAAGGAAATTTATGAATAATTTGTGTCTCGATTTTTCTAAAAATTTCGGCTTTTTACTTTTAGAATAATCCAAGTGGTTAGTAATTCTAAAAAATGATAAACAGGCAGGAGGCAGCTCTGCCAGCTTATGAGAATTAAAAAAAAAGTATTTTTCACTGTGCTGTAACTTTCACGGCGACCCGAACTAATGACGAGTATGTTAATATTATATGCCTGAAAAAATCTCTCATATTCGTGCTCTTATTGACTCTAGGTTGCAAAACCCAAAAGCCGCTTTAAGTAACTGTACAAATTTCATCCAATCAATGTTTTACAATTTTCAACAGAATTTTCGAAATAACGCCAACTGTTGGCACTAACTAGCTTGGGTCAAATCAACGTAACTTCAGTTTGAGCTTCATTGGCTGATGCAAATAAACAACGTTGAAAATATGCACACACACATATCTAAAGTACAGCATAATACTTTCCTCATTTCATTTAGTTGAAGACTAGCTTCGTTACTTACCGATATATCTACATATGTTTTGCTACACATTTGTTTACTAATATATCCGCATGAGCTTATTTGTTAACACGTATGCAATTTATAGTGCCTTTCACCTCTTGACTTTTCTTCAATAATCGTAATTGATTGCTTTTCGCAAAATTTTTGTTTATTTGTTCTTGTTGCTTTTTACTTTTTGTAGTACGCAAAGTAAATTGAAATTGATGAGCGAAAATTGGGTGTGTTTTTGTTTCGAAATTGGGCAGAATTTGTATACGTTTTGTTGTTTAGATTTTTGAAGTGATCCTAGAAGTTTTGCACAAGTGTTTGCAAAATGCAAATGCAAATAGCTTCAAATCAGATAGACGCAAATATATGTTGCGAAAGCATTAAGTTAGAAAATGAGAAAATATTTTTATTGCATAAAGATTCAGTTATACACATTTGAAATTGCCTACTTACAGGCGTCAAAAAATAGCCTAACATCTACGTAGTTAGCGAAGACAACCACCAGAGGAATGAAGCCAATAATTATGTGATATTTGAAAGTGCTTCTAGAGAAGCAAAATTATTATACTTTTCTGAAAAGAGGAGAGAATTAGCAAGAAAATTGCCTACTTATAGGCGCCAGAATGTGGCAAAAGCCTCACAGTTAGCGAAAATAATCACCACAGAAAAAAAAATCGATAGCCATATGATATTTGACAGCTTAAATCATTATATTATTTATTAACATATTATACAAAATGTTTGAAAGCTGGTAAAGCCTGAGGCTACTTGCGCGGAAGTATTGCTAGTTTAAAAAAAAACAACAAGCCGACAATAATATTATAATTCTGACAAAAAAAGGATCCAAAATAATCTATGGAAAAATATGAAATGGTTCTAAATAAACGCAAATGAAGCCTTATAGAATTTATATCAAACTAAGGGTTTAAAGAGTTTCAAAATGATGAAAGAGTGTCGCTGAATACGGTGATAATAAAATGAATAAAATAAACATCAAATCTATAAATCACTACCTTACTTTGGTAGTCTAGAAATTTGTAAAACTTGCATATTACATACACATACGCATATACATACACACACTTTATATTGACCGGCTTTTTCAACTTCTTGTGAAAGGTCTTGAATGTAATTGAGGAATTCCATACAAATATTTTACTTTTTTCTTAATTATTATTATTATTTTTTAAATAAATGTAAATCTTAAAAATATATGTTCTCCCTAAAAGTATGCAACAACTTAAGTTGGTTCATTTTTTAATGCTTTGTGCCAGAAATTATTTACATACGACGAAATAATTTACATATGCGAGCCCAAAATAATAATGTCAAGAAAAGTATGCCATCATTCAGGTATTTGTAAGCACTTTATATGCGTTGGAGCTTTCGAACCGATTGAACTGCCAAGAAACCGGCAAACTTAGGAAAATTTCGCTGAACACACTATGGCATTAAGCTAGCATGAGGTGAAAAATAGCTTAAGAAAGCGCAAACCTTGCTCAATTCATATCTAAATCGACGCAATAAAGTAATCTTCTGTAAACTTGACTAGCACTTTGGCGATTTTATGGCTTCTAAAGTTGAAGAAACGCAATTTATTTAGGGAGTAAATAGGGAAAGCATAATAATGCCAGCCGATTGAAATTATTGCTCGTAAAACGCCATTAAAAAAAAAGTAAAAATATAAATATACACATACATACACAAAGAGATGTGAATTATAAATTCTATCGCTTTCTTTTCAAAGCAGCGAGAATGAGCAGGCAAGTAAGGAGTGGCAACCGAAAATTGACCCAACGTCGGCTAACAGTTGTTATTGTTGTGATTTTTATACGCTTTCTTCTCCCAAGTGCACCATAATACAATATTATTTTAGGACGCACATAATAAAAACGTATCAATATGCAAATTTCACTTAAATCAATTTCCAAATAACATTTTAATACGCAGAAGGTTTCAAGAAAAAATGAAAGCACATTTCTCTGCAACAAAAGGCATTAAGATTAATAGGTAAATGGTTGTTCAAGCCGTGAACGCTGAGAGGAGAGCGTAAAAAGTCGGCAGCGATGAAAGAGATGTGAAAGGATAAAGGGTATAAGTCTCTAAAGGAAATATTTATTTATTATTTATTTGTGTAAATACAAACATATGCGTTGCAGTGAATATGAGGCACAGAAAACGGATATAAATATTTACAGAGATGTGTGTATGTTTCATGCAAAAGTGGCCTGAACCTACACCACTTTTGCATATCGATTAATAATTTCGGTGGTTACAGCAGCCACCCAGACACCACATAAGCGCTGAAGACACACATACATATATATGGAAGTGTCTGCTAGCGGCAAACGGCGCTGACCCTCAATCGCTGTCCGGCGCCCCATTGTCACTGCAAAGTTGCGCCGGCACTACCCAAACCCGCCACTTCCCAACCTTAGCGCAATGACATTGGCCTCGGGGCGCGAACAAGCGCCCAACTCACACCCAATGTGGCAGCTGAGGTTTCGGTCAGCCAAAAAGCAGCTGTTTTTTATGTCTTTGCAGCAGATAAAACACACTTGCATTTTGGTGTGTGTGTGTGAGTGTGCTAAGTGTGAGGCGAAAGCCATATTGAAGCGAAAGAAAATTGATTGTCCGAGTGCCCGAAGGCGTGAGCAATCCTTTCATGAAGTCTATTGAAAATAATAAAATTTGTCGAAAAATGAAAGAAAAGCGAATTACAAAAGCCTGTGGTACAGCGACTTACAAGCGTGTGGGGAGAGTGGCGCTTCCAATGCAGACAAGCTGTAAGTCATTGACATTTTTATAGCTGATAAATGCAGTGTGAGACTTTTTTGGGGTGATCCGAAACATGTGTTTTTGTGTCTGACGCTTAAAGTGCTCGCTGAGTTAGTGAGTTTGGTATCGGAAGTCTAACTAGTCGCATTTTTTTTTTGAGAATTCATGAATGTTTTGGATGAGTCAGTAATGAGACTCATGTGATTATTTAAGTAGAGAAGTCTTTATAGCGGTGCTTTAAATCTCTCTATACTAATCTAAAGGTTAGGGCAGTTTAGAGCACCGAAAAAGAAGCTAATATTTAGGATCATGATCTTGACTAGAACTTGATCCTCAACTAATCGAATAAATTGAGGTTTACTTGTTTATTTGAGTAACAAAGAGCAATATAAAAGTACGATGGGAAGTTGAAATAAAGTACGAGTATTAAGATATATGTGGATATATATTAAATATTAGATATAATTGATATTTTAAAACATCTTGATGGAGAAAATGATTGGTCAACGTAAGCTGGAAATCTTGCAAGTATATCACATATCGTATTGCATATGCCTGTGTACATATATTTATAACCAACAGCGCCAAACACCGATTTAGCACTCGACTTTGGGTCGATTGTGAAAAAGCTGAATGACCAAATAAATCATAGCAAAGTGTCATATAAAAATCGTAATCAGATCTATAAGCTCATTCACACTTACACAAATAAATGCCTTTATTTTCTACTTTTTGTTTGACACTCAAAAATGGTGCAGGCAAATAATGCTCATACGCCATGGTGTACAACTACATATGCAGAGCTAGCTGGTATACGCTGTTGTTGCATATCCGAAAGGGGCAAAGTGTGAATTGCGGGAAAATACATAAATTCCAAGTGGTTAGCAATAAACAAGTGGAGAAGAGCGTTGTTCGGAGTGGGCCGAAGTGAGATTAAACCTACAGCCAGTCAGAGGCACTAACAAACACCAGATATGCGTCCATTAAAAATGCTTATAAATAAGGTACTTGAGTCAATGCAGTGTTGACAAGCGAAAAAGTCTTTGTAAGCGTATACATATATGTATGTGTGTGTGAAGTGTCTGATGTGCTACAGTGTGCTTATTATTGATCTGGCGATATCGTAACCAGCAACTGCAACAAACTTAACCAGTACCTTATGGGGTTTTGTGTTATTGATACTTTTTCAATATTTTTGCTAACTCTTTAGTGGTCCTTTATGCTTTTGAAGAAAGTTGCTTGGATACTTTTGAATATTATTGAGCGCTTGAATAGGAGTACAGGGTCAATGAGAGTGCCAATAGAACTGGAAAGTCAAAAGGAAAACAAATATTTGAAAATTTACTCTCCTCTGCGGCAGGATTTTATTAAGAGCACCTACACGGATTCGTGTCAATTTATACAGTATTTTGTGTTATAAAGACATATCTAGAGATCTAGATAGATATCTAGAGACAAATGATATCTTTTGATAAAAACGTTACGCTAACCATCTTGGCCTTGGTAATAAAGTATCATATGTTTGCATAATAATTATATTCTGAGTACACTGAGCATGAGTCCATTAAATGTCAATAATTATTATTTAATGTTTGATATAATGACTGAAGCTCTATTCACTAAAACAATTAAAAAATACTCTATATATCTCTAAAAAATATACGTTAGACAGAAGAAAGAGCGATTTTCATATTTCATATTTCAACGCGTTCTACTTTTTTTAATACTTTCGTTCTATAACTTTTTGTATTTTATTTGTTTTTTAACTAGCTGTTGAATTACGTCTTATTTGGTTTTCATTCCAAAAGTAGCTCGTATATCAAATTTTATATATTTTCTCTTCTTCCTCCTTCTTCCTCTTCTTCATTTCCTCCATGCCACTCCAGTTGTAATCTTATACATATTCAAATACCTAAATACTTAAAGTTTCCGTTTATATTCTTATTTCAAATTCTAATCCTTCTCCTGTTTCTACTCTTATTCCTATTCCCATACTAATTACTATTCCTGTTCTATTTCTATTCATATTTTTGTTCTTAATCCTCTTTGTACTTTTATTTCTACTTGTATTCCTACTCACATTTCTATTGCAATTCCTATTCCAACACTTCTTTATGTTCCTACTCCTAATCCGAGTCTCCGACTCCTATTTCTATTTCTGTTTCTATATCTATTTCTGCTTCTATTTCTATTTCCATTTCTATTTCTATCTCTATTTCTATTTCTATTTTAATTTCTATTTATAATCCAAGTAAGATTCTTATTCCAATTCCTATTCGCATACTTATTCCTGTTTCTATTTCTAATCCTAATCTACTCCAATTTCTATTTCTATTTCTATTCCTCTTCCTATACCAACTCCTATTCTCAATCTGAGTCCAATTTCTATTTTTTTCTTCACTAGCCCTATTTCTATTGCTACTCCTATTCCTACTACTATTTTTACTTTTATACCCATTCGTATTCCCATACCTATTTTAATTTCAATTTCTTTCTTATTTCTATTAATATTCGTATTTCTATTCCTTCTGCTATTTCTGCTCCAATTCCTATTCCCATTCGAATTTATATACCTTACTAATATTCTTATTACTACTAAATTTATTTTATATGCACATATTATTTCTCCTTCCTCTTCCTCTTTTCACACTTTTCTTTCAATTGTTTATATTTTGTTATCCTTTCACCTATATTATTTACATATTCTTCTCTTGAACATCTTAAATGTATTTCTGGCATTCATACTTTTTACTTCTCTTTCTCTGTCTTTTTACCAACTCCATTACTCTTCCCTCTCACATCCTTCAGAGCGTCGAAATTTAAATTTGATTTAAAAAAATAAAAAATAAAAATTGTTTTCAGAAATTTCGCTTTTCAAATTTAAATTAATAACTTTTCTTTTTCCAAATCAATTTTATTGTTTTCTCCCTTCCCTCTCGCCTCTGCGGCGGTGATCGACAAACAAAAAACCCGGCTGCTTGTTCAACAGCACATCCACTCACCTCAGCTTATCGTTGCACCTCACTGCATCCGTTGATTGTCTGATTGCCTGAATATGCTGACAGGCGTGTACATGCGCACACACACACATGCATAGATGCATCGACGCATGTTTGTGGATGAGTTGGAATTTTTGTTTACGTTTCAAATGCGATTTTATGCAAAATCAACGAAGCGCCACCAGAAAATACCAGCAGCGAGCAAGCAAGCAAGCAATCAACCAGTTAACCAACACTTATTGCATAGTGCAAAGCACAAAGTCACATACATACGCACACACAAATACACACTAGCGTAACTCTGTGTGTATTCACTTGAGCATGCATGTTGTTGTGAATTAACGAAACGTGCCGTTATCGACGGGTTGACCAACGAGCCATTCAGCCAGTCAATTGGCAACTGAAGCGGCCAGCGAGCTGACAACGTCAAAAAGCACACACACGCACTCACACACAAACGCGTTCACACTTCTCCACTTACATGTATAAATATATATATATCTATATATATGTTTGTGTGTGTGGTAGAAAGTCAAATTGATGCTTTTGCAAACAAATATGGCAGCATTGGCGCTCAAGACTGGCTATAACTTTGACCGCTGGCCATTGTGGTCCCACAAGTGCCTCAGACCCGTGCCTTACATAGGTGTGCAGCACGCTTTACTGTCTGCGTTGGCAAGTAGCTTGGCTGACAGCCATCAGCTAGCAGCTAGCAGCTATTTCCGCCTTTTTGAACCCATTGTTAATGCAACTGCACGTAGAGGCCATTGTTGTCATGCCCAATACCCATTTGTATTGTTGTAGTTATCATTGAAATTGCCAATGTTGATGACTGTGCTGTAGTTTGTTTTTGTTGTTGGTTTATTGTTGGGCACATATTTGCTGCAGGTGGCTAACGCTGCTATTTGGCGGCTTTGTTCGCACACAACTTTGCCAATTTGCGCCGACATCCGCCGTTAACTGATGAATTAAATAAACAAGCGGATTGTGAAGAAAAAATACGCGGCGTTGCATGGCGGTAACAAAATGAAATAAAAAGACCAAAAAAAAAAAAACAAAAAATGTGTCTGGCAAAATACTATTGAAAATGCATTTGGAATTTACAAAAAATACAAACCGAAAATTTGGCGTGTGTGATTGAAGGGAAAAATGTACAGATGTAGATATTTATCTATTTAAAAGTACATATGTATTTGACACGTAAAATATTTTGAATATTTTCCAAATGGCATTGTTGCGGCCGGCAGTTGCGCTTTTTTTATTATTACTTCAAATTTTCCAGTTTTCAAAATTTCACAAAAATTCTACATATGCATATGTATGTCTAAATTTACCAATTTAGTTCTTCTCGAGACAAAAGTTTACTTTAAGTTTTTGCTTTTATGTGTGTAAAATAAATTAAAATTTTAGGGATGGCAACACTGTTACGAGGAAATGCTTGAACTGCAATTTTCAAAATCGATTTTTTTTTCAACACTGCAGCTCCGTTATTATTTTGTTGACTTTTTGAATTGCTTTCATGGTTTTTTGTACAGGTGGCAGCACTGTGGATACTTTACACTTAAAGTCTTTTTCTTTTTAAATTAATCGTTAAACTTAATATGTTACCTTACATGTTTAATTAAACTAATAAACTATACTCTTTTTCAGGTGGTAACGCCATTCTTTCAATCTTAAACTGAACTAAATTTGATGTCTAATAAATAGTATAATAAATTGCATTTTATTTTTGAAAGTTTGACAGCACTGCTCATGCGTTTTAAACCCTTTAAATAAAGTAAAAGCCTTTTCTGAGGAGTTGACAACTCTGCTTGGGCATTTTAAGTGTTTATAATAAAACATTTTTATTGACTTTTGTGTAAATTATGATATTGTTCTATTGCCTGCGCTTGACGAATTTAATGTAGGTATTTCAATTGCAGTTCAGGTGGCAACTTTATTTAAGAACTTGATGTTAGTTATGCTAAATGTAATATTTTTAGTAAGCTCTCATGGGAATATTTGTAATTGTTACAATGTTGTTTGTGTCTAGCGGATTAATATAACTGTTTTTTTATTTTCGGCATCTGGCAACTCTACAAAAAAATAAATAAAATTTATATGATTTTAATATACATTAACTAAAAATATGTGTATCGCAATGTTAAATTAGTTTTCTAATTTAAATAAGAACTAAAACTAAAGAAAATGACCTTTAGTTATATCTTTGAAGGGTGGCAGCTCCCTCTTTGAATTAATTTTCATTCATTTCAAAGTACTTTTTCACACTTACCGTATATTCTAAAAAGCTCAGTCTTAGTTGGAATATGATTAGCTATTCAGGAATATAAAGTTGGCAACACTGTTCATTTTCCTAAATTTTAAGGAATTATATAAACAAGAAACAATTTCCAAGGACTCCTGATACCTTAATCGACCACCGTCGAAAGAAAAAACCTAACAATAGCCCCCGATGTCAATTAGGAGGCATTGGCGTTTAATTTCCATAAAATACCTTTACATATTTACCCATATGTAAGTATATGAGCAGGAATACATAGATGCGCCTACTTATATTTTATTTAAATTTAAATGGCGCTGCTTGTGCGTGTGTGCGTGAAAAAGCGCCTCAATCACCTTTTTAAGTAGCAATTGTTTTATTGTAATTGCTGCCAATAGCACGTAACAACACATACTCCACAGCAACGGCAACAAGAAGCACACATACACACACACACATGCATATATTTTGAAAACTTTTTACACAAGCATGTAACAATGTGCGCGTGTGTACATGTGTGTCTCCTGTGGGTTATACCTGGCGTATACGTAATTACAAATTCTATAAATTATTTATTACGCATGTAATAGAGACGCCAAAGCTGTTAAACTCGCTTCTACCAATACTACCACCATTACCGCCATTACCGCTACAATGCAGTGCTGCCAATGTAACTGCCGATTTTTCACCCTCATCAAATTGAAATACAGAAAGCGAGTCTATTAAGCGCTGCGTCGACCGTCGGCCGTCGGCACTTTGGTCCATCAAGTGGCACTTCAGTACGTCATAAATTAATTAAGCGTCGAATTGCATCACAATTAAATAAAATGCGTACGCGTAATTTGCAGACTTTTAAATTCATGACAAGTGAGGCACTTATGTGAGTGCCAAAAGGTATGCCATTAAAGGAGAAATTGTTAAAGGTTACCAAAATTTAAGTGACTACTTTGGGAGGAAAATATATCAAACGCTTTATGAAGAGAAAAATAAATGGTATATATATATATTTTTTGGGCTAACATGCTAAAAGTTTGGACTGACGAACTATTTCGATGAGGGCTAGATAATAATCTGGTTGTGCAGCAATATATATATAGATTAGAACAATTGACAATTATAAACATTAAATTGAGAATTGAAAATTAATTCCATTATCAAAACAGTCATTGCAATCTATTGTGAATGTATATTTCACTACGCTTTTCGTTCTACGCTACAATGAATTCACATAGAGCTTATAACATGGATCTTGCCCTTAGAGGTAGTATGATTTCTATAAAGTCAGCAGGGCATCGCCGAGGTCATGTTCTAAAATCACTAGATCAGTCTGAAGAGGATACAAGCAGTAACTTAATTTCCAATGTAAGACTCTAAATACTGTTAGTAGATTAGTAGTTGTTCCAGACTTCAGTAAGAGATCGATTACTAATCTGCATTTGCTTAAAGTGGATAAAAACTTGTCTTTTTTGTTAGTTTAGGGCCGATACTAAAGTGGAAGTTTAGTTGTTAGAAAATTGTTGACTTAAATTGCTCTGCTGCCTGCCGTTGAGAGAGTGCTCAGAAACTAGTAAGCCCATTCGTATTCCCCTAGCTGGGCTTAGCTTTCGATTTCTGTGTTACGCAAATTTGTTAAAAATATTCCGGAACTTTCATATTTCGGTGGAAAATGCATTACCAGATAGAAAAAAATGTTATAACTGCAACAACAACGTCTTGAGTGCTTTAATTTTGTGGGGCCATACCTATTATGGAAAGAGAAACCAATATGAAAATTAAAACTTAGATAGTATGTGAACGGAGACAGACTGGAAGAGTCTAAAAGCACATTTAAACCAAACAAGGCTGAACTTGGCAAAAAACATAAACAATTCAAAGTAAAAGCCCAAGTTCAATATGGTGGTGAGAGCAATATACAGTGTCCCTAAGGTTAATTTAATTGCAAATTAAAGAGCTTTAATATGAACGTAGGCAAATTTTGGATTTCTAATGTACTAAATTGTTGGATTTAATACAATTTTGTATAAAGTTTTAATTAGTAAAGAAATAAAGTCCTTTTCGAACAAAATCATTTAACTATCATAAACATAAAACAAAATCGACTTGGGCGAGAAATTTATATTGCAAATATTTGTGGAGTTTATTTAATTAAATGCCTTTTTGCGTTGTTGCATGCACTCACAATGCCACTACCACTCAACCACAAGTAAGACATGCGCTGCCCAGCATTTACCCAGAGAGTAATAAAAAAAAATTACAAATGCCGCAAAATATGCAATGTTGCGTATACGCACCGTACGACGTGACTGCAATGTCTGCGGTATTTGTGCGGCGTGTCTGCGGCGGAACAAACGTAGCCAAGGCTGATAAAATGCGGCAATGTGACCGTGAAATGCCTTTTTCTTTGCATTTTGCATAGCTTTGCAATATTTTTCACAAAAACAAATAAAACAATAAAGGCAGCAGCAAATATGAGGTATGTGAAGCCGCCAGCAGCCGCAGTTGAGGTGCCACATGGCCATTATGCATTTATCTACCTGTGTATTTGTGTGCGTGTGCATGTGTGTGTGTGTGTGTATGTGTGTGTGTGTGTGTCTCATGGTGCAGTTGACATTTGAATGGCGGTCTGAGAGCTGAAATAACTGCACGTCGACTTGGCTGGTTTGCTCTGGTTGCGCCTTAGGTCGCAATGCTTCGAAGTGATGTTCTCACCTACACCGTTGACAGCAATTGTGGTGATGACAGAAAAACAGAAAGCGACACAGGCACACCGCTACCAGTCAAGGTGGGCAACTTGTGTGCTGCACACAGCTGGTGAGGTGCATGTGAGTGCGGTGAAGTGTTAAGTTGAGGTTGCAGTCGGCAAAAGTATTGTATTCCTGATGCACTTCGGTTGGGTGTTGAAATGCTTTGCGCTGGGGGCAATTTAATGTGTGCAAAGTGTAATAATATGCTCGTGGCTTTATGATCAGAAAGTCTGTACCGCGTTGTTATAGTCCATAACTGTACATATGCATGTACCTAGACGGCTAGTTAAACATATATATATGTGTCTTACCTATATAAAAAAGGACTGTGGCGCGAGAAGTGTAAACTGAGTTTTGATTGACGAAATGTTTGGTGAGGAATTGAGTTTGTCTGTTACTATAAAACCCACTGTAATCTAAAATTATGAATACTAAAATAGGTGAGAGAAAGAAAGACAAATATCAAAAAAGAGGAGAGAAAGAGTGGTATAGGTATTTAGATGAGAAGGTGGAAAGATACAGAAAGAGACAGAAAGAGAGACCAAGAATCGAGCAAATAAAAGTGGTTGGAAAATAACTGCAAAGTAAGAAGGGAGAGGGAAATGTGTGAACACTATTTCCCAAAACTTTTCAGTAACCGAAAATTAAAGTAATAATTTTATCTCAAATTATTGCATCTGACTAAAGTAGCGCCATCTACTATCTGATATTTTGAAGAAACGTTTTTACTTTGAGCCAGAAACTAGTTTTTATTTCCACAATTGCAACAACATTAGCACACTGTGCTGCACTTCGGGCTCATATTTCAAGGCGTAAAGTGTCATATGAAATGCGAGAACTTGCATTATGAGTTTATTTATATGGGAAGCTGCAGACTTTACGAATTTGGTGGATGCATACATGCACACATACATATGCCATATGAACAAGTCTATAAAATATGCTATATTTGGATATTAATATGAATGTCCCGCCATTACTATGTATGCGTTGTTGCTCAGATGTAATAAAGAGTCATAGGAGATGTCTGTCTTTAAAATTCTTTAACAATAATCATACGGAAATGCTGCATATTGAAGTTTCCGCCATATGGAACTACTACTATTTACCGTAGTAATATTAACTAACGCAGTCCTAACTTTTTTTTTCTTTGTTTTGAACTATTACTCTCGCTTCCTTTCCCATTTTTTCTTGTTTGACCTGTCACAAATTAAACTTTTTTATGACACTAAGTTGCTATAATTGTGGTTTCGCTCGTTAAAGTGTCGCTCAAAGTGGCCATTTTAAATGTTAACAAGACTAATGTTGGCTTTGTTGGTGTACTCATTAAAGAGAAGTCAGTGAGTGTGCACTTTTGTTAGTCTGGCCTTACACTTTGCTTTGTGCCTTACACAAAGGCAGACACCAGTGCGTATACGTAATGCAAATGCAAGTAAAGTCTTTTACAGTTAAAAGACCAGGAAATGCGTTTTAATTTGCGCGTTATACAAAACAGATAAACGACGTGTAACTGGCGGGCAAAAAAATATAATAGTAATAGTGTACTTGACGTGTATGAAGAAGCATAAGTGAAAGGGTGTTTGTGTTCCACATATGTAAAACTAGTCTAAAGCCACACAGAAAGCAGCAGTAAAATGTAACTCAGAGTTTTTTATAAAGCTGTGTTTGCCATAATAACATATCTCATATTATGGACCTTTAAATTAATCTCTTTTTATATAAAATCGAGTAATATTAAGCTATTTGTCTTCATTTTCTCCATCGGACGTCAAAATGAAAGGATATATTAGTGGCACTCTCCAGAAAAATTTAAAATTGCGGAACTCTTAACTAGAAGTATGCCATTTTTATATACAAATCGCTACTAATAGAATCTACATTTGCAAAAAGCGACAACAGGTAGGCAGTCTCCCGGTTTAAGCTTAAATTACAGAGATATTGGTTATTTCATCCTTGAAATTGATCACTAGATATTTGCCACTTGCTTCCCATAACTTTAATAAATTTCCCAAAATCTAGTTGGATTTTCAATTCCTTAAAGCTCATTTGACAAATCCCATCTGTTCGCTTAGCAATTAAAATTTTTGCAACAACAAACAACAACAAAGCTGATGGTCACTTAATTGCTGTTGCACTTGCTTTATTAGCGAAGTGCTGGTTGATTGTTTGGTTTAACCGCACTTCGCAATAAAAGTGCAATATTATTTAACACTTACCCGTTGCTGCGGAAAAGTTGAGCTGAAAGCGAAAAAAACAAAAAAAAAAATTAATAAGAGACCAAATACAGAATTCAAAGGGAATAAAAGTAATAACTCTAAGAATGGAAATAGAAAAAAAGAGGGAAGAAAATGATGCAATAAAACAAGAATTTCATCAAAAGTATTATAAGGTAAAAATTTTTTAGAAATATATATAATATTTCTGTATGCACATAGGCAGCACCGATTACCCCATAAATATTAAGTTAAGAAAATCTTTTACTTTTTTTACGCTCTTTTTTAAATTGCACTTTCTCTAATTCGTTTATTAGTTTTTTTTTGTTTATATTCCATTGTCGTTTACATTTTCTGCTGCAATTTTTGCATTATTTGTCTCTGCAACGCAACTACACTTCACCTTCTTTGGATGCTTTAAGTGCAGATTGTTGGCAACACTTTGAATTTTGCGGTTTGCTTTGCTGTTATTTTGTAGTTGTTATTTCTCAATTTTTTTTTTCTTGCTTCTCAGCTATGCATATTGTTTTGTTGGCATTATAACACTGCTCTACGATGCAGCTTTTGCTTAGCACTTATGCCTTTACTTAGCTGCTTTTTGTTGCTGCTTTCATCGGTGTTTTATTGCCTGTCTTAGGCTTTGGTTACCTACTTAACCACCCATTGTTTGGCTGTCACAGCAATTCCCTTTTATCACTCCGGCACTTTTTGATTCGCATTCATTTTGCAATAATTTTTGCTTTTTCACTTTGCTTTTATCTAGCATTGTTGGTGGCTTTGTCAGTTAGCTGGTTTTAACTTGCGGTTTCATAAAGTAGAATTTATGTGGTGGGATTTTTGCTGCAGAATTTCTTGTCGCAACATTTTTGTGGCATATCAACTTTGAGTTACGCTTCTTCTTCTTCCAAACTTGGTCATTTTATAAGAAAGTTCAGTTTAGTTAAATATAAAGGGTTTTTAGTTAAGGGCGTTTAGATTTGAAATGAAATAAAATGAAATGCTTCAAGGCCAAAAAAGACACCTAATGCTTTCAGTGCGATGGTAAGACGAACGCCAATACGTGTCGATTGAAACACCCTTTGTTAAAAACTAATATTTAATTTAGTGGAGAATAAAATACTCTATTTATTATATCTTGTGCATATATTTCCTTGTTCTATATTCACTTTCTTCTGGCTTCGCTTTAATTCTTGCTAGTTTGGTCATCAATTTGCCTAAGGAATATGAAACGTTCTTTAGTAGTTAGATTTATTTATTCTAAAGTAAGAGCAGATATCTGATCTATATTGCGCCATCTTCTTCAAGTTCATGTAAAAAGTATGCTTCAATAACTTAAGAAAATCATATTGATAGATATAGGAAACTTGCTTTAGTTTAACGACTGCCCACTATTAATTTATGTCTAAATACCTGAAGCTAATAAATAGACATTCGACGCTTTAGGACTACAGTGCCTACTATTGCTGTCCCAACGGGTATTAAAATTTTTAGTTGACTGGCCACCCTTCACGGAACACAAATAAACTATTCCCCAGCCATATTGTGAGCCCTAGGGTTTGTATTCCTATTCACTGTTGGGGGATTGACAGGAGTAATCCTCGCCAACTCTTCTGTCGACATCATCCTACACGACACTTACTACGTAGTAGCCCACTTCCACTATGTATTATCCATAGGAGCAGTATTCGCTGGTTTATCGATTCCCTTTTATACCGAGTTATAATGTCAGTCATAACACCAGTAGCGTAACTTCTCAATTTCGCTTTAAGTGATTAAGACGAAAGATAGACTCCGATAAGAAATTAGATCCTCAGATAGGTGACTGGATCCAGGCATCTTATTTAGAAGACAGTAATAAAATTATGTATAATATTCTTAATGAGAGAAGTTTTAGTATTAAAAAATGTTGGTATTTGTTCCCTGAACGTTTTCGGAAGATCAACTATGCTACGTCTGGATATGTTTCAATAGTGCCAAATCTTCTTCGAATACCTGACTGTTCAAATAAGTCACTAAATAGGTCTCCGAGTTAGTGTAAAGAAAGTTCGTGGTGAAACCGATAATCAGATGTTTACTAAAGTACTATCGAAAGAGTAATAAAGAGTAAGTTCACAAATTCGGCTCTTCACTCTATTTGGGATATTCCGAAGCTGCGAAAGAGATCGCTGGTATTACAGAAACGGAGAGAGAGAAGCGAGAGAGGCGAACGAGAGAAAGAGAGCGAGAGAGGTAGAGGTAGAAAGTGATATAAAGAGGGAGATGGATTGATACAAAGAGGGAGAGAGATCGACACAAAGAGGGGGAGAGGAAAGAAGGGGATGCAAATGTACACGTTGTTTAACTACGATGAAGTAGGTATGTTTTCAATTTATGCTATGTGAACAGTAATTGAAAAAGAAAAACACTCGACTAAGCAGTGCCGAAATAGTAGCCTTACTACCAATATAGACCATGGAACCTAGCACCTAGAAATACACCCAATTTACTAAATGAGGGAACTCTATTGAAGGTATGAACTCATGTAGAATAGAATAGAATTTTTCGATCAATGCTCTACCAAATGCATTTAATTTATTTTAACATTCGGATTTGCAACTAATCTTCGAAAAATTTTACTCGGAGTGTAAGATATTAGAGCTGTCAAAAAATGAAATCGAAAACGAAAAATTAAATCCCAAACTCATGAGCTTGCACTTCAAAGGCGTGCTGAAAAACGAAAAATTTCCCCTTAAAAATGAGGTAAAAAGTAACGAAAATAGTAGTACCATCAATTTAGCGCAACGCGGACAATATTCCCCAGCTCCAACTGGTCGCTCGTTCGTACTAAATGAGCTGTCAAACTGCTCAATATCCTTTAGCGCTCACTCGTGCCAAATGCCGGCGAAAGACCAACAGGACAAGAAAATCTTGGCGTGCTCAAATTGTTGTATTTCCCCAGACGCCTAAGAAACGCTCCAGCGCAGCGCTGTGCCGCTAAAATGGATGAGAAGCGCAGCACACAATTGAGGCTGCAGCAAATGGAAGAAAGCCACAGCAACAACAACAACAACAACAACAACAACACAATAACAGTATTGATGTTATTGTGCAACAACGGTAAATACGGAGTGGCGCAGCGTGAAGGACAACAAAAGCGCAGTCACGCAGCAGCGCTTTAGCAGCGGCCAGCGGCAGGGTGGAAGGTGGAGCGGGAAACTGTAAGATGCTAAGGGATATATATGCGCAACATGCGCTAACTGCCAAGCGGCCAACGGAAGGCTCTCGCATGCAACAGGGTAAACCAGCCAGGCGGGCAACATAAGGCAGCAATCCAACGTATTTATGTTGTTCAAGGATAACAATATCGAACCCTTATGGAAAATATAATGTCGAAAAAAATTAAAAAATAATCAAAAGTAGCAAAGCTGAAGGAAAATGATGCTTAACGCGCGGAAATCAGTGAGGTGGATGAAGCACGAAGATGGAAAAAAAAGAATCGGAAAATATTGCGACGCTTAAGCGCAGCAATACACCCCTTCTAGCCACCCCCTCACCCGCCAACGCTCTTCTCGCTCGCTTGTGCTGCGCTGGTTTTGATTGAAATGGTATTGTAATTTCCCAAATGTATTAGTGTTCGGTGAGTTGTGCATGCACACACACACACACACACACACATACAATTATGTGCGGCAGCAGAAGGACACATACCTAAATTGAGAACGTAGTGTTGCACTTCAATGCCATTCGATGCGATTCCAACTCTCTTCATTGGTGTGTTGGCCATAATGGCTAACACGTATAGCAATTTATTGTTGTTGCTGTCAGTTGCTATTTATTCTATTGCAATTTTGTTGCTACTTGGGTATAATGGCGATCTTTGCTCTTCAACGCTTACGCTCTATTTGCTCTACGGCTTTTCTCACGTGCTTTTCTCGGTGTGATTGGCGTTGGTGCGCTTTGAAGTTTTATGAAGTCTAGACGACCAGCTTGCGGTACAGGTAATGAATATAAATGTTCCGTTGTTACTCTAATAAATAAATATTATGGGTTTGCGCTTGTCCGGTGTAATATTTATGTTAGTGCGTTGTGATGATTGCGATAAGAACGGAAAATCTGTTAGTTGCCACATGAAGGCAGAAGGGTGGTGATACCAAATAGCTATTTAACCCGTAAAAGAATAAATAGGGGACGGATAGGAATATTGTCCGAAAGCGTTGAGTAAAATAGTAAAACACCTAAAGGTATGCTCCTAATAATTAAAACTTCGAATGTTAAAGAATTCCTCCTCGGAAATTCTACAGAAATTCATGAACAAAGAATTTTGCTCTAAATGAACTGGATACATCTTGGTAGGTAAAATTATTACTATGGCTCGTATCTATAAGAATTTTTTGTTAAGCAGAGCAATGGAGATCAGTGGGAGAATTTGAGCCTGCATAGACCTGCTTTGGGCAAAATGCTGGTGTAATATCTCTGAGTTTCTTCGGTCCTGCTGGAGAGAAATAACAATTTCCTTTACAACATTTCACTATAATCTGCAATCTTACGGAGACAGGATTGACAGTTGAGTCATGAGCGATTTTTGGAGGGTTAAAAATGAAGCTTTTCGGCCATAATCCAAAAAATACTTTTTTCTTGGTTGTGCGTATCTGGGCTATAACATATAAAAGTCTGCGTCCAACCACATACAAGTTAGACCCTCTGAACGATTTTGGCGTATAGAAAATTCATCTTCGCTTTAGAAGTGCCTAAGTCAGACAGACATTTCCCTTCTTGAGATACAGACTCCTTAATAAACAATGAAAAATCTGGGTTATAATACTTAAATGTCAAAACATCAGAACCCGATAATAGAAAAATATACGAAAAGAACACTTTAAACGAGTAGCGAAGCTGCTTACGAAGTACTCCGAAGCATAGGGATTGATACTGCTTTAAAGTTTGGCTTAGACCGGTATAATACCTAACAAAATAATTTACCAGAAATTAATGAAACACAAGGCCCACAGCTGTCTGCCATTGCAAAGGCCCACAAAATACTAAGGTGATAAATTGGTAATTACCCTAAGTCATTTGGGAGCCCCGATAACATGTTTTTATAGGTTGTAATACGCTAGTGAAGTTTAAAACGTTTTCTGTTATATAAAATTGACATCTGTCCATAGTTTTCAACTCCGAAAAGTAGACCTTAGGAGCGCAACAACAACAAGATTTCAGAGAATGAAAAATGGAAATGGAGCACATGTGCCGAAAAGGGACTTCCTCGTTCCATAGCACACTACTTCACACACATCTCCAAGAAATGAGATGAACAGCTACGCTTTCTCTTACCTTCTTTTGCTCAAGGCTAAAATTACAGCGTATTCAACCGCAATCGCATTACGGGAATTACCGATTCTCTTACCTCTCACCTTTACCAACTTTTTAAACACAATTATATACTTATAGGTAAAACAATCATGCATGCGTGCGTGTGGGAAAACTCATTTGAGTATACTGCTGTGTGTTCGCTTTTTTTTTTGTCAACTTTTCATGTTTTTCAGCATGCGCTTGTCACTCTTCAAGCGGCAGTTCATTACTCATAAATATTGTACATGTCAACCGGCTGCCATTGCCATTGCGACTTCCACATGCGGACATAACGACTGACTTGCCAAATAAAAAGTGCAAAGAAGAACTAATGGAAACGTTAAGTCCTACTTATAGGAGCACATGTATTTAAATATGTAGACGAAAGCTTGCATGCGTGTATATATGTGTGTGTGAGGCATTGAGCGCGGTGCACGCGTGCGCTTGTACTAATACATAGGTATTTCGTGACACGTGCAAATGCAAAAACACACATATAGACACGCATATTTCATATATGTATATGATATAAGTATGCTCCGTGTTTCGCCTAGAGTTATGCTACGATTTTCTCAAGTACGAAACGCACTTGGTTTGTTACTTTTTTTTGGTGAATTTTTTTTGTTTGTTTTTCTTCACAACACTTTACTAACTTTATTACTTGCTTTTGCTGACAGCGGCAACCGAACGCATGCTTTCTGCATCAGTTTGTCATGCGGTGTGGTTGCCTTGTTTGGTTGTTTGTGCACGGATTTACGGTTTGAACATTGCTGACCGAAAACCATATCAGCGCTACGTGTTTGCGGTTGTATTTAAAGATTTATCAGCACAGCTTTTGAATGTCACAGCGCGTATATGTGTTTACTCTATGCTCGATAGTACAGTTAGTTGTTTGTGGAAGGACCTTTGCTTCATCCCTCGTCAAATTGCTTAATAAAAATCGATGCTTCTGATAGGTATCACATCACGCAAAGCCAAATTGTCACCAGTATTTGATTACAATCTGTCACAGTTGTCACAAGGCAGATACTAATTTAGAGGAATTACTGATTTGTAAATTTAATGAAAGAATTTTGGAAAGTATCAGTAACGAGCACTATACTTCTCACTTCGTTTCAACTGCAGATGCAAATACCTAAGATATCCTGTTAAAGTTTAAGCATTATTTTTTGATCTATAGTTCTTAAAAGCCTTCCTTTCGAGTCTGCTTCAAGTCACATCAAATAATTTCGTTTTTTGGCTTGTGAAAATCGCGATCCAAGTGATCTTGGACATTTGAACATCTCGACTGTGGAACAAATTATATTTTTTTCTCAAAATTCTATCCAGAACAATAAAACTCAATTTTTACATATAACAGCGCTGTCACTACGGTAAACGTCGAAGTACCACGTTATCTTTCTTATGTTACACACTTCCAACTCTTGGCGCACAATCAAGCTTAGCTCTCATCCGTTTCCTTTAAACACCATATTTGTTAATGAGATGTCTAAGTATTGTTGCAGAAGACTTAAGACAGACGCTTTCTTATAGAAACAACACTTGGTGGGTAGGTAATGGTATCATTGGGTTTCTCTTCGAAACGAATAAGCTCTTCTCTTCGGCACTTGTTCCATCTACAGAACCAGTTGTGAGAATCAAGTTACGATATAATAAAGGAATTATAATAACATACCCAGAAGAATTGTAAACTATGGTTTGAACGATGCGGTATGTGACTTTGCTAAATACGCCTAATTGTAGATTATAACAATGCCACTTAAACGATCATACAGGGTGTGTGACTTAGCTAAATATTAATACAAATACATACATACAACACTTTTTGTTTATTATAAAAATATCGTGGGAGGGTGCATGGGGTGCATGAGGGTGGTTACATAACAATTATACAGTGTTTAATACAATTTCCGCGGAAAAGCACATAGCTCACTTTCTAGTAAGCTGAAAGTTGCTCTTGCTTGTTATGAATAAGCAGCAATATCCCAAACAGAGCCACTCATACAAATACGAACGCAAGAATAATATAATAATCTCTCTGTGATTAGACTACTGCAGCCTATCTTTACTATTCCATTTTATATATGGAAAAGTCGATTGTCATAATCATAACTCATGCTTAGCCAATCGCTGAGCGTAAAGCAAAGCCAACTGGAAAACGAAACGATTGTGTGGGGAATAAAAGAATCTGGTGATAAAATTTTCAAGTATAAAGTATAACTAAATGAAATCAGAAACTAAAAATTGGCCAGCGAGTGAAGAGTATGAAATTGAAAAATAACCAAACCAAAATAAATACCACATGCAATAGTAAAAACAACAAAAGTAAATAGCAAGAGTATAAAAAATAACAAATTTGAAAAATAGCAGCAAAATGCTTAGCGGCAGAGAGCCGAGAATGGAGCGTGTGCATTTGGTCTTATCGATAATAGTTTTGGCACTAAATTTCCACTTTAATTCCGCAATTTCGTTGTATTTTATGGAGCGTACGCTTGCGACTGCATGTACGCATGTGTGTGTGTGTGTTTGTGCTTTAGACGAAAAGAAAATAGCCGATAAAGCGTTGACCAAAAAAGTATTAATATATAAAATGTTGCAAGTGTGTGGCATGTATGCTGGATAGTATGATGCAGCATTACCGTAATTATGTAAGTGTATGTGTGTACGCACACACAAAATACAAGCGTAGAAAATTGTAATGCGCATTGGAGTAGTTTGAATTGCAATGAAATCCATTTTAATGGTGCCAAATCTCATGTGAGTGCCGGCCATGGCACAAGAAGCAACAAGAAATATTGTTGTAGTAGATGATGTGGTTCGTTAGAAGCTCTTACACTTATTTTTGCCACTTTTAATGTTCTTTTATTATTATTGTTGCTTTTGCTTTTCTGTATGTTGCACCAATGGCTGCTGGCGAATGGCATCAGGCATAAGTAAGCAGTTTGTTGCACACTCTTAAGGGCACTAAGCTGGCCACTCGTTGAGCTCAACCGGATCGCTTACAAAGCGGCAGAAGCAGCAGCAGCAGCAGCAATATGCGCTTACACACACACACACACATACACATACACATACAATACACACAAACAGGCGCATGTAAGTAGCCTCACACACTTTGACGCTCGCACACAATGCTGGCGCAACGAGGCATTGCAGTTGCAACATTTTTCTATTAACCGTGGAATTTCTGTTTTGAAAATTGAATTAAATCGGCGGAACTAAAGGCGAATGCAATCGCGCGAAAAGGCGGAAAAGTGGCAAGAAGCGCTTTGCAGCGACAACACGGCGGTGTGTTGCAAGGAAACGTAGGCGATGGCTGCCAAGAAAAATGCGCAACGTCTGCGACTTATCGCCCACGGAAATGGCGCGATGCATTGGCGGCAAAATGGATTTTACATTTCTTGAGAAATTTTTTAATACTCTCATATCTTTTTTTTTTTTTTTTGGTTTTTGTGTTTTTGGTTTGGTTTGGTAACCGCAGCGGCAACTCTTTGGGTTCTGTTAGTGCTCATGCTTGGTCATATCGATAGAGCTGCTAGGTGTGCCTTTCGTTGAAGTAGTTCTTGGGGCATGTAAGGGCGGCGGGGTGAATCAGTATCTTAGGAACGTCAAAAAAATATTGCATAAGAGGAAGGAACCTTAGATCTTGGACCCCCTGAAACATTTATTTATGAAAAATTCAATCAAGTTATCATTTTTAGTTCTAGAGGGTTCTAGAGACTTAAAAACTTTATATAAGCTGGAGTAAGAGTACCACATAGGTACCACATATAAGGCACCACAAGAATTCAATCCGACGTATATTGGATTTGATGCGGTATGCTAGAATAACGCTGATCGTAAGTAGGAACTTACGTTCGAGGGCATTTGGTATGGATTTCAGTTGAAAAGCATTGCTGTTCTGTCTTTATGAATATATCGTACACCCGATACATCCTCATCGTTGAGCTTTATGTTCCTGGTACTAGTGGCTAGGTTTATGAACTAGGTAAGGTGAGATTAGCGATGGCTTCGTGAAAGTGTTGGAATAAGTCCAACTCTTTGGGAGCTAATGGGCAAATATACGATTTACTAACCGATTTTCATTGTCGATTATTGCATCATATCGTCATATCGTCATATATAGGAATATATTTAATCTAAGTGCACCAAGACTATCAGTTAATAGTTCCAACTCTTCTGGGATCGTTTTTCGAATATGAAGAATTTTTTGAAACCTTTTTTTGGAACCAGTACGATATAAATGGCAACTCAAGGACATTGCAGTGTACAAATAGGGAAATCTTAATGCTAGTAAGCCCCAAGGACAATTTTTATACAATCGGCCCAAACATTTTTTTATACACGCTAACAGCTTTCTATAATATTAAATACCACTAACACTTTTATATTTTTGCCTGCTTCAGTAATGCCATTGCTTTTCTCAATCATCTGACGATTTGCTGGTTTTTTATGATTTTACCGCATTATTGGATATTTTTCAGTTAGCTTTTTTATTATTTTTCAAAAGATTTCAATACAAAATCGCTTATTTTGCAAACAACCTCCGCTACATTTCTTTACTTTCATTGGTTATACACATCTAGCAGCCATTTCCTCTATGCATTTTCTTCGCAGCTTTGTATGCTGTCTCTGTTGCTGCTCTCCCAGCACTTTTAGTACTTTTGCCTACAGAGTTACATTGTGCCGCATTGCTGATTATTGCTTACAGCAGTTGAAAGTGCTGTACTGTGTACTCCATGAGCTGCATTAGAATGGAAATGTACAATTTTCGAGTTTATGTTGAGCTATACTCGTGCTATAAATACCAGTTTAAAGAGAACGCTTAAAGCCTGGACCTCATTAGGGTTGTTTTTTTGGTAACATCATTATGAAATGGAAGGATTAGGAATTTTGTGTCCTAAAATGCAACATCAAGAACTACCGTTCACTGAATCTATTATGCCGCTATAGAAAACCTTCGTTTGGTCGACAATGGAATTTAGGTCTTGAAACCTTAAATGCACATAAAGTATTTTCTAAACTCTTTTTACTGCACTTATATTTAGAAATGTTTGGAGAGATCATGAAATCTAATACTTTTGTTATCTGAACTCGAATAACACATGCCGATTGCCTATGAATTCATTTAAATCGATCTATAAGTATACCCATTCCTTACAAAATTGACACAGCCTCTCTCGAAACTAATTTGAAAACATTTCATTTCGAATCATTGCAGAAAATCTCATATTAACCGCTTAAAGCTAAATATAACAACCAAAACGACAGGAAATCCGTGTGCAAAAATTATTCATCTGACTGCAGCCAAATTATTTTATGTGGTTTTGCAATTACGATTTTAAGTATTTGATTATTACGGACGGCGGTAGCGGTCGCCAGCAGTGAAAAGTCGGCAATCAGCAGCCAAATAGCAACAGCTCAATCAAACAAAATTTATAGTATAGTGTGTGGCAGTGCAATAATGAAAACAACAGCTACAACAACACCTTTGCAAATTGTCTGCAAAACCGAAATCCAATTTCCGAAAATAATTGCACGATTTAAAACAAAACCGAGAAGCGCCAGCAGCTAAATTCCAAATGAGCTCTGGCCACATTTGCCGCGTGTGAAATTTGCAAGCGAATGTTGAGCGGTGTTTAAGAATATATATATGTTAGGGAGGTACGTGATTTAATTTTTTAAATTTTGAATAAAAACCAAAAAATTTTGGGCAAGCTTTTTGTTCAGAATATTTAAGCAAGCCTTAATGCGAGCAGAAAATTAAAGTTTCGTTATTAATGATCAGCTTTGCTGAATTTTGCGAATATAATTAACATCCTTATAAGGTATGTGTTTTAAAAAATAAAATTTTTTTATTTGAAATATTTTGCACCCACCCTAATATGTGCATAAAAGATTCGCAATACCAACATGAAATACCTATGAAAAGTTTTATGCATAGTGTTTTACTTTCCAAATTTAATTGGACGTAAACTTTTAAATTTTTTCAGCTTATTTAGTACAACCTTAATGTAGAAAAAAATTATGCTATTTTAATAAAAATTAAAAATTTTGCAAAATTCTATAATATTTTAAATTACGTATTGACATATGAAAAATTGTTTTTTGAAATTCTTCTATTTAAGATATTTTGAACCCACTCTAATAATTTTAGATATTATTAAAAAATGCGTTAAATTAAAATATTATGACTTTGCGTTGTTTCAAAACTTATGTTTAATAAAATACTAAAGTTGTCTTACGGCATATTTAGTACCACCTTAGCGCACAAAAATCTTTTTAATTGCAAATACAATTTTCTAGTTTTTTATGTATTTTAAATTCTGCATATTTCAAACAGTTTTAATATTTTTAGAGCCACCCCAGTGAATACCGTACTCCACAACATGGCCAATAACAATCAATTCATTGCATTGCGCCATCAGGTCAGGTGACTCATCATCTCGCCATCGTAGGTGTGTAGGCTCGGTTGTGCTCAATGTGTCGCATGCGTTTTGCGGCTTTGACGCTGTGACGCTGTGATCTCCCGCACGCAATCAATTGTTGCATGCAACTTTGTAATATCCTTTTATTTGCGCGATTTTTGAAAGGCAGCTATTTTACGCCGAGCAGTAAATTTAGTATAAATAGGCGCACATTCATCATTTGTTTGCATGTGGAATGGGTCCATCAAGTGAAACTCCCGCTTACATAGTGTTGTTGTATAGCAATAAGCATAATTTTTCTGAAATACCCATTGGCATTCCTCTACACTTCTGTCATGGCATTTAATTAAAGCTTCGAGTGCAACATCAATCATTATAGGTGTTGCCTGAATGAAGGCAAAATTTCTAATTTATTTGCTGCTTTTAATTATTGATTGCGTTTCCTCGTGAATAATGGTAGTTTTAATGTTCGAGCACTTTGTTTAAAGGTCGATTATGGATAGAAGGTGTTAAAGAAAAAAATAAAAATTAAAATGAGCGAGTAAAATATTTAGAAAGCGGTTTCTAGCGAGAATCGAATATCATTTTTAACAATTTGAAGTTTTGAGAGTTGCTTTGAATGAATAATTATTATTTCAATACCACAAAGGTATTACATATTTTATAGAAAGACGATTTGAATGCACAAAAATTAATTTTGAAGCGATTTTTTGAATTTCTTTTATCAGGAAACCACTTTTTCATTAGCTGGAACATATCTCGTGGAACGAAAATAACGAAGAATTAATTCGGGAGAAGAACAAAAACTTAAAGAAAAGTGAAATGGATACTAAAGGCAGTATTAAATTTAGATTTAAAGAATTATACAAAAATATCATTTCGATATCTTCGATTCCTTCGTAATATTTCGCTGGATAATAAAATCAACGACATTCTGAATGTATCTTATTCAACTCGAATATTTAGTGAATACCCAGGCCTTTTACTGGAAAACCGAAGTTGAAGCAAATGCAACGTACAGTTCTCCAAGCACGTCATTTGGAGACCTAGTAGAACTGCTTATATAATTTTTAGCCTATAAAGAAGAGTAAAAGCAATTAGCAATGAAGATGTTTAATGACCTAATATTTTCTGATCTCATGTTGCCAAATCTCCATATGAACCGATTTTGAAGCTAGTTGCGTAAATCTCTTTGAATCTGTGTGGCAACGGTGAGCGTACGACCCGAAAAGGTAATAGTCATAAGCAGATAATTGCTATAGTTCTGAATTTCTGGTTTATGGTACAAAAAAAAGTTCAGCAGAGTCCGACCTCACTATTTCAGTCAACAATTTCGTCACACTTCCGTATGAGCTAAGCATAAAGTCAGACACTTCATACAGTTTAGTCAGTGTTTCGTTCATTTCACGGCGTCTAACCTCTTTGTTAAGGAACTACAAGTCAAATATCTCCTTTACCCTTTTGCCTCCCTTACTTTAGCAGGACTTTCGTTTAAACTCTATGATAGTTTATAGAGTCTATGATCGCAAGTGCTGCGGATCTAAGCTGCTTGTCCATACAAAATGAAGTTTACATTTTTTAAGGGTTTCACTTGTTTTATAAAGTTCCAGCATATCTCTCCCTTTCCTATAATTTCATCCCGAAGTTTCTCATAGAATATGTTAGGAGATTCTCTAAGTACTTTTGGGGAAGATCGCTGCTCACTTCAATTTTCCCATTGCTTTTAAACATGTTTCTTTTATTTTGGTAGTTTTGGGGTTATTTCAGTGTTTTACAGATTACTCCTTTGATTTCAGTAAATGCAAGTTCTTCTAATAATTCAGTAAGTTGAACTGTTAATTTATCTGTATCTTCAATATGCTAGCTATGAGGAATATTATGAAATGTAAGACCCGTCAGGACAGTGATCATAGAGATTGTTCAAAATGTATACTAAATAATTGGTTATTGATAAGAGATATTGATAAGAGATTATTGAAAAGAGAAAATAACGTGGCATCATGGTCTTTGGTGTAGACTATCCAAAAAATTAGTTCCTTAACGATCCCATAGCTCGCTCTTAACCTATTGTTTCAGCTCAACTAAAAAACATAAATGCAACAGCATTTCAAGGGTGGACACAAACCGAAAGTATTTAAGGTATTCACACACACACACACATACTAAACACATAAAAGTCTTAATTGTTCACATTATAATCGATTTTGTTTTAAGTAATGCCTTGCAGCTGCTGCTGGCAAAATGCATTGAAAATTTCACACGAAGATTTATTGCCAGCAATTTGATGTGGTGGTTATAAACTGAAAGCAAACAATAACAAACACAATTAACTGTAGCGTATTTATGGCAAAAGAAGACGAAGAAAAAGGGCAGGGGAAAGCGCATAAAGAGCGAAAGAGCAGGAAATTGCAGAAAAGCCTACGAAAGATAGCTAAGAATCCGAGCATGAACTGCTGCAGTCTGGGCAGGGGCAACAAATAGCAACAAATAGCAACAACAAGCAATAATAACAACAACGGAACTACAAAAAAAAAAAGAAAAACAACGCTACATGAAAACAGTTGGCAAAAGAACGACGACAACAAGTTTTTGCATTAGCAACAATAAAACGTGCAAACAACAACCGAACTTGACAGCTAAACACTGCATGCGTGCAACATATGGATGCGCAATAGGCTTTAGGCGGCTAGCTGTAGCAGTTGTTGATAGGTATTTTGGCAGCGTGAAGTGTTGTTGAAAGTTCTGCATTTAATTTAAGAACTTTGCGCAAGAATTTAATTAAAGTTGTTGCCAAGCAAGTGGCACACAAGCATACCGGAGCATAGACGCTTGCGAATGCTGTAAATAGATTGACGACATATGTTGCAAGTACAGCAGCCGGATGCCACAAACTAAACTAGTAGGAGCAGAAGAGAAAATACTTGCATGCAAGTGCCAGCACACACTACATGTATATGTATGTGCATGTGTGAGTATGAGTGCGAGCGGCAAATAGTGATGAAGCGTGTGTGGCTGTTGCCTGGAGGTTGTCACTCAACCGAAACGCAAAGGCATACCAATGCCCAACTGGACAGCTGTTGCAGGAGCTGGAATGTGTCCGCACACATCTCTACACACACACACACACGGACGCTGGCGCGATGAATTTGAGCATTCGATAGTGTGGCATGTGCAGAATCGCACACACACACAAACACACAAACACTCACATACACCGCCTTAGCAGGCAGCATAGGCATAGTGCTTAAGGGCCTACAACCGATTTGCTGCTTATGTGTCACATGTGCTTTAGCTACTGCTGTTCCTGTTCCTATTGCTGTTGTCGAAATAGTTGCAGCAATTGTTGTTATTGTAGTTATGCATGCATTAATCTACAGCTGTAGCTTACATGTTGCAGTTTAAATGCTATTAAGCTAGCCGTCCGAACGCAAACGCTTCGGGCCAAGCAGTCGCATAAGGAAGTGCAGTGAGCGGTAAAGTATACGCACTGGTGGCTTGCAGCAGCCAGTCAACCTGTAGTGATATTTGTATGACACTAATGTCCACAAAGTTGGCGCACACAAGTTTGCTGTACTGCGAATGACTGTGAGCGTTGACAAAATGTTGTAGCAGTTGGCAACAACAACAACAACAAACAACACTAAAAGTTGACAATGACGCTAACGTGCAACACATTGAAAAATTCCTTTTGTTAGCTGCTGCAAACGGACGTGTCAGCAGGAAATTATGTATATTTTAAAGGGAATGAACAAAAATTAAACAATTGTTGACATTTTAGTAAAAAAAACTCACTTTTGACATCATTTATGCTGCATGATAAAAATTTCGAATAAAGCTTATATCTTAAGTGAAAGGGGATCCATATTTTACGATATTAGGGGTTTCTTCAAAACTGCATGGAAAAAATACATTGCATAACAAAGCATAACATAACATAACATAACATAGCATAAGATATTACAACAAATCATAACATGACATAAATAAAGTTAAGTTTACGTCTCGACATTGCGTAGCATAACATAACATAACATAACATAACATAGCATAACATAACTTAACTTAACCTAGATAATATTACTTATAATTATAAATGCATCTGTTATCAGCACCACACTCTCGCAGGGCAACTTCTCTCACGCTCTTCTCACACACAAACACACATAAACTTACAACACAATAACTGCTTATGTAAACTTGTGCATAGCGGCGTAGTTATTTGCCATTTTGGCCATTGAGAATTCGCTGCAGCATTGCAGTAAGTCATTGTGCAAAAATTTCCTGCCACATTATCTAGGTTCACACAAGGAGCGCTTGCATTGCTGTCACACTTCAACTCACTGCCACTCTTCGGCTATGAGAGAAATGTATCAACTTATCTCCGTAATTTTTCACATATGAATGCGACAACTCGCAACGCTCGACTTTGTAATGCAATGTTGCACGTTGTTGCATGCCAAAGTCATTGTGAAATTATGCACATTTGTTGCAAGAGTTTTATGCTTCCGTTTTTTTTTTTTTTACTCTCGAAATATTCAGCTTCACTCTCTTTCTGTGAATGCATAGTTATGTGAGGCTCGCAAGATTATTGATGTTGCACGATGATTTGCGGACAAGTTTGCTTGCTTGACGACAGTGCCGTTGTTGTTGTGCGATATTTTCCGGTATGCCAGCAGCATATGTTGCATGCATTTCTCACCACAATCAGTAGCAAGCCGGCAATTGTTGTAGCCAAGGAAAATGTGTACGTTATTTTGTAGGCGTTTGCAATGCTTTGCTCGGCCAGTTGCCACACAGCATGCTTGTCTAACTGCTTGGCTGGCTGGTTGGCTGCCTGGCAGACGCTCATTAATGAAGTGGGTGGCTTTTTGATGACTTTCATTCCAATTTATTGTTGCAACATTATTATGCTTTGGTTGGTGTTGCTTGTTGCATAAGTGTTTGTCTGTTTGTGTGTGTGCGTGTGTGCATTTATGTTTGTGGCACGCTCGCGGGCTTGAACGGTCACAGTCAAAACTTGCCACACACATATACATTACATATTTGTGCAAACATTCGCACTCTTTTTTGGTTTTTTATACGCCTGCCTTCCCTTTTGTGCTGTGAATTGTTTTGACTCAGTCTCCGCTCCAGCGCTCCAGCGCTCTACTGCAGCTGCCACACTACTGACTCAGCTTCAACACTTTTAGCTGACAACGCTTTCAATTTACGTTTCCCTTTGGCATGAATTGTCAAGTGTTGCACATTCATGCGGCACACTTACTGCGCTGCCTTAGTCGCCACAGGAGTGTGTGAGGCCCCTTTCATGTTTGCTTTTGTTGCATGCCACTGTTTGTAGCTTGTCGTTCCTTTACCGCTTTAGCTTTTCTATTGCGCTGTTGTTGTTGTTGTTGTTCCTTATTTGTATGCCGTATAATGATCCAGATGAAGCCGAAAATGTGTCAGCATTGAGGAGCGTCCAAAATGGGCGTTCCTTTCACAAGCATATTTTGTTTATACGTGTGTATTTAATGGTAGAAGAGTTGTCTTTTTTCTTGTATTTGAAGTACTCATCTTGATTATGAAGCGAAATTTGGAGTAAAAGTGTAATTCTGAAAATGAAGTTGCATAGCTGAATATTATTTAAAACAGAAAAGCTGCAGATAAGTAGGGATTATGATTAAAGTGGTGACGGCTTCAATTATTTGACTTACTAAGGTGCAGCGAATTTTGAGCAAATCGTAAGCCATACTTTCCTCACTCTTTATTTAGAAATAAAAATCTAATACAATTAATATTGCTGAAGTATGGCAACTTTGGTCCAGAAAGTGTTAGAATCGGTTCACAACACTCACTAACCCTCTCATCCCCGTCGTTTCAGTTAATTTTACACAAAATGGTTCGGTTAATATTGTAAGGTATCTTAAATGAGCATGACTTCTTGAAAACAGTCTGATTTACCGCAATTCCCCTAACCCCCATATACCCAATATAAAGATTCTCAAACTACTGGTTGACTTTATATGGCATTTATTCGTGTGTGTGTTTGTTATTTTAATAAAATTTAGCAAAAATATTTGAATGTAACGAGATTTTATATGAATTTCTACTGATAGTGGTCCAATTTTCCCTTAGTTGTAGCCTGAGAAATATACTAATTTCTCTTGGTGAGAAAAATTGAAGACATAACAATAAAATCTGGTAAAGGTTTTCAATTCTTATAAATTTAGCATATGTTTATATTGAAAAGTGTCGGAAATTTGGCAGCATATGACCTTGAACCTCTCCGGAAGTTCTCTTCGACAAAATTACCATTTTCTGTACAAAAGGCAATGAAGTAATAGCTTTATTTTGAGCTAGGTTCAACGAAATGGGGCTTCTTAAGCAGCCATTGTTCGATAAAATATCAGAATGTGGTGATTTAGTTTCCACAGAATAGTATTACTTGTGGCAGAGCAGATGTTCTAAGGTATAGTACACTCTGTTTTATTAAATGGAACCTATATTTCCTTTTTCAAGGGAAAATCTCAGCTGACTACTGACTACTATTTGGTCTCACGAGACATTCCGTAAAATTCCGCTCATAAAATCAGGTTAAAGTTCAAAGTTCAATTAAAGCAGATATGTGGAAGTGAATTTGATATAGAAGAATTTGTTGAGAGGCCGATATAATGGGTGAATGGTATACGAGTAGTGGAACCGAAATGAAAATTCCTCTGGAATGTGATGTGAGAATAACGATAGAATGGAACAAAGTGGAAATGAAATACTCACTATATGTGAATGGTATATAATGAAATGGAATAGAAATATTGAAGTTGGTATGGCATACCATTGGGAATGAAACGCATGCATTATGGAATGGAACATATAGGAAAGAAAAAAGAAAACGGTTGTTTTGAAACAAAACAACAACATGAAAATGAAAAATATGAGTTAGAAGGGAAAATAATGGCAATAAAATATAAAAGTAGAATGGAATGTAAGATTTTGAAAACATACTACTTATTTACGATATTTATGATTATTATTTTTAAAGAAAAGAAGAATTCAATAAGAGTAGTAATAATTCAAAGGCTGTCCCTTCCAAACTAGAAGTTCAAATGCGAAATTTATAGCACTGCCTCTATTAAATAAAAAAAAAAAGTTATTGTTCTGCAAAACAAACATTTTCATTGTTCGCAACAGTTATTTGTAGAGCAGAAAATTTTTGTAATAAGAAATGCAAATATTTTGAAAAAGAAAATTTACTATTTCCCACATCTTTATGCAAGCGTTCGGACCATAGAATTTTCCTTTTGCAGAAATTAGAAAACCATTTTTTAAATATTTATTAGAAAGAGAAAATTGAATTTCAATTATTTGTAATACATGCACCATTATAATGAAAATGGGAAATACTGTGGTGAAACTGTTTGCTTAAAAGCCTCGCATACGCATTAGAAGCATACAAAACTCGGCTGAAATACATACGCACATGCATTTGAGTACGCGAAGCACTGTGTATTTGCAACATGCGACTGCGAACACACACACACACATAGGCATGTGTATTCCAAGGCATGTCTCCGTTATGATAACTGTAGTGCATACAGTTGCTTTAATTACAGTAATAATAGGCTAATAAATCTAGACAATTGCGTACATGTCAAAATATTAGAACAATTGCAAATTGCAAATTGTAAATTGAACTGCGAAATCTGCTAAGAACAAGAAATTGCAAGCAATGACCAAATTTGCAATTGTAGGTATGTATGTATGTGTGTGTGTGTTTGACGATAATTGCACTAGCTTATAGTTGCATATACGCTTGCATGCTTAAATGTGCAGTGGATTGCGTGCAAACATACACATAACTGTACTTACACACAACTGGCTTAGGCTCTGAGTTTATATGTGAGTGTGTGTGTGCGCTTATAAATTCTGCTGCTGGAAAACTTTTCGAAACAATTGCATGGCAGTTCGCATTAGTTGAAGTTGCAGACGCTATTTATTTGTATCTTTATGGGTTCAATTATAAATACAGGGTGCTAGGGAGTTGATATTTTTTAAAGTATTTACAAATAATCATAATATTTATAACATATATGTGTATTTTACTAGCGGTCAAAAACCGATTCAAATTCATATCGGATACTTTAAAGACTTTAATTGGTTGTGTAGTGCATTTTCTTCAAACTATAAGTGACATTCTTGGAACAATGAAAAACCCTGGGAAAGAAGCTTGCCACCTGCAGAAAAACCTCAATAACATATCTCACACGCTCAATTTACTACTTTGGTGGCGTATGCAGGGTAAGGGGTAAGCTTTTGAAGGAACTTCTCTTGAATTGTCAGACCGAATTAGCATAAGCCACACAAAATTTTACTCACATTAGTTACTAAAGAGACTTAACACGTCCATTTGAAAGTCTAGAGCACAATTTTACAAGTTCAGTTAACTTAAGTCGATGTTAACTATTATGATTCTGTATTTCGAGTCCAGAGAGGACTCTGACTTTGCTTTAAACAGCATATTCTAGCGATAAGCTTGAAAATAGCGGCAGCACACATTGTGCTAGAGGAAAAAGGCAATAAAAGAAATCAATTCCTTCCGACGGTAACATATACAATACCCTTCTAGATAGCAGCTATATAGGCTGAAGCCAACCATCACCGCTACTGACGATATATTAATGCCACTAACTGACTAGTTTCTACAATATTGATAGTCCATACAGTCCGAATTATTCTCAAAATGAGGACTTTCGTTTCATTCACTTCAACTACGGCGAAACTTACACACGAAGGTGCTCTAGTGTGCTTCGAAAATCTTTTCATCAGTTAATAATTGAGAACACTGAAGTCGTCCGTAGCTCATATTATAAGAAGCAGCGATTTATGGTATAGAAGCACATAACCTTTCAAGGACGCCTGTTGCACCAAAATAAAGCTAGGAGTAATATAAAAGAATGTTCTGTACTCATATGCAGAAACAGGTTGACTGACGGCAACAGCCAGGCGATTAAGCTTAGATCCCAGCCGACGTCTTGACGAAATACTAAATAGGCGAGGGCGAGACGCTTAACCGTTGGATGTTTTGAAAGTATTAGAGGATTCTAAAGGCCCATACTAACAAAACGATCAAGAAGAACACTTAACAATTCGAAAAATATGACTTCCTTCGCCTCATATAATAAATTCAAAAACTTCTCCAATACTTATTTGTATGTGTATAAATATAATTGAAAATTGAAGAGACTTAGAAGTTCTATCCGAGTAGGCTATATCCGATTAGTTTATGGATACTGTTATATAATAATCTTCCTTTGCTTAGTTGACACTTAGTTGAGACATTCGAATGTCTGTTTTTGTTTACCCTACTACAATATTGTTTGGAAATGTGATCGAATTTATGTGCTGCGATTTCTAAGAGCTTAGACATAAGTGTGGAAATTATACGACTGCATCATACTCCATTTATTTGGTATAGGAAAAGACCTAAATTATCTTAGGCCATAGAACGCGGTGCCTAAAAGAATCTAAATACAAAGAATTAAAAAATTCAGCAAATATGAAGAGAATACGAACAACTAATATCGAGAAAAATTGGGAGACTCCCACTTTTAAAGAAAATCATGAAAGGTTCAAGCCTTTAGGTATTACAGGCATTTCGGTTCCAAGTGTGGACGAAGGAGTATAGCATGTCTTTTAAAGTATAACAGCAACAGCTAGCAGGAAAATCGCACTATAAGTCACCCTTTATACCTATATACAAATGCATAAACTTGCCGACTTTATCGAAAAAATGATGGCAGGAAGGGTAGAAGTAACGGAAACCACATTGCAACAGCAATTGTCGATATGCAACGGAGACGACTGATAATTGCAGTTATGCGACCCCATTACCTATACCAAAGCAATATAGCCACAAGTAATAAACACAAGCAACTAAAATACAAATACATATATATATATATATGTGTGTGTGTATGTGTATGTGTATGTGGAAACATTCAAGGGGCACACTTTATTGTGCTGGAGTGTCAGCCGGAGTTATTAGTGCAAGTTTGCTGTTTGCTGCCTTAGCAAAGGTTTGTTAGCATTTTATCTGTTGTTATTGTTGCTGTTTTGTGTTGGAATTTAGCAAATGAATGTGCATATTTTCAGACCAAACACATACACGAACACGAATGCAATGCAACTACCTTGGAGGAGTGTGTGTGTGTGTGCGTGCATAAAGGCATGCATTTTTGTATGCATGTATGAGTGCATGTGTGTGTGTGTGTGTGTGTGTGTGTGCGTGTGTATATAAATGCTATTAAGTGCAGTAAAAGAGTTGCAACGAATGACTTTCGGACTGCGTATAAATTTTGCTTGTGGATTTCTACATTTGTGCATATTTATGTAGATTTGCCAGCATGCCGCATGCATATATGCGCTTATGTGTATGTGTATATGTGTGTTTGTGTGCTTGTGCGCTTGTGTGCGGCTGCTTTTGCTGTCTCGGCCACACCATTGCAATGCGAGAACATTCCACTGTAATTAATTTCAATATGCAAGCATATGTTTAGGGGCAGCAAGGAGAGCAGGACCAAAGGACAGTGCTGCAAGTAATGCGAGCAAGGCAAAAGCCAACAACAAAGACAGCAATTGGCAGTAGAAACTGAAAAATCAGCCTGCCTGCGCTGTGAGTTGGCTGTGGTTCAAACAAAACCATACGCCACACAAACTATACTACCGTTAGTCTGCTTGCCGCTTGCTCTGTTGTATCGCGTTACTCTCCAATTTGAGTCCTTTCCGCTTTGCCTTTCCCTTACAGCCACATCGATCCATTTGGCCAACTATAAGCAGTCACTTTACTTGCCAGCCTATCCAGCTTTGTTTTTCTGCATTTTCAGCATTTGCTATTTCTCTTAATGCATGCCTTCTTACGTTTGTTGTTGTTGTTTTTGTTGTTGTTGTGGCGTATTGTGCCTTATTTTACAGCAACACTCCATTTATGCATAAATTCATTTGAATTTCGATATTTTTATGGCATATCAGAGCCACTACCCCTACATATGCATACCTAATACACACATACACACACATATACACAAATGTACACAGGCATTTGTTGTTAGCATATATAGTATAGTATACGACAGTTTGTGATATATTATGAATGCCAACTAATGGTCGGAAGTATTATGCGAGCGCTCATACACTTGCTTGTACCAATATTTCTATGCAGTACTATTGTTTGTATGTGTGAGTATGTATATAAACATATGCGTGCGTGTGTGTGTGTGTGTGTGTGCCGGCATTTAGTAGTGCTTGAAATTTATGCTCGTTGTAGTATGTTGTTTGTTATGTTGTGACCCCAATTTCGCCTCGTAAATTATTGCACCAATACACCGTTAGTAATTGTTAAAGATGTAATGGATAATAATACCAAATTGAATATTGAGTATTAGCGCTAGCGCGGAATTATGATGAAATAAGGAAATGAATGGGATTCACCTTAACTTTTGTAAGAATACTTAGCTCTAGCGAGTATTAGTCGTTAGTTCAAAGAGGCTGCACATTAGCATTAGCAACTGTATTTTCAAGATAAAATTTCAATGTCCAAAAATCATAAATATGGACCCAGAATTTACACTTTAAAAATCAAAATATAATCTTTAAGATTGTATATGACTCTAACTGATATTAAGTTTTTGTATACGATGAAACTGTTATAATAAGATTTCGCCAAGCATTTAACATTTTTTAAGACAGAAAAGATCTTAAAATTCATTAGAAAATTTAATGGTTTATTAAAAATCATAATGAACTTCGACCGGCTCTGCATAAGCATTAGAAAGGGCTCGGTTTTAGTTTTCGACAGACTTCTGAACTGAACTGAACTGAAAACTGTTTTTTCCTGACCTCCTTGAGAGGCAAAACAGAACTGAGTGTCCATTTTTAACAATGAAAGCTTCTTAGGGAGTTCATCAACACTTCGAGCATAGCTTAGAATTTCTAGAAATAGTATGAACGTCAGCTTCATCTCGATTCGATATCTCAATCACTGTAGAATCTCATTGAAATATTAGTAAGTATAGTTTTTTTACTTAAGACTAGATTAATTTGCCTTGTTTTGATTAATTTTTAATTGTACTTATAAACTTTTTTCGTGATATCCTAGCGCCTAAATATCCTAAAAGGAATTTTTTAGTTTTAAACTTTTTATATATATACTTTTAAGATTTCTTACTATCACGAAATCAAAAATATGTTGCCATCAATACAACACCAGCACCACTCCCGCCCTGTATATGAGGTATGATGTGTCTATATCTTACTTTTAAACTTGTTTGTGGCGCACGAATATATTTCCGCCAATTTAAATTGCGCCCCTTTATAAAGCTCAGAATTCATTGTCTCAATGACACTAAAGCGAATTCGTACAAAATACAAACACATGTACATACACACAGACAAACGCATAAGCATATGTAGTCTAACCCGCCTTTATATGTAAATTTTCATTTGAACATTTGCATTTAAAGATAAACAAACAAATGCGAATATGCGAGCACACGAAAATGAATAGCGGGACGATCGCGCGAGTTCGTCGTGTCAACAAAGTGTCGTCAGCTGCTGCAATGGGGGACGCCAGTGAGGAGTTCTGGAGCTGCGCTGTAATGGGTAATGGCAACGAGTCGAGTCGGCTATTGACCTCACATTAGTATAACGAGCATTTGGTGAATGGTGTATGGTGAATGGCGACTGGTGAATGTGACAACAATAACTAAAACTCTAAAGAGAACACATGTACCAACATATGCCAATAGAGAAAGGAGGGGAGAGCAGGTGTAGAAGCGGGTGTGGAATAATATAAAATATGATGCGGCCACAAATGTTAAAGTATGTTAAAATTCGTTGCAATTGTATGCGTGCGAGTGTACAGCTGGCGGTGGACAGGCCTGCAGGAAGGCAGGAAGACCGCTTAACTTCCTGGTTCACATTTCAACACATGTTGTGAGCCAAAAAACACATGTGCGCCGAGCGCAAAGTTCAAAAAAGAAAAAAAGCAGCAATAGAAGGCTTTACAATGCATGAGTATGGAAATGCTTTGCATGCGTGTGCATATGTGTGTGCATGTGTGTGTGATAACAATAGCGCATTTTATCATGAGGTCAACTAGTGTGCCACTGTCTACCACTTTCGACTGACTACCCCATTTGCGCTGACAAAGGCGAGTTCAAGCGAAATTGTCCTACTGTGCTTTAAACGGTGAAAAGCAAGAAATAAAGAAAAATAAAAATAACAAAAACAACAAAGTGCTCGTACGTTAGCACTCACCACATATTACTCACATAAATTAAACAATTTATTTAAATGCAAATGTCTGGCGCAGCAGCGCGTCACATCTACACACACACACACACACACACACATACACACATTTATTCGTCGCGCAGTCGTGCTTTGTTTGCCTTGCGTCGAAAGCTGTGCATGTCGCGTATACGCACCGTTGTCCGTTGGCGCGCACATTATTAAAATAAGTGTATGGCATTGCTGGGAGAAATTAAAATTTTGTGGTTTGGCGTTGAAAAATGGCGTATAGTGAATTTGCGGTTGGGAAATAGTTATGTGCGGCAAAAACTAGCAAGGCTTGTGGAAATAAAATGCTCGGAAAAATGCGCGTCAACGACACTTGTGTGGATGAGTGTGTGTGCGATACTCAAAATAATCGTATGCAATGAACTTTTGTTCAACATGCCGCGGCCTGCAAATTGTTTGGGTGTGTTGAAGTGTGTGAATGTGTGAGTGTGTGTTCACTTTTGACATACATATGTATGAGTTGTAGTAAATTACGTTGCATTATGACAATTGGAATATTAAACAAATGCCAGTAGACGTTGCATTTGTTAAGTGAATGGGGTGGATATTAGATTTATTCAAGCATGGCGCGCACAGTGGTACAAAGTGGTGATTAAATGCGAGTAATATTATTGCAGAGATGGATTTTTTATGCGCGCATATTTATATGGAAAGAAGCTTCTTCAAGAAAAATAACAGAGAAATATTAAGAAAAAAAAAACAGTTTTGTGAAAGCATTTGGGATAGTATTTGGCAGCAAGATTTGAATTCCGTATATGTTGTGTGGAGTTGCCACCAGTAGTGAAATAAAACTGAGCAAACCCGAGAAAAATTAGATCTCCGCATACTTCATACACTTCATTCCTTGAGTTGTCATCTAATGCTAAAAATAATATATGAAATATTTCAAATTGTATATAGTCTAGGCAGAAGACTAGCTGACGGTTTTTCTAGTATCTTTTATAGATGAAGGCAAAATTAGCGCAAAATTTTATATATAATTAAATGTGAAAATCATTGGTGGTTTGGTAGTTTGCTTTCGTATATCATCAGACGAATACTGGGATTGCTGGAATACTTTTCAAAAACTAATTTAACTAGTATAATAAACTAATTCGTTTCTGGTAATTTTGGCAGAGTAGCTTTGGCCATTCGTTGTTTAAAAAACTATGTATTTAAGGATGTTGATGCACTCAGCGGACATTAACACTGATTCACAATAGAATGTAGTGAAATATGCATTGTCAGCAGTTGTTTGCTTTGTCTGCAACCACGAACATATATATATATATATACATGCATGTGCAGACCCTGCCTCACAACTTCGACATTAGTTGCACTGCAATAGAAGCAACATACCGGCACATGTATTGGGTTGTTCGGAAAGTCATTTCGTTTTTTCCCGCCAGAGGACTTAATTACGTTTTTTCGAAACTAACTTCACACTTAAGCCCCATAACCATTATATGTCATGAGAGCTGATATTGCAAGGCTTGTGTGTGAAAAAGTTCTATTAATTCTACCCAGTAGTTTTTGGTTGGTGCCTTTTTAAATATGGAGAGCAATAAGCAGCATTTTCGTCATATTTTACTTTTTAACTTCAGAAAAGGTAAAAATGCTGTCCAAGCGAGAAAAAAATTGACGGATGTGTATGGAGAAGGCGTGTTAACAGTACGCCAGTGCCAGAACTGGTTTGCAAAATTTCGATCCGGCAATTTTGATGTCGAAGATGCACCACGGTCTGGAAGGCCGGTCGAAGCTGACAAAGATGCGATAAAGGCATTAGTTGATGCAAATCGGCGAATCACCACACGAGAGATCGGTGAGAGGTTAAATTTGTCGAATTCAACTGTTTATGGCCATTTGAAAGGCATGGACTTAACCTCGAAGCTCGATGTGTGGGTGCCCCATGTCCTTACCGAGCGAAATTTGTGTCGTCGTGTTGACGCGTGTGATTCGCTCCTCAAACGTCTAGAAAATGATCCATTTTTGAAGCGGATTATTACTGGGGACGAAAAATGGGTTGTATACAACAATGTTAAACGCAAGAGGTCATGGAGCAGAAAAGATGAACCGGCTCAAAGCGTGTCAAAAGCCAACATTCACCAAAAAAAGGTGATGCTCTCCGTTTGGTGGGATGTCAAAGGAATCGTTTTTTTTTTGAGCTTTTGCCGGACAATACAACGATTAATTCAGAAGTCTATTGTCATCAGCTGGACAAATTGAATGATTCACTTAAAGAGAAGAGGCCCGAATTAATCAACAGGAAGGGTGTAGTGTTCCACCAGGATAATGCGAGACCTCACACAAGTTTGGTCACTCGCCAAAAACTTTTACAGCTTGAATGGGACGTACTGCAACATCCACCATATTCTCCAGATCTGGCGCCTTCCGACTACTATTTGTTCCGGTCCCTGCAAAATTTTTTGGATGGCAAAACCTTTACCTCAAATGAAGATGTCAAAAACCACCTGGACGAGTTTTTTGCCAGCAAGGACCAAAACTTTTATGAGAGGGGAATTATGTTACTGCCAGAAAGATGGCAAAAGGTGTTGGACCAGAATGGCCAATATATAATTTAATAAAATATTTATTCATTATACGAAAACTGTCTTTCATGTTCCCCAAAAAAAACGAAATGACTTTCCGAACAACCCAATACAAATATAAAAGCACGCAAACTTTCGCTGTTCGCTTTCGCTCACACACTAAATGCTTTGAGATATTCGCGCATTGAATTATATATAATATGTATTCATGTATGGGATTAGGGATTTCAAACGATGAATTTACTGCTATTGACTAAGTATTCGTGGTGTTGATTATAATGCCACTTTAAGGTCGACGTGGCGTATGAGTAACAGAAGGTAAACAACTTAGAAGCAACCCCTTCTAATCATAATTAAAGTTATTTAACTAGGATTAAGAGACTTAAAAGAAAAGGAATATTGTTGTTTATGATTTGTAACAACAAAAAAAGAACTCACTCTCAGGATTATTTCAATACGATCCACATAAAGCATGCAACAAAGAACCCACACAATTACAACAAATACAAAGCAAAATTCACACGTATCTACGCCTTTGCATTAATGTCACTTGCATTATTTCATTTATGCCTCACATTTGGCAGACATTACTAATTCATAGCTAAATTTAAATAAATCCCCTTTAAAACCTTTCAAATATGTCATGCTGTTTTTGCACAAATATACGCCAAGGCTAAGACGCGTATCAGCATAGTGTCAAATACTTGTCATAATAATCATATAAGCCATTTTCATTTAGTTGCCAATCAATAACTTAAGCATGCGTGACAAAATAACGTGGCGAAATATGCTGAAATTAAAGGGAGTAATCTGGATAATTATAGCGTTTCTTAAAGATAGAGGGAGAGAAAGAGGAGGGCCTCATTTTTGAAGTTTACAGATATTTAATGAATTTAATAGTATTTTAAAAACATAGATATTTGCTTACACGTTAAGAAATATTTGCGAAAAATTCAATAAAAATTTTGACAAAAATTTTATTTTTTGAAATTTGCTTGAAAAAAATATGTGTGCTGAAAATTAGGAATTTCTTAAAGCTTCAGTATCACGAAGATTTTATAACCATCTATCCCTATGTGGATTGCTGAGTTTCACTTCTAGTGTTCTCTCATTTGTTAGTATTTTCGAACACATAACTTTTCAAGTACAATAAAATTTTTACTTCGAATTCTTTTTGCTGGTTTTCCCACACTCACTCAATATGCGTGAAAGAGGTGCTCATATTACATAAACACAAATTTCATACCTCCCTCAAGTAATCAAGTAATATTTTTCTTTGTATGCTCTTGCATATGCCCTTAACGCCTAAAGGTATGCTAAAAATAAGTTTCAAAATTGAATACAAGAAACCTAAGAACATGTCAATTTATTTACTTAAGCATCTGATTGCACACGCGTTTAAATTAATACTTGAATGTGTTCTTAGCTCGTTAAAAGTTTCCAAGAAAAGACACAGACACGAGTTATCAAAAATTCGAACAAATAAGAGAACACAAAAATGTTAAATAAAACCAAAAAAAAGTCAAAGGAACATAATGGACTTAAGTATGGAACACGTAGATTATAGGGCACACATATATGACAAACATGCATATATGGACGAGTAGGTGTCTCCATTTTAGGCGAATTGATTTCGAAACAATGGAATAAGCTTGCAAAATTTTGTTTCAATCTCTTCCTGTTGCTTTTTTTTTACGGCACACTTCCTGCTGTGCTCGGTGACAATACTAATTCCCCAGGCTTTGTCTGGGTGTCGCACGTGTTAAAACGTTCGATGATGCCAATCAAAAGGATTTGCCGCGCTCAGTAGACTCATAGGGCAACTTGCTCAAAAATTTCGGTGAGGAGGGGGGTTACATATGTACTTATGATTTTAGCAAAATGTGTTATACTTAGTTATGTATAGGTGCATATGTATTCAAATATGTATGGAAAGATGTACCTTGGTATTATTGAAATTCAGGCGGAAAATTAATTGCTATGGGAAGTAGGAAATGACTTCTTCAGTATGGGGGAGCGTAAGTTGTTTTCTTCAATTAATTTATTTTGCGGTGTTTTAAGAAATACCTTTTCGTTCGAATAAATACGTTCATCCGATTATATATGCTTCTATTGTCTCATTAGAAATTCTTCCTTATTAACTTCCTTAGTATTTGCATTTGGAGCATACTTTTCGGTAAATAATCAAAATGGAGGTGATAGAAGCAGTTTGTACAAAAGGTGGCCCTTAACGGTCTACTCAAGAAGTTATATTATTATTATATTATTATCTGAAGACTTTAAGAAAACTCTAAGATGAGCTTGGGCGCCGAACTTCCGATTTATTTATATTAATGAGAAAATTTTCATGAGTTGTTAAGGGATATCAAGAAGTTAAAAAATTACTGGAATTTAGGGTGTTTAGTATTAATATTATTAATTAATATATTGTGTTAGTAAAACCTACGTATATCTTTGTTTGAAACGTTTTAGATACAAAAGTATATTCAGCACGGAGTTAGACATCGTTAGAGTTCGTAGGGGATAGTTGCAGATATAGTTCGGAAATGACGAAAATTAGAGTGTTTACAAATAACTCAACAGTGACCTCTAGTTAGTCTAGCAGAGCATTCGAAGTTTAGCGTTCATGTATCCTAAGCTTAGATGTATATTTTTCAAGGCTACAGGTCCAAAATATAGAATTTCACGCAATTTAACGAAGCTTTGTCGAATCAAAGGGCGTGACGGATTTTTGATAGCCACTAAACAGTTGCAGTCATTCTATATAAGTTTCAAAGTGTTGCCACCTGTTTGAAGTTCATGCAATCATCATTTATGCTCAGCTCATTTACATTCACATATGGCAGAAATCAAAGTGACAGCAATTTTTCCCATTTGTTGCAGCAATTTTCATTCACCGCAGTCCTTTAAAACCATCTACAGCTTCTCATATTGAGCGCACGGAGCAAAGTAAACAACTTAAAACCAACAGCAATAATTTTTCGTATTTTAAGATGACGACTTTTGAGCTGCCATTAAAAAATTAACTCCGCCAATGTTGCGCTCCAACAGTAATGAGGATATTAAAATGAAATTATTTATTATTAGCCGTCGCTTTTTTGTTGTGTCTTTGCGCAGCGCCTTAAAATATGCAACATTGTAACGGACAGTTACATATTTTTCACATTTGCAATATTCATTCGCTAATGGCATGGAAATTATTTGCCCGCTGCTGCCGGCGCACGCATTTTCGCTGCGCTTGTGTAGAAGCTCAGCGCTGCCGAGCGCTGGGTTAGCTATAAGTGGCATATCTTAGCATTTCATTGCCACTGTTGGTGGCAAGCAGCGCTCTTAGCGTGTCAGGAAACAGGAATTTCTACTTTTATTGCTAATTTTATGTGTCTTCGCTCGCTTAGTGGCGGTTGACTGCCGTCTAAGTACGAACTGCTGACTGCAGACTGGGGAGCGCTAACACCAAACCGTTGATGATTTGCTACAGGTGATTTTTGTATTGTTGTTGTTTTATGTAAAAATAACGCTAATGCAAAGCTGTTAGTACATTGTTTGGTTTCTTTTGAACCTGTGTGTCAGTGTGTCAGTTTACTGTCAGTATGAGAAAATATAAAAAATATTGCCGACATTTTTTATGGAATTCCCTATGGTGCTAGGTTGTTAAAAATTGTGATGATTTTATTTAGGATTTTGTGCTTGTGAAGTATGGCTGTAGCCCGTGTGCTTATGTTCGCCATAAAATATGCTTTATGCAACTAATTTCGCTGTTAGCACCTTGGAGGCGGTGTCTGCACAAGGTTATAAGAGAAATATGATTTGTTTTGGTAATTAAAAATGAGCGATTTTTCAATTAAGGAAAGTAGAGGGTGGCTCAACCTAATTAATTTATAAATTCCATTAAATTAGAAGAAATGAGATGTCCTTTGATAAGGCCAACATCTTCTCAATAAATTACATATACGTATATTTTTTGTGCTATCTCGGTGTGATCTCCTTTAACAACTTTCACTTGATACAAAGTGATACAGTACTTCATATTTTACAAATGAAAACAGCTAAGACTCCACCGTCATCTCTTCTGACTCTTAACACTTTATTCAAGTTTGAAAAAATTTATTCGTGGTCCCATGAAGTTAAATCGGATATATATTATTGATATATCGATAATCGAACACGGTTATGAGGATATTGAAAACGAAAACATTGGATCAGAACATAGCACAGTTTGACCTATTTGAGCGCGTTCTTAATTATTTAACAGCTCGTCGACTTTGGGTTTGAAGAAAAGGTCTTTGAAGTAAATTTTCAAGACGTTAAAATGATAATGGAGCACTTACCAAGCATGTGAGCTTCTATGCCAAAAGCTATTGAGGAGAGTTCTTCAATAAGCTATTTATAAAAATCCATTATAAATCGATATATAAATAGAGTATATATTTATAAATATATAAATAGATCGAAGCTCGATTTAGCTAAACAAAGCTATCAACTTAGACTCAGATATAGTCTTGACTAATTTACCTTGTAAACTATTTCAACTATAACTCTTGAAAATTGTGACGTTTTTGGCATACATTTATGTGCAAATTTTAAATTAACTAAAAGTGGTTATCCAATTGAAGGGTTTGTCAGAAGTTTTTACAGCGTAACTAAAGCGAGTTCATCTACATTGTCCGACGAATAAAAACCTGTATGTGTAAAGGAGAAAACACTAGGTGGGAGCACTTAGTCGAGTTGGAAAACGACTGCTTCTTCCTCAGTAAGAATACCTAGAATAATCTATAATCTAATTCTGCCGTTCGTTTCTCTGTCTGCTTTTTGACTATATGTATTTATCCCAAGTCAAAATTATGACTGCTCTAAGTAGCTTTTAACTCATTTAACACCTCGAGATGATTAATTATACGATTATAAATACATAGCGTACCTGCTGTGCTCAAATATCAAAACTGTCATGTGTTAACGTTTAGCTCTCTGTAATGTGCTCTCTATCGATTGCCGCCTTAAGTGGAAAAGCAAAGAATTTATGAATGTTTAATTATGTTATAGACAGCTACATATGAAATTACCTGAATTTTTATATTGTACCCGTGTATGTGCATAATTGCAAGGGGTGATTTTATACATCTTCAATGTGATAAAATTCCACCACCGTCCCCGCGTAAAAAATTGTGTTGTTAATGTTAAAATTTCTGCAACTTATTCGACACCTTATTCTATGCTTCTCTGCCAATACGCATGCTAACATAGGTACAAAACATAAAGAGATTTATTCAAATTTGAAAAAGAGAATGCTGTATCTTAGCATTTTGGAATGAGCGAAACGCATTGGCACAAACAAGTAAACATATACACTCATGTGATCCACTCCTTAAAACACGTATGCTTTCAGACAAGCATAGTTATGTGGTTATTTTAAATATATATATGTATATATATATGTACATTTGTATTTTTTGTCCACCTTAAGTCGACTAAAAGGAAAACCTCAACACAAACATTGTCTGGCTGAGCGCGTAAAACACAAAAGACAACATGAGAATCAATATAATATGCATTTATATGCATATTGTATGCATGTATGTATGTATTGTATGTACATATTTTAATAATATATTACTTAAAAAGTATGCAAAATCGCTAGTAAGTGTATGCAAATACAGACACTAACACACTTACACTAACACATTTGTACTTACACATACAAATATGCACACACACACATGCACCCATACACTCACATGCCACATGCATGTAATATATTTCAACTAGCGTACGTAAAAAAAGGCCGCAAAATGTGCGCAAATAGCTGCTTCCTGAAATAATAATTCAAATGCTGTGATAAAAATCGCGTGCTGAAGAGAGTGGTGCATGCAAACAAAAAAAAAAAGAAGAGATTTCTACAAAAAAGTTATGCAAACAATACGCAGCCTACAATCATAACAATGAAGTGGCGAATTTGAATGACTGCACCAGCCTTGTGCCCCCTATTATTTGTCGCTATGGTGGTAATCTCTGCATGCCGTTGTACTGCTGCCAGGCAATGCGCGCCAAGTGTAACCACTTACAGGGGTACACCGTGGCTGATTTCGGTGAATTCGTAGAGAAGTTGGCTTAAGGCAAGCTTCAACATGTTTGTATTAATCAGGGAATCTACAAATTACAGATGGCTCTGCTGAAATATGTGGAGACCAAACCCCATGTTCGTTTTTTTAACTACTTGTCGTTCAAATTTATAATTTGTGTCTAAAATTTTGCGCATAGAAAGTGTAGTAGATATTATTAAAGTCTTCCAAAATCAACTTTTTACGAGCACGAAGTATTACACTAAGTCAAAATTATACATTTGGTAAGCTCGAAAACTGACTCATTGACATTCTGATCTTGTGGACTTCATCAAAAGTTTGAGAAAATAATTTATTCGCTTTATTTGAGCAGCTATTATCACTTAAGTCAGCCTGTTAGCCTCCATGAGACAACAAAATCTGTTAGACTCTTTCCTATAAGTGAAACAAGCAAGAAATTTAATTTAGTTAATTTTATTGAAATTTAATTTAAATGCGCTTTTGTCTTTCTACTGGATGAAGTTTTAGCCATACAAGGGGTTAGTTCTGCTTATAAGAAAAGCTCGCTCTTCATAATAGACTAAGCTTTGCTTTCAAAGTAGATTCAAATTTTACTGGACGGTCTTCCTCCTTTCCTCATTTTTAGCAGTAGTTTCAGCACCAGAACCATAATCGAATTTGGAAGACTCTAGCTGTTGTACTCTTAAAAAATTTTTTGATACTCATAAAATTCAATTGGGGTCCATTTGGGTTGATTGGATTCTTCGCTATGGAATAATAATTATATTTGTTCTGCCATATTATAGAATAAGACAGAACAGGCGGTTCAAAGTGACGCGATTTTCTTTGAAGTTCAAATGCTTTCAACTGATTTCGGATAGAACATATGCGCCTCTGTAGAGCTGGGTAGTGGGTGTGGGTTTAATATTTGTCCAGAGAATGTGACAAAATTGCCTCTCGGAGCTCGGCGACACTTTTAGCTTACTCTTAGTTTACACTTTTTAGTTGCGGATACAGAAAAATTGTTTCGACTTAAACTCAAACACGCTATTTCAGACCGGCTTAGGCTTAACACTCTTCCTGCTGATTATCACCTGTCACAATAAAGGGCATTCTTAGGTTTCAGTGAGGCTTGCTACACTGTGCAAAATGCAGTTATAACTTCCGCCCACAAAATCAGCTAAAACCAACGAAAATAAGAAAACACGAAAGAACTCAAAAAAAAAAAAAAAACAAAAAAAAAAAACGAACCATCAAAACTTGCCACGAAACGCGGCGCGCATATTTCATTCGCTAACGACCAGTCTTAACTCGAAAAATGTGTTTTCGTTACGCTTACCATCTTTATCAAATAATAATATTACCGTCACCGTCACCATCACCGCCGCCCACAGTCAGCAGCCAACAGTCGATGGGCAACAACAACAACGAGACTCGCTGGCTGAAGCTGCCGCACGCAGCAAACAATAGGCCCGGCTAAGGGCACTGCCGCTATATGACATGGGTACGAATGAGTTGGGTGTTGTAATATGCAAATTATACACACATACACACACACACTAACACACACTTATACGAATTGCATGTAAGATATAAAAATATGTGAAAAATATTGAATGAAGTTTACTTACTCTTACTTTTTATACGCGGCTGACCCGCACCACTTCCACCAATTGAGCGGGGTTGCGAGGGGCATGCAAAATTGAGGCACAAAAGCCTCGGCAAACACCAAAGTATTGACGCTGATAGTTAGATGGGAGAAGTGTGGTTGCAAAGCATGTCGGAATGCGCTCAACAACCACCTGCTCGCTCCTTCGCTCCTTAAATTCATTCACTCAGTCACCCATTTGCTCATGAAATATGCGCAAACACAGGCAAATATGGTATGCTATGAAAATATATATTAAAGCAACAGCCTTTTTTTGCAATAACAAACTGATCCCTTTATATTTTATTCCTTTTGTGTTCGATTGAAAATTTGCATTACAAATGCAGAGAGAAATGAAAAGGAGAGGAGATAAAAGAAAAAAGTAGTAGAAATGTGTATTGATAAAGCAAAGCTGCGGGAGGAAATGTGCGTAAAATCGGCCGAAAAAAAATATATATATGTCACTACTATCTATACATATATACATATACAAAAGCAGCGTTCAGTAAGCATACACAAACCAGTTTTGCTGGGGAAAAATGCGCGAAAATAGGCAGTAAGGTTGATACCGGTGGCAGCAGAGGGGTTTATGCGCGGTGCGTGCGGCCAAAAAGTTGCTGCAAAAAGTCTAAAAAAGTACAAGTTTCAATGAGGTATAAAATAAAAGGCGATTGTGCTGTGCTGCGCTTTTTAAACCCCTTAGTTATTGTGAATCAAGCACACCCTCACACACCAATTTTATTGAATTTTTATTTTATTTTATATTTATTAAGAATTTGCATACACTCGAAGTGTACAGCCACACACATACACACTTGTACATATATACATACACAGAGCCACTCTGCGTTTGTAGACGTCGAAATGCTGCAGGTGTGTGCTGCAGGTATATGGGGTGCGTGTGCAAATACTATAACGGTAATTGAACAGCTTGTGCACTTAACGTTAATAAACATAAAAATGTTGACACTCAAAGAGTAAAAAGGGCATTTACGACTTAAGAGCTTTCAATGTAATGTCGATTTGCTTACAAATGTACTGTATGTATGGATATAAATATCGATATGCGAGCTTATAGTAGGCGCTAAGTCATAAGCGATACAATTTATTAGGTTTGCAATTGTTTGTTTCAGTGGTAATACATTGCAAACAATTAACAGCATATTGGAAAAAAGAAAAAAGAATTGAAATAGCAAGAAACAAAGTTCGACTGAGGTCTTTAATCAATTTTGTTGCTTTCGAAATTCCTGATTTTATATTGCTGGCGCAGGCCATCTAGAATTTTCTGTACAATCTTTTTAATGCCGGGAATTTTATCAGCGTTTTTGTATTGCCTGAGTATGCTACTTCGTGCAGTTTAACTTTCTTCCGCCGAGAATTCGACCCTATTCAATGGTGATTCCATTTTTTTACATTGCTTTCAGTAGAGGGCGTTTGCCGTGTCGAGAGAATTAGCTTACTCAATACAATATTATCACAACCTTTACTTATTTGTGAGTCTCTAACCCTGAAGAGACACTTCAGATCAGACATTCTCTCATCTCACCGCTAATTAGCATTTAGGTCTTTCTAAAGTTGAAAAATACCAAACCTCATCAAGTCGTCGTTTAAGTAGATTGCTATCTTTAGGAACTCACCGATGACAAAAATGAAAGAGAGAATATTTTAATCAAAAATTCCTCAAATTATAACCGAGCTCGGAATAAAATCAACGCTGAATTGTTTAGCTCTGCCTCTGACTACAACTTCAAACTTCGTTCCCACGAAAATCGATTCTAAATAACCCGAACAGACCCGGATTCCCATTTGACTGCCTACTTGGCGGTGTTCTAAAAAATATATAAGGAATATTACATGGCGCAACAGCAACAATAAAAACATAAACAATTGTAATTTAGAATTTTGCTATCGAGCATTGATGAAATGTTGTTCTGGCGAGTCAATCAGAGTTGGCGCAAAGCACTTATTTGTGTGGAATCCGTCAAAAATTTACAACCCTTCCGTCATGTCTAATTTTAAAACAACGCAGAGAACAAAGCAGAGATTACTCTGAATCCATCAATGTATTTAAGAAAGCACGATTAGCACGCTTAGTTCAAAACTCTGTTCCGGGTAGTTATTAGGACAAACATTTCTAAGAATCTATATAAAAACTACTTCCATTTGCTTGCAGGGCAATATGTTTTTCGGAAATAACACTTATGGGGCGATCTAACAGGAAGAGCCTGTTAACCACGTGAGATGTCTCTTTGATGAAGTTGTCACGGACAAATCTACAGCTCAGGGCCTCTTACTCCCATTACTCTTACGATCAGAGGTCAGCCGACCACTTAACGTGAACGGGGCTTCTCTTCTTCAAGTTTCTTATGGAACAGATTTCCAGCTTACATTTTAGTATTGTTGAGAAATATGTCACGTTTTGTTGTAATTTCTTTTTTACTAAAACAAACATGCGAAAATTGCTGAGAGTGCTTTATGCACAACAATAACACATTAATTATTTGCTGGTTCCATTTCCGTTTGTTGTTGCTTTAATTGCTGAATTCGTGTCATTGCAGCGTTTGTATTTAAAGCATAATTCCCTGAGGTCTCGCAAACCAAATTCAAAGTATGCTCTGTTGCACGGAGCATATTAATATGACTTGTATTTATTGTGGTACATTTCAATTTTTCTTTACTCTTACAATCACTCACTGCTCCCAGCGTTGGAGGGAAAAATCAACTTCAAACGCTCCTTTGACGCCCTTGTTGTTGTTGTTGTTGTTGCATGCTCGGTTCCATTTCATTTCATTTCATTTAATTTTGTCAACACATCAAATTTGGACAAGCACGTGGACTACTTGTGCTCTCTCCCCTCCACGAAGCAGTGGTGGCGCCAGTTACAAGTGCCTCACCAATGAAGGCGTGATGGGGGGGGGCGAGGCGAATTTTAATTGCGCGTGTGTTGCAGCGGTTTTACGAGCAAGTCATAAACTGGCAACGTTTGTTTGCGGTTTTTGGTCTCACAAGTGTTGCAGCTTTATTTAATTCGTACTTGGATTTTGGCTCTCACTCACGCGCAATACTTTTATATTGTTGCTGTTGTTGCTGTTGTTGCTTTTGGTGTTTTGTGAGTTGGTTAGATGACTTGTTGGCGCCGTTGTTAAGCCGTTGTTGTGGCTTTCTAAGAGCACTGCCACATTTTGTTGCTGTTGTTCTACCGCTTTATTGTTGCTGTTATTGTTGCTGTTGTTTTTTTTTTTTTTTGATGATAAAAACGCATCTTGTGCAAATAAAATTAAAAAGTTATTTGCTTTATTACCATCGCTTATCAGTCAACCAACCGCAGCGCTCCAGCGAATGCCACTCAGTGCGCACTCCATCAGTCAGTCAGTCAGTTAGTCATGATTTGAGTGCTGCGAAATTTCATCAAACAAGTCCGGAGAGTTTTGTGCGCCACTCCAATTAAAGAAAATAATTAAATGAAATGCTTTAACCGCATTCGATGTGCGAATCAGTATTGCCGTCACTGTCAATGCTGCTTGTATACGCATATTCCACTTTCCATACATCCTCCCTACCCCCCACCCCCCCTGCAATTCATCGTATTGCGTTGGGAATTGTGCAGCTGTTGCTTGTTAAATATTTCACTTTTGTTGTTATTGTTTTGCGATTTTTCAGCTCACTTCAATTTTCGCTCAATTTGTCACAGCTCACTTTTGATGGCTTCGGGCATCAATATGGCACACTTTGGTTTGTTGGCTCTCGGATGGCTTTACAATTTTGATGGCTTGATAGTTTTGATGTGAAAATGGGAAAACCAATTATACGTCTATTAGATATTAATTATTCAAATCTAAAAGTTAGTGCTATTTCTAGAAAAGGGAAATTTTATTTTAAATTTTTGAAGAAAAAATTCTCAATTTCGATTGTTGAAAGTACTTGCGAAGCTCTTTGAATTGGTTGAACTATTTTCCAGTTATTTTATGTTCCAGGAAAAAAATTTCAAGGAATTTCGTCTCCTTGAGATGAGTGCAAAATAAGACCAAACCAAAGAGAAATGCTTCGAAGAACCAACGTTTGTAAATATTAGTTCAATGTGTCACTCGATGTTCACTTGATTAACCAGTATGTCTGTATATGCTGATGTTTGTTGACAATTATGTCACGCCTCTATGATCTTCATATGCGCTATTTTTGGTATTTCAAGTGCAAGAATATTAGATACTGATTTGTCAGTCTAGAAAACTTTCTTCCAAAAAACTCATTATATGGATCACCTTGTGTTGGAAACCGTCGCCAGTGGCACGGTGTACAGATAGTGATCTTAAGTAGATTCTTTATATCATTTATGAATAGATCAAATTGAGTGCCTTGAGTTCAAGTCAGTTCACCGTCTATCGGAGTCATTATAAACATTTCAGGTTTGTTCTGATCAATGTTGAATTGTATTATATGCAGGGATTGTGCCTCTGAAACAAAGACAAGTAATACTAGAATGATGGAGAAAGTAATTAGTATTATATATGTTCGTAAGGTCTCTAAGTTTTCTCATCTTATGATACTGATCCACAGACCGAGAACAACTCTTCTTCTATGTCTCAAGGTCAATCGGATAAAAATGTTAACAGGGACCACGTTCTATTCGAGAATAAAATCTTTCGAATATACTAAACAATTTTTCCAATTTTAAAAGTGAGGTACTGACTAAGCTATAGAAAAATGTGACTATTCGTCACTTTCTCACTTCATTTGTGTCGAAATTGCACATATGTATATTACTTTTCCTCTTGTGTCTTTCAGCAAAATTCAATCTTCCAATCTTTCACCACTTCATTCGAATTTTTTTTTTCTTGGCTGCTTTATAATGCGACTGCAAAAATCAAATTGTGAGTGCTTCGTTAAAGAGTCGCATTGCCTTAGGCCATGCGGTCGAACAATTCGCGAAATATATTGCAGCACAATAAGCCTCGACATATATATATATATATATTTAGATATGCAGATGTGTAAGTATTGGAGTGTATGTAGATGTGAATACAGCAATTTTGAGTACTTGCACTAGTTATTATTTAAGGAAGATGTTAAGGTATAAAGTTATATGACGAATTTAGAAGTTCTACTCTAGTTATATCTCGAAATATAACTAAGTAGTGGAGAGCCACTATAATGCGATACTTTTGTTAGTAAGTTGCAAAAGAAACTGATCTCGGAGCCCAAATTTATGAACACGTTCCAAAGTTAGACTTTCCCAAATCGACGGTGAAGATGCTTACAAGTAATAGGTTAACTATATAAACTAGATAATAATTTTATAGTAATTGCGAATATTTTAGCAAAGTAGAATAAAGAACAGAGATGTGTATATCCCAGGTACTAGTTATCGCTTTCGTTATACGACGCAGGAACAGAAATTCCTTCATGTTCAGCTAATCATCTCCCCCAATTATGGTCGGGGTCTTGATCTTCCTTAGCTAACCTAGATGATGCTATCAAATAAATTTTCCATAAAAAATATATATTTGCGATTTGCTACTGCTTGCCAAGAAGTATGGTCATTATAAAGACACACATAATATTATTTAAATGTCAAAATGTTCATTCATGTTCACCAATTTTATTTCGCAAGTATTCAAACCTTCTATTATTGAGTTGAGTGATTCTTACTCATACCATGTTTCTGCCTGCTTCGAACTTTACGCTGCAGTATGTCCTAAATTTTACCTAAATATACACAAATCCATAATCAAGCTCTTACATATTGTTATGCGGAACCAAAAGGAAGAAGCTGCGAAAATTCTTACATTCCGCAAAGGCGCGATTTGAATGAAATGAGCTGATTTTCAACTAAGCCCACCTTGAAGCTGCAATTTAAGACACCGCGGCGTTGTGGCAACATTTTGTGGCTGCAGCGCATTCAGCGCAGCAAATAAGGCACATTCATTCAGCGCGAGCAGGATTTGCTGTTTTGCTATAAGTGTAACCCAACAGAATAAGCATAAGATACTTTTGACACTAGAAAGCGCGCTGACTGCTGGCATGTGAGGCAAATACCACCAGAGCAATGCTGGTTTAAGGAAAATGGAAGACAAAACCTAGAAAAAAAAAAAAAAATTAAATCAGTGAAAAGTAAATCATTTGTAACGGACACAGGCTGAAGTTTCTGACTCATTCATTACTCTTCCTGTGTCGGCACAAGCAATGCCATTTCGGCTAGCACCAGGCAGCCATAAAACCTACACCTCCCTCTCTTACTCTTTTCTGCTGCTCACCACCAGCCATTGCAGGCGCTGCGACTGCAGTGAATCAATGTGAGACATCAATATTTTATGATCTATTCTTCCGGTGCATGTCGTCTATGGACCATAGTTGCGCTCCGCAAACACACAATCGAACAAACTCTTCCCAATCGCAAATTGAAATTGCAGCGCTGACTGTCGGGTTGCTTGTCGAGTTGCGCTATAAATTTTACTTGACTCCAAAATTCCAAAAAAAAATTTTATAAAAATTTTTTGAAGCCAGAAATACATGCTTCAGTTTGGCAGTTCCGACGCCAGGCCTGTTGGCTTACCAAGTTCGCTGATTTGAGTACGATCTTCCATAGCTTTGTGAAGCCTAGCGCTGGGGCCTATGTACTCTACACATGTGCACTCTTGCATTTATATCCTGCCTGCGCTTCCTTAGCCTTTCAACTACATTCCATATTCCGGCAATGACACTGCAGCAGGATGTTAATATATTGTCCTTGTTTCCGGCGAGTATTTCGTTGCAAGCTGCTTAGATTTTTTCAGCTTTGCGGCAATGCGGGATATTAGCTGTGTGTTGTTGCATCCTTTTTTATGGGCAGACATCAATTTGTTGTGGAAAATAGTTGAATTTCCGAACACTACTGACATGGCGGGAAGAGTTAAGCTTTATTTAATCTTTTGCTATATTTTAAGTGATTGGAAGAGAGTTATGCTTGCTGAATGTGATCCAAATCAGTTGTAGGGATTGAGTGACTTGTCTAATTTCGTTAGAAGTAGTCTGATCTAAATATTTTCATACTATTTGCTGATCTTCCATTGGAAAAGGACGGCTAATAACGCGCGAGCCGTTTTTTTTCGTAGCATTCGGGTGCAATTAGCAACCTTCATAACGCCTCCGAATGTCGCTAAGGACGTTAGTTCTTTTTTGTAACCTAAGAAGATTTTCTGCATAAAGAAAAAGAAAGTAGCTGGTATCTAATGTAGGTGAAAACTTCATTATTTGATGAAGCAACTTTGGAATTATAACTTAGGCTTTGGTTTTCCGCGTCTCGACTTGATTGCTTCATTTGAGGAAAAAAATATGAGAAAAACATTCTGTTGAGAGCGCATATTTAAAAATAACCAAATCTTTTGGGTATTCATATAATCTAACCTCATATTCATGAGAAAAAAAGAGGTTCTCTTAAAAAAGGTGGGACACCTTTCAAATAATCTTCTTCTGCGGTGTAGAATATTTTTGAAGTTGCTGATTGAGAAGTGTTAGAGATTTTTGTGGGAGATAAATATAAGTAAATACAATACATAGGCATGAAGAAAATTTGAGATTATTTTAAAAGCATGCGTTCAACTGTTTTTGCACCCATTTTTACAATACCGTATTGAAACCAAGAAGAAAACTATGAACTGAAATTCATGTTTTTCGAAAATAAGTTTGTAAGATAAAGGGGCACGGCATTTGGCAAACAAACTCAAACTTTATACTGAATTCACAACTCTGGAATTAGTTGCGATAGAACAATAAGTATTTTTATAGACCTATGTTAAACGTGTATGGATTAAGTCGCAGAAGAAAATTGAGACAATTGTACGAAGTGGTAAGGAATCTCGTACAAAAGCTTTAAATTCAACTGGAAGTATATGTGATAAAGTAATGAAGTTGAGTAAGAAATTTATGTAATTCAGTATATTACGATGTTGGGATATGAGATTGTTGGATAATTTTTCTAAACGCCTCATTTTTATAAAGTCATTTTTAATACCACATATTTTCGATAGACTTTGTAGGAGAGACCTTATATTATCATATAATTTTTGAATAATAGTGTCGGTAGTATTATTTTTCATGAGTATTACTCTTGTTGTAATATTAGCGAGCAATCGTTTAGCACTGGGAAAACTATCAAATATTCAACCACCTTCCTTATTTAAGAAGATTATCGACACACCCTTTAATCTCCTATCACCAAAAATAAAAAAAAAGCGTAGATGTTTGCTTTAATGAGTTATTTCTAATATATAAATATAATACTTATTCATTTTAGCAACATTTCTTGCTATAATTGCCACAAAAGACAGACTCCATTCACCTTCTCCTTCAGCAGAACATTTGAGCTCGGCTTCCATATGAAATTATAGAAAAGTAGCAAGAAAGTTACACTATTATACAGTACAATTCTATATAGGTGAGTACTTGGAAATCTTATTAAAGTATTATAACCATTTACCGATACTATCTTTAATGATTATGCCACTTTGTCTGATTTATACCAGTTGCTCGTACGATTCGCTACTCTTTAACTAACATCCATTTGACGACCTGAAGCAAATATTGTTATGTGGTAGAGGCAATGTCTGTTCTGCCAGCTTATTGAAAATCTTATTTTATATTACAAAAGGCAAATTATATCTATGACAAAGTGTCGATTATATTTACCACTTCGAGCATATGAATAGTTCCCTTTAATCTAAATATTTAATGAGATGCTACATTAATCATAATTTAATACATATGTATAATACAACCAACGCTCACAAATTTGCATAAATACAATATAAGTATTGTATATAGCACTATGTATGATATGATATAACGGTATTATTAATGAAATTGGTAAATGGTAATCCGTAAAACTGTGAGACGCGCCAATGCTGAACGTATTAAATTAATTTGTGATTGTGATTTGCATGAATTGAGCGTATAATTTCCTTAATATCCTTAATATGCGTTACAATCGAACGCACACTAACGCCCGCATACATTTGTACACACACAGACACAGACACAAACACAGAATAGGTGGCAATGAATTGTTGATATTTCATTTCCTTTTTGAATAACTGTAAGCAAACAAGCCTTTTATGTAAATACTTACACGTCTTTTATATACACAAATTCATATATATATATATATATATATAAATATATGTATGTTTAAATATAATTACTTGAAATGTTGTTGTTTTTGTTATTGTATAGTTGTATTTTTATGTCGTCAGCTAGAGTTTGTATTATAAATTACAATTAATGACACATGCCATAGACATAAATACAAGTGACAGCAAAAACTGCAATAAAAGTGCGTTGAGTTACGGTGAAGCATTGAGATGCGGAACTTTGGATTAACAAAAATTTGCAAAAACGTACATTACATAATCATAGTTTTAGCGGGAGCTCGTATAAAAAAGTTTGTAAAAATTTTTTTTTTTAAATATATGTACAAACGTATTCTACAGGGATTGTTATTAGAATTTTTGAAAACGAAATATATTTTTTTGTTAATAAGTAGCAATACTTTTCTGAGTGTCATATTTTTAAGCGATCCATTGTTACAAATTTAATGTAAAGCATTTGTTTTATAAAATTTTGTGTAACCAAATTTGGAAGAACTTTGTTAAAGGATCCGGCTTATATAAAAAAAAAAATGTATAATGCAATTACGTGTGGTAAATACACATATACGTACATTTAAATTTTAAACTTTGATGTAGCAAATAACAAAAAAAATAAATCGGTATTCTATATCAATTAAAATTTTTTGTAAAAAACTTTTTTTAAAACTCAAAGAAGTATTTTTAATATCAATTTCCTTCTTAATTCCTAATTAAAAAATAACTGTTCCTATTACTTTCCCTTTATTATCATCGTTAGCTAAAATTTAAATACTTAAAGTTCTTAATAACAACGTTTCACTGTACTTTGTGCATAAACAAAAATTCTGTGCTACCATTTTTCTTGTAACATTTTATCAAAGTTTCCATTCCATGCAAAAACTTTCGAAATTTAAGAGGTTCTTCGTATCCGTGCTTAACTGTATGTATATGTACTACATATGTAGTATATGTAAGCGTGTAAGCACATCTGGCTTATTTACAAATTAATTTTTTACACAAAGAAAGCTGCCACACAACACAAAAGCGTAGCAAAGCAGAAAAAAATATACGTCAAAAAGCAAAAAATCCCTCACACAAACAACCGCAAATTTGTGTACATGTATACACGCCGCTTGTTTGCATAGCAGCGCAAATACGTGCATATGTGTGTGTAAATATACGAACTACAAACACCCACATATGCTGCTGGCACAGCATAATAAATCAAAAGCAAATATTAACATTGATCTTAAAATAATTTAAATGCCTACAATGGCTGCAGCACCAGCGAGACATAGGCAGTGTGTTACGTATACGCCATGTTGGCCATGATAATGATGCGCTGCTAACACTAGCACATAGGCAATAATGTAATGGTATTAGTGTCTATGAGTCTATTATTGCTTATTTGTTGAGTTGAACGAATTTACGAATACTTGTTTACAGCTATTTGCAAGTTTGTATGTGTGTGTAAGCGTCATATGTGATGGTATTTACATTTGAGTGTTAGAGAAATTGAATTCTCGTTATCCACTTCAACTTCAACTATAATTGCATGCCAACTATAATAAATGAACACACATACAAATGCAAGCACTAGCAAGTAAATGTAACCAGGTTTAGTTGTTCGTGTGTGAGTGTTAGAGAGTGCTTTTTTTTCTACATACTCACATCACGTTTCAGCTCTTCAATCACTCCAGCATTCTAAATGCTTGCACACAACATGCACATCCGCTTCCGGTTGTCCACGTAGAGAATAAAATACTTATTAAAAGTGGAGTTGTAAAAATGTTGCAAGTTTACAATTTTATTTTTATAAATTAGAAATTTTTGAGAACACTGAGCATTTTGGAATATTTTTCGAAGATACTTTCTCAAACACAAACAGTTGTCTTTAAATCGATATTTATATAATAATATGTGATATGTAATATGATATATAAAATTTCTTCTTATTTGGATTATATATATGCGCATGTGTAGCTTGATGTGATTTAGAAAACTTTTCATTAAATTAGATACTAGATACTACTTGAATTATGGAACAGAGAAAAACTTTTCCTTTTGTTGCAAGAAAGTGATGTGATTGGAAGAAGGTCCGAAAATATCTTAATCTCAGGTCAGGCTCGGGTCAGCTTAGTCAATAAAAAGGGTAGGTCCACAGAACACAGTGGCCTCTGCCATTTTTTTGGATGTAGCTAAAACTTAAACAACTTCATCCGATATTAAAATTGACATATACAATGTTTCCTGTTGTACTATACTTCAATATCTTTTATTCCATTAAAAATCGCAATATTTCAAATGCTTTCTAAAATAGCTTATCTTCATTAACAAAACAAAAAATAAACACCGGTGTTTAAAATTTTGATTGAGTAAATAAAAATAGTAATATTTGTTCTTTTTGATCTTTGATCTTCCTTATACACTGCATAAGCTGCATCATTTCATTTTCTTCTCCACATTAGTGGGCTGATCGGCCTTAACTGATTTCTGTCAGTGCCTTTAAACTATTTCCAAAACTGGCTGCGTTAGCGCAAACGCCACGTAGATACACCATCCCATGTCAATATTTATGCCCTTTTCTACTACTATTTACTACTATTTTCCAGCAAACACAATCGCATTCTCGGCCCCAACTTTAGCTTTGCACTCACTGTATGCAAATTACTTGCAACAATACGCAGTTAAGACCTTTTACCACACACACACACACCACTACAAAAGCACCGAAAAACTGAAAAACAAGTAGAAAGGTTAGATCAGCACAGCCCTTGCCTTCAACAGCGGGATACTAAAATCACATTGTTTTCACATTGATTTTGATTTTGATTTCGGATTTGATTTGTTTGCTGCGTTGAGCTGCGCGAGCGCTTATGCTTAAATGTTTTTATGCTTATGCTGTGGGTGTGGCAAATGGTGTGCGCATAAATTTAGCCGACACCAATTCGAGCGCCTATACCGGCGAGACACACACACACCTACAAGCAAACTTTTTTGTGTTTGTAGTTATTTTGCTGCTAAAACATAGTGGAGGACAGCCACCACTTTACTCACACAAACCACTTTATTCGCACTCTCAACTCCACCACTTATATGCTGGTTATTATACTTAGCCCCTCTAACCCCACTAAACCGCTAGTACAATCTATTTTATTCTTTTGTCGAATTTACTCGATATTTCAGACGCTTCCAGTGAAATGTGTCGGTTTGTTTGTTGATTCGTTCGGCAATTGTTTGGCCATTAGAAATCCATTATTGTTGCTGCTCCATTGGCATCCAACGCCTGACCATCTATCTAGCCAGTCAAACAACCAACCAACCAAGCAGTCATTCATCCAACCATCCCTTCCAACTGCCAGCCAGCTAACCATATAGCGGCACCAGGCCTGCAAGCAATTCATTTATGTCTGCCGACTGACGCTGGGTTGTTAGCTGTTGACTGTTGCTGCCTGGCTGCTGGCTGTCATGGCTGATGTTACCGATGACTGCGAGGATGATGATGACTGTCGACAAACATATTGAAACAAATGAAGAACAAAGAAATCTCATTTAGTCCATCGCCAATGATCATGGCGTTGGAGCGAGCGAGGTGTACAGTATAGATTGGTGTGCCTTTGTAAGTGTTTTGCGTGTATGTAGATGTGTGTAAGTGTGTATGTGTGTGTGTGCGTGTGCTTTGGCTTGCAGTGCATTCAATATGGCTTGTATTTCTTGATTGTCTCCTGTTATTGCAGCGTAAATGCATTTGTTGTTGTTGCTGATTGATAACTGCACACAAGGTGAAACACACGCACACACGCACACCACTGCTGTACCTAACGGCTTCTCGTCTATAGCTAAATATTTGGTAATCAGTGTGTATTGGCAACTCTCTGTCGGTCAATGCCATTCCCTTGTACCCAATTGATTACACTATTTTTGTTGTTGCTGATTTTTTGTCTTGTCACTGCACTCCCCCGTCCAGCTTCAGCGCTTGGCAAACTTTTCGACTCTGCAAATTTGAGTTCTGCCAAATTAGAAATCAAAATTGAAGTAGATATTTTAATGGTGCTTCGATAAAGTGCATTCGTATTGGCAGTAGGTGCTCTTTATCAAGCAGGCGAGCAAGTTGATCTAGAAGGGTATGCAATTGGTTGAGATGATTTTTGCTTGAAATTGCTTGATGTGATTTGGTTTGGTTGATTGAAATTACGAAAGTTGCAGAAAATCTGGCTGAGTAGTTTTGTATTGGTCGTCTTAGAAGAAATATGGTAAGGACTATTGGTTTAATTCAAAGAGCAAATAATTCTGTTACTCATGGAGCACGATTTTGTTTGCATGGTTATCTCGGCTGGATTTGTAGGAGTTCAACTACTGAAAGTGCCTCGTTTGAAATACGTCACATAAGACTGTAAGGATGATTCTCGTAAAATTGCTGTCCTGTAGTCCTTCCAACACCAACAAACTGATACTCCGAGACCATGTGGTGTACAAAAATCAATGTAGGCATGCTCCAAGAGCACCAATGAATCGTGGTCGAATTTTAATTAAGACCCTTTCCAGAAAAGAAGCTGCTAGGTAAACTCTTTTTGGAAGTCCGGCAGTTTTAATTGTTACTTAGCTTAGCTTAGACAAAGCAAAGTCTCTGTTAATCAAAAATAAGATATTCACATCTTCCAAAAAATTTTGGCTCTAGAAAAGGCCCTCACTTTCTGATTCACCTTTAGCGACTACTACTATTCGAAGTCAAGATCAAGAAAGAGCATCAATTTACTTGAACATTAAATAAACTTGCCTTCAAAGTTTGAGAACCTTCAAAACAGATATAACTTTTGATACTAGCTTTGCAAGTATCAACTGATTTTGGACTTTCTCTTAAAGCACTGAAATAAAGTGGTTTCAAGCGAGTAAGACATTGCCTTCAAAACTGTTGAAGAGCTACAAAAGCTAACTGAACACAATATCTTTGCAGTTACTATATTTAAACTGTGTTTGAAGCGGTTACCCGTCTTTTTAAAATTAACGACAAATGTAATCTGTTGGTAATTACGCAAATAACTGTTATTCACTTGAGTATATAAATATAAAAACTTCGTAGAGCTGATTTAAGTACTCGCCATCTTCCAACTTCGACTGCAGCTCAAGCTATGCTTTTCATGCGGGAGAGTTTATGGCCAGCAAAAGACAGAGTTACTTTTGAATTTCGAAGACTGGACATTAAGCATGAAAACTAAAGAACAAAAAAAAAAAAAATAGAAGGACAATAAATATGTGTAAACAGCCGAATAGTAGCAAAAGCAGCACAGCGCCTTGGGAGCAGCCGAATAGTAGCAAAAGCAGCACAGCGCCTTGGGAGCAGCGAAAAACTTGCCCAGCAGCTTGCAGACTTACTCACTACTTTTTGCCGTGCGTTCGTTCAATCTTTTTCTTTTAGTTAAAATTTCGCCGGCTTCAGCCTAAGCTTACTGCCCGTTAAATGCGCAAGGTTTGCCAGCGTCGTTGTTGCCGCACTTCAGCCACTGCTGTACGCCGACTTGCCTGTCAAAGTCAAAGTCACAAGCAAAGTCCGAATTTGTAAATCTTTTTGTCACACAGCAGGCTCTTTTTGTGCAACATGAAATAACAACACAACAAAGTAGCAATTTCCAGCAACAACTTGTACACACCAAACGACATCCACCAGTTGGCTGGCAACTCCATGCAACTCAGATTTCGACCAGACCGGAGTCGTTCTGTTCCTTTGCAAAAGTAATAGCAAACATTTTGTTTTTTGTGTGCTTTCGTTGTTTATTTTGTCTTTCGTCTTTCGCCTTTCGTCTTTCGTGTTTTGTGTTTCGTCGTGAGTTGGAAAATTGAATCTTGATTATGTGCGAGGCGAAATTAAGAAAGTTCTTTAGTTTGCGAAACGACCACGCAGTCGCCGGAAGGATAAACGCGGCAGCAGTGGCAGCGCTGAGGCGGAAAAAATCTTGTGCTGTTTCTACTTTAACTTTAGGTTATGCCGTTAGTTTTGCATTGAAATATTTATGCCTTTGTGACCGAAAGTTGGACTCAAGCAAAAGGATTACAATTAATGCTAAAGAAGCCCGAAAAGCATGTAGTAAACGTGTGCGTTGGATATGAAGGCAGCATAATATCATATAAGCTGACTACTTTGGAAGTATGCAGACGAGCGGCTAAGTAGCATTGCGCACAATTAATTGGTATGTTGGCTTTTTTCTGGCTTCGACTACGCTGTGCTTCGACTTCGACTCATTAAGACTTTCGTCTTCCGCTCGCTATATAGTGGTTGGTTATTTTACTGTTTTTCTTTTTTGTGCCAGTAATAAAAGTCTACAACTGAAATTAATTTGTATAGTTCTGTTGATGTGCAACAGGCGTGAAATATTTAGTAGATTCGAAAGTTGGCATTAGAGATTGATGTCATATGGGAGCGAAGGTTTGGGAATGTTGTCTAGAAGACTGACTTAAATTTAATTTTAATTCCTATGAAATTCCTATAAAAGGTTTAAGAAATTTTGTAACCACTGCCTGCATTAAGCTTATTACCCACATTCATAATCCTATCATCGGTAGTAAAATAGTGGGAGAGCTGAGATATACAATGTAACTGAAAGTCCTATCATTGGCTCCCATAATATAGTAGATATATGGACACACGAACAATCCTTAAGGCACCCATTTGAAGCATTATTGGCGATGTTGATTGCTTGCTGGATTGGATAAGCCGTATTTTATTGAGATATCTCCCAGATTGATCAAGATATACAGTATGAAGTCAATCGAGAGTTTTAGGAAACCGAAAACTTTTGTTTTAGGTATATGGAAGCTAAGGGAAGTATGGATCCGATTTTATACACTTTCGATACAAGGGCACATTATTGAGTTTCACTAAGATATCTAAGAGATTGACCAATATTTTCAGTAAAGGGTCAGTCATAAGCATCGGGGTCCACATATTCGGTATTTGGGAGGTTGAAAAGGCAACACTGTACTGTACAACTGAAAGACAATGAAAGAATCAGATTTCTATTTTTGAGGTCAATGACCTCTTCGTTTATCTTTAGCGAGTCAACAACCCTTGTTTACCTTTTTGTTTGTTTACATTTAGCGACGTTCACCACCTTTCCCGAGTTCAATGACCTCTTTGTTTACTTTCAGCAATGCCCACAAACTTTAACGTAATCAATAACCTTGCACAATTTTGAAAAGGCTGTTAAAGAAGCTTTTTTCGAGATAAAGTTATCAATATAAAACAGTAAATCAAATGAATTACATATTGAGCATCTGGAAATATATGCGGTCCTGGGAACATTATGGAATCAAAATGCTTTAAACTACTACAGTTCTCCATACCAAACTAATACATGTTCATATCTTAATTTGGTACTTACTTATAGCACTTTATAGGTTTTCGCTTTCTTATTAAAGCATTTTGTGGGTGTGGCAGTAGTGCGATTAGACTCACTTGCAATACCAACCTTCTTATGGCGAAAAGTTTCGTCAAGATATGTTAATTTTTACTCAATTTATCGCATGGTCATGGTCATGGACTGACCGATGGACGGACGAACGGACACAATCCATTGCAACATGTTGCAACATAAATAAAATTTATTGCAAAAAAAAGTGTTATAAATAGCGAATGCTTCAGGTATTATCCTCAGTGGCACTAAGTTATGCACGCGATTAATGGCTCTAATTTGTGCACATTTTTATTACAATTCAATTAATGCAACATGATAATTTACAATACGGCTTAATAATGCAATAAGAAAACAAGTTTATGATTACTATAAGCAGAAACTGTGAAAGGGAAAGTGTAAAAAAAACGCCACGTAATGCCCAACTACACGCGCCACATTTAATAAGAGTAAGGCATAAAATTATGCAGCAACAGAAATTAATTTGTTTTTATTTTTATTGCGATTTTTTGCGCTTGCAAATGGAAATTATCTTTTGTTCTTTATGTGCAAATAAACGAATACGAATATTACACGCGTGGCTGTTAGGGAAGAGGAAGTTACAATTTGTTTCAATACTTTTTTTTTTTTGGTTTGCTTACTATGTATCTAGAAACGTGAGAATAGCTTGAATTATGTTGCTATAAAATAATAATTTAATCCTTATTTGATTGTGCATATCGTTGGCATGACTATATATAGGGTGTTTAAAAAGGAGTTAGATGTTTGCACTTTAGATGTGATTAAATTATTTCATTAACCGTTCGAAAAGTACAAAATGTGTCCCTCTTATGAAGTAAAATAAAATGCTAAAAGCCGGAGAAAAGTCTACATACTTGCTGTGGGAGGAAAATAGTTCAGAAAAGTGCTATTGGCAGAGAGATATCACCTTTCAGATTAAAAGACATTTTCTTAAACTGTTGAGACCAGCATTATCAATTACTTATGGAAATTTATGGTGATTTTATTAGTGTCGTCTTCAACACTGCTACGCAACAAGCGTATAATATTTTCGGCAGAGAGTGTACTCTACTTGAAACATCCTTTGATCATATTGAAACACTATGAAATTCTACTTTTGCTTACACTTTCTCAGCTCATTTAGATTATTCCTTGATTATTACAGTTTGCCAATTGCCAATACACTCTTATTTGTCTGTGGTAAATCCCACTCTCTTATTCTCTTTATATCGAAGTCATTACTCCGAAGTATTCCGCAGAATATTAGTGTGCTATGCACATATTTTCAGACGAAATATTATTATTTCTTCAATAACATAACCTTTTGCCGAGCTCACATTAAGCATACCAACACCCGCTTTTCGGCACTGTTTCCCAGCATTGTAACGGTCACTTATCCACATCGTGAGTTTGTATAGCTCGAATATGTATCCACCTACTCCTGCATATGAATATGCTTCTTTATCTTTGTATGCCCACGTATCGATACTAGTCTCATCTATTTCTCCAACTCTCTGCTATAATCATCATCATCGCTGCGTACGTGTATGCTTTGGTTAAGTACTTACGTCCTCATAAATATTGATCTCTGTGCAATTGTCCCAACATTGTCCATATTATCGTACGACCACAATGCAAGCAATTTCAATGGCTCATTAAATCTCGAGTGGTGTAAGAAAAGGAGTTGACATGCATAGACTTACGTGGGTGTAGGAGTGACCAAAAAGGATAAAAGCATATCTTCGCTTGTCTGCTGTATTGCTTTTTTATGGATTCATAGGGGGTACAAGGAGTATGGTTAAGAGAGTGGCTATTAATTATGGGTAATAAATTGACACCTCAGATTTGAGGTTCCAGCAGAATTTGACATATGTATTTTATATCATATTTGGCAAGGAAGAAGCTTGTACATTTTGTCGGTTTCGATTTTCAGTTACCAAGTTATTTAGGTTTATTTGGGTAAAACTCGGAAAAAGTGATATATAAAGCCAGTTTAAGACCGATTAAAATATTATGGTGACGCATGAAAGGAAAGTGGTATTGAAGCGTGGGGATTTCTATCTTCAAATTTTAGGTGTTGTTCACGAAAAATATTGTATGCATATTTTATACCCAAAGATAACAGAAATGGTTATTATGACTTTTCTCAACTCCTTTAATTTAAAGCACATTTCTCTATTAATCGTTTGAGAATTACAATTAAAATAATAATCGCCCAAAAGCATGCAAGCGAGATGTGTATAGAATTTTTGAATAAAAAATTGTCAAGTATAGCGCCTCTTTAAAAATATTTAATATAACGGGTCATTCATTAGGTGTTGAAAATATTGGTTTTCATAAACTGAGAATTTTTCAAAAACAGTTTTAAAATATTCATATTTCTACATAAAACTTAAGTTAAATTGTGAACTTTTCTTTTGAGGGTTTATTTTGAGAGTGTTGAGATTCTACTAAATTTCAGTTAGATGTGAAGAGAGTAGATCAGCACTTCCAGTGCATTATTAGTTCTAAGACTTCCGACCAAGCCGAACCCAGTTAGAGGATTCCACTGAGAAGTTTATCAAGAATATCTGAATTTAAAATGGTGTGGATCAAATTCTAGAAGTCGCAAGAATGAATTTCAGAATAAACAAGGTTATGTTACAAATAAGTATTGAAGATAAGATTAATAATAAGATAGCCCATTGAAAGGGGCATATATAATTTAAGTAAATTTCAATGCAAATTTTTTCGCTTAAAGCTAAAATTGATTGCATAATTTTAATGAAAAATTTCTCCAAATAGGCAAAATAATTGTCTGGTTTAAAAAATTAGATGTATATGTTTGAAGCACACACGTAGACACCACCTCCTCGAATAAATGAAACATATTAATTGTGGGAAATACATTGTTAGATTGTTTTCAAATTCTCTAGACTCTTATGTTTGCCAAAAACTTTTGCGCGGCCATATTTCTTTTCAAAAATCTACATATGTTTGTATACACTTTGCACTTCCTGCTTTGCTTATCGCCAACAACAAAACAGCAGAGAACTTATGCAAAAGTGCCTAAAGGCTTTCGAACTTTGGATGTCTACATCTACATACCGAAGCAGATGTAAATTTATATCTTTATGAACACTCACACATATGCCCGCTTACATATTTCCTCATTTAAAATAATCAAGAACTTCTGCAAAAAGGCCTTGGCCGTAACTCATCTTCCAGCTCAGGCTCTTATTTGGCACACATATTCAATCAATTTGTTACGCATAACCGAAATCAGTTGCTCTTTTGGGTAATATGTTTTTCAGCTATTTTTTGTGGCCCTGCTTCATCTTATTTCCTGCGCACTTTTTCCTTATATAGCACATTTATTTTTACTCTACTATATGTTGAGTTTTTCATATTTTTTCAATTTATTTTCTGTGTTCTTTAACCCAGCAGTGTTCTGATAGGGTATGTGATGACTTTCGCCTACAGTTTCTAAGCTGGAAACTATTGCAATTATTGGAGAAAGCTTTAATAAGATTAATTCACTGTAAAAACAGGTAAAAAATTCATGTAAAGTGCTAAGCTAAAAAAATAAATTAAACTCGTGGTGGCTAAAGTTATGCTACTCTAACTTATTGAAATTTCAATTTCTGCATTTTCTAATTGCCTCAGATTAGATTTTTACCTTCGTGACATCACCTACGAGTTAAATATGACTTTCCTCACTGCCCAGAAAAAGTAAAAGCCCTGTATTTATCAGATGGCGTTACTTAACATGATGTTGATGTACCCTTTTCGCTGTTGAGCTGTCAAAAATTTGTAAATTTTTTTTTGCGTACTTTTTAGGGGTTTTTAAATGTAAGGAGCAGATTCAGCAGATTTAACGAACTGTTTATTTTAACTGCATGCCACATTTTTATCTTTCCAAAACAACTCCTGGCAATCAAATAGACAGTTTTAGAAATATACTTTCCTACCACTTACTCATATTTTGTTGGACTTGCGCCTAAATGTATATTTCTATGAGACTTTGGTGCTCGTGGAATTGTGGGCGTCGGAAAAGTCTCAAAATAGCCGCCAGTCTTTCAAACAACTCACAAATTTACAACTTTAAATTGCCATAAAGAGAATCGTGATTCTAATGTATTACTTTTGCCAGAATGGCGTTGACTGTCGAGTGATGGATGGAAGGAAGAATGTATGAATTGTAAAGTGCATGTAAAATAGGCAACTTGAATGGAATAAATGTTACTTACCTTAGCAGAATGAAGCTTATTTTTAAGATATATATTACATTTAAAATATGAAAAACTAAGTTATCTATGAATTATTCATTACGTTATAATAAATAAAACATTGGAATTTTTGCATAATAAGAAGAAAGACGAGATTAGGTATCCACTTTGAAGTCACCCACATGAATATTTTGACAAGACTATAGGTCATAATCAGTTATTTGGATCTCTGAGATTTTAGGTTATGTTATGTATCCGGTTATGGTATGGTGGTAGGTTGCTCACCTATAATATTAAGCTAACATGGAACCCACGTCAATTACTATTTATATCATAGTGTGACAGCAGAACTAAACTTTTTACAGCATACTTTTTAGCGTGGAATTATTAGAAACAAAGTTAAGCTGCAATGGCAACTATTCAAAAGAACCACTTACCAAACAAGTAAGTAAAATGTAAGCACTTTACAATGGAATGTTTACATAATAATCCGCAGTTCAGTGTTCAAATGTGTGATATGCGAATACATAGCAGTACAGTGGAAGTGGAGCAAAGATGTTATGGAAATTTCTAAAATTATATAAAATATGAAATAAAATAGTATCAAAACTGAACAGTATTTTTATTATATTTTCTGCTCAAGATACTTTTATTGTTCAAGGTTTCATTCTCATTATAGTAATAGTAATGTTAATGCGTGTAAACTTCTTGATGATACGATAGAATTTGCTTTGCAATAATGCTCTATGCCGAGTGAGAATTTGGAAATACTGTACTTACCACTGCTCACCCAAATTTGTTGTATATATATCCTTTTTAGACCTTTTGCTACACAACGAAACAGTGTTGCTATTTTTGGTATACGCATCTGAACACGTTATCGGTTTTGGGAAGCGATTATATAACATGTCAAACGGACATCCGACAAAGTGAATGACCGCGTTACATGTATTCCATTATGTTTGCATGCCACCAACACAAATGAACTTACAAACGCATGCAGTTAAGAAATGGTGAGAGATTAGAGAGAAAATAAAACAGGATTGAAAATAAATAAAAACCCACGAAACAAATCAATATCAAAATAATCCTACTACATCAGCGGTTTGACAGAGATCTCTTAGTAGCCATTTGATATCATCCATCTGACAGCAGGCGATTGACAGTAGCTATTTGACAGTAGCCATCTAACCACAGTTACTTGATAGTAGACATTTGATGGCAGCTTTTCGACTACTGCCATTTGACAGTAGGCAGCTGGTAGCGCCTATTTGATACTAACTATTTGACAGAAGCAATTTGACAGTAGTTATTTGACAATAGCAATTTGACAGTAGCTATTTGACAGTAGCCATCTAACCACAGTTACTTGATAGTAGACATTTGATGGCAGCTTTTCGACTACTGCCATTTGACAGTAGGCAGCTGGTAGCGCCTATTCGATACTAACTATTTGACAGAAGCAATTTGACAGTAGTTATTTGACAATAGCAATTTGACAGTAGCTATTTGACAGTAGCCATCTAACCACAGTTAATTGATAGTACACATTTGATAGCAGCTTTTCGACTACTGCCATTTGACAGTAGGCAGCTGGTAGCGTCTATTTGATACTAACTATTTGACAGCAACTATTTGACAGTAGCAATTTGACAGTAGCCACACGACAGCTACTATTTGGCAGCTGTTATAGAAGAGTACAATTTTATGGCATCCCTTTGACAACAGCCCTCTGAAAACAGGCCATTAATGCTACAAACGTGGAATAATCTAACGCATGTGATTAAATGAGCATACAAACGGGTATATATACGCTAGTATATACGCAAATGACCTAGTAACGAGAAGTTACCGGAAGCTACCGCAGGGAAGCTGCCACAAAATGCATCGCCCCAAAATAAGCGGAATCGCACGCACACCGAGGCGCTCATCAGCGGACGCCGAATAAACAGGAGTGCAAACGCCAATGACACGGTGATACATTCACCGGGTACGCGATATCCCGTAGTACTACATCATTGGCGAACAAACACACCAACACATGCACTAATGCTTCATTATATCCGCAACAGTGTGCGGGAATGTGTATATGTGTGTGTGAATTTGCTTAGCTGCGAACACCGATAGTGGAGATTGTTGCTGTCAATAGCGATGATGCGCCGTTAATAATGCTGCTAAACGTTAGAGAATCCATATCCAGCAGTGTTGCTTTTGTCATTGGTGTTGCCTTCAGAGCAATTCCTGTTTAGTGTGGTGCATGGCGCATGGTATTCACAACGCACCTGCTCATCAATAAATTAATGCATTTTGCCGAGGCATGTATAATATTTCTGCATAAAATTTAGACACAATAAATGGTGCTGTACATTTTATGGCACGTTTATCTTGCGGAATTTTAATGAAATATTTACTCCAGCAAGTGGGTTAATAACAAATTTAGATTAAATTTCAATCAAAAATGCGAATACTGGGATTTCATGTAATCGGTGTGACAGAAATTATCTTTTGTGGTATACAATTTCAGTTCTACAGTAATTCAAATTTACAGAGTGGAAACACAACTCGGTTGGGAGAAAGTTTATTACTTAGTAATTCGTTTATGACTTTGTAATTGATTTATTCAGAGATAATTTTAGAGAGTTACAAAAATCCTACCATATTTGAATGGAAACTTTTTAAAAGAGTCACACTAACGCACTGAAGAAACTAGCCAGAATTGTGGGCTCGTCAACTACAAAAGTTCGCTATTCAACTCGTCTACCCGATCTGATTCTACGTTCTTCAGTCTGAAGGCAGCACGTGTTCTCTCGTGCTCTCTATTCTACGAAATTGATATGAGTGTACCATGCCTGATAAACTTATCGACTTTGAAATTACTCCCCATTTCAGTATCTAAAGGATCTTAAGCATTTAGAAAGGGATTGACCATTAGAGTATTCGTGTATGTATTTAATGAAAAATTTTGGTTCATTTGATTATTTTACCTTGATTTGAAACCGAACGCAGTGGCTATAAGCTTCATTGAATGCACTTAAAGCGATTAAAAAGGCATTTGATAAATACCAGTAAATATCCATTATAGTAATTAAGTGCTTTAAATTCATGCCTGTCACCTGTTTTTCCGTGGTTCATATTCCGTCTATCCGAAAACTTAAAGTAAAATAAAGGAAGCCAATATCGAAACCACCAATTATATTTCCTGTGAGGGAAGATTAGCTCTTAAAAATCCTCAATGTCAAAGGAAGAAACAATCCTTGCAAGATATTTCGTAAGTTTCTCCAATTTATTCGTTTACTAGTTCAATTTAGAATGAATTTTTACTGTTAAAATCTATACACCTTACATACATGGATCTCTTTACCCTCAATTACACCACAAAAGCTTTAAACTTGCTCCACTCTACCCTGCTATGAATAATTGTGCATATAACAAAACAAACAAAAAGAGAAGAGAAAAAAAAACTCGCCTGAAATGAGAAACCAATCAGCTGGCAAGTAATTGGCGACATTGCTGCCGCATAAACAAGTGTAAACAATTCAAACAACAGTTCAACTTAAATTGCATTCAATTAAATACAATTAAAGACGTAGTCGACTCCCAAGTGCTCAGTGCTCAATGCATGTTGTTGTTGTTATTGTAGTTATACGCGCACACATGTTGGCTTACAACGCGCGTACAACTCACTCCAGCGAAAATCAATGACAAAGTCAATGCGCCTGAATGTATGCAAAGTGGCGAATAATTGCTGACTGACAAAAGCGCCTTGCCTTGTATTGCAACACTGGGTTTAGTCAAGCGTAAAATATGGGCAAAATTTCTCAATTGTTTGTGTAAATAAATAATGCAATTACAAGTTAAAAGCGGTACGCCCACTTACCGTTTTACATGTGTAAGTAAGTATACGCTGAGCTATAGGTATTTGAAAGTTGGCGCTATATGTTGTTGTTATGGTGAGAACTTTCGCGTTAACAAGCGCTACAGTCATTTTAAAATCCAATTGAAAGCCGCAGGAATTGCAATTTAAAATCAGTTGCCGACTGCCATGGTCAAGCGGGCTCAAGTTTGCAGGTAAAGTGTGTAATGAAATGTTTGGTTTCGGTGGCATTCTGCCGCGAGCAGTGTATGCCGTTTGTGTTTATCCTTCGGCGTGCGCTTCACTTGAGAATTTTATTAATGAAGAGCTAAGGCTATCTGACAGTACTGTCGAAGTTAAAAACTCGCGGTAAAGTATACTCATTTACCTTTATTATTTGTAGTTTTAATTGAGGCAAGCCGATAGCTCCATATTTGCCCAACTCCGTTGGCTCTTTTCGAGTAAAGAATATTTTAGCCAAATAACGACTTCAGTTGAGGTAGATCACTTATTGGCAGAGCGTCGACTGAAGGGGCGCCAGACACCTGAGACACTATACAGTACATACATCTCAAAAGACCGCGTGGATCATATCTTCCACCACCATTGCCACACTAAAAGCAAAAGAAAGCTATTGTCGCTATGGGTAAACACTGTCAACAATGGGATCAGTCGAAACACTGGACTTCAACCGGCGAACCTGCTCCGAAGAAAGCGAAGACCGTACTACTGATCGGAAAGGGAATGGTCACCGCTTTCTGGTGTTCACATAATACCCTGTGTTTACTAATACACTACATCGACTACCTGGAGAAAGGCAAAATGGTCAGAGGGGTCTACTATGCCGATTTAATTACAGAAAACACGTGCCCAAACGAAAAAAGTACTCTTCAACCAAAACAATGCACCGACTCACACCTCCACCGCTCACACTTTAGCTCTAGCCACCGTTTTCTCCAGACTTGACCCCCTTCTAAACTAAGGAAAGTCACGCGCTGGACAGAAATTTGAGTCGAATGCGAAGATTATTGTCGGCACGGATTCCTACTTTACAGACCTGCAGAAAATGCACCTTTTAGACGGGTTCTCAGAGGTTTGAGGTTTGAGTGGCGCTGAATCAAGTGAATAGAACTAAAACTATTTGACTATGTTGAGAAATAAATCGCAATTTTTTCAAAAATTGACATTTTTCTTTTGTAGGCTAAGTATTTATCGAACCGCGCTCTTATAACAACTAAAACTGAAACCGAGGCCTTGAGAGCTGAGTCTGCAGAAGGAAATCTCCGCAGGATTTGGGAAGAGTGAAAAATTTAACGAAAAATCTTGTCAATGCTAGAATAGAGCATGACTTCGATATATTCAACTCTGCAACAACCTCTCTTGCGCTGAAATGCATTTAGTGGATACATAACTGTCGAAGACAATAAACGCTAACAAGAATCTGCTATTGAATTGTGCGAAATGCTTGTTAGGCATATTAAACATGTATTACATATATACACATCAAGCAGGCAATATTTGCGATTCATTAATATTCACTAAGTATTAAACAATTAATTGCAAAACAATTGCAAGTGGCAACACTCCGACGCACAACATAATTAAATACGCAAGCGAATAGTATAAAAACCGAGCAAGGCGGCAGACATTGCCGATTGAGCGAGAAGGTGCCGCAATGCCAGCTGCATTTGACTTTCGTCAAGCCATAACAACAAATACAACAAGCTTAAGTAGTGCAAATAAGGAATGAAACAATAAGTGCAAGTCGAGTAGAGTAGGAGATACTCGAAAACAAATTGACGGCATTCGATGAATGCGCAAATGAATGACTGCTAGGCGCAATAGTCAAACAAGCAAACGACTGTGTAGGTGTGTGTGTGTGTGTGTGTGTGTGTGCTTGTTTGTGGCTGATTGCCAATGTGTGCGTGAATGAATGAGCAATTGAATAAGTGAGTGATTGCCAATGCAGCTATGCTATTTTGTATTTTATGGATATACTTGCTGGCGCAGACAGTAAACAATTTCACATTGTTGCTTTTGTTGTTGTACGCTGTTTGCTGCTGCGGCTACCATGATTGCCAACACTGTATTGGCTGGCCATATTGCATGATGGACCGTAGCAAACAAGTCACAAGAGACGCATAGCGAGACGATGCGTTGTTGCATGCATTGAATAACAACAACAACAAAAAGAGAAAAATGAATTGCCAACAAACAGTGAGACAGACTGACTGGGAGACATGCAAGCGCAGCGAGATAGTCAAGGCGGCAGACAAGCAATTGTTACTGATACGCGCCGGCATGCAAGACAGCAAAAGGGTTAAAATTGTTGTTGTTGTTGTTTGTTGTTGTTAGTAGTTGTTTGTGTGCGCGTGTGTGTGGTGGTGTGTCTTTAACGGCAAGCAAATAATTGCAAACGCATCGTTTGCCTATAGAAAATACTCTTGAGAATTCCACAGGCCAGACACACACACGCACGTACGCAAATATTTCCGTACACACGCACACGCACACACACAACAACAAACTGCAACAACACTTTTGTGAGGGAAGCGAAGCAGCTGGTGGACGCATACAAAATATATTTGACAGTAACAATACAAAGGATATTAAGCAGCAAGAAATTGCTCACACATATGCGAAGTTGGGTGTATTGTACACGACAGACAGACAAAGAAACGGACAGACGGACTGATAGGCAATTCACAAGAGCGAAATGCAGGGTAGGCAGGCAGACAGCCAGACACAACAGGCAGTTACAGCATGTTTGCTTAACGCAGCAGTTTGAGTGATGGAAAGGCGCACATGACGGACGCGCAAATTGTCAGTCAGATAGAGAGGCAGAAATGGCTGCAGAGCAATAACAATTGACTGCACACCTCAACTCAGCTCGACTTAGCTCTGGCAGGCTCAGCTGGGAGTAGCGACACACCGCATGGCTATGCAAATGTAAATAAAATTTTCAATTTCAGCATGATTGACTGCGGCAAATAACAATAGAAGCAAAAACAACAACAATAACAACAAATGACAATAACAATACAAATAAACAAGAATAATGCGATTTATTTACTGCTGCCGCCCAAACTTAATTTAATCATTTCATACAATGCTAAATACATACAAATTTAATGACAATTGACAACAATGCGGCAACATTTAACAAAGTTGCTTTGAATATGCCCACACTTTGCTGTCTTATGCTCTGTTTTTAAGCTATAAAGAGTGGCAGAGCTGTGTGCGGGCGAGAGTGTAGAGAGAGAAACGAACTTGCAAATAAAACTTAGAAATTTAGGCAAATTTGTAATAAATCGTCTCAAAAGGTAGGACAGGAGTAGGTGTTATACTCGCATATCAAAATTGTAAAATACTCAAATATGTAACAGCTGCAGCAAATACATGAAGGAACTCTCTCTCTCATACGGCCTGAACAATCCGCAGCCAGAAAAGCACTTGAGAAACCAAGAAAATTTGCAAAAATCTTCGGGGGTGCAAGAATTTTCAAATAAGACAATTAATACAGAGTGTTTATTTTATTAAAATCCGCTACCAATTTTGGTATGGTTGTTTAAATAAAGTAAAAATCCCTAGAGAAAAGACCGAAAAGGCAAGAGCGAAAAAATAGGCCAAAGGCCAATCGCCGAAGTGCATTACTCAAGAAATTGGCATTATATAGACTTATTTCCATATACCTAATATAAAGGCGGGATCGATGTTATACAATATTTGTTGTCTCTTATATTTTGATTTGCATACAGGGTGCGCCACAATTTATATAGACTCATACACAGTGAACAACTTTGAAGTTTTCTAACCACTTTTGTTACCCAGACTTGTTTAGAAAGCTTTAATACTCTAACTCTCTAACTCTAACTAAAATACAATAACTACAACCATAAATCGCTTCACACCTAAATCAAAGGAACCATTTTACATTGTCTGGCGGTGTAAATGAGCAAACTTCCGTTTTCCCTATTTGGCGAAATCCATTTATGATTAATGAAATGCCATCACATTAACAAAAAGTGCATGCTTATATTTTTTCAAAGAATAAGAAATAGCCAATGGAAATCGATATCGGCAGATGTTGACTTATTATGACTGCCTCCAGATGAGGAAAAATGGTCTTGACGGTTATTGCCAAATCAATGCTAATTAAAATATGCACAGCTAGCACCCAGCACAACTGATTTGATTCCCACTAATTTTTTTGTAGATTTAGTCGAAGCTCTCGAAGCCATAACGGGCTCAAGGCAAGTAGTTGTTTTTTGCCAAGTAGTAGTTTAGTTCAACGGGCACTTCGTCAGAGCGCCCGAAGATAGAAAACGCAACAAACCGAACTCATTTTCTATGACAGAAGTTCAAATAAATTATAAAGAGCCAAATTAAATAAAAATACTTCTAATATATACAAATATTTCAAATTTATTAAAATATTTAAAATTTATAAAAATATTTTTATTAAATTTAATATTTAAAATGTGTAAAATGGCACACCCTGCATAAAAGATCCGAGTCATTCTCTTCTCCAATCTTAGCGAGTGACTTATTAAGCATGCTCGCTCAAAAAATTAGCAAGAATTATACGTATAGAGAGCGTTGTCTCACCCTCTCTCAAAAACTCGCTAACTTTGTTGTTGCTTTCTTAAACTTTACTGTCTATTAGGCGATATAGAAATTTAGTGGAAGAAAAAATTTCGATTTTACAGATCTTTTGTTGCGTCGATCCGGGCAACGATTTGTGGTTATTTCAATTATAACTTCTACTAAGTTATTAATCGAGGTTCGTTTCTTCTTGGCGATGCTTTGAAAATTATATATACCATATATGCTAAATATATATATACCATTTATAGGCAACTAAAATTTATAGACACTTTAAATATAGGCTAACATCAAGATATTAATTTTTTTGTATTTTTTATGATTGATTAATTTTTTCTTATTTGAAAATCAGCGAAATTAAAAGTGTGTCAGCATCCATTACAATTCTTCTTTATATAATCAATATTATTAGGTAATTGTTTTTTCTTGGAAAATATTTTATCAATTGAAGTTGAACGATATCTATTCACCACAGCGCAATTTAATTATCGTGCTCATTATTGTAATAAGTCGAATATGAATTACAATATGGCCCCAAGCTACAGCGCAGCGGAAATCAATAAAAAAGAATTGAAAAAATGCAGTCATTATGCAATAAAATTGCAAATTCCCCTCTGGGACAATTTCAGCCACTACTTATGCCACATAAAAAATTCCATAAACTACAACAGCCTCCAACGCCAACTTTTGCACTTAATTAAGCCGCTTGCATGTCACTCAAGTGACCTTCAAACATAATTTTTGATTGCTTTGACAAGTTCGTACACTAGTCAACTACAAAAACAACGACATGCAGCAAGCAAATGCAGGTGGAATGCCACACAAAAGCGATGCACACCAAAAAGTTTGCATAAAAGACCAGGAAGCATGTATGTATGTATGCATTTGGAGCAGCAGAGAAAAGATGAATTCATAAATTGAATTCACGCAAACTGACAGCTGTCAATGTCAGTCGTCGTTGTCGCCTTCGCCGTCGCCGTCTCGGTTGTTGCACAAGCGCTGCTTTTGCATTGCATACCAGGAGGCGCCGCCGCCAACATGCGCCGTCCAATATACAACTGATGAATGAGTGAATGAATGTTAAGGGTAGGGGACGTGGGCCAGCAGGTGTTCGGGCCGTCAACATTGTGGCAATTTGTGTGTGGAGAGTGATTTCGCAACACCTGACAAAAAGTTTTTAATTACATTACGAAACTGTGTAACTAGTGAAAGCGGAAGAGGAGAAAGGAGCCGAGTAAGTGCAAGCGCAAGTGCGACTGTAGAAGTGCAAGTAGTTGTAGTTGTAAGAAAAAGCATGAAGCACAAGAAGACGCTGGTATAATGAGGCAAAGCCTTTGCACAGCCATGTAAAGAAACGTGCAGATGTTGCGGGGCGCACTTGGACTTGTCATTAAAGTGATTTCTGTTTTACTTTTTGCCACCTCACCTCTTTCACCTTTTCATTATCAACTTTTTGTTGCAAGGTTGTACTTTTTTGCTGTCTTTTGAAAGCCGTAATTGACTTGAATTGATGAGCTGAACTGCATCTCTCTGTCATAGTAGTAAAAATTAAAGAACCAAAATGGCTTTAATAAAGAAGGGACAGTGAAACTGTCACGGATTTTTTTGTAATTTGCACTTTGGAATGCATTTCATTGCTGGAAGGATTTGTGGCAAAAGTTTTTCATAAAAGGGTTACTTTTTCGTTATCAATGTGTGATATACATATTAATGTATGTATGTGTATCTGTGGTAATAACTTTCCGCTATCATTTTCTATCACTTTCTTATTCCATTTCTTCTATCACGTCTCGCATCGTCTGGCATCATCATCATTGGCGTTAACCTGGGTCTTGGGTATATAGTTTAATATATAAGGATACCATTTATATTGTCGTCTGGTTCTATGCTTGCAATCCAAAACCACTATAATTTCATATTACCGATCTCTCCAGTTGTTAAAAGAACTCGCTTAGTATAATATTTCCGATATATAGCCTCGAAAACTCTTACCTACTTCCGATTATCATAACTCGCCTTAATCCATGGACTAGCCGGAAGCTTCCCTTCATTTCGCCTCATTACATCTTCGTTTCATTTTTTTACTTCCTTCCCTCTTGTTTGATTTACTCCATATCAGATGTTCCCCCTTTCTTTTTGTTTTCCTGCACTGCTCTCTCTCTCTCTCTTCAGCTTCTACTCTGAATGCCTCGTTTTATATATTTTAGCAAATAATTTATCTTCTTCTAAAGCTGAGCTGAGTGAATTTGATACTAAGGTATCAGAATTCACTTAATATATTTTTCGAGCGTATTTGAATGTGAAGCAATTGAGTCACTGTGACAAGCTTAATGACTGTTTGTCAATCGAGATTCAGCGTAACGGTAAACTGTTTAATTTCGATTTAATTTGAGCTCAGCGCAGTTTTCAAGTATTCAATTAAGAAGTATGAAAATAAACGAAAGCAAAAAGCGAAACAACAAATAGATTGTTTAGAATTACTGCTGCAAGAATTGTGGCACGCTTTTTCCTTTTTGATTTTGACGTAAGCTTGGCTCGTATAGTGAAATTGTTGAGGATAAGTACTGCTAAGCAAATTCGTAGAATTTTTTTTATCATCATTAAAATCAGTATAGATAATATATCGTCCACTGAGGTGACACGCTTTAAGAAAACTTTAAATTCGAATAATTGCGATGTACGTAAATGCTCAGCTCATTTTATTAACACCTGACAGTTCAATGCTATCGCTAGTCGCTTCTTGGCTGCCTGAGTTCCCTTAAAGAGTAAATTTTCATGTATGCAAGTATTCTTAGAATTAGCGCCTCCTCGATCTACTACAATCCGATACGGTTTTTTGGTAGTATATTTGCCTTTCGTGTGTAATAGATATTCCGAATATGTGACAGCTTGAACTAAATATTGACAAAGGCGCCACCTAGCGGACGTAAGCTTTACAGGAATACACTCTTCAGGTTTCATCTTGGAATTTTCAGGACCATCAGTTTAGTAGTCTTGAGGCCGAAATGATAGATAAACACACGAAAACATACATCGATTTGGTTATTTGTATATAAATACACTGAGTGGCAGAGTTATTTGTTGGTCTAGACTCTAACCTACAAATATACAGAGACACTATATTTGCTCAATTTTCCAGTTTGCATATTCTTCTGAGATTTTGATATTTTATACCACAACCTACACTCCTACTACTACTTCTCCACCTACAAGTACATGTCAGCAGCCCCTCATATAAATGGAGATAAATTAATCTCGCTAGTGTCAACACTTCGAACGGTCTCTGGCCGCCGTTGGCATACAAACGCCCACATGCTCTGCCCCACACACGCGCACCGCTTTCGCCTCAGGCGTCAATAGTCAAGTGAGAATTCACGCCAATGCCAACCCAAGCCTCTTGCCGTACATTTCTAGATGAGTATTTGTGTATGTATGTATGTATGTATGTATGTATGTGTATACTCAGCTTGCCTGCAGCAGAGTGCAGAGCCTTGACAGCAATATTGCATTGCAATTGTTCGCTTTGAACAAATAAATTAATTGCGCGCAACAGCACAACAAAACGTTACAAATATGTACACACATACAACCATACACACATTGGTTGGTATTGCTACATTGCGACCTCTTTGCGCCTCGGCGTAAATACTATTGTGTTGCAGGCGCAAGTACTTGGCTTATTGCTGTCGCTTGCGTTGACGGTGGTAACAATTAATAATGGCTTCAGTTCATTGCACGCATTCGCATTGATCACACACACACACACACACACATAAACATAAACATTTAAATAATAATGGGTATAACAATAATGCTAGAAAATTGTAAAGGAAATAAGGAGAGCAATGTGGGGGTTTTATATATATATATGTGTAGTTATGTATGTATGGATGTATGTATGGATATGTGTATATATTATGTGCATATATATATATACTTGGCTGTGTAAAATAAGCTAACATTCTATTGAAAACCACGGCTAATCCAACCAACGTACCTTTTAGAAACACCAATACACTCTTAAAAATGCTCAGCAATACCCCTCTTCTATTCACCCACCTTTACCCAATCTTTCGAGCATTATCACAGCATTACACATCCACTCATACATGCGCAATTTATGCCCACAAATCATCATGAAAATGATACCTTATCAAACATTCATTTATTTATAGGAATATAGGAATCGCTCATTCTTTCTACGTTCATAAACATTTGGCGCATCCCTTCGCCGCTTATCCACGCCAATTTCGCAATTTGCCTCAGCCACTAGTCACACACATACATACAAGTATGTGTGGTACATACTAAATCAATATTTAGATAGCAATTGTTATTCAGTGCAGGCACAGCAATCAATAGCGGCTCACTTACTTCTGCCAACCAAGTTGCATAGGTCTCATCAGTTTTTGTTTTTTGTTGCTATTGTTTTGCAGTAAGGTTCATACTACACCTCCCCCCAAACTGTGCCCTGTCGCCTTGCGCTGCTTTTTATACGCATTAGAATGAGTTGAATGGACTTGTAAGCGATATGCGTTGCTCTATTGTTGATCGAAAGGATTTGCAGTTCCAAGGCTTTATGTCAGCATAATGATGTTGGCTGAAGGATAATAAAGTTGATATTTGTCTTCGGATAATAATTATATGTTTAGGAAAATGCACAGCTGGTCAATGATATGCAGGCGAAGTACGCTGCAAGGCTAAAGCGCTACTTTTATTGAATAAGGCATGCAGAGGTCATACGCTGTGTGGAAGCGATATTCAAGGAGCATGAAAAATAGAAAACAATTAAGTTCAAATTACTTTGTTTAAGTATGGTTTGAGAGAAAGAGTTCATTTGAAGTTATTTGTGCTGTAAAGAAATTTGTGTTGCCTTGAAATAAGAATACGCTGCTTTTTGAGGTGCAGTCTCCCTAACATTAGACATCTCTGGAATAAGAGTTAAGAATACGCAGTATATTTGGGAAGAAATCGTTAATGTTATTTTGTAGGCGCAAACGAGGGATTTTAAACTTCTCGCTTTGAACCGTTTTTAAAAACTGTTTGCAAATGTGGAAAAGTTAGAGAGGCCCAGTTAATTTTTTTCATTTAAGAAATAAAAGCTTTAAAATGAAGATATATTGATCATAAATCTGGCTTATAATGACAAAAAAGAGTTGAAGCTACGGCGCTATGTGCAAGAAGTAGCTTGAATTTGAAATTGAAAAGTTGAAATTTAAAGTAAAAACAGTGTAGCTCCCCACACCTAGTGTGATATTCTCAAGCGGTAACTTATATTTGGAGCTAAAATGGAATTTAAACTTCTGTCTTATATAAAAACTGGTAGCGAAAGACGATAGTAGGTGCGAACTAACCTCAATTTTGAACGAAATCAGCCAAGACACAAACCTTGAAGACATTTTTACAACAGTTAAGTTAAAATCCCAGTAACACTTCGGATTATTGAAGTCATTTTGACAGTAGCTAGAGATCAACATTTCTTACCAAATCAACCTTAAAAATTTTCTTTCTGACTGTTGTCAGCCATTTTTTATATTTAAGCCTACAAATACAGCTTCTTTGGTTTATCTTTTCGGCTACTCGAGGCTGATTGTAGAGATTATTAGTCGCTCGTTGTTGTGGTATTTAACTAGAGAACTTATTTCGAAATTGTGATTGATTTCCGATCCTAGGGTAGAATATTGGAGATATGCTTGATTGCTGAAGTCTCGAAATTTTTCGAAATACTGGATAAAAGCTCTACTCTAGTGGATTTTTAAACATGATCTAGACCGAGTTTCAGAAATTTGGAATCAAAGTAAACTATTAACGGCAACTATTTTACTTCAACCTAAGGCTAAGCACACAATGAAACTAAAAACAAAAAAAAAAAACTGCAGCAAGATAAAAGAATTTCGCTGTCTGACACTTAGCCTTAGCCTTAGCCGCTCCGCTAGCCCAGTCTACTGCTGTTCTCCCCTTTCCCCCCTATTCTGGTGATTGCTATGTTTCTGCACTACTCTACTGTGTGCTAAGCTTAAGAAGTTTTATTTTTTTGTTCACGTTGTTGCAACTTCCATACGCTTGCCACACATGCGCTGCGCATAGCCTTCTCCGGCTGTTTAGACTTTGTCAGCCTCGCATTGGCAAACTATTTTCGACAGTCGAACTGTCACTAAAATTTGCTGCCACTAAAACACTAAAGAGTAAAACGGCATATCTATACATGTATGTATATGTGTATATGTGTATATGTGAAACGTTGCAACTAACGGCACATGCAAAAGCTACTATTGTATTTGCATGCTTGTTGTTGGCGGTTTGGTAATATTTTTTAAGTTCTATGGAGATTGTGCCTTATTTTGTTATATTTCTTGTTTTTGTTGCAAGTATTTTGTTGTACTAAAGTGTTGGAAATCGTAAAAGTGACCACAAAGTGTTGGTAATGTTGCGAAGGCTGCAGCTGTCGCTATTGTTTCTTTTATGCAGCTGTTGTTGTTGTTGTTGTCGCAACTAAAAACAAACGTATGTAAGTAACAAAAAAGAAAAAAGTTTGGGCCCACAAAAGTTTACTGCATGCAGCAAAGGCACTGCCACTGCACTGAATGCCACAAAACAACAAAATGTACAAAATGTTGCAAGTTGTGCGGCGTTGCAACGAACGAGCTTTGGGTATAAGCAAATGGCGAGCGGTTGCAATCTCTAGCGGGGGCTGATAACTGTCAAAAAGTGAAACGACAGGGAGCAAAATAAACGCACCCACACACACACACACACACACACACACACATGAGTACTCACATACATTGTGAGAGCGCAGCAGTCCATGAAGCGATTGCAACATTATTTCTAGTTTTTGCCTTTACGATGCACTGGTTTTTAGCACTACAGACCTTAACTGCGGAGCGCTTTTTTTATGAGCGGTCCAAGAATTTAAGCACTCCTAAGCAAGTGCATAAAAAGTACGCATGTGTCCTTGTAAATTGTAAACAGTTTACATGCGGCAAGCAACCATGTGTGCATGTGTTTGTGTGGCGCATGCAAAGTGTCAAACTCATTAAGTGCGGGTTATTATTTGTGGGGTGTGGCAAATGTGGCAGAATATTTGCAAAAGTGGAAGATAGTATTTTATTGTGGAAACTTTATGCAACGGTAAATGACACATATACTGCCTAAAGCCATGATAACAAACACACATGCCGCTTGGTGAGTACAGTTTGAATTGAAGCTCATATTGCGCCTGCAAGTAGGCAACGAATTATGGCCACAACTGGCATAACTATTTGCGACAGTCAGTTTTGCGCAACATTTGCAAGGGTTTTATTCTCTTCTTGCGTGTTTACTAAGAGAGAGAGAGAAGAGTCTTCTTGCACATACACCAGCAAAACAAAAAAATTAGTCAGTGCATTAATGTCAGTGCAGCATTTGTGGCATTTGCGCAATCTCTCGGGTATCTGTGGGGTGCGAAAGCGCATTAAGACTAATTTTTGTTGTGAAAGCTGTCCGAATTTGGGAAAAAGCGAGAAATTGTCGCGTATAGTTTGAGACAATATAAACAAGTAAACACCTTTTGGGGTTTTCTGTTGCGCTATTAGTTTAATCTTAGCTGTAGTAAAGTTAGCAGTCGAAGTTAGAGTAAACACAGTGGCAGGATGTGCACAGGAACAGTGAGCTTAGCGGCCAAGGCTTGAGAGAAGACAAAGTGGTCTTAAATTCAATGCCCATATATTAGCCATTATCTAGTTAATTATAGTTTGACCTTGAAACTTACTATGAAAGAGAATAGACAAATCGCGTTTCTGACCAGGAAGAGGCTGAGTTTCCATATCGTCAGCTATTTTGCTTCCTAGCAAATGGCTAGATCTCAGTTCATATGCAATTTCATAGCTTTTGACCCACACATAAACCTAGAAAGAAGACTATTCAGTGAAGCAAAAGTTTTCGACCAGTTAATTACTTCATTATTCTATATCAGACCTTAAACCACCATAAGGAAAGAAGGAAGTTCAATCAATCAGTTCTTCTTGCTCTTCGATTTGACAACTGAGAAAACATGCTTCTTGAACTTAAAAATATAATACCTCAGAAACTGGTGCGTAGCTATGCTAAAAGCGGTATTTTGACAAGACTAAAGTCTCTTTAATAAATGATTTATTTGAAAGCAGAAAGTATGTGCCACAATTGGACTACTCACGATATAATAATTGTCTTAATGTTTTAAATTATCTTGGGAATGGAAAGAGTGCTCAATATTATATGCTATAATGTGATATGATGGCATATACTACAGACCAGGCAGGTCGAGTGGCTTCTTAATATCGGTTTAACACCAGTAATCAAAGCTCAAATATATTCTGACACTTTCGATCCATTCTTGAATATACCAATGGGTAGGAGTAATTTCGTAGGCGCAAGGCGCCTAACCTTGTGGTTAATCACCACACCATACCATAAAAAGACCACCGCCCAAGAGTCATATAATCCCGCCATTCGAACATCTATACAAGAAGAAGAAGATACAACTTTTCGCTCACAACACCGTGCCAAGCATCGCTGCGGTGCATTACGACTGTTATAGCTTTTTAGGCTTAAAGCATGTGGCCGACAGTGCTGCAGCTGCTGTGGCACATGCAACCCTGAGTGGCAGTTGCGCGCTGCTATTGTGCGGCCACTAGACCCAAAAGTACGTAAAAAGCATAGATCACAATTGTTGTTGCGGTAATTTTTCGCTCGCTGCTATTGTTATTGTTGTTTTCTACAAGCCATTATATGTTGTTGCATGCAACGGTTTTAACAGAAGCGCTTGTTGTTGCTGCCCTTATTGTAAAGTTTGTCAATGCGGTTGCCGCACAGCTGAGCTGCACAATTTAGTGACGTCGAGCCTGTAGCCGAAGCCAGTGTGGCATGCATATATGCAACACCAGCATTGTCGGCTTTGCTTTGTAGGTGTGTGTGCGCGCTTTTGACCGACTAAGAGTTGAAATTTTCTGCTGTTTTATTTTGTTTTGCTTCCTTTATTTTATTAGACTATTTGTTGCATGGCCGCTGTGGCAGTGACAATTGCGCAAGTGTAAAATAAAAAGTCGCAAGGACATTTTATGGCACAAAATAAAGTTTGTTCTGCTTCGTCGCTCGTCAAAGTCTGTAAAGCTTGGAAACTTTAATAATAGGGATGTTAGTAACTATGGCCCAAAATTGTAAGAACGGACTGAATTACTAATTTTATCGATCAACTAAGTTCATAACTTGTGCAACTGTTTCGTTTTTCGCGTTCGAAAAAACGGTAGTTGGTGACCCGATAAGTGGTAGAGGGTCTAAGGATCAGTTCAGAGTTGTGAGTTGTGATTTTGAGAATATATGAGCACTTGACACCGAATAGGATCCCTCTTTATTAAAGGATCTTCTCACCATAGAAACTTCTTGTTTTGATCCAAAGTTTAACGTTTTTATTTTAACCCGGATCCCGGATATGTTAGATAAAGAAGTGTTTGGGGGAGAGTCACAGTCAACCTCAAACTGAACCGTCAACAGACTTAGGGACCTGATTGACTCCTACTAGAAAAACGCTACCGAGCAAGAAGTCCAGTCCACCTATCTTTGGTACACTTAGTAAACTTAGGAAGGCACAAAGAACTTATGCTTCCACAAACTTATATGTAAGTCTCTTCTTTAATCACGCCCTTAGAACTATATTTCCTTGATATACTTTTCATGAATTTAATTTGATTCGTTAAATCATCACATGAAAGAGCAAATACAAAAACAAAAAATAAAGTCGCTACCTCTATGGTGTCGCCTACTTGGTGGCCATCTGTGTCGTCTGTGTGCATTGGCTGGAAATTTTAATTTAAAGTTACGCCATTTTGCCTGCTTTAAGTGCTCGCACTCGTTAACAGTTTCTTGAGGAGTTGAGTCACGTAGCTGCTCAAAAGCTCGACTGAGTGCTGGCTGTGTGCTCACCGACTGCCAACGATTACCGCAAAGCCTCTTAGTTGTTGTCGATCAGCGACGTTACAGCGCCCTTGCAATATAACGGCACTTGCTCATATTATATTTCCGCACACACAAACACACACATACACACACACACACATCTGCATATGCATATATTTGTGTTACATAGCGAATGGCTTTACTTTAATGCCACTTGTAGTATGTGGCAAGTTTCTTATGCGTTTTTACTTTTTATGATATTCGTTGCTTTTGTTATTGTTGTTGCGTTACAACATTTGTTCGCTGCTGCTGCATACAATATTTGTCGGCATGTAACTGGTTTTTCTTTTTATTACTTGCGAAAAGTTTATGTGAGTGCGCTTGCGAGTGCAAGTGTGTGTGTAAAAGTGGAAGTGTGTCAGTGTATTGTATAAATGTATGTCAGTGTGTGTGTGTGTACGCGTTCTATATGGAATAAATTACATACTAACTGTAATGCTGTTTACAAAATGGAAATATTAAAAAAGGGCGGAATGGAGATCAGAATCCAAAACCAGGTTAAGATTTTGAAATTCATTAGAGAAAATATGCATGATATAATTTTCCAAAAAATTCGAAAGCTTTTTCAAACTTTTTAATTATTTCTAAATGCATGCAACTTTATTTAGGGAAACTCTTAAATTAGTTTCGAAATTAAACGTAAATTCCGAACTATTTTCGAAATTATTTTAGTGAGCATTCTACATTGAAATTGAATTTGAATTTCTTATTCGAAAATACCTGTTGAAATAAGTTGTTATCAATTACTGAAATAAAAATAGGAATATGCTTTCGAAAATATAAGCAATTGAATTTGAAATTTTCGATATTAATTTTCGAAATATTATGTAGACCCCAATCAGATAACGGAAAATAGTTTGCTTCGAAATTAATGAGTACTGTTTTATTTAATTTAAAAAAATTCTAAAATATTTTAATTCCTTTTGCTTTTTAATGGCAGAATTCGATTTCTTATGTGTAAGAAATATCTGTGTATTTCGAATCTTAAAAAAAATACAAAAATCGGTAAAAATCTGAATTGTAAAAGGTACAGCAGTACCAAGAAATAATTCCAAAACCCACTTCGAAAGGTTTTTGTAAGTCTTAAATTAGACGGCATAACGTTTCTAACTGATTTGATTTTTGATTTCCAAGCTATTTCGAAAATCGATTTGAACTTCGATTTCGAAGTCGAAAATACTGTTTTTACGCATGTGGTTTAATAAACTTAACCAGTAATTACTTTCCGGAGATATTTTGAAAGAAACAACATTACAAGCGAATATGTTTTAGAATTATATATTGAAAAATATATGAATATGTATTTGAAAACGAATTCGATTTGGAAAAAGGAATAAAATTTATTTCCTGCAATAAAATATAGTCAAAAAATTTCTTTCGAAATACGATGTAGTTCCAAAACGAAATTTCGAAATTAATTCGAAGTATACTTCGAACAATAGATTATTCGAACAGGTAATAATAGTTCTTACCCTCACTGGGTGAAACATGAAAATGTTGCATAATTTACGCCTTTCGTAACTGAACAACAACTGTTTGATGTTCGACGGCTGTTGTCTTGAAGTGAGTGATGAGATGTTGCATTCTCACTACTTTGCCAACAACAACTGTGACTGCACTTATCTTTGACATATTTATTCTTTTTATTTTACACCCATCATCGCATAAACAAGTTCACAATCAAGGAGTTTTGCATCTTAAAATCAACACTTTTGCTTTTTGCCATCGACTGCTACTCCTTGGCGCGCAACTAACACTTTTCTACCTGAGTAAATGTGTCATTTTGCCATAGCAATTCACAGCCGCCTTATGTGAAACTTTTTGCAGCAAATGTAAACTTTCTGCTCTCCCATTCAAGCGTTAACCCCTCGCTTCCGCTCGCTCGCTCGCTCGCTCCATCGCCCATTTCAACTCGTTCGCTTTTATAACCGCATTCAGAACTTTGAATAGCGCAAAAATTTAAAAGGTGACAGGTAATTGGAGTGAAATTTGTAAGAGATTCTTCTAAAGTGAATAAATTCTCAGGGCAAATGCTTGGCTGGCAACGTTGGCGGCACAGTGCCGTGCAGTTAGGCACAGCAGCGGCAGCTGCAACTTTTCAATGCAATCATTTTAATGAGATTTATGCGTTTCCATTGAAGGGAGCACTCTGTTTAGAGGCAAAATGTGTAGAAAGCTAAAGTTATTTATTTACATTCTCACATTCTTCAGTGCTCACAGTTGGCTTTATGGATTACATGGGTATCTTGGAGTGTGGTTAAGTTTAAAAGGATATAATTTTAGAACATTAAAAAATTATTTTGTAATACTTGACGTTTTTAATATTACTTACTTATTTAAGTATCTCCAAACTGCATGTAAAATTTTTGAAATAACTATAACTCATCCTTGCGAACTTCAAAAGTATTCCTAACTGGAAAATTTATTAAATTATTTCGAATTTTTAATACTTAGCAGCTTAAAACTTAAGAGAAGAAAATGTAAATACGAATGCAACCGAACCTATATCATGTTAGAATTATTGTCAAGCCGGTGAAAAAAAACAACAAGCTAACTGGAGGAAAGCAATTATGAAATTTATAATGACAACGGTATACTGAAGTGCCTAACGGTACTCGGAAAGCTTGTTAAACATCCTCTCAATGAGATATTTCTGTCTAATATGCTTTAGATGTACTGTCGAGATGATGGAGAATAACAACTGACACCAACTTTACATTTTGAAATAGCACCAAAAATATTTGAAGCAATTTTATGGTACATGGTACCGTTTCTGAAATTTTAGTTTATTGAATCCAAATTTCCGAATCTAAACAGAACATTCCATAAATAGTAATAAATTACCACAGCGCAGAAATTAAAAAACCAAACATACGTTATCAACGAAGAGGCCTCGAGATTTTCCGAAGAACTATATCCTTATAAAAACATTCGTCTTCGTAGTGAAACAATATTTTAGGCTTATATTCTTTGCTAACAATATAAATCGCAACACATACTTAAGTTATGACTGTGAATTTCCTGAAAGAATGAGTTGTTTCGCAAAGGTATTGCATACTTTAAGGAGCTCAGCCATGTTTAATCTTTTTATGAGATATAACGCTAGAATTTTTACTTTGCCCTGTAAAGACATTTACTGAAAATTTCCAATAAATAACTCTTGCGCATTTCTTAACCCTCTAGCGACCTACTCAATTATCTCTATGCGGCTCTTAAGGGAACAATCGAATCGAGCTTCTTACTTAATGACAGAAAAGTGTCCAAATTAATATGAACCTCAAAAATATTTCCAAAAGTGCAAGGATGTGAAATTTTGAAACCACTTTGGTGCTAATAAAATTTACTACGCCTAAAAGTATGCATTAATTAAATTAGTAAAATTTATTTAGACTTTTTCGCTTTGGAACTATTTCTTTCAACCTTGTAAAATGTGCTTAACAGAAAATATTTACTTTGTGCTCAATCAAAGGTATTTCTAATTAGTCTAAACCGTAGCAGCCGCTCTAAATTAAATACTGATACTCGACTAAGCACTTGAGCAGCTATAATATTGACCTAGTAACCTTTAATCAACCCTTTTGCACGAGTATCTGCGCGCACACACACACCAAAAGCTAGCGGAAAGTGAAAGGAATTTTTTCATTAGCCAAAGCAATTGCCAAGATATCAGGCGCACCGCATCGTCACCATGATGGGTATCAGCATTTTCGCCGCCATTATCATCATCATCAGCGACGGCAGCATTCACATGCTCGTGCTGTCGCCATTGCACGCAAACACCGTTATTAGCAGGTATAACGTCAACATTAACGCCAACAAGCTCGTAGATTTGCACCAATTGGGGTTAATAGGGACACGCTTGACTAGCAAAGGCCTTTAGTTGTTGGCTGAGAGCTGAGCGCTGAGCGCTGATGTGGCTGAGTGTCGCTGTGGTGGCGTAGGCAAAGCTACAAAAGATAAAAATGTGAAAAAAAACTGCTTTATCTAAGACAAAATATTATTGCAGGAAGGAAATGCAGCGCAGAGCATGCACTGAAGAATATGTGTTTGTAGATGGTTGTGCACACATGCTGGCGCTCAAGAGGACCTAGTTAGAGATACATGTGCAAAGCGAAAGAACAACAAAACGCATGGTGGAAAGAGCAAATTTCTGCTTATATAGAGTGAGAAGTGCAAACGAAATTGCTGAAAAAGTTGCAAAAGTGTGGCAGATTGCCGCAACATGTTTGCGCAAACAAACGAGCAGGCAGAGCCAACTGCTTTACATGCACACACGCACGCACACACAAGCAAAACAGAGCAAAGCAGTGCAGCAGTAAAAGCTGTGTGCAGTTACACTTCCTTTGAGTTGTTGCTGCTAGTTGCTAGTGATTTTTAGTATTTGCTTGCTTTGTTGTTGTTGCCAGCTGTAGCTGCAAGTAGGTTGTGCGCTTAGTTTTGGCAAGCATTCACTTATTAGTTTTTATTGCCGGCTGCTGCAGTTATTTTGCTTCTTAAATTCATTATTTCCGTGCTTACTTCGGCGCTGCGCATGTTTTTCCACTACTAACATGTATTTTCTTGAATTTTAAGTTTGTAATAAAACAAGAGTTGTTGTTGGTGATGTAGTGAAAGACATGTTGGTGAAAGCAAGCCGTTTTTGTAGTGCGCCTGGAATATGTACGGCTTCATCTATTTTGTGATATAATTTGCATGATTTGGAGAAAAACATTTTTGGTGTTATTCGAGGCCAACTAGAAAAATTTATAGAAATGCAGGTATTCTCCAACACAATCTTAGACTGCAATATGCGCAAGAAAAGTGGCATCGCATAGTAGTCATCAAAACGAGAGAAAATAATAAGGTTATTATTTAAGTTTTTACTCTAAAAAATTTCCACTCACGATTATAATTTCATTTAATTTAGCAAAGTAAATGCATATTTGAAATTACCGAAATTAAAACTTCGAGACTTGTGAGTCATTCCAACAATAATTGGTACAAGGTTTTATATTCAATATTATATTGTAATACTTAATATTGATTGAAGTCAATTAACATATTTGAGACAACCAAAAACTTAGCTATAATATATCCTTATTGTGAAAGACTGCTGTCTAAATAAAGCTTACCTTAAGCACCCAATCGCTTCCGCTTTTAATATGTATAAAAATTAAAAAAAAATCGATTACTAGTAATAAAATGGGAATCGTTTATTAGGGATGGCTCGTGGTCAGGATTCTGTTGAAAACATAATCCCATAGTTGAGGTTTAGTCATTTAGTATCAAATATATATTTTTTTTTGATTTCGTAGCAAATTTGTATTATTAACAAATTTTCATGCTATAAACTATATTCATAAACTATATTCTATATCCTATATATCATATTCTATAAATATCTATATTCTATATTCTATACTCCATATTATATATTCCATAATCTATAGTCTATATTCTATGTTCTATATTCCATATTCCATATTCTATATACATTATTCTATATTCTATATTCTATAATCTATATCCTATATTCTATATTTTATATACCATATTCCATATTCCATATTCCATATTCTATATTCTATATTATATATTCCATATTCTATATTCCATAATCTATATTCTATATTCTATGTTCTATATTCCATATTCCATATTCTATATACAATATTCTATAATCTATAAACTATATTCTATATTCCATATTCTATACTCTATGCTCTATATTCCATATCCTATATTCTATATTCTATATTCTATATTCTATATTCTATATTCTATGTTCCATATTCCATATTCTATAAACTAGATTCTATATTCCATATTCCTTATATATTATATATTCTATATGTATTATATACTCTACATTGGTTTTTCGATAAAAACGAACAGCTTGTTAGGAATTCGTATATTTAAATACACTAACTGAAATAGGATGTGTTGGAAATTTTATTTATTTTTTTATTAGAAAAAAATTTAAATCAGAAAAACTACAAAATTTAAATAAAATATTAACTAAGCATTAAATTGTGATAACTCCGAAAGAGTCACACAAACTACAACAATATACTACACAAGCACCTCAACCCCAAACACTTGACTCAATTTATTTTGTACGACCTGCCTTTGAGGGCTTCCGGCTTGCTAACATCTTGTTTGCCTTCTAGACTTGTTTAGCTTTAGATGCTCTCTAACTGCCCGCTGACTCATTGTCCGGCGTGTGTTTATTTATTTTGTTGTTGCTCATTTTTGCTGTTGCCACTGTCACTACAACAGCTATTTATCTACGCAGTGCATGTATATTTGCGCTTCTCAAACATAAATACTGACAAAAGCTTGCAGGTTTATGAAAAAAGGTAAAACATGTGTGGCCAAAGCATACTTGTATATACTTATAAACGTATGTATATAATTAAATAACAACAACAACAATTTGGTAGCGCATTTATAGCGAATATTTGACAACACGTGTCTGCAGTTTTCTCGGCATGAGTAGGTTACTTCCTTTGACGGATGTATACTTAGTTGGAATCGTTTTAGATTTTTACCTTTGTCTCAAAATAATTGCAGGTTTCCTTTTTTAACTTGGTAAAAATACCTTTAAGGGCAAGCAATTTAAAAAAGCTAGTGTAGTTAATGAAAGGTTAAGGAATGTTTTGTCAAGATTAGCCCTTAGCATTTGCTCGCAAATAGGATTTGTATATAAGTATTTGACTTGCTTCGCCAAGGACGTCAATCGCGCAATTACTAATAAGAACCAAAAGAATCTATAACCAGAGAAGGACCAGACCAGAGAATCACAATAGTACTCTTACAATTTATTCGGAGTGTAACTAGCTCATTTTTATAATGACCTGCAGGATTTCGAAGAATTTTAGAAAACTGAACAATATTCTTATGGTTCAAGGATATTTTGGACTCACAAAAACCATTTCGAAAGGGGCGACTATAGTGTAAATTTGAGTCTCAGTTGCTAAACTTAGAGGGGTTTTCCTGGCTATGAGAATGTTCGCTTATAGATCAAAGCAAGAAACAGCTGATCAATCGAAGAACACTTCTGCTATCAAACCGCATGTTTCAGCGAATATTTCACCAAAACATATGCATTTCAGCACACTTTAATTCACTCGAAGCAACCTCAAGAACCGTGCTAATATTTGAGTTCCAAATTGTATACTCTCTAATGTAACATAGATGTGTAAATATTTGCAGACACGTGAGTATAGTAGAAGTAAGTGTAAACAGTTATAATTTAGATGGCATCAATTTAAATTTTAATAAGTACCGACGACAATACACAAAACACAACGGTTTGTTGTCAAAGAAAACTCTTGTAAGAGGCAGTCGTCGCGATTGCAAGCTAAGCTATACTTGTGGTATTATACGCGAGTACAAATGTATATGCACAATTTGTAAATATATATGTATATGTAAATAAGAATTTCAAATGAGCTGGTAAATGAAAGCATAGTAGGAAAAGGAAGAAATAAAGTGTTTTGTGATATGTGTTTGTTTGGACTGCTGGATGCTCTAGTGTCAGATAAATGTTGTGAATGTTTTCTGTTTGGGAAATAAAATAAAGTACTGATACTATAACGGTAATATTTAATACAAATAATGAAATATTTGACTGTGTTTGTCATAAAAATATTGCTATTTATAGAAATCTTATTTTTTGCGAAGATGACATACTCGGCGGCGAATGATTTCGTGGGCATAAGCTGACATTTGAGATGTGCATATTTCTACAAATCCGCGCTTGTATATTATTAACCGATTGTTCAAAGAGAATATTTTTACTAACAACTTTCAAAAAAGCCACTATTCACTTTCCCCAGCCACTATTCATAGCTACTCACACTCATATGGTGAGACATGGCGTATACGTAACATATTAGTTGAACTAATGCACATTTTAAAATTGTCATTGAATGTTCATTATATGAACTGAATATATCATATTTTTGTTAAATTAATCCGAATGAGAACATGGCCTTGTAGGGCGCGACTATTCTTTTTACTTTCGAGACTGCGGTTTTGAAGCTACAGCTTAGAAGTTATATCGGCGCTTCTAAGCTTGCTTAGATTTATAGTCGATTAAAACATTTAGTTGAAATACTTTAAGTTGAATTTAGCGGTCGCAACTTCAGCCTTTATCTATTCAATTAGTGTACTAAATTCTGCGGTTTTTCTCTTAGCTCTGCTTGGAACGCGGCAAGCCAAATATTGCTGATCCGGCAAATAAACTCAGAAGTATCTTTCAAACTTCAAAGGCTCCTTTTCTCCTACAAGCATTAAAGATAACAAGCATATAAGCCATTTTGGATGCTTATCAAAAAAATAAATAAAAAATTTTTCAATATTTCGAATTTTGGAAACTGGTTTGCTTTGTGTTTCGGTTTTCTTGTACACTTATGATACGCTTTAAAATAAAAATTGATTGCAACAAAAACTAATTTCTATTTCTAATGGCAACGTCTTCTCAGATTTTCTATACACAATACTCACTTTTAAACTTATGCATAAAGCAGCTGCACTAGCGCAAAAACTTAATTAAAACTTTAAATTGAACAATGCGTATGAGCAACATTTTTAATCATAATCAGGCGACAACAACTAGTGGTTATTGCATTTGCCTCTCTAACTACTTCGACGTGCCACAATTTTTGCGCTATTTACTGGAGTCCCAGAGCCTACGTTTGAATTGAAATGCCGCAAAATGAGCGAAAATTGCAACTAAAACAACAAAAATGCGGAATGAAATTAAAAAGAAAACAAGATTTGTGCAAATTTCTTTATGCAACTGCATGCAAGTTTGTATGTGTGCTTGTATTTGGTACAGCTGCGCAGCTGCAACATACTTGCTTTGGTAGTATATGAGCAGCAACTTGTGAACTGCGTACTTTTTGCCACTGCGCTGACGCTGTGGTTACTCTGCTGCAGTGCAAATGTGCCGCTGTGCCACTGCGTTAACCCCCCACCCCCTTGACTACCTCAAAGCATTTAAAACTGCTGCTCGTGCGCTTTCTTTTAACTCTTTTCCACACATTCACACACATGCAACATACAGTCGTGTGCCCATTTACAGTAACTGTCCGTTCGGTAGCTGCCACTGCAGCTGGCTGTTGCACACACTTGCGCGTCAGCAAAATGAAACAAAAATGTGCAGTTACAGTATTGCGCACATTTCCATGTGGATTCAACATTTTGCTGCAACATTACTGGAAATTAAGTTAAAGGAAAACTCTTTTTTAACCGCATTGAGCAGTGCGACTGGGCGAAAGCGTATAAAAGAAACGCAAACTGTGTAGGAAAGTGGGTAAAAGCAGACGATTTCTAGTTGCGGCAAATGTGCTATATGTGTTGTTGCATACAACCCCTGTACATGTATTTAAATGTGTGCGTGTGTGTGTGTGTGTGTGAATTACTTGCAGTTCCTTTTACTCATCGCGCTGTCTGTTGAAATGAGGTTACAGTTTTATTATAAGTGCTTGCAGCATGCAACACGCAACATTACGAATTTCCTTTGCACACACATACACATGTACAGATACAAGCGCGGACACATTTGTGTGCTGTGTTGCATTTAGTGGCACGAAATGATTACATTTTCAAATGGTTTAATGACTTGTAACTTAAAAGGCGGAAATCTGATTTAAAGTATGTACTATTAGTTTGTGGCAAGTGAGGTGAATATTCACCTACTTTGTAGTTGAGTTTGTAAATTTAATATTAAAATTAAAATGAGTGCAGATGTGGGAAACTCGTCTTTGAAGGAACTCTCCAGTTGTGAAGTAATAAATAACTCCAGTAATAAATAACTGGAATTAAGATAAATAAGTCTAAGAAAGAGTTAGCAGGATTGCCACCTAGGGAAAATATTTGAGATATCTTTGATGTGGACAGAAATATTATCAATAGGATCAAGAACTTAAATTTTGTAAATCTAAGTGTCAGCTCGAAAGTCCTTCAATAAAGACTCCAACAGAGGGTAATGGTGCCTAATGAGACTCTGAGCTTTTTCCCGATATTTATCTACATGCATACAAGCAAATATTTATGCCACAAAATTAGAATAGCAAAGACTCGTTATGAATTTATATGAGCTAAAGCATCAAAGATGTCAACCACTAACGTAACTATTCAAATATATATACCAAAAAGTATGTTTTTGTGTACCCAAAGTGTCCACCAACTAATCTGCAGCAGTTAATCGATACGTAAAGCCAACTAACACATTTCTAGCCCAGTGCTTCGCTCAATGTCAACAAAAAATGAGGTATTGGGATTTTTGCAAACTAAATGCTTCCATGCTTCCACACGAGGCCACTAGGCCACTATTTGTGAGCACAGCGCTTCATCTACTAGTTATACACAAATACCAATACATGGTGGCTGTGCGTGTGTGTGTGTGTGTGTGTGTGTGCCTATGTGTATAGGTCAGCGTCAAAGGTCCACAACTCGAGGCATTTGAGGTAAGGATTTTGAACATCATTAAAATGCCAGCCGCAAGCTGTGATTTTCGCCAATGGCACAGTGGGCTCAAGCTAAATAATAGACGTTACACATATCAAATCGTAGCTTAGTGTATATGTGTATATGTGTATATGTGTATATGAGTGTGTGTTTGCGTATGCAAATGCTCTAAGCAGTTGCACATGTATGAGTAAACATTTGTGCAGCCATCCATTTATACGTAAACACAATTATGCGCATGCAAATAGAGGCGCACACGCATACATGCATACATATATAGGCGGATATTTGTGTGACCAAATATCACTGAATGCTGTCATATGCCAGCAGCTGTTTGCCAGCCCTCAAGGCTATTAAACGAACCCAACGCCGCCTTTTTACCATACACCCAAAGCGCCTACACAACACACATACACACAAACACACATACACACGTATATACAAAGCCATGTACGCCACGTGCTTAAGTACGTCTCTCTGCTGTACGGTCGTTTGGGTCACGTGATATTGCTAAATACGAAATAGTCATCTACAACCGAATTCTTGTGGTCGATAGCTGCTTACAAAACGGAAATTCGTTCTAATTTTCAAAGTGCTCACAGATATGCACACTCTACATTCACTTCGATTTATATGCAAACCATGGTAGGAGGCATTGGTCAAGCGCACGCCGGCTTTACATACATAATAACGGTACGTAATAACGATGTATGTTTGAAAGTCAATTTGCATTAAAGGCAAACTCATTTAAATGCTTCGCATTGAGTCGCTCAATCGATCAGGCAGTGTGGCCTGTCAGTCTTTTGGTCAACAATTCGGTTATTTTGGTTATTTTGGTCAGTTGGTTTGCCATTTATGTGCTTATGCGCCTAGTTGCGGTTATAAATAGTTACAAAAGGTATATGTAATCCTCTTGCCGTTGCTCTTCTGAGGCCATTCAGTTGACAAGTCGGGTCATCAGTGTTGCAAAACACAACATTAGACAATGCAATCATTGTATACTTAGACGATTGGTTGCCTGTTAAGTGTGCAGTGCATGGATATCATGTCAATCATTAACAGAAATTCGGCTAAATGTTGCACGTTGCGCTTCGGTGAGTCGATTCGTCATTTGCTGTTCCAGGTAGTTATTTATATTGCTTCAATTCAGTTTCAATTTATTTGCTGCTAATAGTTTACATATCATTTCTTGTAATATAAATTACTTAGGAGACTTATTTGGAATACAATTATAATAGCAGAGGGTTGAAAATCAAAATTCTTTTTAAGTTTCGAAGAAATCTTCTAGCCTCGAAGGGTTTAGTGGGAGTTTTAGTTTACTGGCACATGTCCTATATCACCAATTCTGCTCTCGACAATTCCTCCAACTTTTTTCATCTATTGTATAGCTGGGAAATAATTTTAGATTTATTTTAACAGTTCCGAAATTTGGCAACCCTAGGTTGAACAACCAATTACCACTATAAGTTTATGGTGTTTTAGTTAACTCATACTGCATATTGTCACGAAACCAACAACACAAACAAACAACATACGAAAATGGCAATTCTTTTAGAGTAGCGTACTTTTGGGCAAGTTTTCAAGTAAATTTTTTTCAGTTGCGTTGGTAAAATCAAAGAAGGCAATGAAATTTTAGGTGCGAGATCTGTCAACTGTTAAACTTTCTAATACAAAATAATTGTTAAGAAAATAAAAGACGTTTTAAATGGATTTGTCTAATTTATTTTTGAGAAGTGTTGCCACCTTTTAATGAAATAAATAAAAATTTAATAATTAAAAGAAATTAAATTGAATTGTGCTGCGTATTAATAGATTGGTTTAATATAAAAAATTTCTAAGGTTGCCACCTGTATTAAAAATTTAAATTAAGAGTAAAGTTTTCACAGAAAGGTTACAACAAGTTGAGGGTGTGTGTTGAATGTGTTGATTTATTTTACTCATTTTGCTAAATAAATTAAACAAATTTTATCTTGATTTGTGCGGTCAGCTGGGAATTGTAAATATATTAAATAAATACTTTTGTTGCTAAGTAATTGTTATTTATGACTACAACTACATGCATAACTATTTACCACTGCTGTATAATTATACTAATATTTAAATTTACAGTTTGCATGTATCATAACGGTAAATGCAATTATTCAGCATATTTACGCAAATACTAAGCATGAAAATTGGTTATGGTTTCGGTAATGCTCGTCCAAATATTTTGTGCAAATACATGTGCTTACACATTAACACCACTAAATTCGTTAATATTTGCCCAACTACTTATGTAACTGTTACAGTAAACTTACTAATTTCTACTACTCATGTATAAATAGTTTAATTATGCTATAAGTAAAGTTGTTGATCGCTCGAAATGGAAAATATTTACCAATACACATGCACTGATTGACTTAGCCTACTTTTGAGCCTTAAACTCAACGGTAGAGAAAAACAATAACAGTAGTAATAAGTACTATAGTAAGTGCTATCTTATGTATTATAGATATTCTGAATATTAGAATATGTTAATATTAAATTAATATTATTGGAAATTCGTTGGCAATTCAAACGAAATCTTGATAAAATTAAACTTTGCATATTTCTAAAGCTTCTTAAACAGAAATGTTTATAAAAAAAGAGAATGCTCATGGTAGGAGTCTTAGCTACATTTTATATACCTTTTCATTGCATACATTTTGGCTTCAATTAGATTAATTCATCTGTCGTTGTCGGTCCATCAACAGTTTAACAGTCTGGAAATAGCAAGGTTAATCTAAAATATCAGTGATCTCTATGGTTTGTATAAAAAAAATTATAATTCGTATCAACTTAAAGTCGTCACTTTGAGGAACAGACGCCATTTTCTTCCTCTTAGCTTACACGATAAACTACAGTGTCTTAAAGAGAGGTATTGGAAAAGAATTTTCTTGACTGTAGAGACAAATGTCACTGCGAGTTTATAACATCTTTCATAAAGGAATAACTCTCTTCCTGCCTGAATATTGTTTATTAGAGTGTTAGGTATTATTGAGTTACATCACCGCACTAATAGACGGTTAGAGGCGTTAGTATGCTTCAGGCCGGAAAAAGCTTAACGGGTTAAGCTTAATTGGTTTCGCGACATAAAAAATTTCAAAAAAAGTTCGAAAATGGACCGAAACGGCCCGATGTCAAAAAAAATGTGGTATTCACCTGTTACAGTTCAGTTATGTTGTTCCAAATAATAATTAAATAAAACATAAATAAATAAAACATAAATTTATAAATGTTCCAAAACATAGTTCTCGGGAGCTGTGGATCTTATTCACCAGGCTTATTAGTAAGCTGGTTAAGAATCCTCAAAGTTGGCTGAAGCTATGTATTTAAGAGATTATCTTCTAAAGAAGTCCTATATCAGGATTTGGTCTTTTTTTTATCCAAAGAAATAAAATTCTATTTTATTTTGAATTTTTCACCGATTTTTAGTATTTTTTCTAGAATTTTTTTACACAGTTTTTCAGCAAATACTGTGTGACAGAATAAAATAAATGTTTCTGCGAACTATTTTCTACAACCACTGCATTTTAAACAGCTAATAAACTCCACAATGGTTATAAAAACTTCTTCGCGATTTTAGCACTTTCTATAATAAAAGCCAAACCAATAAAAAATAAATATGCAATAAAAGAAAATATAAATTTCGCAGACAATAAATTGGCGGCGCCACACAAATATTTATTTCCAGACATCAGTACATATATGTACTTGTGTGTGTGTGTGAGTGTGGAATGCGCAAAATATTACCGAAAATATACGTTAAAGCCCATAGGCGGTACGTTGCATGTGCCTATTCACACAGACGCAAACACACCCACACACACACACGCAATCTCACACATACTTAGACACGTTGTGCTCATAACATTTTACATTTGACATAAAACAATGGCCGATCCGCAGTCGCCGTAAAAGACATGCGAATAGTATGTGCGAAATTGCGGTTTATTTGAGTATTTGCGCGACGAAGGGCTGGAGGGAAATTAAATGCTTTCATGCCCAAAAGCGTTCCCGGCGACAAATGTACTGACAGCAGGCGTTGTAAAAAATGTAAATAACAGCAAAAATGTGGTATATATAAACAAAGAAATTAAAAAGTAACAATTTGCAACAAATAAGACAAAAAGAGAATTAAGTAAAACATAATGCAGTGAAAATAAAAGAAATAAGTTACAAAAAATGGAATGTCGCGGTTCAACAAACTTGTTTGGGAAGCACTGTGTTTTGATTTGTGTATATAGAGCTGTACATTTGAGAGTTTTAAGTCCTTAGAAGCCATATGTCTGGTAATTTAAATATTTTTATATAGTTTGTGTAACCATATAGACTTCATCAATTTGGCTTCAACTAGTCACAAGTATTATACAATCATTGGCAGGCCCATAAAAGATACGTAATTTTTATGCTGAGAACGTAGTAAATCAAATAACAGATTTGTGTTAGAAACGAAGCAGCAAAATCGATTAGCAAGCATGACCGACTTCTCCCTTAAAATAATGCATATTATGTCCTTTGAAAGATTTACATACAAATGGAGTGATGTTGTTTAAAATATAGTAAGGCTAAGCACACATCAAAGTAAACTCTGATTCAGTAAAAGCTCTTTCGAAAGATCCGCTTGAGTTTGAACACCTTTAACTTCTAGATTTGGTTCGCTCGATTTATAGAGGTAATATTTAGTCGAACCATATGTAGCGACTACCTTTGTTCACGAAAGAGTTTCATAACTACTTCAAAGAGCTCTGAAACTTCAAGCCAGAGCCTTAACGTTTTTTGGGGTTTGACAGGGAGAACTTAAGACATTGTCAATGCTCCCTGGTGATTGGTCTCCTCATGTATATAGAATAAGAAATATAACTTGCACAAATATGTAGGCTGTTAGGTTGTTCTCCTGTTTCCATCAAAAACTCTTCGTCAGGGTGTGGAACTCTGCTAAGCTACTGCTTTTTGAGCTCATAATCAAAGACATAATTTTCTTTATCTGTCTTTAATTTTGGGGTCCTCATGTTAAGGACCCTATTCCAGGTTCAATAATTTTAGCCAGAAGAGTTTTAGTAGAAGAGTCAAAATTATACCCAATACCTTCTGTTGGACTTGCTTTTGAGAGCGCTGTGTATAACAATAGGCTAATACAAGGGTCGTGCCGACGATCTCTATTTCGTAATATTTAAATATAATTGACTGTAAGTACTCTCCTTATTTAACATGATATAATTATTTCCACACAGTTTGTAACATCAGCTGAAAAATGTTCTCGGACTAATTAATTATAGGTATTGCCTCAGGCCGACGTCTTGGGATACCGTTTCTGTGATCACCAGTGAATTAAATTATCGAATCAAGGATGTGGCTAGCTAAGTCTTTAAATTATAAGTGCTATAAGAGTTTCGAAAAGTTCAGTTATACTGTTCATGGAACACTTTACCTAGCTGCTTCCTGCGAATATCTAAATTCTTCACTCTGAAGTTCTTAAAATATTATTTATATAGCCATAATTTTCAGTATTTGAAGCGACCTTATATTCTCACAATTTTTGAAACATATTTGCTATTAATTTTTTCAAGATATTCGGGTCAAAAGGTGACTTAGCCCTAGCTAGATATTTGTAGAGCCTTTCCATAAAATAGATGATTGAAATTTTCTTTAATTTCCATATTTTGCAATATTTTCTGTTTCTTTTTTTATCATTTTAAACAAATGTGGTATTTGCATATTCTGGAACATCTTTTAAGACCACTGTGTGATGCTTCAAAACCTCGAAAAGGAAGGCAAATTTATTACTGTGACTGTGCAAAAAATTCTCGGATTTATTTTACGGAAAAAAAGTAATTATTTGACTACAAACTTGACACAATGTGAGAACACAAATTAAATTTTGCAGCAATATTTCCTTGAATACACGAAATCACAACAACCATGTTCATACACATTCAGCGTGTATGTGGTTGTAAAAACCATATGCACCGCTTAAAATAAACAAATACATGTGATATATATCGACAGACTGTCTGTCTGGCAATCTCCCCCTGCTAACTTTTCACGCTTAACCCTTTGTTTAGTGCCGAAAATGGCTGCAAAAAACCGATGAAATTTCGACACATTTTTTGGACTGTCTGATGGCGGCGCATGTAAATAAAATCAAGGCAAGCATGTGAATGAAAAAGAAAAACAACAACAGCAACAATGAAGCTAACAATAACAAGTGATATTGTAAAAAAGTGGCAAGAGAAGAACAATAATGGCCAACGTATAAAAATAGCGCAACGAATTGAAAAGTCAGACTGAGCGAGCGAGAGATAAGCAAGTGGTATCATATGGGGAAAGAGAAAGGAGTCGAAAGCGTAGCGGGTTTGATAGTTATGTACGAAGAGGAGGTATAAAAAGGCAATAAAGTGATGGAAAACAAAATTTGTTTTGTTACAAAGAAAAATTTCGTGACTTTATGAGTCGAAAAAATAAGAATTGGTTTCACTCTCTGTCGTAGAAAGAGAATGAGTGGGTGGAGATTGGAGCATAAGTTGTAAAAGCTTGTTGTGACATTGGTGCGCGTTTTAGTCTTTATTTTCCTGTTATATAATTTTGTGTCTGTTGGAGAGATGATTTGGAGAACTAACGATAGGCGTCGCGCTTGTGCTTCAAATTCAAGCTTTTTAAATACTTTTCTAGATTTGGCCTTAAAGGGGAATAGAGGATCTTGAAAACTTGAAGGCCTAAAGTTCTAATATGCCATTTGAGGAACTTGAATTTTTGCCCAGGGTATGCAAAAGTAAGAATGTAATGCAATATGAGCCTAAAGGTATGCTATGAATAATATTTTAAGTTTATTTAAACATATAATTTCTTTGCTGTGAAAAGTAGGAAATATTTTAAGGCCTTTTTGAAAATTTTTTAAAACAAAAAACTATTACAAAAAACCCCATCTAGAAGAGTTAACTCGCCGATTTCAAAGTGATGAGCAATCGTATTAGCACCTTTACTAACTACCCGATCAAAATCATTGTGTGGGTTTAGACATTATTCACAATAGTTAAATCTTACAGATGTTCCGTGATAAGTATCACATGATATTTCCCATAATCACATAGTATTGCGCAATAACTCCTAAATTGTTCTAATTATATTACTAAAATAGCATAACCAGATGTTGTATGCGTCGAGGAGGATTTGGCACTAATACTTGAACATCATTAGAAGGAGAGTTTCACGTCTATTGAGTATTAATTCTTATGTATTAGTAAATAGTTCGATTGGCATGACGAAAATGGTTGATTTGAGTCACAGAACAGATATGCTTTAAAGATATTGAATTTATGTCCAACACTCTGTTATATGTGGTAACAACGATTAATGAATCTAACCAGCTTTTGTTACAGTTTTATCTATTAGCGGTAGGACTATTCACCTGGAACGAACTTTAGTAGCTCGATCGTATCGGGAATATATTTTAACTTGGATATCCGTTCCTCTTTCTTAGAGAAATTTGCTTTTCAGGCAGTAAATGCGGAAATACTGGAGTCGCAGTTGTGGTCTCGTAGCGAAAACAAATCTTTCAAATTGCGTTATACATTTTACTGGTGGTACCTGGGAACACCACGGTGTAAAGGATAACGAGAAATCAGATTTTAATTCCGAAGAAGCATGAGAAATAGCTACCATATCTAATTAAGGTAGAAGAAGTTATTTTAAGAAGCCTTTAAGAATCCTTTATTAAACATCTTTAGTGTGGGCTGTGAAAAATTCACGAGACGAGTTTGAGATCAATCTCCAGATGACTTTTCCTCTTACCAAGCACCTGCTGTACTCCACCCTTGACGAAAGAAACCTTTTACACTAACTATTTTATATACTTTGCTTTTAAGTGCACACCATTCACAAGTATATGACGAGCGCAGCTGAAAGCGATTAAATTGTTTGCAGCATTAAATGATTTTCCAATTTAATTTATATTGGCTGTGTGTGTGCCGTTACTTGTGTATTGTTGTTCTTGCTCCTGCAATGCAATGTTTCAGCTCAACAGCGTGGAATTGTCCCACATACAGCGAGTGAGCAAATACCTGCACACACCCACACACACACATGCGTATATGCATACATGCAAACACTCGAATGAACGAGTGAGTGAATGTAATTGCAACCGACACGCTTTACAGCATCATCAAAATCAAATAAAACACGGCATACAAAACGTAGTGCGGCAACACAAGGAAATTGCAACAAAATGTTGCAACTACTAAATGCAGCGACGAGTGCTAGTGCTAGCAAGAGAGAGAGAGAGAGAGAGCGATAAATGCAGAAACAGTAGCAAAAGCAGCAATACACGATTAGTTGCAATAAGCGTGAGTGTATGCATGTGTGTGTGTGTGTGTGTGGCAGTCAACTGCCAGCTGCCAACTGAAATGGCAATTTGAAGCACAGCAATAGGGGCAATTGAAATGGACAACTAGTAAATAGTAGCGAAATTGTGTAGGTGTATGTGCAATGTAAGCAAGTAGGCGTCGGAACAGCGCATGCATGCGTGTGTGTGTGTGTGTGTGTGCAGTGATTTGAGGCGCTGTAAGGATATTGCGGTTGCAACTTAGCACAAAAAGCAGCAGTGAAAACGTCAGCTACGTCTGTTATAAATCAAGCAAATGTGCACAGCAGCGCAGGACCACTTTCATTGCTGCCACACGAACGCACACGCACGCACACACCAACACACCAACACACAGAAATACATATGTATATGTGTGTAGCAAAGTGCTTGGAATGTGCTGCAAGAGTTTGCAAGCTAAGTTAGTTGGCAAAATTTAATAATCTCAAATGGCACTTACAATCAACAACATATTACTACAACAAAAACTATGTAAGTAGAGCAATGAGTGCAGCGACCAGGGGTGACTGAACTCAGTGGCTGGTCAGGGCAGTGAAAGTGGGGCTCACGCTAAACTTAGCGGTGCCTAACAAACCACTTGGAAGTAGAGGAAACTGGAGTTAAGCAGTTACCCCAGTGTATACGGCAATGCTAAGCCCACGTAAGCAGCTGCTGCAAAAACAACATAAACATCGCCGAATCAAGTGTCTAAAAGAAACAAAACAAGCAGATCATCACAGCTTTATATATATTTGCAAAGAAATATTACACGCTAAGTTATGTGCGTTAGAAATCAAGAATTTCAAAAGAAAATATTAGCTAATAAAAGTCAAGAACATGCCAGCAAAATACAGGCGAAATATAACTGCACATATACGTGCAGAAATCAAATAGTGCCGTTGGAAACGCATAAAAACACATTAGTGCCACCAAAATAGTAGCAATAACACTATAAAGGCAAAAACAAAAACAAAAGCAACATTCGAAAGCGCTGCATTGCATTGCAGTTGCTGCAGTCATCAAAAACCGCTAAAATATGGCAACGCTGAGGGAGCTTACGAAGATTTGAAATGTGAGACGAGTTCGCTCGAAGTTTTACCACATAAGTATGTGTGTATGTATGCAAGGAAGACGATGAGCCACAAAACTAACGTCAAGTTAAAGCACAGTGGGATTTCTGAAATAAATTATTACTTACATTTTTGCGTTGCATATTTATAGGCGCGCTGTTTTATAAGTATTTTTTTCGCTGAATTTTATTGCGTTGAAATTCTCGAAGGGTTAATTCAGTAATTTCAACAAGACTAAGTGTCATAAATGTTTTTCAATTAAGGGGCGAATTTTTACGTTTAGATCCGATGGCAACGATTTGATATTAATCATTGAGGAAAAATATTTCTTCTGCCTGGATATATTAAAAATTTTAAAGTAATTGGAAATAAGCATAAAATCGGCTTTTTATTCAAACCTTCTAATTAGAATAATGCAGTAAAATGATTTTACACAAAATAGAGTAAAATTATTTAAATTTTAATATAATATAATATTATATTGTTGCCCATAATTAAGAATTTGCAAAAGGTTGTGAAGAAAATCAGATCTTTTTATTAATTTTTATGCTCTGTTTCTACGATATTTGGATTTCGAAACTCGGTTTATTTAATGTTGCACAATAGCATTAGCTCTTTTGATAATTTCCGGTGAGATGCACTCTCTATTGAGCGATTTCTTAAACCTAATGCTGAAATAAATAGTTTAAAAGAGAAACTGAATTTTTTCAAAATATTAAAATTTATGTTTTCTGCTTTCTCCAACTACAACATTATTGGGTGAAATCTTCTACTTAAAAGCCACTGTACGCAGCAGCATTGCGGTTATTGAAAATGCTAAAGTTTTCGCTAACTTCTTACACAATGAGCACACTAAAAACCTCACAATCAAGCGACCAGCAAAATAATAAAATAAAATTGCTATAAAACCCCCCAATGCAGAAATGGCCTGCTGCATTCGTGCAACATGTGCCAGCAGTGGTGGTGCAGCAGCAGCAATAGCTGCAATTCATTTCGTGTTTTCGGGCACAGCCCCAATAGTCATCATAAAACCATAAATTTCATATTTGCTGAGTGGAGTTTTACTCGCATTTCACTTGCAACACGCCGACCGCGCAGCGTGAAGGTAGCAGGCGGTAATTGAAGTCACCAGAACAAACAAAAGCATGCCATGACTTCTAAGGTATGTTATATTGCGGTTCCATTTATTGCTACTTACAAACTGGCAGTTCTTGTTGTCATCGCTGCAGTTGATTTTGATGTTGGTGTTGTCGGTTAACTGTGGCCATTTGCAACATCATCGCTGTGTTTTCATAAAATCACACACAAAGTCAGGCGGTGAGCGAGTTGGTGGAGCGGTAAATGGCTTGGTAGTTCGCTTTGTTGTGCACAGAAAGAAAATTGAAGGAAAAATAGTGAAATTAAATTTTTTATAACTTTGTTGTAATAAACACGGTGTATCAGGAAACACTTCCCCTTAAAAAAAAAATTTTATTCCTTTTCAACCTTTTTTTTATAACAACCTTATCAAGTTGTTAAAATGAGTAGGAAGGCTGTTAACGAAGTCGACAAACCCTTGTCGCTGAAGACATTGAACATTTTTTTATGTTTCCGGAAAAATTTCTATTAAAATGTTCCGCTTGCGAAGCGCCAACTCAGAGCCAGCCCTGACTCCCTACTTGCTGATTTCCGTTCTAATATCTTTGCGATTCAATGAGTTTTCTCCGCTACAGTCACTCACCATAATGAATATACAGAGAAATGCACAAACGCATGTAAATATGTTAAAATGATTGCGGCGGTGCTGCCACATGTTTGGTAATTGAGGCAATTGGACAACTGGAATAGGGCTGCCAAATTAAATTTTGTTTCTTTTTCTTTAAGAGTTGCTCTCGAAAGATTCAAAAAACAGGGAATTTTCATACACTCTCATTCTATTCTCTCGTTCATTTCGAGCGCGTTCAATGAAATATGACTCACCTGCGAAGTACTCATGCACTCAATTGGGTACCAGGATAGTCCAAAGCTTAATGTTCTTAATGGTAATGGAATACGATGGAGTGCATATAATCAGGCTTATTTCAATAGCCTCTGGAATGGTATTGATATTAAAATATTGAAAAAAAAAATAAGGAAATGTAGGTCGGTAATGAATATATCTATCACTTTCTCTCCTTCCGTCTCTCTACTCTAATTCTCTTTCATAAGAACATCAACTGTTTCAATCAGTTATTGGTTACTCCAAGTAGAGATTGAGGCTCTATAATAATAACCTTCTACTTTCTTGGTGAAAAATTTCGGCTCAAATATGGGTATCGAATACATCAACGAATTAATTGATCTTTACAGAACTTTGTAACGACATTGAGGTCAGTGATTTATGGTTTGTTTCATTTAGGGTAGTTGTTATTGAAGACCCAAACTTCTAATGTATACTTCGCCAAAGAAAGTTTTTCAACATCGTGTAGGTGGCAACCCTGACATGCTTGACCTCCCTTGTGCAATCAACAAATCACGTAAAATTTGAAAAATCAAACAACTTTACGGACATTCACAAATCGTTTGTGGCAAAGGCGAAGATTGAAAATGTCTCACTATTTCACAATTTCACTATTTGTGACAGCTTCATTACTTCGCACCCGCACAACTACAAACTGCTTAATGCACATTGCTGCCACATAAAATTGAAGTAGTTATACCCTGATGGTGCGATAAAATGCGGTTGCAACAACGACTGAAATGCTGACATAACTGCTGTGACCACGCTGACAGCGGCGACAGCGGAGACCTGCAATGCAACAACCTTGTATCCCTTCCACCCTTGGATTGCCCGCTGTTGCAGCATGCTGCACGAACACCAGCAGCTCGAGTCACAGCCCGAGCAGCGGAGTGTAGCGCCCAATCACCCGTTCGCCCAACAATTGCGGTACAAATTCGCAAACGGAAACGGAAACCTGCCATAATGACGCGCATGGCAGCTGCAGGGCGGGCGCGGGAAGGCGCTGATAAAGACGCTACAACGCATAACTCAGACACGCCATGCTGTGAATGACACAAAACATCGAAGTGTATGCGGCAAAGTCAGCGGCAGCGACGGCGGCAAACCAAGAAAACACGAAGCAATGCGTCGAAATGCAGGAAACGCAGCAAAAGACTGTTTATAAAATATGAAATATAAGTAAAAGCGGAATTGTGTAAAGGCTTCAGCCAAAAAAAACAAAAAAAAAAACACAGAACGAAAAGAAGCGAGGCGAGAAACTGCGGAAGTAAGTGGAATATAAATAGTGCGGCTATGATAGCGACGCAGCCGCTTAGAAATAGCAAATGCACACAGTCACAAATAAGCAAACTTTCGTTGACTTATACTATCTCGCACGGTTGTTGTTGTTTATTTTGTTATTCATGCCGTTTTTGCTGTGCGCCATGATGACAGTGTGCATGCCACGCGGCGGATATTGCGCTCATATTTTCATGTTTTTGAATTATTGTTGCTGTCATTCTGGAGTCTGGCGATGTCATGGTCGGTCATGATTTCGATTTGTCGCCTTAGATATTGCTGTTAATTAAGATCAAGGTGAGTGAAAATTTCAAGGTGAGTTGCCACACTGCGAGTTGCAGTTGGAGCTTTTAAATTTTAAGCTATGAAATTGTCAAATATTATTTGAAAACGGTGGCGTTAATATAAATGTGCTATTCGTTTCTTTAAACTTAGGTTCAAATTTCTACATGGACAGCATTGGAATCTCCTCGTACTTGATATTAAGAGTGCGTGCGGACCCATATATTTGGACCTGGTATGACTAATACAGCGCATAACCGTTAAATCCGCTATATGCCGAAATTGAAACCCAAAAGTTCTTCCAAAATCGATAATAAGCAGATATGGTTGCCATGCTGTTGCTTTTAAATCTTTCATTCCAAAGTAGAGCGTCTTTCTGACAGTTGGATAATAGTACCGACCTTGAGCTCACTAAACAAGCGCTCGAGACTCCGCTTGAGCTTACGCTCATTAACAATTGCATTCAGTTATTTCGTGACTCAACTTATATAGGAAACCAATCGTAAAGAAATCGATAGCAACTACAAATCTAATGACCTTGCAAGCAAAGGTACTCCTGCCGCAATGTCATCAAACTGGGTGTGCGTTGGCCTTCAGCAGTCTTCTTGCTGTTTACTACTACACAACTGACGCACGCTGGTCAATTGTCAGAACTTCATACGGTTCTTCTGAACGCGGGTAAATTAAAAGCTCTATGGAGCTGCTTTCCCTCCGCAAGGTTCGTCTTTTCCTAATTGAGGACGTTCTAACTGACGAATGTCCGAGTGGTGCGGCTACAAATATTTCCGGATGCCAAATGTTAAAGTTCTTTAGAAAAAGGCAAGGCATTTCCTCTCGACCCCACTCGTCTGCCTTACTTTCGCGAACCTAAACTGAAACATTTTGAAACTCATACCCTCAGTTATCCATACGAAGCAGCTTTAATCTAAATCTTGGTCTTAGCAAGTTTATTATGGGTCAAAAGGGCTTTGTCGTTACGTGAGAGTTAGATTTTAGGAGTTTTTGGAGGCACAAAGTTTTTGGAGGTCTTCGTCCTGAGGATCATCACTCAGGAGAATCACGCAGCAGAAAGATATAGCCTTCAACATAAGCGAGCTGCTACATAATCTACATAATTGGATTTTTATTTCATTAATTTTTCAGTATAAATCCTCCAGAAGCTATATGGAGAAAAAATACCAAAAGATTTCGCAAAACAGAGCTGCCAATACTAAAAATTTTTGTTCAGAATTTTGGTTACTTATAAACAGATAGATCAGGGACGAAATTCGAATTTGCTAGATATTCAAGAATGCTTTGGTTTTCAAAAGCAATACTTTGTTTATTTATTAAAATTGTTGGCAACCCTATTATGAACTTCAAAGAACGGATATTTCAGTAATTGCAAATCATTAAAATGAGCCCATTAAAATTGCTCGCCAAACTCAAAACTTCTAATCAATCAATCTTTCATTTAAACTAATACTGTCTGAATCAAATTATGCGCATTCAACGAGACGAATGAAGATAGAGTTACCGCGCTCATGGACATTTTGGCGCAAATACAGAAATATACACGACGCTGTCGATATTCGGCAAACAAACTTCCAGCATCGTCACGACTGATGTGACTTAATTATAATTATAAGTTGATTTGTTTGTTTGTTGACTTTGGCAAATTTTCACAAATAACTAAAGTGCCGCACAATTTAACTCATATATAGCATGAATGTATGTATGCATGTATGTATATGCAGGCAATATTTCTTAACATAAAATTATTTATTTTATTGCATATTGAATTTTGGCTGAAATATGGCTTACTGCCGTCTTGCCGACGATATTGCTAGCGCTTTTAATAGTGAGTGGATGGCACATGCCGCTTGGCGCCCCACTCTTCGCCACACATTTAGGCACTATAACTTTTGCGCTCGCTTGGTTGTGTTGCGACAAGTTATCATTCACGGTATTTCCATATCAGTTACACAACGTTTTGCGAGCGCAGTGAGTTGGTCCTCCACAAGTAATACACACACATCTATAACTATATGCGACTTAGTGGTAACAGCGCCAACTGCCAGTCAAAGTGAAATTGGAAACTTAACCAATTCTTATGTACTTATCAATACCGCGCTTGTTGAGACGCACCGCAAATTTGTAAGTAAAATTTCTCCAACGCTTTGTATAAACTATTGATATGTGTGTGCCTGTGTTTGTGTGTGTGAGCGTTTGAATATCAACTTGAGCGCAACACTTCATGCCACTTCACCCTGCTCTCGTGTTTGCCTACTTCACCAGTTCTCGTTACCGCTGCTACTTACTGACGCGTCGCCTCCTCTAGCCTCGTTATAACACCACTGAATTGAATTGAGTGAAACTACTTCGATTTATTGAGAATTTGCCTACGCCAATTATGCCATGGTTTTCGTAGCGTTGTGAGTATGCTCGACGCTTTGGAGATGTATGCCAATTATTCAAAAATTTGAGATAAGAAAGAGAACTGTGAATCGCTCATTGAAATTTTGAGGTCGGATGTGTTCTGAGTACTATATTTTGAAATTTCTTTACCTACTGTTGTAGCGAAGAAACTCACGGAAAGGATCCGATATCCGTTTATAGAAGAGCGAAACCTTTCGAAAAAGTAGTAGAGTAAATGTAAATATGTATCCGTTTCAGTGAAAATATGAATCTTAAGTTCAAGGAGGGTTTTAAACTCTGCTTTCCATGTTAGAAGTTAAGGCTGTGAACATAGTAAAAACAAGAGTAAATCGGTATTAGCAAACCAAGACCTAAAATACGGCAGGTAACATACTCCAAATGTTTATTCTTTGACCCCAATTTTCTGTACATACTTTCAAATTACGGTCGCTTTGCTAATCTTTCCACTATGTGCCCAGCCTTAGCAAAGGAACTTCAAATCAAAAATTCAACTCAAACATCTCACCTAAATTCCTCGAAATGTGCTCTTGATTTTCAACTCTTGATTTAATTAGAGGTTCAGTAAAAAAATGACAAGTAACTGTAAACCAATTCAAACCTTATAATCAGCAATGCGTTTCAAATGAAAACGTGGACCATCCACAGGAAGAAGTTCCTTTCGTTTCAAAGCATAATAAGGGTTTTTTATCCCTTTTATAAGGGTACTTTAAGTGGTAATCATACTTCTAACTTAATAAGTTATAAACTAAGTTCTACAGTTGGTTCAATATAAAAACAGTACAGGTCCTTTACAAAAACAATTTCAAATAAGAAAAATTTTGGATTTTCTAATTAAAGAAAAGTTGGTGGGGTCAGTAATTAGAAATTTTATCCGATGATATTTTCGGTTTTTTTTTTGGATCAATGTTATTTATGATGTTAAAAGTAATGGGATATGGAGTACCTGGGAACTACTATACTACAAGATGGCTATCAAGTTAACCAGTTCGAGATTTCGTAAGTTCTTATGGTTCATAATGGACGGGAATAATACTTTTCTATCGGAAATATTAGAAGAGGCTTGAATAGAAGTTATTAAAATCAAATATTTATTATATTTCGTAAACAATCGGGCTGAACATCGAGCCTCCTATCTCTACTTAGTAGGCTGTTGTTGAGTTGTTTGGACTGAATAGCTGAATTTTTAAGGTTAAGGAAACACTATATACATAGAGAAAATGCGGAAGCAGTTCTTTCATTTGAAAAACAAATGTGTACTGGTGTGTTCTACAACCGGTTTTTAACTTTATTATCATGGTTTTAGTATTCTAATTTATCCTCAGCAGCTCGCTGGGGAATTCTTCAGAAATACTGCTTCAACTGCTCACTTTAAAAACCACTATTTAACAAGATAGCAAAAACATTTAATTGGAAAAAAAATATTTGCTTCCACTACATTACATATTTCCTACTGTAACTACAAACTTTTTATTTTCTTCGAAATTCTCAAAACTTTTCCGTGTAAATACACAGACAGTTTCTACTATTTAATCACCAATTTAGGCAAATTTCATGTATTTTATACAAAAATATCAAAGTTACTTGGAAATAAACAAAAATTTTGTTTTCTTTTCGCTTTGTTTTATATTTACATGCTATGTTATGCTATGCTACGTTATGTTGCGCTATGCGATGGTATGCGGTGCTACACTTTTGCCATTTTCTGCCACACCGCTCACTTATTTGCTCGGTGAACACTATGTGTGCGTCGGTATGTGTGCGCATTTTCGTCTATTTGAGTTGGTAATGGTTTATATTTTTATTTCTATTTGTTTTTAGGTTAGATATTCATGTGTGTGTGTGTGTGTGTGTATGTTTGTGTGGTGCTCTGCAAATAACTGATTTCCAGCGATTTATGTTAATGATTGTTAAACATTAGTAAATCAATTGAATTGAGGCAGCAATTTGCTATGCAAGTTATCTGCCGGCAACGGCTTTTCCAACAACAACAACAAGCAAGCTGTGTGCTAACCGAAAGCAAGAAAACGGAGAAAAAGAATAAAATAAATAATTTGCTTGTTGGCACACAAATTAGTGGCATGCTCCTATCGAGCTGGCATTTTGACTAACCGGAAAAAGTAGGCTCAGCGAAATTCCTTCGGAAAATTCCAATGCAGAAGCAAAAATTTCAATCGAGTTTAAGTATTTGTTCTGCATGAGTACGCATGAAATATTTCGAAACGTTATTGTATGTGTATATGTGTTGTGTGCGTGTGTGTGTTTTAACTATTTGCTATTATGTAATTGGAGAAGTTTAATAACAAAAATTTTGTTTGTGTAAATTTAGTTCGAATATTTGCTTTGGTTTTCCAGCCTCGTGGGTGCGATGTAGTCGATTTCATATTGCTTGGTATTTATTTCTGGCGCAATTTTGGGAAGATTGTCTTGCAATACTGCTTAGAATATTTATGTTGTATGATATAACTAATTTATTATTTTTATATATATTTTTTTTTTTTACAGAAACATTTAAAGTTGGAGAAATTTTTTGAGTTCCAACGCTCTGTAGCTCTACACTTAAAATAAAGTCTATAATAAAGCGACATGTCACTAAGGAAATTTTTAAAACTGGATACTATTAAGTCCATTTAGGACAAGTTCAAGGTTTGGAAAGACATCTGAGGTGAGGAATATACTTTGAAGTACTACTTATAGGCTACCAAAAAGACTGTATACTCACAATCGATTGAGAACAAAGTTGTCATGCTGGATACAACTGAAATATATTCGCAGTATTCCCTAGAATCTCATGTTGTTTACTTCGTTGGCTGCTTCTGTTAGAATGTTCTTGACTCTTCTGGAGTACTCACTAGTTACCAGAAAGAACTGCTTTGGGACCAGGTGATTTGATCATTTCGAACAATAAAGGAAGAAATCTTTTTCAATAAACTACGCTCTACAAATGCTCAGTTAAACTCTCCAAAAAGTTACGGTACACTGCTTTATAAGTCAGCTGAATTCTGACAGTTGAAATTTCGACATGTCAGGCTTCATTTGACAGAAAATAGTAGTTGTGAACTTCTCTTTATGGCAATCCTGCATTAAATTCTACTCTTTTAACGACACTGAAGCATTTACTATTACGATTTCGAAAGGAATTCCTCGTGTTATGCCTCTGTGGTCGCAAACATTTTTAAGTCGAGATTAGAGAAAGTAAGGTTCAGTAACTTCTGGTACTAGGCTAAATATAACATAATTTAATAGTCCTATTATTATTGGCTGTCTTTCACCGGTACAGACCAAGTCCACATAAACTCATCAGTTGATTATTCAGTTCGAAATATCAGGCGCGGCTAAATCGTTTTCCATCTGGTTTTTCACACATAGATGGAACTAAAGTACCTTGTACTGCATTAAATGTTTTCAGAGTTGAAGTGTATGAAATGGGAAGCTGTGTGTACTAGTTTGGTGCATTTTTGTTGGAACTCCAATTTATTAAACATTCTAAGTATTTGATCAACGATTCATGTCCCTTGTTCATTGTAATACTGCTAAGGAACGTTTAGCAGTATATTATTGGGTTGTTCGGAAAGTCATTTCGTTTTTTTTGGGGAACATGAAAGACAGTTTTCGTATAATGAATAAATATTTGTTATATATATTTATAATCATTCAATTTGTCCAGCTGATGACAATAGACTTCTGAATTAATCGTTGTATTGTCCGGCAAAAGCTCAAAAAAAACGATTCCTTTGACATCCCACCAAACGGAGAGCATCACCTTTTTTTGGTGAATGTTGGCTTTTGACACGCTTTGAGCCGGTTCATCTTTTCTGCTCCATGACCTCTTGCGTTTAACATTGTTGTATACAACCCATTTTTCGTCCCCAGTAATAATCCGCTTCAAAAATGGATCATTTTCTAGACGTTTGAGGAGCGAATCACACGCGTCAACACGACGACACAAATTTCGCTCGGTAAGGACATGGGGCACCCACACATCGAGCTTCGAGGTTAAGTCCATGCCTTTCAAATGGCCATAAACAGTTGAATTCGACAAATTTAACCTCTCACCGATCTCTCGTGTGGTGATTCGCCGATTTGCATCAACTAATGCCTTTATCGCATCTTTGTCAGCTTTCGACCGGCCTTCCAGACCGTGGTGCATCTTCGACATCAAAATTGCCGGATCGAAATTTTGCAAACCAGTTCTGGCACTGGCGTACTGTTAACACGCCTTCTCCATACACATCCGTCAATTTTTTTCTCGCTTGGACAGCATTTTTACCTTTTCTGAAGTTAAAAAGTAAAATATGACGAAAATGCTGCTTATTGCTCTCCATATTTAAAAAGGCACCAACCAAAAACTACTGGGTAGAATTAATAGAACTTTTTCACACACAAGCCTTGCAATATCAGCTCTCATGACATATAATGGTTATGGGGCTTAAGTGTGAAGTTAGTTTCGAAAAAACGTAATTAAGTCCTCTGGCGGGAAAAAACGAAATGACTTTCCGAACAACCCAATATAAATATTTATTACACTTACACTTTGTGCCGCTTCTCAGCCACATCTTCGTAATCCCTGCGAAGAAAAAGTCGATTACGATTTATGAGCAAATTTTTAAATTGAATTCGCTTATGAAATTAATATGAAGCAATAGGGTGCATATGCACAAAGGACTTGTAAACCTCTTTGCAATGCCGTATTGCCAACGAACAAAGGACTTTTGTAATAAACTACAAATTATTTTAAATGCCTGACTAGCTACTGATTACAAAATGCTTGACTTTGTCTGCTTGCCTGGCTGACAGGCGAAGTTACGCTGCCAAGAAAGTCCGGTTGGCGCGCCTTAAGCTTTTAGCGAACTAACACACCTCACATTGTCAATATGGTAAAATATAAATAACGAACAACAACAACAAAACACACACTGACATTAGATAGGGAGAAGAGTACAGGAAGTAGCTGGAATTTATGTTCATTTACCCTGTGCGAGTCGATGTCTGCAATTATGGTAAAGTATTATTTTCCTACCATGTATGATGATTAAATGGGATGTTGTGTTTTGGCAAGTGGGTTTAAAGCAGTGATTTGGAGACTTACAATTGCTTTAAATATTTTTCAATTGAAATGTAAGCAATTAAGCAATAAGCTGCCATAATATGCCTTTTACTTACTTACTCAAAACTTGTTGCCTACTTTTAGGCTGACGATCAAATTTTTTTTTAACGAAATATAGAGAAAAGTAGCAATTTTGTGCGGAACTTAAAATCTGTGTACTTCGTCTGTAACGTTCGTTCATTTATTCAATTTCTGGATCTTACAAAACATACACCATAACCCTCTCGAATCACCCATTAAATACTTTGTTACAAAAGTACACATACAAACTTTTAAACTCCTTTGCAGAAGTTGCTGTATACAACTACACATAAGTATATATTTAGTATATATTTATTTTCGCAACCGATGTTGCTGTCCTGCGGCGTCTACACAATTTTAATCTCACTATTGAAATCTATCCAAGAAATAGTTTACATTCGCCATAAGTTATTGGCATATGTTATTGTATATTTTGTGCTACTCTTACCCACACAGTAGACATGTTTGTGAGTACAAATGTGAGAAGGAGCCAAACTAGGAAAGCGCCAGCCAGAGACCCTGCTGTTTAGAGTGTAGTGGATAACTGTACAAATATACGAATAGACATAGATGCATTGGGTGTGTTCCTTTATTTATGCAAAATATTTCATTGTCATAGAACACTGTTATTTTATAAATTTATAGCACTACTGGCATCTTCCAATCTGCGCCCAACAACATACACAAGTTCAATCAATTTCCGCTCTATACGCTGGGCGCCTTTGAAGTGGCATAACATTGCTCCGCTGCCACTCTGTTCAACAAAGCTCTCTGGGCTCACTCCAAAGGTTGTTTACATATGTGCATGCTCACTATTGTTTTTGCATTTCGATCATTTGTTGTTTTAGCATAATTTCATAGGTGTTTTTGCAAGCACATATAGACACATACACATATCTTCATTCTCATATTGATATGTTATGATTTTCTATATAAATATTATTATTGCACTTGTGCTCTGCGTCGTCTGCTGCTCTAGTTTATCGCAATTGGCAAGCGTATCAGCGCTATATAATAGTTTGGTTAGTTCTGCAGTGCCAGTGTACCGCCTCCAAAACATGTTAGTAATCAATAATACTATTGTACATGTAGAATATAGTGCCACAAATTGTACATGTTTGCATGTGTTCTCGATAATTTATTGCGTTGCTATGAGTGGTAGAAATGGAGTGAGGTAGATATTAAACATATATTACTCATATTCCTCTGGAGAAATCTGACTATGTTGGAAATTAGATACACAGTTTAATACTTGCAATCCCTTTTCCACCGATTTCCCTTTTTTATTAACCAAATAAAGTGACATTAGAGGCTGCCTATTTTGATCAAAACGAGAGAAGGTCTAAAATTGTTAAGGAAAACCCTATTGGAAAGGTATTAATGCTTGAAAGATAATACAGTATTCTCAACTATATTGACTGAGTTAACTTCAAAAAGTATTTAAAAGTGTATTGGTAAAGATGCGGTGAGGTAAACAATACAGGGGACCGACAAAAACAGGGAAAACCGAAAATTCTCATTGGTCTCAAAAACGACATATCAAAAGAAAGTTTGGTGGAGTACAAATCTTATAGGTCGTATATAATATAAACGCCCATCTAACATTACAACTTTTAAGAGGTACTGATGTATATATTTGTTCCCGAGGAATCAAAAATATTTTTAAAGAAACAAAGGAGGAAGCAGATATAACAATCTCGATATCAGATAAAATTCCTTATAGAAATCTTTAGAAATTTTTTCTTTAAAAACCAAACACCTTTAAAAGATATTTAAAAAAAAAGTGCGATAAGAAATACTTTTAGGAAAACATTTCGATTTTAAATTAAAAAACTTTAAAAAAAGTTTAAATTAAATTAAAATAAAAAAGAAATAAAAAATAAATTTTGCAGGATATATATCTATATATTTTTCCCTGAAGGACTTAAAAATATAAAAAAAACGAAGAAATTCACAAAAAATCATTATAGAAATCTTTAATTAGACATATTCAGGAATAGAGTTGGCACCTTTCATTTAAAATTTTTAAAAAATATGTTGAAAAATATCTGCGATAAGCAATACTTTTAATAAAAAGGTTCGAAAATCGCTAAGAAAATTTAAGATACATATCATTATAATTTTTTTTTTTTTGGTCAAGGAATATTATGATTCAGTATGTACTTAAGATTTGGCAGTGTTGCCGGCTACTGGGACTAACAGCAATTAAGTATTTAAGGCTCAAAAGCCTATAATAAAGTGGAATAACAGTGACAAAACTTACGAATATATGCCAAAGTATGAAAATGTTACGAAAAGTTTCCGGAATTCGCATAATTTTCGAAATTTATTATTTTTTGTTTTATTTCTATTCTTGTCATAAGCAGAAGAGAACAATTAATTATTGGATGATATTTTTGTTAGCAGTGGATTTCTTTGCTTAGAAAACATCTTTTTTTGTGCCAATATTGACTCTAATTAGGATTGTTTAATAATATTCAGTTTAAGTGAAAATGTGTCTCATATATTCAGAATAGCAAGTCAATATGAACTTTTGGTGCGCTTACGGATATATATATATATATAAGTGGACTAACAATTCTTATGCTTCGTATTATAGAAGTTTTCTCAAACGGAAATTGAAAAAAAAAAAAAATCTTTAAACCTTTTTTACTCGACGCTAATTTAGGATTACATAAGATTTGTGGAGTTTCTCAAAACTATTTCAATTAATTGCGTCAAATTTTAATGGTGGCACTTGAAATTTACTTTTAAAGGAGTACAGAAAACTTCTGAAATTTCAAGCTCTCTGATTTACAAACAAAATTCTAAAGTGCTTTTACTAAATTTAATACAATTCTTAAACATAACTAACTATTGAATTCACAAAAATTTCTTTAGATTTACATGAACAAGAAAATGTAGTACTAACCCCTAGGCATACTAACCAAGTAAGCGTACACGAAGAGTATGTCATATTGCTTGCTGTAGACTCGCTGCTTACATTCAATAAACTGCATTTCCTTGCATATTTCACTGCAATACCACCAACATATGGTTATTGTACACTGTAGACATACACATATACATATATGCATTTGTATTTATATGCCGCTGCAGTATATTTCACTACTCTTGGCAAAAGAAAAGAAACAAGAACAAAAATAAAAAACACTTTTTGGCATATAAATTTCTGCGTTTATAAAAATTCCGACTTGCCTGCAGTTATTCAACAAACTATCTGCTGCATAACAAACATGTGGTATATTTGATAGAGCGCGCACACACTCAAGTATGTGAATATGTAAATTTCGGTTTGTCTGTTTGTAGTTTTGCGCAGTTTTTCGCCAAAATGCGCACAATGCATGCGTCATGGCGGGGTTACTGTGCCACTTTCGTATGCCGAGGATACAACACCTTGCTGCGCATCCTTTTCAACGGCTCGTGTGTGTGTGTTTCAACTTCCTCCCTGCTCGATTCCCAAAGGAGTTGCTTTTATGTTTGCGCGAAATTGCTTCGTTCTCAGCGTACTTATGCTATAGATTGTATTGTTAGTGTTGTTGTTATTGTTGTTGTTACTGTTGTTCTGCTGCGGTTCGTTGCTGGCTTTCATTGGTCGGCTGGTTGGTACTCGTGCTGGTGCTGTTAGTGGCAATGCAGTGTGTCGTGTAGTCCACATATCCTCACAGTCTCTGATATTATCAATTCTTCCGCTTGTTCGCTTTGTGTTTACTTCTAGCGACGTCCATTCTTGTGTTTCGGTGCTTATTGCATGTTGCTCAGGCTTTTGTTGCCGCTCGTGCGCTCTGCTTGTTGTTGCTTGTGTTTGCTTTATTTGCTTGTTAATCTGCTCCATATCCCGTGCAGACAGACAGGCCAATGTCTTTGGTCGCACTTGCAATCTTCCTCAAGCGCCAGTGTTTGGCTTTCGTGTGAATTATTCCAAAACGAATGTGTCCACACAAGTATGTGGTTGCGCAGCTTACAAAGTCAGTATACTGACAGTGTGCAAGTAACGGTACTACTTTGCTCGTACCTAGTACGTATCGTTAGCTTTCCTTCGTTGGCCTTTAGTTATGCTGTTGTCTGTCGTCTTTTAGGCGTTCGCACACTCATATTTTGTAGTTTATGACAAAATAAGTAAATACAGAAATTGTTGTTATTGTTTTAATGTTAGCATGTTAGCACGCCATCACGGTTCAGTGCTCAAGCATATTTCTTTGTTGGCCGCGTTCCAAAATAGTTTTCAATTAAACTAATGATTTTCGAAGGTCTCCGCTTTGTTGTGCTGACCTTTCGACCGTATCTTTTGAAATATTGAAAAGCTTTGGACACGTTGACAAAATTTATGGCAATACAGTTAAAGGTCAACAGTGAAATAAATATATCTAAGTGATTATTATATAATATACTTATGGAAAAAATTGCCGATTGTGTCTTGTTTACATCGGGATTTTTGTGAGCTAAAAACATTATGGAGCAAAGTAGAGGAACATGTGTCAGAAGGATATATATTTTTTTTACTAGTATTAGGCTTAGTTCTATATCAATGATTTTTAATTACAGAGATTATGACCAGAGCGCTATTCCTTATTTCGAGACCATTATATCGAGCTCATCGCGTTGATTGAACTGAAATTTGAAACCCTCTTTTTGGTGAATTACCACAAGGTGTATGAAATGTGTGAAAAATGTAACACTCGAAACTATCGAAATTTATAGAAAAACGTTTGCGTAACACTTCTGGCGCAGAAATTATATGGTAATATTTGCTGGCCTAGTTCTATGCTCTTTTTATCAAGACAGGCCTAGTTGAAGCCATTTCGACCTATGAAAGATAAAGTTATGATAAAAAAAAATTATAACTTTTTTTCATAGCCCGCACCAAAGGCCCATTAAACCGTATTCCATAGAGCATTTAGCCTTGTAAAGAAATATACGTACAATTTCCGCCTGAGAGTGTTAAATAGTTGCTACAATGGGTACCAAGCTATTACTATAGCTGAGCAAATATGGCCGCAAGTGACGGCAACATCTTTTTTGAGTGACCGAAGCCTTCCTCTGAACTCACTGGGTTCTCTTTCCAAAGTATGATGGCTAACAGTTCCATGGTCTTTTTTTTTTTAATACAACCTAATAGCCGTATTTTATGTAGTGGAAGATAAGCTCGTTTTCAGCTCGGTAGATTAAATGGTGGTTATCATCAACAAATTAGTTCAAAGACCTCTCAAATCTTGTAAAAAGTAGAGCACTATAATCCTAGAGCTCTTACGGTGCTTCGATCGCGCTTAGCATGGAATGGAAATTTCAAGAAGTCTTACTACACTCTTCTTCGAATGAAAGTAGCAAATCACGACCGATATTATAAGAAAAGAGCGATGATATAAGATAATAAAATTAAGCATATCTCATCTCATAGTTAGCCCAGGTACTTGGATTTTCAGCTGATGATCTAAATGCTCTGCAGAAGTAGCTTTGTGTGTCCCAGCCTTTACTAAGCGGTGATATAACAAAATGTAAACAACAACGCCAAGTGTCTATTATTAATTATGACAACAACAACTAATAATCATGAATATTAAGGTAATGATGTGAAGATTGTGATATAAAATTTTGGCTTCATTTCACCGGGTATACAAAAGCAATCACCCGAAATGATGCATTCACCAACATACATGGCTTAAGCAGTGCAAACTGGATATATTTAGCAGCAAGAGTGTCAAAGTGGAATGGAAGCTGCTTGTCGGCTACAAAGATGCTGCGTGTTAGGTGAAAAAACTAATTTTTTTGCAGAGTTTTGGGTTGACTGCTTGTTAACTCGATAGATCGTTGGAGAGTGTCATGTTGTTGTTGTCGCGCCTGCCGAAAATTTATGACTTGGCGCATTAACTCGGCGGCACATTGACATTAATTAGACGTGCCGAAGTAAACAAGCACAAGCAAGAGTGCAAGAGCAACACTAACCATTTCAGCTAACGGAAAATGGCAACAATAATATGAGCAAACACAATAACTATAATCGCTGAAGTGAAAAAAAAAACAAATAATAAATAGCATAGCAGTTTAGACGGTAGCGCAGTCAGCGCCAACTCCTTTTCAATGTCAAGCTGATTGTGCTTTTACGCTTATATATCTGTGTACATTTTTATCGCTCAGCGCGCAGCTTACTGGCAATTTAGCGACATTACGCATGTGCTTTGTTGTTGTTGTTGTTGTTATTATTATTATTATTGTCATTACTTTCTGTTGTTTTGTTAATCCGCCCACTTTTCACACAACATCGAAAGTGCTGAACTGAGATTGGCGTGGTGGCGCCGCCGCTACCCTGGGGCAGTACCCAAAGTCGAAGCTTACAAACACACAAGCAAAAGGGTAGAAGAGATACAAACGTGCTTACGGTATTTATGTGCGCACATAAAATTTATTTTTATACATGTAGTTGTATGTGCGAATGTGTGTATCGGTGTTACCAAAAATTATTGCCACACAACTTTGTCTCGCTCCACTTTTTCAGATTGCACACACGCATACATATATGCATATATGTCTGTATAAGTATGCATTTGACTTTATTGCTGCTTACGTATGCTTGTTCTCTCCATTCGGGTTTTGGTGCTTCCCATTCGAACTCTTTTTATCTGTCTTAAATCTTTAATATCCTTACACAATTGACTTCAGTCCTTTCGCATCGCTGTCATACGCACACCCATATTCTACAAGCCTATACCTATGTGTATGTATTGATGGCTCCACTTATTTTTTACCGGAATCGTTAAGCGCTCTTCCCCCTGTGCTTATCATTTGGGAGCAAGCAGACCTCATTAATATATGTACGCACTTACACGTGTTTGTCGCGTTGCCACCCTTCTCATTAAACTTTCAAACATTGTTGTTGTTTTTCTTTGCTCAATCTCCTCTCTTATCCACTTAGTCGCTTCTTCATAATTTCATATTTTATTTATACTTTAATTCCATATTATTACATTTTGTTTCATTGCTTTTGCGTTATCTTTGGAATTCCATCCCCAACAAGGCCTAATTTCACACCACTTACAATCCACGCTTATTTTCGTGTCTTCTGCATTAAATTATTGTGTAGGAATTTTTATGTCTCATAAGTTTAATTTAACGTAAATTATTTTCGCTTTATCTCTTCGCATTGGTTCACTTACTTGCCTTAGTTGCCTAACATATCCACAGTTATCTACCTAACAATCTTTTCATATTTATTTTTTGCCTTCTTAACGACCACATTTATACTCTAACACATCGACACATACGAGTTGGTACATAAAATTCTCAATTCTTCGGTATTTGTCCGCTTCTTCCTCGTAAGTAAGTTCGGTTTTGTTGAATAATCGTATCATTTTTATATTGCCATAAAACAGCATATCAAAAAGTCAAAAGCTTTGCCATTTGTTTGTTCCGACTTTTATAGACAACAGTGTGTATAATTTAATAAACAGTTAAAAATATTTGTTATTAATTGATAGTTCAGGAAGTTGTATTTTAAGTGGAAAATTATCATTAATACATTTGTAAAAAGTGCTCAGAAAGCTAGGTTAGATAGGCAAATGTTAATTATTTACTTAAACTGAATGCGAAGAGACTTCCGGCGACTTACACTTACCAACGCCGAGCACAATTTCAAAAGGAGTCTTTCTCTCCTCTTCGTAATGCACTTTTTTTTGGCAGTTGAATGTAAACGCGATTTATATGAACGATGCAGGTCTGTAGAAAATATGTTTTTAGGTCTATAGACAATAGGTTAATAGGTCTACGACATATATATAGTCATAGATCAAACAGAAAAACTTGTACTGCACTATTGACCGACAAAACATACTGAACAGGAACCTCCTGCCCCTAAATTTAGTTATTCCATTAAAACCAAAATATTTCGAAACACTGCACTGAATTTTAACAGCTTCTTACTAACCCTGATGTTTATGACAAATATTTATTTTATAAAAACTATGCCTATTTCAGAATCTTAGAGATAAACTTTTTTCGGTTAGCAATGCAATTGAGGAGTGGTGAAGTAAGTTTGTATATTTCGTTGACACTCAATTTGATTTTTACTTGTAGAGTTCAATTACTATTGATTTCTCCTATGAAATGAGTGAAAAATGGAAGGAGTCTAAACACAATGCAGAGGCCAAACGGCAGGTTCAACGTTTTGTCAACTAACTGTTGTCGCTGACAGTCCGTTGACTACTAAGCAAAGACAACCACCCGCTGAGAACTATAAAAGTTTTCGTGTTCATACTTTTCTATAGTTTACTATTAAACGTAAATTTGTAGACACGAACAAAGTACAAAGAAAGAAAAGGCGTTAAACATGCGACTAATAGGAAGGAGGAATGTCAATGGAATATATAAAGCATTTCTAATCAGAGCTTTGTGGGTGCTAACGGCACATAGGGAGCAAGCAGTTAAATTTCTACATAAACATTAATTTAATGTACATATATAATATTAACTTGCATGTGTCGGTGTGTGTCTGTGTTTTTATTGTTGCTGACACTTTATTAATAACATGAAGTTTGGCTTTTGTTGGCGTCAGGCGACGCAAAAGCAACAGCAACAACAACAACTTGCTCTTTAAGTAATTTAATGCCTTAGCGTTAATCTGTTTTATGGTGTGGTGCGTTGTTTGTGTAAGCGCCAATGTGTCGCTGCTGCCGTGCAACCACCCGCTGCACGCTATCGTCTGCGACAGCAGCCGCATGCAGTCCTCGAACGCTGGCAAACTCACCCATATCCAGCTGTGCGTCGAGACATTGCCAATATTTTTCTGTGAAAATTCAATTTTTGCTCTTCACCTCCTCTAAGCCACTTTACTTCCTCGTCTTTGGTCGTCACCCACATTTTTAGTTTATGCTGAATATATTAACTTTCATGTCATATTTTTCTAGCTTCTCTTCTAATTCTGGTGGCGGTACTGCAGTATCGCTATAATTTTTATTTTTCTACTTTTTCTTCATCGAATTTTATGAAAATTTGTGAGCGAGTGTGTCTAGCTTGCATCTAGAATTATCAATTATTTCTCATTAACACTGCTCTCTCTTTCTCTCCTCTCTCCAACTTTTGTGCACATATCGTTTTCTTTGAAATTTCGCTGCAACTCCTTTCAAAGGCAAACGGTGCTGGCAAGCAACATGCTCGAATGCCTTTTGTGCTCTCTGCCCAATCGCTTGAGGGCTACTTCGTTACGCATTCACACAGCGCTGATCGCCGCACATTTGTGTTGTTAATAGTCTCAAAGTCACTTCATTTATCTGCCTTCCTCCTGCCTGCCAGCCTGCCAGCCTACCAGTGCCATAATGACTGTGCGTGTGCGTGTGTGTGTGTGTGACGTGACGAACACATGCAGCGTTGTGACATCGCATTGCATGCCAGCAGAGATACTGCTTTGCACTGCCAATGCAAAGTCAGTTGTTGCCCACTGCTGATACGACTGCCACTTGGAAGGTAGTGGTGGTTGATGTGTCTACTGTCCCAGCATGCCAACGCAGTCGTCAAACTGTCAATTGCACGTCAAACATATGTTCTGCAAACATATGAAGTGTTGTTGTACGACAAAAACATAAAATATTTACTATACAGCAATGGATTCGATAGCACATTATATTAGTGTTTGTTCAACTCCTTGTCAAACTCTTTCCATGCTCCTTTCTTTTCTGAATTTCGAACTAACAGAGTTAGAGCTCTATGGCAGAATCTGTTGAAGCTCCGGATTAGGAACTTTCCACAGGGCTGGTTGCAACACCAAACTTGACGTCTTGAAGATGATCAGTATCTTATGTTTGTGAGTAAGCAGTTCCTCTAAATCATATTAAGATCCATTACCAGATATATTGTCTCAGAGCGATTGCATTACTCAGGCGAGTTTGAATTTTTGCCGGTGTCGATTTTCATCGAGGAAGGTCAACTTCCCGATAGAAAATCAAAGGTCTTACACAATATTTGAAAGCAGTAAGTCGTCCAGTCGTCTGTTTACCGCGGTGATAAATTTAAATGTTTTAAGAATCAGTTATCAGAATCAGTGGCTACCTTTGAACAAATATTTTTTGGTGGTTTTATAACCAATATGTCAAAGAGAAAATATATAAAAATTCTAGGTCAGTCACAGTACAAAGAATATCAGGAATATAGAGTGGACTTTGTAAAGTTGAAAAATTGAATGATTATTTAATATGTATTTTCCTCCTTCTGAGATTTGAGAGAATCTTATGTGTTACAACGACGAGAATGTTAGAGTAGGAATCAAACCAAATCGAAATGGGACTGGTACAAAAGCAAAAAGTTTGGATGATTAGCTACAGAATTCAGAAAAAACTTACTTCTTTTTGGAATTCGGTTAATTTATATGTATTCCATTTTTATTTCAAAGACACTGATTGAATTCAAGACATGGTTAGAAAAAAATAAAAAAACTTTATTAATAATTTATTACAATACAACAAACGAAGAATCACTCACAACTTCAATAAAAAAAAGTTCACCACGAAAACAATAAAAAAAAAATCTACCCAAAGGTGTAACAACAACATTCTTGCATTTCATTTCACTTCAACGAATTAATTTTAAGAGTGCAACAAATGTTTACAGCACAAAGGAATCTCGACAATAAATTGAGGAGCAATAAAAACGGCACTGCTTACCACACACACACACGCTTATATGCTCGTAAGTACCCGGTAATAGTAATTAGACATACCCTCCTCTTTATATGCAGGAATTTAGACAATTTAATACCCAAGTTGTATGAACAAATTACTTAAGTAGGATATCACTGTGCTGGCGCGCGCCTGGAAGCTCATAAAAAGCGGCTAACATACTGAGCGTACCGCTCGGACATCATTTGTTGGCATATTACTCATAAAAGGATGGTATAATTACCGCGGTGAGGTTGGACATGCGAGCTATTATTACATTAATTCGTTGATTTGTGGCTGTGGCTGTGTATGTGTGTGTGTGTGTGTTCGACTGGATTTCTTTATTGTTTTTGAGTGATGGCTAAGGTGCGGCTTCTCTATGCGGGTGATTCAGAGAAGTTCGAGTTGCGAGTAATGAGCATTCAAGTTGCATTAATTTGTGTGGTCATTAAAGCGGGTAGTTATGAGAAGGATCAAATTAAACCGCAGACAGAAATTAAAAATGAAAATTGTTAGTATTTATGCATGCAAATGAAATAAAATTGACGAATGCATAGACAAGTAGACATTAAACGACAACAAAAATAATGAGTGCATATAAATAGCGGTAATTAATAAAACCCAATTTTGGTTCACTTTTCCAAATTAATTTTTATAAAAACTGAAAATTTGTTTGACCTCGAATTTGTTGTATCAAATGGGAGCATACTTTAGCTTTTTTTTTTTGAGACCTTATAGTATAGGACTCAAATTATAGGAGCTCGAATTTGTAGCAATGATTTTATAATCCATATTATAAACCCCGAAATTTTGAAATGTCTGCTATTCCTGGGGAATGGTAGAAAATTTATGGTCAAATTTATTTAAATTTCAGCATTAGTTCTAGTAATAAGAGATTTTCAAGCTCCGAGTGAGCACAAAAAACGGTTAAGTTATTTTTTTTTCCTTTGAATCGGTGTTCTCGCTTCCAAAAATAAGCAGTGAACTATATAATTTGTATATTTGAATTATTTTTCTAAAAAACTCTAATCTGAAATGCACATATATGGAGAAGAAATACTATACTATACTATACTACTCTCTTCACTCATAATTGGGTTTTACTATATGTGATGATTGTTGAGATAAATATATACCGATATAAAGTTTCATCAGAGCTTTTAGTTACTCCCTTCAAATTTTAAATCGAAATATACGGTTCTGACAGAACGTGGAGACCTGATTTCTGAATTTGGAACCCGTCGGAAGCAGTAAGAGAACAATACGGACATCATTTTAGAGTCAGCTGTCGAACTTATTACAGTCATAATAATATTTTCATACTCGAGAAGTATTCTTCTACCGATATCTTCGTCATGGCACAACAGTGATGAAACAGCCGGGAGCTAAAACTAATTTATTTAGAAGTATCTGCGGAGAGTTGCGTAATTCGAATTGAATCAAATAGGCTAAATAATTCGCGAATAAACATTTTTCGTAACGTAAGGCATGACGTTGAGGCTTCAACGTATCACCAACCCAATTTGAGATTTTCAATTTCTATTCTTTATGTGCTTGTAATATTCCCTTTCAAATCAACCCGGCTTTCGCTGCAGTAATTGCATTAATTAAATTGCCCTCGCGTGTCTGCGCGTGTGTGTGTGTGTATATCCTACTATATTTTAATACTTGCATAATAATAAACACAATAAACAATTTCTCTTGAAAGTCATTTTCCACACGCCCATTTCCACAAAACACATTTTCACTTTTACTTTACCCTCACGCGACCACAATTTTTAATTTGGCTTATTTTATGATGAATATTTGTTGTTTGTTGTTTGTTGTTGGTGTTTTTATTTTTCCTCAGTCACTTTTGGCTTATGTAGCATAATAATAAAATGAGACGAATGACACTTGATGAATTTCTCATAATGTGCTGCGTGTCAGTGGTGCAAATGCAATTGTTGCGTTGACATTATGGGCGTTGCTGCGGTGTGGCAAGGTGCGTAAGTCCTTGGAGCGTAACGTTTGAGACGAAAAAAGTTGAAATGTATGTGGGTGAAGGCATGATATTTTCGTAAAAAATCATACTTAAGTTGACTTCGCTTACTTTCCGCATGATTACCATTTCCGGTATGCGTGGCACATACGGTACCGGGAAAAAATTGGTATCAAGCTCCATTTTTTTATGTATATTCATACTGCTGTGGCCAAAGTACCCGGTAGGGAATCGTTTGAACTATTTTCTTTGTAATTGTTCCGCTGATAATGTCGGCAAATAAAATTTTAAATTTTCCCTGGTACAAAAAAGTCAAATTTTATTTCGGATCAGTCTGTCTGTCAAAGGAATTCGTCGAGTTATAAAATTTCGGTTCAAGATTCTCTTAAGTCAGACTAAATTTAAAAACGGATAAAGTTTATATCAGAGGAAGATGTGGTCTCGAGTGTGATTTTGCTTTTCATGTGGGAATAATGCGCTTGTGGAACTATCATTCCTTGATAGAACTTCCAGATTCTGGTTATCTGATACCAAAGGGATTACCAAGGCAATCCTTGCACTTGTGAAACATTTTTTAGCCAAGGTAATATGAGTTACCAATTGGCATAATAAGGATTTATTTAAACTTTCATCAGTTTCGTCATCCGCATCTCAGCTACCAGAGAGGTCTTCGGTACTTATAGTCTTAAGTGCTGAAGTTCTTTGGGCTTTCTTGGCTCTCGGTAACCTTCACTTTTTTCTTTCGACGATAACCCGTTACTTCAATTGCTGTAGTCTCTAACCTCATCTATAGTGACGTAATATTAAGGCGAGGTAATAGCAGATCAGCGCTGTAATATCAGTTCTCTTTGTGCCAGTGATGTAGTCCATACATCTCCCTTTTCCGACAGGGTTCCACATTTATAGTCATTTGCATTGGGGTAATAACTTACCGACGCAACCTACGCGCAGCTCCCCCGCACCGGAAGTATTTAACCGAGTGCTTTGGAACAGCTGCCCTTTATTGCACGCACTTTTCCTATCAATTTTTTGCTCCATCCCCTCATCCCTTTTACTGCCGCTATTTTACTAATTTTTCTATAACATTTTTTTTATTTTTGCTGCGCTTTTCCTTTCATTTGCCTTCATCAAGTAAGACTGAAACGCCGGAAGCATGCAAAAGAGCACACGAAGTTGCGACACCGATGGCAGGGTTGCAAGTTATTAAATATTTCAACACAATGTTTGGCAATCCATCAAGCGGCAATTAACGCGTCAGCGCCGTTAGCTGCATACTTAACTGTCTGTCCGTTTCGCTGTCTGTCTGTTCGCGTGTGTAGTTGTTATTTTTGTTGTTGCAAGCGTTGCATTAAAGCACTGCGCATATACACACACGGTTGCACGGTCGCTAGATATCACTTGAATAGGCTGTTTAAGCGAGGTGTGTCGCCTGTTCAGAAAAACATGTCGTTTACTTTTTGCTGATATGACAATCTCCCAGACGCTTTTCATTTCACTTTCACTCTTGGTGGCATCTAACGGTGATGGTGGCGCTGATGGCGCTCCAAACGTTTATGGCATTAATGGCGTTCGCTTGAAGGTGTTTGCCTTACCACTTCCCATCCTATTAGGCTTTCTTAAGTGCGATTAGATATGATCTCCCATAATAAGTATACCAAGCACTAGCGGAATAGCCTGCGTGCGGCGAGCGATAACTAACAGCGTAAATAAATTATGCAGCGCTTATGAGAAGCGTGTGTTTACCTTTCTTTTTGTTTTTTTTTGGGAGCAAGGTGGAGTCATATTTACTTAGTATGCGGCTGTTTTGAGTCATCCAGAAGATTTGTCCTTTGTGGTTGTCTTGAAGTTCGGCCGAATTTCCACAACAAGGAGACTAAAGTACCTTTGGCATCACTCAAAATGTGAATCGTAAAGTTATCTAATGATGAAAAGTAGTGCATCTCAAACGTTATCTCATCATATATGACTCAGACCATGTTTTCGTGAGGAAATGCACTTGACATAACCTTAGCAAGCAGCACATCTGTAGAAGTGAATTTTGAAAGAGGTTACGTTAAGCGATCCGTCAAGAAAACACTTTTCAAATAGGTTAAAAATCTCACAGAGTTCAGATTAATTCGGAAAGGGGATATCCGAAGAAAAACTTATGATTTAAGCCAAAATTGAGTATTATAACCGGATTATAAATGAAAGGAGTTGGTAGGAGAATCTAAGTTCGAATATGCAATATAGCACAACCCAGCTTCGAAGCTAAACGTAGATTCCGTATTTCTCTTGGTATCCTTTACAAATAATCTTTAAGAAAGAGCCTGATTCTTAGACATCTAGAAGTGAATATTTAAATATAATCTATTTTCTATGCGAAAAAAAAGACCTTGAGGCCCGAAATATGCTTTCTTTATTTGTAAGAACGAAGTACTATTTTACTAACAGCGACAGAAGTATCGTCTATATACTTCTTCGAAGTTTTTTTAGTGATTAGTTTAGAGTCAATCTCAGATTTCATTACCTGTATTTTACAAGCACTGGAGGACTAAGCAGCAAATGCTTTATACCAGCTCCTCTTTCTCCAAGAAAACAGATTTTCAAGAATCTTGAGCACAATCTCATTATAATAAGAAGAGATATACCAAGTTAGAGACCCAGTACGGTTTCACGCTCCATTTGACATCTTAATTCCTATCTATTTGAGATAAGAACGACTTCATCAGGATTTTGAGAACCTCTTCAATATATTTTTAAAAGAAAGATCCAGTTAAAAAGTGAGTTGCATGATCTATAATTAGTCTCGTGAACCATCTGCTCGAAAGCAACTATAAAATGCGAAGAGAATTTGTACCTTGAGTGCAGACGCTACCTCCTATATACCTTTTCTCAATATATCTGTGGAATATAAGTGCAATTATTTATATTTTCTACATTTTTTGGAAATTTGAGCAAATTCAGTGAATGTGGGATTTGAATAATTTTTTTGGCTCCCACAATGGCTTTATGGTTGAAGGGTCATGAGGACTCGTGACTCGAGGAGGTCAGGAGCTCGAACTCTTTATTAGGAGAACTAGATATTTCTAGAGTAATTGCAAGATTGCAAGTAGATGGACTTCAATATATTGTAGTAAATGCTTACTTAGCTATATACCGCGGGTTGGTAAAGCCTTGATTTAACATAACACCCATCCGAGGGTGTTGGTAAAAAAGCATGTCGCAGAAATACAAATCAGTTACTAAACTTTATGGATATTCCTTCCGGCATTTCAAACAAAAGTTTCCTTAATTTTATCGTAAACCAAAAATCAAGCAGACCTACATCACAGCTGACACTGCAAGCGTACGCATACTAATTGCCTGCTAATTGCACCTTTTGCGCATATGTTAACGCCTCCATTCAATGCGTGCAATGTTTTGGAGCGCTGATAACCTTATGGGACCCTTATCAACAACAATTCTTGTATTGCGTATGCGGTTTGCAAGCGTTTCAAGTAGTTGCTAATTTTTAGTCACAACACCTATATGCGTACAAATATACCTGTGTGTGTGTGTGTATGTGTAGGTGTATTTGTCGATGTTTTGCTTGTTTGTAATAACTGCGGTCTAGAACAGATGGGCGCCGTCAGCAAAACATCAGGCGGCAAACCGAAGCCAAATACCAAAGGATTTGCCGGCACACCTTCACACACACACTCACGCATAACTAGCTGGAAGTATAAGTGCTAGACGCATTGGCCGATCAAAACTGACGCTTCAAGTTGAATCGAATTCCAAGTCATGGTAGATTAGTTTTTAACTCATTACAAATTCCAAATGTGCTCGGCTGTCAGTCAGCAACAATGTGCTGCGTGTGCGTGTGTGTGTGTGTGAGTGCTGTGCACACCAATTGTATGCCAAAAACTCAACGGTGTATACCATTGCGGCCGGGTAGGCGTTGAATTTTCGGTATATGTGCGGCTACCTGTGAGCTGCGTCGAGGCGGGCTCCTTGCCGATGTGTGAGAAATTTCGGTTTCATTTGAGCCGCATAGACCACCATCAATGCCAAATGCTGACAGGTACTAGGCGCTTGGCTTATAGTTTGGGGAATGGCTGCGCTGTCGTCGTCATTGAGGCCGCTGGGGTCTACAGGATGTGGCCGTGTTGGCGGCCAAAGGATACTCGCACATTATGACCGCAAATGCGCCGATGCGAGACGATTGTGTCCATGTATGCGTGTGCGTGTGTGTGTGTGCTTACAAATTTTGATGTAAACTCATGCCTGCATGCATGTATTGGGTTGTTCGGAAAGTCATTTCGTTTTTTTTGGGGAACATGAAAGACAGTTTTCGTATAATGAATAAATATTTTATTAAATTATATATTGGCCATTCTGGTCCAACACCTTTTGCCATCTTTCTGGCAGTAACATAATTCCCCTCTCATAAAAGTTTTGGTCCTTGCTGGCAAAAAACTCGTCCAGGTGGTTTTTGACATCTTCATTTGAGGTAAAGGTTTTGCCATCCAAAAAATTTTGCAGGGACCGGAACAAATAGTAGTCGGAAGGCGCCAGATCTGGAGAATATGGTGGATGTTGCAGTACGTCCCATTCAAGCTGTAAAAGTTTTTGGCGAGTGACCAAACTTGTGTGAGGTCTCGCATTATCCTGGTGGAACACTACACCCTTCCTGTTGATTAATTCGGGCCTCTTCTCTTTAAGTGAATCATTCAATTTGTCCAGCTGATGACAATAGACTTCTGAATTAATCGTTGTATTGTCCGGCAAAAGCTCAAAAAAAACGATTCCTTTGACATCCCACCAAACGGAGAGCATCACCTTTTTTTGGTGAATGTTGGCTTTTGACACGCTTTGAGCCGGTTCATCTTTTCTGCTCCATGACCTCTTGCGTTTAACATTGTTGTATACAACCCATTTTTCGTCCCCAGTAATAATCCGCTTCAAAAATGGATCATTTTCTAGACGTTTGAGGAGCGAATCACACGCGTCAACACGACGACACAAATTTCGCTCGGTAAGGACATGGGGCACCCACACATCGAGCTTCGAGGTTAAGTCCATGCCTTTCAAATGGCCATAAACAGTTGAATTCGACAAATTTAACCTCTCACCGATCTCTCGTGTGGTGATTCGCCGATTTGCATCAACTAATGCCTTTATCGCATCTTTGTCAGCTTCGACCGGCCTTCCAGACCGTGGTGCATCTTCGACATCAAAATTGCCGGATCGAAATTTTGCAAACCAGTTCTGGCACTGGCGTACTGTTAACACGCCTTCTCCATACACATCCGTCAATTTTTTTCTCGCTTGGACAGCATTTTTACCTTTTCTGAAGTTAAAAAGTAAAATATGACGAAAATGCTGCTTATTGCTCTCCATATTTAAAAAGGCACCAACCAAAAACTACTGGGTAGAATTAATAGAACTTTTTCACACACAAGCCTTGCAATATCAGCTCTCATGACATATAATGGTTATGGGGCTTAAGTGTGAAGTTAGTTTCGAAAAAACGTAATTAAGTCCTCTGGCGGGAAAAAACGAAATGACTTTCCGAACAACCGAATAGTTGTGTGTGGAATTGGCGCTAGATAGTCGCATTCCACGCTCCCCTCCTGCTTCAGTCAACTTCCAGGCACACAGATACATATTGTTATTGTTGTTGTTATTGCTTGGCGCATATCAACGCGCATTATTTAATGTGTATCGCATTTCAACATTTCAGCACACACACACACACACATACAAGCATGTACCTAGCGCGCTCAGTTAGTCATGTAGCGCCAATTTGACAAAGGATCTGGAGAAGCTGCAGCAGTCGACAGGAGCTGCAGCGGCAAGCAGTTGATGAAGATGAACGCACAGCACCGGGCTTGTATGTATGCACATATATATACATATACATATGTATACAATTTGTCTGTTTCGACCGCTTTGTAAGTACGGCATGAATTTTATTGCACCAAGCGGCGTTTGTGTGGGTCCTGGCCTTAGTGTTGAAGTGACCCGCTGCGGCTGTGCGGCTAATTTGTATTGTTTGCATGTGGAGCGTTGCGAAAATTTATGCGTTGCCACCACCAACAACACTTCACCATGCCGTCTATGTGTGTGTTGTTGGTAATAATTGTACATTCGGTCAATTGGCGCGCATTGCTACTTCGATTTGCTAGCTGGCCTAAATGCAGTTAGAGAAAAATACCTACAAACAAACAGACAAATATACATACATACAAAAAATACATATATCTCATATGCACTCAAGCTACAGTTATACATCGCTATCGTGTGTTCTCATCATCATCTAACCCAATTGGCGCACACACACTCACGTACAACTAAATAATTGTAAAAGAATTGTGCGTGTGAATGTGCGTGTGCGTGTGGCAAGTGTTTTGTTATGCTTGAAGTGTTATGAATTGAATATGTTTTGTTAAAGAAAATAATGAAATTAAAATTCCATACGTAAGTAATGCCATAAAGATTAAATGTTTTGTGTAGAAATATTCCAGCTCTTATAAGCATACTTATATATTTATATGTGTATATGTTTGTATATATGTATATGTATGCATGCTTTGCGGCATGTAAACGTGCGTATTTATTTAATTGTTTGCAACTAATTTATATGAGTTCAAAATACTTGGTGTGTGGCTAATGTATTCTGACTTTGCACACACTTTGTGTGCGGCTGGGCAGAATGTGACCATAATTTTAAAATTCGAGAGAGCTATTAACTTCGTTGAAGCGAAAAGGCTGCAAATTTAGCTAAATTATAAAGTAGCAAGTCTCTAGCAAGACTGTACTTCAACATTTTTTTATTCTTGATGACTTTCGACAACTTTGCATAACTCAAGTAGAAGTTTGAGTTTCTCTCACTCTGCTGTCTTAGATGTCTTTTGATATATTTTACAATATATGCACATATATTATACCAGTAAATTGCATATGAATTTATCACTAATATATTTCATTTTACAAATAATTCACTAAACTTACAAAGACTTCCCTTTCTAAACAGTTTGGCCAGTTATTGCTTTAGTTCATCTTTCTAATACAAAAATAGACGCAAAACAATTATTTTCTGGCTGGAAATAACTAGTAATGGTTTCAAGATATGCATAACGTATGTCTTAGAAATGACGTGGACAGCTTTAAGTATATGAAATTCGAAATTACTAATTCACATTGCAAACAGATTTTATTTTGTCATAGTAGATAGCTGTCAAAATGTCCTTCGATATCTTTTCACAGCGTCCGCTATTCTATCTCCATAGAGTGCTATATTCTCCCACAAAATGAATCATCTCAAAGGTTATATACCCTCTTCCGCTGTTGAAACTTTTATAATTAGGGCAACTTTTAACTCTTCTTTAGTTTCTTTGCACCATTTGCTCCCATTACTTGATAGAGTATGAGGCCTCTACTGCACCTTAACCTACGATTTTTTTTGTAAAATGAGCAACGCGTTAAGACTCTAAGCCATCCATAATCATATGACTTGTGTGTGTGAAATATTTGGTGTGCTTCCTTCCATAAATTTAATTTAGTTCAAAATTTTGTTTCCCTTGGCTCATTTCTTTCTGTCCCTTTCTCCATCTCTACCCCTTTCCATTTCTCTATCTCTCCCTTATCTCACTCTCTCTCTCATCTACTTCTTTCTCACTCTCCTTACTTTCTCTACCTTATTCTCCTTACTTTATCTACACTCTCTTTCTATCAAAATCCATTCTTTTTCCTGGAACACCTAAGAATAAAAATAGATCTTCTCCTTTTAGCTCTATTGCATACCGTGTAGTCTCTCTTTGTTTCTTCGGATAATAGGTCTTTATAGATACTACAAATCTACGGCTCCTACGACCTTCTCTTAAACACTTTAACAATTAGGTTTCCACTGCTTCCCATATGTAGAAGTAAGGAGTGTTTTTATTGAAGTATAGAAGTTATCGATGTCGAGAATATATTGTAAATAGTAAGTTAGACTTTATCTTCTATAAATGGTGTACTAAACGATATATATTTACATCCAGAAACTTCCGAGTTCCTCTCCTTCCACAAATCCGTCATATCTACGTATGTTCAATTTATAATTTTTGGTTAAAATCTTACCAGACAAGCAATCCCTTTCGAATCCATAAATGTAAGCGTGTGTGAATTCTAATAGGTGGTTCATGAAAGGTTATCTCACTCATATTGTCGTATCTCTGACAGAAAAAAATTTTATAAGGAAAAAATCCTGAAAAAATCCTGAAAAAATCCTGAAAAAGGCTCCATTGGATTACATTCGAAATAAGAGTTTTGTCACGAAAATCGAATAACTTTAGTACTCACTACTTTGGAATATTAATTTGAGCAACATTCACTCTAAGCGATTGATACAATTGGTGTCCTCGACTACATGCTTCTGTTCTGTTATTACATGTAAATTATTTTCAGTAGAAACACATAGCCATTGATAATTATTCTCAAATTTTTTGATTAATATGCAAAGTGACGAAGAGTAAAAATGATTTTTCTCATTCATTAATTAATATAAATGAGTATTTAAAGCTTTTGTTGCGCATTTAAAATGACAACTATGCTGCAGCGTTGAACCGATCGAATCAGCAATCAAGCAGGCGATGTGCTGTGATTCATTGCATTGACGTTTGAGCGGCGGAAAATTCAATTGCATTGTATTTAAGAGCGCGCAATGCGCAAATGCATCAATGTGTGTGTGTGTGTGTGAGTGCGTGTATACGAAATGTGCCGGAAGGGCGTTAGGGCCATGCTGAGGAGCCCGAGCAGCGCGAATAGTGCATCTTTCAACACATTCACACATTCGTAACTCACATCAATCAAGGACGCGCGCAATCACATAATTTTTTTTTAATAGCAATTTCATCATGATTTTCGCTTAATTTTCCATTTTCCATTTTTCTTTTATAATTTATGTTTTTTCCGATTTTGTTGTGATTGCTGCTGTTTGGTTTTTCTGTGCGCTGTCTGCTGGTGACACAATGCGCGGCCGCCTTTTCTGCTGCTGCCGAATGTACGCCGCAGCCGCAGCGTCGCTGCCAATGACAACATATAATTTTTCAATATACAAACAATAGCAATGCGTGCGTGGAAAAATTTCGTATTTTGATATTTTTCATGCAGCAATGAGAAAAATGAAAAATTAAACCAAAGAAAAATTACAAATAGAACTCAAAAAAGTTTGTAAATAAATTGCAGTAACCCATAAAAAATGTGTATGTTTCTATATCTTTCTTTTCTATATCGTATTTAACACAATATTGTTTTCATTGTTGCTTTTGTTATTGTTGTTGTTTATGTTGTGACGCTAGCGTTTTGGTTGTTGTAAATGTGTGGCGAAGCGGATATTTTTCGCTGAAATTGTGACGCCGACATGTTCAGCTCAGATTACAGCGAATGCACACACACACACTCAAGTTGGCGCTGCTAATATTACTAAGCGCTCTCAGAAAGATTGCGGTTCAATTTGCTGCGTGTGACCTTTTCTCCGGTGAAAGGTCGCCTGATATCGCCCTTCGGTGCTGCTGAAAGGCTGACTAACTGGCGAAAGGGTGCGCCACGACCGGCAAAACAAGCGCCCACAAAGCGCGACAGACAGACAGACAGACAGACAGACAGACAGACAGATATTTAGGCAGCCTGAAATCCAGCCATAATGATGAATTTTAGTAAACGAAATGATTTATTATTTTTCACTGAAACAAATACCGGCAACTCACTAACACACACACACACGCACACACATTTGTGTATATAAATATTTAAAACAAATAGTCCAACGCATTTTTTTCAAAGTACCACTTCCACTCTATACTCCTAATTCCACTCTTAATATAGTGGCATCCTTTATAAGCTGCGCTTCCCTCCTCTGTGCACCCAGCTGTGCACCCTCCTCTTCCAACTCTCTCTTACATTTGCTGTGTCATTCTATTTCCATTATTATTTATTGCGTACTTTTGTGATTTTTGACATTTTTGAACTTGTCACAGACATTATTAAAATTTAATTGCGCCGCTCGAGTATTATTAATATCAATCAGTGCGAAAAAAATGTATGAATATAAACTGTAAAATTTCAAAGTAAACGAAAATCAGCACTCTCTAGGTTATATGTCTTCGTAAGCCTCAAAAACATTGCGCCATTATGTGATAATTGTGAAATAAATTAGTTGAAAAGTCGATGTCTTCAGTCCTTCACGAGCTCTATTAAAATTTAAGATTTCAAACGCTGATAAGGCGCATGCTTTGTGAACTAACATTTCAGAGTTTCTTCTTGTGACAGCCAGTTATTGTACTTGATTGATGTTAATGGTATAGAAAATTTTTAATTCAGCTGGAATGTTTGCTTTTTATATTTGCTTTATTCGAACATTAACGAGTAACCACGGCCGTAATCAAAATACTTTTTAAACCTACCAAGCCTATATTGTCAACTAATTATAAATTCATTACTGAATCGATCTTTTCTATTAATTAAATCAGAAAGATTCAGCATTGATTTTATTTATATGTGGAATAGTATGGTATGTGGATCTCTAATTTCTTTCATCAGTAATCAATGTAATTGAATAACACGTGTGTATAATATATAAAAGTTAGCATATTAAATGAAAAAAACTTAACTTTCATATGTTATGTATACTAGAATATTTACGGTTTTAAAATTTTAATTTCGGACTTTAAAACGATTTAAGTTTGGCATGCTGAAATTTCTTCGTGACATGTAAAGACATCCATTTCAAAAAAAATTTTAAATACGGGATCCCGACAAGTTTTCGGGATTCAAAGCGATAAAAGTTCGGGATACCGATATTTTCTCGTTGCATATTGTTGTGTGAATCAAATTTAATTGCGCTAGAATGCTGCTAATAATATTTAAATTAATTTTCGGGATCCCGAACAGAAATGAAAAGGGATATTAAACATGTAATATGTAAAATGGCGGTAGCAATTATCGGAGGTAGCAAAATAAAATTTGGATTGAATTTTGCTCGAATTATTTTTTCTAACAAGCTCTCAAAAATACTTTCTATTGTCGATAGCAGAGTCTCGTCTTTAATTGATGAGCAATTTAATTTCGTCCATAAGATAAACTACTAAAATTTCGTTAAGAATATCAAATTTCAGAGCAGCGTGTACCGCTAACGTTGTGTTTTTCTAAAAGTGCATATGTACATATGTGTGTGTTTGTTCCACCAGAGAAATATATATATGTACATATACACATTATAATTTGCTCTAACTTTCTTTACGCACTTTCGCTTTTGTTTAAGCTCTTGTACGTGCGTGTGTGTTTGTTTTGGTCCATGCTTGCTACAGTTAGCAAAGATTACTCTTTTCTACTACTTTGGCAGCAATTGCTCGTCGCTTGTTATTCCAATTATTATTGTTTTAGTTGTTTTTGCCGTTGCTTTTGTTGTTGTTGTTGTCACAGTTTCATATGTACAAATATTAATGTATATTTGCACTTCAGTATCACATATCCAATTCAAGTGCCCGTATGCTTGTGTGTGTGCAACATGAGCGTAGCGTTAGCGCTGTCTATAACACACATTCGCACACACATACAGACATACACAAACGTCGCCTCCTGAAATTGCTTGCTTCTACAGTTGAGTGTCCAAATAAGTTGAGTGTCAACTTACCAAGAGCACCAAGAAGTGCATGATAAAAAAAAAACAACAAACAACAAACAAAAACAACACACACATGAGAAATAATAAAAATGAAATTCGGAGCGAAGAAAATAACCGGAAAATAATACCAAAACTAAGTGGAGTACACGACTAACAAGTGAGCGCAAAATAGTTGTGCGAAAAAAGGAAGGAGAAAAATAGCAAGAATTGAGTGAGTAAGAAATCTGACAGTGAAAATACGAACGAATAAAATGGAAATCTTAATTGGATTTTTTTTGTTTGTGCAAATGGCAAAATGTGCATACAAATCACTCGCACATACATGCAAACGCGCACACAAATGTACGTACCAGTGCATGAACTCTTGTATAAATGTACCACATACATGTAAATATTTGCTAGGATATGTGTGTGTGGGTGTGTGCATTGTTTGCTTGTGTGCTCAAGTTTGAAATTTCACACAAATTCAAAACTTAATGTGTTAGAGATATGCGATTCTTGGAGGAGAAGTATTATAGTATGGAAAAGAAAATGGATCAGAGATTTGATCCTCTCTTTATACGGTCACGTGGATTAGAACTTAGAGGGCTGACAATAAAAAGATGTAAACTTTACTATTGAATTACATAAGGAATATCGTAAAGATTGGCTAAACTGCTGCCTTTCCGGTACCGTTTCGCTATAATACTTGATAACTTCTCTCTATATCTATCTCTATTTCTATCTCCATCTCTATCTTTATATCTATCTCCCTCTCTCTCTTTGTCTAACTGTTTCTCTTAATCTCCCTCTGTCTTTCTCCTTCTTTCTCATATATCTCTTTTCTGCTTGGCGAGAGTCAATGAAAACGATAGTAAGCCAGAAGTCAATTCGATATTTGCTTGGTAGTCCTTTAGGCAAAGACCAGAGTAGTTTTTACTGTACGGAAATTTTAAGTTTCTTGTAAGTCAATTCAAAAACCTGGTATTTACAGAGACATGTTACCATTTCGAGAGTTTGTCGAAAAGTTCTCTCAATTTCTTTACTTTTCTTGTGTCAACGAAAGGAACCTACTCCCTTTCCAATTTTAATGAGTAAACTTAGGGTTTAGCTTGAGTGATCTGGAATTTTTCAATGAATATTTCCGTACTCAAAAACACATCCGCTCTTTTTTAAGCTTATCAATAACATCTTTGTGTTTACCCACTAGAAGACTTGTTTAGAAAAATCGAAGTATATGGGATTACTCAATAGGAACAAATTCAGACGAGATTTTGATTCCAATCAGAACTTGATGAAAATAAAAGGCCTACAAATTCTGTAATATTCCTCTAAAGGTTATGAAATAAACTCTACTATAGCAGGCAAAGAGAGAGTGCTCTAAAAATCTTAGCTTGACTTATATTGAGTCGCTCGAAAACACCTTTAATTGACCGACCAAGCTGATTTAAACATTTCTGGTACTGAAGTGGAACATCTTGTAAAGCAACTGAAAGAAAGAGGGTCATCAAAGAAAAGGTTCTAACATATTTGGACAGTAATGAAAGGAGTTTAACCATTGTCCTTTAATATTACCTATCTTTGCTCCTCTCTTTTTCATTTCGCTTTTGTTTCAAACCCAAATAGGTCTGAGCGTTGTATTTTTGTCTACTAGCTATGTTGGTTATGTTACCCTAACTTTCCATTTGCTTTTGCACTTTTTGCATTTGCTGCCTCTCAGTGAAGTTATGAGCGACCAGCACAAACATTTTCTCACCAACAATTTCTCAAATGTATTAATTATAGGCTTCGTTCGAAAAATTTAAGTGGCTCTGTCATTAAAACTTACAAAAAGTATTTCCAATTCAGTAATTATTGTTCAAACTCGATTCAAGTGCTTTATTTGGAAACGAAAAATATAATACAAGTCCATCCTGGCACAAATCACTCGGGGTAACGGAAAAGGCAAAAAAAAAAACACACACACAAAAGCAACAACAACAAAGTGCTGAAGTTGATGAATTTAGTAATAATGCTGACGTCGGTGTTGATAATGTTGATGACCTGCTGCGATAATTGCACACATTAGCTGCCAAAATGAGACTGATGTGGCAGAGAGTAATGAGCATTGAGCACAACACAATGCAACATTTTCCAAACAATTAAATTTCCATTTACGAATACAAGACCCAACAAACTTTGTTGGAAACACACATGAACGTGCATTTAGGCGCACACACAAACACACATATGCATAGAAGCAGAAATAATATTTACTCATTGTACATTTTTATTATCCTTGCCGTGATGTCCTGTTGACATTGCCAAGCAACGAATTTGAATTATTACAAAATGTTTACCATAATTATGACTTAAATGACGAAAAGTGGTTGAAAACAAAACGGAAAAGTGGTAACAGTTCACCGATCTATACAGTTAAAGAGACAAAGTAAAGGGAATTTGCATGAGCAAATCTAGAAATCTGTATTTCGGTGGGGTAGTTTGGTTGGTTTGGGTAGTTAGTGGCAGACCACAGTTAAAGCGTAGTAGAAAAAAGTACAAATTTAAACGCTGTTTTCATCACAGCAAACTTGCAACACAAAGCAAAAAGGGGATTAAGCTTCAAAGCTTAGCGCTAAATCCAAAAATATTGTTATCACAATTGACAAACGGCGACAGCGAAGCATATACGCACACAAACTTCGTAGGGATGGCTGCTGGAGCGCCTGAGTACAAAGCCACATGCCACAAATCTACTATTACTACTACTATACATGCATACATGTGTGCGTTTATCTGTTTGTGTTTGTAGCTTTTGAAGTTTAAACAGCATAAACCGTTTTAAAATCCTAAACCCGACCCAATAGAACGGCAGTTATCAGCAAAACAAAAAAGCGAAGTAGGCGTTAGGCGCCCTTGCTCCGAAATCTGAGCAATTGTCTGTGCGTAAAAGTTCTAACCGCTTTAAATGGCGTCTGCGTGCTGTTGCGCACAATTAAGTCAGCCGATAATGAAAAGTAATGGAAAGGCAGGCAGAAGAAAGCACACAAAAGCCTTATTTTACGAGGGTGGGACGCGTAGCAGTTGAGCTGGGCTGGACAATGTAGTTGAAGTTTAAAAGCAGTTGGTGAATAATATTTTAGTCAAATGTAGGCAGTGGTGGAGATAAAGATGCTATAGATAGATTGCAAGCGTCGGCTGTTGAAACCAGGATCATTTCGAACAGGCTGATAGAACATAGACATAGAACATAGAAAGTCATTGAAGGTTATAGGCATTAAACAAACTTTAGTTTTTTTAGCACAGCTCTTACTATAGAAGAGAGAAAGAGAACTTCGGAAGTGTCCTCTTTCAACTATGTCACTAAATCCACAAGTTTACTAAAAACTTAAGCGGAAATAAATGAGGTGAAAGCAAACAAATGCTAAACAAGAGCTTTTACTACAGTTGACATTTGTTGACATTTTTGTGTAATTTTCTGAAATTTCTTCGTGGTAGCAAATCTTCCATAGGTAAGAAGCTAGTTTATAATCAGAAATTTGAATCAGAGTTTCGCTTTACAAATCCTTGACAGGGCAAAGTGTTTGGAAAAAACCACTCAGATTTTGCAGTATAACCCTCGAGGTCAGTATGATGTTCTTATATGCTCATATCTGTGTTTCTTGGTCCAATTATTTAGAAATTTTCCAGTTTTCCAGAAGTTGTGTGTTAAGACCAAATCTTCATTCAAAATAACAGGCGAGATACTGTTAGGCAGGTTGAATTGGTTTAAGATAGCCTCAGCTGTCAACGTCTGAATGACAGTTCAGCAGTTGTCCTCGTTCCTTTTCCCTGCTCTCAGCGCATTAAATGAGATTAGGTATTCTTTTGACACCGATAATTTCCTGCAATAGCTAAAAAGATATTATATATGATACAGTTGGGTCTCGATAAATCATCGCTTAATAAATGTTTTCCGAATTGTTATATAAACAAGCGATTTAAGTATTAAAGGCCTCATTAAATGCAAATGGATTATAAGATATTGAAGGAACATACCTAAACCGTAAGAAAGAAATTTCTTAATTCGGTTGGACGACTGGCATGTTGAAAAATAATAACTAATATATTTTATTACATTGTACAATATTCAAGTAGCAAAGATGTGGCATTGAGTTTGTTATAAGTTGTAGTTGTAGTTCATGAATCTTTTGGAAAAGCAAATAAACAGAATTTGAATCCAAATACTCTGCGATAAATTTCAATATAAAAGAAAAATGTTAACTTTTTAATATATTTTTTCTCAACCTATTATTTCTTTTAGCACCCACGTATCTAAACACATATACATACATACAATACACGCCAAGAAGCGGTGAAGTGTCTGCCTAAATTTAGACACGCTTGAATGAGCCAAGCGAACCTTTAAGGCGATAGCAAAATTCATAAAGCCACAAGTTCCTTTGACACTTTCTGCTACACACAGTTTAGGCATTATAAGCTATAAACTTAACTCGTTATAACTGTAAACCCTTTGGCACATCATCGGCATTTAACACTTTCAGGCGCGCAATAAAAATCCATCTTTAGTTGTTTTTGAGCGATTTGTAATAATTTCTGTTTAGGCATCGAATTTATATGAAATCAGCACCAATATTCCAATTAAGGTTACTGACTTAAACAACTCATGTGCGTTTTCTTCGCAGCGCCATTTACTCACGCAACCATTCAATTTTCAGTTTTTATCCTTGCACCGCAACACAAATCCTAGCACTTAAATGCTAAAATCACTTTCTCAAACAAACACTTCAAGCCCTGGCCATTTTCTTTACATAATTCCACCTTATCTTCCACTCTACCTCATATTTCATGACTACCCAACACTACGCCGACACAACTTTTGCTTGAAATTCACTTTTACTTTTAAAACCTTCCACCGGCATATTCCCCCTTGGCATTGTTAATAATTACTCATTTGCTTGTTTAGCACTGAAAAGTTGTAATCCTTTCGCGAGTGCTCATTTTTGAAGTATTAGTGCGCGCTTTGAAAGACATTCGGCGAGGCAATTTCGTGCAAGGATTTTATTCCGAGAAAAAAGCAAAAACAACGAAAATAGCGGGATTACGTTTTGCTGCTTAGTTAGTTGATTTTCGCTATAATAATAATAATTATGAAAGCTGCTATTATATAAGTTATTTATTTTCCGTTAATTACTGTCAAAAGTTTTGTTTGAGTATTAATTTTCGAAAATGCAAACAATAATGGAGAGGGCATAAGCAGCAGCCTTGGACTTGTTGACGCACACTTAAGACTTTCTCTATGTCTGTATTGGAATTATGAATGAGCGTGTTATCGCAGTGAAAGCTACTCAGGTTGCTTAAGTATTGTAGAAAAGACAGGAGGGGTGCTTTTTTTTAAAGTTTGATAAGCTGATATCTCCTATAAGACATTGCGCTAAGAATATTTCGAAAATAATGGACATGCTTTGGTATATAATAGTGCACCTAAAACTATATTAAGCCTGTTTCCCTTAGCAAGAAACAGAAGAATGCTCAACTCAAATAAATTTATGCGGAAAATTTACCTATTTTAAGCGGTGGGCATTTGTAGAACATGCCACCTAAAAGTATGCTATGATTTTTGACATATTGTAAGCGAGTGGCAAAAGAACACTCAACTTTGAAAGACTTTAGTTATGGGTAATCCATTAACAATTCAGTGTATCTATTGTAGATGTAAAGAGAACTGGTCTAATTCGGTTACATAAAGCTGCTGAGTCTAACTGGTATATCTTTGTTTATCTTGGTGCTTGCCAAATTGCTCCTTCAACACCAAGGTGACAACATACATTAACGGTTGCCAACATATTTGTTTGCGGGACGTAAACGACATAGTGACCAAGTGGTCATAGTTGAGTATATCAATTTAAATATTGAATGACTACACATACACAAGTAGACGCAAACCTGAGTTCATATGTGCATTTGACGTGGCTTAAAAACTTTTTGGAAATAGTGCACTTGTAGGAATCCTCTGAATTCAGCCCCGTTCGTATATGTATTGAGGCTGATAAACTCCTGATAATTAGGCAACTGGTTTTGAGCGGAAAGTAATTTTTAACTATAATTTGTTCTCAGTATTCACTGCAGCCAAAGTAACTTGACTTCTTGACAAATGGCGTAATATGCTAATAATCGATATATATATATGTATAACTATAATTGCTGTGAATTAGGGTACAAATTATCATAAGTTCAAGGTCACCAAAATTGGGACCTTTGCCGAGCAGTTTTGCGACTTGATATAGAAAATTTAAAGACATGTTTCGAGCAGAAAATTCTTAAAATATATTTTCGTTAGAAATACTCTTCTATATCGAATACTTCGCATTAAAAATACTAAAATATTTTAGTTTTGATAGGAGTCTAACCTTTAAAAGCGCTATAACACCTCCAAATTATCCAATCCAAATCTCCAAATTAGAGATATGTTCCACAACTTCACATATTCCCTACAAGGTCGCATGTACAACGATCTGTGCGCGTTTGTATGCTTGCCAACGTCATTTTAGCCATTTAAATCTCAGCTGAGCAACGTTATTTTTGTTTACCACACAGCTTGATGCATCTTATATTCATTTCGCTTTCTTTACTCTTCCTCGCCTAAGTCCATGTTATACAGTAGCTTTTTTGTGCTGTCATCACACAACTATTTGGCAGCTTTTCACTTTAATCCGCGCTGGCATTGCGTGTGAGTGTGCGAGATGATGCTGCAAATTATTGAAGCCGAAGTGGCGAACGTAAAAGTAGGTCAAAATGTTTATGAATTGTGGGCGGTGAACATCTCACAATCGATATGCTCGACATTTTAAACCTTCTTGGCGTACTCAGTGGGTGCTTATTTAGATGATAGTGGCGCTGAGTTTGCCAAATAAGTAGAACACAAGTAACTTGCATGCGGAAGTGAGCACAGTTGTTGGCCAATGAATGGATGGGTCGATTTGATGGAATGATGATGGAAATCGATATAAATTGCGCGAAGAAAACAGTGAAAGCAATGCAAACATACAAGCAGCAATGATAATAAAAGGAGGAACAAGAATTGGGTATCGAGTGTACAAGAAATGGAATATGTGCACTTCTTAAGAACGCCGCAGTGGCACAGTTATCGGCAAAAGTTTACTTATCAAACAAAAGATTTCCTTAGCTTGTCTCTTATCGCACAATAAAGCAATTAGTGCCAAGGCGGGCCATTGGCGCGGCTGGCAGAGACGCGGCGCGGGTAAGACGAACAGCAAGAGAACGACCGGAACGAAATGTGTAGGTAACCAGTGGTTCAGAGCGCGCTTTCACGGTCTTTCACTGAGGCGAGAGTGCAGGCGGTCGCGCGTTCGTAGCAAACCACATTGGGACAGCGTTCAGGCAACCACAATTGCTGATGGTTAAACTTCCTGAAAAGTCTGATTTCTATTGCTTAATGCCCTTCCACATTGCCGGTGCATATTTGTCGGATTGTGGCAGGCGCAAGTTTCTCAACTCTCGTGCGATATAATTTCGTGTGCGGTGCCAATGAAATGTAGCAAATGGTGGCAGAAAGTGAATTTTCAAAAACACAGGCTTTTAATAGAGGATGAACATTTTTTAGTTCAGTTCCTTTAGGAAACCATATACTGGGTCAAAAGTATGCCATAATTGTTGGGTTTGTAAGTTGTAGAAAGGTCCCCCATAAAAACTTCAGCCAATGTTCTTCCATACCTTACATTAAAAAAAAAAAAGTGTTTTTCATAAACTAGGTGAGAATTACAAAAAACTTCCCTTTGATGAGCGAAAAAGTTGGTAAATTATGTATTGTAATAGGAAAAATTTAGATTTGTAAGTATTTCATTTACGTACATATTTTTTCTCTGTGTAAATGCTCCTTCCAGTTTCCCCACTTCTTTGTTACATAGGAAATAGGTCAGTAGGAGGCAATGGTATAAGAGCAAAGTGCAAACAAGAGTTCTTTGATGTTAATGTCAATAGCTGTAAGCGATGCTTGACCAGAAAATGTAAACAAAAGGAAGATATTCGAAACCAAAATCAGGGAAATAAATAAGCGACAAGCGAAAAAATTAAAAGAATTCACAAAGCAATTGAGTATTAATAAAATGGTACAGAAAGTATCAGTTAACTATGAGGAAGGTGCCAAAAAAGTGTAAAAATTAAAAAAAAAAAGGATTGTAAAGCTAATTTTAGAATATAAAATTAAGAGACATTTGAAAAAATGTTATGCAAGGAGAAAAGTTCGAAACCAGATTATTATTTGAAGTAGATATTTGAGGCTCAGTTGCAAAAGTATGCGAGAGAAAAGGTATTAGCAGGAAAGTCGATATGCGCCTTTATACAATAGCAAAAGCTTTGAAATTTCGCTCTTCCTCCTTAGCATGAATTTAAGCTTCTATGTGTAAAATCTTTCTTCCCTTATGTGCCTCACTTTACCCGGTTTGTATATATTTCATTGGCATGTTTTTAGATTGCAGCTTTAAAGCCCAACTCCCCAGATTTTGCTTTCATATGTTTACCGAACTTAAAAACAGTTTCATAGAAACGCTTAGAAAAATCATCTAATCTACTCCGTCGGCCCCATTCTTCTTTAGACCGCATTATGGAGTAACGAAACGCTGCAATACTTTCATCTTTAACCTTTCTTTCTTTACAATTATGAATGAGCCTAAAAGAGGTCTACAATAGTAAGAGCAAAATTCGTTTATAACTGCAAGCATAAAAGCATGCTTCCGCAAATAAACACAGGCAAAACTTACAAACATACGTACACACTGTCATATATATATATCTATTTATCAAAAGCCATCAAAGCTGGAGTACTGTCAAAGCGGGTCAAATTGTTTTGCGGTAATTGGGTAAAAGTAATGCGGCTTTAGATCTTTTACTATAATATAATTTGATTGACCGCGAAGTAAACGAACACCGAAAGCAAAAGCCACAGTAGGAAGCGGGGGCTGCGTAGACAAGGAAATGAAAGTAAAAACATATAAAACCAAACAAAAGCGAAGTTACTTTTGTGGTAATGTTGCAGACGCCAGGATGTGAATGGACTGATAAAGAGAACAAGCGGTCAGACTGACTGGCGTCCAATCTTGTAGCAAAGAATGCGCGTAAAGACCTGGGGAAGCGTCACCACTGATAGGCATCTTCACACAAGGAAGTTACAATATTTGCGATATTAGCAGCGTGAAAGTGAAGTTAGAAAAGTATCTAATAAAAGCAACACAGTCATTTCCATCTTTGTGGTCAAAACAATGTAATGAATGAGACGGAAGTACCATAGTCAAATGTAATTGTGGGATGGAATGAAGTAGCTTTTGGGGTCTTCACTTTGAGGGTGGTAGCGGGTAGTTTAGAGTTTATTTCAGTGATAAACTTATTTCAGTGTGAGAGCGCCTCAAATTTGCGTTTTTTTTTATAACATTTTGCATTGTTGCCAGATCATACAAAATACTAATTTTGAGGCATTTGAATTAAAACACCCAACATTTATTACGATTAAAAATTGTTATATATTAACCTTTTAAAATATAAAGTATTCTCTGTTGAAAAATTTTTTTGCAGGATTCCAATCTGGTCGTTCCAGTCTTTCTAGTTGATAAATGTCCTACCTACTCGGTCCAGTGAACTGTCAAAGCCGGGTAGGTGATTTATTCTCTCATTTTTATTTGACAGGAGAGTAGAGTGTTGGAGTAAGAGCTTTGTTCACTAAAGGCCATGTCGGTCGGGCTTCAAACAAGAAAAAGAGAGTACTTAATCGACTCAGAAGAGTCACTTCATAAGCAAAAGTTGAGATTTTAGTTAAAAGAGCGAAACTTTTATTTTAGGTGTCCCAAAAATGCAGGAAACAGAGATTAAAACAGTCTAATCTCGTTCTCTATTAGAGTATGTGACGTTATAAAAGAAAGAAGGGGAAAGCTTTATTTGCAATTATTATAAAAGTTTGACAGCTTGCTTCGTTTATGACGTTGCATATTGCAGTCTTGTATATGCCTTTCTCGAAATCTTCGTATGCGATTCGGTTAGCTGAGATAAATGCAGGAATGATATAAGGCTAGTTGACGAATTATAAAATACTAAGTCAGATACAATAGAAGTCAGAACCGCGCTGGAGAAAAAGAGCGTAAAGAGAAATATAGGAAAAAGAGAGAATAGAAAAATATCGAAGATAGAATATCGAAAATAGGAAAACATTTTTCAAAGTAGAATAGATAAATTTCTCGAATTCATCATAATCAGTCATATTGCATCTAATTAATAGTACCAATTACTAATAAACAAATTAAAATGATTTACCCGATTGAATTAAAACTAACAATACCTGCTTCAGCTACCCGAAAAGACATACATGCATATAGATGTCATATCGACCAAGAATTCTATAGCATGCAATTTTTTATTAATTTATTTTCACTTTTTTGTTTCATAATGAACATCTGCTTAACTCAAAAGATCTCAAAAAATCAAAAAAAAAGAAAAACTAAATACGTCTTTTCAGCAAAAAGTTTTTAATTAACTATATCATAAGCAGCAAAACAAAGCTACTTCTTTTTGTGCAAAAAAAATGCCATAAATTCAGGTCAACAATTTATTTTAACAAATTTAACACAAATTAGTCTCAAATAAATCATAACAAGCGAGTGGAAAGCTATCAAGTATTGTTTCGTAGAAAAAAAATGCAAACATATGTATTACAATTTAAATTTGTTTTGTTATAAAAATCTAATTACTCAAATTAATATAATTCTTTACAGCACATACAGGAACTCTTTGTTTTGCCGTTCGAAAAAATTAAAAAAAAAACAAAGGCTGTCTGTCATATAAATAGGAATAAAAATAACAAAAATAAAAAACAAAAAAAATTTTCAATATAAATTTATTGATTTTTCGCTCTAAAATCTAGTCACACGCACAGATTTATATTCATGCATGTATGTAAGTATGTATTTGTACGCGGCTTAATCTGTAAATGCGATTATTATCACAGTAAACAATTTACAATGCGATTTGCTTGTTTAATTGAGTAGAATCTGCGGCTTGACAGTCGCGCTGTGACGATGCGTCAAAGCGCCGCAATGATGCGTGAGAAAAACAAGTGGATTAAAAGCAACAAAACACCAAAATGAAAACAATTAAATGACAAAAGTAACAAAACAAAATAAAAAAATTTATAGAATAAAGAAAAAAACGAAAACACGAAACTGAAATGTGAATAAAAATTTTTACTGAAAATTTAGAAAATAAATGATTTTCAAAATTAATTAGGTGAAAATTTTAAATTGTGAACCTAAAAAAAAAAATAAATGGCGTAAAAATGAAATATATATATATCTACCAAAAATATATGCATATACACTTAGTAACCTTTCATTCATTCATTCATGCATTTTGAAAGAAGCCTCTTATCGATTATCTGCTTTCCAGCTTCGAAACAAATTTCATATTTCCAAAATTAATGAATAACAGCAGGCAAATAACAACAACAACCACAACAACAACATCAGCACTTTCCGCAAAATAATGAAAAAATTCACACTCATTAATTTGCCATACAAATTGAGTAAAAAAATCTAATTCGTTTTAAAGCATTTGGCGCGCCCGCAATTCACTAATTTCAATGCGCGCATTCAAATTGCGATTTTTGCAACATTTTTTTTAAATTTTTATTAGACTTTTCACTCATATGTGTGTATTCCTTACCATGGTTGCTTTTTCGCTATATAAGTTTTAAATAAATATTAGCTTGATAGAGTAAAAAAGAAATACTAAATCATTGCAATCAATTTCGCCCACTTTTTAATTAGTATTTTTTACTTTTCTGCGTAATTCATTGCATTTGTGTATTTTACTATTAGCTTTGGCGATAAACGCAATTTGTGGCTAATAGCACTCTGGGGACTTTTTAATATAGTTAATGGAACTGTATTCTCACACGTTCTCTTACCAACTCGATTTCATTTAGATGCGTTTTTAATTAATTGCGCTTTAATTTTTGTTTTAAAAAAATATTAAATTTCATCGGTTTTTTGATTTAGAAAAGCATTTCCATCTAGCTAATTTGCTTTACAATTTGGAAAATTTACAAAAGCTCACAAAAATTATTAAAATTAAAAAAAAAAGATTGTTCAAATGAAACCAACTTATTCTCAAAGCATATTTCGACATCTCACTAGATGTAATTAATTTTAGATTCGGGATCTGGCAGTTAAATTAAGTTTAGCCGAGATCCCAACAACTAATAAAAACTTCGTTTTCACTAAGTAATACCGTCCATTCATATTAAGAAAGCGGGATATTTTGGCTCACTACCCTGAAAGAGTTATAGAAAGAACTAAAAATTCTTCGAATAATCCCACAAAGACAGATTCTTTCTTATCTGCATGAAACAGTTTAAACAATTATGATATAAATTTTGCACCTAACTACTGGTGTTTTATAAAACCACAAGAAATCCTAGGGGTCAGTAAAAATACAAAAATTTTGGTAGTAACAAATACCAAATAATCACCATAAATATTTAGAAATAAGATTGAAACTTTATTCGGCAAAGAAAAAATCCCTTTATAAGCAAAACAAGTTGGTGGTCTCTTATAGGTAGTCAATAGCTTCGCATATATTACCAAAAGTCTTCAAAATAGAGGCTGAGTTCATTCCGTAACAAATTGCGAACATGACAGTTAGACCGAGTGACACACAGCACCTAATCGGATGAGATGAAATGCTTAAACTATGTATGATGATATGTGATAATTTTATTTATTTTCAAAAACGCGACTGTATATAAGACTCTGTGAAACCAAGAATTGAGAGAGGTTGCTTTCTATGAACCACTGAAAGTTCTCCACTGGCACCTGCTACTTCGCAATTAAGGCTGAGAGTGAATAAGTGTACGCTAAAGTGGGGTAAAGCAATGAGCGGAACAGACTTGACCTCATAGCAACCTAAAAAGCGGTTATCAAAAAAATATATCTCGAAACTAATCTCAAATTTCAATACTAAGAGAAAGAAGGAAAAAATAAGGAAATCGATTTGAAACAGGCTCAGATTTTTTGTAGATATCAGGGCACCAGAAATTACTGACCTCCTTATAGTTTTCAGTAGGCTTATTTCTGGTGTCTGTTTCGGCTTGATCAGAATTCAGTAAGAATATTTCACCACTTGTGTTTCAAGTCAGCTTCCTGGATGAACATATTTTGAGTTCAACTATTTTTACTCACATTCAAAGTAATATATGTATGTGCTGCCAAAAGCGTATTCTATATGGATAATTTGGCTCTTTGAGTTGTAATTATAACTGTGGGACTATATAAAATATGAACATGGACTTCTAGGCCTCGGAAATTCGAATACAACTTAAGTGTGACTCTCCGAACCCCGCTTTTATATAATATTTTCCTTTTTTATTTTTTCTCACCCTCATTTAATAGAAATGCACTATTTATCACACTGCGAACTAATTGGTAAGCTTCACACGCACGAGAAAAATATTATAACATTTCACAAAAACAAAAAGCAGAAAAACAGGACAACAACAGAAAAAGTAGTGGTAAGTAGTAAACAAGATAAATGGAAAACAATGTCAACGGTCCCATTTGAGATACGTGTAATTAATTATCTGCATAAATTTTGTGTGTTAATAAAATGCTTTGTGAAAACAAAAACATGTATATTAATATAACTATATATGTATGTGTACATATGCACTATATATATGATTGTAAGTACAAATAAAATTTGCCTTTTTGTTTTTGTAATTATTACTTTTTTGTAATAGCAGGCATTTTGTTGTGCCAATTTGCCAACGCACATACATTATGTACATTATGTAGTTGTTGTTGTTGCTGTTGTTGTTGCAACAATGCACTTTACTGGAAAATTTCAACTGGCAAAATATGCTTTCAAGTTAATGCGTTCGAGTCATAAATAAATTTGCGCATATTTCACATTCCACACATACACTTGCAATCGCACCCACACACACACAGGCGCACTTTTGCAATGGCAAACGCAAATATGCAAATGCACAATGCTATGGGAATATGCACAAAATTAATATTTGACTGAAATAGTTTGCATTCTTAAATTAACTAAAATAACTGTAATGCACAGTTGTGGCAACTCTATGTGTGTTGGGTGCATATAAATGTAGCTTTTTGTTATCCGTTATTTTATTACGGGCAAAAAATTGTTTGATAAGGCGTGTTTAAATTAAAACTGCACACCGTCGATTAATTTATTTTCAACCAAATAAACAAGTAATTTGTTACAAATAGAATTATGTACTGCTTCGAGAAAGTGAGGCATAAAAAATGGGAAACAGTGACAATTAAAATAAGTGCAACTTGAAAAACATAACTGCATGAACTCATTCGACGGGAACAGTATAAATAAATTTGCATTGTTATGCAAATGCAAAGTTTGCAAAGTTCATTTACGCGCTCACATTTTACATCGAATTATAACGCTTTTTATTTCCTTCACACTCCCATTTATTAATTTTCTCCTTTTCTCTTTTTGTCTTTTTTTTATTTTTTGTTTTTTCTTAATCAAGCATCGCACAAATTAATCGAACAAAAAATGGAAATTTCAAAAAAAAAAACAAACGAAAACAAATAAGCAAATGGCAAAAACAATGGTGTGCTTTATTTTTTTACCATCTCATATTTAATAATTACTCATTGGCGCATAATTTAAATGAATTGCCAATATAATTCTGTACGCTTCGCTGCTCGTTAAACAAATCAACAAAACAAATGCAACAAAGCGAAAAAGTAAATGAAAAATAAAGCATAATAAACATCGAGGAGAGAAATTAAAAAAAAAAAAAAACTTATTGCAAGCCAATAAGCATGATGTACAGGGTGAACAATATGAATTTTTAGCATTGAAAAAAGTTGGAGAAATTAAGAAGCCCTCCTATTATTTCATGGCATTTACTAATTTCACAAAAATTCGTTCTTTTAGCACCCTAAGATAGCATGAAAAGAACAAATAAAAAAATTAGTACACAGGGTGACCAATGTAAAAATTTAAACTATATTTAACTTAAAAGAATTTGCGAATTTAATAAAAAAAATGTAAGTTTTTATAAGAAAGCTTGATGTTCTTCATTCAGAAAATGGCAATTTCACGAGAGTGAGTTGTACAGGGTGACCAACATTTTTTTTTAAATATTTCTTTTGCAAATTTTTTATGCGCGTAATTATAAAAATATAAAAGCAAGAGTTGTCGTCTTCCAATGAAGCGAAATCTTGCCACAGTGGCAATAAAAACTTTTTAAGCATAATTTAGTTCTTTCCCCCTGTGTTTTCCTTAATAACGGTCTATTCTTCGCAACCACAGTCATGTCTTCTGCAATTTTTTATACTGAAAAATGGCTTGAAATTTTTGTAATTTTCTTCCAACATTAACATGGAAAGCTTTCAGATATTTTAAACTAACTGAATATGTCCTGAAAAGGTATTTCCTTGGACGAATCATAGAAAGAATGCGAGTTATTGAACATTTACTAGAAAAAGTGATTATTACTGAAAGTGAACCTTTTTAGTCTTTTGTAGTATTAGATGTGTTTCTTAGACACCTATTTGAATCACTTGGACTGCAATATACTCCGCTTAGAGTTTTCTCTAAATTTTTGAGAATGCCAGAGACAGTTTCCCAAGAGGTTCCTGCATTTTTTTTTTTATTCTTAAATCTTTAAAGCATTCAAATAACACTGGTTGATTGTCCTTGAATCTTTATGAGTACAAATGGCTATTCTTGGTAACACTTTTTAAAATTTAGGAGTGCAAGAAACTATTCCAGTAAACCTTTTTGAATTTTTTGAGCAAACGAAACAAATTGTGATCCCTTTCTTATTCCTTGGGAGTAAAAGAGGCCGTTCTATTTGAGTTTTTAAAAAAAATATAAGTTTCCGGATCACCCTATCTACCTAGTACACTAATTTGCTGTATATTTTACGAACTCATAAAAGCAGATTAAAAATGTAAAGGTTTATCATAAAAATCATAAAAAACATCAAATTCTTAAAAAAATATTTGTATTTGCCTGCGATTTATAATCCTCTATTTACCACAAACATTGAAAGAAAAAGTTGTTAGGGGAGTAGAACGATGTTATAGGGGAGAATTGGCTGAGGAGGGGCACAAATTAAATTAAATTGATATATGATTTGAGTTTGGTAAATGATGTAATACTTTAAAGTCACTGAAAGAATTTTTATTATGATTATTTTGTCTTCATAAAGTGACCAGGGGCGAAAATCATGAGCGAAAATCAGCAATTTTATTTTACACTTTAGGTATGACTTTTCTGGAGCTATGATCTACCCAAGCATACCATATTAGACCAACGATTTCTCTAAGACGCCAATTTTAACTGCCAATGGTACAAGTTTTAGAAGAAAAAGGTTGAATAGTAGAGGGAGTAAGGAAAGCGCCTATGAAGAAAGCCTATGAAGAACATAGAAGAACTTCGATTATTGTTTGAAAATTTGTTGCTTTCTTGAAAAACTTTTTTGAAATGACGGATGCTCAATGATCAAGAAATAGATAGTACGAAACCACTAATGAATCGTTCGTTTATATTAATAATAGTTCTTAGGCCTTTAGATATGCTGAAACTCCCCCTTTAAGCGCTTCAGGTATTCATTTGCCAATTTTCTTTAATTAAAAATACATTTAAATAATTCAATTGATTTTTGTTGTCATAATTAAGCTCAATTAAAATTTGACTTTCATCATTTAGCAGTATTTATGATAAGCACTACTACTGGTGCTACATATTTTCAGCGCAATTAATAAATTAAATACACGAAGAAAGAACATTTATAACGAGCTTTAAAATTCATTTCCACTACTTTCCTATAAAATTGTGGGCTTGAAGTCACGCACATGCAACAACAGCAGCGACAATATTACTAACACATGTATGAACTCATTAAATAGTAGTACTTATTGCGTGTGCTTATGTGCAAGTGTGCATTAACTTTTGAAAATGAATATTAAGAGTATTTATTGCAACGAATACCATATTTTACAATTTAAAATTTAAGTGAGCAGGAGTGAAAGGTGGCAGCAACGTGCTTGACTGCCACCTAAAAAGTGCAATGGCACTGCATTGGCATTCGTAATCCTGTCAACAACATACTCTTGATATGTGGCAAGCGATAAATGCTGCTCGGAGCATATGCCACGCCTATGTTAAGTACGGTGCTGCGGGGGCTGTTGCATAACAAGCTGTTGAGGTGAAAGATCTCTTGATTGTTAATGAGTTGGTAGTGTTGTTATTAACAACATAAATATGCTTTGTTCAAGTATATATATTAACTTATATATATATATTATTTATTATGTAGTGATTATGCGGCACAGTATCATAAGTTAACTATAGTTTTAAATACCATGAAATAAAAAAAACTTTTCACGAGATAGCCTTCTCAATAATTATAAAATTTTTCAATTTTGCTTAATTTAAATTTTACATAAGTTCAATATTCAACTTGCTATTTTCTAAAAGCAATTCCAGCCGCTGTTTAAAAAAAAAATATTTTCTTTGATGGCAACTCTAGAAATGTGGGTTTAGAAAAAAGGTAATCACAGAATACCTTGATATTCCTATTTTACTTCTAAATATTTTTTAAATTTTATATAAAAATTTTACGTAGGTGGCAACACTAAAAAATCAAATGTTTGTAGGAAACAATGCTCAATAGACTTCGATTTGGATTTATTATTATATATTATACAAAATGTAAATTAAAATTTTTCGTTTAGGTGGCAACCCCGATAAGAGAAAATTGTTAGAAAATGTATATAAAAGACGTACTTACCTAAATCTTATTAGATTATTTAAAATATAGCATGCTTAGTTAGCAGAAAAGTTTCCATTTTCTATTAGAACATATTGTGGGCAAAGAATTGTATCGAAAATAATTTCTCAACAACTACTTCAGAAATATTAAAACAAGTTGAATACCATAATTATTAATTATAATAATTTTTTAGATAGACTACACAAACATTTATTTATTTAAAAAATTTCCAGTTCTCAAAATAGATGGCAACTCTGTTTTCGAATAGCACATTAATTTTTCATGGTTTTTACGTCGAAATAACATAGAAATTGTACTTTTAAACTTCATTTCGGAAGAAAGCTGGAAAACAAACTAAATTTGTTCAAAGACATATGGCAACTCCTTGCAAAACAATATGCAGAAAGGCACACTTTATTTCAAAGTCGATTTTGAAATAAAATTTAGTTATAGTTAGCAAGTACATTTCTTCTCACCCCTTTGTTCCATCTATTTGTAAAATGAAAGTCTGGTAACCAATTATATGAAGATTTTTAAATATAAAAACACATAAATATTCACATAAAAACAAAAGCACACGTATGTACATTTAAAACACATATGAGAGTCATTTAAGCCTGATAGCCTGTCAGACAATTTGCAATTGATATATTGTACAATTAAATGTGAATCATACTCGGCATCATATCATACCAACACACATACACAAACACACACATATTATATCCAGACTTGTTTTTAAAACCAAGCCTGTATGCACACAAATACCGTCTGTCTGTCTGCTTAAAAAATATCGATGCTTACTATTTGCCAATTTGTTGCGGCATTTGTGGCATACAACAGCAACAACAATAACAGCAGTTGAATCAGCAGTGAAGAATCTACTTTCTACTTGAATACAAAAAACCGTTAGTTTAACAAACAAACTGAAAAACAAGCATTTTAGCACTCATCAAGTAGACGCAAGCGTTAACATTCATGGTTACGTATACGCTGTGGCATACCCAAACGCATATAAAAGTGCTACCATTAGCGCCACGATTGTGCATTAAATGCCACAAATTTTATTAAACTACTTGAAACGCAATTGGAGAGTTTATTTAGTTTTGCGATTTCTCTCTTTTCATTTTCACTCAATTTCTCTTCTCAAAACCGAAACAGCGCCTGCAAGTATGCTTCATTATCATTTCGTTTGTGCGCGTAGTGTGAAAAAATCCACCACATAAGCCATGAACGTGATCGCAATCGACTAGCACTCACGCAATTCTGCAAATGTGAAAAATAAATGCCAATTTAACAACTCGTGTTGGAAAAAAGTTATGCACATTACTCGACACAGCTGTGCGATTTCTGTTGTGTATCATGCAAACTCATGCCGTTGTTCTTGCGGTAGTCGCATATTTTCCACTTAACACTTATTTGCATACATTTGCAGCACTCATTTACTGCCGTTTTGTTGTCTTTTTTGTTAGCAATGTTAAACGTTTCATACACAAACACTTGCGCACTTATATATGTATATTCATATGTTTGTATGTATGTGGTAGATTAGGTGCGCATGTATTTGTTGAATTGTTCACACAATTCATATCACACATTTGCCATGCAAATGAGTGCGGCAAGCAATAAGAACCGGAAATTTGTTGCCTTCAATCAATTTGCAATTATCCATTTTTAAATGCCTTTAACCTTTATTTACTGCGTACTTTGTTTGCTTTTGTCTGTTCTATTTGCATTTTGTGAAAAAAGGAAGTAATGCCATGAATTATTTGAATGTATATGTGTGTATGTGTGACTATTAGTAGCAAACATATTTTACTAGGCATATATATTTGTAGAGCCAGATGAGTTTTAAAATCGAAATGTTGCGCATTACTATGATCTTCAATTAAAGCTACAAATTTTGTAGACTTTTTATGGCAGTAAATCTAAAAATATTGCTTTCGTAAGTTTTGCTCACCCATAGGTATTTTTATTTGAATACTAGCGTACAATTAATATTTCCTAAGTTAAGGTTCATAGAAAAAATACAATTAATTACAAACAAATGTTTCGAAGAATTATTTTCGGGATTTCGGGTGTTTCTGCTTTTACACCAGATGGCGCTATTGAACAATTTTTGTGAATTTCGTTTAATTTACTTAAGTTATATGATGATGAGGGGTAACCTCAAATAACAAGTAGAAAGTTTTGAAAATGTGGAGAAAAAGAAGCTTTAGGCTTGTGTGTGCAAATCTTCATCCTCACCAGTTTAATACAGACATAATCGTTGTCCGGAGAAGGTGAATCCCATTTATATACCATTGAGTAATTCATGTAAATGTGTACTGCTTCTTTCTAGGGTTTATACGGATGAGGCAAGGCATAAATAGTTTAATAAAAAGGAAGTTATCATTCACATTGTAGCTAGCTCAGCTGATTTGGTTTATACAGAACTTTTAATTTTTGGGAGAGGGAGAGAGAGGGGGAGTTACTGAGAACCACACATCATCACACATCCCGTTAACCCTTAAAATATTATATACTTCCTTCCTTTTTCTTACCTTCCAGCCGTTTGAATGTCACAGCAAAGTGGCACCCTATAAACAAGGTTTATGCGAACCATATATAATAAGATTCGGTTGTGTTCATTTTGAATAAACTTTTACTTGTATTTGTTCTCCTCGAATTGCATATTTTAATTATATCATATTTTCTCTTTTTCATTTATTTATTATCGATTTAATTTTTTTTTTTTTTTATTATTAGTACGTACGTAATAATATAATTTCATAATTTTTACAAAAGAAGGTTTAAAACGCACTTATTTAGTAGTTAAACAACTTAAGTATATATATTTAGGTGTAAGTATATATATAAGTATTGTATCATTTAATTCACATTTTCGCTTATGTCTTAAGTGTGTCGGAGTGAGTCGAGCTTTGGTATTTTAATTCTATTTCTAATATTAGTTAATGTTGTATTTCTTTTATTTTTTATAAGTCCTAGCGCTCTCTCTCTCGTACTCTACATCTCTCGCTTTCTTTCTTGCTGTTTTTAATACTAGCTCTCTCTTTCACTCTCTTACGCTTCGCATATTATAAATAGGAACTAAAAAGCGAATAATTAGGATTTCCTTTGTATTACAAATACAACACTGCGTGTGTTAGTGTTTTAGCTTTTAAAAATGAGATATTATAGTTGTGCAAAAAAGAAATTAAATTTAATTTTCACAAAATTTTTTTTATTTAAAATGGTTTTTCAAATGTTATGCTTTATTTAGTCCGTTTTTTTTTTGAAATTATATAATTTATTGCATTTGAAAAGCTACAGTACACAGCATTAATATACATATTTACATTAAAAAAAAGATTTTACACTCAAAATTTGCTGTACAAAAATTGTTTAATTGTGTTATTCAGTATTAATTGTATAATTAAATAAACATTTTTTTAAGTGTACTTAGTTACTTTACTATCAATTCGTTGCTTGCGAATATATTATTCCCATTCTCACTTCTTTTTCTTACTATTCACAGACTTGCTCAATTACTAGTGAAATTCATTAAGTTATTTTTACTTATGTGAAAATTCTCATTGCGATTTTTTGCAAAATATTTAAGTAAAGTTTTCGAGTTTTTCAGAGTTTTAAAAATTTAAGGCCAAATAAATTAAATTTGAATATGAAATGGATGCTTCGATTAGTTCTGAAATTTGTTTCGTTTCATTATTCTACTTGTTATCATTCTACAATTTATTTGTGCATCAATTTAAAGTACCTCAAATAAATTTTTTTTATTTTTTATTTTTTTTTTCAAAGGATTGCATTTATCTTGTGGTATAATAGAATAGAAAATATATTTGGCGCTACTGACTTCACTTCGAAATGAAAAATATAATAAGCTTGTACGAAAACCTGTTCCCATTTAAACGAGTGTTGCCTACATTGTGGCGCAGTGATAAATTTATTTAAGTCGCACACCGAAAATATACCCAATGGCAGCCTATTACAATAATTGGAAGAGAAGTGGTCTAAATATGTTACATCGCAAACAAACACGTTGTTATGAACATGAGTAAAATTAAATAACTTTTTGTTCTCTTATAGATAGTGGATAAGGTTGGGAAAAATCTATTTGAAATGATGCGAGAACCAGAAAAGGACTTTAAGAAAAAGCGAAAGCCTAATATAAATTCCTGATACCAATCTTTTGCTGTCACGGGCCAAAGTAGTTGATGACTGATGATGAGACTATTATTTAATATGACAGGAAAGAGGTGGTTTTTGCTTTCATTTAGAAATCGAATAAACTAAAGGAATTTAAAGAGCGATTCAAAACTGTTTTCTTAGCAATAATTATTATTTACTAAAGTCTTATTATACTTTGTATACTTCTTTACATTTATTTCTAATTGGTCTCACTGATTATTGCTCTGTGAGCAAACTGCTACAGTTTTCGAAAATAATTCTCTTAAATTCTTCGAATACCAAAAAGACTCATTCAATATAATTTTGCAACAATTTTAGAAGAATTTTTTATAGGACATTTTTGTAAACTCAAACGCAATGCGGCAAAGTGGCCACAAATATGCGTGTCCGTGCAAGCCGCAGCAATTGTGCTTTCTCAGTTAGCTAAAAAAAAATATCACTAATTTGAAGAGCAATACTTGCGCATTTTATGAACAATTTTTTTGTTTAATTTCTATTTTTGTGCGCACATTTATCCCCTCCCTCCCTATATCGCCCTTTTTTTTGCATTTTTGTGGCATACACTTATCTCATATGCGCTTACGCGTGTGTGTTTGTTTTTTACAGTCCGTCTAGCAGCTAACTAATTAAATTATTTTCACGTGCAGAATTATGTTAGCTTTTCGCCTATTTTGTTTGCCTTTTTTGCTGCTAAAATTTATTTGTGCCTTTACAAGCGAAAAATAAATAAACCGCACAAATTTATAAAACAATTCGACAATGCGCATGAATTATTTAAAAGCATTTCTGTTAACTGGTGGGAAAAAGTGAAAATAAAAATTAGTTTAGCGTAAAGCGGCAAGGATTTTAAATTTATATAAACCGTTCTCAGTAGATTAATGTTGAATTAAGTTATGAGTTAAGTTATGTTATTATGTTGTTAAGTTGAATTTGCTGGACACACGTACTATAGGCAAGTGCTAGCATTTATTAGCCTAACTAAAAGCAACTTAAATTTGCGTATACCTAAGCGCCTCCCTGTATGCAACAATACAGGTTAGTGAACTTCTGTAACCTGATTTCGTAAATTCTTAAAAATATTATTAACTCCTCGAAAAGCTTTACATTTCCGCAATTTCGAATGAAAAAGTCTTATAAAACCAAACTATTTTTTTTTAAGAGCTTATCAGCCAAAAAGCACGCTAAATGAAATAAATTCACATCCCTGTGTCGGAAGTGCCGAAGTTTCAGAAAATTTATTTTGAAATCATTTGTAGGTTTAAACTTTGGGCTTAGAACTTAATCAAGAAAATTTGAAAATAATGGGTTCGTTAAAATATAGTTTTAACGAAGAATGTGAGATAGATTTGAAAATCTGGAATCTTAATCGAACTGTTACATTGCGGTAACAAAAATGGCTACAGAAATAAAATTGTGCAATATGAGGCAACGTTTATTAAGACAACAATTTAAAATTTCAATGAAGTTTTTGAGAATATTAAAATAATCCGAGAGTGAGACGCAAATTGTTGCATATCTATAGGGGCGCAATATTTTAATTTTTAATAACAATAGTAGAAAATGGATTATCACACCTAATGCCAGCAATTGCTCCCTAAGTTTTAACGATATTTGAAAAATACATATAAAAAGAGTTAGACATTGGTCTAAAATAGTAAAGATAATTTAAAGGCAAAAATAATTTTACTATATAGAGACTTTGAATCAGACTTTTAGGTTGGGTTGTATATTTTTTCTGGAACGAAAGATGCTTTCCACTTGATTTTGAAATTATAACATTAGGCTTCAAATATTTATTTGAATTTAAATAAAAAGTTTAATTGCTGTAGAACCACCAAGCTATACAAGAATTGACTTGAAAGCTCTAGCGGAATTTATTGGATGAGTTGAATAGCTATTACTTATCAGTACTTTCACAGTAGTCAACATATTTTCAAAAAATATATCAAATAATTTTTAATTTTATTATTTGTAATTAGTATTAGCAGATGTTGAATTATATTTAAAAAATTGGAAAAAATAATTAATAGAAATGTTCCTTTATCACTAGCATATCACTAGCAACAATTAGTAACTTCGAAAATTTGCCATGATCTTTTGTCACCCCAAAAAGGTGCAGTTGCTGTTATAGTTGTCTACCTTTAGGCGCTTACTTCTAATTTCGCCGTTTTGGCCAGAGAAATCACACTTTTGAAGCAGTTTCCAAATTCCACTAACAATTTTTTTTTCCTGTGTAGAATTCTATGTTATCTTCTCCATAAATTGATAATATGAACAAATCCAGCAAAAAATAAGCATTTAAGTAATAGTACATTTTAGTAAACAACAAAAATGCAGCTTGAAAAGAGAAAAATTAAAAATGTGAGAAAGAAGAGAAAGAAAAATTTAAAGTCAATGCTTTATTTAATAATAAGTCTGACGTATGTTTCAAACACTGTGAGTGAAAATATATATATTTTTATTTCATTTTCCAAACTCACACTTAAGCTTTTTTAATTTTTTCCAGTTAACTACAAATTATTTATTAATTTTATTATTTTTAAGTCAAAATTTTGCTTCCCTACAAATCTCGCCAAACTAAATGAAAAAACAATATTTTTAATCTTCCTTAATCGCCAATAATAGATTCTCAACTTTATTTTGAATTTTTTACTTAGTTTAAAATTTTTTAATTGTCTTTGTTTTAGTTATTATTTTTTATTAATTAATATTTACGAGAAACTTAAACGTAATAACTAATTGTATCAGTCTATTTAACAACTTTAATTTTTTATTTTTTAATTTTCAAACTTTATCGTTTTGCTATTTTGAAGTCCAAAAAGAAATCAAATATCTTTAAATATATATCTACATACATATACAATAAACACGTACGCACACACACAAGCACACTTACTATCTGCTATATGGTAAATACTAATGCTAGTGAAAATTATTTATTTTGTTTTCATTTTCATTTTTGTTTTTGCTTTTGTGTTTTTTGTTCAGTTTACTTGCCTCGCTTTGCTAAGTGCTTAGATGTTAAGTAATAATATAAGATTAATTCAGTAATTAAAATTTAAGTAACTATAACTAGTTAGCGTTTTTACGTAGTTTGTTTGTTTGCTTTGTTTGTGGTTGTTGTTTTTATTTTGTTGTGGTTTAAGTTCGTTAGTTTTGCTTTTTCGAATATTTTTTACATGTTGCAAATTGTCATACTTAGTCAAGTCGCTTCAATACTTGCCACTGGCTAAGCGTGCTACAGCAAGTGTCCTCAACAATTCCCTTTCACCGCCTACACGCAAGAACTACTATCTGCCTGACTGCCATGTATATGCGTACATGCACAGCCCCATATGTATGTGTGTGCAGACAAGCGTTTAATTAAATTCACTGGTCGTACAGTCTGTCTCTGTCACTTTGACGTGTTCTACATTTTTTCTACACTAATGCGCTCATATACAAATTTAAGCGCTTGCTAACACATACACGCACGCACACACTCACACACTTACAAATACATACAAAGTTGCATTGCGTTTGCTAGGCAATTGGTTTATGGGGCGCTTAGACATTCAAGCAGACCGCCATGCGCGTCTTGCCGCCCGCAACGCCGCCACCCAAATCCAGTTGTTGTTACGCCCACAATGGGCCATTCAGTGCCGCGCTCTCGTTCAACGACAAAGTGGATTCATAGTGTGCCAGCTGCTCGGTTGGTTGACGATTGCTGCTACCTGCTGAGCTGGTGCTATTATTGCTGCTGTTGGTGACGCTGCTGCTGTGGTCGCTATTGTTGCTGCTATTGCTGCTGCATGTAGTCGCAGACGCAGCCACTGCCGTCGTCGGCGCCGCTTTTGCTGTGGACAGATCCTTTGCGGCGCCACTGCTCGCGGTGCCGCAGCGACAGCTGATGCCATCGTCACTAGCGGCAGACGCGTGCTTACGCGCGCCACAATTGCATGGTTTCTTACAATTGTAGCCGTTGTAGCAAGCGCCAGTGAGTGAGCCGTTAGGCGGCGCTGTAAAATTGGATGAGAAGCTGGGATGTAGACCACCTTTAGTGACGCGTTTCTGTGTGCCCACTGTGCAGTTGTCGCAATTGTTGCTAGCGTTCAGCTTCTGTTGCTGCTTGGCGTAGTCGACGCTGTCGTAGGTAGGCGCATTGGCGCCGCCCACATGTCCGTTGCTCAGCGTACCCAAATAAGCGGGCACCGCGTATTCGTGCTGCTGATGCGCGCGCAGATGATGATGATGATCGAGCGTCTTGGCGCCACCCCCGAGCCCAATGCAACCCATGCCGCTGCCGGCGCCACCAATGTTATTCAATAAGTCATTTTTATGCAATTTGTGTGAGAGTTCATTGAGCGTATTGAATTTACTGGCCGCGGTGGCGTTGGATATTGGCGCATAACTGCGCGCGCCAACGCCGCAATCATTAATAGTGGCATAGTTGTTGCAGTCGGCATAGTGCGCCTTATCAACGCCGATGCCCGCACCGCTGAGGTGACCATTTGGCAGGCCAACGCCACCACCAACTGCGCTGTTGCCGCCTGCGGGCTGGTATTCGTGCGCTGAAGCGTAAATGTTCACGGCCGAGCGAGTTGCCAGACAATTGGCGGTCATTGGTCGCTTACGTATGTGCGGCAGTGCGATGCGTAGTTTCTGCCAGAATTTCTTATCGTCCCATTCCAGACAGGTGCTCGTACGCAAGTAATGACGCATATCCATATCGATGTCGCGTTGCGGCAAATCGCCGTAGAGTATGAAGACCAGACGTTTGCGCCGCTTCACCATCTCGTGCAATGCTGATTTATATTCGAAACGTGTCCATTCATTGTAGAGAAAATTCTTCGATAACACGACCACAAACTGCTTGGCGCTCTCCGCAGCCTCGATGATGGCGTCCGTTACATATGCATTGATATTCACATCACGATAATGCAAACACAAGCGATAGCCAATGTCATGTTCCAGCGTCTGTGCCAATATTTGATTAACAAAGTGTTCATCCTGCAAGCTGTAGGCAAAGTATGCATCACACAAACGATCCTTGTCCAGCGGTTCGACGAAACCGTGCGCATTGCGGCCTGCATAACACATGTTGAGCAGACAATTTGTATGTGCCCACAGCTTGAGCTCGTGGCGATAGCAGAAGATGCCCAAGATGAGCACGAAGAAGCCGACAAAGGCACATGTGGCGATTAACAGCAACGGCAGTAGATGTTCAATTTCGCTAGCATGCGCGTATGTGGTGACCTCGTCGCCGCGTAGCGTGCACTTGGTGCCGTTTTTTTCGCGCAGCACGCTTGTGGCATTGTTGTAGACACAGGAAACGCGAGCCGCATCGACAATCTTCTCAGCTGTTTGAGCGAGGTAGGTGCGAAAACGCATTAAGTAGCTACACTCGCAGCTCCACTGATTGTCTGCAAGCCCGATTTCTACTAAATACGGGTTAAGTGCCAGTTGCCAGACCTCGAAGTGCACCAGATGATTGCCGTCCAGACGTAACACCTCCAACTTGCGCAAAGCCTGAAAACTGCCGTTACCGACACTCGCTATACGGTTATTCTGTAGGTAGAGCTCACGCAGGTTCTCCAGATTGCTGAACTCATCGCCGCGCACCTCGGCGATATGGTTATCCTCGAGATGTAGCACCAGCAGCCTGCGAAGACCGCTGAAGGTTGTATTATGCAGATACTGTATATTTGAGTTGTTGACGAAGAGTACAGCGAGATTTTTGCGTCCGAGGAAGGTGTGCCCTGCCAACTCGATAAAGTTGTTGCCATCGATGTACAACTCAGTGGTGTCCATGGGCACCTTACGTGGCATTTGCGAGTAGCCAGCGCCGGAGCATTCTACAATATTCGTGGACCAAGTTTGATCGTGGAAGCAAGTGCAGTTGGTCGGACAGGTCATCTCGCAGTCGCAAGCGTCGAACTCACAGCAATGGCAGACGGCGAAGCAGTGTGTCTTGTAGGTGCACAGGAAATGCTTAGGCTCCGCATCGATGAGTGGTATGTAGGCGCGTTCACGGTTGTTCAGCAGCTTACAATAGATGGTCTCCAAGTCCATAATACGTGGATACTGCCTCGACTTAATGTGATTGATCTTCTGCAACCAATCGATGTTGCAGTCGCAGGTGAAGGGATTGCCGCCAATATAGAACTCAGGCAAGGAACGCAGCTCATGTACGGGCAGTATGCGCAACGATTTGATGTCCAGCGTGCTAATCTGATTGGCATAGAGATCAACGCGCGTCAGATTGGACTTATGCATGAAAGTGTCCGGATCGACGATGTGTATGAGATTGTCGTTGAGGAACAGCAGTTCAATGGAGTTAGGTATTGAGGATGGTGAAATGCGTTGTATTTGATTGAAGCTCGCATCCAAAGTCTGCAGACGTATTTGTGTATCCAGGCTGAAGCGATTGGAGAGCTCACCCAAACGATTCTTATGCAGATCCAACCATTGCAGCGTGTTAGGCACGTGCGCATAGTCAAAGTGCTCCAAACGGTTGTCGGAGATATTCAGCCAGAGTAATGAAGGCATATTGCTGAATAAACCGTTAATCTCACTCAGGTCATTACCATCCAAACGTATCGCTTGTATGCTCGAGGTCATCTCAAAAGCGCCAGGCTCCACTACACCAATGCGATTGCGTGCGAGGTTGAGTATCTGCAAGCTCGGCAAATCCTTGAAAGCATTCATTGTTATATTCTCCAAGAAGTTACCAATCAGACGCAACCCATAGAGATTGCCCAAACCCTTGAAGGCGTTGTCCTCCAGCACAGTTATCATATTCTCACCAAGATCCACCGTGCGCAGTAAACGCATGTTTCTCAGTGCTAACGGCACTGTCTTCAACTGATTGCCATTCAAATTGAGATCTTGTAGGGAGCTGCAATTGCGGAAGGCTTCAGGATGCACGCCAATCAAAGCATTATTATCCAAAGAGAGTAATGACAGCACATAAAGACCATTGAGTGCATAAGCATCTAAGTATTTGAGGCGATTATGTGAGAGCAACAGTGTGTGTAGATTATTCATAGGCGCAAATGTATCGGCCGCGATATTCTCCAGTTGGTTGTGACGCAAATTTAAGATCTGTAGTGTGTAGAGATCAGTGAATATTTCCGGCTCCAATTTGGTGAGCTTATTGTGCGCCAAGTTGAGTAAGACCAGACGTATGAGACCAACAAATGTGCTGCGATCGATCCAAGTCGAGGTGATCTGATTATGCGACAGATCGAGCGCTTGCAATTGATCGAGATTGGAGAAGAGCTTCGGTGAGAGCACACTAATCGAGTTGTTCTGCATGTATACTTCCTGTATTGTGCCCGCTTGCTCGGTGAAGAGCTCAGATGGTAAGGCAACAATTTTATTCGAACTGAGGTTGACTATTTGCAGATTCTTGAGGCCACTCAAAGCCTTATCGGCGATCATGGAGATCTCATTGTTGTTTACTTGCAGCACACGTAAACGGCGTAACGTGCCAAAACCGTTAGCGGGCAGCAACACAAAGTGGTTGTACGATACATCCAATAACTCCAAATCCAAATTACAACTGCTGTTGTTAGCGCTGTTGCCGGGCTGCTGACGCTTCGTGGACACCTCGGGTGTTGCGGCAGTTGAGTGCTCTGCATTAGCCGTGTGCTCACGTGTGCGTTCACGAAAACCCAGCTCATTCACATCTTGCAAACGATTCTCACTCATATTCAGCGATGACAAACCATTGAGCACACAAAAGATATTATCCGGCAAGGTCCAAATATTATTTGATGACAAATCCAAACGTTCCAAATTCTTGGCCACCGCAAAGGCATCTGCTTCAATGTCGAAATTGATTGTGGGCCAAAGTATATTGTTAGTGCGCACTGTAAGATTACGTAACTGTGTCAGACCCTCCAGCACATATCGATTGAACTTGGCCAACTTGCAGTATTGTATGGAGAGCTCCTGTAGACGCACCAAATGCGCAAAGGAGCGCGCCTCCAGCGAACTCTTCGCCATAATTTCATCGTTACATAAGACATGCAACGCCACCGTATGCTCGGCGGGTATCACACTGAAATTGGTTGTATCGAATTCGCTATTGACCGTACGCAGATTGCAGGTGAGCGCAATTTCTGGATTATCCGGCCCAGTGGCGGGCAGAAAGTGGCAATCATCGGGCGCATCATAGCGTGGATCCTGCGCTGCAGTGCCGACAAGCATGCCGCCCGCTATGCCCGGCTGCAGATTGGCGCCGCCATAATGTGTCGCTGTAGGCGGTTGTGGCAACTGTGAATTGGTTACGCCCGCCTCGCCCATAATGGCGTTGGAATGTTGCTGATGCTGCTGCGTTTGCTGTGACTGCTGTTTCGTATTTGTTGCATGCTGCTGCTGCTGCTGTAGCTGCTGTTGTTGTTGCTGCTGCTGCAAGCTAGGCGCTTGTTGCATCAACTGCTGTTGTTGCTGCATATTGCCGCCAGCTATGAGGGTCAGCAGCAGGATGCCTACTGTGGCATGTTGGTAGTATTTTTGTGTACTTTGTTGTTTTTGTAAATAGTAGTTGGCCATTGTGAAATAATGTAATTGAAAAGTGCAGTGCAATTAAAAATAAATAGGACGTTGCAAGTAGTTGTGTTTGTATGTGAATGTTGGTTAAGCGCGTATTTGCGTTTTATTTATGGCCTCAAATGCTTGCTGTTATGTTCTTAATTATTATACTGCGCATTGTTGTGCGTTTATTTCATTTACTATACACAATTAGTTGCACACATAATGAGACACTTGCCACACGCTTGGTAGAGTTAATGCTTTTTTTAATAATTACTGTTCGCTTTTTGGCTGCAATTTGCATTCCTCTTATTTTCATATGCGTTATTTAAACATTCGTGCTACATAGCTTGCAACACAAATGCACATATGCAACATGCCGTTTTTAGTGATGAAATTTTTTTTCGCTTTGCGCGCTTAGTTATTGTTTTTTGCAGTATTTTATGTAATAATTTTTTATTTTTTTTTTTTCCTTAATTTTGCAATATTTTATTTAAATAGATTTTTTTCATTCTTGCAACAGTCATTTATTCAAACTTTTCTGCTTATTTGCTTAAATTGACTTTTTTATCTTTGTTGTTATTTTTACAATATACAACTTTATTAATTTTGCACGCGAGTTTCACTCAGCTTTTCGTTTCGTTGAAGTTCGTTTGCCACAAATCCTTGCTTTTTTCGCTTTATTTTTCACGAAATATTTTTCGACTATAATTGTGGCTTTGCCACTCGCTCGTAAATTCGCCCACAAAAGCACCAGAAAGCCAATATAAAACCGTGCAACACACAGCCAAATGCTTAGACTTCGTCGTTGGCTCCTTCGTGTCGTAATTTGGTCGACTTGCGCTGCCTGTATGCGTATGTTTTAGTCCTTTGACCGTTATTTGGCTATTTTTGGCATACGCCAGCCTTCGGCTAGTTCGTAGAATTTGCACAGAAACACTTACAATTTACACGCGCCGCACTTGCCACAAGGCATGTGTGTACTTTTTTACGGAAATATATACACTCAACCGCTGCCAATCAATTGTGTTCGTTTCGTTAGCTTTCCGCCACTGCCACAATGTTAAGTGTACACATTTAATCAAATCAAATTAAATGCTAATAAATTTTCATTTGTGTTGCAAGTTGCAAGTTGCTTGCTCATCACTCGCGGCGCGGCGTTTATGAGAGTTCCAATTTGTAGATACCAAATTATAGGCAACACACTTCGGCTACTCGGCTACTTTGACGGCTGCTGTGCGTTTATCACGTGAAGTATGCTTATTTGTTGTAATTTGTTGTTAAGTTAAGACGCGCCCGTAAAATTTTGTTAGTTGCACACGATTATTATTTAGTTGCCAGTGAATATTTGCAATATTTTCCTAAACTAAATAAAATTCACACACTTTCATACGTATTTTGTAATTATTATTAACTTATTTTTATAATGCTTCTTCTTCAACGTGCTTGCTCTTCACTGTATTCCAATTGTATATTATATGTGCGAATAATGTTGCTTTTGCTCTGCGCGTTCGTTTCAACAACACCTATCTAACGTTTACATGTCCTGCACATTGGCATTCTAATCGAAGACTGAACTGCTCGACGCACTGAGGCAACCTTTTATAGTACAAAGTAGCAGAGTCACAAAGTTACTGAGTGCCAGCGTATTGTTCTATGCCAAAGAGCGGTAGCAGAGTGGTGCGTTTGGTTGTTCTTGCACCGCTCGTCGCAACACTGTAGCTGCTATGCCCATGGGCTACGTATGCCTATTGTAGTTGATTTCCTGGCCGTGAGAGTCAGCTGTGGATACGTACACGCGCGTGGTGCGTTTAAATTAATAATGGAGAGAGAGAGCGCGCAAGGCAGTGAGTGTGTATGAAAGTAGCAGAGCGCATTGCTTTTGGTGAATATTTATAGCAAAAGGACTCTGTGGGCATCCTTGTGCGGCAGCAGCATGCTTATAGCCAATTTCTGTGGGAAAACAGCAAAGATATTTTCACCGAATTGCTCTCAGAGCGTACTGGAGAATACTTATTACTACAAGTACGAATGCGTGTTCTTACTTTCATGACATTTTCAGAGCAGTTTTTATGGCGCCAATTTGACTTTTAAAAAATAAATTTCTTTAATACACACTTTTTAAAATTTTATTTTTATAACAGTTAAATAAATTTTTTAAATAATTATTGTTTGACTCACAGAAAAAATTTTTTAATTCAATTTTTTAAAAATTATAAGGAAAATTTCAAAAAAAATAATATTTTTGACAGCCGCAAAAAAATTATATCGCAAATTTTCAAACTTCTATAAAAACCAAGAAATTGTTTATGGAAATATATTTTTTAAATATATTCAAAAAATTTCTGGGTTGTTAAGCCACTTAAAAAAAAGAAAGATTACTACTTGTTATGGTTGGAATATGTTCTTTCTCAATATTTTACTTTTTAATATTTTAATTTTCTCCTACATATTTTATATACGTATTCTGGAGTTATAACTTCGAATTAAACGATTATTTAGTTTACATAGACCGAAAGTAAAACTGAAAGCATAACACTCAAGTTAGCAAAAAGAAAAATTATAAACTAAATTAAAATAAGAAGTTAATATTAAAACCAAAAAAGAAAACTAAAATTAAAATTAAAATAAAAAAAAAAATAAAATTAAAATTGAAATCAAAATTAAAATTGAAGTAAAAAAAATTGAAATCAAAATTAAAACTAAGATAAAAAATTTTAATTAAATTCAAACTTAAAATTAAAATTAAAGTAAAAAAGATTGAAGTTAAAATCGAAATTAAAATTAAAATTAAAAGTAAGATCAAAATCAGAATTAAAACTGAAATAAAAATTATAGTTATTTTTGAAAATAATATTAAAATGAAAATGAAATTCAAACTTAATTTTTGGAAAGGATTAACAAAGTGAGAGCTTTAATTTTTTTATTCGTTTAATATTTTCAGTAAACACACTGAACTAAGATTTTGATAAACAAAATTTTTATAAAAACGCATAACAATTTTATGCGTATTCCAAATATTAAAATTTTGATTTGTTTAAAAAAAACGTTTTTTTTTTTGAAAATTATAAAATTTTGTGAAAAGGCTCATAATAAAATATATAAATACACTTTCCAAGGCCAAAGAGTATTATGAATGGATTTTAATAAATTTTGTTAAGGAAATAGTAAATGGTGGTTTATATATTTCGTACCGATAAAGTCTTTAACAGCTTCTAACAAAGCAATAAGAGCACTTAAAGAGACATATATCAATCAATCGATATATGATCCAATCCACCATCCAACAGCCATAATTTTGTATAAAATTCCGAGAATATTAAGTCTTGTTTAATGTATCTTTAATTTCCACAAGAGTGTTATATATAAGCATGTAGCAAGTATTATATTTCCTAGAATTTTGTCGAAATGGGTTTGCCATTCCACGTACTAAATTATCACTGACTTAAAACAAATATTTTAAGCGACACCTTGGCACAATTTAATGCTGAACGCAACTAAATATAAGATGATTATAATTAAAAATAGATTTTCACGAAATTGCAAATATGCAATATAACAACAACAACTAATTAACTAGCAATCTAGGAAAATTATGTGTAATAATATCGCTTAGAGTGTGAATGGGAGTGTGTGTGTGTGTGTATTTGGCTGTTTGCCTGTTAAATTCTTTAACTTCAGAAAATTCTTTACGCTCACATTTGCTGTACAAATTCGCTCAGCGGTTCTGCTGTTCTCTAAGCGGAGAGCGTAAAAGAAATTTCCCAATACTAGACTATATTGTGTGGCACAAGAAAAAGCTGGGAAATTATCGGTCAAAGCGATATTGCAAGTAGACACTTTTATGCTCATCATTTAAATAAAAGTCTGTAATATGTGGCGCGCTCTCCTTCTGCCTCTCTCTTTCTGAAATATATCACTTTACTGTTCTTTACGTTTTCACCATTTTTATGCTTTCAGCTAGAAGTATATTTTGTTGAAGAGCTGATTTCATTATATTAGCTGCTTGAATGTAAATGTGTATGTGTGTGTGCGAATCCTACATATATGCATGTATATACCATTTTATTTGTTAGTGTTTGTGTGTTTACTAGTGTATTGCGGTCTGCTTTTAGGAAGCGGTATGACTTGTCAAGCAGCTGTTGTCATAACTGTGTGCAGGAGAAACTCACCACAGTTTCGCCTGCTGAAGGGACACACAAATATACACGCAAAACACACACACACACACGTGCAAACTATTTTGTGCCTATAAAGCATTTTCAAAACATCAGTTTTATTTTTTCATGTTTTCCTTCGCATTTTTCGTGGCTCTCCTTTTAACAGCAATCGTCGCACAGCTTGTGATTTTTTTCGTTTTTTTTTATTTTTTTTATTTTTTGCTTAACACCCAACTGTTTTCTTTGTTTAGAACCTGCTGGCTTTGCCTACTACATGTCCTAGCATGGCTTGCTATATTGTCACACATTTACAACATTCGTTTGTATTGTCTTTGCTGCCTTTATATTATTTGATTTTATTGTGCTGTGTTTCCTTGGTATCGGAGTCGAGTTTTACCAAGTGCTGCTGGTGCTGCAACTCGTCTAGCTCTGCGTGTAGCTTACTAAGGCTGCTTGAAATACTTTGCTCTTGTGCTACTAATATTATTATTCTAAGCTCTATTTTCATGTTGCTTGAGTGTGTGTGTGTGTGTATGTGTCTATGGTCCATGTTTTGATAATGAAAATCTATGTTGTCTATAGTTAAATATATTTATTAAAGTGGAATTTATGCTCAAATATAAGTAAGATTACATGCATACGCAAATATGTATATGTGTATGTAAGTATGTGCGTGTATTGACAAGCTCAAATAGAAGTTTAGATACATTTAGCTCGAAATTTTTATATTAACTGTACAACTCACTTCTAACTAGTTTCAAATGGACCACGAATGGTACAATGGCATTAATTATAGTCTTTCTATAAAGTTACAGTCTTATGACTAGTTCCCAACTAGTTCACAGGCGATTATATGTTATAAGAGGAAGGTATAATATATAAGCTAATATTTAAAAAATAATATTAAGTGGTTCTTGTGCACTTACACTAGATCTCTTCCGTCTAGTTCCCAACTAGTTAAACATTGACTTTACGTCATGCAAACAAAACATTTATAATTTCCTTATAATCAGAGATTACTGTAGTGAACTAACAATATAGAAAAGTGATTTTTGCTTCTTATACGCGCTTACTAGACCGTCTAGAACTAGTTTGAAATCAGTACCAAATGAACTATAACTGACATTATGAATCTATATTGCCTTTCATTTAAGTTGAGCTAGCGAAGTTGACATTAGCGAACTCACAGCATAAAATACCCTTTTTACGACAAAGGGCTCTACGTAGCTACACGGACCCGAATTTTTATCTGGCCAGGAACTGTAATTTTTCAATTAGGTCGTGGGGATACCTAGAAGATATTTAAATCGAGCCCAAATTTACAAATGGGAATAAATGCTGACGAAATCGAAATCAAGAAACACTTCCCGAAAAACCTTACCTTGTGGACAATAGAAACCCTGACATAATAAAGTCATATATTCTTATATAGTAAGAGACTTCCTTCTCTTTGATCCTAAAATTCGACTCCCCAGCCTACAATTATATATGTCACAAGGCAACTTCCTTTTATCAAAAAGACTCATTTCATTCTTGGCTCAAGTAAGAGACCTCAGTTTAACTAGAATAACACAATTTAGTTAAAGTCGGTAAAAGTTTTAGTAAATCTGAACAAGTTCGTAACCTTAAATTTCACACAAAACTCTGGATATACGGTAAAAAATTTGTTTTCTAACCAATTACCAACTTAAACGAGTAGCAGTGATATGGGCGAGCTGAGTTTAGCAAGTTCTTAGACGAGTTCCTTGAGTTTAAAGCGCGAGTAGTGGATCCATTCAGTTCAATCCAGCACACTTTGGTCAAATTATGGGATATATGAACATTTGGCGCATTTGTATTGTGAACTAACTAGAACTTAGAACTAGAAATATTCTGTAAAACATTTTTTTTAGTACTTTTTTGGAAATAACGAAACTTAACCTCATTTTATGCCCTTTTATGTCATGATTCAACATTCTATTTGGTGAGTTATATAACTCAGATTATTTCGCAAGTACTGAAAATATATGTTCACATATTTCCAGAATCACAACTAGTCCACTTCTCAACTGGCTAACTAAAATTTTTTTTTTGTCAACTAATGGCTCATATATGCTTGCTAAAGGATATCAACTTGCCCGAACATACACAAACTGGCAATATATTGAAGCATACATGCATACACATGTGTACACATAAATATCTAATTTTCCATGCCTTTCATTAACACCTCCTTGCCTTGTCGACTGCTGAGAAAGCTTCTATTTTACAGCCACTCGAAGTGATTTCGTTGTCATTTTGTTGGTCTATATATGTATATATGGTTTGTATGTATGTATTACATATCTACAGACTCATACATAAGGGCTTCAGTATCCTTTGTGTCACCACACAAGTGCTTGTAGCCTTTGCATGTTTACGGCACACACACATACATAAGCATACCTTAATGCTGCGGAGAGTGAGCATTGTAATTATTTCTGAAATATATTGACCTCATTATTTAGTAGGTGATTCAGTATGCCTTCGACAGATACAAATTGTAACACTTACAACTACATTTACACACATATACATCTATTCTATATATATATATATATATATATATATATTGATACATAGTAGACTTGAATACATAGTATAATAGTGCAAGCTTCAAGCTTTTGTCTTTAAATATGATAACGACACAAATTATACATTTACATGCAAGCGCATGTTGTTGTTGACTGTGCTTATCACATACACACATATTGCTTTTTTGTGCTGCAACATTGCAATAACCCGCTACACGTGCAACATTATATTGGGTTGTTCGGAAAGTCATTTCGTTTTTTCCCGCCAGAGGACTTAATTACGTTTTTTCGAAACTAACTTCACACTTAAGCCCCATAACCATTATATGTCATGAGAGCTGATATTGCAAGGCTTGTGTGTGAAAAAGTTCTATTAATTCTACCCAGTAGTTTTTGGTTGGTGCCTTTTTAAATATGGAGAGCAATAAGCAGCATTTTCGTCATATTTTACTTTTTAACTTCAGAAAAGGTAAAAATGCTGTCCAAGCGAGAAAAAAAATTGACGGATGTGTATGGAGAAGGCGTGTTAACAGTACGCCAGTGCCAGAACTGGTTTGCAAAATTTCGATCCGGCAATTTTGATGTCGAAGATGCACCACGGTCTGGAAGGCCGGTCGAAGCTGACAAAGATGCGATAAAGGCATTAGTTGATGCAAATCGGCGAATCACCACACGAGAGATCGGTGAGAGGTTAAATTTGTCGAATTCAACTGTTTATGGCCATTTGAAAGGCATGGACTTAACCTCGAAGCTCGATGTGTGGGTGCCCCATGTCCTTACCGAGCGAAATTTGTGTCGTCGTGTTGACGCGTGTGATTCGCTCCTCAAACGTCTAGAAAATGATCCATTTTTGAAGCGGATTATTACTGGGGACGAAAAATGGGTTGTATACAACAATGTTAAACGCAAGAGGTCATGGAGCAGAAAAGATGAACCGGCTCAAAGCGTGTCAAAAGCCAACATTCACCAAAAAAAGGTGATGCTCTCCGTTTGGTGGGATGTCAAAGGAATCGTTTTTTTTGAGCTTTTGCCGGACAATACAACGATTAATTCAGAAGTCTATTGTCATCAGCTGGACAAATTGAATGATTCACTTAAAGAGAAGAGGCCCGAATTAATCAACAGGAAGGGTGTAGTGTTCCACCAGGATAATGCGAGACCTCACACAAGTTTGGTCACTCGCCAAAAACTTTTACAGCTTGAATGGGACGTACTGCAACATCCACCATATTCTCCAGATCTGGCGCCTTCCGACTACTATTTGTTCCGGTCCCTGCAAAATTTTTTGGATGGCAAAACCTTTACCTCAAATGAAGATGTCAAAAACCACCTGGACGAGTTTTTTGCCAGCAAGGACCAAAACTTTTATGAGAGGGGAATTATGTTACTGCCAGAAAGATGGCAAAAGGTGTTGGACCAGAATGGCCAATATATAATTTAATAAAATATTTATTCATTATACGAAAACTGTCTTTCATGTTCCCCAAAAAAAACGAAATGACTTTCCGAACAACCCAATACTTATGCCTTTAACAATCAAAGCATGCGAGAGATATTTGTGTATGAGTGGTGCTTGATGTGTCTGCAGGTACATATTATCACTTGCATATATATATGTATATATTTATATGTTTATATATGTATTAGTAACAGTTTGCTGTTGGCATATTTTGCCGTGGCAAGATTGTTTTAACTCCCAATTCTTCAATACCAAGTTTAGTGACCTCATATTCTTTTGTCAGCGCCTGCAGCGACTTTCGCTTTCAACAATCGATAAAAGACTGTGAGTGGGTTGTATGCTTTTAGGTTTGTACGTTTACATTTCGTACAAATTTGACACACATATGGAGAGAGCTGGCAGTATATTGTTATTTAAAGACAAACTGATTGAGTTAGTATGAAAAATCGACGAAGAAAATATAAATAAATGGATACAGTGTTTCCCAGAGGCTTTAAGCACACAAAAAAAAACCAATTTTGTAAAGTTTATGTCAACTTGAAAGCAAGATATCTTGTCTATTAGGAAGTTAGTACTTTAGAGTTTACAATTTTTAACTTAACCCCATTTTTTTATCCCCACTAAAGTCCTTTTACATATTTTGGACATTATCAACATTAATCCTAGCACAAAATTCACATACATAGACTTCGGGATTCTTTGATACCTAGGAATGCATTATCTAATCGATTTGCTGCCCATTTAATGATACCAGAGTGGGTGTATCGTGGATTCTATGCTTACGTAAGTAACACCTATGCCGATGAATTTTGAAAAATCTCTTTCCAACTAGGCAGGTGGGAACATAAACACTACATCAAACTTTTAATCCCTTACATAACAGTTTAATAATTTTTGTGAGACCCTCTTACTCACTCAGTTCCTAGAGAGTCATTGAAAAAGCGAGCCAAGGCATATTTCTCTCTGGAGGATGGAGAATCTTTATTAATCTTCTAACTTCACAGCTCACAAAAGTTTGCTCTTGCTGTATCAGTATGAGAGGTAAATTAAATTGTTCTTAGAAAACCTGGTTAGTGACACTACCCGGCCTCATTGACATTCATATACTTCCGGATAATATAGACCCGACTGTTTTGAAAACGAACCCCATAATTCTCAGTGAAAACATTAACTTAACCGGATTTCGGAACGCGGATATAAAGGCTTTTGAACATGAAATAATATACGAATGAGTTCCAGTCTCCGTAGTGTTAAAGTCTCGAAGTGTCCAGCTTCAGTTAAAACAACCGAGCACTCTGCAATAAAGCTCTGACAAAAAATTTCTTTTATATGTTCATTATAGGTAACATATAGATAGACTCAAGCTATGTGTTGGATTCCTCGATGAGACCTTTTATTCGACTATATAATGCCTGATGACGTCATCAGCGATAAAAAATTACTACAATTTCATGAAAAACCATCTGTATGCCTAGATACACCTCTAGAGGCATGCAGCTCGACTATGAATTTTTGTGCCGATTTCGACGGTGATAATATCTGGCTGATATGTCAGGAGAGAATCAATGAAAAAAGCTTATAATAGAACCGTTGATTAGGGAACCATATCAAGAGGGGAAGAAAAACCTCAGGAGCAATTTTCCAATAAAACTGTTTAAAGAGATGGAGGAAGATATAGCTAATACATTACCGTAGCATTTCGAATCAACAAATCAGCCAGGCGAGACAAAACCGCTTGGATTTAGCGAAAGCTGCAACTACAAAGCAAAGCAATCAATTTGAAGCTACTTGAAGGCACTAAAGGTGGCTACACTGATTTAATGCCTCGCAGCACTAGCTGTAAACTGCCCAAGCAGCATGTATTACTGTGTGTGTGTGTGTGCGTGTGTGTGCCTGCCGCTGTCATTTGTGGCGCATGCAATAAATTGCAGTCTCAATGGCGAGTTAAACTTACAAGCGGAATTGTTGTTGTTTTCGTTGTTTTGTTGTCGTTGTTGTTGTCGAAAATAGTATTCTCTACATGCTCAAAATCCGCATAGGAGTATGTGGCATTTACAATAACCATACCACATAATGTAGACTGCTGCTGCTGTTGTTTTACTTGTTGTTGCTGTTGGCGACCACCGCCTTTGCTGCGCGTCGTATGCAAGGCAGACCATAAACTATGCCACCGAAATGTTGTCGCTTGCCTCAGCATGCGTACTTTGGTAGTGGCGATGTCGCAACACATTAACATGTTGCAACAAAGCTGTGAACAATCGCATACTTGTTTCGGCATGCCCCAGCTTAGAGTGATGCTGTTGCTAAAGACGAATGCATGACAGTGCGGCAGAAGCGTCAGCCACCAGCGAATTCAAGGTAAAAGACTGATTGTGAAATTTATAGCTGCAACAGTACTTTCGTTGCGCGCATTTGTGGCAACAAGGGAGGGGAAGCAGACAAGGTCAGCGCTTGATTTAGAACTGATAGAGATATACTTTTAATTCGATTCACTTGAAATGTATTCAAAGCACTTTGTTAATGGGAGAAATGGCATTACATAAGTTTAGAAAGCAGCAATGATAAAATTGAAAATTTCTAGAATTTCGAAAATTCAAAAATTCACAAAAAAAAAAAAAAAAAGGATGTGCTTTGCTGCAAACCAATCAAATACTTTACCAAACAAAATATAGTCAAGCAATTGATTAGATAATAAATTGCATTAAAAATTTTGTGCGCTTGCTAAAAATGTCAACCATTTGCCAACTAATCAAAATACATTTATGCAAACACACACACACACACACAGCCACCAATGCACACTCATACATTTATGCATACAAAAGCAGCATTGAACTGTCCATACATAGTAAGTGAGCCATTAGTGTGCAAAAATCGCTTAATGCGTGACTACACACAGCCATACAAGCACACACACATATATATATATATATATATACCTACACATTGCTATCTAAACATGTTTACATGTGTCTGAAATTGTGTTGATGTATTTATGAAATAACGATGAAGTCATGTCATGTGAAATTGAATTATCAACAACAACAACAACAACAACAACGAAAACAACAATAGCAAGCGCCGCAACAACCACAACAAAATATTAAAACAAAATAAATAAATGCCAAAAGCTTGTGCACACACACACACACACACACATAAACACACGCTTCTCACAACTAAACCAACAAAGCATATAAACATAGTGGACAACATAGCATAACATAGCACAGCAGGCGAAATGAAATATTATTATTCTAATAGCAAATACAACGACATGGAATAACAACTAGCTAAAACAACAAAAACTCACACATATATATATATATATATATATATAAACTCTATATATAAAGAAAACATTTTAGTACAACAACGAGCGATTTCGAAAAAAAATCGATATTGACACAGGCAGTGAAAAGCACACACGCACACACATACGCATACTCAAAAAAACTTCCCACACACACACACACATGCAGCCACACAGCATTTTGTGTACAGCTTTTTTGCGCTTTCATATTAGAAATTATTATTGCCCAGCTGTATGGCTGTATGGCTGTATAGCTGTATGCCGCTTGTACAGCAGCTTATCGTCGTTTTATTTATGAATTGTTAATCTTCGTATATCCTTGTTGGCTCGCTAGGGCGGCAGCGAGACTTTTTTCCATTAATAAATGACTTTATTTAATAATGAAATTTATGTAGCAAATATGTAAGCAACTTGTGCTTTACTTTATGCTATAAATTAAATATTCATTGGATTCTCTGTTTAGATAAGCCCAAAATGAATTCATATGAAAGGCTATTCGCTATTCACTCTATTGGGAATGGAAAATGAAATAAAGCATTCGTTAAAAATATGTATATATACTTTTCCATTTCGCTGCTTGGCTGTAAATACATTCTTCGTATATCTTCATTCTTCACTCTGTCAATCTATGCTAGCTGTCTTTATATCGCTGGCTATATCTCCAAAAGTACTCGCTAAGTTGAGCTTTAGACGCTTAAGAAAGTCTTGTTAAATTGGTAAAATTCGAAGATTTCCGTTAGTCGAAGGTAGGCGCTGTTAGATTTTCATAACTTTCGGTATTTTTATCGCTTCGTTAGAAGAACAGACCTCGAAGAGTTTCCTAACCTAAATTTTCACTGTTCATCGACGACCCTCTGCGGGTCGGGGGATAAGAATAACCCGCGGTAGGCATGCCTGTCGTACGAGGCGACTAAAATCCAAAAAGTGCACTGTATTTGAAATAGACTTTGCTCAATCTATAGGCTCAGCCATGTCAGAAACAGTGCTATATTACTTAGCTTGAACTAAGTTTATATCACTTTAAATGTATTGGGTTGTTCGGAAAGTCATTTCGTTTTTTTTGGGGAACATGAAAGACAGTTTTCGTATAATGAATAAATATTTTATTTCAAATGGCCATAAACAGTTGAATTCGACAAATTTAACCTCTCACCGATCTCTCGTGTGGTGATTCGCCGATTTGCATCAAGTAATGCCTTTATCGCATCTTTGTCAGCTTCGACCGGCCTTCCAGATTCATCACATCAAAATTGCCGGATCGAAATTTTGCAAACCAGTTCTGGCACTGGCGTACTGTTAACACGCCTTTTCCATACACATCCGTCAATTTTTTTCTCGCTTGGACAGCATTTTTACCTTTTCTGAAGTTAAAAAGTAAAATATGACGAAAATGCTGCTTATTGCTCTCCATATTTAAAAAGGCACCAACCAAAAACTACTGTGTAGAATTAATAGAACTTTTTCACACACAAGCCTTGCAATATCAGCTCTCATGACATATAATGGTTATGGGGCTTAAGTGTGAAGTTAGTTTCGAAAAAACGTAATTAAGTCCTCTGGCGGGAAAAAACGAAATGACTTTCCGAACAACCATGCACTTAAAGCGAAGCATTGTAGTTCAAGCTACAAATGCCACCAGTCGAGATGAATGGGTAACTCAACTGGAAGTAGCCTTCGGGCTACAAGGTCTAACCAAAGACTTTAACCTGGTGCCACGGGGAGCAGGGGCCCGATGGAGTTGCGGGTTGTACTTGCGGCTCCATCCTGCTCATTGCGGTTGGCCCTTCGGGGAGTATCGTGGTGGCTGTGGTTTAAAACCTGAATGCGGGTAGAACTGTCTGGGGCGGTACAGTTCAAATGTGGAGTTGCATTGCAACCGGGTGCCCAGACCCATAGAAAGGCAGAGGTTTTAGATAGGCCTCGAACCCCACCAAGGTGGTTTACTGTGCCATTCCACAATGCCGATCGGTACCGTTGGTTTTAGCGAAAGCTATTATTAACGGGGCGCTGATCGACGCATTGTATTGATTCGTTGTGTTTTTGAACACCGTGGAGTCGAGCTGATCAACGGCAGGTACCCACGTAAAACATATCGGATTCTGTTCATCGACGAATTTAGTCTATAAATATGAGTCCAGTTAACGGAGAATGAAAATCTGGTATAATATTTATTCCATGAAAAAAGTTAGTGTATCTTCATTTATAGAGAAAAAAGTATTCTCATGACTGGTACTCTCCGACTAAAGGTCACCAAACCCAGTGATCAAAACATTTGTAAATTCGGAACTCGAACTCGGAGCCATATGTACGAGATAACATTTAGTATGTGATCGAGGAATGGCCATATTCCGGAGTACGCAGTCAACCCATTCTTTTGCTATTTACATGAAGAAGCCCGTTTCGCAGTCGATGATCAGTACCTCCAGTAGTATCTCCATGGAACGATCGAAGGAATTACGAAATGCGTCACTTTAATTGGAAATCGAGTAAAAATTATAATCTGTTTCCGTTACAGTTACGAAGGCCCAACTCTCATGAGGATGGTTCTACGTAAATGAAAAAGGAATGGTTCAATAAGAAAGCTGTCGAATTAGTCCGTAAATTTATCATAAGATGCCTTCAACGCTATCTTAAAACAGTCTTCCAGAGATACATCAGATCCTTGGTATAATACCAGTTTGAAAGAAAAATAGAATTAGTTTAGAGGAGTAGCAATGGTGGCAAATTCAAAAAAATATACCAACCCAATAAAGTCACACTAAGAAAATATTTGATATCGCTTTCTCAGAGATTTCTTTTCCACAGTCTGGACTGTGAAGAAGTAGTAAGCCGTGAAAAAACCTATAGGGAGAACGACGAAATGTTAGAAAATTTGCTTTATCCGTGATAGCGCTGATCCAACAGAAGTGTAACAACAGACAAACGAATTCTTATTCCAATTTTAGAGAAATCTTATTGTTCCATATGAGAGAGATTGTTGAGACTTTAGAAGGCAATGTTCTCAGACCACATAGCGATCTACAAATCCTTCAAAATTTCTGCTCAATGCTAACTTCAGATGTTTTCATTAGTAGATCTTGTAGATTTTGTATTAGTAGATCTATCTTCTATGTGATCTGATTAGCGATTTCGTTCTTTACTTGGAAACCGTGTACTTACTTTTCCCCGATATTTTTCGGGAACAGCGATTACAAATAATGTGACGTAATGCTCGGTCTTACATATATCGTTTTACTAATATTTCATATTATAATCATAAAGATATTGTAAATTCAGTACTTGGTTAGAAAGAGAGTGCTGATGTTGATATTCCAATAAATTTATTCTGACGAAATATATACAAATCATTTTGGTTATGCCAAAATAGTTTAAATCGATTTAGGCTAACTTAGGTATTTTTACTTCCAGCAAAAAGCTGGTAAAATTTATTAAAGCAAGTTTATCGTATTTCAAAGCTTCCGACGTTAAGGTTTCATTACGTCGGCTCACGAATAAGTTGCTCCTAAAATCCAAAATTATTGCAATTAACGTAAGTCGAGTTAAGCTATTTCAACAAATTCCCATAGAAATATACAAAAGTATATTTGAATATTTGCAAATGTGAGGGTAAATGTTTCCACTTACCCAAAACTAACCGAATTAATTGAGATGAAAAACTGAGTAGGCTGCAATAAAAAAATAAAAAATGTCAACAAAACTAAAACAGAATAATGGAAAAAAATGTGTAGGCAAAATCATAAAAACAATAATAATGTTGTCAAATGCAATAAGATCAAATATGAAAATCCTGATGCTAAGCAACAGCAACAACGAAAATACAAAAAAGTATGAATGAAAACAAGGTAGATAAACAACAGCATGGCAAAGTGGGTGAGCTGGTGGAACGCACGCAAAGTAAAAACCATATCTCTATATGCTTATACATCAATTGCATATATCTATGTGTGTGTGTTAGCCAACATGTGTGCGCAGTCATGCTGTTACATTGTAGCAGCTCACCTAAATGTCAACATCCTGTTTCCGGTTTCTGGTATTATTGTGCTGTGTTACGTCGATGACTCGCCACTTTTTCACCGGCTATTGACTGCCAAAAAATTTAAACATTTTCAGTTTGAGAAAAAGGACACTATAAAGCATTATATTATTTTATTTTTACCTTTTGTTCGCTACTGGCAACAATAGTTTGACTTTGACAGTGGCAATCAGCAATTAAATAAAGGTGCAACTATTGGCATGACCACCGGCCAATTGTTGTCAACAAATTGCTGAGGTGTACTCAGGTTGGTTGTGTACTGACTTGGCATTTATTGTGGCTGCTGCGCACATTTTTATGCGTGGGTGGCGCACACTGTCTTTTTAAAGCGGAGCAATTATTGCAAAAAATCTAGAAATGGACCATTAAAGACTAGAAATTTGGTTGGCAGGTTGCAAGTTGGCAGCAAACTCGCATATAAAAAGCCAACAGCACAAAGCAAATACCATTTAATCCAATAGCTAGCCGGCAGACAGCCTACTTGATTATGATTAAAGATGACGCGCATACTGTTTAAGCGGCTTTGGGCGCTCAGCTATTCAATGCAAAATCAAACACAATTGCACACACATACATGAACAGACTTTCGCACACAATTCTAACTTTCGTATGTCACTGTGCTCTGCGCGCGTGTCGTATGCTCCTTTATTCCAACTTATGATTGTGACATGTGAAAAAGGACATCTTTTACTTGCACACCATTCAACGTCCACGCATATCCTTCGTTTTGAAGTCCTTTACTCGGCCCTAGCAAATTCGCGCTACACTCTTTCGCAGCTTCAGCTTCTTCTATTTATCTGCTTCTTCAGCAAACAATTTCATATCGCTATTCTTTAACTACACCACACTTGGTAAGACTATTGATTTTCCCTATTATTATTATGAATGCTTTTTTCTGCCCATTTTTTTTATTTTTTTATTTTATTTTTGTATTTTTTCTTTTTATTTGCGAAATTGGTACTTGTGCATTTCTGCTCTTAAAGGAATTTCACAAACGCATACTTTGATTGGTAGACAAGAAAAGTGTTCGAGCGCTTGGCCATGGCGTTGAACCTGATCGGGATGGAATGCCGGCAGCGCACACACACACAAACAAACTTGTCTGCACACATTAGGCTATTATTGGCGATAGAGTGCTGTATGCAAACATTTGTTACCTACATACAAATATTATATATATGTATGCTACATATGTATGAGTATATGTATGCGCTAGTAGAAAAATATTGCGTATTGCAAAAAAATGTAAGATTTTTGTGAACAGAATTTTTCAAATAAATCCTCAGACAATTGAGTAGGAGCGCCAGCGTGTCTTTGCCTTCAAAAGAATTACAAAGAAACCTATGCGCAGCTAAAGTGGAATGTGTGTGTAGGAATTTAGGTACAACTACACAGAGAGAACTAAAAGAATCCTCTAAATGTGGACCTTAATTTAATTTTCTTTCCTGAGATTTCGCGGGTGAGATGAGATAATGTCACAGGCAACAGACTTTTGAAACAATGCATTTTCTATGTAGTATATGTGTAAATATAATCTAAATAAGAAATAATCTAAAAGTTAAGAGCTTTTGTGTGGGTCCCAAAGAGACTGAATTTTCTCTAAGGACCATATTTTTTTTTTAAATCCCCCAAAGTTGCTGTGTGCTTCGGACGATTTTCAAGACTTTGAACTATGTGGCAATAAAGTTTATGCTAATTTTTCTATAGAGATTAGAAAGTTGGAAATATTCAGGAAACGTCGGATAAGTTCAGCGCCTGTAAAGTAAATGAAACGGAAAACAAAGAACCGATTAGATTAAATGTAGACGATCTGATTATGATATGACAGTATTATTGCGTATCAGGGCCTGGTCTTGTGTGTTATCTAAGTAGTAGTACCCAAAGAGTTTCAGTTTTGATGCACTTTGGAAGCAAGTGAAATTTGCTAGTTCATAACTTAGGCAACCATGCTTTACCGAAACATTTTTTGTTCTCAATTCTTTTTTCTTGTGCATTTTCGTTTATTTGTTTTGGCATCAGTTGTTTGCTGGTATTGTGGACATTATGTAAATGAAGTGAAATATAATCAACTTAACAATAAAATCCGATTTATGTTTGCATAGGTCAGCTGTTTGTTGTATGCCTACGTTTAAAGTACAACAAATTCAATGGTATTAGTGAGTGTTAGAATTCAGAGAGTAACCAAGGTAGACGAAAGTAGATTGACGGGTGTGCAATGTGTACTAGATTAGGGAGTAATTCAAAGCATATTAAACATGCGCTATAAGAAATGAGATAGATGGATGTGTATTTTTTATTGAGACTGTTTATGTTATTGGCTTTGAGTCGTGATTTAAGACAGATTTGAGTTCATTTCTGCTCCGGTATCCCATAGCTGGTTTTCGTGGTTCTATAGATCGACGAGGATGGCTAGTGAGAGCGTTTGAAATGTTTACCCACACCCTCCCTCTTTCGTTTATTAGAAGTAAGGAGCAAGGAATTCTAAGAGACCTATTTCATATACAGGCTTTTAAAATTATTGTTACTAAATTATTGTTGTTAAATTACAATAATCGTTCTTGGACCTTGGTGGTTCTGTCAACCTCAGTAAGACACTTTGAAGCCCGTAGATTGAACTTGTTCATAAAATCATTTGCGAACAAAAGAAAACGCTTAGGAAGTTAATGATCGATTTTGTCTTACTTCTTATATATAAATGTTGATTTAAAGGTCATAAATACCGAAGCAGAACCTGATTATAAAATCACTTACGAGATCATGAAAAGCGATAGTGTATTATTGCAGACCGTGCCATCGATTCATGTATCATTGTTTGAAGCCCGAATGTGGTCTCGATAGGCCCGTAAGTTCAATAATTAACCATAAAATATGCTGCTGTGAAGTAGAAACCGTTAACGGTACAAATTCCTTCCCTGTCATATAAAAACTATAAACAACACGCCTAGTATAATGAAAACTGTGACGTTTGCTCACTGATTTTGAGGAGGAAGCATGGTTAATCAACACGATAAAGCAACCGAAGGTCAAGTTAGACCTATTCCGAGATTATCCTAAGTTTGCCAATTTTAATCACAACCTGACGATTTTCCATATGAACGAGTTCTACGAAATATGTTAGGATCGAGAAGAAGGTACAATTTAGTTAGGAATCTCGATTACCGGCACCGTTGATCGGTTGTTTTCCTAAATACCGTCGATAATGGCCCTAGAAAGATGTTATCGAAATATTTGGTTTAATAAAATAGATATTAAATAGTTCTACGGGACGTGATTTTGGTTTGGTATGGACCAAGAATTTCTGAAACAAAAATTAAGTGTATGTATTTTTGAAAAGTCATTATCTTTGTAACAGTGGAAACTCTTTCAGGCTTAGCGCATTTCTATATTACTAGAAAATTGAAAATTAATAATCAATTGTATATAAAATATCCTGTTTTAGAAGCTCATTTGTTAAAAAGCACACTAGCAAAAAAATCTGAATTTGAAGGATTTAAATTCTACGAAAATAAACTCAATTTAAAAGCGCCTTCTTTTGGCAGCAAATATTTTTCACACACGTGCATAAATAATTAAAGTATATATAATACATTTCGGAAAATATTGCTAGCTCTAATATAGTGTTTGCACGTTAATGGGTGCGTGTGTGCGCTTTTTGCATAAAGGGATTACACTCTCATCATGCGTACATATTTTTGCATGTGTGTGTGTGTGTGTGTGTGTGTGTATGCAAAAGTTTAGCATTTCACTTTGGCTAATTGATGAAATCAAGCGCTTGCAAATTTAAAATATTTCACTCCAACGCAAGCAAACACACACACACACATACATATTGTACAAAAGCAAGAATAAAAAATGGGAGGTCAGCAGCTTGCTTATTTTGTAATACGAGCGCAAATACGAACTGTAACTTTTCGTTACATAAAACTATGTACAAGCAATTAACCTACATCATGGTCAAATAACACACGCACACACACAGCCGCACCTACACATACAGAGACACATGCGAATATTGGAGAAAAAGAAGATTTATGGTTAAGTGCTTGGAAAGTGAGAGGATTCTTTTTCTTTTGAGTGGGGTAGAGGACATTATTTCATTGCTTACGCTTATGTACATACATATATACATATACATACACAGTAATACTTGTATATAATATATGTATATATGTATGTTTGTGTGTTTATTTGCATAATTCTATGTTTTTTAGTTCGACCTCAAAAGCTAGTTATTTGATGTCTAGATGTGCGTCCATGACTGATCGTTGTGCTACTTAAGTATTCAAATCGAATCAGAGTTTGTTGGGTAAATTTCTGAATTTCAACGTCAACACACGCGTGTCACTCAGTCACTCACTCGCTTATATGGAGCACGTTAACCCATTTGTGCCCACAAACAAGGCATGCAGAAAAAAGTTTAATGGTATATGAAAAAGTGTGCATGGAAATAGAACATGTGCTTAGAAACACATCAAGGACAAATTTGAAAAACCCGAATTTTCGGGACTAGCAAATAAAAATGGTGTTTACAGAAATTTTTGAGGATATAAGTATATATTGATTAAATCGAACATTAAATTTTAAAAAATTTTATGATTCCCGAAATTTCGGGATTCAAGTTTTAATGCCATAACTTCTAAAATTTTTCATAAATAATTAATTTGACTTTGATTAATTTAAAATTTTTCAAAAGTAGTAATCGATTTTCGGGATCCCGAATATTGAAACTGGCTTACCATAAAGCGCACATTTACAGAAATATCTCAGTTTGTTTGAGCAATAACGCTGTCACAGACCGCATGTCCTTGTCTGAGCAAATCGCTTATCAAACACACGCATAGCATACATACAGCGCTAATATGTATGCGTGTATGTAAATACACGCACCATACGCCACCATATAGACGCTTCCATTCCGCTTGCATTCCTTTGATTATCCTTTTTGCGCTTTGAACGCCACTAAAACAGTGCTTTATTGCATTTCGCTCGCCTTTTTTACTTCAATAAACACACGCTTACAAATAAATAAGCACAATAGCAACTATGTTTTCTATATACATACATATGTATGTATTTTTGCGTGTACATGTGCATATTGCGATTTATTGCTGCCATGTCCTTGAATGCTGCTTGCTTTGTTGGTTGCATTAGCTTCGGCTTTGGCTTTGCCTTTGGCTTTGGCTTTGGCTGGGCGTGCTGACTACTAGCAGCGTTTGCTTGTTGTTGACGTGTTGCGGTGCATAAAAGTTTGCCTCAACAATGCAACTACAACAACGAAAAAAAAACCTAACTAAATAACAAAACATATATACATGCATGTAGTGTGTACTTCAGCGCTTTCATTTACACCCGCGCTGTTAGTGGATACTACTACTATATATAGACTTGTATATACTATCTTCTCCTCCTCTTCACCATCATCGTCGTTCTATTGATGCTTGTGGCATTTCGATGCGGCTGCTGTGGCATATGTTGTTGTGGTCCGCTTCTATGTGGTTATTACATTGTTAGACATTTGTTGGCCATCATTTCATGCTCGTGTGTGTATTTGTAGTTTCATTACTCTGGGTAATGTGTCGCTTCATTGGCACCAATGACACTTATTGAGCAGCTAGCCAGCCAACGTTCATTGTCTGCAAGCGGTCGAACTGGGATGCTGAGTTAAGGACGTAGCCTTAAGTTTGTTTGGAGAAATTTATTGTTCGATGTGAGATATATACTAAAAGAATAAAATTTTTGGATGAACTGCACAATGTATTTATTTTTGTAGTGGTCGGAGGACACCTGGTAGCTTCTAAATGGATAACCTTTACCTTGTTTTAAAATCGATATTAAGAGATTATTTATATAAAGTCCGCTGAGGACCGACAAAACACAGGTGATGAACTGTTACCAGCTGTTGTTCAGTAGTTCGTGTCAAGTATCAAATGAAATAATATTAAGAAAACCTTATTCGACGTATCTCTCTGATCCATTCGTCAACCCTTTGATCGATAGAAGTCATTGTCGACCCGCAATGGTCTCAAAAATTCACATCCCTGCAGTTATTTGCGTACGCACTTAATTTTTTAATTCATTGAAGTTTAGTGCCATCATCGTGTTTTTTCTCAGGAGTCTGTTATGGAAGAGTTGGATATCAAGCTGTATCCCACGTATGGACCGCTGTTAGCAGATCCAATTGCAAAATTTTTATTAACGATATTAAAATCTGTTTGTTGAGTACATTTTTGTTAAGTCCTTATTCGCAATCCTTTATTGCAAAACCAACCTACTCTGAGTGCCACGGAACATGTCTACCAAATTTTATTATTGTAAGATACCTTAATTTTTACTCAAGTTATCACATGCACCAACAAACGGAGGGACAGACAGTCACTCGGAATTCAAGTCGTCTCGTGATCCTGGTCAATGGTTGTTGTCCTCGCTAAATGTAAGCAGAATTAGTGGGGTATTCTCTAATAAGGACCCGTTGAACTTAAATACTTTTCGACGTCGGACTTATTACCTGGAAGTCGATATTTAATTTTTTATTTATTTTTTGGCGGACGGTTAAGAAGAATTTGGTGCAAATATGCCACAACTCTCGCTCGTAACTATGAAATAATTCCCAAATATTCTCAGGAGGGTCAGGTCAACTTAAATGTAAGCCTCGTGTCTACAGACACCGTTACCGTTACCGTTGAAATCCGTTACCCACCCTCTTGTATCTTCAAATCGATTATATACACTGTGCAATCTCATGAATTAGTTAAAAAATTCTGTATATTTCTTGGTAATAAATAGTCTGCGAGATCACTTAAGAGAACAATATATAGGAGAGAGGTTTTTATGCAATTTGTTTGCTCCATTTATTGATGTTTTACTACCGAAATAAAAACGTAGAATCGATTTGTTCGATGATGTACAGGAATGATCAGCATCAACCACACCGTCAGATCAACAAGTCCATCTGGTTGGGGGCCTAATTTGAATATTTAAGTTATTGCTTGAGAAGTCACAGCTGTGGTAACCATGGTTGCCCCGAAATAGTTAATGTATAGTGTTGATTTTTAAATAAATTTATCTTTATCAAAATTAAAATATTCAGGTTATTCAGCTAGGCATTCAACTCTTGACGACGCGATATTATAAATTTCACAACAACTAATTCGTTCTGCCCTCACTCTCTTTATTGCCCGCAGTTGCTTGCTGCCTTTCACTAGCTTTAATGCTCTTAATATAGCCCACAGGTTGTTGTTCTCTTTGTTTTTATGAGCCTACCGTTTCACCATAAAAATTCCAAACATTTCTCAAGTTGGAGTCTTCAACTGAAAACATCCCAAGTAAGCCATATATTCTCTTCCCTCCGGTCTTATATCGATTTGTGAATTAGCCGAGTAACGTTTGCTTGTTCTTTTCAAACTTTCTTTCCAAAATTGCTTTATGAATGATTCGCTTTTGAAACAAACAACTCCGAAGGACCAATGCACTTCACAAACCCGCTCATTATATCATTTTATTTTTTATTACACACATCATACAACAATTTCAACCATTTAATTATTAAGCATTTCCATCATGCATTTTTCAATTTCGCGCAACTATATGACACATTTAATTGACCGGAATTTGTTGTAATTAAATTTACTGAATTAAAACTCCTTCAAAGTGCATTATTACACCGTAAAAATTTAATGCAAATTCGTATGCATTTAGTGTTCATTTTTGTTTTTTGCTACCACGTAAATCCATCAATTATGCGCAATCATTCTACTTTTTTATACCGAGCTGCCATTACTGCTGACTCCATCTAACTATCTGTCTGTATAAATATCCATTCACTAACAATTGTGCTGTCACAGTCAATAAAGCGCAACGTTGAATGATTTTATGTTCATAATGCACATCCTGTGCAGCCAACAAGACGAGCTGTATGGCAGGATATATGAATATCCTTACTACTATAGCCCCAGCAAGCGTGGACAGCATTGAGCTGACACTGTTCTTGCCTCACTGATTATGAGTGAGAGTGGCTGTGTGCACCGCTGCACTTTCCCGCTTCCTCCTTCGGTGCGCATAAATGGCCAAATAATAAAAATTTCGTGCACACTAACCTACTTTATGAGCTTCCTCTGCGTTCGCTTGTCTCGCAGATTTTGTGCTTTTTTCCTACACTTTGCTCAGCGCAACGTTGCTATGTGATCTTTGTGTGCATCATTCATCATCATTCGCTGTGCCAGCAGCACGGCAGTAAGGCCAACGCGCATTAGTGTGTGTGTGTGTGTGTGTGTGTGTGTGTGTGTCTCGATAGCACCGGATGACCGAGTCACGGCTTAAACGGCAGCTACTTTTACTTAGTCGCTTACATATGTATATATACATATATATTATTTATAAGCATGCATTAATATACAGTTGCCTGTAGTAAAGCCGTGTATAAGCCGAGAAGTCATTGTACTTTTGTATGCGTAACAATCATGCTTCTTCCTGGCGATTCTTGTGCCACGCTCTACACAGCTTAATGAACAATTCATGTCAATCGCTAATTACCCTAGCATCCTGACGTTGTAGCAACGCTGAGTTAACGGTAGTGGAAGTGTTATATTGTAGCTCTCTCGCTCCCGCGCTCACACCTTCAGCCGTCATCTCACTCTCTCTCTCTCTCTCTTTGTTTCTTACATATTACATTACTTCCTTCTTCTACAATACAATAGCCTAAAAATTGCTGCAGTTGCTCCACCTCAGCTGCTTAACTTGCCTTATGTTGTTGCTTTTGTTGTTGTGCTGTAGCTTCGAGTCCGCTTTGCAAGCCATAACAATGCCACATTTATTGAGCTTAGAAAAAAAGAAAACTAGCAGCCGTGCGCCGCTGATTTTGATCTAGCCTACTTTTTACGCCAATTTATTCGTGTCCCTCTTAACATCTCATTCTCATGCACTCATTGTGTCTTATCTCGGCTTGGGCATTTAGCTCATAGTTGATTTGTTGTTTTTGTGCATTGCGCTTGACTTTATCATTTCATTGCTATTGATTGGTAGCGGCAATTTTTATTCGCTTGAAATAGTTGAGTATTCTGCACGATTTATTACTTTTTTCATGATGTAGCTATATATTAGGGTCGTACTTAAATGTGAGTGCAAAATTTTTGCAAAATATTTTTTGATGGATTGATTACCATGCTCTCTTCGATCAACTGATGACATGTGATTTTTGGTTGCGCTTGGCGACCACTAAGCACAGTGAGATCAGAGGTCAACTTGTTCAATAAACAGCTGGAAAACCAAATTTTTTTCGCACTTGATAGGCAAGAAGTGATAATATTGAAGATAACTTATCAAACTTAATGGCGACTAAAAAAAAAGTTCAATTAAAGTTTGTGAACCACCCTACTGCTACACAAAAACTAAGGTCAAGGCGTGTCTCACAGGGTTCAGAAGTCAGTCTTCTTTATATGGAGTAAACCAATTATATTATTTTCTCAAACACAAAATCGGTTTTGAAAAAATCCTTGAATTGCTTTTTAAGGACCATTCTAATGTACACTTTTTTATATATAATGCAAATTTTTGGAAGAAAATTTCTTGCGTTAATTTTTATTGGACACCTGCGAAAGATATACTCAAGTATTACTGTCTTTCAGAACAAATTCTTCAAATGAAAAAAAAACTTTCAATCAATATTTAAGAACCATCCTAATATGCCCATATGTAGAGTAATTGTAATATACCCGGTAGTGTCCTTCAGAACAATGCGAACTAAATTAACCAACACTCCCACATATTTAATTACTTTACTTGAGCAGCTATTTTACTCCTGCACTTCCTGCCATCCTTTGCGACCACTCAGCCCACACTCATGCTCATCATCAATTTGCTATTATGCTCGCATCAGAAAATTACAAAAAAAAAGTTGTAATAAAATCGACAGAGAGTAGTGCAACAGTGGCAATGGATATTTGCTTCATTCATTCGCAGCTGTCATGCAATGCCCGCAAGCGCAGATAAGTCAATTAGGTTTAGCCTTAATTTGCTTGCATGCGCTATATCTACAAAAGTAATTGAAAAAAGAAATAATAAAAATTAAAAAGCAGCAAGTCCAGCACAAGTCCAGTAAAAAGTGAAAAAAAAAGAAATCAATAAAAAAATTGAGCAATTACAAAGCGGAGCGCTACTAAAGCTGATAACTAACCCACAAGCCTAGAACACTTTTCCCCCGAAAAGCAATAGCTCCTACACGCTTGGATGACAACAGCACAACCATATTGCCAACACCCTGCACAGCTTTCACTTGCCACCACTACTACAATTTGGTGAATGACGGCAATTAATAAATACATGCGAACACATTGACTTAGAACAAAGCTTAAGCAAGAAACAAGAAAACCTTTCGAACTTATACACGTATGTTTGTAAGGGCTTAAGAAAAAATCGGTGTAGAAAGTGAAAGCTCTCAGAAATTTGTTACTTGCTTCATAGTAAGACTTCAATGCACTAATTGAAGAGTTGTCTGAAAGCACTACCATTTGACATGGAGGAGAAAGAATACTGAAAACAAGCGCCCACAAATGTGAAAAGCTTGTTTGGGCAGCTGATGCGACATTGACGCTTCTAAGGAATGCTTGTAAGCATAAAGGATAGAAAAAAAGTCAATAAATTTTAAAATAATCAATAAATTTAATAATAGAATAGAAGTACTCTTTTTAAGCAAAGTAAAGGTTCTTCTATTCAGGACCATTGCTTTGTGCTCAGATATTTACGAGCTTTTTGCCTAAAGCTCAAAGGACTTTGACACTTGTGCTACCAAAATCGTCTCACCACTTCTATCTCGTACGTTCTTCACATACTTCATTACTCCTAATTATGAGGTTCACTTCAAAACAAGTCAAGCTGCATCACAAAGTTTTACATGTGCATCAAGCTTTCACTCGTTTCTCTTTAAAACTTTTTAAAGCTTTCGTCTCATAAAACCTCAAAGAAAGTGGTTCTCATTCTCTTACATCCGGACATAAAAATTTCACCAACATGTTTTTCACCTATCTTAAGTATTTGCTTTCGTCACTGTGTTTAGCAAATCTCCTTAAAAGCTTTAAGCTCTCTGAAAGCTAATAAGAGTTCTCAAAGTAAGCCGCATTGCTCTTAACTCCATGCATTAGTGTTTCAAAACAAAGTCTCACTTTTTAGCGTATCTCTAGCCCCCGTCATCACTGTATTCAGCTTCTTTGAAAAGCTCATTAAAAATGTACGAAGTAGTGTAGTAGTGTAGTGAAATTAAATATTCATCCACGATCATATTAGTAGATAATTTTGACATGATATATGTAACAAGGAAGTATATTCTAATAATTACGAAATTGATAAAGATGCGAAATATTGCATTAAGTTATGATTTAGACAATGACAAATGGTCTTGGTCACAGTTGATATTCAGAGTCAATTAGTGAAGAGAAGGCTGCTTCTTGAAAACTGTCCATTATATCAAAGGGTCATCTTGCACGTTAGTTAATAACAAAAAAAATGTGTTTTCAGTGGAGACAAAGTTTTGGTTTGGATTGTTAAGAATCGGAGCTAGTTTTGAAAAAAGTAAGGAAGTAACATGGACATAAAGAAAACGTTTCTATGTCAAGACACAAGTCTGTCAAAAGTTGGGTGAATAGAAAGCGGGTTCCCAACTTAACTTTCTTAAACTGAAATGATTTATTTTAAAGAAGTTTCACACTCGCAGAAAAATGTTGTCTGTTTTTCGAATAGATAAATTTGTTTTATCGGGTTATAATTCTTTCCATAAAACTACCTAAAACCTCACTCGCCACACGTCATCTGATAGTTAAACTTAATTTATGGTGAAATACGTGCCTTAGAAGTAGAGTTGTACATACAAAGGATTATACGCGTTACTTCGTATTACCTCCGAGCAGAGCAACTACAAATCAACTTAGTTAATGTTCTGATCAACGAAACAGTCACATAGCTACTCTCTTGGCTAGCAACGAGCTTATCAAATTAACGCCTAATTTATGTTCGTGTTGTTGACTATTTTCATGACAGCAACTTCATCAGCCACATACGATTAGGCAGAGTTACACACGAATAAACGTGGCCATGTACTATCTAGATTTGTGAGTTGCACGAATTGTATTTCATCAGCAGTTGATCACGCATATACACCTATTTAGCTATATAACCAATCAAGCGAGCAACCATACATCCATTCACCGGTCATTTATTCGTGCCGTAAGTTAGCCAGACAGTCTGTCATCCAATTTCAGCTATTTGTATGCCGCCTAATGTGCTTTAGCTTCATTAGTTGACCAGCAAGGATATCCATGGTTAATATATATGCTTATACACCATTACGTCGACGCCATGGAGGCTCTACCACTTTAATAGTTAGTTGCTATTGGCATTGTCGGCAGTCAATTGTATTTGACATATGTTTCATTTAAGGCGAAGAATAATGGTTTGCAATTTACTTGCGGTACTTAAATCCACATACACACACTTTACAGTTGGCAAGGATTTACTTGCAGCACAGGTAGGTGGTATAGTTTTACGAGCATTGCTCCAAATATAGGTCAGTGTGGGATTTAAGTGTTGCCAGTATTACTTGCAATTGCAGTAAATGCCAGTGGTTGCAAGGCGCAACAATGAAAATGCATTCGTGGCTTAAAACATGTCAACAGAAAGGACATTAAATGCACCGTTGAACGATTGAAGGATTTTTGCGGCTGATTATTTACAGTTATGGCCAAAATCGATAAACGAAATGTGTCGAACAGTCAATCAATTAATGTAAACAGACGAAATAAATAGCAACGAAGTAGCAGTGCAGTTTTATAATTTAATGGACGATATTACGAGGTGAAGAATAGGGATTGATTGTGTAGTGACAAGTAGCTGTAACCAATTCAATTTGAAAAATTTCATAGTTGTAATGGCCAAAAACTTTGTCATTTTAAATAGCGTGTCCTTTCACTTATCCTTCTTTCGAATCCTTATGACACGCTCCTTTTAAAAACGTGAAAGCATTCAGAGAAAAAATATTTTGATTTTGAAATTCTTCTGTTTTGATACTTTATAATAAACCATATTTAGCTAACAACTTTGCTCTGTAATTCCTTCAATTTTAATTCCCTCAAGGTATGCCACAATTTATATATACTTCTTATTGAAGGAAATATAGGTTTTTCTAGCACATAGGGTTTGCTTATGTCCTGTCATATATCCTTTTCCGCTTTTACGGTAACAAGCGTTCAGTAACATAACACAACTCGCAGTTAACCTCTAATTATATAGCAACATTTATTGTGTTTATATATTTAAATTTTTACTAGTGTCCTTTAATATATCCTTTTTCACCAAACTATATTTTAGGCCAAAAATATATGCAATATTCATTTTTAAGCTGATTCAAAATATTTTAGCGGTATAGAATATATTTTAGGAATACTGTAATTATCACACTGGACAGGACAAGCCACCAACACCACTTAATACAATAAATTAGCTGTCTGTTATATCTCATTATATTTACTAGTGTCTTGTCATATATTCCTGTCACTGAGCATGTTCTTGTCAAGACATAATATAGGGCATATTATAGCCAACTAAGAACTGAAAAATGACTTGCGAATGGTTAGTTAATATTATTAGTTTTGTTTACGATGTCCAAAAATTTGTACAATTTATGTTAATAAGATAAAAGATTTTGTTTAGTGGTATTTTGACTTACATGATTTATAATAGTGTACTGTTTGAAAAACTTATAGCGATTAATGATAAACGCTAACATGTTTAACTTCATTATCAAAGAAAGGAAATAGTCATAGGTTTTGTTATTTAGAATGCTAATCAGTTTAATGGTTTGTGCATAGTTTGTTTCCAAGAAAGCGTGGAATGCGTTGAGGGTATACTTTGAGATTTTTGCTTTTGTTTTGTGTTTTCTTGCCTATTTGTCCTCACATGTTTTTCTATTGCAAATTTTTCAAAAAGACTACATTTTGCGAACTCTCTACTTACTTATGATAAGCACTTTACACAAATACACGCAATTCATAGATTTTGTTCAATTGTAAAAACATTTTCAAATGCCCTTCCATATATCCTTTTTCTCAAACGAAGCATTTGTTAAATTATTATGTTACATACTGTTTTTCGAGTATCCGAAAATACCCTGGGCACTTAACTTTAATTTTCACAGCATCTACAAGACATTTCATAAATCACTACATACTGCAATATGTATCTGTATTGAATCAACAACAGCTGAAAATTATCGCTCCTCTACGGTGTGTTTTGGAGGCATCCTGGCGTATATCCTTTTTCATAACATCCGTATTTGTGTAAATAAAAATTTAGAAATCAACTGTCTACCCAACAAGAGACTTTGCAAGGTCGGTTGACCTTGTAACTTTTGCTTGTGCGGTAACTAAGTTCGTATAAATCTTTTAACGCTGATAAGCCAAATTATTTGTTTATTTGACCTGCATTATTTACAAATTTGTTTTGATGTCCACTACGCTACCAATAAATCACTGAATAAACGTAAGTACACACCAACTTTAGTTAACAACTTAGCTTCAGTTTTTGGTGTGTACTTCAGTTTTACCACTCTCAAAGGTTTGGCAATTATTATCCTTGAACTGGCGCTAACTATTAGTGGGTAGGTAGCTTAAAGTTTTCGGCTACTGCATGCCACAGCGAACTATCGCTGTGTCTGGTAAATTTTTTTTGTGTGTGGCAGCCTTATCTTCCACCATTCGCAACCGTTAATGAGCTGAATTGTTGTCGCATGCCATGTATGGCACGTCCTTGTGGATACAAGCGCTCCTGAAACATGCATATGCGTGTGTGTGTGTGTGTGTGTGCGGCAAGTTCTTTGCAACAAATTTTCCGCTTATCTAATAGGCCATACTTCACAATTTCTCGTTAAAATTATTGCAAAAGTTAATATTAATGACGTTGATGAAAATCACTGTAGCGCGCCGTGGCATGCGTGAATGAGCGAACCAACGTGGCCAAACTAGTTGTTATACAAAGGAGTATATAGTACACACACAGCCACAGATACCAAGAGCTTTGGGAATAGTCGAGTGGCTTGCGAAAAATTTTGTCAAAGTCTGGCGCTACACTATATACTCAAGTAGGTCCTTACATACAAATAGTAAAAAAAAAGTAATAAATAGTTCCGGCGAAAAAGTCAACGACATAAATTAAAGGCCTAGTTGCCGAAATTGATAGCTGCGCACGAGCATATAAATAATATGAAAGGAGAAATTTAATCACATGTCCTGCTCGGTAAGGATATGCAAGCATAATTTAATATGAAAATCAACGCTCTTACAAGTAAAGAAATTATGAATCTGCGTTATGCAGCAAAGAATTTTATCGAAACAAGTATGCATAGCGCACAGGACGAAGTGCATGTGATGGAGAGCAAAAAAAAAAAAAGTGCCAAGAAAAAGCCACACAGACAATAGCCGTCAGACAATGAAATCTTTGCGTGCGCTTAAAGCACAATATTCCAGCCGCCATTCGTACAAAGCGAGTGCTAACTCGGTGTATCCTTTCATGCAACAATCGAGAACTTCTTCTACACTGCCGCCACTAAGTTAGCAGCATTTAGAGCATTTGCTTGCCACAGCTCGTAGCTAATAAAAAGTGACTTATGCGTCGCATAACTGGAAACGGCAACGGCATCTTTCACTTGTTAAGTATCGCCTGCCTGCTAAGTTATGTGTGTGCGGCGAGTGTGAGTGGTTGCGTCTAAGTGGTTGAGTGCAAAAGTGAGTAAGAGACAAAACAGGCAGAAACATAATATACGAAGCTGAAAAAGTAATAGCAAATTTTAATAATATGCAGCAAACTTAAATAGACAGCCCCAAAGCGGTGTGAGTGGACTGTAGCTCAGCTTCCAGCTAGCTTAAGGCAATGTGTAAAGATGCTAAGCATAACGAATGAATATCACGCATATTGTAAATAAAAGCTTCGTGTGGCAAGTTGAAGAGGCATAATGCTGCCATGAAAGTATAAATACATTGCAATCTTGAAAGAATTTAATTGTCGTATATTATCTACCAAGTGGCTGGCAAAGTAAAGAGGTAATGGATAGCAAAAGTTGATGGACCGTACAATGGAAATGAAAGCACTTGTGAAATTTCAAGTTTAAAAGTATATATTAGTGGAAATTTCAAAAGCTAGTGAAAAACCTGCCTGTAGTCTCTTATATCAACCGAGGTTACATTGGATTTTAAATTCCTCATATTTGAGTTCTGAAGACTTCGTGTAATTCAAAAACATGACTTCGATCCATCTACTATTTATTCACATCATTTATAAACTTTTTTTCATAAACCTATTGAGAATTATAATTTCTATGGGTAGTGAGTGAAATCACAACATGAAACATGAAAAGTAACAGTGCTTTTTAGTTTTGAAAAATCATGAGTGAGTGAAATATGAAACTCAATACCACTCTGAGTTTTGTAGGAGTTAAGGATTACTATTCTGCGGTAGGCATAAACATGAAATAGAATTTAAGTAATGACTCAGTACATTGCTACAAAATCTGGTTGTAATGTTAATGAATAATTTTAATAAAGACTTCCCTCATGAATTCACTAGTTCGTAGATGGGTTTGTGAGATCATAAAATTTGGATTCATTCAATTCATTTGAGGATCATTTTTTTTTTTTAATTTGGAACTCGTTTCTGGGCTAAACGGATAACTAATTTGGCTAATTTAAACCTTTATTCAATTTCATTTCTAAATTAATAAAATTAATTAATATCTGGCACTGCGAATTTTATTCAAAGCTGAGGTGATTTTTTTTTTAAATTTTTTGACAGATTTTTATGGGTTAAGCTTTTCTAGATCTGGATCCTTTGACTTAAGTTGCACTGTTGCGCTTTTAGATGGAATTGGGTATTTTTTCAATTTCGGAGTAGGTTTACTTTGTAAGGAGAATTAGAAGTTCGAACATCGAAGCGTATGATACATTTCAAGTTTTCGATCTGTACAGGGATTCGAGAGAGCACAACCTGTATTATATGAGAGTCATGATAGCACAGAAGATCAGTGTTGTAAAGAGATCTCGAAATAAAAAAAAAGATTGGCATAATACTGAAAACTCCTGTGAGATTTTGGAGAGTCTGTCATATCTCTACAAGAAACTGATGTCTTTTAATCACTATAGCCACCCCAGAGACGTTAATATCAGACAACTTGGATGGATGGACAACTGGAGTTCGTTCTATCAAGCTCATAGCGATTGTTTTTCATATGTCAAAGAACTCTCTCAGCCGATTTTTTAATTTCGACTTTTCTTTCATGAGAAAAGAAAGAGAGATCTTATGACTACCAAATATAGCATACCTTTGCAGAGAGCCGGTCGTTGAAACTCTGCATAAATTGTCATTGGCAATATATTAGCTTACTCTCAACCAAATTTCTTTAACTTTCTCACTACGTGCAGAAAGGAAGCATAATGGCGAACCGTATAGACTACTAATTAAAGCTAATTTCCAGCAGATATTAGCCAAGAAGCCGTATAACCAATATAAAAAGCCCACTTAGCACAGAAACCAAGGAAACAGCCTCATTACGAACGACTGGTCCGCCGAAGCAGTTAACGCAAACTGTATACGGAGCGAAAAAGTCTGCATCTAATATGAACAAAAAGACAATCAGGAAAATCTGTGACCAAGTAATCAAGTAAACGTACGGCATGAGAAGCCAATGTCCTTTACCGACATATGAATTTGTGTTTGGAGTTACGCAATAAGTATAGCGACTAAAGACCTATAAGTTGCGAATACTAACTATGTGTGTAGGTAGGTTTGGTTTGACTACGTAAGTGTGTGTGTGTTTGCCTTTAACTTGCGCTTTGGCTATGGCGTGATGATGATAATATGACCGGATGCCGTCGACTTTTGCTGCACAACTGCTAATTGTAATTAACACCTCATTTGTGTGCGAACAAAGCAACAAAACAGCGCAAACGAAGTAATGAAACAAACGCGTGAAGTGCAGATAGTTTTAGCCACAACGAATCAACTAGGAATAAACAGTAGACAAATAAAAGTTGAACTGTAATATAGAGGTTGTGGAAAAAAAACAAAGAATACCGAAGAAGCAGTAAAATGTTGAACTGATAGTTTCTTTGGGTACTTTTTTGCACACTTGCCACGTCATTTGCAAGCCGCCACATTAAGTTACAAAGTCAGTAGCATTGCCAACAAATTAGCGTTAATAATTGCAATTATTGAAGGTACTATGGAAAAAGGATATATGACAGGACATGCATAAAATGTGCGCTAGCTGAACAAAAACCATAGCAAAATTCACTACAAAAGCAACATTTTATGGTACGTTGTTGCAATGCGGCAAATGTGGATGATCACCTGCTTAGGCGACGTAAGGAAAAATACCGAAAATTGTAATTTAACGGAAAAATTTTATATTTAATTTAATGCGAATTTAACACCAAATTTTTCGATAATTCAAAAAATCGAATGTGATAACAATTTCCAACATATGGTTAAAAAGAGCTAATGTGTGAAGTGTGAAGTCTGCACCAGTCTGCACTCCAGCTGTACCGCTGAGTAGTGTGCTACCTACATAGCATGGCATAGCATGCAATAACAGCAAAGAGCGGACTACATACAGTGCTGAATGAATGTCACTGTACTGCCATTATTGACACATCAAAGTCAATCAATAGTGAAAAATTGTGCAAACATATAATTTATGAGTCTGAATGCATGGAAAATGGAAGGAAATCCAAATTATAACAAAAGTGCATAAAGGCCAACGAAGGAGTGTAGTCAATGTTAAGACTAGAGTAGCGCTGTTATTCTCCTGCTGTTTTTTGCGCTTTGTTCGACCAGCTCAGCGTGTGTGTAGACCGTCAATAATAGAAGCAACTTAACACAGGCTACTAGTTACGTTCGAATAGCTAACAAATATACGATTCCCTTAAAGGCATGAATTGCAAAAAAACATGAAAATTCATTAGAATGTAACTAGCGCCATATGGACGCCTCATAACGTTAGAATAGAGTACAAAAGGCAACGTATCGCCTGAAGTGTCTGTTACGCTTGGACTTGTGCCTAAAAATGTCAAGCAATGACAAAAAAAAAACAGCCTAGTGAGTGACATAAGCGATATATTGCATATCACAAATTGACATTCATTCGCACTTAAGGATACAACTACAACGTGATGTTTGTATGATGTCAGCTTTACTCTTCAAAATGACTTTTGTTGCGCATAATGCCCTACACCAGCAACAATTTTGACGCACAAATTTCTAAATCTATATGAAAAGTTATGTAATTCAATAATACTACTGATTAATAACAAAAAAATCATTTTTCAAAAAAAGGATGTAAGACTGGACCTGACTTATTTGAGTAGCAGAAGTTCAACTCACTATTTTTTACAAATGCTTAAGCCGAATCTTTTGTAGTTCTCTATCACAAAGCAAAATACAATAATTCATATAACGGTAAAACCAGGCACATCGGGGTACGTTAAGATAATATCTCTACAATTTTGTAAACGCTTAGCTGAAAAATCAGTTCAGATGAAAAAGGATATATGGTAGGACATGCATAATCAGGCTTACAGCTTTGATATATTTTGAAGAAGAGCTTACTACTACGCCGCTATTTGTTGTTTCATGTCGTACTGTGGAAATTTGTTATTACTTTTCAGTAAAAACAGATAAAAAGAATAGTTTTTTATTGCCAAAATTCAACTAAATATTATCAACTACAAGACTAGGGTATAAAATAAAACCCTCAAAGCATTTCTCACGAAGCGCTTTTCATGTTATAGTCCATATAGGAATATGCAACATGCATGCAACATCACAATCAACTGTATAAATCCTTAGGCAACTAACTTAAAATGTTAAATTGCAATATTCGCAGCGAATAAAAAATGAAGCATAGCAGTCAAACAAGAACTCAAGGCAAAGTCCACTAAAGCTACAATCACTACAAAGGCTGAATCAACGCCTGACTATGCATATGTTAACTTAGGTTAGGGTTAACTAGGTAGCTGGTTTTTTATGTGTATAAGACTTTCAAACGCCTACGCCCATACTCAACCCATACTACCACACATAGGCTCAACTGGCGCATTGTGACAGTTACAATTTGGGGCGCCAGTTGACAAATTTCAATGGCAATGGCAGACTTGGCAATTTACAAGCCACTAAGGGCTGAGGTCGCTGTGCCATACTCACCACACAGCGCATATGTTTTCGATGCTGAGATATAGCGTGAGAGTGAGAGAAATTACACAGTTTACAAGAGCGCACAAATCACGACTACCAAACAGCTGAGTGCAGAAATACTGGGAAATTTTTGTGTGCAAGAAAAAGTAGAAATGAGCACGAAGTGGTTAAGGAGAACGATGAGAGAGTAAATGTTGAGAGAATTTAATTGATGCTGTGAAATGGGAAGCAGGAAATGGGAGAGTGGGTGGAGGATGTTATACTCGATGGAAATATTAAACTCTTTTACTTTTTTCTGCAGATTATAGTAGAACGTTCTAGGAACTAAATCCCATTTTTCGTTCAATTTATAAAAATCTCAGTTATAATTCTCAACCGATTTATCTCAATGAAAAGTGAAGCAAAAATCGTAAAGTTTAACAATTTCCTTAAAGCTGACCGGGTCGAAAAGTCAGTCGGAGCATGTAATAAATATGAGCATGTTGTTCTGAGCTCTCGAAAACTTTGCCAACAGATTTTCTGCTCTCATTTTCATCAAAAATAGAGTAAATGTCTCTTTATAGCAAACATAGTGTATAAGAGAATGTCCATAAATATATTCGCTTTCAATGCATGCTCATTTGGGTCCCTTAAACCGTGACACTTTAGGCGACAGCAGTACGCCATAACACCTACGCAGCACCGAAAGGTTAGACGGCACGTTTTCTGTGAACTTTTTTGCAAGAAAATCTGTGTTTGGCAATTTACGCCAGGTAGGTCATCATCATAGTTGGCTGGTGTTTTGAGTTACAATAAAATTTTATTTTTGCAATGCAGAATAATGTGACACGACTATACATACATGCATACATTTGAGGGCGTTATTGAAATTTAAATTAGGTAATCAGTTCTTTTTTGCTGTGTATGTTTACTGGTTTATGTTGAAGTTCAATTTATCGAAGTTCAATGAAAGTGCTATTGGTGTAGTTAGTGCAAAGTTTAACCACATAGAATAAAGTTATACAATTTTGTGGGTTTGGTGATGAAGGTGCTTTTATAGGGACTTTAGGAGAGTTAGTGTGACAGGTATAAGTAAAAGTTCTATAGAGATGGGAAAAACAAGTTTTCGTGAAAAGGATACATGGCAGGACGTGCATAAAGTTTCATGTATAAAAGAAAAAGATCGCGGAAAGTGTAGTATGATTTATGATATGTGTTGTGAATTGTTATGGTGCTTGAAATATATAAATTTTTTCCTAAATAAGCCAAAAAGAAAATATTTCTTTCTTTTATGATTTTTATCTGGGGTATTTAGCGAAGTAACATATTTTTTTTGGTATTTTTATTCAAGGCACTTAATTCATTGGAATTATTAAGACTTAACTTTTCAAGAACATGTTATCCCACTTCATATGCAAAAAATTAATACGTTTAAATTTTATGAAAATTTTAGAATATTCAGTTCTCTCACACTACATTCAGAACGGTTTTAATAATTTAAGACTTTCAAGTACATACATAAAAAGACTAACCTGAAGAACTTATTTTGGATGGATATGGATTAATGATAGCTCATAAAGTTTCATTTTTTGCTGTGCTTTTATAATCTCCTCATAGCATTAAAAAAATTCCTTCAGAATCACAAACTCATATCCGCACTGTTATTTTGCAAAAAAAATAAAATTTTCGCCATAAAGGATATACGACAGGACATGCGTAAAATGCGTCACACCTTCAAAAAATTATGCCGAAGAATTAACTACGGTGCTGTTATGTGTTGCGTTATGTCGCAATATGGAAATTTATTATTCCTTTTCAGTGAAAGTATGTTTTTACAGGTATATGTATATATGAAATACGAATTTTTTTCATTGCATGAAAGTTCAGCGGCGTGATCGCGAACACTTTTATTAACGCAAGTGGCGAAATTGGCTTAACATACGGTACATGAAAATGTTGCAGAAGTATTTGTTGCAAGAAAAGGAAAAATTATATATAAATGATAATTGCAGGAGTTAACACACATGCTCCTTAAATGCAATAAAATAATATCTGCATATCTGAGCAGCTGCCGTACCACTTGCTGTGCTAGTTAAAATTACTACCGGATATGTTAGCCCGACCGAGCGCCATTTACACACCAGCTCCTTGATGTGTTGGTGGAATATTTTCTTTTTAATTTTGCTACTCATTTGTATTTCTTTCTACCTTACGCTGTTCTTACTGCTATTTGATTATTTGCAGAATTTTTTTTCTGCGCATCTACTCCACTTTGCTATGCTGTTAGTCTGTTATTTTGTTGAGCTCGTTACTTTTCTTGCATTTTATTCTTACATTTCTGGTTTGCTGCTTTCTCCACGTTGTTATATGCACACGTACATTCTGGCGTAAATATTTTTTGCGTTACTCGTTATCGTCCTGTTTGTTTTTATTTCCTTTCCTTGGTTTTTATGGTTTTTCTCGCTACTTTTACTGCCAGTTTACGAGTTGCTTCCGGTCGTCCTAGTTACGAAAATCCGTAAATACATTTCAACTATGTTAAAGTAGATCTGGCCATGCATAAATACCTTCACATTGATGCAAGCCATGCGGCAGCTTTCTCTGTAAATATACTTTTCGTGGCGAGCAAAAAATATACTCAACTGATGTGTATGTATATGTGGATGTGGCGTTTCTTTGTGTGAGATTATTATTACTAACATTGGTCATTGTATGTTTGTGTCAGGATAATAAGCGCTCGCAAGTGGCTAGTTGCCCACATATGCCATGCCGTTGTGGTTCTTACTTTGTCGTTTGTATAAAAAGGTTAAAATTAATATTTTTCCTTGAAAATAAATTGGCGAGCTAACTAAGTACTACTGAAGGAAATCTGAAAGGGAAGTTGGAATTGGTTGTGCTGCGAGTTGCGTGCGAGATTCATTTCTGTTCGTACACAAGTTCAAAAGTTAGGAATTTAAATTGTCAAATTAGAGAAAAGAAATTCACTAAATTCATTTTGGCTTTTTCATCGCTTATAAGAATTCGATTAAAAGTTTTCTTCTTTCTAAACACTAAACACTAAACTAATTGAGTCTTCGACTTTAGTCTCTTTATATATTTTTGCTGTATTCCAGTCTTGTAGTTCCATTAACAGGAAAGTCGAAGATTAAGTCGGATAGAGTCAAAAGTATACAAGAAATTGCCAAAGATTATCGAAGTGAAAATTTCCCACTTTGCGCCATTTCCTGGTCTAAGGGCAAAATATGACGGAAGTTCGCTTTCAAATGTATGTTTCTACCAAATGCTATATATTCCGGGCACAGTCATGTTGATTCATTCGTTATACAATCGTGATTAAATTTAGTCTACTCATAGGTGGTAGAAACGTACTCACAAACGTTGTGACAATTGAGAATTTTTTAATGAAATATTTATTACTAACTTTGATTTTATAAAAAAATAGAAGGACTCCTCTAATTTGTGAAAAATTTATGGATAGAGACGTAGATCCAATATACTCAATTGGACTACACTTGCCGCACGACAAAGCGATTACAGCCAGAATAGTCCCCAACCAGAATCAGTTTAGGGGGTTCCAGCTTCAAGCAATAGGCGTGCAAAGAAAGAAAGTCGGAAAAAAATTCTGAATAATGCATTTGCTGTCAAGTTCAATGCTTTAAATTTTTGCTGACGCCGCACTTAAATTTAATAATGCGAAAATATTTTTGGATGCTCAAGCAAGAAAAGTATTTTGCTTGTGACGAAATTTAGCAGGAGTTCGCTACTAACAAGCACATGAAAATATATACGTGCTCTAAAAGCAAACATTTGACTATGTGTTCGCCGTTTTTTCGAGTCAGCAAGTAATAAAATTAAATATGAAACAATTTGCAGCAAATGAAGGAATGAATGAAGGGCGAAAAAAAATTTTGGAAAAAAAGTAAAAGTGCTACAAAAAATACAAAATATAACAATAAAAACAAATACGGCGTAGCTTACAGCTTAACCGCGTAGAATATGGCGAGAGCAACAACAATCATATTGGCAACAAAACAACAATTTGCAGCAACTACTTAAGCATGCATGGCTTTTGCACAGAAATACTTGCATACATATGTATATGGCGTTCCGCGCACTCATAAAATAACACACACTCCCACATATGAACATGCGTGTGTTGGTGTGTGTGTGAGCGCTCACGCTATGGCAAGTAAGTTAAAGCTCGCTACCAACATTTTTTCTTTTAAGATTTCTTCCATTTTCTAGTTTTATTTGCAGCCATTATCGCCACCAACACCACCAGCTGCGCCGGTTGTTTGTTGCTAAATTTGTCGTTGTTATAGGATAACTTCGCTTTTTTCACTGAAGTAATGAAAAAATCATACGCACACACATGCGCGAGTACGCCCACAAAATTTTTGTAAATGAAAATATACGCTTAACTTTAATAACCGCGCATTTTTACATACACTTCTCACGCCGCAGTATACACGCACGCACCCAAGTATGCATGTATGCATTGTATGTGCTTATATGGAGCAATGTGGCGACACCTTCAAGGCCAATGCAGAGCCACCAACATACCAACCACAAACAATAGAGGCAAAGCTGGCGCCACCTACGCTCTGGCAACCACCAGCACGCCGCAGGTAGGCAGGCAGGCAGGCAGGCAGGCAGCCATCAGCGCCGGCAACGTGATTTCATTTGTGACACATTTCATGCAAAGCATCACACCATATACATATACATATGCGGCGCTGCTGTTTTCATTCTCTGTTGCAAACACTCTTACTAGTAATAGATTTTTGTGTAACGCGCTTAGCAGGATTCCTTGCCAGCGCTGATCCTGCGCGCTTCATGCGAAATACTTTGACATTAAATTTAATGTGTGCGCATTAAAAATTCTGCAAAAAGTTTCCGCCGCACAAACTGTCAGAAAGAAAATGCTTTAAACTGCAGGAATTTTAAATTTGCCTAAAAATAGCAGGCCACGTTGTGCGCTGATATCCTTGCTATACTCTAATTTTTTTTCGAAAACACACACATTTTCTTCTAACATCTACGCTGTGAAACTTTTTCGCTTCCCGCACATTCGCTTGGCTGCCCATCTTAATAATGTTTACACTGCCGCTGCTTGAGCGTTATACTTTTGTCCGCGTAACTTTGTCCTGCTCACACCTTCTTCAGTCGTCTTGCAATAGCTTATCGCATAGTTCCACAATGGGTATTTACATTGCTAGCGCTCACGCTCCGTTTTTCGCCCAAAAGTCCATATTCATTTATTACAAAGTTTAATGCACTTTTTTCTTAAGTTTTTGAGTCAAAAGTTTTCCGACCGCCTTTTAGCGGCCATCAAGTATATTTGCGCCGAAAATTTTTTTTATGATATAAATGGTGTTATTCTATTTGGAGTGGAAAACCCCAAATAAAAAATTTAAGTGAATAGTGCATTGAAATTTCAGGGTTGCATTGGCTAAGAGGTTCTGGTGGTATATTTTTTGGTGTGAAGTATAAGCGACGAAGCTTTCTTCTCTTTGTAATGCCAGAAAATAATTAAATACAGCGAGACCTTTAGAATGTTAAAGCTTGACTAGTAAATGATAATGCTAGCTTTGTCTTGATTATTCTCAGTAAGAAAGTGAAGCTCATTAACGAAAGTTCAATGGATTAATTCACAGTTTAACTATTTGCGATTCCCCCAAGTATCTAAAGTAGCGAAACGAACAGAAAACTGTTTCATACTAGTCGGTAAAATATCATATCGCTCCAATAAGGGGATACCTGTAGAATAGTAGTCTGGTGTTAGTTTTAAATAAACCTGATTTTAACATGACTATCTCCTGTAAGAAAAGTAAGCCCACAAAGAGGACTCCGTTTCCCCGTTCTTACAATATCGGTTTCTGAACCAAATGTTTGAGCATAGTAAATTAAAGTTGAAACTCGTATAAAGATGATAAACCCCGTGCTTTACTGAAAGCGGCGGGGATGACCGTAAGATAAAGTTTAAGGAGAGAAAGATTGTTTAAAGATATCAAAAGAACGTGTAGGGAATATCGCAAAAGAAAATTTTAGTATAAGAAAGCGCGTTTTAAGCGGATGTTTCGCGAGCTCACAATCGAAATTGCCGAATCGAAATCGAAGCTCACATTCTACACACCTGGGCTTCCACAACTTCCTTATATTCTCAGATCTCAAGAGAGTGCTCGTTGGAAAATATTAACAACTATGAAAAGGTAGGAACAACCACCTGAAGCTGAGGTTTTTTTTTGAATCAAAAAGGCAAATTCTAGTACAAAAATCGAGGATTTGGAAGTTAGCTATAATCAGGTATTGCACTTGATGGCAACTAATGTGAAAATTTAAATCGAATTTTATCAAAAAAGAATAATTCTTATTTTTTTTTTACAACAAAACTTCCTCTCAGACCAATTACCGGATGGGTCAAAATTCTTAGTATTATATTGCAGCTGGTATTCAGTACCCTTCTAATAATAACTTTGCCAAAAATATACCAGTGAAGTAAGGACATTCACCGGTAAAACGTTTAGGTGGAAAAACTAATTTTTTCAGTCTGAAATACCAAACTGAGGAGAGCATATCCTGTTAAAATTCGAACTAACCTCATATATCAGCTTTCCAAAAAAGTCTCGCAGTCTCAAAAAATACATAGCTAATCTAAGATATTTCGAAGGAGAATTTTCTCAAATTTCGGAAAACAAATTGGCAACTTGAAATTTCATCTGATACTATTTGCATGCAATTTACTAATATTAGCTATGCAAATAGTGTGGCGCGCACAGTTCATTCAACTGAGTTCGCAAGAATCAAGATAGCGAGAAATGATAAAACAATAGCAGAAAGTTCAAGCCAAAATAAAGTGGACAAAAACAAAAGAGAAATAATAAATAGAATTTTGCTACTAATAACACATTTTGTATGCTTTTTTATAATGTTTTATGTATAATATCCTCCAAACGCACATACAAAAGCACATAATATGACTGAAAGCTTAAAATATTTATGCAATCCATTTAGAATCTATTGTAGTTGTTGTTATTCCAAAGAGAAGTGCTTTGTATACTGAATGACCTGTCTAATAGCGCAAATTTGAGAAAAGTGAAAGAAAATAACAAGCGCTTTTAGTGAAAGCTCTAGCTTTAAGAACAAAGTCAAATGGAAGTCTATTGTTATGAAAACAAAATTTGCCTGCATTTAAATACTTTATTTTCAATTATTTGCGTACAGATAACAATAGTTGTTCGAGTGGAATTAGCTGTGGAATTTCTTACTAATTGCTTATGAATTCAAATTGAATTCAACAAATTCTCGACCGCTTTAAATACGCTTAATATTATAACTACATATATTATATATAGATATGTTTGCTTATGTATATGAATAGTTTATTTGGTTTTAATGCAACCATTCTCATATCTGATGACAACTGAGTTTGCGAATATGCTTAAGATTACTTTCACTACTAAATAAGCATAAACTTATGATTCATAAAGAAAATGTGAAACTAGAGTAAGCAAAACCTTACAAATGCACAGACATATTTAGTTGGGTAAACCCGGCAGGGAAATTTACTTAAAAATAATTGTTGTTATATTACAATAGAAATTTGCTTTACACTCCATTCTCATTTTTACTACGAGGTAAACGAAGTGAAGATACTAAGGTAAGTGAAGATTTCATAAACTTCCGAAAAATATTCAAATAAGCAAAGTGATGCTTTCACAAGCCTTCGAAACACTTTGGGTATCTGATTTAAAATGGAAATTTGCTTTACTCAGTTTTTTAATTTTCTCTGCTGCATACACAAAGTGAAGCTTTCGTGAACTTGCGAAAGCTCAGGTGGTATGTATATGAAAGTATCAAAAACTATATTGGGAAATGGAAGTATGCTACAGTATACTATATAATATTTGCAGATTTTTTATTTATGTCAACTAATCGTATAGCAACTGATCGTTATTGTCCAGGCCCAAACCTTCAAATGGGAAGCTTTTGAGCTTTGCGGATGACAGGAAAAAATAACGATTTCCAAATAATACAATAACTTTAGATTATAAACTTTGAGCTTTGCTAACTTTTCTTATTTAGACAATCCAATACCTTCAAATGAAAAACTTTTGAGCTTTTTAGGCAAAATCTTTGGGAATATTTATCAACCTTTATTTTATATTTTATATTTTTGGCTATAGAATAAATTATTGAATTTTCTAAACCAACTTAATTACTTAAGCAATCCATAATCGTACACACTAAATTATTATCTAAAGATATCTCATGAAGAGGTATTAAGATATATCATCAATTAAGAAATTTAACAAAATAGAACTGCCAAATAATTTGGAAAGCTTGAATCAAACAACTCATGAGAGAAGGTAATAATTTACGTAACCTCACCTAACTTAACTTAACTTAAACTTTTAATCTACAGATATTTCCTGTAGGAAAGTGTTATTCATGCATAAAATAATTTTATATACGTCGGCAAATAATATTTTTGTTATAAAAGCTTGTTCACTATAAGGCGAAGCATTTGAGGTCACTAGGGTGTGGTAATATTTGCTGAATATATTGAAGCGTATTCTAACGTATCAAGACTTGCGATCTAAGCTTTAATGGATTTTGTATATTTCCGCCTAGAAATTAAGTTATGATGAAAAGTTAGGAATTTTGCCAAATATTTTCGAGTTATACATACATTTTTTCCGTAAATAAATATTTAAACCTTAGGAATGTTAGAATAAAAGTAATTCCTTTATCAGGTCTCCTTCTTAGTTGTTTAGAATGGTATGTTTTGCCTTCTAGAACAAGCAGCCAAGAAGAGTGAGAGGGTATTGCGAAAATATTTCGCTGTAATTAAGATACTGGATATCCTCGTAGATTCATATTAAAATCTGACAGTAATATCAAACATCCGTGCAAACGTGTTTTCTTTTAAAATATGAAGGTCTCTACATTCTTCGGATAGTATTAGGACGCGTATTAAGAGTTAGGAGCACACCGCTCTCAGAGCAGGATTGTGTTCGGAGCTTTAACTTTGCATTTTGTTGCTGTACAAAAGCACTCGGTATATGAAATTGTGTAACGACAGATTGTATACATGGTACACACCCTAATGTGCGAGGTTATGCAAAACATATGCATCAGATAGCCCACAACATACAGCTGCACATACCATATATCACTTTAATAAATACAAGTTGTATGACTGAGCAGCTATTTCGTAACCTTTTTTGCATTTCATTCTAATTTTGTGTACACTTTTGTCACATCTAAGATTTTAAACTAAATAAGAAAAGGGATTAAAACATAGAACAGAATGTTAAATTATGAGATAATAAATTTCGGAAATTCTACTTTCACTAGCGCCGCATGTGCTAGGTATAACGCTGGAATGACGATGTGTGCAGCAGAAACAAAAGAGAGATAATAAATTCCAGTTTGCAAATAGTAATGTGCAAATACATATGTATACGTATATGTATTGGCATACATTTGCTCACTTATGTATAAATATATATATCCTCGCTACTAGTTTGTGCATAAATTCAAGTGCCAGTGTTTGTGTGTCCTAACTTGTGCATAGATTAGTTTATTGTCAAGTGCAATTATTCAACACGAACTTGACAATTACGGTACACATATTAAACTTGTGATTAACAACCGCAGGCATTAAGACCCAAACGAATTTGTACACAATTTGTGTATGTGAATGTATAAGCCAAGGTAATCAAGTGCAAATTTGTAGTCTCAATTTGGCGAAATCTCTTTGAGATGAGAGAAAATTTATTGAAAAAACTAAAAATGCAAAGAAGTGTATAAATTAGTGCGAAATCTAAGGCAGCTTACTAATCGCAGAGGCAGATTTATTCAGTTGCGTTTTTGGTAGTTCAAAGCTCTATCATTGACTCAGAAATTAATGTTCCACAGAATTGTTCTACTAAAGGCTAGGTCGGGAAAAAATGTGGACGTGATGGACTCTGTTTCAGTGAAACTGAAGACTTCAACAATTAAATTAGTTTCCACTGACTAACTACTATTATCGACGAAGAAATTAATTCCATTTCATTATATTGTTGGATTACGAGGAAGAATATTCAGCTTCCACCTTTTAATATAGTAGATACTAGCCTTGTATCTAAGCAGCTGAATTAATATTACTCAACTCCGGGCAATAGTTATTGTGATTGCCGCTGAATATGGTAAAGTAATTCCATTAGAACTAGTAAAAAGAAATCCATTATTTTTGCTTTAAATTGAAGGTTTTAGTTAGAACGGTATGATTTAGGTCAAATATACACTGTTTTGTTCGATAACTTGTTGCCATTTTGAAGGTACAGATTACTAAAGCCATCTATAATGGATTTATTTTTATTAGCCATTATAGTTTATATCGTACTACAATGGAAACCCACTTTGAAAAAGTTTCGAATTTTTTAAAAATTTCAGGCTCTGAGCCCCAAAATTAATAACTGGAGAAAACTATATAACACCGGCTATATTAGAAGACTTTTCATATATTCAGCACATTTTTGGCGCTTAATCTGTTAACTTATTTTGTAGTGAAGGAATTTTAAGTTGAAGCTGCTATTTCGTTCGCAAACTATAATGAGTATGTAATTCTCAAACGGTTGATGGAACATCAGGGGAGCTTTTTAGGAGACTGCTTGGTCATTACTGCACTTATAAATTTTGTATATATCCGTAAGCATGAAGGTTGTTGGATTCAGCAACACATGAATAAAAGTCAAAATAGCTTCTCAGTTAAGTACGAAGTGCATTAGATAAATTTTTCCATACCCTTTAATTTCGTAAAGGCAAATTGGAACCAAAAACTATTGGAATAGTAATTACGAGTGTTTCTTCCAGCTAATAACTTTGGATTGTGTTGCACAGAAGAATGTTTGTGCCTTGGCGTCATGAACGAACGGAGGGTATTGGAGTGTTTGGACTTTGTATTGAAACTTTGACAGTCTTACTACGAGATGCTTCCAAGATTTTACTCTCAGCGAATTATTGTGATATCCAAATCACGCTTAAATCGATATTTCATGGAGTTTAGACTTTTAGAACTCGAAACCATTTTTATAAATATAACTTCGTGCATATGAATAAGCTTTTCTCTACTTCTTATCTTGGACGTGGCTTCTTTCGTGCTAAAATGGTTATACCTTCTTTAAAAATGTTCTCATTTGATGAGAAATGTTTCATCCATATCCAGTGGCACTGATCTTCCGTTTTGCTGAGAGCAGTGTAAAAGTCAACTCTCTTTTTCTTCTTTCATCAAACTTTTCTTCTGTGCAGTTTGCTTATGTGCAAACATATGTTATTTGTGACAGTTATATTGTAAAATTTGACTTTGTCTTCACGTATAATATGTAGCTGAAATTTTACTTTCTTTATTAGCACATATATCAATATATATAACTACATATCAGTGTTTATACATCTGCGCATAGATATGAGAATGTTTATGGGTATGCAAATTGCAATGAATAAATGCTAAAAGCGCGTCAACAACCGCAAAATTGCGCTAAAACCAATTGCGTGACTTAAATGTAAGAGAATATGTATGTATTTTGGTGTCATATATGTATTAATTTCAGTGGATTGTCGTGCGCTCACTTTAGAGGGGGCTAGAATGCAATAAATAATATTTTTCAGAAGAGACAACCATTAAATGCATATTAAAATGGAAACGGAAATGATGCATGGCAGACACATAAAAAATTCCCGTAGTATATATACATAAATAATATTTTAACCATTTGGAACATAAATACAATACTTAAAATATATACCAACAATTTAGAAACATCATAATATATTCATATGTATTAATATCTTGGGTTGTTTAGGAGTCATTGGTCCCAATTTTTGCTCTGAATTCGGCAATATTTTCAATGAAACATTTATAAGAAGTACTAATCATCCATTAGGTCAATATTAACCGCACTTAACTAACTTTTAAGTAAGCAAGCTGTATAAAAATAGCCATTTACGAACTAGAGCAGGATAAACCTCAGTATACTAACCCTTAACTGGTTCTGTATAGTGAAGTTACGGCCTAGTGCCCAATAGACCCAGTCTGGCACTACTTTCACATATTTTCTTTGTATATTTCAAATTGTTTTCTTTGACTTTTGCGGCCTCATATTAAATTACTCTGAAACTGGAAAAAATGCTGCCTCAGTTTTATTCTTCACTATCAACAATGTTATGAAATTTTGGTGAAAATTCGATAATAAATTATTTAACCTAAAAGATTTCTTAGAAAGCTTAACTGTTTAAAATAGGAATTGAATATTTGCATTGAAATTGGTTCAAACTTGATATGGCACAGTCAGAAGCTCGGAACCTCAGCCCTTCCTTATTAAAATTGTTATTATTATACGTAATGACAGTTCCTCGTAGTCATATACTTTTCTTAAACGATTTTCTATAAAATTTAGCATCTTCTATGTCGCTTATACGAATAGCTTAAATTTTCAAAATTATATAAATTTCCTACAGGGCTTCTATAGCCATTAGCAGACGCATGCATGTAAATCTTAAAGCAATAAGCGCAGAAAAAGCTTAACCGTTGCTATATTTAAATGCGCATCTAGCAGTAAATACACATTCAAAGGCATGTATTATAAATGTAAAACAAATAACTATGCACCCACATAACAACAAAGCAGCGCAGATCAACGCCCTAACGACCTGTTGCCCTACTCACTGACATACACATACATACGCACATAAATTAAAATTATTTTATTTATGCGCGTTACAGTTAAAACGCTGCGTTCACACACACGTATACTTGCATAAGTGTGTCTGTGGGTGTGTATTGTATAATAAAGGTGCCACGCAGCAGCGCAGCTTGCTTACTTACATATGTAGTTAGCTTGTAAAATTGTGCTAAACGCTCGCAAGCTTTTTGTAGGTGGCGGCCACATTCATTATTGTTATTATTCTTCGTTTTTAGTTCTCTTTTTTTTTGACTCTTTAGAAATTTCCTCAGCAACACGTATATGTGACTCCTCCAGCACCCACTCGAATATATATTTAGATATACCGCTGTGTATACTCCTACATGTGTATATATGTATATTTAAATTGTATTCCATATGTTACATTCATAATTCTCAGCTGCGCACTCTTTTTGCGCGCTCTTCCGCTTTTTGCCCCTGCAATCACTCTTAGCTGCACCCCCGCTTCCAAGCACATTATTGCCGGCGCGCAGTTATAAATATTCGTAACTGTGGCAAAATAAATTTTACTTTTAAAATTTATACGCTTCCCTTCACACACAAACACACGCACACACACATAGCCACTTGTACACTTGTGCTGGAAAAGCCGGCACACCGGCATTTGCATTGCAAAAAAAGTTGGCTTGCAATTCAAATTGTAACATAAAGTACTTACAACGGTAAGTCACTGCCAGCCAGCTGCCACAATCACACGCCCGCACAACAAGCGCGCACACACACAGTGCTTATATGTATATAAATAAAAACTCACTTACCTGTAGTTATATTCATTACGACCAACACATGTAAATGCCAACCGGAAAAGTATTAAATATCCGAGCTTCTCGCTCCTGCAAAATAGACAAAAAGGCAAAGGATTTACTCAGCAGTCTCTTTGTTTGTGTATGTGTTAGTGTGTGTGTGTGTGTCATAATATTTATATGCATATAAAATATATTGAAATTACCCATATTAATATTTTATGTGCGCAGTTGTAAGCACTGACCTACATATTTTCGCTGCATTCGATTCAATCACTTTAAATTGACAGATTGCGCCCGCTGTGTGCGATAGAACACGGCACTAAATATATTTATGTACATATTTACTATGTGCATATATGTAAGCAATGCATTTTCAGCCTTTATTCAGCCACATAAAATACATATATTACCATTTTAGTGGCATATTAAATTCATGACGTTGAAGGATATTTGAGTGAAATTGCGGTAAAATTGGCAGAAAATATTTATTGAATGATTTCAATACAAAAGAATGCTGGATATACTTTAAAGTTTTATGATAATTACATTAAAGACTTCAAGTATGTTAGTTGTTAGCACAAAGTTTTCATAACTTGACTCGTCATAAACAAGAAAGAGACAACCGCATGTGTATGGGTGATCATTCCGCATATGGAAAGTAGTTTAAACTCACTATTTTTGTAATTAAACTACAAAAGAACATTGAAACTAGGCGCAAATTCTTTGTAGTCGTTTAAACATACTGAATACAGCTGTCAAACCGAACAGTAGAGCAATGAAAAAACTTAAACCCAAAACTATTATAGAAAGAATTTGGTATTAATGGCAAATCATTTTGTATTTTGCATTAAATAACGGTTGTATAAATGGCAACCAATTCAGCGACAACTAAAGGAAATCTCGCCGGTTTACAGAGAGATAGAGTAAATAACCACAAATGAAGCAGAGATATAAGAACTCAGCAATTCTTTCCTTGTTGAAGGACGATACAATAACACTAACCCTAGTACTTTTGTTTTGACCGTTATTAACAATAGCAAGTCTCATTCGAGACCCGACCTTTCATAGATTGTCATTCGTTTACTTAATTCCTTATTGCTTACACTTATGAACCCTGCTATCAGTGGACTAACTATAAGTTAGTTAAGTTATATGGACTGGCTATAAGTGGACCTAAAATTTTAGATATTAAGATTTCAGCCGTTCTTTGTGAGTTCTATAAGGCTTGCTTATATTGCTTAAACACAAAGAGGTGGACGAAAGAGAGTCAAAGTAGAATATAAATTCTCTGAGGAGGAGTTATACCTACAGACAAAGAAGAATAAAGAAGAAGAAGAATAAGCATCTTCGTTAAAGAATGAGTGCAAAATTGAAATACTTCTGTTGAATATAAAAATCGTTCTCTGTGCTCTTATAGTGCAATTTTTTGCCTTTTGTAATTATTTCTTATTATATATTAAATCTTTTTTTTTTTGTTTTTTTTTTAATTTGTTTTTTTAAATAGGTCACTAAAACTGTCTTTGTGTCATATCTTCTTATACTTAGTAGTGAAACTATTCGAAAATTATGTTTCTTACATAAGCAATATAGCTTGTCGTAAATGCTCTACTCATTTTAACGAAAATACATCCACAAAAAGGACAATAAGATTTGTGCCCTAAGCATATTTTAAGCGTATTTGAAATGTTGTTTCAGGAAATTGGTACCCGAGTGCAGTTAAAAATACAGACGACGCGGTGCAGCAGCTGTAAAATGGCATTTTTGTGACAGCAACAATGCTAGATTTAATTTAATTTAATTTGTACCACAAGCAAAGGACTAATGCAGCTCAAATTACTTGTAAATATATATGTATGTACAGAGTATCGCCGTCAAATGGACAGTTGTCTGCGTTTTGCGAGCCACTGAAGTAGCAAAAGAAGGTCGGACCGAAATAAAGATTTACTTGCGAAAAAATTAACAGAACACATTTGTACTTTTGCAATAGGATTTTTTTTTTCATGAATTTCATTACTGCTACCTGCGCACACGCACACACATACGCATACATACTTTAGCATTTTTGGTTGAACGACGCAAAAACAAATGTCACCGGCGCCGACTTAGGTATTGTAGAGTGGAGTGGAGAGCCGATTTCAGCAGAACTAGCAGAAATGTTTATAGACCTACCGAATGACCAACCGTTTGACCATTTGTGTGATAGCAGGAACAGTTGCTTGGCGGATTGTTTGTAGTGGTGCTCAAGCTGTGGCGCGCGCCTACTGAGTGACCTCCTACCGTTTTAGCGAGCTCTGCATTCAACCTGTCACGTTGCCAACAAATGTTTGCGACCAAAGCAATACAATCGCATGTGTATGTTTTGGCAAAAATGTTTTTGTAGTCGAATATTTGTACAGGGTGGCACAGGTACAGTGTCTACCGGAGACTTACATAGATATTTGTGACCAAAACCAGGGTTTCAGAAGTTGATTGCTGTAATAAATAATTAGGCCTGAATGTTAAACTCTCTTTTAAGAATTGGTTATGTTGAGTAGCATATCTCGATAAGAGACCCGGCAATCTTGAGCCGCTTTTGCTGCCTTCTTCAACTGTTTTGACTCTATATATTAATTATGCTTTGTCAGATTTTCTTATAGAATCAAGCTAACCTGTGTTTCTATTACCTAGGCTCAGCAGAATTGTAGTTAGTTAAGTCGATAATTGTATGTAGAAGACTTGTTCCGAAACGGTTCCAAATAAATGGCGGTTATCTAAACGAGTGAAGAGGCATTAGACAAAACTTTCCTTCTGATTTTTTGGCATCTCTTGTGCCGCGCATAATTCTTTATTCAACCGATGAACAACCGAAGATGAAGTCTTTTACTCAGTCAAAAGGGAAATATACTGAGGTGTATATAAGATCTCTTGCTCAAACAATATATGAAGGAGATGTTACAAAGGCACTAGTTCGGTAATGCACAACAGTGACAGAAATGAGAATATTCTTCGGCCATTAGCAAAAACCCCTCTCGCGAGAAACTACTGACCTCTGAAGAGCGCGAAGAGAGTAAGGTTAGACGCACAAGAAAACCTTGAGTGTAATGAAAAGAACAGAAGAAGATTTGCAGTGAGGTGTCTTTCCACTGATAAACAACAAATGTATTTGAAGGAAATTCTCTATCTCTACAGCGACAACAACTAGGAGATATATGGCTTAACTTAACATGAGTTGGGCGTGCAAAACTGCTTAGACGAGTGAAAAATTGTGAATATTTTTAGTTTTGAGTAAAACTGGTCTCTTATAAAAGTGGATTCAAGTTAAAATATACCTACTTTAGTCCAAGACAAATAGGCTCACTAAAAATAAAGGCTTTGACATAGCTACAAACCAATCGCCGGAGTCCATATAAAACGAGTACGAACACAGCTTACAAGTGCAATGTTTTTGTACCAGCCTTTACATGGAAACTCAACTTTGCAAGTACATTTAAAAGCATATGAGCGCTGTGAAAGAAATTTTGCCTGCCTCCACTCTATATACCAACCAGACAGTCAGTCTTCGTTAGCGACATGCACGCTGGCTACTTTAATGCTGCCAAGGTGTGTTTTTGCCACTTGCCAACAGTTTTATGCGACTACTTGCCACTTTGGCTACCATTTGTCTCTACCTAAGAGCACACATACACACACACACACACATACATAAAGTACCCATACACACATGCGCCAGATTAGACTAATTGATAAAAATGTCGTTTTTGCGTAATTTGCGTCGCACAGCATATGGCCAAAGCGGCTACACGGACACAAAGTCCATGCAACACACAGGCACAAAAAGGACACAATATGCGACTGAAGTGTGTGTCAAATGCTTCGATTTGGCTAGTTTACTCAGTTTTGCTGCGACTTGCATGCTGTCACTTAGCTGGTCAAAAGGACGAATTTGTCGCTGGCGCGCTGGCTCGCTCCTTTTGCTTGCTTGTATGTTTTTGTTTAGCTGTCATGTCCTGTTAGTCCCTTTTGTCACTTTGTGCACTCATTTAATGTTGCTTTGCCTAATGGCAGGCGGACAATTTAGTTGCTTCGGCGCATTTGTTGATTTCACCGTTTGACATTTGCTTGTTTTTGTTTTTATTACTGCGCTGTTAGGCTGTGTTTACTCCTTTGTTGTGTGTCTTTTCGTTGTCAACTGCTGTTTGCTTTTTGCCCATTAACTCTACTCTATTTCGTGTTCGATTGTGTAGGCTCGTTAACTTTTTTTTCGCCTCGTTCACTGCACATTGACTATTTTATTAGATAACAAATAACATAAAGGTATTCGTGTTTATTTAATATTGCTGCCAACCTGGCGCTACTTCATTTTATTTGTTGTGCTTTCGTTTCTATTATTGTATTTTTTCTAGTCGGTCGACATTCTTTTATTGCTTTTGCCACAAAATTACTTGACACTGCTACTCTCGGCGCTGTCAGGTGGACATTAAATATCCTCCGAAATGGTTATAGTTAAATGAAATAGTATGAGTTGTGTTGGTATGCTCGTGTATGTGGTTGAAGGACTCGCACATGTCCTTTTTCGTTTAATTTCTACTTTAATAAAAGTTAAGTATTTGGCAGCTATACGATTACTCTAGTTTGTTTTGGTTAGCTAATAAATTTTACTGGATTTACATACAATGTTTGTACATAAATTGGTTCCATCGCCGATACCTGAGATCGTTTTTCGTCGTGTGCTTCTTGAGCTCTTTTGTTCCTTTAATCTGATTTGTGTTTATTTAGTTTTCGAAATACAAAAATATTTCTCCCCTTTTATAAAGAACTGAAAGAAATTTCAATTGTTTCTATTTTCCATATCTTAGTGGTCTAGAGCATAGAGGGATATGGTCAAATTAAAGTTTCGGAATCCAAAAAAAAATCTTAAAATCATCAAATCTCAAACCTCTTCAAAATCTCTACCCACATTTCCTCTAGAACGATTCAAGTGGTTTAGCTTGAGAATTCGCCACTCTTTTTATTTGAGTAACAAGTGCTAAATCGAACCATTAAGTCAAGCTAAATCATTTACCAATTCTTCCCACCTTTCTTCTTTATATTCTTTCTATCCATCTCCAGCAGGTACCGAAAAGTAAGAGTTCACCAAATTCTAATGAATCTGGTAGTCATTTAATCAAGTTCTTCAGAAAATTTAACCTCAAATATATTTTTAGTATTAGAAGGTGGCTTCAAAAGTAGAGGCAGTTTCTTTTCCTAAAGAATTTCAAAAGATGCGTCGCTAAGAGCATCGAAATAATGCTGGTAAGATCTAAAAATTTATGATGCACTGCAAAATGTGCCGTCCTGACAGTGTCTAGAATTGTATTGCATAAAAAACTGGTGTAATTAGGTTGTCGGGTGTTTTCATATCCAATTTGATATTGATTTTCGAGAGAGAGAGCCAATTAAGGTATTGCAAACCTTAAGCTGACGCCCAGAATGTTAACACAAAAGACTACAAGTGAATGCCAGTTGGAGCTGACGAAGTTCCATCAACCAGAAAAATGTGTTGGAAGAGTCATTAAACAAAAGGCGGCTTTCAAATGAGCTATTTCTTAGCAAAAGTCGCTGCATAAATAATAAAAGTCGCTGAAAAAAATGCTTTAATATGGGACTTTAATGGAACTTTACGTTTCGACAAGAGGTTTTATCAGAAGATTAGTACCGTGTATTGTTCTTGACAAAAGCATCTCCTTTGAGTTAGGCTTCAGCTTAGAGCTGACTTTTGGAGAATTTTATATAATAATAATATATGTTCATCCCAGAGTTAAAATGCAGAAACCCCATAGCAGTTTCCTCATCATCCCATATTCTGCAGCTCTCTGCAGCACTCTGCAGCTCAAGGACTTTTGGTCTTATTTGCCAAATAATAGATTGTGTCAAGTAGATTCTGGAACTATACAAATCTTAGTTTCATGCCAAGAGTACGGTAATTCCAAAGTACAGCAAAATGTATTACTTAAGCTCTAACTTGGAGGACTAATGTCTTTCAAGAACTTGATTGCACGACTCTGTAAAGGCTTAAGGTCAGCTGGCTGCTTAACAATGCGGGAAGAAAGTTATGCGATACACAGAAAAGTGGGAGTGGCGAGTGCTACAAACGAAAGACTTTTGGAAACACTGAAAGGCACTTATTCAAATGCAGATTATCCTTTTGCCTACGAATGCGTAGCCACTTCTACGGCTATTGCCATAGTTATTGCCGATTGCTTTTCGATGGTGCTGCTTAGTTGGTAGCTACGACTTACATAACCCACACATATATACGCGTACACACGAGCACTTATGACATATATTAGTCGGAAGCTGGCAATCGATTTGCGTATCCAAACGAGCTACTCGATGCCGAATTCGAGAATTCTTTTTCTGCATACCAATTTGTAGGTGTGTGTGTGTAGTTAACGAGGAATTATGTGTATCTGCCTTTAAGAGGCTTTTCACATTTTCAAGTAGCATTCCTGTCAAAGAGTGTGCGTTAACTCTTTAGCCTGCTTACTCATAGATGTGTGAGTAAGCATGGGCTAGTGTGAGTATCTACCGGATGCTAAGAGGTGATGATATATATCACATGTGTGCTTGTTGTTGTTGTTGTTAGCGCACTAAACAGCAGCCGGAAGCACACTATTACAAAGCTACTTTGCCTAACACCAGACGCAAATGTCGTTGGAATTAGCTAAACGAAGTGAAATGCAGCACGCGTAGTAAATAGTGGAACTATATAACTGTAGGCTCACAAAAATAGTTGCAACTCACACACACACACACGCACACGCGGTTTTACAACTATATGAGTTTTTTTTGCTTTGTTATTTGGTGAGCGCCAGCGCAATAAAACGCACATCTATTGGTCCCGAGAAGCATACAAAAGCCAAAAAGCGTGTGCTTAAAGGATATGCGAATACCACATCCACACACATACATATATACAAATCTACTTAAGAGTCACTGCCGCACACCGATAGTCATATATTCATACCCCGTTGAAGTTTTGGGCGCTCGTTATGCCCAATCATTGCTGCCTGCCAGCTATTTATAAGCATAAGTGCATACACACACATATATAAATATGCACACACACACACACATACATCCATAAGTAGTACGCACGTAAATTATGTCGCATCTTTAGCTTTAGTACCGTGATTTAATGACTCTCCAGTGTTGCATAGTTCCTATACTTCAGGTTAACTGCACTCCAGCTAGCCAAGTGTGTGCGTTAAGTAGATAAGTGTGTATGCTTATGCAAATACAAAGTCACAAACACATACAAAGATATTATAATGCGCATAAATTTCGCTGCAAGTGCGTGTGTGGCGACACATTTTAGGAGATATGTTGAAAGATAGCAACCAAGTGCGTTCATAATCACACACATGCACACTCACACCTACACATGCACGCATTTAAGTATGATTAGTGCGCTGGCACCAAGCCACATGTGTTGATTTTAGTCACCTCCTGGTTGTGTGTCCCCCGGGATAGTCCCACAAAATTTATGAAAAGAAAGCGAAAGGAATTTGTTGTTTAGAAAATATTTAAGTTCTTGTAAATGCGTTGAGTTGATCTCTGCAGCCTTTGCTTGTGCTCGTATTACTATTGTTTGTTGATAAATATTAATTAGTTGTCACTAAGGATTGCTTTTAATGCTGTTGGCTCGATAAGATATTATAATTTCTCTACATAGTTGTACTTTTAAATTATTTTGCTTAGAAGGGACAGTAAAAAATTTGAAGTATTTTTGGAAAAAAGAACTATTATCCTTACAAAGAATAGGGTGTCACTGTTGGGCAACGCCTACTGATAAATTTCCACCTAAAATGCCTACTATCCTAGGCAGGGGAGCCTTGCTGTGGTAATAATGTTAAGTGAGGACCTACTTTGTATCAATGTAATATATTGGGGGATTGATTGGTAAGATTTCGTAATAATATTCTTCATGAGACTTTTGCATAAAGATTTGCCTAATGTTACTGAACAATAAGTACATTAGACATCCGTGCGATGAGCTAAAATAAAAGTCTTGCTGAACATCATTCATTGTCGAAGTATTTTGGAAAGAGAGGAGGTAGAACTATCTCAATAATTTCTTCTAGACAGTCGCGCCTCTCCGGTACTAAATTTGACACACCTTGGACCTCAAGCCTTAGACATCAAGACTAGCTATCTGGAATTAAAATCGTGGCGCTTTGTCAATATAAGGGGCTTTTATGCCTTTTCAAAGTTTCTTGGTGTCATAAAGGACTACTTAAACTGTGCCAGAGTGACCTCCATTTGGCGATCAGGAGTAAAACCTCAGCTTATTAAATATAATACCAAAGTGCATTAATGATCTGGATCGCTCTAATTGCCTTTCTACTAAGCTTTATCTAGATAGAGGTATGGAAATGGTTTCTTTGAGTATCCGAAAAAGTTCTAAAGTTATCTGAAGAATTTTTGCTAATTAATAAAGGCTAAGGAATAAAGGAAAGCTCCGTTGCAAAATTTAATAACATAAAATAATAAAGGTAACCCAAAGCAAAGGCGTCTACTTAATACATACGAAAGGCACTGTTACAAAAACTTGTTTAGGTAACAGTAGGTTAGATCAAAAACCCTGCTGAAATTTTGTTTGCCAAAAAAGGTTCTCATTTTATATAGAAAGGGTCCTTGTTTAAATTTCTACGACAACTCATGCTCTCAATTCTGGGCTACTAAGGCCGTACAAAGACATTTTTTTTATTAAATATTGAAAACAGGTTCAACTTATAGTAGTTACAGGGTGGGGGTCCTCCAATAAAAAAACTTACTGAAAGTGTCTAAATCTATATATTATATTACAAAAAAACATTAAAATATTTATGCCCCATAAAAAACCGAGCAGTGCTCGTATATCAAATGGTAGCCGAGTGAGAAACTTGTAATTCGTTAACGATCCTCATTGTTTGAAATCGAAACCTGCTCTGCAAGCGCTGATGGGAGAAATTAATATAGGGCATCTGTATTTATGTATGTACTCATATATGTTACACATGTATTTGTGCTCCATGTGACATTGCACATTTCACAATTGCGCCAGGGTCTCACCCATTGGAATTTATCTCCTGCGACAAACTATAAATCTTACGGTAATTACCGGAATATTCTAAATTTCTTAAATTTCAGTTTTGTTTGAATACTGAACATTTTTTGTAGGTTTACGAGTATATCTATATATGTAATTTAGTGCACTAATTTGATTGTGGTGGCAATGTGTGGCGCAAATGTGCCCCTACTGAAGAATATTTCTGAGTAGTACCAGTTAGAGTTGTAACTGTGTGTGTGTGTATGTGTGCTGAGAAGAAGTGTGAGAATTTTTACGCCGTTCGAAGTTGCTGTTAATTATTTCATGGTTCATTTAATTAAAAAAGTCGTTCAAAATTTAGTTTTTCCAATGATTTTTATAACCAAAACAAAGCGAAAGCGTGTAAGTTGCCGAGCAATGAGCAAAACAAAGCGTTGAAAATAAACAGAATCATGTTAACAAATATACGAAAACTCAAAAAAATATGTAAGACAAGAAAATAAAAATAAATAAAAATTCCTCACAAAGTGTAACCGGGTCCATAGCAAGTTGTTAACTTGATAATTAAATATGCTAACTAGCAGAAGGAAGCAAAACGCCACAACAACTGGCAAAGGAAATGATTTTCGAAAATTTTCGACACCGACCCCAAACCACCTTTGCTGTGGTTTGCTGCCCTCCAGCAACAGGCCGACAGCAAGCAGCTTCAAACACCTTCGTTCACACCAGCCAAGGCAGTGCCGCAGGCCAACTTCACTGCTGACATCAATTTGAAAATCGAATCATCGAATAGAAAATACAACAACAATGAAACAATAAAACAAATACAAAGGCTTAAATTTCAGTTTAATTTGAATGCGGCTAAAAGTCAATGGCGAGCAATCAATTGGAAATGTGAAATGTGCGGGTGTGAGAGCGAAAGAGAGAAAGAGAACGCTTAAGTGAGTGTGTGGGTAAGGCGGCGGCAGTGGTGTGCTAAAGGTAATCAGTAAAATTAAAAAAAAAAAAAAAACAACCGTTGAAATTAAATCAACAAGAAATTATAGCGGCTATAAAAAAGGCTATTAAGCGCAGAAGAAACGAATGAAGCGTAAAGGAAACTCAAAATGACAAAAAAAAAAAGAAAAAAAAATACAAGAAAAATTTGAAAAAATCTATTTCCATAAAAATAAAAACAACATTTGTCCGACAAGGTCAGCGCACAGCAAGCAAAACCAAATCAAAGTCTACAGAGCAACCTCAGAGTCAACTGGCTCAACTGCAACCAAATCCAATCAGCCGCCATGCTGTTAGCCCAAGTAATATGCTAAAAGGAGGCTTTCTTCGTGCGTCTGACGAATATACCGTCTGTTTGACCGGTCAGAACTATTTATGGTTGTGAGTATACATCGTTGTTGGATGCTATTTAGAATGCTTGGCCGCAAACCGTGGCAGACAGACGGCTGCCTAGACTGCCATATGGTGTATGACCGCGTCTACGGTCAGTTGAGGTAATGCCGCAGACAGTAAGATAGGTAACAGTGGTAGGAGTGTATAGTAGGAGTATGTTAGCACAACCATGTGGAACCTTGTGGTAAAATTTGCTTTTATCACCTTAGTTCGGTCTATTATATGAGTTGAATTGCCTGAGTATTTTTCAGCGGGTGCAATAGTTTCACCGAATATCGGGACACTTTCACAAAATAACAATTAGAAATATTTCCCGATTAGTCACAGCGTTTTTCGACATTTAGATTTTGAAAGTCTTCAAGAATAGGTAATGAGCGACTAGAAACTCTCTTTAGTGAAAAGTAGTACATCCATGTTGAGCTCTGGTATTCATAAGCCCAGCCTTTTGACCCAAATAATCTCATTTTAGTTTTTATCGATTTGACTTAAATTTTCGATAGCTTTAGTAGAGTAGTACTTGAGAGAGTACAGAAATTCGACACCAACTATAATGGACCTGTTTAAACTTACTTGGTTAGGAAATTAAAGATAGCTGTCAAACACTTCACAAAAAGGTTGCCACAAGCCTGTGAAGCCTTCAAACGAGTTCGAGGTTTTGGACTTCGTTGATTAGTTCACAATACCTACTTCTAATCCGCCTGAAACCTAAAGTATGATACGGAAAGGAATCCACAAGTGAAGCTGGTTATATATTCTAAAGTATACTTTATGGGTTGCATGGGAGTTAAGTTCCTAAACATATTTCCAGCTTGCTTGGTCTTAACAGTTCTCAGATGCGGTGTACCTCAAGTAAAATCTTGAACTTCTTGATGTTTGGAACCGGTTAGAAGAATGGAAGTGGGTAAAAAACTATTCGCGCTGAGACAATGCTATGTTCAAAAGAAGACCGGAGAAAGGGTTGCGCTAATAGCAAGAGTTAAAAATGCCGAAAGTCCATATAAAAAGACCTTAAATAAAGCTGATCGAAAGTTGAACAAGCCCAGGTGAAGCTCAAATACGATTCAGCTGAAGACTGATCTGCCTCTTTGAACTATTATTTTATTTATCTAATTTTTTAGGAATGATGTATTAAGGTGTGATCTCTTGGCTCCTTAAATCTTGGCTTTTATATTTGTGACTATATTTGAAAACTCCTCATGCATCAGGTAATTTAATTGTGATTAGGATTGGTTACAGACCGAGTAATTTCAGTCCTACAGGGCCAACTAAAGGTCGCCTGCAACACTGCTGCTCTGAAAACAGCTCGAAAAGGGATGAGCACGACCTGCCACAAGAAGTCAATTTCTCCATACGCAACTGGAACATAAGTCAATGCTTGGGTTACACGCACACAGAGTTACACGGACATATTGGCGCGCCTATAGCCTGTAAATAATGTGGTAAAACAAACAGCAACAACGAAACAAGCCGGCGATTCGAAATGTATCAACCCGAAATCTTGTACGCCATATGTTGCGCGGCCTAACGAATTTCAAATTGCTTACGAGCCTTAACCCACACATACATACACATGCCTGCCGACAGCAACACGCCTCAAACGTCACACTCACGCAGCAATAAAACAAAACCAAAAGGAACACATACGGAAGAGTTGTTGTGTCGGCGCTGCCGCCAGTGACTTTGAAGAATTAAAAATTAGTTTCAGTTTCAAATTTTGCTTATGCCCATATTCACAGCGCTTGTTTTGCCTTTTTTTCTATTTTTATTGCATTTTCACTGCCACAATACTTTGAATGTGTGCCTGCAAGCAACTCGGGTGTGGAAAACACATACAAAGAATGAAGAAAAACCGCGCCCATAAGGCAGTAAAATAAAAAAAAAACCAAATAAAACCTTTAAAGTTACAACAAAAACAAAAAACCCTTGTGTATATATTTGGTGGTAGGGATAGTCGTAATAAATTTCAAATTAAAGTTAGGCAGGCGTAGCATATTTTGTTGCAAGAAAGTTGCATAGTCTTACAGCACTGGCTGTCAGCTGATGCTCCTGCTCCGGGAAGCATAACCAATGTGGTTAGAATTTCTTTGGCTTCTATGACAACTGCGGCGTCTTTCCTGTGGCATTCGAGCGCGGCGCTTTGAGAGCAAAAAAATTTTAATTCTTCAGCAGCTACTGTCTCCCTACATGGGTAAAAAATTTGGCGTGGCGAATTGCGCATGTGAAAAATTATGAAATTAGTACAAGAGTTATGTAAGTCTTATAGTAGCAGCTGATTTATGTAACAGCTTATGTGAGCCTTATAAATATGCCTAATACCTGTTCCACAACTAATTCATACTATGACTAATCTTTTGTTCAAGTATATGATAAGAATGAAGAAATTTAAAAGCTGGCAGGTGTATTTAGTAACTTCAGAGATACTGCAATTATATTTTCTAACAAATAGTTGTTGTAAAATATAATTACATAACCGAAAATAAATGTGGAATTTGAATTAATTTCAGTCAGACACTTATTATTTGAAGCCTAGCAGCTCAATCTTATAATGAAACATTTTTCATTTTCATATGGAGACTAGGGTCAATCTATGCGAGCAAAAATGAAGTTCAATTTATTGCTACTCCAAGTATTCTTCACCTCCAATAAAATGTTTTGTAATATGCTTTAATAGTTTGAAAAATTTATTCACAAGAGAGTGAAAAGGTTTGATGTTCTCTCATAAATTAGGGTAATTCGGGTAGTACGAACCAAAGAATACATGTAGTCGATGAAGTTATTCGACCAACAATGATAGGTGATATCATCTAGTTTCAGTTGACTGTATAGATTCAGTACAGATAGTTTAGAACTGATTAAGTTTCACTATATAATTCTTCAACTTTGTGATTGTTAAGTCTCCGTTAAGTTGGAAACAATCGGTCTTAAACTTTAAAGAAAACGAAACACTTTGTTGTGCTTTTTCTCACTTAAGCGAAATTAGAGTTTCATGGTTTGATTGGCAGATGGTAAAAATATATAAGACTCAAGATCGTGACATGTTGCTTGAAGTTTACCAAAAAACGGTAGCTTGAAGTACAATTGGTTTCGAAAGAACTCCATAATCAATTTTTGGAATAAATGTGTGTTGCTTTCTTTTTTGAAAAGCGGTGATTGTCTTGCGTCACCCTGCTTTCTGTGAATAGATTTTCAAATGACCATGACTCTGTAATGAAATAAAAACTAACCGAATACTTTCTTAAATTAATAAAAAGATAGTATTAGTAATCCATCATATTTCACAAATGTTCTCACACACTTCCCAGACCCAGGTTGTCAGCCGAACAAAGCAGCAATATTTTCTACAAATATCCTTCTGAGGTTTCCTCAAACAACAATGTTCCCCATTGCAGCTTGATTACAATAATTTTCCAACAGCCAAACATTTTTCAGTATTAAAATGCTGACTCAAGTTACTCGCCTACAAAGGGACCCTTTATGCCAGCAATTTGACAGTACAAGCCTCAAGCGATTAGAATTTTCGCACATATGCCTGATGCGTAAATATGATACTCAACTTAGCTGTCAAATCCAATCATCGATCAATTGTAAGACTCAAAAGAACAGCAAAGGCAAACAGTATTGTTTGGAAAGAAACGGACAGTACTTGTTGTAAAGTGCGAGTATATTACATGACAGAAGGAAGCGAAGAAGCCAGCAAGCGGCCGAGAAGGCGAAGAAGCAATAAAAATTTCAAAATACAATGGATTTGTAGATTTACAAAGAGCATTTGTTGGTACAATCTACGTTTTTCTAACTGCCAACTGTGCTGGCTGCCTGCTGCCTGCTGCCAACTGACACATGAGACCGAAACTATCAAATTCCAATAGAGCGAAGACAACAAAAGACAGTCAGGAAATTAAAAATGGGTTTCCTAGAAGAAGGATATACATATTTGTGTGAGTGTGTTGGTATTTGGAAGAGCACTAGAGGCGAATAATACTTTTGATATGCCTTGTGTGAGTGTGCGTGTGTGTGTACCGTAGAGTGGGTCATCAAAGGACACTCGCTTGTTTGGCTGATTGCATGACAAGTATGGCTCACAAAACACTTAAACTACTCAAACAACTGCCCATGCAATCCCCAAAATGTGTTTTCTTTATAATTGATTTTTTTGTTTTTGAATTTTTTTCGATTTCTACACATTTAAGTGGAAAACAAAGCAGTTGAGCAATTGAAATTGACACTTCGAAATCATTTCATGTAGCTCGTTAGTGTACTGAGTACTGGCGTGATTTCGGTTAAGTAATTTCCATAGTCTTCTTGGTGCGCACACATGTTTGGGGTCGTGTGTGGTGCGCAGGCGCATAACAAGCGTTGCCTATCGCTGGCGTTAATTGCGTTTATCATGCAGTTACTTGTTGTAGTCATGTAGTAGTGTCATGGCAGTAAGTTCTTAAGGTGCTAACGCCTGTAGGCTTTCTTAAATAAACACTCACACGCATGCGCAGTAAACTTCCGTTCAATTCGCAGCTGCTATCTCATCAGATCGTATGGCGTTAGGCGTTCATCGCCATATAAGATATAAAAGATACTCCATCTAATAAGTGTTACAAATTTAATAGCTCAGCTCTTTTTATTGCGACGCCTCAAACATATGTTCACTTGTCGTGTTGTTCTTTTTTTTATTATTCTTTATTTTTAGCCCCTTTTCATTTACTTTAAATCGAAATTTGTGTTATTCTAAATTGGTTTTGCTTATTATGCGTTTGCCTTACTCATTTGCCTGCATCAATTGCGCCGCTTTTCGTGTGGGTTCTGCGCGCCTGCGCGTTGGTTGCAAGTACACGAAAAACCTTTCTACTCAATTTGAGCTGCGAAGAAAATTAAGATTTATTTTCATTACAACTGCGAGTTTATTACTTTTTATTGGCTTTCGTGGCTTTGTGCTGCATCTTTTATGTTTGTCTATTTGTCACTTACTAATTCTTTTTGGACAGTGTGACGTAATTGATCACTACAAATTGAATTTCGTACAGTTTTAAGAATTCTTGGTTAGCACTTTTCGTCACGCCATCCATTTAATTAAATTGTGTGATATCCAGAACATAACAGGCGTGATTGATAAGGAATGTAAGTACCTTTCTCTTTAAAAATTTTCATTTTGCTTTCCCGAGCTGAATTTTTTCGAAACCAAAAATACGGAAAAAAGGCATACTAAGACAATTCAATAAGCTTATTCTCAAATCTGTTCAACTGAGGCGCCTTAATGGAAACCCAAATCGATGAGGCGCCTCGAAATAATTCAGTCGAGCTCCGCAACGTCTGAGGCTGAGCTAACGTCATACCACAGGCTTTTTGCAGAAATCAGTACTTGCAATTGATTCCACGAATAAAAATTTTTATATTTAATTAATCCTGTGGTATTAATATGACACTTGCCTTGTTTAGTGAATTTCCCGAAGCACATGTACATACAAATATCCAGATGTAAAACCTGACCTGGGCCTCCCAGTTCTTCTACGTCCCCAACACTTCTACTGATCTGTACTGAAGAAATCTAAACTAAAGCGGCCTAAAAACATCTATCCAGCGTTGTTGTTTTAGCGGCACGAAATATTCCTCACATACTTTTTAGGAATGCTGCCGAGTCGACAGATTTTGGCCAGATAAAAATGTAAGTCTATTCCGGGTGCGTCGACCCGATTGTCGTGCGAACTGATCCGATCAATGGATGCGATGACTATTGAACGATAAATGCAAGTACAATTGCGGTTCGTAGGAGTTTTTGAGACTTTTCGATATCGAAGGCCAACTTAATCTTAAAATATAGTGAACTTCCCCGAAAACTTAAACAACTTAAGCTCAAATTTTGTATGTTTGCAAATAAGATCAAGTGAAAAGATCGGGTTTGGCATCTAAACCTAGGTACGGAGACAGCGACATAGCCAGAAACAGTTTGATCTGTAATCTAATTTTTATCACACCAATGAGTTTAAATTCCGACCAAATAATAAGTGCTGAATTTTCAACATTTAGATAAATCCCAAGCTTGGCAATGATCTATTTAGATTTATCTGTAGTAAGCATACCTTTAAGGTATCCCAGGTATTCTTCTGTATCTCAGCTATCGGCGAACTGTCTTACCGACTCTTGGGCTCGGTCTCTCGACCGTTGGGCTCTGCTGTTATAGATATTATTTGTATAGAGGTTACTTCTAACAACTTTGCCAGGAATAAAGGTCCTACGGATATGATTTTAAAGTTTATAAGCATAATTGGAAGATCATTGAAGATTTCAGAAAATATTCAGCTACTCACTAGTTGACTCTCAGTCTTATCCTTATCTAAGTTAGTCCCCAAAATACAGCTTAGTTTTCAAAATGAGTATTAAATGGACTAACTCATTACACATATCAGACTAAGGATCAAACTTTATGCTTATAGCAGTTTATAAACATACAAATTATACACTGAATATCTGTTTCAAAAGCAAGAAAATCGCATTTTCTGCACACAAGTAAATGGCAAATAAATGCGCTCTTGCGTCTTAATATGAAATTACTTTCTGGAAAATATAAAATTTCAAGAAAGAGTACCACAAGCAGTGGCACACATATACACAGCCAGCTTCTTGTGCTGAGAATGGCTTTGTTGGAAATTTTGTACGCCGGATAATCAGAAAAGTAATTGACGCGTTAATCCGCTGGGCGAAGGCAACGAGGAAAATGCATTTAAATGTTGCAATCAATAGAGGATGTGGAAGGTGGCAAAAAACAAAAAGCCAACAAAATGGAAATGCAAAGAAAAGCAAAGCTTAAGTGAGAAAAATAAGCTATGGCAAAAGAAGAAGAAGAGCGCCAAATTACCATTTCCCAGCTGCCTGCTACAAGGAGCATAAGCAATCCGCCAGTGTGGCAACCAAGCAGCCAAGCAGCCAAACATAATAACATTGCATACTCAATTATGCACAAAGCCGCATACCAGACAGATAACAATAACAAAAGCAGCACCAACAACAAGACGGTAGTATAAAATCGCTGGAAAATAAAGAGTCAAAGCTGCTGAAAGCATAAATATTGCAGCAGCAAGCACACACGCACACGCATATCCATGTGTGTGTGAAATGTTTGTGCGCCATGTTCACTTATGCACATGCAACACATGCCACACATGCAGCGGTATTGGTTAGACAAGTGTTGTTGGACCGTTGACAGGATACGCTAAGATGCGCGAGAGCGCGCAGATAATTCAAGTGTTGTCTGGTCTATTCAGGTCTAGTGTTACGTGTGTTGTTGGGTTATACCTATTTTAAATGTTATTCTTATTGGAATCTATGTGCTTTAAGTTTGAGATTTTATAAATATTTTGAAAGAAATAGAACTACTTTTAATGAAAATCAATTTTGAACATGAATTTCTATCTATAGTGTGTTCTATTTATCAATGAATCAGCAATAGAATTATCCCACTTGCACTTATGATTCTCGCAGAGAACAACAATTAATGAGACACATTTGCCCAGAAACACCTCGGGATCTATTATAAGAGATGTCACAACCTTGTAGCGCCTTTTTGGGAACTTTTGTGAGGTTATCAGTCTCTCCCCACTGTGTTATTCTATGAGCAATTTCTTAGATACGTTTATTTGACCTGTTTACTTTTCAGCAGTTCGTTCTTGGATCTCTTCCCAGAAACTTTCATTTGTGAGTAATCACTTTAGGGAACAAACTTCCTGAAGTGATCGAATTTAATTCGATCTTTCTTTGACCTGCTGTTTTTTAAGGGTTTTGTTCTTAAAATGTATGCTCGCAGGCGCTTGGCCGAATTCAAATACGAATGAAGCGACAGGGGATCGATCATTTTAAATAGAGTTTCTTCGGAGGGCAGAGAGATAGCAACCTATATGACGAATGAAGTAAAATGTCCGTAGACCCCTAATGTAAAAACTAAAAATTTGGAACACGTTCTTTCAAAATAATGTCAACTAAGATACTAAAGTTAAGACCCTAAATAGAAGATTTTTAATCAATATTCAATATTTTATAAATTCTTGATTCGCTTGTTCCTGATACAGTCATCTTCTGTTTTGTACTCTTCATCAGAGATCCATTCACCAGAGATTCATCAGAGATCAGACGATCCATCATAATTGAAGCTCTAGATTACCAAATCTCACTGGCATCTCTTTAGCCCTAGTTAGGGTATCTTTCTTACAAAATTTTATCATCACTTCTTCTTCAGGTTTTCAAAGCTTCAATGTTCAGGAGCTTCAGGTTTCAAAAGAAATCTGTCATATTGATAGTGAAAAGACTAAAGAAAGTTTTAGTCTCTCCTTTATTAACTTCTCGATGTATTTCAGACTTACTGCAACAGTGATCTACAAAGATGAAAGTGTTAAAAATAATTACCCATACTGGGAACCGCTTAGCGGATTAATTTTTCTAATAAGAAATACACAAAGTTATAGGAAAACTTTAAAGAAAACTCCTTCCTTGCTACACTTTTTCGGCTGAAGAAAAATATTGTTGCAACATGAAAAACTCAAAGTCAATGCCAAAATGTGCAAAGGTAATGCAGACAAAGCAAGGATAATAAGGATAACGCCGCATGTACACTCACTTGCACATATGTAAAGCGCATGCAACTGCGTGCCACAAGCTAGACGCCAATAGCTAGGAATCATTTATGAACGAAATTCAACGACTTAGTCTGCGCCAGAATGCCACACGGCTGCCGCGGAGTCGCTGCATTGTAACAGCTCGCACTGTGGCAAGTAAAGGAAAGCAGATATGCATGTATGAGGTCACAGGAGTCACCGGAGAGTGGATATATCAGTTTTGGTTTGTGTTTTTGGTGGTTCGAAAAGGAGTCAGCAGGCGGCGTCGGCGTTTTAACATAATGAAAATTGATACCACAGCAGAGCGGAGCATGGAAAATTGGCTTACCACAGCCAAATATTTTTTTGAGAGTGTGTAGTGTAGGGCCAGCAGAAGAGTATTTACAGATACGAACGGAATGAATGCCAAATGAATGTCTTCACGGCGCTGCAAATGCACCAAATAGACGTGTGCAACATTGTGAGTGTCTCCATGTGGCGGCCCTCAGTAGGAGTTTTACTGACTTTCAAAAGTGTGTGTGTCTGTGTGTTGCACCAGCGCCATTGAATGCACATCAATTATACTGAAACATTATGCCCCAAACGCCCCATCGTCGAAATACGAAAGATTAATGCACAAGCAATCGATGTAAAGTCATATAAGCGCATTTACATACAGACATTTATAAGCAACATTAAACATAAGTTACATGCCACATAATGCCACAACCCCTTTCACTAAGCACTTTGTAGCAAGTAATGCGTATCGATTCGAAATTAGTTGCCTACAGTTGGGCAAACAGCTGGAAGAAGTTGCAACAACAGTTGTGACGTGTAGTTGCGCTCAATGGAACTGATTTGTTGCAACGCAAGAAGCACACACACACAAACAAACGTTGTGGCACTTCTAAGTAAAGACACACACATACACATAATATATTGCATAGCTCTTGCTGCAAGCTGCAATTTATAAAATCACAGAGGAGTGTAGCCACACCCCACAGGCACATGCATGCAACAAATGCATGAAGTATGGCCTGTCATGACAATGACAAAGTGTGAATTATGTGGATTGTCTTACCAAGTTAACAGAAAATTTCCAAAATAAAGTACTCATCTCATATACAAATGCAAACATGTGCACAGTAATGTATAAATGTATGTGTATATGGTTGTTGCGACAAACTCTCTTACTTACCACTTAGTTGTCTGTCTGTTTGGCTGTCCGTCTGTCTGCTGCTTCTTCATCTTAATGAGTCTTCGTCAAGCAGCAGTGCAAGTAAGTTACATAAATCTTATATATGCAACAACAACACACACATGCAACACAACCATTAGCCGCTGCTGTGCGTTAAGTCGCTTATAAATGACTATAATTAACACTTTGACTGCCTGAGTGTTGAATAATAAGCTTTCCAAGTGGAAGAAAGTGGTGTTTGTGATTGAGAAAGTGCATGACCTTGATGTGTCGGATGCGCAACTAAGTAGGTATGTTCAAATTAAGTTCGGGTGCAGCCGAATTTTCAACAAAATTTAAGCGTTTACTTCGAGCAATGCAATAGTTTTATTAGTTGTCTGTTGAAGTACGACTTATTGGGTATGGTGCTCTTCAGCGGCATTGTTAGCAAGCATTATTACAACTACAACTTTGATGAATAGACATATAATTTACATACATATTTTATGAACCAGCTTAAAATCAGCAATCTAACCTCAAATAAAAATTTTTGCAAACTTACGAAGTAGGCTTTCGGGTACAAAAATAGTTGCCAGCCAATCATGCCATAGACAGTCGGTTTGTAACTCAAGTGCCTGGCTACTATGAGTATACTAAGTTGATTGGCCTCTCATATTCTTTTCTACTTGATACCTTTGTGATATAGATCGAATACTTTGAGCAGGTTGAAACGGTCGCAGCGCTCTATTTTGCCGTATTGCTTTCTGCTCTAAGGTCTGTCTCTGTCTGTCTCTCTCTCCACTAATATAAAACCTGAAACAATTAAGAGCTTTAACAATAGCTCTCGATTTTATAATCAGCCATTTGTATGTCCAGGGCTATACCTGCCTTTCCTACGGAGCTTTAGAACATAAGAACTATAAAGAATACAAAATCTTGCGGAGCTTTCTAGTACTAATTCCAAATTGACAATGATAGATGCATATGTTCAAAAACCGGAAGAGCCACTTCTGTGGTATCAAAAGAGCGCGAGCGAAATTTTATGTTCTCTTTGCTTAGTTCATTCTCGAATAAATTATATTTGTGTATTAAACGTACTCATTTAATGACCTTGTATTGAAAGAGTTGACCTCAAAGGTACAGAATTATATTAAATGACTACAAAATTGTTCTGGAAATATTTGGATATGAGATTCTGGCAGAAATAAATCTCTATCTTTTTTGTTTATTTCTTGATTTCCTCAACCACTTTGTATATTATTAACAGAGAACTCGCTTAAACCCCTTTTGCAACACCGCAATTGCCAAACATAGGCCAGGACATACCAGTCAAACCAGTTAACCTGACATAGTCTGCCAAGAGTTGCGTATAACTCAGTTAAATACTCAAAACAAAGCCAGCACAGTTAATCACATAAGATCAAAGCAAAGCATAAAACCACTTAGGAAGCATAAATTAACCCCTTTTTATGCAACATGCCTCAATACAAGCACATTTGAAGCTGCAACCCGCAATGAATTCGTTGTTTTGCCATTATTATTATTTTTTTTTGGTACTTGATTTTTTGTTGCTGTTGTGTTATTGTTATTGTTCGAGGCGATGATGAATTCGATAACATTTATAAGCCGGCAAACAAGCGAAGATTATCACATTATATCCCATACGAAGTTAATCGCTTAAAATAATCTACATCAACACACAGCCAAAAGGGCAGACAAGAAAGTTGGCTTGTGTGTGTGTGTGTGTGTGTTTGCATAATAAGGATATCTGGCAGCAGCGGCAAAGCGCACAAAAGTACTAGGTAAAGAGGCAAAAAAGTAAAAAGTAAAAAATTTCAAAACACTGGCGAAGCTTAGTATGTGTACAGCTATACAAAGTGAATATGTATGTATGTGTGTACGCCCTTAGGTAGCTAGCAAACCAAACGGCGCACAATTTATGAGAAAATCAAATATTGGGAATGCTAGAAAACCGGTATTGGGTCGTGCAGCAGACGGGCAGGGTACGAGCATGGCCGCAAGGTACTAGTAAATTGCATAAATTAATCAATAAAATACGAGAAGTGGAAAAATAACAACAGCAACAACAGCAACAACAACAACAACTGTAAGAACAACTCACAGAAGAACCGGTTGAGAAATGAGTATATTGAAATTGAAAGCGGCTGTGTCAGCGCCAGCGGCACTCCCAACAACAATTCACACACACACACACACACACGTGTACATACACGCATGCATTTGCTATGACACTATATACATATATACAACACGTGGTGCTTTCATTTGTTACTGCAGGATGTGATAATGAGCTAGGATGCACACCAGAGTCTTCGCTTAGAATGGCAGAAAACGGCGGCATAGGGTTGTTCAGCCTGTTTACGCTGTGTGGCAGTGGCGACAATTGTTTTGGCTATGTGTTTGTATGTGTGTGTGATAATTTTTTAAAATGCACAACCCTCCAGGCGCTTACAGGCAATTGTTGTTGTTCTTGCGCATATTTGTGCCATTGCTGAGCAGTACACTTATATGCGTTATATCAATATCGCTTAATGTAAGCGTGCGTCTGTGTGTGTGTGTGTGGCTTATTCATTATGCACAGCTTTTATGCATAATTAAGGCGATACTTTGCAAAAGGGGTGCACTGTGTGAACTATCTGCGCATTTTTACGTACTTAATTGGCTTAAGTTGACTAGGCGAGTGCGGTAGGTTAGCGCAGATTTCAGAAATTTCAAATACGGTATGGAACTAAGCAGATTTTGTTTTTCAATCATTATTTGTTGACATTTTTGAACCAGTTCAACTATATTGTAAGAGGAAATCTACAAGCTGTTTATTATATGGAAACTTTATGATTTTTACTTAAGACCTTTTTAAAGTTAACTGTCTATTTTAGGCATTTTGGTAACAAATCGGCTTCGATTAGCATGTTTGCGACATAAGTTACAATTTAAATAGATTTAATGAAAAATTAATTGCTTTACATACCTATAAACAAATATGAAATCGATAGAAATAACTTAATTTTTATTTTTATTTTTATATTTTATTTATTTACATTTTATAAATATGCTTAGAAGAAGAGAGCATAGAGAATAGAGACGAAGAAATCATACTTTGCCTTTTTCGAATATTTTTTTATTTAATATTTTTTTATAATTAAAAAAATTTTTTTCTAATAAAAATATTGTCTTATGTAAAAATTTTCAAATTATTCAAAATATTTTTAATAACTTTAGATTTGTAGAACAGAAAACTTTCAAGTGCACTTATAAAATAATAAATAAATTGTTCTTCTGGTTTTAAAAAACAATATCGAATCTCTTAACAGAATTATACTGCAATAATACACAGTAACATTTCTTATCCTTGTTCAAACTCTCACTTAGCAATCTGTACTTTCTTAGAATTAAATCCTCTTACTGATCCTGTAGCATTTGTCTCTCAACTCTCTCTCCCTCTCAATTTTGTCTTAATAGGAAGTTCTCAGTATATGTGAGTATAAGTCTTCTGCGGCGCCACCTCAGTAAGTTTAAAATCAACTTCCAAGGAGAAAAGGCCTGGGTTAGGTTAGGTTATGGTTAGGTTTCAATCTCTAATATGACGCAGAAGTATTTTTCCTTTAATATATACTAGTTTTATATGAAAGTTTTCGTCTGAATAATTGTTACTTGGGTGATGGTGGTTTCAAGATTTCAACACAGTTCAAATTAATTTGAATTTTTACAAAGAAAACACAGATTCACATATGGGCTCTTATGAAATTACCCGCACTCTTCAAACCTTTCCAGAATTCCACGAGCTTTTCACAAGCTTCGTTACTGTTTTAGAAGTATTAGTGGTTCATTTCAACTACGAGGAATTCTATTGAGATTTTCGACATTGAAAGATTTCAGCTTGGTAACAGTGAAGCGGGACTAATTTTCGAATTATATTTGCTTTTTACATATTAACTGGTTATTCTTTATGATCTAGCGAATGTTGCAATCCAAAAAGAAGCTGAGATGTAGCATCGCTTAAGTCTTAAAACTCCATAGGTATTTAATTTCCATACTTTTTTTTCTTAATTTTAAAACTTGCTACCTTTTCCCGGCTTATGGAACCGGTTGTAGCTCAACGAGAAATGAGTAAATCTTGTCTGCCTGCATCCAAAAGGAATTCAGCACATAGTCAATCTGCTGAACTATCAGCCACCACCCATTTGGTGACATGGAAAAGTCAATGATAAAAAATAGGTACGCCGTTAAAGAGGATACTCTCAGCCACGAATTGAGGCAATCGATGTTGTAATCAGGTAACAAAAACAATAGAGCTTGTCATGCAGAGCCACATCGAGTATTTCTGAGAGAGAGAGAGAGAGAGGCGGGGCGGGCTGGGCTAAAACAAACACTTAAAAGCCCATGTAATTAACAAAAGTATATAACACACACACACACACATACACACATGGATACTATCAGCAATCCCAATTCAATGTTCGATGTGTAACGGTAATGTATGCGCCAGTGCGTCTCGCCAATCAACGCACCAGCAATTGTTCCAAGTTTATTGTGTAAATGCAGGCTCATTTCAACGCTTAGGTAGTTAGTTATAGAGACTCGCTTCAATCATACCTTTGGTACGCCACATTTTGGCCTCATTTTATTGTATGGCAGCAGTGAATGTGCACCCCTTCGCACACCGTATCGCATTCAGCATTCGATTATGCAACATAAGCATACCCTTTGCCGCTTTAATTGTTATGATGTTGTTTTAATTTAAATTATTTATACGCTTCAGGCGGCAAACACACACACGCACGCACATACACAGTTAAGGAAACCCATTCAATTGTACGTAAAGGGGTTGCTTTGGTCCTTTTTCTGCGCAAAAAATAGTCGAAGAGGCATGGAATTGTGTTTATCTTGCAGTGTTTGCCAGCAAGCATATGCCATGTGTGCCGTCGTCATGTCTGTCTGTCTGCTTGTGTCACCATATCGGTGACATTTATATGCGCCGCATAATTCTACCCTCCCCGCAGACCGCTTTTCCTCGCTTGAAGGGGGAAATGCAAGGCGAGACAACGCCAAGGAAGCTGTCAAGCCTTTATAGAGGTTTTCATTGCGTCATCAGCGCCTTTCTACACAAGCCCCGCAGTTGTTGCTACCTTTTCGCTTTGTCTTTCATCACTTCGGGTTGTGCCTGTCGGCTATGAGTGCGTTCTTCCTGCTTATATGCATATCTACATTTTTTATTCCTTCATTTTCACTTTCATTGCGCTGCATTTCAATGCTATACCATTGCCTTGCCGATATTCTTATTTTATTTATCTATTAAATTTTCTGTTAAATTATTACAAAGCAATTTATTTACACAGAAATTAATTTGACCAGACGCTGATGATGTAGCATATATGCTCTGGGCAAAGAAAACAAAAATATAAGTAGATATGTTATTGTTGTTGTTATTGGGTAAATATGTACAAATATATATTGGCTGGATTATGTTGACAGCTGTCGCAAAAGTTAACTCACACATCCGCAAAGTTACTGATATACTATTTCTAGATGCCACGGAATCAACTGCAATTTTTAGTAATGAAAACTTGCTGGAGAGTAGTCAGAAATTCTCAATACTCTTATCTGAGCAGGCAAATTCACCGTTGAATTTTATTCTTGCGGAAATTTATATTCAAGACAGAACCACGGAATGTCTGTAATGCACTAGTATGCTTAGTATACCTGGTTCGATAAAGATCTAATACTAAAAGACTAAAGTAAGACAAAATTTTCCAGTCATTTTTCAAAAATGTAAGTTCATGAGCTTCTTGGAGCTTTCAAGGGGCTTTTCAATATAGCTGTTGGATATGGTATTATTTAAAGTAAATACTTTAAAACTTAGATTCTCAATTTACATAAATTTTAATCGCCGTCGATCTTAACGAAACTTCTTTAGAGCTTTTTTGTAGCAGGCTTCATATCGTAAATATTAGATATAGAAAGATTTAGTATTTTAAGAATTGTGAAATTTACTAAGAATATAATATTTTCTAAAATTTGCGTTCGCACTCCTCCCAATAAAGCTTTTATGTATCGTTTTCATTGCGAAGTCAGTATGATCAGAAAATAACAACATAAATATTAATTCGATCCCATGGAGCTTTTGTGTTGCTTTTTCATTACAACCCTGTTATGATCGCAAAATAAATTAGCAACCGTTAAAATATCAAACTACATGTAAGAAAAGCTTTTTGGAGCTTTTAAATTCAAGTTTTTGCGACACTGCAAAGATATCGATGATTTCTGAATCCTGCTGCTATAGAGAGTTCTCTACTTCCAGATATAGTATGCCTACCAAAAAGTTGGAGAAAACAAATGAAACTTCTATGAGCTTTTGAAGAGTTATTACTATTAGTAGAGCTTTTTTAAGGTAGTAATTGTTACAACTTAGAAATTGTGTCTAAGCTTTTGCGCTTCGACACGAAAATAAAACCAAATCATTGCCCAACAATTATATAAGCACAATAGCGAATTTATGCAAAAGTAGACATTTACAAATTTCTCGCTTTGTTGACGTAACACCATAGCGGTGACACGTTGAAAGCCAAAATAAACGCGCAGTCAAGAAGATCCTTATAAATTTTCAATCAGTAAAATCGCGTGCAGAATGCGAAAATTTCATTAGTGAAACTTGAAATTTCCGTGTTGAAAATAATGAACAATGAGCAACGAGCAACGAGCGGCAGCGAGGAGAGCGCCAAACACTAGCACGAGTATTAAGAGCAACAACAACAGAGCGGCGAACAAAGTCAAAGGGGAGAACACGGCAGTTTTGCAGGAGGTGGCGGAAGTGAATAACGGCAAAACAAGGAAATTGCAAAACAACAAGCTCAAGGAGCTACAACAACTACAGCAACAGCAAGACCAGCACTGAGTGGCGACGAACAAACGAAAATCACGTACAACAACAACGAGTGGCATAATGAGCAAATGAACGAAAGCACGAAATAAGCGAACAAACGAGTGAATAAATGAATGAATGAATGAATGAATGAATGAATGAATGAGTATGCATAAGTGACGCGCTGACTGACGCATTCGCCACCGCCGAGGCCCAAACGAATGCAAGTGCCATAGTTGAGTGGGTGTTTGGAAGCTTCGCGGAGCATGGGAGAGTCGGAGTATAGGGAAAGACGGCAACCGAGCGGGTGTAAAGTGGAAATGTCGAGGTAACAAGAAAACAAATCACGTTTTAATTTTGTTTAACTAAATGGAGAAAATTGCACGAAATGCGCACAGCATTCAACGGCGAGAGGGGGGCGCAAAACAACAGTGGAAACGCTGGCAGAAGCAATGATTGGAAGAGATTCACAAGGCGATGAGGATGTGCTGCTGCTGTTGCCGCAGCTGGTTGTGCATGCAGGATGTGGCACGAATGACAAGAGTATGGAAAGTAGGAAGGCAGGCAGACGCAGAAGCACCGTGTTGATGATGTGCAATTTCGCCGCCGCGTACAGCGTGAGCACCGTTAGAGCCGCACACACACACACACAGGCGCGCAGAAAAAGACAGCGCTGAAAAGCTGTTGGCATACAAAGCCATTTTTGCGCTGTCATTGCTATTTACAATTAAATACAATGTCTAAGCGCAAAAAATACGAAACAACAAAATATGTGTGCGCGCGCGCGTGTTGGCGCGCCAACTGGTAAGCGCAGCGAAGTCGCTGCAACGCGCGAAGAGTGAATTGCAAAAGACAATGCCACAACTGTCATGCGTTGCGTTGCGGTTGTTTTATACGAAAGAGCGCTGCGCTTGAGTGTTGAAGGACAAGTTGAAGGAAATGCGTAAACGTAGTTGGCACCGATGCTCGTTCTTATATTGAAATGATTAACCTCTATGTGATACGGTTGGCTTCGGTATTATTGCTTAGAAATCTACTTAGAGCGTTCCCACGATATTTGGGCTTATATAGTCGGAAGGGTGCCGGACTTACAACTCGCCAGGGACTGCCAGTCTGTCAGTCTTGTGCTAAATTATTTGCGGCATATTTTTACTGCTATCACAACAACAACAGCATGGGTATACTGCTACACAGTGGATTCTGCGCTGAACCGCATTAAAAATTAAATATTTTTGAGTGACACTTGGTCTTGGTGAGTCGCTTGAATTTTATTTCAACGGAAGTTTGACATTTTCAGAAAAGATAATCCAATAAATCGATTTTGTTCCCCTCGTACAGACTGAAAAAAATTCTTATATATATCAATATTATAAAACTCTATCAGACTGTATGGTCTATGACTTAGTTAAGAGGAAGTCCTCAAGACCTTGAAAGTTCCAAAGTCTCTATTATGATATGACTTGTGCGCCTACCCCGCTCTTATAAAGGCAATGACAGCTTGCTTTATCGCTAATTGCTCGTTAAATAGTATTAACTTGTGTATAGATTAGGCTTTCTGCTGGTAAGTAAGGCAAAAAGAGCGCGAAAGCAAGCTAAGCACAAGGCATGAGAATAAAGATTCTTGAGAAATACGCTAAATACCAACAATTCTATAATATGAAATAAGACGACATACTTACAAAGCGCTGGATCTGTAAAAATGAAGAATGTTTATCCGGAATGTGTCCGGTTTCTGAATTTATTATTATTTATTTCATATTTTATATTTATTATTAATTTTTTGTAGTTGCATTTGTAGCTGACCTCTAACAAGCCGAACATAAGTACCATTTTAGTTACCAAAAAACCATTTGGGGATATTTGTGACCCCACGTAAACCGCTAAGGGTTAAGCGCACACTTAGCAACTCTGCTAAAAGGCAATCACTGCGAAAAGCTTTTGTGTTGGCGTCAAGTACGTCTCTTATTATCATTCATTTTTTCCATCTTCTTCTAAATTTCCATTAAATTTATGCGATTTTTCAACAACACGCCACAATGATAAAATTTATGCTTTACTATTATATGGTGCACCATTTCGTTTCCATCTGCTTCACAATTAAACAATAATGAAAACAGACAAGTGGCAATTATTTCAACAACATTCCGCATATATAATAACATTTTTCAAATTTCCATATTTCTTATTTATCTGTTTTCAATGCATGCATTAAAATTAGTCTAACGCCAATTACTTTTATCCTGTGCGGCCGCTAGAACACCGCCATCCAAAGAGGCCTTGTAAACGTGCCGACTTGCTTCCTTTCAACACAGGCACACCGGCACTTCCCACAAAAACAAAACGTATATAAAAAGAGCGTTAGGAAAATAATGCACACCGTCTAACAAATTTTACTTTCCTCTATTTTCACCATCTTTCCACAATTTTCGAATTTTTTTTGTTTTTTTTTGCGGGTGTTGCAACTCAAAAATTTTCTAATTATAATTGTAGTATGTTTTCATAATTTCCCATTCATTATCTTGTTATTTTTTTACTGTATTTCCTCAGTTGCATTCTTCATTCTTATGCTATCGGTGTCTAAAAAGCGATAAAAATCTTCGTTTAGCTGCAAGTGAGTAGGCATGCATATGCGGTGAGACGGTGAGCGGCGGCCGAGGGCGTTAGCGGCGCTTGTTTTGAAAAATAACCAAATTATTTCAATGTGTCGGCAACTGGGCGCATTCAAAGGTTTTTTTAAAAAGAAAAATAAAATTGCTATTTCACAACAAATTGCTGCCATGTTATGTACCGTCGTGTAGCGCTTGGAAAAAAGGATCGAATGCTTGGCATTTAAATGCTGTGCCATATCCTGCATATCAGCAAGTGTATTAATAGCGTAAATTAGGCACATGAAAGTGTACAGGAAGGTAGAAAGGTGTTTCATAAATTGCATTTAGTTACAACTTTTAATTACTAGGCAGAAGCACTTACAAGGTTCCCAAGGTACTTACCAAGAATGACTGTTTTCTGAGCTGCGCGGATTTTTTAAAGTTATGTAGATCTACTTTTTGAAAACAACTCCGAATAATTGTAATTCTATGGCTAAGCCTATAGGATTGTCTTCAATATATACTCAATTTTCTTCCTTTATGATAAAGTCCTTTTTCACTTAGAACAGGTTTGTCGGCCAATCTGAACTGTCATATCCAAAGTTTAAAATTCCTACCTTCCTTTTAATTAATTCCTTTGCTTCCTTCACTGAGGCCATTTTTCTCCCTCAACTTAATTATAGACACAATTTTATCATGCTCGTTTCTCATTCGAAATAATATTTTAATCAAGGCTTGACGTCTCAGCAGTTCTCTATCTTTCCATTTAGAATCAATGGCATAAACAGGACATGATAACACACGAACTTTTCACGACAGTTATATGATATTTTTTACAATATATGTTCCATAAGTGAGTCTTTTAAATACAAGAGTGATCGAAAGAATCCCTGCTAGGGAGAAATAAAATAGTTCAACCTGTCTATATAACTTTAACTATAACATTAAAGACTGACTCTCTACTTTTTTCAGTATTCAGTTATTGCCAAAAGCGGGACCGGAAAGCTTCCTTTATAATAGAAAGTGCTTTTCAATTAATTGAAATAAAATATCCAACCATTTAATATATCCATTTTAATTCATTAATATCCATTAATATCCATTTCCTTTACAACAACAAGTCCTACTATGCCTAATGACGAATAATATATATTTTGGAATCTCAGTCTTGAAATTGGTGAGGTGGGACTAACAATGGTACAAAAATTTCAGTCTTGATGACATATTTTATGGAGTCTTAGAAGGCTGACTTGGTGTTAGCAATATCAAACCTATTAAATTATAAATCTTTGGAGTCCAAGCAAAGAAATTTCTAAATGTTTTCATAGCAGAAGGGTGCGTGAAGCAATATTGTGTCTTCTTCAAGTATACCTTCCAAATTTGTTGGAATGTGGTTTTAAGAAAACTGGCACTAAATACCTGATGGATATAACAAGTTATTTTAAGCAGTGGTTTGGCGTTGGAAGGACAATGGAAGGACAGTGGAAGGACACTTGATTTTAATTGGGGGTTTAAAAGTCCGTAGTTTAATACCGTTCAATATTCCTCCGATTGGTCGCACAATATAACAACTACTAGATTACTATTAACATTAACTACAACATCTGTCATACAATTATACCTATATAATATTATAATTTCCCAGAACAGCATATACTATTCTGCACATATGGTACTAATACGGGTGCATGCAACATATACGCCTTGCAACATGCCACACTACTGACATACTTTCATAACCTTAACAACAACAACAGCAGTGGGTGAGCTACGTAAAATCAATTTTTGTTGTCGCTGAAATTGTTGTGGTACGTGTGGTGCTGGTACGTGTTGTTGTTGTTGTTATTGTAATTGCACTATATATAATTGCGAGAGAATGCCAAGCGCCTGTGTAAATGACAATTTCTACTTGCAAATTAATTCCAAATAGCGCCTTGTTGCCAACTTGTTGGGCGGCGGAAGGGGAGGGGGAGTGGTAAAGTACCGTAAAGAAGAAGAAAGGAGTGCTGCATGCAGTGGCTGACAAATAAAAGTGGTAAACAGCAAATAAGCGACGGCACGACACAACAGATGCAAATCATCAAGGCTAGTGGCAATTGAATGTTGCACGTACGCGCGTGTGTGTGTATGTGTGTGTGTGTGTGGCGCGCGCGCTGATTGTGTGTTGATGGTAATATTATGCTGAGCACCGCGGCGAACTGACTGATTCTGACTGCTTGACACTACGTGTGATGGAGTGCAGAATGCAGCTGCTGCTCGCTGTTGCCCGTTATGTCAGCGTAGTGATTGCAGTCTGCCGAGCATTTGATTGGCAGCTACAACACGGTGCGTGTTTAAATTACGAAAAAATCACTTTTCAGTTATTCAATACTTCAAGGGACTTGCCGGATTGGGTGCCAACTTTCACATGCCACTTGACATACTCACCTGCCACATGACGCAAGCGAAAAACAAGAAGAAGAAGAAGAAGATGCTTTTCTGTGCCACACACATTTCAATGTACGTGTGTGTGTGTGTGTGACACACTTGTAAGCTTTGAATTTAAATGTTCGAATTAACGCTCGAAAATTGTCAAGGAATGATTGCAGCAGAGTGTTGCATGCAACACAAGCGTTTGTATGCAGATTCCGTGCAAATAAATTCGTTCAGAGCAATTTCCAGCTGCAAGCAAATGTGTATGTACAGAAGATGTGCAAATAAGAACATACACATACATGCAACAAAATGGCAGTACATACACACACACATACATACTTTACATTACAAAAGGATTCGCCGCTGCAAAGCTCGCTGCTTGATTTATACCCGCTGGTTACATTCATCACTTTGTGGCTCTGACACAGCGGAGAGCGTAAAAAAGCCCACACACATACACACACACATGCAACGGTATTTAGCTATATATGTATATATGTTTGAAGGGAAGAAGGGCAACAAGATCTGCTCAGTGGGCTTGTGCGGGTTTAAATGAATCAAATGATTGCGTGATTAGTTTCTGCGGCTGATATCGCTACATACTACACACATGCAACATTACACGCATACAAACGCACACTCCCACATGCCTATGCGCCTTGTGTGTGTGCGCATTCCCATTCGTATGGCCGCATAGCTACACAAATTGGCACAATACTTGCATATAAATTCATAGGTAGAAAGGCGCTGTCTCACACCCACACACACCCACACACACACACACACACACACACACACATACTGCACACTACATATGTGCAATAACTGGCACAGCAGCAAATTCCTGTTCCATGGCAAATGTTTCGCTTTGCGGTGGTGACGGTGGTGACGGTGGCTGCGGTGCAGCTGGTGGCGCTGGTGGCGCTGGCGTTATTACACGTTTGGCGCAAATTTCAATCTCGCGCATTGGTAGTGTGTGATTTTTGTGGCACAGAATGGAAATCACAATTACCAACTCGCTTGGATGTGTGACTGCTTTCAATAATATATGTGAGGGTAAGTGTATGGAAATGAGAGAAGTAGGGTAACGGAGCAGAAATGGCATGCCTGGTATATATTCAACTTTAGATTCGAAATAACGGTAATAATAACATTTTTCTGATTCCTACAAAATTGTATTTATCAGTATCGGAAATTTGCACCGAACCGGTAAATTTTTATATGAAACTTTATTTTAGATCCTCCCTTTTTTTGTTAGGAAAATATCAATAAGAACTGGTAGGTATACTTTCATCGCCTTTAAGCCCTATATATAAATATAAATATATGTATTAAATATAAAAATATTGTTATGGATATATTTAAGGAGCAGAATACCAGAATGAGGCGACTTTTCTTAATCTTTTGCTTTCTTATCTAATGCGATACTGATGGAGCTGAAGCAGGTTCTTTAAGTCGATACTCTAGTTAAGAATTCTGGGGCCCTCTAGGGCTGAAAGTACTCAAGTAATACTGATGAGGTTCACAATTAGCGCTTCGATGATCGGAAAGATGAATCTAGCGGTGCTCCTAAGTACCTTTTCGTAATTAGGTGGACCCCGAGAACTTCGGTCCAAAAAATCAATTGTTTATATAGAGTTTGGTATCTTTCTAATTCCGTCTGTACGCCGATGAAAGCGGCTTGGGTCAAGGGAATTAACTTACTTTCATGTGGTATTGCAAGAAATTTCAACTCATTTCCTTGCACCAAATAAAACTAAGAGAATTAGTGCCATCATAAACTATTGTCCGGCATTTTTCTAAGAAACCCAATTATAATTGTTCTTGTAGCAGGTAGTACAGATATTTTAAGCTTTCTAGAAATGATTTTGCTTCAGAATATATGTTAGCTTCGTTTTAAACAAAGAAAATATTAATCATTGTTTCGTCTTTGTTGTACAAAAGTACAAAAAGTACAAAAAAAAAATTTAATTCTTAGGGTGTATTTAGGGCTGAGTTGTTCAAGGTCTAATATATGTTCGGCCGGAAAATTTCATGTGAGGAATCCACTTCTTCATCATGTCGATCCTAGCATAATACGAAGAAGCTCCAGAAGCTTTCAAAAGAAATCTCCTGCGAACTGTTCTAAGGGTTTTAGTAAGGGGAATATCGCATAATGATGAGCTATCAGACCTTTGTGAGGACATCAGCATAGTATTAAAAGTCTTCGGCTATACTAGTAGGATTGTTTTTTCACATAGACACAGTGCCTGAGAGTATACTGGGTTTCTAAACTGGCTTGGGGGCATACCAGATTTCGGGTTCAAAAATACAGTTAAGACCCTCGAATTTTTCTATGCCGCCTATATTGTAGAAAGTACTCTTCTGGTTATCTGGAGTCCTCTCTTATCTTGGAGGTAAGAAAGGGCTTTTTGAGGGATTAAGTATACAAAGAAGTCTAAATGCTCGCACTTCCGTCAAGCTATTTGTTTCACTCAACTGAAATTTGTTAGCATCTTCCGAACCCGAAACCTGCGTTAAAGCTTCGCTAATGATTCAGAGTTGCCTAATAACTCCTTCGTGTATACACTTGAAGGGGTGAGTCTGAAAGGGTTTCGAGAGTGCTAAAATTCTATAAATCATTCGCAAAGGGAATTGTTTTGTCGAGGGTAGTAGATAAAATAGCCAATGTTAATTTAGATTCTTGCAAACAAGAAACGCCAAAATTCTTCCATCCACAATTATCAGGAATTTTTCCCAATTTAGCAGCTTCCCCTAACTTTCCCTTATTTATTTGCGGAGAAATCTCATTCATTGCTAAATGTAATCGAGTGCCAACGAAGTACAAATTCAAGCAACGAAATTGCGGTATGTCTGTGCGTGCCATTCATCTCAAACCATTCGCATACAAAAGCATTTGTGTGTGTGTGTGCGCGTGTGTGCGTGTGTGAACGCTTAACCCCGCGGTTGCCGCTGTCTTCCGCTGAACATCCGCATTGGGCACAAAATCCGCTGCAGATAAATGCATTTCTCCAACTATTTACAGGCACTCAAACCATTTAACATGCTCATGCATCTTTGTGCCTATGTGTGTGTGTGTTAGTGTGTGCGTGCCTGGTGCTTGTGTCGCCTAAGGCTGCCGTTACGCCATAAAGTGTTGAAAATCAACTTCAAATTTGAATTTGCCAAATTCGGTGCCAAATCCATCAGCGCACTCGTTGCTGCAGCCTACCCCCCCTACTTGCAACTTCATGTACCGTTACACCTTGATTCTTGCAACATTTACGCGTTACCACCTACCATTTGATTGTTGTCTGGCAGTTTGTAGGCGTAACGCTGGTTGTTGGCTGATATTGTTGTTGTTGTTGTCATCATTGCCGAAGTCAGCAGAAATTTACAGTTTAATCGTAATTGTATTTGTAATTGCTGTTGTATACCTTAATATGGGCGTGCCACAAGCACTCACACACATACGTGTGTGGGGATATGTTGGTATGTGTGCATGCCACACAATTTTGTTGCTTTCGCCCACATTTTCACATTTGTAATTGCAGTAATTTGGCAATGTTTCCGTGCAGGTTTCGCGGGTGTATTCCAACTAATACAAAAACAAACACCATATAACCCATAGACACACATGCACACACATTCACACACATGCACACATATTAACTGTTGCGAATTTGACGCACGTGATGTGCCAACTCTGACTGTCAGATCGGCTGTTTGTTTGCGACTGCATCAGTCATCAGTTGGAATGCTCGAAAATTTCTGTTAATGAGAATTTCGATTGCAACTGCCGCCTGCTGCACGCACACAAGCACAAGCAAAACATACACAGAGTCCAACGCAATACTCATGTATCTATATATATGTATGTTGCATGCACCATATGCTGCCGCTGCATTGACGTGTAGCATAATTGAGTGCAAAGCGCTGTTGCCGCCTCCAACACTCCTCGCTCGCCAGTGGCGCCAACCGCTTTTTGCCACCATTGGCATGCGTTGTGCACTCCCCGCTTTTGCCCTTGTATCCTTGGCGTGTTGCAGCTGCAGCTGCATGATTGTAATCATCGTTATCACCGCCATCAACGCCGCCAACATTGCTACATATCATTCGCGCGCCACATGCTTCGTGGCACATGATTTTATTCCCAAATAGTGTGGCACTCTGCAACATTATGTTGCCATTTGTGTCATGCATTATCATTTTGTTGCCACTCAGTTACGCATTTACTGCACGTTTTATAGTTTCACACATTCATATATATATATGTGTGTGTGTGTGTGTTTGTTTGGCTGTATGCAAATGTGTTGGTGTGTGTGTGTATGTGCGCTGACATTTTCACTCCAAATTTACACAGCGACAAGGTGGCAAACAGCGACTCTTATGTGTTAACTATGTGTTTATGCAGCGCGTTGCATGAAAATATTTGTACTTCGCATATTTATCTGTGCTGTGGCACAATTTTAGTAATTTGTTGCATGCTATACACTTTTTAATATCTTAAAATATTTTTATGGATTTATCTCACAATCCATTTAGTAATAGGGTTAGAGCTTAACTCTTCCGCAGAAATTGCTGAAAATCTGCAGTCGGTCAAAATAACGGTTGAATGGTATCAGTTTAAATCTTCTAGACAGCTCTGGTCTGAAATGGTAATGGTCTGAAACCTTAAGCTCATAAAACCGACTCTTTTACCTTTAAAGTGTTGACTATAGGTTCTCAAACCCTAGCTAAGCCGATATCAACTTTGTAAATCCGTTGCAAATAGGAACATATAACACCCAACTAATAACTAAAGACAGAAATGCCAAAGTAAGGTCTTTCGAGGCTCAAGAAGTGATACTGGAGAATGAAAGAGTTTCGGAATATTGTATTAGCTGAGCTATTGTGGAAGAGCTGCAGAGAAATCAACCTTGCTTTGTGAAATGCGACAAAATTACAGCTATTCCCACGACATTTAGTTTCAAGTTACCGAGATGACTCGGATATACGGAAATTTGTACGAAAGAAAGGCTTCCAACTGAGCAGCGTTCTCAAATAATATTTCAGGCAAGTTTTTTCTATACAACAGCAATAATAACATTAAAAAAATTCGTCTTGTCTATGTTAAGCTAAGCTAGCACATCAGATTTGTCGCCCTAGTATAGAGTTTACGAAGGAATAAATATCTGATTCCATCTAGCGCCAAGTTCCGAAACTCAATGTAGGAACTTCGAAACACTTGGAGATCCGAACGTAAACTAGATTGTATTCCGCTAAAACACACTATGAAGATCATCACATCAAAGAAGTCTTCATTCTCTCTCCTGTATTATGAACTTCGTTATAAAAGAATCTTCTTCATTAGTCTTCATTATATTATGAACTCCGTCTTCTACCTTATACACCCCTTAAGTTCATTAAGTTCAAAAGTACTAAGAGGCTGTATATAATCTTAATCATGAAGGAATATATTTCACTCGTAGAGAAGTGTTCCGAAAGTAGGTATTAAATAGTCGTTGAATAATCGCGCTCGAACAATTTTACTCACTCAAGACACTTCAAGGAGCATGTGCTCTCTTCATATTAAACAATTTCCCTGCGTTAACAACACGTGGTCATTTTTCGTTGTCTTAATTAGGTGATGTAATAATTGAGGATTTTTTCTAAAAACTAGATGATTGTGACGGCTTCAATAGAGTATAATCCTGTTAGCTTGAAATCGTCGAAATAAAAATGTAATATATTGGGTTTCTATGTATTCAAGAAATACACGGTGACTCCCTGAATTAAAAAGATGTCCAGATTCACTTCTATTTGAACTCGAAAAGTCTCTTTGGCATTTAAGTTCATTTCAAGCATTCTCTTGAGTACCGATGATTTCGCTAGTTGCACATGGACTCGTCTCACAAAATTAAAATGGTGACTCAAAGAGAGCACAATATCTCGAAAGAACACCAGTGAGTTGACAGAGGCATTTTAGCGCTCCATCTAGCTAACTTGTTAGGAATTATAGAAAAGAGGGCGCTGACTAAGCTGAAAGAGTATTTCTCGTACGTTTTATGGCTTTCCTTTCTACTAGAAAAAAAAAACCTCCAATAATGACTTCGATTGAATAATTTTTTAAAATTTATTGTTTCCTGATCGAATTTGAAGGCGTTTCACTAACAAATAATTAGGTCTTTGTGTGGAGAATATTATGTTATATTATTTTCTTGCGAAAGTGTATAGAGCAAAGAATATTCGGGTATATATAGCGGGTATTCTGTACTCGAAAAATTCACAAAAACTGTGTCTAATTGAAATGTATATTTAAGGCTTCGTTAATATGCTATTACCACAAAAATTTATTACACACGCTTTGTCTTAAATTACTACTTATATAACTTAGGCTGCATAATTTTCTGATTATGACACGTCGAAATATTTTTAATGGAAAATATATTAAAAAGCTTTCCCTCATTAATAACGGGTACGCCCAAACCATATGTTGCGCCTATACAAGCACATAAAATGAGACAACTTATTACTTTAAATTGCAATCCTTTATGCCACTACCAATGCCAACGCAAATAATGCAACCCTTTTATGAGTCGGGGGGCGAAAAAAAACGAAATATTTTTACGACCCATAAAAAATATTTATGATTATTTTACGCTGCCAACTTTCGTAGCACGGCGAAAGTCAATAGCCTTAGGATATTGACACAATATGGAAGTGCTACTGTTGTGGCAGTGAGCAGCGAGACAGCAGGTTGCTAAACAACAAAACGGACTAGAGCTCCACATAGCAAAAGCAACAAACATACACAAACATACACACATGTACATACACTTACAAAAGTTCATGCATGCGCACAATGGAAAGGAATCGGCAAAGTTTGCATGGTAAATTAGAAAATTTAATTAAAATCCATGAAAAATAATTTCGCGTATGTATGAATTCAAAGGCAAAGTAAAGCGCGAAACAAAAGTGATTAAAATGCGCTGAAAATGTGCGGGAGTGGTTTCAAATGGCATGCGAGGTGTACGTGTGTGTGCGTGTGTGTTTCTGTGCAAAGTAGCGAATAAGTTCGCTGAGGGAAAATGGAAACGAAAATTGCAAAAAATAATTGGCTGCTAGCAAGCGTGTGGCAAGAGCGCTTTGCCGCGTTGCTTGCGTTACCGCGGATGAGTGTTCATTTGGAAAGGCAGCTGAGCCAAAAGCATAATCTACATACAGATTTTCCATTTGTGTTTTTTGCAATTACTACAGCACAGCGACTTAACAAAGCCACAAATATACCTGTGTTAAAGCTGCGCCAAATAAATATAACAAACGCTAGGCATTTGCTTTGCAGCTTGCCAGCGCGTTATATTAGACGCAAGAACAAGAACAACAACAAAAAAGAATCAATTGTTCTTGTTATTTCTCTGTTATTATTTAAATAATGCTTACTTAATTTGTAATATTTTCGGTTCTGCCAGCAAATCACAGCGGAAAGTAGGTGATTTAAAAGTGCTACGCGCCTTGAGGTATGCTACGCCTTTTGAAAAAACATGCTTACGCATATCGAAATGCTTATTATTTGAGTTTATATCAACCTTAAGCGAAAGCTAGCGCCAAAATGTTTGAAAAAATATTTATGTAAATTGAATTTGAAGAGCAAGCAGTTATTTGTTTTTGTGTTTATATTTGTATGCAACGCACACACATTTGTGTGAACAATTGCGCGTGGCGTGCTTGCCAAGTCACATACCTGCAGGCACGTGACACCTGTGTTATGTTTAGACTAGTCTTTTTAACATTACACATATTTACATATATTTATTTAATATATATATTTACCTGAAAGCATGCAGTTAAACCTATGAATGTGTGCGTGTCAGCGTATGTGTGTGTGAAATCACACTGGTTTACAACACATTTATTTGTTCATTGCATATTTTTCCAGAATTCTTGGCAAATATTTATATGTTCCCGAATTAAGGTCATATGTATTAATGTGTTGCACAATTTAATCTGCTAATGTACATGCAAAGCAGGTTGTGCACACATATATAACTTTATTTTTTTTTTTGATATTCATTTAAATAATTCAATGCGAATTATTAAATTTTCTTTAATTTCTATCTAATACTAGTTAAAATTTATTTAAAAAGTGCAAGCTTCATTTAGAAGTCAGAACTAGTGCCCTCTTCCTTCTAAAGTTTAATCCGTTGTCTCCTTTTTAATTCTTTCTATACTATTAAGAAGAATTCGATAGTTGAAACGATCGCACTTAGCAGTTTCCGATGATCATTTCTTGCAATGCAAATTCATTATTTCAATTATTTTTCCATAAAAGTTAGTTCTAAAAGTTCAAGGTCAAGATTCTACTAACACAAACAGTTTGGTGTCCAATCTCGAAATTTGTCTTTATCCAAGATGTACACTGACCAGATAATAAAATTGAATTCCTAGGCCCGAACTGACCTGGATAAGCAAATCCGGTCAAAATATGTTATCTCCGAAGCATTCCTACACCACAGATATTTATTAAAATCCCCACTATCGAGGGTTATTTAACCATATTGCCACAAAGTTAATATTCGATGCACAAGACTCTAAATGAATTTATTGCTGAAAAATTTTTTTAAAGCTCACTTTTAGAATGTATATGTAGTTTCTTCCAATTTAACCTTACCGAAATGCCACTTTTTAAGAATTTTCATTGCGCAGCAACAAAAATCGATTTACTCAGACAAATGTGGAATGATATGAATTAGAGGGAGGGGTAAGTGGTTTAGTGGACTCAGAGATCCAAATTCATAGCGGAAGTACCATCGATGCACACTAAATTTGGCAAAGCATTGATAGTAAAATATATAGTGCTAATCTGGTTCAATTCTGTTTAAATTTAATTTCGTGATGTACGAAACAGTTCTTCCAAATTTGGAGAGATTCTGTTGCATGAACGGTAAAAATTCTAGATATTGAAACACTTTAAAAAAAAGGGGAAATAAAAAGAAATAAAATACCGAGGTTAAAGAGCGAACTCAAACATTTTTCGATAAATATTTCAACATATTTGGTTGCTATGAAAATATGAGCAGCTGAAGAGCTGAAAGAAATTGGAGACAAATGCCGTTATTGATAAAATTTGAAAACAGCAATATTTATTTAGAAAACATAGTCTATAACAGGGTCCCAACTATAGAATTTCTTATGAAGTCGTAATTTAGAAAGCAAGTGGCATGATTCGGTAGTTTATGATTTTGAAAATCAATACTATTAACTAGGTAAGAATTAAAGATTTCTAGATGATACCTTCAATGAATGATTAAAGTGCTTCTCACTTCCTAGACCTTAACTTGTTAAGTTTCTAGGTTAAAATTAGCAAATTACTTCAATAGCAAATATATCACTAAAATCTTTTAACTAGCCCACTAATTTTTGCTACAAAATCCGTTTTTCAGGCCTTAAAGTATTCACTAGCCTAGATTGATTATGGCTACCTATTAAAATGCTGGCCACTACGGATATTCTGGATAGATGTAAAGCGTAATAAATATATTTGCATAAATGTCGCATGCCACATGTATGTATGTATGATCAATAATTTAGATTTTAATATGCACTAATCGCTATTCGTAAACTCATTATGTTGTCAATATTTGTTTTGATTACTACTACTATTACTTACTATTACTTTTAAGGACATGCAGTTAGCACAGTTACACATGTAACTACATAAATATATGTGAGCTTTGTTGTAAGCCTGCTTGCTGCCTCCATTGGATGCTATTATCCGGCAATTCGCTTAAGTTTACGACACACGATATAAACGGCTATAGCATTACAACAACTACTAGATAGAAACAATACTTCGATGTTAGCTTTTGTTTTTGTATTTATTGGAAGCAGTTGCATTACATTGCCTTATAGAAATTGCAAATGTAATGCGTAATGATAATGTTAAAATGTTAGCAATTTGGTGCAACTAAATGGGAGAGATAACAATAACAAAAACAATAATGTAATATCATAAAATGCCGCTAAGGAGAGTATGTTGCCTATGGCAGTCAGCAGTGGTAACATTTTAAAAGAAGCCTGCAACACTGTTGCACATACACATACAAATATTTCTATGTGGCAACAGGATCTACTCGACTTCTGAAGCAAAAGTAAATGCGCAGGAAAAGGCGACTATAACGGCAGCGCGGTACAACGAAATGCGGCAGGCGCACCAAAGGCGGCAGATAAGCATCGGTGTCGCTACTACATGCCGACATATGCACGCATGAGCCTCGGCATTTTGCCACGCAACTGCAAATATTTGTTGACAGCTGCAATTGCACGGCTAGAGCTGCTATTTTTTGCAAATTATTTTTAAATTTTTTTTTGCTCTTCAAGCGGTATCGTTCGGCAGCGCCTGGAGGACTGTATTGGCACTGCCACCGCTGTGTGACATATTGTTGCACTATGCTTTGTTGTTGCATATCCTTTTTAGCTCAGCCGCTTCTTCAGCCTGACTTAACAGTATCTAAGAGATCCGCTTGCCGCTTTCGCTCGCTCGCTCGTTGTCTTTTTTCGTGCGCTCTCTTGCTTGCAACGCCACGCCTATGGCATTTACAGCCGTAAGCATGTTTTATAGCTATTTACTTATCGTTTTCATTACAGCAAATTGCAATCCTATTGCTCTTGTCTGTTGTCTATTGTCTATTTAACTCACGCTCGTTGCCTGGCGCAGCGCATTCTTCGGCTGTGTCCTTTCGGGCGTCTACTTATTGACTACAGCAACTAATCCACTTTTTGTATTTCGCTTTTCTTTTTATTGCTGTTGTTGTTGGGCAAGGACTTTCCTAGACATATTTTGTGTCGTTTAATTCTTGTTGCTTTTGCTGCTGCTGCTGTTGGTTTTATTTAATTTCATTTTCCATTGCATTTCTGTCATTGAATTTATGTCGGCTGGGAAGAGAAGCAACCAACCCGTAACGCTCTGGTTGTTATTGTATGCTGATTGTGCTTGGTATTGTGTCATTGTCATAGCTATTGTGCTGTATTTGTCCTTTATATACATAGGCACCTACACAATTGCTGTTGTTGTTGTTTCTACTACGTTTGTTATTATCATAGTTAGATTTGTAGTTGTGTTGTTGTACCACGATTTTATTATGTATCACTCACAATGGCCCATATAATAGCGCAAATTGCATTTGAATTGCTCCTTGACATATTTTCTGCTCCCTCAATTCATTACAATGCCTTCGCTCTCCCGCATGCTGCTTCATTTCGCTAAACATTTCCAATACTTTTGCTATTTTAAAGCAATGCCAAAAGGCAATAGAAAAAAATCAGAGGAAAAATGGAAAAATAATTCTGTCACAGCAGCAGCGCCTACCTTTTCTGCCAGGACCCAGCGCAGCATGGCCATTGTGCGCCAGCAATCATGGGAAAACAATGCATCCTTGATGGCCTTTGGCCTCAAGTACTACGTGCACTTTCACTGGCTTACCTACTCCCTACCTACTTACGTACGTACAGTTATCCTTAATTGCATGCTGAGCGCTGGAGAATGCCGCAGCCGCAGCTCATGTGCGCACAGAAGGCGATTATTGAAGACTGAAGACCAAAAAAAAATTGCGATTATTGAAAAGAAAAAAAGAAATCTCCTCACTGTCAACGTAATTATTATTGTCGGCATTGCTTGTAAATATTATTCTTTAGTGCCTCTCAAGACACAAATAAAAAAAAATAAAAGCAACAAGAAAATAGTAAATTAAGTAGACATTCTGTTGCCCAGTTTTCATGGTAGTCCTTAGCTATATTTACTCTTCAGTAAATCAGTTCGAAATCGGCTTTAGCAAAAAAGGTCGCACATCTTTAAGAATTCTTAATTGTATCAGCCTACTAATTCAATGGCAGCTGGTGCTGTGCAACGGAGCTGTATGTCTTATCAAAGTATGGCAATTTGCAGGCCGAACAAGCAAACACACTCTCACAGATCGAAATTCTATTAAAATTCGTGTACGAATTCGGCGTAACGACGCCTTTTTAGGCTTCTTAATAAAATTTTGAAAAAATATCAAATATTTTTATAATTCGCACATAATTCTGTTGCTTCGTTTGCCATAATAAGATGATAATAAAATTTCGTCTTAAATTATAGCGTTGACATATTTCAATTCAATAAGATTTGGTAACTTCCTGAGATTTGGAGAGAACTTATTGTAAGAATCCTTAATGAGTTCAAAGTGTACGCTTTGCTGTTATCTTGTGTCTTCTCAAAGTTATTGTGCGATATATGTTTGCCCATTTATGTATGTATTTTGATTCCATAAGCCCGCATTTTTTAACATTCTTCACATTATTTTGTCATTTAATCAAAGCGGGTTTTCCGCCTTAATTTAGAAACATATCCTATTATAAACCATTACTCGCTGTAATTTAATTCTATAATTCCTTGTGCACTTCAAAGTGTAAATCCAGCCTTAAAATGGAAATTTACCGAATCTTCTGGTAACCATATTCTTTATTTTAAATGCGGGTATTTAATTTCTACTCTCTTCCGTCCTAATATAAACATTTTATGGATCTATGTAATGTGGATTTTATATTATTACGACCATACTTGATAACCCCAGGACCCAAGGGAACAATGAACAAAATGCTAATGTAATGCTTCTAATCCTCTGTGGACTTTGGAAGTAAGAAACGAAAAAACTGACCTTTCTTCAAAGTTTACGATGTATGAACTTGCTATTCATTGGGTCATTTCATATTCATATTCATATTTCTTTTGCCACACCGTTCTTCTAAATATACAAATCGTGGGGACTTATTGACAGAAAGTGAGATAACGATCAGATAACGTTAAATAATCGGAACGGATCCAGACATATGGTTATTGGATTAAGGACTATTTGAGTAAGCTGTTGCAATAACATTAGATACTTGTGGAGGGTTCAAACCAAGTGCCCGCAAAATAACGCTATCTTTTTGTGGGAAACTTCATAGTTCTACTAGAAGTTAACTTTGATATAGCTTAAGCGTGCGGGATGCTAAGACTCTTTGACCAGAAGAAGATAAATATTGTTTAGTAGGCAACGTTATTTATGTTCAGAAGACTCTGTGTCTTCTAGATATTTCAGTTCACCCGGTATGGTTTCCCAGTATGGTTTCCAGTTTAAACTTACTTTTTTGTCGCACAACTTATTCAGTTCATTATACTTGTAATTTTTCTTTAATTTTTTTAATTTTCTAAATGTGGAGAAGAATATATTCAATTCAGTAAGCAGCATAATTTTCAATCACCTTTTATACTGATATCAATCATGTGGACTTATTCCATCAATTTTTAAATTCTATACAGGATCTTTCAAGCATAATTTCTGCTCAAACAGAAAATGGAATTCCAACTAAAAATGTCGAAAACACACTGCTGTTGTTTGACAACTTCTTGGTGATTTAGGGTGATAACACGCTACATTGTACTTCGTGCTACTGGAGGGGTGGGTGACGCAAAAAAAAAAAGAAGAAAAATGTTAAAAGGTTAATCGTTCACAGGAACTCATTAATCAATTTCGGGTCAACAAAGTAAGCGAAGCATATAAATAGGCAAATAAGGAAGCTACAAAAACGGGAGAGTGAGTGAGGTAAGGAGCCAAGGAGCCAAGAAGGAAGAAAGGAAGGAAGTAAAGAAATAAATATGCAAAAAAAAATGCATAAACAACACTAAGCCAAATAACTGAGATGAAGAAATAAGCAGCGGAGAGATAAGACGGAAATGAAAGCTTAGTCTACCGTAAGCGGAAGAAACACCACAAAAACCGCAAGGTTGATATACAGACAACGCAAAGAAAAGGTGATTACCTTGAACGGTCAAATTGTATGAAATGCGCTCGCACAGGGACACAATTTTCCCTGCTTGCTGTTTGGGCAGACCCCGCAAACGGATGCGGCCCGAAAGCATTGGCAGGAAGGTGAATAAATTGTCAACAAAGCGAGGAATTGTCACATAAAAACACCGAAATTAAATAGAAAATGCCACCCGACATGGCGAAGCATGAGTAATAGCATGGAATAGAATAAGCGCAGAATGTCTGAGAAGAATTACAAAAACGACGATGAGCCCACTGACGATTATGAGGTTAAAGCGAGCGTAAAGCGCAAAGTTTATGTGCGAAAACAAAAAAAGGATGTAGTGAATACCAAAAGCAAGCGGCTCACACTACAGTATATGCATTCAAAATGGTAAGTGCTGCAAAAAAGCATGAAACATGCTCTTATTTGAGCAAATTTAAAGTAAATAAACCCACAAAAATGATAATGAGCTAGATAGTATAGCAACAAAATGGTGTAAAAATTCTGAGTCCTTTATACGTCGCATCCTTTGGAAGGACATTTTCGGTTGTTATGCGAGCGTGCATTTATCAACTGAACCGCAAAACGACAAGAAAATCAAAATAAAAAGCGAACTCTCTCTAATAGCTCAGCTATTACATAAAAGTCGAAGTGTGTGTAACGATTGGGCCGCGTGCGGGCGTTTCTTCGTTTTTGGCGACAAAGTGTTTTTAATTATGTGCGCAAACGTACGCAGTTAATGTATGTCCTTTAGGATTTGGTGTAAAAGGATGTGCAAGCAGACGACACGCTTTAATGTTTCCGTTTGCCATTGGTGGCACATACAGTGGAATTTATCGATGGAGTAAGTTGAAAAACCTTTATATATACTTAATGCAGCCCTGGTTTTCGAAGAGCACTCCATTTAAATTGAAGAAGATGAACCATGATTATCCATAGAAGTGTTAGAGCATATGGATCAGTATATGCAGATCAATGGTATGGATGATGGATCACAAATCGGAAAGATCATCCCATATTGATAATGGCATAGAAATCATGGATTGTTAACACGAAAATATCAAACTAAAGCATATACCATGAAGCATAATTTTAATGAATAGATAATGGATCTTCCTACAATCACATATTCTAAGTCATAAACGTTACATAATAGATCATAGCTCAATTACTTTAAATAAGAACTTATAAACCTTTTTTATGATCCTTATATTGATTTTTCTATTAGAGATGATAGACTGAGGAAATATGTATTCAAAATACTGGGATAAGAATTATGTAAGATTTTCCAGACGTTACACGTAAAGAATCTCAGATAGTAGAACTTGGAACATAGATCAAAAATTTTGAAACAATGTTAATTAAATCAGAGATCGTCTATGTATAATAAATGCATCATAGACGATGATCAAAAGGCAATATTCACAGATCAAAAAACATAAGCCAGAAAAGATAGATCAGTAAGCATAGATTATAGATCATAAACCATAGATCATATACTATATATAATAAAGAAGGCACCAAAGATTAAAGACCAAAAATTTTGAACCGAAAATCGGAAGTTAATATATAAGGTATAAGTAATTTTAAGATATATATAATATAAACATTATGCTCATATTGAATGAAGTTCTCGTAATGACTTAAAATGGTCAGTTCTTAAGCATGTTAAAGTATACCGAGTTACGAGACCGACTCGATGAGCTTGAGCTTAAACTCTCAACAGACCGGTAGACTTTGTCAATTAATATTTTCTTTGCTTTTTTCTAAAAGCATTACAGGAACTTTTACTGTACTCCATTCAATAAACTCCTTTTTGAGGGCACTGTGCTAACACTTCTCCAAAACCACACTTTATTAGTAAACACTTTCTCTAAAATATTACTTGTATTATTCCTTCGCTTTAACCAGCGCATCCGTCTACTCTTTACATTCAATTCAACCAATTTTTAATGTGATGTCACTTCATTCGATTGCGAGGAACAAAGCCGAGCAAAAGATAGCATCGTGAAAGTGTGCGGAGGGACTCTTCAGAGTTAACAAAACGGCATAACCGCCGCCATCGGCATATAATTGGCATTTTTGAAAAGTGCTATGACACACTCCTAGACTCGCGCTCCACAATATTTCGTGTAGCCCTCACTTGCGCATAAATCAAGCAAACCAAAAGGTATTGTCACCGCGCTTTGGCGTCCCTTTGTCTTTGTTGCGCTTAAAAGCTAACAACTTCGTATTCAATTTTCCATTCTTACTTCATTGTATTATTCTTCTATCATCCATTCTATTTTTGTTTGCTACATTAGTATAAGTAATTTCGCGCTTGTGTCGCTTTTCCTTTTGGGAAACTTTCTGCAACCTTTTAAGCTTTCCACAAAGGGTTTCGTTAATCCTTCCCTCCTTCCATCGCTTTCATCCTTTGTAGAATTCAGTTTACTTGGCTGCGGTTTCTCTTGTGCCTTTTCCACTAACTTGTCTTTGTGGTTTCGTTTGGTGTCCGTAAAATTATTTGCTTTGACCCAATAAATGTTCGGTTGCCCACTCTTTGCTCTTCGCATTTTCGGTTTTGCATTTATATAGATAAGGCAGATAAGATTGTTTACCCAACCTTATTTTTCTTGTGTCACTTTGTTCGGTGTTTTTTTCTCAAAGTATCGGGTTAAGTGCTTTCTAAAACGCCCTTCATTAGCTTAAATTGTTAGGGAAGATTTTCCTTACCTTTTGTTGAACCGAAAAACCGTTACTGTCCATTTCTTGAATATTTTATATGTATAATTAAAAAAAAAAAGGCAAAACAGCACGTATTTCGCTAATGAAAATAGTAATATGAGGTGGGTGAAATATAAATTTTCGCGTTTTAATTGCTAAAAGATTTTCTAATTTCATTAAAGTCTTTCATGTGATCAATCGGATTCAATTAGTTGGATTTGTGTAAAATTTTGATGATTTTTTTGAGAACCAAAAAATCTCGTTTTAAGTAAAATAAATACAATTTGGTTTGAGTTGGTAATCCTGCTTGGTATTTTTAATCATTTAACCTGCAGTTGACTATATTATAGGTTAGAAAAATGCTGATTCTTTCAGTATTTTTTCTAATCGTTTCGAATTGCTGTAAGACAGATTAAGAAGACCCCACTTCAATGCGGCGGTTAGGAATTTTCGACATTCATTCAATTGTTAAGAGATTTCGGTTTTTGTACATCACCCATAAAATATTAAATTTGTGGGCTTTATATATTAGCTATGGTTTAAGAATTTACAATCTTTGGTCCATGATGTTCTATAGTCCTTGATCCAGGAAAAATGGTATGATTTGTGATCTTCTTATACGATCTATAATCTGTGAACTATTCGTGCTATGATCTATAATATAAGATCCATGTCATATAATTGAGTTGAGTCTAATGTTTAGGTTCCATAATCCTTAAAGGAATATATAATTTGAGCTTTATGATCTCTAGTCTGTTATTGTTCTAAACTGAATAACTTATGTGATGGGTATGCTTTAATTTTCTTTAGGGTATTAAACAGTCTTTAATCTTCAATGGACTATAGCCATGATCCACCTAAAAAAATATGATTGATGATCTATGTTTTGTGATCTCTAAAGTATCACAGGTGTGATCTATGATAAAATCTCCACGGTCTGTTATTGTTGGTACATGAGTACCAAACTCCTAATTCTGTAGTTAACAGTCCATGGTCTAAGGAGGAATGCATGTGCATTATAAACTCTCTGTTGTTCTTGACCCATAATAATTACTCTGCGTGATTAATAACCTTTAATGATTTGTGGACTAGGATTCATAGTGCGTTTTCAAAAAGTCTTGTTCAATAGTATTTGACATGCGCGATCTATGAGTAACGCGTTTCTGCAAAGCAAGTAAAGTATGAAGGACGATCTGAAGCTACTAACCTAAAATTTTTGACATTCGCTTCATAGATTTAAGTATCTCTCTTTTAAAACTAGCTTTTGGAAAACTGCTATTAACTTCAAACTATGTATATACTTTCTAACTTTCCACTCAAACTACTGCCACACTATTACAACTTCAAAGTATTATTAGTCTATTATACTCATAATACTAGCTACTATAATTTGTTTATCTTGTTTATGGCAATAATGGCAAAGGACAACATTAGGCCAACTATTATTGTTGTTTTTGTTACGTAATATTGTAACTGGCAGCAAAAGAAGGAAAATATCAACAAAGGAATGCGAGCAAAACAAGGCTAACAAAAAAAACAAACACCAAAAAAGTGACTAAACAAACTGCAATACGAATGAAGGGTCGAGCAGCGTTTGCCCGACATAGGTGCGGGCGGCGTGACATGAACGAAGCTAAATGTGTTTTGCACCCGGAAAAAGGATGCACTTCAGTGGCGCAACAAACAGCACAAAACCCTACTTACAACGGGCAACAACGCACTAAAACAAATGTAAAGAGCAGAAGAGTTAGTTATATCTGCCTGACTTGGCGGACCCGCAAACACACACATACAAATACATACGTAGACAGTGTGCAAACAAATAAGCAAACAGTTGCGCATAAAACACAAAAAGGACACTTTCATTTGTTTATGTTTTGCTCACTTGTGCATTTAGTTGTGTGTGTATGTGTGTGGCGTGCGAGTGAGTGGCTAAAGCAAACAAAAAAGTGCCACCTTGTCTTGTCTTAAATGCAATATTATTAAGTAAACAGCAATGCACCAAACTAACTGTAATACTAAGCAACATTTGCACTGCAACAACTGGCAGTTGCAATGGCAGTCGCACACACACACACATACATAGGTCACTTGTCATTGCTATTGTTGCTGTCTCGTTGTTGACGTGTTTTGTGCTCCATGCAGTTACTTAGCTGCTTTTGTCGAGCTGCTTGGAATGAATGAAGTCAATGTCAGCGTACGCGCTCACGCCACAAACTTACTAATCGTTACTAATGACTTCTCCGAGGGAAAAGTGGCAACGCTGCACTCGAGATGACGTTAGTCGCTATGTGTATCAACGGGATAAGGTCGTTGGAAAGTTTTTGAGAGATTTTAATTTAAATCTTTGATATGATACTAATATATAGCAGGGACAACAGTCATAGGGAAGAGAATAAAGAAAGTTGAAGAAACAATAGTTCAGTCTTACTCCGACAGTTCTATCTCCGACGGAGAAATACTATGCTCGGGATAAAGTAAAAGTCTCCGGACTCCCGTTCTCCCACTAGGGTTGAACATAAGCCTATAAAGTAGTAGCTAAGACGATGGACTTACTTTTGTGGAGGAGACTCCTCATTGAAGTAGGAAAGGTCTAATATCGCCAATTACAGAACTATAGAAAACACACCCATATGCGGTTTATTCGCCGTAGAGGTGGATAAGCCAGACCTCCATGGAACTGATGTGCATTTAAGGATCACTAAGGTAATCTGAATACGTTGGTTTCTCTTAGTAGTAACCATATTCTGAAAATGCCAACCGATGTGTCTTATATAAGAATACAAGCTATATAAATTGCTTTTCTTTTGACACAATCATTTTTCTTTCTTTTCTAGTTGCCTATACCTGAATGTAAGGTCTTTCATATCTATGGTCTAAAGACTGAGCATATGTTCTTCTTTAAAGAAGAAAAAAAGGAATAGAGGAAAATTATGGAATAGAGCACAAAATACCCTGTCAATAAGACATAACCTACTCACTATTAATTTTGGTATGGGTTCGGGTGAGGTTAGCCGAAGTTATCCCTCTGAATACGCACACTTGAACCTTTTGCCGATGTACTCAACAATTAGCTAAAAGGGTCAACCCATCAAAGGAAAGAAATGTGGTGAGTGGTCGTACATTCAATTAAAAGGCACTAGTATATTCAAGAAGAATAGCTACCGTCGCCTAAACGTTTTTGTAGAATGCTGCTGAGTTGGTCGACATTGGTCAAATAACAATCCGGGTGCGTTTTGGTTACGCAGAACTGAGAGCTGTGGGAACCGAAGATAATTATACCATATATATTTTTTTAATAATTGGAAGACGGATGTTTTGAGATCCGATTTCGAGAGCATGCGATGTTTTTAAACTGTTCAAAGTGTGTACAATATTGAGGAAGCTCCGAGTGGAATCCAGATGCATTTACTCTAAAAAGAAGAAATTTAGTGGATACAACGATATTGTCGGTTATATCTTACAAAGTTTTACATTTCCGTAGTGGTCTCATAAATCGTTACGATGAACGCCGACTTTCAGACTTACATTAGTCGGCATTTTATGCCCATATAACTAGTAGTCTCTTAGTACTCACTACAAAGTCCAAGCAGGTGTATTTTCTCAAAAAAAAATTGATCACATTGACTCAACAGACAACAGCCTCCAATACAAGCAATAAAAGTCGTACGAGTATCTGCTTTCAAATAAACAAATAAACAAGTTCAAAAGGTAAATATTATTTTTAGTAAGCAATGATTTTTTAAAGCGGAAACAATGCTGACATGATTACATATATCTATAACTATTAAAGCACTGTGTGTTTTGGTGCTGTCACTGAGTAGATGAAGTGCACTTGGAGAAGAGCAGAACAACTTACTCAAATTACAAATATAAAGAAGAAGACTTGAAATAATGGGCAGGCCCACTGGGAAAATACCGACCGAATTAGACATCACACAAGCCTGCACATTGAACAGCTCAATTTAATAGCAGAACATTAAGAACAACAGCAACAAGAACACTTACAACAGTTGGAATGAATCAAACAAAGTGTGCGGCGAGCGAGTTTGGAGCAACTAAATGCGAGGTGACGCACCCGCTGTGTCTCACACGCCGCAGGAAGCTCCATCATATCGGTGCCGCATGGCACAAGCAACTGCGGGAGCAGCACCTTTGGGAGCACGCATTTACCAATGAAATATTTAAAGTATGGCATACAGACATAAAACAGCTAATAAAATAATTTTGAACATAATTAGAATGCACAGCATGTCAATAAAAAGCTGAAGAGCATGTCGAGTCAAATCAATACGAAAGCGTACCGAAATGCTAAAGGGTAAAACGTTGGCTGTGTGTGCGTTAGATTGTGTGTGTGAGAATTTTCAAAATCACAAAAATAGTAGCAAAAGTATTTTAACTTAATTAGAAATGCTTATACTAAGGCAATAAGGGCCGCGGTAGACCAGAGAGTGGTGTGTGGTAGAGAATTTGGTGGTATGGCACTGAATTATTTAGCTAATATAAGGGTTTAGTGAGTGCTGAAAATAAAATAAAATTGAGTGGCAAGTGAAAATTATTGACCCCATGGGGCACTTTCACGGACTCGTACACAAATATGCACCTTACATAGATATTACAAGGAATGTGTGCATTGAAATGTTCAGAGCGAAGTTAAGGTGGTATAAGTAGGCAAGGAGTACAAGGTATGCATTTGTAAAGAAGATTTTGAAATTGAAAGTAAGCACACAAAACCACATTTTATATATAATGCAGTATGAGTGAGTGAAAGTAATGCGCTATCCTATAGGAAATTTGTACCGTAGTAGTTTATCAGTTGATTTCTCGAGGGAAATTCTGGCGCTACAAATTCATTCTCCTGAAGAGTTGGACCATGGACCAGTGGATATGTTCTCTGAAATGCAACAATGACCATTAAAGAGTTCTTTTAAGGCAGATGGCAGACAGATTCCTACAAAAGGGTTCAACGGTAACCATGTCGAACACACTATTGTTCAAAAAAAAATTCCCCTTTGGCGTCTTACAACATAATTACACTGAGTCTTAATATCAATCTGGAGCTCCTAAGTTGGGAGGACGAACAGATAAGAGATTCATAGCAACTGCCTCTCCAAAAACCTTATCACACTGTTGTGTTTTATGGATCAGTAAAAGTAAATATTTTGGGTAAGGGAGTGTTTTTTTAGCGAGCTTCCATTGTTTCAGTTTTCTGAATACCGGAAGGCAACCTTCCCTCAAGTATACTAGAAAAACTAAGGGCATTTTAAAGTTTCCTAATAAATGAAAGGAGATCCCGGTAAGTTTACTTTATTTCGTTAAGTTTCGGAATACTATAATGCTTCAGTTCGGGCATAAGGCGAGTATGCCTGTTCCAAGATTGGTACCAAAAGTTCCATCACTTATGTTAAGTTCCAACAGCCGTCGAGGTACATAAAGACAGAGCTACAGAAGAGTGCCTAATAAGATAACAGAAACTAAAGAGCAATTATTTACTATTCTGAGTAAGTGCAAGTCAACAGGTGTCTTCCAAATAACTAAATAAATGCAAATAAAAAAGTAAAAGAGGGAATTCAAAAAATTTAAAAAGTTTTTAAAATTTCTCACAGGGTTCACAAAAGAGGAAAAGTAGAATATGCTTATGGCGGCTATTTTGAAAATTCCGAACACAGTAAAATTAGTACTCCGAGAGATATTTCGATTCCCTCAACATAACAAACCACACACTTTGGCTATTTAAGGCATACCAATGAGACGAGTCCAAAAGAAGGAGCATCGAGCTGAACTCCCCAACCCTTCAAAGGTACGCTTTCACTAAATTAGAGCTGTCAGTTGCGGAAAAATTGGAATTGAGAATGACTAAAGTCAGCATCAGTGAACATATGCACACACCATCTAAAGGCCAACCGTCAGACGTTGGCGAGTCGAAAAGTCAAACAGGAAACACCAACGCTGGCGAAAGGTAATTTCAATTTAAATTTTATTGAGAACAAAGTGAAAGTATGTAAATATCGAGATAAAGCAAGAAGACCATAAGCAGCAAGTACTAAAACTCTAACAATAGGTTAAAGGTGAAAGGGTGAAAAGTTAATGGGGAACAGAAGAAGAGAAGGATGGTCCGCAAGTGTACAGCTATGTATAAGGGATGACAAGGAAAAAAAAAAAACAAAAGAAGATGCAAACCTGCTGACTGACAGGAAATATGCGTCGGAAAACAGACATATCCAATATGTAGTCTGTACGCTTAGGAATACACAAGTAGCTATGAAATAATACGCTACTTACTTGTGTGGAGATGGCAGGTGAATCCTTTCATTACTTCACGGAAATACATATGGAAACAGGTGGAGATGAGACAGAAGGGCAGAAAAGTTGAAAAGTTAATAGAAATGGCAGGGTATTTACTGATGTAGAGTTCTTCACTGGTCGCGCTTTGGTTAAATTAATGTTAATTTGTTGCAGAGAACCGTTACAGGAAGTATTTGATAATTAAGCAAAAATATGCAATATCCTTTGTAAACTAGCACCTAATGTTGACAGAATGACATCGAAAATGCTCTAGAACTGCCTGGCGTATGCGCAAATACTTTCTAGAGGCCGTTCGACGTAAATGTGAAAAAGATACCAGTTAAAAGAAACTCTCCCGTAGCCCTTTTCTGGACTCGGTACCGATGTGTACCGGCCGAAAAAGCTGGGTTAGTTACACACGATTATCGTAGAATGACCAATAACACAAGACTTATTAGTTAAGCTCGAACAACGCAAATCTGCATTCAAGAGCCCCCAAAAAAAAGGTTTTAAAAGTAATACAAAGTCGTCGTCGACTCAGAATGGGCAGAATTATTTTCTTCATATAAACGTCTTAGAGTAGGGTTCATTACTTCCAAGAGTGTAAAAGTCGATTAAAAACTTTTTAGTATTGTGTCTAAGTACTATGGTTTAGGTTCTTCCGTCCTGTACTGACAAGCACAAGGAATTATGTCGATAAAATAATGAAATCAAGTTAAGATCGGAGCATAAATCGGACGATTGTTGGTTTGGAAGGTCTGAGTTCAATCGTTAAGAAATCTAGTAGTGCATATTAAACCCCCGAGAAACTTTTCCGAATTCCTCAAAAGTTCTTAATAAAATTTTTATGCAAAATTCGCGTGACTTTATGTAATCTGAATGAAATATGGTGTCAATTGTATGAAATCTGAACTTTCGTGGAGATAATATGCATTTTTATGGAGCTTGGAAAAACTTTTAATTACTCTACCCCAAATAATTTTGCAATTCATTCTTATAATACCAACGTGACTAGAAGAAATTCATACTACCTTTGGAGACCTATTTTAGATGGCAGCCATATTTTCCATTTATTTATAGCGGTAAAGAACTTCCTCTATTTCTTTTGTACTCTTTAGGTAACAAAGCTCTGCGAGGAATTCGAGGAATCGCCACCAACGAAAAATGCTCGAAGTCTGAGAAGTATTGAATGTTATATATTGTTATATGTTATATATTGAAGTTAGCTGAAGTTGCACTACATTTTATATCCATAAACACTAAATATCTCTATTTTTATAATATATAAACGTTAAATATATATAAAATCGCTTTATCCTCCTTCTCATCCACCTTCTCATCCTCCTTAGCTAATTCAATAATCTTTTTAAAAATTCCTGCTAGCATTAATTGCATATTTTTTCGCTACTAAAATTAATTATTTATATTTAAATTTGGATGTCGAAATTTTCCCACCGTTATCGCGAGTGATTAATTAAATGCTCTTTCAATCCATTACATTCCGCTGAGTTCCAAAATTAAATTTCACACTCTCGCTTACTACAAAGCGGCATGCTATATGTAGCTCTCATATACAATAACAATATAATATAAGGAACATATGCATGTATGGGGCTGCATGTACTTGGTTGTTTTCTTAATCGAAAATAGACAAATGCTTTTGTACAAATGTCAGTTTTAATTTTTCTACAAATTTGTTGCGCTCGCCGGAGGCTGGAAGGCATCGCTGTGTGTCTACATATATATGAACATATGTGTAGATGCTTGAGGGTGTGTTCAAGCAGGAATAATGAGTAAGGGATATTTCATGAGATTTCCGGGGAATATTTCAAAACTAATTGCAATGAAGTTGGGTATAGACAATGATTATTTGTTTTCACTTACACATAACATTTTTATTTTATTATTATGTCAGTATGTAAATTCATTAAATTTGTTGTTTGAAATTGATTCGATGTTTGAAATTCGAGTCGAAAGATCGAAGTATATCTAGTTAAGCTAGACCGTATCAATTACTCTAAAAATTTGAGGTTGGTTACGGAACTTTTTGGAAATCCAATATGCCCACTTAGAGACTTCAAAGCTGGTGCATTGATGATTGAATATATTTAGCCATATTTCAAAAAGTTTCCAGTTGATTGAGTCTTTCTCTTAGCTACAGAGCTTGTACTCTTAAGTTTGATCGTTTTCGAAAAAGCATCTCGGGTACATTAAAGTAAATTTAAGCCCATTCTTTGCTTTTATCTGAAATGAAACTAACTTTATATGCATTTTGTCCAAATCTAGGTCATAACCTAAAAACCTTGACCGTTTGCACCATTCTTTTCTTTGGATACTTATTAGCCTCAAAAATGTATTTCGGATTAGAATTCGGCAACGAAAGATCTCCACTTTTACCAGACAAGAATGAAATCAGTCAACTTATTGCACTCAACACTTTGTCTAATGAATACAGCTTCAGAAACGAAGCGAAAAGCTATAGGTGGGTATAACTCTCATTCCCGCTCTTCCCTAAAGTTTAGAAAGAGATCGCCTTTCAATGAAATTGATCGCAGTTGAAATTGATCGCCACTTCAAAGAAATTAACTCTCCTGATTAGTCTCTCCTTGAAGGAGAGAGAAATTAGTGCTTTCTTGTGTTTGCAACGCTCTCAATAGAATTTACTACGAAATTTTTGTGAAATATGTTCAAAGAGATATATAGCGGATTAATTTATATTTGAAGAACTTCTTTTTCATTCATAAATATTTTAGGAAAAGTGTACTGAAGAGCAGGAAGCCGTACTCTGCGAAGTAAGTTAAGTGACCGAACTATTTCTAACGACTTATGGAACATAGCCATTGATATAATTTTACGCTGGGTATGTCTTTGCACACTCAAGGCTTTTTGTTAAGAGAGAGAAGATTCCACCGTATTACAGAGAGCACTGCATCTGAGCTCCATCAACTTTCGTATACAAGTTTTTATGGTTACAGGGTTAATGCATCTCAAATTATTCCATCACGTTTCTCACGATTGTTTTAATCTATCTTCATCTTTAAAAATACTTTCTTTTCGTTCTCTCTAGTTTCAGTGGGCGAAAACTATTTCTCATCTTCTGCTGGTTTTTTCTTCTTTTACGCAATCTTCTTTTCGAATTTCTGAATATAAGATTAGTTCTTAAAGAAACTATTTGAGCAAGTAGCTTTAAGTTTGGTCTTAGAAAGTGAACAGTCATATAAACTAACTAGAATTAAGTGGTGGTAGCAATGGTATATTGCAACAAAAATATAAAGATAGTATTCAAGATCATAATTCAAACGATAAACGGAAATTTCAATAAATTTCAATAATAGCTGTAAAAATTTTTCAGAAATTCGATGAAATTTTCCACGCCAAAAGTACTTGCTTAATTACACGGCAGTTTTATTTGTGGTTGTTTCTGTTTCTGCGTTGCCAATATTGACATCAAATACATCAGTGCTCGACTTGTTAAACACCCCGCATATAGAGTTATTTTATGGAGATAGCAAAAACTGTTTGATGTCTCACTCCCATCATTAGACTACCCTCACTAATTAATTGGATTTCATGGTGGTCGTAACGGAAATTTAAATTGATGTAGTGAATGAATTTATTTGTTTTTCACTAAATGTTTCCCGCACACAAAATCAGTGGCCATCATACCACTCCCTGCCCACAAACAAGTCAAGGTCTCGAGCCAGAAGCTGTGCGTGAGCTTCCACAAAATATATTACACACATATATAAACAAACATGTAGCGTGCACTGAGCATACCCGCTCGAATGTACAGTTAGATGAGAAATACACGTAACGTTGGCAATTTGATTAATAAGTTGAAATTAACAGGAGTAAGTTTCTTGGAAGAAATCGATGACTGTAAAAGAAGAAGTTTATGGCAAACGATTCCACAGTAACAGTGCCATCGTCAACACCAACAACAACAGCACACACTAGTAACAACAAATTAATTTCAAAAGTGGCGCACTGATAACAGCGCCACCCAGCGTAACAACAATAACAACAATCACAACAACAACAACAATAGGAGGCGAAGTATATTTGGCTTGCCACTGCCATTGACCACTGTAGTCTGAGGTGGCAGTATGCTTGTGCCACCACTGCCACCGGAGCTAGTTGGAGTTGACTGCCTGACTGCCTGGCTGCCTGGCAATTTGTTGGCGGGTGTATAATATCAGCAATTACATAGCTTACGACCGAACGAACCCTTACCGCCTGCCAGTCTGCTTTCTTCTCGAACCAAAAGCCACCAGCCACCAGCCACCAGCCACCAGTTGGGTGCCAAGCGCCTTTGTGCTCGTATCATTGCAGTCTTTCAGTGCGATTGCTTTACAGGAATTCGCTGCTTCGGTCCTTTCGCCTTTCCCTGCGGCTTGGCTGCGTTGTTGCGTTCTTCATTCGCGTTGTTTGCGTGCCATTTCGTCTTGGCTATTTTGTAGTTCGTGTTGCTTCAGCCAGAATGCTTTGTTGTGCATTAAAATTTGCTATTGTCGTTGTTATTGTTACTCACTTGCTACTTTCTTCATTATGTTGTTATTTTGCGTAATTTTCCAAACGAGTTGGCAATGATTATTCATACAATTTATTTGATGTGTTCGCTAGCTTAAAATACTCCCATATATTCTTGTTTGTCTGTATGTGTGTGTGCACTATCTACTTCATATAGCTTACGGTACATGCATATGGCCCATTATAAGTCTATATGCATAAAGTTACAACAGAGCTCCTTGCAGAGAGGATCTCTCGCTCTCTCTGTTGACGAAATTTTTTATTTAATTTTGCTAATAATTTAATTTTTTGTTTTCGGTGGACATCCGGGTGGACATTCCGCCTTTTTGATGTTTAGTAAACGTACGCGCATTAAAATATGCTAAATTTTTTTGGATTTTAATTCTTCAATTTCTTCGAAATATTACACCCAGCTGGGAAAGAATTGGGTGCAGACTTGAGTTATCTGCCTTATCTGAGTTAAGTGGAAGTAGTACGTAGTTCTTTAAGGAGATCTGTTGGTAATAGCTCTCTATTATTAGGCTACTTCTTTATGTAGTTCGTTCATAAGATTGTATTACTTGCCTCAAGTCCCTCTAAACGACTGACAGATCTTTTTTAAAGACTTTTCTCGGCAATGACATTGGAGCTTTTGGGGACCGATTCTTATGAAGAAATGAGCCTGTTGATAGGTTACCTAGGTCATGTGATTTCTCTTCATTCTCCCATTTCTTGCAGGAGTGTGTCTAGTTAGTCGGCTATGTGGACACTGTTGTTAGTTAGTGGTATGGACCAGCCACGGGTTAAAAAGTCAGCTTAATTTGAGGGTCGGGACTTCATCGCAATTTACAATTATTGAACTCTAAGAGAACCTTTAAACAAGCCCGAAATACCCTTTAAGATTTGATAGTGACTCATACGTTTCGAAAAGCGCCTTTTTTTTTAAAGAGAATTTGCTTCGTTACGATTGTCTTTAATTCGAGAGTTCAGTCAGCTTGAATTATGGAAAAGTCCAAAAGACAGAGCTACGAAATTTTCGTAATAAATAAATTCTAAATCATTTGGGCAACTTTTTAGACACTTATTTACATTATTTTTATGCCTTAGAAAGTACTGATGGACTAAGGGTATTTAGAGCTCAGAGCTTCACAACTCTGATGTAGCGCACAATCTGGAATCCCCAAATATTTATAACGAATCTGCTATCTAATAGATCTTTGTAGATAGAGACATAATAACGGAAATAATGTTATAATTTACTTACAGTCTTTTTCAAATCTTTAACCTGTAATTTACATCAAGATTATGAAATAAGTATCGGATCTAAGTAGGAGTAAAAGGTATGAAAAGCAGAATTCAAAGAAATTTAGAGAACACAGAGCGACTGGTTTCCTCACCACACAAAATCCCTTCAATTGCCATAAGTTGTGTAATTCTCAACTGGTTAAAATAGTCTCCTTTTGTTTTGTTGTACAAAGGATGGCAATCTGAATTAGAATAGGGTATATCATTATTGTGTCTCCAGTACGATGCCATCATTTCTAATGCCAGAACTTTCTTAAGGCATGATCATTGTTTGAAGAACATTTCCCCTTCAATAGACTCTTAAAATTTGAACGATATTTCAAAGTTAAAAAATTCTGAAAACTCCAAAATTTTTTAAGGAGAAAACAATGGCGCCTAATTTTGTTGTATCAAATATATAAGTCACTATACCTTCGAGCCATTATCTCCAAACTGTAAATAATACAATAAACTTTTTGTGGTAAACTTTTTATGGTTTGTTCGAATTTATTTACACCATTTGGGTGGACAATTTCTCAACACCAAGATTTACGAGCAGTTATAAAATATACTAAACCGAGAGGAAAGGTGCTAAAATTGCAACAACAACTTTCTATAAATGTAACTCATAACATTACTGAAATGGTTATGTATGCACATTAGGGTGATCCTTAAGTGTTGGAAGAAAATTTTTCAGAGTAAACATTTTTTTACAAACACAGAGGTGAGACTATTTGAGTCGAAGATGTTAGTTGAATATGGTTGAAGGTTGATTCCGGTTATAAGACAAAAAATTAATTTTTGAAATTTTTTTCAACTGTGACCTCTGTTTTACTCCATTTACTCCACTTGGTATTACTGATGGACTGGAACTAAAAACGTGTATACAATTTTAAGAACCACCCAATGCATTTACATATCTTAGCGCCATATAAAGATAACACTAATACAAGATATATACACTAAAATCCGAAAATAAAAATTATATATCTATGTTTTTTATGTGTGATTGTGGATACATCTGTTAACGAATACATGTCACATGTCAAATTGCGCCGATAAAACGCATAAACAACATTGATACAGCAACAATAAAATTTTGTAAAACTACGCGTCAAACAAATTTTATAGCCAACAAGAAAGGAAGAAGTTAAAATTAAACGCACAAAAGGAAATCGAGAGAGAAACAAAAGAAGTATTTTTATGGCGTGTAAAGGCATAAGATTGTTGATGTTGCATGTAATTTGGGTACAAAATGCGCAGCATTATATTAAGTTTCTCCGCTGTGAAGTATAGTAGAATGAAGTGGGAAGATAGGTGTAAAAATATTTGCTTTTAGTAAAAGTGTGAGCGCCATGAATTGTTGAGAAAGTAATAAACACAGTTTTTGAACTTGACACATGAGTGCTTTTTTTTATTTTTATTGTAGCTTTTAGTGAATTAATTATTTTTTATGATTTTTTAATAACTCTCTAACTTTTAGGACTTTCTTAAATGAAATCTTAGTGAACTTCATCCATCAATAATTCGTTCATATGTTTGACCCTTTTCACACTAAAATATGTGGAGGGGCAAGATTCGAATAAGTTGTGTTTTTAAGCAACTCTTTTTAGGAGACTAGTTGGGAGGTCCATATTTTTTTGCAAACAGAATTAGCAACAATTAACATTGAAGTTATTCAATTTCTCTTCTTCTTCTTTAATTGTGGGGTGCTCCCATGAATGATCTCTTCCCAACTCAGAAGACACAAAGAGTTTCGCGATTTTTGTTTTCCAAATTTCTTCGCTTGAGCATTTATTATTAGCTTCTCTCTCTCTCTCACAAGTTCCGTCTCCAAATACCCTCACATATGCTAGCATTGTAAGACTGTTATTTGTACTCCTGTGGCGACGCGTTTGCGTTGGAATTTTGTAGACATTATTGTGACATGAATTCTTGGTGTATTGATTCGGTTTTTACATGCTGTCGGTGGGAGCAGAAGGAATTAGAAAGACTTCTCGACAATGTCTTTGTATATTGCAGGTCTTCAGTTTATTCCATAGCTTTCTTATATTTTTTTCCGTGGATGTAGCGAATGCAGAGAGTTTGCAACTTCTGCTGAAATTAAATTCCAAATCTTCAAAGATGAAGAGGGTTATAAGTAAACTCATAATTTTTGGTGGTTGAAGTCGAATGGTCTTCAGAAGTCTGAAGAAACTCATTATGTAACTTTTCTCAAATTGTTGGTGCCAATGGAAGGTTCTTCATGAAGTTTGAACGACTTTAACGAGGCTACAGTTTTCGAATAATACGTCACTTCCAGAATTGGAATCCGCAGTTAAAATTACGAAGAGCAAGTTCGTACAAACGAATGAAATCGAAAAACTGGTGAGGTTTGTGTTTGGCAGTTCAGGGACGTTACTTAAAGTGTTTTATGCGTACCATTCACTTACGTTCGTAATTCTCTTTATACTTATTAAATAAACGGAAATTTAAAAAATTAAAATATGAAGCTTATTGCATCACAAAAAAGTATTAAAAGTGTTACCTCATCCTTCATAACGAATTCCATCATATACCTATACTAATACGTCTATATATTTTCGTATATGTGGCAACCCCACTTGTCTCCAACTTCGTGCTATATACATGAAATTCACTCTTCCTAATCCTTCGCTTCCACACGCGCACACATATGCATACTGCTTTAACAAATTTGACCTCCAGCAGCCAACAAATGCATCATTACTTTTAATTATGCCCGACTGCAGTCGTAACTTTTTACTGCCAAGAAATTCAGCTGAAACATTTTCGTATAATTACCGAAATTTCATGAAATTCGTCCTTTGAGATATACTCGCGCACTGCAGCAAAGGCAAGCGCTGTAGTACAAAGTAAATTCGTAGCAAAAACCGACTTGCCTGCAGCAAGCATTTAGGAAAACGGAAATGCCCTGAAAATCGCAAAAAAATGGCGACTAGAAAAATTTGCAAAGTAAATAATACAAATAATTTGCAATGATTTTTTCGCACCAATCCCCTCTTTCTCTCTCACTCTCTCGCACTCTTACTGGCAGCCGCTCAGCCACTATTGCAACTTAAACACACTTTTGGGCACAATTTGGAGTAATTTTGCTTATCGTCTCGTATTTTTCACATTCACCACCGCGAAGCTGGGAGTGAGAGTCAATGTTAAGAGTGTAAACTGTTTGATGTTCCTTAGAGACACCCAGAGGAAATGGCGTTGCCGCAGGCAGCTCTATGCAAGGGAAATGCAGAAAGTGTGAAATGGAATATGAGTTGCATGTAAATATATGCTGTACTATATATAATATGATGTGGGTAAGGGTATGGGTGGGAGATAACTAGAGCCCTGATTTGCTACAACCGTCTGCTACCGGCACTTTTTTCATTGGCAGCGGCATCGACATTGGCAGCGCCGGAACCATTAGGCTATGATGAAGTGGCAGCGCCATAATGATGGTCGAAGTGCCAAAATGCTGGTGTCATTTGCCGGGTGTCAAACTGTGTGTACCTTTTCTACTTCCCTGGTAGTCATGCAGGCATTCGAAATATTGCCGCCCGGCCGCTTTTTGGCACTCAAATGTCTTTCTAATTTTATATTTTTCACTTTTCTGCAGACGTGCTGATTATTGAATGCACACCGAGTTAAGGAGTGTGGTATATAAATACATACCTTATATTTAGAAACTGACAAGAGCAGACCCTGAAAGCTTTGCAAATAAAATATCGAATTGCGAGCGTAATTATGGAGTTGTGATTGGTTGGAGTAAATACCAAGGAAAACCGTCTTTATTGTTAGACATTTCGATGTATAAATGGTATTCCCAATTCATACCATTCTCATTCAGCGTTCAGAAATCTTTACTTAGACTAGCCGGTTGTATCTGTGGGGACTAACTAACAAGTTTTAGACCGATTATAGACGCAAAGAGATAGTTTTCGTTGGGAAAAAAAGAAAAAGAAATTTCGATTGGTCGAGAGAAAGAAACGGATATCAAATTGATCTCGGAAGGCAGACTTCAAATGGACGTCAAATGGCAGCTGTCAAACGCATGTCAGATAGTTCATTTGCCAGCTGTCAAACTGATGTGAGATGGCAGCTATCAAACTGATGTCAAATGACTACCAGGAAGGTCGGCATTAAATCTTTCAAATTCAATTATTATTATACACCCAACTGTAGGGCAATATCAAGATCAGTATTTAACTTAAGTATACCACTTTGTAAATTCCAGATACGCAATTGATAGTCTTTAGGTCATAAAGCGCTACCTGAAAGGCAACCAAAATTTTATTTTGTTAATTACTTCGCTAAATCACCTGAAATTCTAAAATCTTTATTCCATCAAGAGAACTGCGATAACTTTAAGGGGCTGAAGAAATCTGCTAGGTTCGGGTGTTTGAGAATAGGTCAAGTATTTTCGCTATTACTTTACCTATCTATCGGAAGAGATAGAATTATTCTGTATTAATCGCAGCAAAGACTTGACCAAATAAAAGACTGGAATTAAATTAGTACCATCCGCGCCTGTGAGGGTGAATCTGAAGCTTTTCAAAAACGATCAACTTATTTAACATAAATAAATAAATGGGATAAATGAGAACAAGAGAAACTGAAAAATACCCCATAGTAAAGAACATTAAAGCACAAATTTCTGCCGCAGAAGATCTATAATCAAAACAGTCTTCCATCCCCGACACCAGTCCGTGAGCCAGGCCATTTGGTGCTACGCCAAGTCGGCAGACAGTCCAACACAATACTAGTCCGCTACAAGAGTTAATATAAAATCAATAAAAAATGGTGTCAGTATATGCCGCCCTCAAGTTGGGTGGGTCAAATTGACGCTTAGTGACGGTCTGTGGCAAAGTAGGCATACTCTATACAAATTGCAAAGCTGCTTCGATTATTTTCATACCAGTAATGGGTTGGATTCTGTTGTTGTTCCTTGTTTTTTTTTCCTTTTTTCGCCAATATGTAGCGGTAAATGTGTGCTAAGCGTTTTTCTCCACACATTCAATGTCAAAGTTCCATTTGATAAATTGCTTTGGTCTGCTTTATTCATTAAAGTGATTTTTTCGCCACCTATTTCTATTTCTATATAGCATTTCAACCAAGGATTCCTTTGCCTTTTTCGACTTTTTGTTTTGCGTTTGTTTGCATTCGGGTATCATTTAACAAATTGTTGCCTGATTTCTCTCGATATCGCTTTGTTCGCAACATTATTTTTAGTTTATTTACCATTGTTTCATTCTGTTTACACTTTTCCTTTGCATATTTTATTGATACACAAAAATCCTTTTGATGGAAATAAATGCATACTTGCTTTTTGGAGAGGATGCACAAAAGTATTGCTTGCACAAAAATGTGAGGAAGTTGTGTTTTTTCAACTTCGCTGTACGGTTTGATTCTTTTTCTAGTAATGAATGAAGAAGGAGGATCCGATTTGAATGGATTTTAAGTGGGATTCAAATTACAATTTGAAGGTTGCATTGTCTTTACAAAAGCTTCCATCAACATATAAACTTAAAAATTTTTGTAATTGCCTCTTAAACGTTTGTTCCAAGCATTTATTGCATATTTATTGGGAATCCTTAAAGCTTGAAGTGAGTTTAAAGAAATTCTTTTTCAGTATTCAATGGGGGTTCTTCTTAGTCTAGGTGTAAGATTAGTCCTTAGCTATATAAAAATGTCTTTACTCATGTGTTTTATAAGCGCCGATCCCTTGGTCACATTCTACTAGCAGTCTTTCTTCCAGTTCTGGGCCTTTTTCATAATGAGAGATTAAGTTATGGGTTCCAAACCACTCGGTGTTAGTCAAGAAGTTATTTCAACCAGTAACATTTCCTTTTGCGCATATTTTTAAAACTTTGTATATGAGCTATTTTCAAACTACTCGAAGCAGGTCTTTCTTCCTGAGATGATCTATATAGTTAATTTCTTCTCTTAAGTAACCTGTTTCGGAAATCTGAAATAATATTATAATTCAAGCAGTAATTCCACTGGGCATGTAATCTTCTACTTCTTTGATGGAAATTTATATTTTTCTATGGAGAGCGATCGGCTTAACTGTTAATCTATAACTAAGTCTTGCTTGCCAATGGAGACGATAATTGTTCAGCTCCTATAAGGGCAATCAACGACAGTTTTAAGACGCTGTTCTCGAAATATCAGGTGTCATTTATGTTTTTTTGGAATTTCCAAACTTTATGTGGATTGTGGAAATGCCACACTAACGTAATTTGATAGCTTTTTAATCTTTGTTGTCGATAAAAGTGCTTACTTAAGGCACATGGTAGAAAAGTTGACCCTCTAAGGCAAAATATGAAGCTTACTGAATCAGCCCTCCTAGACACTTCATTTTCCAACACTAATTTTTTACGAACTTCTTCAGGTTTTTAGGTGAGCTCTGCTTGACATTTCACATTTCTGTTTAGATTTGATGTTACAAACCACCCATAACATTTATCAACTATTTTATTGACCCAGCGTTGCATTTGCAACTATTAACTGCAAAAAAAATTTAAAACAGTCGCTCGCTCTTCAAACAGCTTTCATATCTCTCTCTCATATCGCTCTCGGATAAAATTTAAAATACTCCAACGAGCTTTTGAAACAAACCCAACTCCATTAACATATTTATAGGATAGCGGAAATAAAATCAATGCGCTTTGGCGCCCACTCAAAAGTTTGAGTGCAGTTAAATTTTTTATTAAAAAAAATTTAAACTATAAATAAATATGCATATTCACATGTTATATACAGTTATTTAAAAATTTTTTTATGCAACTCGCCATAATTTTTTACTGCCGCGTCAATCATTTTGCGTCTGAACACACAAGGACCTGCTCAATGGCAATATGTGCAGGCAATTTTTATTTTTTTTAACTTTTTTTATAGAAATATTTTATAATTTTTTTATGCGCGTGATTTTTAAAAGTGCTCAGTGCCTGTATATATACATACTTATATTGTCTGAAAGCAATTTTTCGCTTTGACATTGAAATATGCACACTGATGGATAGAATTGTTAATGCTGTCACTCAAAGTGCGGAGATTTTATTTTAATTTTTGTTGTCTTTATTTTCGAGTTGTGACTATGCAGCGTGATGGCAATCAAAGTGCCGTGCGTAATAAGAACATACGTTGGGGAAATGTGGGAGTTAATTTTTAAAGCGTTTGAACTTCAAAATAGTGGATTTTTAATAAAAATTAATTATAAGATGTTTAACTAATATTCAAATTTTTTTTCTTATAAATATTGCGCTTAGCTACACAAATATTTTAAAAGTTTTTAAAAAATAATAATTTTAATTATTTAAAAAAATTTTTTCATTTTCTTAAAATTATTTGAAATGCTTCTTTTACTTACTTTGATTTGCAAAAAAAATTTTTTAAGCGTTCTTATTATTTTTAATTATTTCTAGTTACTAAAAATGCCTTTTTAATATTTTTTAAGTTTAATTTTTAATTTATAATTATTTTGAATGCTTTTCTTAAATCGTGTTTAGGTACAAAAAAAAATTAGTTTTGCTTTTTCATTTATTTTGAATTTATCAAAAATTTTTTTTTTGGAAATTTTTTTATTCTTAAATTTTTTTATAGAAAATTTTTATTTTTAAATTTTTTCGTGTTTTTATAATTTTTGGTTAATTTCAAAATAAAATTATTTTTATTAAAAATAATAAAAACATAAAAAAAATTTCAAAATTTATAAAAATAATAAAGAATAAAAAAATTTTTTTATTGTTTTTATTCCTCTCATTAATCTTTATTTCTTCTTGAATTTTTTAAAATTATTTTAAATGTTTTTTTTTTTTTAGAAAATTTTCGCTTTGCTGACAAAATATTTAAAATATATATTTTTTAAAAATATATATTTTAAAAAATTTCTTTAAATTATTTTAAATTTGTGTTTAGACCATTTTCGCTTAGTTCCAACTTCCTAATATTTTGTATACATTATTCATTCAATTAAATGCTTTTTTACTTCGCCCAAAGTTCTGCATTTACTCCATTTCTACTATTCATTAAGCTCTTGATTAAAATAATTGCACTTTTAGAATTACTGTGCAACAAAATTTCAACTTCTACACATTTTAAACGATTTATGTTTATGCAGCAGAAAGTTTGTAGACACAAAAGCTGAAATCACTCAAAATTGCCAGCAATAATATCCATAACAAAATGTTTAATTTGCCAGATAATAAGCGACTGAGAGCGCTTGTTATATGCAAACACACACACATATATATATAGGACTGTAAATACACACACACACACACACACACACACCAATACACATATTTACATATATACGCGCTTGGCTACCGTTGGCTACAGCTCAACAAAGCGGAAGTGGCAAAAAGATACTTTGAAAAAGTTTTGTTTTAAATGTGAACCACACAGACACACACATACGCAAATCAAGCGCAATTCTAACAAGACAATAACTAGGCAAGACAGCTTGTTGCAAATATGAGACGCACAGCTGTTGAGAGTTTGCTTAAAAATCAGCATAAACTCGCATGCTCATAACTCACACAGCAGGCTAATTGCTTTGCCAACACACACACACACACACACGCACTCGTATATAATATATATACAAACGAATATTTGCATGTGTGCGCTTACACATGAGAATTATGACAGTCAAAAATTGTTCAATGTTTTCACATTTGAAAAGTTGCACATTAAGCATTCTTGCAGCGCTGTGGCAAATTGATGGTAGTCCGTTAGCATTGGAGTTGAACTGCTTGGCAGCTTCAGCAACTGTTTGTAAACATGTGTGCGTGTGCGTCTGCGTGTGTGTGTGTGTGTGTGTGTACATATGACGAAAAAGTGAAAAATTAATTAAAAACCTAGACATGGCAACATGTCTGCCGAGAGCATTGCCACACACCTAAAAAGTTAGTGTGCGTGTGTGTGTGCGTTGTCGTTGCTGCTCTGCGCCTGTATGTTGCCGCCAGTGGTGCCTGCTGTTGGCAGTGAAGCGTTTGCATCGTTTGCTGCTGGCATAACACCAAACTCACACCAGCCGGCGCCAACAAAAGCAACAACACTAGTGGAACTTGTATTTCGTTCTAGTGTGTAGCCTTTGCAACTGTCAAATGTGCAACAACAAATAGCTTATTTTTGGTTTTTAAGCGAGGCGCAGGAGCCATGCCACTCCACACTGGCTCTCCAACCAGTCGCGGAAATTGGTAACAATCTTTTGTTTCTTGTTATTGTTGTTGTGAAAAAGTCAATTTACATACAAACTTTGGAGCAAGAAATAATGACAATAATAGTGACGCATGCGAAGTTCGGTGGGTAGTAACCGAAGTACTACCGAGCCTTGAATTCGACTAGAAGAAGTGGTCTTAGGTAGCGCTAGAGGCTTTTGCTGGGCATCACAAAACTGCATCGTTACTTCGAAGTATTGAATGCAGTCTGACAACGTTTAACGCCTCATAGGTATCTGTGTGTGTGTGTGTGTATTATGCGCTTCACTTTTTCTGAACAATTCCATGTCCACCATTACTTACCAAAACCCATTACTTTTCTAAAATCTGAGGCACACTAAATAATTCATTTTGATGTGTACTAAACGCCAAATGAATGGCTACAAGCGAGTTCTCAAATAACCAACCAGACAAATACTATTAAAATTACCGTTATTATCAACTGGTGTTAGTGCGCTTTCATTGCAAATATCCTGTGGCCTTTCGTGCGAAAATGTCTGCAATTTCAATTACATTAATTTGTCGCTCTTTGTTTTCGCACTTCAAGCGTATATAGCAGAAAATACGAAAGAAAATCGGGTTAAAGTAAAAGAAATTAGCCAAGTGTCTGATAGCGCGCGCTTACTCCGAGGGTTGGCAATGAAAATTGCCATTGTCCGCCGCTTTGGAAAAAGTGCCAAACTTTTACTAGAACAACGAAATGGCAGACGCTTTTATTTTTCGTACTCACACATACTAGTGCATGCATTTTGTGTAGAATACTTTAACGAAAGGTTCACACGACTACCACGCCACTCAGAGCGCCGGCCAATGTCAATGGTCACTGCTCACTGCCTCGGTGCATAACGGTTGTTTGGCGCAAAACGAGTACTCAAAGTGTAAAATAAATTGGAATATTGCACTTACATTTTAGCGCACAACACACACACACACACATATACACACACACACGTGGGCATACACTTTCGTAAAAAAAATAATAAATTCGTTTAGCTTGAGTGCTTATAGAAATGTGCTATGCAATACACGCACTACGTGCAACATGCGTGCGAGGGTGTGTGTGAGTATGCGTGCATTGCTTTTGTGCAACATTCGCTCTCGATCCAATTTCTCCCTCCCTCTCTCTCTCCCTATCATCCCACTCCGAACACATATATGTATTTGCTTAGTCAGCCACACAAAACGGTCAAGTTCAAGTTCGCTGTGCTAAAGCGTGGAAAAGTTTGTAATAAACGTGTGAGTGTGTGTGTGTGTGTGAGTGTGTGTGTGTGATTAAAAAGGACGCGCAATGAATTGAAATAAATGAAAAATGTGCGCTAAATGCGCGCTCTCATCTATTTTCATTCCACACACTTGTATTTGTTGTAGTATGCGCCATGGCGGACAATGTAAACACATATCGCGTTGCACGGGCTTCCGCTTTTCGTCGAACTCCAACGCCATTCAATTGGACTTTGCAGTTATTTTGTTTAGAATTAAATGTTGTAGCGCCAGTTTAAATTGCAGACGCCATTCTCGTGTCACAAGGAAACAGGAATGTGGAATGCAGACTAAATTGTTTGAGCCACCCAGTTGGGATTTGACAATGAGAAGATGACTCGCGTAGTTCCTAAAACCCTGATTTTTGTTTCACACCCTTACAGCCTTGGGTCAAGCTTAATTTTCGCAAGCGATTTTTTAGCGCAAATGGAATCTTAACTAATATAATTCCTCTAGTTTCTGACAGTCTTGGTCTCTAACTCTTAAGGGAAGGCATTTACCATCGCATAATATCCCTATAACCTAAAAACTTCGAGGTAAGTATTAGTTGGACCCTACAGCACTTGTTTCCATATCAATAGCGTGGAACTATGTCTAAAAATTTCCGATTTCCTGTAGATATAAGCAATTTGAGCGCCAAAAGGGTTTGCGCTACACTATCTCCTACTTTTCAAGACGGAAACTCCCAAACTACTTATTCCTGACCTCATATCTAATGCGCATATATCGCTCATACTCCTAGATAAGCATTACTTGAGTTGTTTATTCAGTTTTAACTCGGTGAAGGTTTATCTGTAAGCCCTGAAAAGTAAATATCTGACACGCTCATCGAATATTGCAACCGAATCCATTTGCTTCCAAGAAAACTATGTGAGATTACTGCGCTACCCTAGTGTTGTTTCATGTCTGGGTGTACTCGGATATCCTTCCACAATTAATATTCCCGGAAAAGTCTGCTAGTTAAAAGTTAGTTGGTTGTCGTTGCGTGGATTTGCAAAAGCTTCTCGTTCGATTCTTCCGCGGGTAAGTATCAAACTAAGTAAGTAAGTAAGAATCTAAGGTATAAAAAGTATCTTCGAACGATTGTACCTTTGCCAGATCAATACTCACTTGCCAAAAACTAAGCTAGACTTGCTCACTCCGACAGAGATTAACAGACCTATAGGAAATGATATTGTTTAAATGATTCGTTGATGTTGAATCTATTTTACATAACTGTTGACAACCCTTGGAAAGTGTGATATATAGGAAGCTTAGTAACTGGAAGAAAATTTATTTGCAAAATTCCATAGAAATCAATAGTCTGCCTTGGGTTTCTGTATTTCTTCGAAGCAGATTTCCTACAAGCGCGCCAGCTTCACCTTTGTTCCGAGCATGCCACGGGCAACCAATTCTAATACTTTCTACTTCTACCATTTAATTTCAAAAATCAATCCGTTGTACACAATCCATTCAATCCACCCCCAACTACCTTTAGACTAACCTTAAACTCACCGGTCAGCAAGTTACTTGGCAAACGACGTCATTCCATCACCGCCCTGTCATTTAGCCGTCCATTTGCTCTTTGCAGTCATCCATCAGTTTGACGCGACTTCAATCCAGAGTATATAGTATATATGTATGTTATGTATGCTACACATATGTTATTAGTGCCACATCTGCTGCTGGCTGATGGCTGCACCACTCTCAAATACAGCTCGTTTGTTGCTTGTTATCCTGGAAACATGCTCACACCCATACTCACAACGCTCGCCTTTTGTGTAGTACTAGACTGTTTTGTGTTGTGTGCCACGCCCACTTAGCTACAAAGCGCAAACTACATAGCAAAAGCAATTGCAAATTTTGCTGTCTGTTTTATTTCAAGTTGTTCCGTTATTTTGTATTTATTTTTATTTTTGTAAACAAACTGTATTCATGTTCACGGTCATGTTGCAAGTTGTTGTTTTGTTAATTGTTGTTGCTTGCTGGCTGCGGTTGAGTGTTGCCAACGATGTGTTGCTCCGTTCGTGGTTATTGTCTCAATACGTCTGATATTCATTGTATTTTCATTTTCATTTTATTTGGTGAGAATTTTCGAACTATTTTATTTATTGGTTATGTAGTCCTTGTCATTCGCTCCAACAATACAAATCTACATATTTATCTATACAATGGCAACTCTGTGCTTTGCAGTATCGTCAACGATTCTTTAACTTTCAAATTGAACATTATTATTGGTGTGTTCTAATATCATCAGAATTATTTATTTAGAGAACATTTAATAGAATTTTAATGAACGTTAACAAACGGCTTAAATTTTTAGACCGTCGAGTTGAACTTCAAGAATAGGGAGAGCGCAGTTTAGATAAGCACTTAGAGAAAGTTCAAGCTCCTAAGTTTTGAATGTTGGCTAGAAAAAGTTTATGATTTCTTAACTGATAACGATAACTGATATAATCGATTTCGGAAGATTTTAATTCGTTCTCTCTATAGAATTTGCAAATTTCTACCTTATACTATCCAGCTTAACGGAATGTTTTCGTGACTCTGAAAAGCTACAGCGGTCAAGCTTTTGCCGGAGCTTTGGATAGAGCTTTTATTATAAATGGTATGAAGAGCTGGAAAAATTAAGTATTCTGACTTTATCGCCAAATTGTTGCACTGATACTCAACAGCATAATGGGGAAACCTGCTTTGCTAGATTAGTATTTTAAAAGCCAGTAATTCTAGACAAACTCTCTGCCTTTGCTGAGGATAATCTCCTTTTGCGGAGATATATTTGAGATATATTTTTTGCCATTGAGGCTTCTCCTAAAGTAAAAATGGAACACCTGATAGCATGGCAAGTATTCGTCAAAAGTTAAGGATTACGAACTGAAGATCGTGCTTACTTATTATGAGTTACGATCTTTAGAATTATAGCATGGCGATATCGTAAAACAAATACAATTTTATTGTCCCTGTCCCCAAAATTGTCCCTTGCAGTCTATTCCAATATAATTTGTGATTAACAAAATTCGAAATATAAAAGAATTCAGAGCAACATTGAGACACTTAGAGTTCTTTCAGTAAGTGAGCTTTTGAAGAGCAAAGTTAAATATATATCTATTGCAACCGTTGATTATAAAATCTAAATCTTGGAAGACCCTCATGGCAGTAATAATAAAAATTCTTGCTTCGACGAAACCTTCGCGAAATTCTTCAAAAAGGCAGACTATAACAACTGACTAAGCAGCTGACAAGTAACCGACTGCAGCTAACTTCACACAAAAGTCTGCATATGAGCTGCAATTTACCGTAATTGCTTTAAAAGTTCGTTTCACAGATTTCATTTAAGATCTTAGATCATTTAGCGCACGAGTTGGTGTATATTCTAAAACTTATTTAAATTAATTTGCTTTTTAATGAACAATATAATAAAAGTAATATCAAAATTCTTGCCTCATCATTCACATAAAGTTTTACTAGTGTAATTAAATTTAGTTAAACATTATTTGGTTTAAAATAAAATGCTAACCCGAAAATATTTGCAAGTAAATCTTATTCCGAAGATTCTTACTTCGCTTCTATTCATATTTATGATTTCCGTCAGTGCCATTTTCAACTTTCCCTTAACTTTCACTTTATCCCTGCCTTCTCCGCTCAATTTGGTGCGACTTAGTAACTGAATACGCAATATTTCCTCTGCGCCGCTGCTGTTATTACGCAGGTACACGATGGCTTACAGATTTGATTACTTGGCCGAAAGTGTTGTTGCATGCGCATTTCAGCAAATATATTATGCATTAAAAAATGGCAAACTTTGCGCATAAAAATTCATTACTCCGCGTGCTACTTACAATGCCGCGCAATAGTTGCTGGCGTATTTTAGCGTATTTTCAGCGCAACTTTAATAAACCAACTAGCTTGCATATAAATTCACAAAGGGTGGAGCTTAATTCCGGTGTAACTGAGATAAATCACAAAATTTGCAAAATGGAAAAAAAAAGAAACTTAAAAGTGGACAGACATATTGTTGCCTTGTACCGCATTTGTTATTTTAATTTTTTTCTTCCTGGACGCGCTGAGAAGTTTTGTGGTGCCAGCATGCGGTGAGAGAGACTGTTATAAATATATATCTTTGTAGAAAATCGCTTTACGCTGGTTTTGCTTTGCGGTTGTGGTGGCAAAGTACATTTTGCATAAATCAATTTTATTGCACGCACAACACGCCTGTTTGGCCAACGAACCGCAGAACTTTCACCACAACAGCATATTAAGGATATTAGCGGCACATAGCTTTAAGATTCGCAGCAAGTTGCTAACGGTGTTGGTAGGTGGCTGTGAAAACGCGTAGAAATTTGTTGAATTTTGAATTGCAACAACAGCATAGAGGAACGCATTAGCAAGTTAAACACCTGCCGCAACTGCCACCAGCGACTTGCCACGCCACTTGCTGCTCATGCCACACTTGACAGCGCATACTAAGATGCCGATAATGTGTTGGTGGTCTAACGCTTTTTCTTTTGTTGTTGCTTCACCGCGCCGCTCTTTCCGCTCAGCACACGTTATTTAAGCATTTGTTTGCACGCCGCGTTTTGTGTGTCTTCGGTCATGTCGATCTTATCGCTGTAGCGCCTCCCCAAATCGTTAATTCGTTTTTTAGCTCGTTTCGTTTTTTTTTTTTTCTCCGCGTTCTTTTCCTTTGTTTCTATAAATTTCTTCCTCCAATTTTGTTCGTTACGTTTGCAAGCGTTGACAGAATTTTTAATTTCCCTTCCCGCCCATTACTAGCACTTATGCAATTAAACGTGTAGGCGTCCTTCCGGCCAAATGCGTTGTCTACCACACTGCGGGCGCTACGGGCGCATCTCTATTCGACCTTAACGTTATTTGTCGTCGAGCACTTTTTCCTGCTATAAGAAAATTGAAATACAAATAGGCTCGTCCGAGTGCAAGAGTCACGTAGCGGCAGTTTGGTAGGCGCCTGTCTGCGCTTACATATCCTGACAGCGTGCGCTGCAATAGTTGAATAGGCAACTACGCGGGGAGAATGTGGATTCTGTTCAAAAAGTTCTGCGAAATTTATTCCTTGAACGATTAATAGCGAAGAGACTAGTCCAAAGTGTAAAGAAGATTATTTTTCTTAATAGCGGAAATGATTTAAGCTTAAGACGAGGATTCATGACTCGTGAAATCCAAGTATTAAACTCTAGTTTATAATTTGAAATCAGTTAGACGATAAAAAAAAATCGGAAAATTCGAGACCCGTGATCCTCGAGACTCTAAGGTTCCCTCGAGACTCCAAGGTTCCCTCGAGACGGCTAAGAAGATTAAACGGCGTGGCAAAAATGATGCACTCGAAACTTTCTCCTCCGTCTACAATCTATATAGAAAGTAGGTAAGTAGATGCTTTCAGCTTGGCTAGGATAATCCATATACTCAGTTCTCACTTAAGAAACTTTCAGTCTTTTGAGAACCCTTCATACTGTATACGAGGAGGATTGTAAATGGATCTTGTGGCATTCTTAAGTTTCTCCTCACATGTTTTCTATAAAGATTCTCCAAGTAAAATTCATAAACCTGTTTTACTCGGTAATAGTAAGGTACTTTTGGCAACGACCGTATATATGGTCAAGTTTTAGGAAGTGAAAACCAAAACTTGTAAGCAAATAGCGAGAAGAAACGAAAAGTTGTCTTGTAATTTGCTTCATTTGACTTGTAATTCGAAATCTCGAATTTGTGTGTCAAGTAAGAACAATTTTAAGAATTGGGAGGAAATATACAAATGTAAGCGCCTTTGACAATCGTGCCAATGATTCTTGGAGACTAACAAACAACTTCGTAGAAGTTACCAACGAGACCACGCGGAATATTAAAGAAGATGAATGGAATTATGTAAGACAAATAAAATAATATGTAATGATTTGAATTCTTTATGGTTAGAGAAGTTGAAAAAAGTCTGTCAAATTACAAAAACAAAGCAAACAAAAATACAACAACGAAGCAACAATAATAGACACAACTAGAAACTTAAAAACTTTAGCACCCAATACATGTAATAAGAAGAAAAACGTAGACTAACAATCAAAACAAGCACCAAATTATGACAACAATTTGTGGAAAATCAAAAAATTTAAATAAACACGTCGAATGGTAATAAGAAAAACATTGAAAAATCTGTTCATGCATGAGAAAACAATGTGACTACAGTAATGTCCAACAACAACAACAAAAACAACAAATAGGAATATTGTTTGAGTATTATGAAGGTTAAATTTGTACTACATTGGGGAGTTCGGCATGCATACTAAATAGGAAGTTCGAAATTTACATAATTTCGCTTAAGTAAATAGTACAGAAAAACTCATCTGTTATATATATAAAGACTGCTTCTTTGAAGATTAGAGAATATTTTAGGGATATAACTTCTGAGAGAGTACAAAAGTGTTTTATTAAAGTAAAACTCAAAACTGAATATATTAGATATGTTAGGTCACTGGATTTAAGTAGAACTTGGTATGAAACTAGAGTTAGCAAAGTCGCATACCTATTTCAATTAAAACATAGTTGATTATGCTTGCCAGGGAAGAAAGTGGGAAAAAAGTTCGGAGCGAAACACAATTATTCAAAGGTTTTAGTGAAAAATTAGACGATTGACTAGCGCAATAACTAGTAAGAATAGGAAAGATTTACGTGCATCTACTTCCTTTATTCTGGAAAATATGACTCTAAAAACAGTGACAGAAAAATGTGTTTCGGTTTATTTGAAAAGACGCTGAGTCTCGCAAATTTATCGAGATATAAGATGAGCTTGAGTTCTGCTTATCACTTCTAGTCCACCCAAGAACGTATAAAGGTATCTGTATCCCGTTCGTGACAGCAGTCATAGTCAAAACTTAATTTTTCTGAATGAGAAATTCTTTAGCTGTTCGGAAAAGGCTGAAACTTGAAAAAAGATTCATTGCCTTAACTTAACTTCCTAGGGTAAGCTTATATCTAGGTGAGCAGTCTGAAAACAGCCACCATGACTCAGTGCTCGATTATGAAACAAGTCAAATCATTTACACTTGTGGAGAAAACTTTGTGTTCAGCCCTTTCTCGAATCTTTTAAGAGTTTACTCCAGAAAATACCATATTAAAATTATTACACTCCAACCCGAATCCCTAATACCAATCCCTTTAATTTTCGCTTAAAATCTCAAAATTCACAAAGAACCCCGTTTGTGTCGATTTAGTTTTAGCTCATCTGTCTCGTAAAAATCTATCTTGACTCCAGCAAGTACTATCAAGCCTGCATATTTTAGCAGTAGGGCATGCAGTAGATGCGGATGTGATTTCCAAATTTCAATTAGTCCAACAAGAGACAAATAAATATTACTAATTTAATTAATTTAGTTAGAAAACAAATGTTGCTTTGAGACTGCTGGTGTCTTGTACTGCTGCTTGCCATCAAACAGCTTCTCTAAAGATACCAAAAAATTAAGAAAACAAACACGAAACAAAATAAAAGCTGAAATAGCAAAGTATGAATGGAGCCACCGGAACAAAAAACAACAAGGCACTTTTCTATCTGCGAGTGACTGGGGTCAATTGAGGCAAATGATATTAGAGCGTAAATGGGAAAATGCAATAATGGTGGAGAGTTTCACGAAAGCAAAATAAAGGGGAGCAGAGATGTGTGACATTCGTACGAGATCAAATAGACGACGGCAAAGGAGTAATTGAAGTAAGTACCAGCGAGTGGCTACAAATAATGCCTTGAGCTGGGGAGAAGATAGAAATTGATAGGTTGAAGCTTAGCTAGGGCCACAGCATAACTTGGGGAAGTGGCAATTACGGAGACCAAAAGGTCATGTGACAATTTTTGGCGATTCAGGCGTGGATTCAGCATGTGTTGCTTTTGAAATGGTAATGAAAACAAGAAACACAGAGAAATAAACAATTTCAAAGGAGAGTGTATAAGCGTATCAGATAACAAACACCAGGAGACACACATACGAAATGGAAAAAAGATCACAAAGCGCAGCCTCGAAGACAAGTGGCGGATATGGATTACCGAATAACATTGTTGAGTGGCACTTCTAACTACTGCTGAGTGCTGAGCTTATCACATCACAGAAATCACGATTTCAATGTGATTAGTGAGAGGCTGGAAAGAATACAACAAAACATAAGCCAAAGCAGCTATGATTACAAAGGAAACACCATTTGGTGTAATGCGAGCCGAAATCGACGGCGAATTGTCAAAACATAACACAAACAAGTCTAAACACACGTGAATGAAAGAATTGAACTGTAGCTGAAAACAAAACGAACTAAATCTATATAAAAAATGGCTTTATACACAACGGAAGTGATGAATTAGATTCTATGAGAGTGGAAGGGCAGGTAGCGATTTTTTTAATGAAACTGCAATGCACAATGAAAAAGGGTACTTTCCCTTCAGTTATTTAGAAATATTGTTTGTGAATGGGGTATGGGTGATTTAGGAGGGTATGAGTTCTGGACCTGATCTGGGAAACCTCTTAAACACTAGATTTATAGTTCTTAAGTTCTCAACATTTTCTATACCAGATTCATGGCTATTCCACTGGGATCAACACCTAAGAAAATTTTGATCGAGTTAAAGAGGAAATGCTAGATCAGGCGCAATAGATTGAGCCGATACCTGCTGGTGGTCTCTTAAGCGACGCCGGCCATAAACAACCCACGCCCAACAATATGGCAACAGGAATTGGTAGATATATGAAGCCCTCTCAGACTCCAGAAACTCAGTTGAAGACGCAATAGATTTCTTTGCGCCTCTATCGGATTCTTGGATAATTGATGTGCATTATACCGAAAACCTTGGCGATTTTGTGATTCAAATGAAGTTGAGGTATACGATCTACGAGGTTTCGTAAAGGAAGTCAGTTAAAAAAGAAACGGATTTGTGAGCGCTTGGTCAGTTGATCAGCCTTCTACATGGTATAGATAACTCTTGAAGTCTTCAAGATTTATCAAGAACTTGAGATCCTTAGAAAAAGATTTAATTACAGGCTTTACTGCAGAGATTCTAAAAAGTCCATTCAACAAGAAGGCACGCGGTAGGGGTCTTGTCAGATCCTTGCGTGCTGGATTAGAAAAATTTCTTCATATCGAAGACTGATCTATTGCCTTTTCTTAAAGCAAGACCTTAAGATTTTTGACAAACTATAATAAATCACTGTCGACAATTTTTCATAATCCTTTCTATTCTTAGGGAATTCCTAAGGCGTAAGTTTCTTTACAAACAGTATCATATTCCTAGAAATACTTACAAATACACCATCATATGAGTAGCCATTGAATGAGTAAGAAATTCTGAGAGATACCGAATCGCAACAAATCAGTAACACCATGCAGAGCTAAACAGTCGCACCGGTGGCGAAAAAAGGTGCAGCCATTAGCTATGCTAAGCTACTCATATGAGCTCTGCATGACACTAGTCATTTAAAGAATGAAAATCAGCTGTGATGGTCACCAATGATAAGGCACAGCACGGACAAGCCGAATCAGTTTGAAACAAGCACACCTACAGGGTTCTTATGGCGAACAATGTGAGAAAAGGAGGCGGATGGAGATGGCAAGATATGCACGAGGACCATCAGATATGCACAAACAATACATGACATAAAATGTGAACTACGAAGAACTGCGATGACATTGTAGAGAAAATCATAGGGGAGTACAAATGGAAAGCAGGGCAGAGGGCAAAGGTGTGGCAGCGCTGTGGACATAATCGATAGTATCTCCGCGCTACTCGGACTGCTGCTGCCGGTGCTACCGTCGATACAGCTACTGTCCACACTAGCACACACACACATATACACATACATACTAATACTGATGCCGATTGCCTGATAAGGGACTAACAATAACAACAAATGCCAAAGCAACCAAAATAAATGGAAAGCAAGTGTTCGCCGCCGAGTGGCAAGGTGTAAGGTATTTGTCGGACGTCAGACAGTATTGAGCGGCAGACACTGGAATGTTTAGCGTGTGTGTGTGTGTGTGTGTGTGTAGAATGAGAAACTAGAATAAAACGAATAAGAAATAAAAGTGGCGTTGGTTATACAATGAAGTTGAAAGGAAGTTGTGGGAATTTTTCGCAATTGGGAAAAGTGCAAAGGATGCAATTGGGAGATAGCCGCTGGTTGGTTTTTTTTTTTTTTGGAGTTCATTGAAGTCTGGCCTGCGGCTACTTGTAAAAAAAAAAAAAAATATAAATAAAAAGGAGTATTAGAAAGTTAGTAATCACGATGGTCAGATTAAAATGCAAGCTGTTACATGGCATTAACAAGTAAGAAGAAGAGAAATGTGGTAATATATATATACATATGTAAGTACTTTTATATACACAGACTGCTACACACATAAGCTCCCGTTGTAATAACGGCAAATTCACAGGCGTTAGAACAATGAGTTTAGTGCGTGGATAACATCAGCATAGCATCAGAGTGGCAACAAAAGGATTACAGAATTACAGGAGTCCATTGCGGGCTTGAATGTATAGTTGTAAAATAAGTGTGAGCGTACGCATATATTTACAGATGTATTGTATGTATATGTAAGTATTGCGGAAAATTGTATAACAGCATGCTAAATTGCAAGTGTTGCCTATGTGTGCATTTGTTGCTGTTATTATTGTTACAACCTTAAATTTTTTGGCTTAATTGGCTACCCATTGTCTCTCTTCTTAGCATGATAGAGATTATCGAGGCAATAAAAATGGAAATGTGGTACATGTGCATACTTGGCACAAAATGATTTCCTACAAGCAACACTTTTGGATTAGCTCTCATGCATTTCTATTGTTTTTGTGTTTTTGTGTTTTCCAGTTTTGTTTTGTTTTTGTGTTCAAGCACTAGCATTTGATTGCCCACTCGCATCACTCCTAACGAAATACCTAGATATCACAATCAATTGTAATTGCCTCAATTTATTTGAACTCCACTTAACTACTGCCGGCTGGACATAGTGCTGCTGGAAATCTGCAACCAGCAACAATTTTCATTTAACGACTTTGTTTTAGTAAATCGTCAATAACAATTCTCCATTATCTCTTTCTTGTGTGGCAGATATATTTCGAGTTTAATTCTGGTCTTTGTTTCAACAAAGCTTCATTGGATCGAGTAAGAGTCTTTCGAACTGACTGTACTCTATAATTTGATAGTTAGGGTGGTTAAAGTGAGCGGCTAGACTACGAGCAATCAATACTTCTTGATGTATGTGAGCAATAATCACACGTAATTGGTACTAAATCAGAAAAATTTGACTTTGCCTGGCCTTCCAATAGCTCCAGATTTGACCTATTCTGACTTACTTTTGAGAGACCCTCCACGAGCTCAAGGCATTCGTTCATTCAAAAAACAATCCGAATAAATTACAAAGGACTAAATTAAATAAAAAATGTTTTGCGAAATTCAAAAACCATGTAGATATATACAGGAATGTACTAGCTAAGGGAGAAGGGCTTTAAAACCAAGTAACTAAGTAAGTATGTCCTATTCCAAAGAATCCATATTCACATGTAACTAAATATATATATATTGTTCGTATGCAGACGGTTCTTGCATGTGACTAACCCTGTCATTCTCTGTCTCTCGAATACCAATCTAATTTTCTCTTTCGCTTCCATCCAACCTTGCCGTTACATTACGTTTTTTTGATTACGGTTATATATTGTAAAAGACATACTCAGAACATGGTTTTGATGATCGAAAAAACAGTGAGAGTCAATGTCTCACCTTCAGAGCAAGTATGATATTAATGTAGTCGAATATTTATGCCTCTAAGGACATTCCAAAAGGGAGTATATTTCCAAGACTATAACGTTGGTTGCAAGTCAGAGCTATATTTGTTTGTTTGAGGCGTCTTTGAAAGGTCTTTTGAGAAATCATGACAAATTTGAAAACAGAAATCAACAGTTTCATGGAAAACAACAACATTCCCTACTTTCTGGAGCTCTAATTTCGTTAGCTACAATAAAAAAATCCACTACCTGAAGCAACAAACTGGAAATATTTTACTCACAAACTGAGTGCTATTACCCCAAGAATCGTTATCGTCAAGAAAAAAATCAAACCCTATAAATTTGTAAGCCACAAGATCTTTAATTTCTTCTAAAGTTCACCCTTATCCGTTGCATGCCAGGAATTACTAACCAATAAAAGTTTTCTTTCACCGCTTTATGGCTTTGTAATAGCAATATGCCATTTAAATAAGTCCCCTTTTACTTAAACATGGACACGGTTACACATACTTAAGCAAGTTAAAGTAAACGAAACAGTTATGCAAAAGTGGAAATCGGTATAAACATAATTTTTCTTACAAACTGCCATTTCGAAGACATTTTTCTCACACCTTCCGCTGGCACAGAGCGAATCGAGCGGAGAAGCATTCATGCCGCAAATTGCAAAAGCATTTACTCGCAAGCCCCTGAACGGAAGTGCTCAACTACAAAAACAATAACAACCCACCCGCATCCACTTACACCTTCAACAACTCAATTTCTGACTGGAAAGTTGATGATAAATCGCATTCAACCAACACGCTACGCGCAACGGCCAACTTGCTGCCGCAAACAAAATAAAATCGACTGCCGCTACACAAACAACAAGGCAAAGCAAAGCAAAGCAAAGCAGCTCCGGCAGCGCATGAGCTAACAAAGCGGCAGCGCAAAAAGCACGCGTCGCATATAAATCAAAAGCAAAAGAGTTGTTGCAACTTGCAAATGCATTGCAAGCGTTGATGTGGCGCCGCCGCCTTGAAGTATGCTAACCAATGCATATTTCGCAATTCAACTTAGCCCGAGTGTCGTGTCGACGAGCAGCCCAGGCACATACCCACATACACATGGTTTGCGCCCGGCGCCAATAAAACAAAAGTGAAATTATGAAAAGCAGCAGTTGTGGGGAGGGTGGAGAGCTGAATAAAATAGGTGGAAAAAATGCAAAGAAATACTTTGGAGTGAAATGAAAAAGTAAAAGTAAAAAAAGTATGCTGCTGAAAAAATGAAACTTGAAAGAGAAAAAATTGCAGGCGCAACTTTTGCATGCAATAATAATTTTCGCAGCAGCATTGGCAGCGCACAGGTAAGTGCAACATTCTGTTTATGCCGCGCTACCTAGATTTACAATTTGCAACTTGCCACAGTAGTAGCTCATTTTCTTAGTGGTCCTTCGCTCTCTCTCCTACCACTAGTGTGGAGCACTCAAACTGTGTGTTGACTTTGTTGTTGTTATTGCTGTCATCATATATTCGCTGCTTATGTTGGCTTGGTTGGCGTCACTTGGCTGCTACCATAACCGTTAGCGCAGATAACGCTTCTAAGCGTAACATAACTAACGATACAAGAACGCTGACAGCTAACACAACACAGGAATAAATCAAGCCGCAACATAATAAACACGAAGACAGTGCGGTAGCAGTCGAGTGCTAGTTAGTACACTTAGAGAAATATATGAGAATTCGTTTAAACTCTATGTATTTGGAACTTTTGAAAGGTTCTTGGTTAAGAAATTTTTCTTTTTCAATAACTAGTCACCTCTTTCACTCTAGTCCCGAATAAAGAAGCTAAATTTTCGACCTGTGAAATTCACTTGACTGAAAGACACTACTTTCATTTGTTGGTGACGTAAGAGCCATCCAAATGCTTGACGGATTCCACACAGTACGCCAACTGGGTCTTCATTACCGAAACTGCCAACCCATTCTCAACTTGACCTCTCGAAGCTAAAAGTGGTATACCACTTATTTCTGTTAGTATATTATAACCTTTCAGCACTGGAGAGTCTGCAGCCAGTAGGACGACATCTTCTAGCCAACATAGCTATAGCGGTTTATCGTTTTAGTTTACATAATATTTAATATAGTTAAAGCTCATATGATCATAAATCTTTAAAAGAATGTTATTTTTTCTCTTTATCTGGAACTTGCCTCATTGCAGTGCTTATAAGGTTGTGAATAATGAGGGACCTATAAATTATTATTTTTGTTCCCAGAGAGTGCACATGACTTTTGGGTTGCACAACCCAATTACATCAGGGGAGCTGACATGAGAGAACAGAAAAGCAGACTTGTTGTGATTTTCAAGGATCAATTCCGTTTTGGTTCGAAATAATACAGCAAATCTCATTGATCACCTCACTTAGGAAGTGTTTTATAAGCAACGTCTCTGAAAGAGGGGAATAAGGGCTTTAAGGCGGTGGCATTGATGCCACACAACGGTTACTTGCTTCCTATGGAGTCCAATAAACACCTATTTCAAACTGAAAAAATTTAAAGAAAGACAACAAATATTATTTGCAGCGATAACAAAGTATTTTTTCCAGTGTACGATGAAAATTAAGTTGTCTGATTGCAACTGTGCGTGCAATTTGGCTATTCGAATGTGGTTGACGCCATTGCATTAAGTGTTCCTGAACTACCCTAACACAATGCGACTCAGTGGCTTGTACTCTCCTCGTTTCACCAGGATACGGAAGTCACTTTACCTTGCAGTTGGCAATATCGCCATTACTTATAGCCGCTACATCCAAAGTCGCACCGCTTTTTAGCACCATTTGCATTTATTGTTGCAGCATGGGGTAGTTTATATATTTTGCATATACTTCTACTCCCACTAATCAACCCTGTTTGCTGTTAGTTCTTGCAGCCAGTCGTGAAGTCGCAAACAAAACTCGTACATCATTTACGGTCATGGCCGTTTGACTGCACCGCCTGGTAACCCCATTTACCTGCTCAAGCTTTTTTGGAGCATACACTTTTTGTAGCGCTTTTGGCTTCGTTTGGCGCTTTCTTATTTCCATAGTGACATAAATTGTTCTTTGGTTTAGCGCTGCTACTTATCGCGAATATCTGCGCTAGTTTGCTGGACAATCAAGCGGTCACCTGTTTTGAGGGGATGGTGAATTTGCTTGGTCATTAAACTACTTCTGCTGGAGACAAATGACTAAGGAAGACTGAAGATTAGGGTAGATAAATTAGGATTCTCTTCGTTGTTAAACAGAAATGTTCAGGGTTGCTATTGGTACAGATAATCAAATATCGGTTGAGTAAAAGATCATGATGCTTAAAAGAGAGAGACACATGGTTCGACGTTTTAACAATTATATAATACATTTATAAAAAAAAAATTGTTCCTTTGGTTCGGAACTGTGATGAAAGAGTCGTGCTTTTATTGAAGATTGCCTACTTTTACGAGCTAACCTAAACTGCTAATTCATTTAATGAGCTCACCGCCTAGAAATATGCTACATTTTACGATGGAAATGTGAGAATCATAAACAAGCTCAATTAAAAAACGTAGTCTGCCGATTTTGAGTAGATTTTTCTACGAAATACATGGAAAAAAATTTGTTTACAATAGAATTTAGCCTAAGTGCGTCCGAACTTCAGCTAAGTACCAAAAGAACCCAACCTATGTCGTCATAAACTCATTCAAATACCAAGAAAAACTTAGTGAAGATAATCGGGGCTAATATTTCCGCGTATCGAATGAGTTCAACTTCCGCATACCTTTCCCATTAAGAGTCAACATTCAACATTTCCACAAATATTCTGTTGGATTATGTTAATAGACGCAATCAACGCGCCTCAAATTCGATTTGTACTGAATATTAATTTCCAAAATGACTTCCCTATTGTCAAAACAGAAAAAAAAAGGAAAAGTAACAAGTTGCCATTTGTTTTGCTTTAATCACAAAACAACTGTGGGGCATTTTTTGTAAACAAATATTCCAAAAAATGTCCCTAAAACATCGCCAGCATAAAAATGAGTTGGTAACGAATGTGCTGAAGCCATCTTAGTAATAAAAGTAAAAGTAATAATATATTTTCAACTTTTTTTTTGGCGGCCTTCCACCTAACCACAACTAATGTAGCATACAACTGCGGCACGTAGGCGCATGTTGCAAGCAACGTTGAAAAGTAAAACGTTCAACAGCCAGCGAAGCAGAGATTTGGTAACAAGTAGTGAAGTGAAAGAGAAATGAAAAAAGTACAATGTTTGAGTATATGCGTGCCACATTGTGGCAAGTAGTGTATGGGGCGCGTCAAATGTTTATGCGGCACGCAAAATCAACCTGTAGCTGCTCGCCAATATGTTTCCCATTGATTACACTTTTTTCTACGTACGTAGTTAAGTTGTATGTGCCTTGTGGCATGGCGGGAGCAGCCCCTTCCGCTGAGCTGTCAGCTTTGCGTTGTTAAGTGATGATTAGGTTGATAATTTTCCAATAAACATCATAAGCGTTGGCGGCAGCAAAACATTATTACAACAACAATATGTGGGTGCAAGCGAGAAGCGGCTATGGGGGAAAGAAGTATTGTTTTGAAAAGCCAGTCAATGTCAATGCTCGTAGAACAGAAATATTGCCGCAATAAAATTTGTTAGTTTTTATGTGAGAGCATAAAGAAATCAAAAATAAATAGCTGAAAGCCAAAATTATTTGGGGCGTGCCAGGCATTCCAATTCGAAAGGATTGGTTCATAATTCATAAAAAAAGCAATTGTATGGCAGTGTGTAATGGTTAGTGGCGCACGCAAGAAATAAGTGTTTTGCTGGAAATTCATTTCTTTTTTTTTTTTTCATTTATTATGCAAGTCGCAGTTCGCTTAAATATCTCGTTTCTGCGCTGTAATAGTTCATAGAATTGTCGTGTTGTTCACTTAATTCCCTTGGCGGCTTTTTTTCTACACACGTATGTACATTGATTATTTCATATTAAATAACCTGAATTATGCTCTTTTGTGAGCAATAAAATCGTGTTTTTACATGAAATATTATATAAAAACAAAAAAAAAACAATTTGGAGAATCTGCGCTATTCTGCCTTTATAAACAATGAGTGCTTATGTGAGCATAATTTGTTGGAGCATGAGAAATTTTCAACGAGAGTGGTCTGCATTTAAATTATTACTAAGAAGAAATCTGACTCATGCCCCATATAAGACAAGTGCCTACTGAGCCCAAAGTGCAACACTATACCAGCCTGTGTAGGCCTTTAAGTTATCAGCTTTTCTTCAGCTTAAAAGAAAGAACTGGCTAGAGCTAGTTCTGGCTAGAACAGGAACTGGTTAGAAAGAACAACTCTCATACCACTCCCGGCCTACTGTTGGAACTTGAGAAGCCGCGAAAGGTTTCTGAGGTCCTATAAGGAATATTTTTAATTATTGAAAGGTCGTACTGCAAAAAACGAAAAATAATAATGAAATAAGTTACTATATGCAAAAGCATTTAATTGAGTTATTAAGTATACAAAAAGTAATATAAGAATATTACATATTTTCCTTTCAATATTGTCATAATTCCATATATATTGCCTATATGTATCCCCTTTTTTTTTAAATATTTCATACAAGCAAGGTTCTCATACCTTGTCAGTAGTAGAATGAGTGTAGTTTGAGTAAGAGCGTTTAGAGAAAGCTTTTCTAAGGAAAGAGCTTTTCTAAAACCCATAGAAGATATTCTGGAGCACATAAAGAAGAATTAGTACTAGTATATCCAGTGGAAAATAATTGTGAATAGCTGTCTATTTATTGCCCCAACAACAATCAAAATATTGGCTTGACTTCACGCATATTTGGTGTAAGTTCCCAGTACTTTAACTGAATAACGAAGATCACTTCAAGTTTAAAACGGTTTATATGCTTTATGAGAAGTTTTTCAAGGCTAGTATGCAAGAGTCTTGTTATTAGAAAATATGTTTAATGTTGCTCAGGGACGTAACTCTTGCGTGGTAAATGCGTGGTCTGTAGTCTGTATCTCCAAAATCTGTATGAAATTGTCGCGGAACGGAAACAATTTGCTCAAAACATATTGAATCTACTGGAATGGCTGTTTTAATAAGTCACATAAGCCGATAAAATGAAATCAATGTCTCTTTTTCGACTCTAAAACCCTCTACGAGGTTTTAGTCAGGATTACTATTGATGTGCGCATTTATTTTGAATTGTTATTTTTGACTTTTTATGGGGAAATACCCTGAAACTAAAATCAGGACAAAAGCCGAAAGTTTAAACTATTAACAAAAGCTTAAATTCAGAAAGAAATGCCCAACAGTTATGCAGACAGTTACGCCAAAGCTGCTGAGCCCTTGGAAAATCCTTTCAATCGGCGTTGATTATTGTATTAAATCAATCAGCATACCGTAATAGTTGTAGAAGGAGCAAATTCGACAATTTTCGGTGTGAGACAGCAAGTGGATTTGAAAGCGCAGACAGTCGCACCATTGTGTCATTGCTGTCGCTCAAATAGTTGCAATGGAATTCGCGCTGTCATTACGTTTTACTCACACTCTTGACACCACGTCTCCCCACTCCCGGCTGTGACAAAATCAAATTCATTCAACTGCATTGAAATGCGCTGAAAGCGAAGCGAAAATCATTGTCGACGCTGCAGTCGAAGACGCATTTTCGTCGTCGGCGAAAACAATAAATAACCATCAGCAGTTGTCAGCTATTTGTATCTCATTTTCCACTCGAATTAATCATTTGAAAATGCACTTTGACGCTGTGTAGCGATACCATGATAGTGAACTTGAAGCTGACAGCAGCCCGCTTGCAATGCTTATTACTGACGCTGTAACAAGTATTGATGCCATAGTGGATAGCTAAGCGGCTGCGACGGCGCGTAAAAAGTGCCTGTGTTGGTGTGACTCGAGTGTAATTTGGTGGTGAGTGGTGAGCACACTACAATGCACCGGCAGGAAGTGTGCTAAAGCGTTCGGTTGTAGTTGCCACGCATTGCAGCATAAGCGATAAGCGGTTGGCAAGCAATTTTATTTTTGGCGGATGTGAGGTGTGGGCGCGCACACACGCTCATGGTATGGCAGGGTGACAAAGTGTGTGCGGTGGGATGCTGATGCGTCTTAATAACATTGAAAGCAGCTAAAGCAGCAACAGTGTAACGACAAAAGAGACTATGGAGGATATGAAGAAAGCTTTCACAAAACTATAAGCTTACATAGCAGAATGAAAGCTTAATGAGAATAATTTTTATAACGAAGGTAATAAAAGCTGAAATATTGCTGAGTTAAACTGTCACACCAAAGCTTTAGAGGAAATCATAGAAATTTCCACAAAGCTTTGAACTTAATTATCATAGTGAAAGCTTACTTAGAAATATGTCATAAATATGTTAAAATAACTTGGTTAGACAGTGCCAATTCACCGACAAACGAGATCATAGAGGAAGTGATTAAAGTGGTTAAGCTTTCAAAAAGGTTAAAGCTTACATAGCACAGTGAAAGTTGGCTGATTTGCTGACTGAAAAATGACAAGCTTAAACGGGGACACTTCTTTGCAACCGAGGCTTTCAAAAGCTTTCACCTTATACAGCACAGTGAAAACTCGCTTGCAGAATAAATTTATTAAAAAAAGTAAGAAAAAGCTGCGAAATTACTCGAGCAAGTTTGACTTTATTCTAACCATTAAAATAATTTTATTTTAGCTCTCTTCTCTGCACAAAAAAAAATTGATTTATTTTGGTTCCAACTTTTGACAACACCAACCCTCTGTGCGGCGTTCAATACCATAGTTACTTGTGTTATTCTGCCGATAGCTCTGGGTAAGCTATCGTATCCTTGTATCTTTGTATATACAAGCATATGCATTACAATACCAAGCCTCCGTAGTGTCAATTAAGCCATCGTTGTCAGTTGAGTGCGTCGCGTTCGTCTGACACACCCACTGCTATTAGTTTACTGTTATCTTTGCTGTAAGCGCATTACGCTTGGCGTGTGGGGTGGATTTTAGAATTAGTAGTTACAGCTAGAAAACGCAATGAATTGCATAAAAATTCAATACAGACACGCCCAACCATGTGGACGGAGTCTTTCCCGCAGTACAAGTTATATTTCAGACGTCATGAGGTTCTCTCTCTTTAATAAAATTTCTTAAGAAGTTTGTTTTATAAATTATATCACATGTTCTAGTAAGGTATCGTAATACTACAGATTTTAGACCACTTTGTTTGGTTTTCGATAGAAAAAAGAAGTCTTCGCTGCTAAGAGTTTCTTTATATGTGATACTCAACGCCCGAATTTGCCCCGAAAAGACTTCCATTGGGATTGGGGAATGGATACTATCGAATTTGGACTATACTAGACCCTTAAACCAAAGTAAAGCTATCCCTCAGGCATGGGCTAGTGGTCGACCATTACGTCTCGATTAAAAAAACCCAGATCGCCCTAAATCGGCGTAGGCGAACGCCAGATTTGGGATTTATTATGATGTTACCAATTCACATAGAGCAACACTTAGGAATTTTGTATTCCTGAGACCAATATATGCACCCCTTTTTTCGGGAGGAATGACGAATTGCATACTACTGACATTTTTCAGTGCAATAATTCAGTAGTTTTAGCTTCTAGGACGCATTATGGTCGGGATCTTAAGCAAACTCAGATCTTGAGCAAAAGTTTAGTCCTTCTTTTTTCTATTTTCTGAAATTCCCCTCTCTACATTTCCATTCCGAAAAGCTTGAGTGATAACTTCAGCCAACTAAATACACAATGAGCTCGTTTTGCCCAATCAACACCCACATTTGCCATCACACAGTCATTCTTTTGTAACCTAAAACAATTTATATTATTCACTGTAGCAAGAAGAAACTGAATTGCCATCAAAGCCAAGGTAGCTTTGCGCAAGCATTGAAGCGTAGGTGACATCAAAAAGTCCACGCTCAAGAAAATGCAAGGAGTAAAAAAGTGAAATAAAAAAGGATAACAGAATGAACAAGCAAAAAAGTAGACAAATGCATTTCGAAATATAAGTATGTAAATGGAAATGCAGGAGAAATGCAAGGAAATGCACAAAGAATTGACGGCAGACAGGTGAGATAAACGAAAGTGTGGAGATGCGCGCAGATAGCTGACTGAAGTCAAGAGAATTTGTTCAGATAAAAAACAGGCAAAACAAACTACGCAGTTGGCGAAGGAAGTGAACGCAGTGTCGCATAATAAAGCAGACAAAAAATATTGACGCAATTTCACGCTATTTCCGTTTAAAATAAGCAGCCGAGCGTGCAACCAGACAACCAGCGAGCAGCACGAAGATCCGATGCTCCGTCGAAACGTCTTCTGGCGGCTCAAGTTAACTGCTGTGTACCGCCTTGTGCGCCATCTCCCACGTTTTGTCTGCGACTTTTGCTCTAATTTTATGGTGTCTTAACCTTCTATTTTTTGATTTTTTTGCATTTATGATTATTGTTTGCTTTTTACCAGCCATTTGTTGCATTTTCGTGGCAAGCAAAGTGAAAAGGAGTTCAGACAATGAACGTACAAATGCAAATTTAAAGTGCGCTTTTAGGCGTGGAACACTGGGAACTGTGTTAACGCTATGAAAATATGCTCGACTTATATCGCCACTAGTCGGTGGTTGGACGAGCCTGTGTACGTGTATGGCTTACCTTCGTTTTTGACTAGGAGATCACGTTGTATTTTGCTAAGTGCCTGGAAAGAGCTTTTGGCCAACATTGGCTTTGAACGTGTAAGCTTTCTGCAGCTTTAGCTGCGCGGATCCGCACAAAAACTTTCAATATTTAAGTAAGGTGTTTAACGCTTTCTTCTTCTTATATTTGTGGTATATATGGCAGTATTTACTAATATGATTTAATTAAAGCAGCATAATGAAATCAGTTAATCATTGTCTCGAACACAACAATATAAATTAAATCGCATTTGGTATAAGCTGATATAGCCCCATCAAGTTCAGTTAAATGATAATTAGTGTAGTTCAAGAAAAACTTTCTTTTATAAACTAATCGAACTTAATTTTACTTAATTCCAATAATATAACAATCTAGTTTAGTTAGGGAATCTATAAGTTAGTTTAATCTAATCTACTCTAATACAATATATTCTAATATCTTTAATCTAATCTAATTACCTGAGTTAGTATCAATTAATCTAGTATAATTAAATGCAATCAGATTTAAGCTATACTAATATTATTATTTAGCCCAACTTAGTCAGACTAAATCTGATTCAATCTAATATAATCGAATCATATGCAACCAGAACCAACCCTGTCCATTTGAGTCTATACATAACTCCATATAATCTCGTTATATAGTCTAATATAATCTAATAATAGGAATAATCGAAACTAATAATCTTATTTAAACTTAACTAATTTAAACTAACTAAGTCAAATCTCACGTAAACTAATCAATCGTTCAATGCTATATTGTTAATAATTTAATTTAACCTAATCTGATCTAATGGAGTGTAATTAAGTTCGATCTAACCGAATTATTCTAATAAATTAATATCCAATCTCATATAACCTTAATTTAGTCTATACAATGCAGTCCAATAGAGTTCAATCCGATCAAATATTATTTAAGCCAATCTAATTTTTTATCACTCCAAGAATAACTTTAATCAAACATTTCCTAACCTAACTTAACTCTAAAAGGTTTATATAAATTTTGATGTGATTTTTACAAAAAATTCTCAGAAGTTGTTACATATTACAATAAAAAATCAGATTATGGAGCAATTTAAAACTGCCTTTACAATTTTTACTATCGCTGCTTTCTAAGCCGGCGCATATGCTTTCTTCCTTTTGCTGTTTCGTGGTTATGCGACAGCAGCTGTTGTGCTAAATATCGTTTACCAACCGCCAACAAAACAAGCTCGCCAACTGCCTACCCTTTGGAGCTTAAGCCTGTATCTAGTCACAGTTTGTTTCTTCGTGGTGATGGCAGAACATAACCAAAGTCATAAAATAGGATTTTCTAATTAACAGGCGTCGCAGGACAATACAAGGCAGTGCTCTAAAAGGCTGGTAATTCCTCGTGGCCTTATTTTGTGGTCTCCACCACATATAAATAAATTAGCGAAATCCAATCACGAAGCCACTGGTAAGTGCATATTGTTGGAAGCCAAATAGAATAATATGTTTGGAAAACAAGATAACGGAGTGGTAAATAAATGGGCTTGCACGTGGTTTTGAAAGAGGGATTTGAAAAGAGAGCATAAATTATTTGGTTTCGGAATATTCTGAAGTTTAGGATTTTTAAAAAGTACTATTTTTAGAGTACTTAGAGTTTCCATAGGAGGATGAAGTAAGGCATATTTATCCTGCCCATTTCCTGCAATAAATATAAGGTTCGTCAAATGCTGAAAAATGTAGTGAGCAGTCAAAAATACCCTTAAGATTTTACACCACTAGGCTTCACGACTACAGGAGAGGAATTAAGGACTAAGGCTGATTACCTAAAACCGAAAGTATTATTTTCCAGCTGACTGAAAAGTCGTAAAGGAAAAAGTTGACATCACTACGACTCATGATATATAATGGATGGGACGACACTTCAGGCACTTTGGGGCTTGCAACATTTACTTTACAAGCAATGAAAAGGTCTAGGGTTTTAGTATTGGATTTCCAAAGGGAAAGAAAAGGAACGAGCTGAGCAACTTCAAACTATCACTAATTTGTTCTCATGCCTCGAAAGTAGAGAATTCATCCTTCTGGAGAAGATTTCTTCAGTCATTCATTTTGCCTCTAACAAGCAATGTTCTATAGTTTTCAGGGGGTTGGAATAATTAATTTATCGAACGATGAGAATTGTGCCGTATAAAAAATGTCCTTATGTATCAATAAGCTGTCCAGTCACTTAAAGCGAGTTCCTAAACCCTCTAAATTTTTAGTAAGGATGAGAGACAAGCATTTTAACTAAGGTCTCAGTACATACACATATAATATAAGGAGACGAGACAGTGAAGAGGGATCCACTCTTGATTATACTCTCAATAACTTATAGGACCTTAATTGGATGGATTTTCAACCGGGAAGTCTTCGAGTGGTCAAATATGTCTTTAAGTATAGTAAAGTTCAAATAAAATAGATCGACACGTTAAAACTGCTTTTAGCATCAAAAAAAGGCGTTAAAGAGCTGCTAAATCTGCATTTGTTAGTCGTGCAACATCTCTACAGTTTACATATAACCCAACTTTCCTTTTTAGCAATATTTCTCTATTCCAAATATGATATTTGCTTATTTCATTTCCCGCTTTAATATTAAATGTTCACTGAAAGCGTCAAGCCAACAGCAAACATTTTTCAATTTTAAACTAAAGATTTTGCAATTCTATTGCACAGTACGCCTAAAAATTTACTGAAATTAATATGTGTAACGGCACACAAATGGCGAGTGTAAACAGTCATAAATATCAATAAAATATGACATAAGTGCATAAACATACATAAATGTAGTACGTGCATATAAGCGGTGCTATATCCGGGTGTGTACAATTTTCCCAGACTAATGTATATACATTAGGGTGGTTTTTAAATGTAGAAGACAATTTTTGCAACATATCTCGGAAATGTTAACACTTACTCCGATATTTCTGCAACATGAGCCATCACATATGTACAACTTTTTATACTGAAGGGTAATCCCTAATGTGATCCGCAATTTGAGGTTTTTGTGATATATTTCAAACGTCTTCAATTGGGACCAAAATTTAGCGTTGATATTTTATGAAAGTGGTTTTATCGGTTGAAAAAAAAAACCTCTTTACGACGAACCTAATGCGCATATACAAATATGTGAGTGCTCTCAAATATTTAGCGGAAAAAACCAAGTGATTTATGATTTATTGTCAATGCAATTGTGTGACATTTTTTGTTCTTATTGCCGCATATACAATGACAATAAGTGGTGGCAGTTGCTGTTGTTATTGTAATTGTATTACTTTTTAGGGTGTAAATAATAAAAATGTGGGTGCTTGACTGGTTATTGCTCTGAGTAGTACGTTTTCGATACAAATACAAACACATGTTATAACGGTTATTGAGCAGGCAATAAATATACGACAATTTATCGCATTATATAACAGCGGCGAAGAAGAAAAATAGAATGTATAATAACAATCAAGCCACATAACTAATAAAATATTTATTATAACAAATTGAAGTTGTGCGAGACACGGTGTGAGGCGAGAAAATTATTAGAGTGCGCTTGCTGGGGTGCAAAGCCGGTCAATAATCTTATTTGGTGGCATGGTGTCTGCTGCTGGAAGTCAAAATGCCAGCACAGTTAGTAATTTTTGTGGCTGTTACCAGACAAACACTGCCAGACACTATCAGCGACGAGACAGCTACACAGCAACCAACACCACCATCAACAACACGACCACCACCACCAGCACCACCATCACCAGCAGCAACACCATCGGCATAGTCAGACAAAACCGACAGATGTATGCGTAATCATGCCACATACGCGGAAATGCCACATAGATACCCACCAAACGAGCAACTCCCCAGACGTTAAGTAGTGGCAGAAGATGTTGGAAGTTCCCCAGGAGCCTCATCAGCCAAAACATTAGCCATGCCATCAACTATCCCAGCATGCTAGCAACATGCCACATACACATACACATACATATACATACATATATTTATACAAATATGTGTGTTGATATGCCAAATAGCTTTACAGCACAATGGTGGTTTGTCGGCAGTATGGCAACTAATAAGAATTTTGTGCCCCTTTCTTGCTTATTTGCCACTGCGATGGGAGACTACACATCTTGAGCACACTCCAACCACTTTTCGAAACCTACTCGCTCTTAGAGTCAGACAAATAATCATGAAATGGCTAACTTTTGTTGCTAAGCATACTTTTCCCTGTACATCTGTGCATATGTATGTATATGCTTGTATGCATGAACTCCCCCAAAATATCCGAAAGCTGACACCGAATATTACCAGCAGCGCTGCACTGACTTCTTTATAGACATTTCTTAAATTCCTCGCTTGGTCTTGCGCCAGTGCTTGCGCTTTAGTAACTTTATGTTCAAGCTTCCCTTACATGAAACCATTAAGCAATCATATATGTATGCGCCACAAAATTATCTTTATGAGTGTACGTGTCTAGATGAGCTCTCAATACATATAATATATGAAGGGCAAGAGAATTTGCTTTCTTTTGTGAATCCTGGATGTTTTCTTACGGTTTCTGAAGCTAAATTAAGGAAAATAGCTGCCGATATTCCATTTAGAAGGCCCCAGACTCCAATATGGCTCACTTACGTATAACTTTCCTTACCGGTCCACCGAAATGAAGTAGTTCAAGTTAATTGCTCTTCCTCTCGGTTTCTAAGATCGGGTTCCTATCCGTAAAAACCGAAAGCAATTTTCAAATACTCGGATAACTTCTCTGAATAAGGTCTCTTAGGAGGACGAATATTGATTATTTTATATTATATTCCTTTACTTTGTAAAACAAATAGAGACACTTGCTTCCTGATTCTCTCATCCAAGGTAGCGTGGGCAAAACAAGTATACAAGTATTATTCGGTAATAAACACATGTGAGGTACTCCTATCTAAGCTTGAGGTTGACCAATGTAAATCTAATCTCTCCGTAAGTTACCTAAATTTTGGATTTACTAAAGTCTGAAGTCAATGCAATATTTCCAACAAAAAATAGAGCTATTAGAGGTAAGCTTTCTTGGAGTAAATGAATCAAAGTAGTCAAGCCATGTGGAGACTTATGTCATGGCACAATTTCAACCATTCCTACTTTAGTGATTTGAGGTTCCATCAAGTTGGGATATTGTCAGAATCTGTATATAGAGAAATGGGACTATTGTACCTCTTTCTAATTAAACTGCACGACGTAGAATTTTATAGCACACAATTCGGGGTTTATTGTATCGGTATTTTTCATTTGATAAGACACCCGCTAGCTCGGCTAAGACCTCTTTAATCTTAATACGAACCACGACAAAGGAACTTTGTTCTGTAACTGTACGTACTTAAAATATTTGGCCACACAATGCGGTCGGAGCTTTCCATAGCGGAGGATCTCATAAGAACAAAGTTCGACGTCATTAACGTTAAAGAAAATGATGAATGAGAGAGAGTAATTAAGACCTAGTTCAGGTAAATCTCGAAATATGTGGATTTTGTAAAATAAGTTCGAAAATCGTACTTGAGTGAAATTGACCCCAAAGTGTACCTCACGTTAGAAAAATGTCTACCTACAGTTCCGGAAGACCAAACCTAGAAAGAATGTTTTCTAAAAGCAAGGGTTTCATTGGGAAATCTCATGGTTCAGATAACAGCTACCTGACAGAAGTAGCTGAGTCCTAAATGATCTCAAAAACCGAGAGCGTACTATTAACATTAATTCAAAATTTTTACCGAATCCTCTTATCAATAAGTATCTTGTTTAGACTTTATTCACACAGATCTATTCCAATGGAGAATTCGCAAAATTTCCGATGAAATTTATGACAGAATATTAAGTGAAAACATATCGTAAAACATCCCTTCCAAATATTTTTAGAGAATGCTGCTGAGTGGACAGTTTTTTATTGATTGAAAAATGTAAGTCGGATCCGATTACTTAATACCGACTGCCATGGCAGCGAGTATATGAAATACTTACTTTATGCAACTTTCGTACAAAAGTTACACGATAGTTAATATAAATTTGGTTATTCCGAAGATTCTTAATGGGTTTTTCAAGGTGGCGATATTTGATGGATTCAACAAATAGAGGAACTATACTCTCGCTCCTTCTGAAAACAATCTAGCTCTGATTAAAGTGGTAATATATACTTGACTTCGTCTTCAAAGGGATCAGTCGGGACTTGAAACAGCTATATGTTTTGAAATTTTACAGAAGGAAGAAAGAGGGTTGGTACAAAACCGAAATCGTCTAGGGAATATAAAATCATGCAGTAAGGGTCTTTTAGAAAGAAGAGCGAGTTATATCAAATTCACCCTGAAATAGTATTTAAAGAGAAATTCTGACTGTAGGATAATATAAAATATCGAAAAGGTATTGAAATAAGTAAATCGAGGAAGTATTTGCCTTTCGAAAGCGTACAACCACAATAACAAAGGAGCATTAATGATTTCTTTCGCTTTTCTTGGCGCTGGCAATGATTGAACACTTTTCTTATAAATGCGCACTTTCTCCCTTAACACATCCCTATGCGCACTCCTCATTTTGCTGCATTCTGACATTTCGCTGCGCCCAAACAAAATAATGATGTGCTTACACATAATAATCCCCCCCGGAGGCATTTTGTTGCCACAGATGCAGGAAATCCTGAGAGAGATGCGTCGACATGACAGCTAAAGAGGATGGAAGAGCTGTTTGAATGAATAGGCATGTATGCAAGTGGCATGCAACGGCTTGCTGTTGCAAAGGGGTGTCGCCAATAACTGCTTTCTAAATATTTATAAATTAAAAGCAACAAAAGTTTCACTTCATCGATAGTTGTTTGTGCAGCATTGAAGTGCGGCGGTTGACAGCAGTCCAAGCAACCTCTAATGCTGCGTCAGACATTTGCCACCACCCACACATGTGCCACAACTGCTAGTGCTTTTCCACTAGTTACTACGTCATTCTTATTGTGTTTAACTTCAACTGTGGCATGACCATTTGCTTTGCTGACGCGTCTAATCAAATTGACTTTTCGCGCTGCGCACTACCCTGCCCCTGCCTGCCTCTGCCTGCCTTTGTGGCACGACAAGGCATTCACTTCCTGCCGCGTCTTCGAGCTACAAATGCGCTTTGCGCTGATTACATTTTTTGCATGTTGTTGTTGTTGTTGTGGCGGTTGTCAATATTCGGAGATCTTCTTATCATAGCCATCATCAATCATGCAAAGTAGTTGGGCGTTGTCAAAGCAAGCCAAAGTCAAGCCAAAGTCAGCAAGCAAAGCGTAAGATCTCAACGAGTATACAAAGGACACGCGCGTCTTCAAACGTCTGCATGACAACAAAGCAAAAATTGCGTGGCAGGGAAAGAGGAAAAAGCATTTTCACTTGGCCGTCGATGGCGTCGGAAGCAGTCAGCAATGAAATTTGACGCGCTTAAGCAACTCATTGGCGGCATGTCCCCGGGGCTTATGCGTACTAACTCCACATCCATATATTTATAAATGATGTGTCAATATACATGTGCATGTGCGTCTGTTTACTCCAAATAGTTTTCAGCTGGCTTCAAAGCAAATGAAGGCAAATATTCTTATGTTAGCAATGAATATTTTAAGAAATCGACATATAAACGACAAATCTATGCACTTACACGTGTATACTTGTGTATGTATGTGTGTATGTGCATGTCTATAAATAAATGAGTAATACATTGCTGTCTGTTGAAGTTGAAGTGACAAGTACGAGTATTTATGTATAATGAATAACATACCATAGGGATTTGTTTACTTATTTAGTACTATGACTATTGTCAAGGCTCTTTTGCCGTGCTGAGGGGAGGGAAATGACTTTTTAAGTAAGCACATACATATTCATAGATTGCATTCATAGCAATATTATACTATACACCCTTACTCATGTCTGTAGAGACCTTAGGCTTGAAAATTGTTAATGAACATATTATGATTCGAAATGCATATGTAAATACTCAATTCAGCAGAGATTAGATTTAAAATTTGACAGACACAAAAATATTTGAGAAAACGGTTCTTTTTAATTTCGCTTTCTGGAAATTTATGTCTCCAGTAGTACTCTTACGCATGCGTATACTCATATTTATACTCATATATATACTCATACTCATATTCATAATCGTACTCCTACTCATATTTTATAGTGCAGATTTGCAGAGCCATTACTGATTGTGGCTTGTACTAATGATAATACATATATTGAAGTATACTCACTTCCATATCCAAAGTACTCATACTCATACTCATACTCATATACATTCTCATGCCTGTATACTTACTATTATTTATACATGAAATATAAATATTCACACAGAAGTATCTGTCTTGAAGCAAGCCTTTCGTCTTATGAGCCTATGATACCTCAGATGAGACTTCTATTTATGATGGCGACCGAGAGCCTATAGATAGATAGACCTCATAAAATCAAAGACTGATGTCAGCGTCTCCACAAAAATTAGAAAAACGGTGCAAGGGATGTAGAAGTTGTGTTTTGCAATGTCTATTATAGCGGTCTTGTCAATTCGTGCTATTTTAGAATATGATTTGTGGTGGGAGAGAACTACGATGGAGAATACTTTCGCCAGTCTCGTTTTAGATATCGTTTAAAAAAGGCCATATTCATTTAAATAGAAGCACTTCATTTCACCGAGAAGAACGTAACAACAATTGTTTGGTTGTTTTATATAATGGTGGACAGTCCAAAATTTAAGTGAAAAGGGATTTAGCACTATATTTGGTTCAAAAATGTTAGAAACTTCATATCCATAGATTAGGTAGAGTGGCCGAGAGATCCAGGTTAGTACTGAAAATGATACAACTGTGGAGTATCATTACTTAGAAGTATGTGCAGTTATTTCATTTTCAAGGGTATGGCTTTCTTAACACCCTAAGGAGGGAAATAGAGATTTATACAGGCTTTTCCGAATATCCGAGAATATTTATATCCGCTGGCTGATAAAATATATTTTTGATCTTTCTCCTTCCACCCAACAAGCTGCCATCTTAAAGCCTTAAGAAGTAAAAACAGCCTAACACAGGCCCTGGCGATATCTCGGAAGAAGGTCTTTTGAAGTTTTCCATTTACTACCACTTCAGAGTACTGAATTCTGGCAAATTAGTATATATATAGTAATAGTATATTATTGGCATAGTAATTTACTTAATCTAGCTTTGCAAGCTGATGGAAAAGTAAAGCTCCTTAGCAGGCAAAAAGCTATAAGGAGACTCATGAAACCATTTACTCCAATACTTAATATAATCGCATTTACCTAGTTACTAAAAATGTTGTTACTAATTAAAAATGTGAATCTGAGTTGCGGACAAAGATGGAGAAAGAAGAATAAAGACATTTATGACGTCAACAAAAGAACAAGTAATGGAACGAATAATGGGTCACAGCAGGATATTAGTGTAACTATAATTCGAAGAATACGCACAAATGGGAATTACTTTTTTGCATTTTTTTTTTTTTTGTTAGTGTAGAAAACCAGGAAAAATTGAAATAGTTGCATTGACAACCTGCAAACGTCAGAGTGACACACTCACCACAAACACGCATACACACACATACCAATGTACAATGAAGAATAAAGCATACTAATGAAAGGAAATGCGCACCATTATGTCTGTATACGTGCACACGTGCATATTGGACGCTTAGTGAATGGTCTGCCAAAGTAATCCCACACTCGCTGCGACAGTTGGTGGAGTGACTGGGTGCAGCTATGAAAATTAAATGCACTTAAGCGGATTAAGACTCGCCTGGATCGAGGTTTAAGCTGCTTGCGAGCAGGGATTGATGACGGTGTTCCAATTTGTTTGTGTTTGTATATGTGTGTATGTACGTGCGTGCATTTCGAAATTTGTAAGTGTGGATTAAGCAGAGGTTGGTAAGAAAGGAATCAGCAAAATTAAGGTAACCATTTTTGTAGTTGTTTTTGCTGTTATTGCTTTCATTTGCATTGTTTGCTCTCCCCTCAATCGTTTCCACTTCATTTTCATATTTTTGCTAAATTAATTTGAATGCGAAAAACCAGTTTTTGAACAAGCCATCTTCCACCTAAATACACATGTACTTGCAACAAAGGCCTTGTTGACATACAAATTAGTACAACAATTAAAGCAACAACGAATACCCAATTTCCAATTGCAACAAAAGCGTTTAAGCAAATATTTGCTGTGGACCGCATTTTCCTAACAACAACAAAACAAACAACAACAAGCACTGCTTTTATGCGCCGTTGCAGTGCAGCGATGTTGCAACTCAGTGTTGTTGTGCACGTACTTAAGTGTGTGTGTGTGTCGTGTTTATCTACACGCTGGCCAACCTGTCAATCAGGTCATCTGGGCCCGGTTGCTACTGTCAGCAATCTGGCAGCTGTCACTTGATAGGCTGAGAATTTTAAGAAAAACACAAAAATCGGTGCACGTAGGACCATGTGTGTATGTGTAGGTGTGTGTGTGTTTAGGGAGTGTAGTGACTCACTCAAAAACAAATGGTCAATGTGAATTTGAGAAAATAGGCATATGCTTTGCTGACCAAATGTTCTGAAGCAAGTTTATGTCGAAAATTTATTGCTTTAAGAGGCTCTGAGCCCAATTCCTGAAATAACTGATTAATTCTAGCGGTGTTCAGCTGTTAACTGATGCTTCAAATGTTTTTTATCATAAAATTTACTCCAATTTCCTTCACTAAGACCTTTCGGAAGGCCTCTTCGAATAATACTCAGTTCCGTTGAAATCTCGGTTTTTTGTCTGCATGGAGAAAAGGGTGTGTCCGCCGATTTTAGAAAAATGGAAAAAGAGCAATATTGTTCAGTGATTCGACTCATCTCAAAAGACCACTTTGGTCATATCCCGTATCGAACATTGGGCCTAAGTAAGCTGTCGACGCGATTTGTGCCGCATTTGTTCACTCCGAGCAACAAGCACAATGGTGGGACCACTTCACAGCGGTGTTCGACGCTATTAAAGCGCAATGTGAAGAGGTTTCTGTATCATTTCGTGACCCTCGACGAATCATGGATCCACCAGTACACACTAGAGATCAAAAAATAGTCGAAACAGCATAATTCGCCCGACGAAGAGGCTGGTAAGTTTGTTCTTTCCTTTCGGTTCAAGTCCAATGAAACATAAGCATCTAAATTCTTCATTTATTCTTCATAAATATTTCCGTCCTACCCAATTTTTTGCCTAATAGTAATAATAATAGTCTTTAGTCTAATAGTAAGTCTTTTGAATGCCGGTTAGGCATTAAAACGTTTTCTTCCTCTTCTTTCCTTTGAAATCAGGATTAAGGCATCAAGATCTCAAGAAATACTTTAAGTATCTTCCAGCAGCTGCAAACTTAAAGTCAACAATATGCTCGAAAATCCGTGTGACAATAAGCAAACCGGATACGGATATACTACACCAATAGGTCAAAATGCCAAAACACACTTAACTGCAATTTATACAATCCATTTTCAATTAGAAGAGTGACAGGAGTAATAAGAATAACAGTACACTCAGCATTGAAATGATTTCCGTCAACAATAGGAGCACAAATTGAATTAGAGTTTCAAAATTTTACACACAATTTTCTAAGTAAACATAAATCCTATTAACCAACTGTACTTAGCTAAACCTACCTACAATAATGACCGGCAATGACAAATGGGAGCAATAGGGTAACAAAAACAACAACAGCAAGTAGGGTAATGCCAAGGAAAGTGCATACTAGATGTTTGGCAAACAATTAGAAATGTTGTTGTTGCAGCCCCAGCAGGCGAGTGAGGTTTAAGTAGTACAAAGAAAATTATTACAATAATAATAATCTTGTTAATCCCCTTTCACGTGCAAAAACAACGAAAGTCAAAATTATGTACAGATGTAAATATGTATTGTATGTATGCAGATAGATTGAAAGAGAGCGACCGTCTCCGATTCATTTACTAACAGCTGTTCAGGTTTCATCAAGCAAAATATCGCTGGCGAAAGGGATTTGTGTAAAACCAATACTGATGTAGTGTAAAAGTGTTGTTGTCGTATGAAACAAAAAAAAAATTGGAAATAATATAAACGAAAGATATATACGAACTTCTCAACCTGCCTGCTAAGTAAGTCCTCAGAAGTCAATAATTTCAAATATTTCTCTCTAAGCACTTTTAAAATGCCATACGAACTTCAGTTGCCTTCCTAAATGAAAATATTAGTAATTTTCAGCTCATTCATGGGTCACAGATGTTTTAGTGCTTACAGAGAAAAACTGTTATCGCCTAACCGCAAGTGATTGTTTGAATAGGTAAGGTAGAAACCCTCGAAGGAATCCAAGAGCTTTGTTCGAAGGGAAGTCTTTCTAGAAAAGGTTCTAAGTGCCAGCAATAAAACTCATCTTATAGAGTGGAACTCGTCTTCTAGATATATTAACTAGTTACTATAATAAGGACAAAAGTAATTTTATATAAAAAGTTGTATGCATCCTTGATACCTGGGATCAGTTTTCAAAAGTCTAGACATTTGAAACAAAATGATTTAATTAACATTCCATAATTAATTTGAAAATATTTGTTGTCGTAATATTCATTAATCTTCTGTTGATCTTTCTTCGATCTAACTTAGCCTTGTGAAAGTTTTATGAAAAAGCAGCAGCCCTAGTTCTTACCATGACGCTTTAAGCTGCCAGTTACAGTTACAGTCTAGAATCGGAATCGATAGAATATGTTGTATGATAGTTGTATGATTAGTTTAAAGTTGTAAGTGGAAGAAGCTCTTAATGCGAAGAAGTTCCTAAGTGGCCGCACTTAATAAAGCCTTGAGTAAGCTTATTTTGTTATCCCGAGTTCCTAAAAGTGATAGCTGACTTTTGAAGATAGGCGTTACAGAAATATTTGTGGTCCCTAGTGAGCTGTGAGAGTAATGACTTCTATAGCTTTTTTGGAAAATTCAGTTACTTAGATAACGGTTATAATATATATATGTTCTTTTGAAGATTGTATATATTAAGCCATTTTTAGTCCATGCAGATACCATTGGAAAAAAGCCATGCTAGTTAAAGAGGGTATGCTGAATCATATATCTAGAAGCTAGTGCTTGAACGGTTCTGTAGTGTGTTTATTTGAATATCTAAGAAGATTTATAAAGGAAATTTATTTTAAAATTCTATATTGTAAAAATTCGACCAGTTTTTGATGAGTTGATGAGAGCTTACGAGCTTCGGAGTTCCCCGAAGGAGCAAATACCCCAATTACCGAGGCTGCAATATTTCTCAAACTAGGCTGCTTAAAATTCTCTCAAAGAAGCTCGAGTAATGAAATTAAGTTGTGAAATACAAATTGAATCTGTTTTGAGTGCATAATCGAAGAAATGCTCTGTACTTCTCGATCAATTAACCTTACATTTAATCTCACAATGCAAGTGCTTTCAATTTAATTAATGATGCATTTACAAATACTGTTAAGAATTTGACAAATATACACTAATGGCAGCTTGTACACACCGTTGTATTAATAGAACCCCCCATTTAGTCGATGTGTTAATATGTTATCAATACACACACATATATGCATACATCTAATTCCGATATTTCTTACTTAATTGACTGAATGTTGAATTATTACGCTTTTCGTGGTGTCAAGCCAGTAATTATATTAACATGCGTATATGATTACTAAATTACTCATAACTATTATTAAACATTTGAAGATTTGTATGTATGTATATGTTGTTGAGTATAAGAAACGGCACCGGAATTTTAGGCAGGAAGTGGCATAAAAGGAGCGTGTTTCTGCGTTGCTTGGGAAAGTAATTTGTTTATATATGTATTTAAATGAAGTAGTGCATATGTAAATACTAATCAATATATGTATATTTGTATATATTATGTATGCATTTATGCTTATATTTATGTATGTGTGTGTGTGTATGTTAGCCTGTTTCATTGTGTTTGCTTTTTGTAGTTACAATTAGCGTTCATTAGTTCTTGGTTATGTAATGTAAATAGCTAGCCGATATGTATTGTATGTGTAATATATATAACACACATATATGTATGCAGTATTGTATATATACGCATATGTCTGTATGTATGTTGGCCTGATTGCTACTGTTTACGTCTAATGCAATTAATTAAACGCTAATCAAGCGTTGCTAACAGAACGTATTACAATTACTTAAGCCGATTAGCCAAAGTGCTAGCCTACTCAAGACACAAACATACAAACACATATATATATGTATGCGTATATTTATTTATATATGCGCCAGAAAGTCAAATTGCGCAATTGGAGATCTGATATGGTGCATGAAATTGGTTGCTAGTGTGAAATTAATATATATAATTGTAACGGTATGACTTGAGTTATATATATAAATGTGTGTGTGTTGGTTCTAATATTGCATAAGAACCATATCACATTACAGTTGTGGTTCAAATGGCCACCCATACGTGGGTGTCATGCCAGGAATTAATTACGCGAGACATTTTCGGATATCTATATTGATGTCAATCTATAAATATATATATCTATAATTATATAAATCAATTTTATGGCCTAAAACACAGCATAATGGAAACAAGACTCCCAAGAAATATATATTTATATGGAAAATGTGTATACCTTGGAGCCATTCAAACCCTTTAACTTACTTAGGAACGTTAGCACCACTGTTCCCACCATTCCCACGAGTTATCTCTGTAAAATACGTGTATATCTATACCTATGGAAGCAAAGCTAGATATTTAGCAACTATATCATTTTAATAAAAGTTGATTTAGGCGGTGTTTTTGGGAAAACCTGAAACCTTCTCCATTATTAGAGAGCACTTTGGAGTTACAATGACGTCATTATGCTCTCTCTCGAATAGATGATCTTTGAATGATCGTGCTTAATAATACACTAGTAAAAGCAGGCCTTTAAAATACCTCCAATCAAAACCGATGTGTCATGAGAACATTCGAAAGTTAAGAAAACCAGCTCTTCAAAGCAGTGACGATAACTAAATATTTCTAAAATATAACTTCATTAACTATCAATTGCACCGAGTACAAAGTGTTGAAATTGTTGAACAATTTGTTCGTCGAATCTCTCGCTTTGCTGAATTTGGTGCTCAAATAGTTTACGTGCTAAAAAATAGCAACAGCTCTCGAAGTCTCGAAGATAGCTCTTTCGAAGTCTTAAAACATACTTGCAGTTGTTGTTGCAATAAAAAATAAAAACAATATTGATGAATGCTGCCTAGTTAATAGCCTTTAGTTAGATAAAACTCCTAGTCTATTCCGATTACGCCAACGCGACTGTCGGCGAGATCGGGCTAAGCATATCTGTGTTCTGCGAGAGCCACAAAAGATTTACTCAACCTGCCTCTTAGAGCTTTTATAAGTAAACAGCATTTTTGTTTAAGAGCTGATCGATTTTATGCGAAAAAGGAAGTCCATTGCACTTTTAAAAGAGCTTTTTCAAAGCAGCTACATATAGTATGAATATCTAAGGCTGACTATTTCAGAACTCAGAATAAAACTAGCTCAGATCTAAAACTTACCACTAAGCTCTTCTAAAAGAGAACTTTTCGAGTCTCGAACATATAAGCTTTGGCAGTGGAAGAAATATATGAAGTCGCTTCCCTTAAGCTTTTACAAATACTTTTCGAAGTACATATGCCAGCAATTGGCTTGAAATTGAAACTACTTTACATACGCAAACAATTTGTAAACTAATCCAGATGTATTGTCACACTTATGCCGCTTTAGTGGCTGTAACGCGACACATACCAATCCACACACCCCACTCGCAACTCATTTCCATACAACTCATAATCCGCGTTATTATTATTATTATTGCTAATAAACTCGCATATATAATATGTTAAAAAAAGAAAGACTTTCTATTATGACAATAATGGCAAGCGCTTCAAGTGGACGCGGAGCGAGGAAGACACCCAGGAGACAGCGAATAAAAATAAATTTACTCTGTGCCACAATAATGAATTGCATTGCATGTTGCAACTAAACGCCCGCGCGCGACACTCAAGTGTGCTGCCACAGAGCGACTGCGACAATTTAAATACGACGAATGTTTGTGTATGTGTGTGTGTGTGTGTGTGTGTGTACGGAATAGCTTGTGTGCGTGCTTGAATTCCATAAAAAAGCACAACCCTTAGCGGCATGGCCGAGATCAAAGCAGACCGCCACACCACCATGCCACAAGCAATGTTGCAAGTGGAAAGCGCTGGTGTGCGTATGTGGCTGTGTGCACTTTTTATGGCCTGTAGGTGAAAATTAGTTTACAAAATGCAAACATTTCCCACTGTTGTTGTTGTCTACTATGCTACATATGCGCCAGTGTGCTTTTCAGTACCCATATACGGGTGTGTTTGCTTCATTTTATGTTTGCTAGCCAGCGGTTGATTGTATGCAAACGGTGCGTGTAAGCCGCCGCCCTCGCCGCGCGTCCGACATTTGTTTAATTTAATTTCGCGCGCACGTACACCCACATACACAACATAGAAATACCCGCACAATTGCCGTTTATGCCGCACGCACACATAAGCACAGGAAAATTCCACACCCACAGCCAAGCAAGCGCACATGCCGCAATGTTGCATGATGCAGGCCAGCGCGGTAGCTCATACCAGCGACTACGCGGCTGTGCCGCCGCTTATAACAACAAAAAATGAGTAAAAAAATGTTGTGAAAAAGTGGGAAAGTCTCGCGTTGTGCTGAAAAGTACTGTTATTTAACATTTTATAGGCACGCCAGGCAGCCATTCAACCGACTATTTGCTGGAATTGTTTGCAATCGCCTGATGGCAATCGTCGTCGGCACACGCGCGTTCTAAGTAAGTGGCGCAGCGAGTGTTGGGAAACCTTTTATCGCCGCCATCAGCTGGTCGCCCGAGTGTGCATGTGTGTGCGTGTGTGTGTGTGCGTGTAGTAGGTAAGCAATTGCAGTAAAGTAATGTGACATGTTTGCAGTATTGTAATCGCACCAGCGCCATCTTCAACGACTTTTCTGCTATGCGTTTGCCGCATGCAATGCGGTTAAGTTGCAAAAGTGATAGCAAACACTTTGGAAGCATCTCAAGCGAGCATAAGGAAGCGGAACATTTATGCATAACATAAAATTAATGGGCCATCAAGATAACTGTACACAATCATATGTATAAAATGTGTGAGTAAGCAACTTCGAGGCGGTTCAAGATTCCATTACATATCTTCCTTCTTTCCCCGAACAACTGCTGGACGCCAGACACTTCTTCGCTTTTAATTGGCCGCTAATTCGATATATAAAATAGAAGGGGGGTTCATCTTAACTTAACTTTGCCACAAAATAGTCAATATGCTTCACTCTTCAACAGCTCCTCAACAGCTGTCATCGCATTGTGTGCGGTATTACCAGAGGCTTGTTGAATCTTCTCATTGAAGTTCTCGATTTAAATTTCGAGACCAACAAATCCTGGCTGCGACACGCTTAACCCAAAAATAACCGAATAGCTACCTCGAAATTCGTTTTCCATTAACGCAGATCTCTTACTTCAAACGGGTTAGAGCCCATACATCGCTCAATGGCTGCCCACGTTGTTTATGGAAAGCGAACATGGAAAGGAGTACAGCCTTAAGACTCTAACAGCGTACTCTTCAGCAAGGCTTTAACACTTCGTACAACAGTCGGGTCTACGTAATCGTAATGGACCCGTATTTATATGCGCCCAAGAACTAACAACTCGAGTATACACTCCAAATTTCTTTTTTACCAGAATAACAATAACAACTAGCTCCTTTCGTACAGAGATTTGTCTTCGGCTTAGCCTTCCTTTGTATATTTTGTAGATAGCTCGAAGTTCATGCAAGTTTTATCTTCTCAACGAACTGTGTCGAACTGTCTAAACGCTTGAATTTGCAACACCATGTAAAACTTAGCTGCAGATATGTTATTTCATATACTAACCAGAACCGGATATAAAGTTTGACCAGATCCATGAAAAGTTTTGAAATATATCTGGAGTTTGTAGTGAGTTTGAATCAAAACAAAATAGTAGATTGTATTTTACACTATTCGTAAGTGGTGTTTAGCCGATATGTAGATTGTTATATATTAATTGAACAGTAACTCGTGTGAACCCTGCGACAGGACAACCTGTGTTACCTGCAATGATAGTTGACAAGCTCTTCTTCTTCCTTCCTCTTCTACCCTATACGACACCTACATATACATAGACTGAAATGAGTTATCCCGAAGTTGCCATTCACTTTCAAAAGGTTCACTCTCACTCAGCTCCGAATTTTCATTTTCAAAATTTCAGGAATAAATATGTTAGAAAAACTTTCCTAATCTAATTACTTAGTCTATAATATTTTGTTGTTATTAAAAATTTGCCTTCAGTGTTTTATGTTTTCCCTACCCAACGCCTTTATTAGCAAGATTTTCCACACATTTCGGTTTCCGGTTTCACTTTTTCCAACAGATGGCATGGCAAAGCTTGTGTGCTATTCCTTAACAAATCAAATTAGAAATCCAATGCAAAATAGTGCCCCCCAAGCACTAACTCGCACGAATGCCAACCCTCAACCGCTGAGCACAGAACAGCAAATCCGCCGGTGCAAAACAAATCTAGAACCGCGCACTGTTGATTTAGCAGGTTCTATGCAAATAGTGTGCGCGACATTACCGAAAGTACTAAGTAACTTCGACACAGACATTTGCCAAATCTATTACCATTAGCAATGGACGGAGTAAATTTGTTTTTCGTTTTACTCGCTTTTAGCTCATTTCTGACACCCAACCCTAAATTTGAATATTTTTGGCGGTAAATTTGCTTGCAACCAGCCAGCCAGCCAGCTTATTTATTGCACCGGCCGTGCCGCAGAAAGGATAAACGCCATATTGCTCACGCACACACACACACACACACACACATGCACATGCAGTGCAAGCGCTTCTTTCGGTCGCATGTCCTTTGGCAACGCCAATATACGCTTCCTTATTGCGCTGGGTCTATGTAGTGACGTCGCCGTCGCCATTCCTGCATTCCTTTTATTAGTTGTCAAGTCATTGCACTAACATCTGCCTCTAACCGAATCAGACGCCATCCATGCAATTCAATTATATTTACCCTTTTACAGCATGCATGCGGCCATCCCGCCAACTCTCCTAGTCCTTTAGTAAACCAACAGCAGCATAATAACAACACGATGGAAATGTGTTTGTGTATGTGCATGCGAACACTTTCTCCAGCCACATTACAAATGTCGTCGCAATCGTCGGCAATGTGGCAATCGTCATTGGTCTGGTATTTTTATGGCAGCTGTCGGTGACAAACGGGCCGGGCCGGGCCGGGCGAGCGAACGAAATGTAAGCGCTGAAGGAAATGGAAAGGACATGAATGGTACGGTGTGTAATTTTCCAAAGAGCAATAACAGCAACAACAATAACAGAAATAAGAACAACAACAACAGCATACTTCTTATGCGCTTGCTGGTACTTTGTGTTGTTGTTGTTATTGTTGTTGTTGTTGTCACACTATTTGTTATGCAAAAGTGTTTGGACGCTTGCAGTGGCATGTTGTCATTCGCGCCAGCATCCTTTCTATTTACCTTCTACATATTTACACTGTTATTCCCCCTTTGATTACACATACACATACATATACATATATTTAAATGAATAATACTCACATACTCATACATAAATATGTTCAAATGCATAAAATCTTTGAAATATTCGCAAATCCGTTTACCTTCTCGCATTTACTTGCTTACCTACTCACTTAGTTGGTATGTGTGGGTATATGTATGCTTGTGAAATTATGTTGCATATTTTAAGGCGCTTAACATTGATGTTGCATAAATAGTGTACTGTTATTTGCACTAAAACAACTTACGAGTGGATTTGACTGCATTTACGGCACACTCTTTCTGAGTGCGGCAAGTGACAACTAACACTCAGAATGTACCGTTATTTACATGTTTGTACATTTGCGAGGGTGCCGAGCATTACGCGTGTAAGTTGTGTGATTATCTGTGTTGGAATTATTTACAAATTTATGCGCACAAATGTGAGATCAAAGCTCTTCTAAGTGTTGGAATACTTTAAAACGAGATTCCGTTACGATACGGAGGTGAGGGAGTCAAAAAATAAATGACTCTTTGCAGATTGAATTGATAAGGGATATCAATAACAATATTAGCTTGAAAGTCACTGTTTTGGAAATATTGTGGAGTAGTCAGATAGTAGTCAAACTACCTTATAAACCATTTATTAGCGAAAATTATATCCAGAAGAGTGTCTTCCTATAATTGCAATCGGATGAGCGTCATGAATCGCGCCATATTTCTTTCAGTGCCTTGAATAATAATTACTAAATTATAAACTGTTAAAAAAATTACCTTACTACAGGTAAAAAAAAAGGATTGTTAATAACCTCGCTAAAAGGATACTAATAAGTTATTGACCTCAGCAGGGGTGGGTGACCTTGCTAAATGTAAACAAAAGGGTCATTGACCTTAGGAATAGTTGGTGAACTTACTGAATCTAAACAAAGTGGTCATTGATCTCGATGTTGTTGACTCAGGAAATGTTGTTGCTCTCGCTAAAGCACAGTCAGAATTATAAATTTCAATTAATAAGAATTACTAAATTGTAGACTTTAATATTACTTTCGGTTACGATAATATTTGACAGTGGAGCCCGCTGACTCCAACTTAATAGAACCTCAGACAAAGATGATGCAGTCATGACAGATGACCCCAAATACTAAGTTCTTTTTAGTGTTGTGATAAGATTATTTCAAATTTTTAGGCGTCGAAAGTAAAAACTATCACTGAAGTGCTTAATTTCGCTACCATGAGGCCTGTTGTCTTCAAAACTACTTTTATTTCGGGAATTATTCGGTGATGTGAATAAATACATTTAATGAGCGAAAGGCAAAAGCGATTCTCAGACAAGTGCTGGCCTCAAGCAAGTTGGAGTTTTGGGCTTTGGTTTTCTATAAATGCTGTAGTACAATTATGTTGAAGAGTTTTCGAAATGAACCCCAAACAAAATAGCTGTATATTAGAATTAAATTGAGTAGTCCTTAAAACATTTACTACTCATATAATATTTGTACTCATAATTACCACTTCCACCACAAGTTATTTTTTCTGTACTAATGTGTGACTGTGGCTGTCTCGCAAACATCATAAACATTTCAATTAGTTGTAGTAAATGAAAATAAACTACAGAAGCGACAGAAGTGTAAATCCATTGCCACCACTTAAATGCTGATAATAAGTCAAATAGCCAAGCATTAGCGGCATGACATATCACATATGTGCACCAAATTGATGATAAATGCCGCAGGATTCGTGTATTATGCGGCAGTCATAACCTCACCACAAACTTTACAGAAGGTTCTGAGAAAAGCAGAAATTTCTCCATGCTGGTTTATCAGCAGCTATGCTACTGCTTTGGTCCAACTATTTTGCGGCTTATAACAAATGGGTCTTCCACTTAAATATTTCTAGTTTTCTGAACGCTTAAGGCGACGTCCAGGTCCTCCATATATGGCGATGTGCATTATATTTATTACAACCAGGTAGCTAAAGGGAGAGAGAGGGGTATAGAGCAAGCCTATCCTATAGCGCCTTCAAGCATAATATGCATTTACGAAGTTTAATCCCAACTAAGATCTTCTATAGGTATAAAATTTCGTAGGGTTTCTAAGGTACCACTCCGAGAATATAAAAGTGGCATAAGTGAATCTCTTTCTTCCGGTATTTTGAGCTGAACATTATTTGACATTTGTCTTCAGAGCTTGACCAAAGTCACAATGAATCTCAGTGAATTTGTAATAATTTGTTGGGTAAATATTTTGAAAGTCGCGAGCTCTCTGCTTACAGTTCTTTGACCTGCCTTTGATCAAGTGGCGACCTCATGTACATACCTCAAGTGGTGTCTAAGGCAGAATCCTAGATTTATTGCTGACAAAGCTCTTCCGATCAGCACTTTATTTTTTGAAGGTAATTAAACCGCAAGACTGTCCTTCAGAGGCGTTCTAACACTAAATAGTTCAGTGACAAACGAAGAAGCTCGGTCACACAACTGCCAAGTCTTGTTCGGAGTTTCTAAACTGTTTCGGTATTACTTTAAGAGACCTTGCCACATTGCCAACTTTAACAAGCTTAACGCCGACGATAATAATCTTTGCTGATAACTGCACAAAAAATAACACAAAAAATAACACAAAAGATATACACACTACATTCTCTATGCGTACTCAAAAAACAACGGGAGTTCCACAGTCATATCGCTTAATAAACCCACCAGCCGGGAAGCAACACTTCCGGCTTAAACTTATGGCCATAACAAAGCTTGCTTAATTAACTCGCACTTTGCAATTTACTTTGTTGCAGCAACCACCACTGCAACAACTGCAACGATGCATACAATGCATAATAACAACAAACAATAGCCGAAAAATTGCCGTCTGGCTTACACCAGCATCACTTGCCATTAACCGCCGCCACCCGCCGGCTGCTGGCGCAATTTTTTTTTTTTGTTCTTGTTGTTGGGAGCCATGGCCACAAATTAACCGTAAACTTCGCCGTAAAGCGTAATTTGCCGATGCTGCAGAACTTGCTGCCGTGCAAGAACAGGAAGAAAGTTTAGAAAAAATGTGTACCGACAAATATTTGCGTGTATTGAAGACTTTATGGGATAAGGTGGGGTGGAATGCAGCAAATTTTTGAAACACCTTTGGTGCTGCTGGCGATAAGATTCACACATGATTTTCGCAAAACAGGAAAAATTTACAGTCAACAACAACAAAAGCAACTTACAAATAACCTGCTCGGCAGACAAAGGTAGACAAAGGCCAACAAGGCGCTCCAAGAGCTTGTGAAAGTGACTGACTGAGCTTATACGAATGGGGGTGGTGCGAAAATTGCAAAGGCAAACGCCAGACGTTGGCAGCAATATGTAAGTTTGCTGACATTACGAACAAAAGCAACGTAGCTCGGTGGGTAGAGTACAGCATGACTTCAGAAAATAGAAAAAGAAAAGTTCGTGTGAAAATAGTTGGGGGTTAAATACAGCAGGCCAGTGCGACATAACTGAAATGCTGCAACCGATAGCAATAAAGTGGGTGCTGGAAGTTTTGAATTTGTTGCTAATAGGTTGTAATTTAAATTTTATTTTTAATTTTTTGATAGCGATTGATTTCAAATAATTAGAGGAGATTTACAATACAATACTATAGACTTACGTTTTTCAGCGCCCTATATGTTAAATTTTGATTTTGATAGACGTAGGGAAAGAGAAACATATCCATGATCTAAAAAAATTTGAATAATGGACCTCTTAGTGGTCTCAATACATAACTGGTTATGAATGAAGCAGTCTGAATTGAGCTTGGTGCGAACTTTATATTCCACCAGCTCATGCTATAACTCCGCACACCAACTGCTACAGTGTCACTCAAGACTAAAGAGAGTGCAAAAAGAGAGTGCAAAAAAGCGTGTAAAAAGAGTGTAATGTGTCTTTGAGAACCGTATAGTTGTACTTTTTAAAAGAACCATATAATATTTTCGAACTTTTAGAAGATTTTATTATCTCAAAAACTGTATAAGTGCTTTGAACTAAATTTAGTACAAAACAATCTGATGGCAACCTGTTCAAACAATTGGAAAATGAGCCGAATCACGCCCCAACAAGGTCCTCTGCTCATATAACGCTCTCCTGAGTCCTCAGCTTATTTGATTTCATATTTTATATTTCATTTTGGAAGAAAAGTTCTCTATATTGTTCAATAGGTTCTCGTTAAATTATATATATTATTCGAGACTCTGATTTGTACCGCCCTGCTCCCTTCGTACGTTATAAATCCTTAAGTATTTGAGACTTTGCTGACCTAATGCAATGTAAACCACAAACTTTTGGTGCCAAAGCTGTAGATAATCATTTAATACCGTTAACTAATCCCGATATAACTTAAAGTATTTATATATTTTCTATTTCTTTTTCTCTATTTCTAATTTTCTATTTTCTATATTTTTTTTTCTATTTTTTTTAGAAAAATAATTTCCTTGTGCCACACTTAATGCCTCAGTGTAAAAGTAAGTGCACGTGGTGTGATTAACAAACTTGTCAAGTGATGTCAAATAATAAGAGGAATGAGGAAGGCTATTTTCGTAATTTTCCGCTCAAAGAAAACTAAAGTTATATATATACTTTTTGACATTTCGATTTTAGTCTCAGTCTTTTTCTTGATCTTGTAACTATCATTGCTACCGTTATTTTGTTTTGTCGCTATTTCCAGCACACCAGCGCTTGAGTTTTAGCTGTTTTGCTTTTGTTGCTATTGTTGGCTCATAGTTTTTGGTAAGTGATGCATTTGGGCACTTTCGAAATGAATATGTGGCATTCTGTGGCACAGTGTCAGTAGGTGGCTTGCCTAGGTCTGTCTGTCGGCTAGTTGGAACCAGCAGCCATTTTGTTGATATTTTCGTAAACTGATTTATTTTCACATTTGTGTGTGTGTGTCTACTTTTAGGCGACTAAGCGTCAGTGCTTTGAACAATTTTCACCGTTATGTATGCCAAAACTTATAGGGGGAAACGCCAGAGTGCTTATGAGCTGAGGTCAATTGCGCGACGTACATGCTCATTACAGCGAAAGCATTAAATCACGCTCAGCGTCAAGGCACCAAAACATTGGTCCAGTGCCACGATTGCGCAGCTAAGTTGACAGCGGTGCGGGTGTGTTGGTTTCGGCAGCCAATAGTGCTAACAAGTGCATACAATATGTGTGTATGTAATGTATATGTTAAAGGTCAGCAGATTTTATAGCTCCCCAATGTGTAATAGCGCCGCACAGTTACGCACTCACTTTCGCTTGCTTGTTGTCAGTGGGGTCAGCGGGGTCAGCAGGTTGTTGGTGCTGGCTGCTTGCTATAGACTGCCGAGTTGGTGGCCTTTATGTGTCCCACCATCTTTCTGCACATCCTAGCATGTGTCAACAATGTCTTTTTGGGATCAAATTCTGTTTGTCTACCGCAAAGCAAGGAAAAATGCAATAATATGTCATGGTCAATAAAGGGTTAATTGCTGTCACACACAGCATACCTTCATACACACAGACACATACATACTCACACACACATATAAAGTACAGCAGCGTGCTGTAGGCAGGAATAGGCAGGAATTAAAGACAAGCCAGCAACAGTCGATTTAATGCAAACAAATTCGGCGAAACAAAACAAGCGAAAGAAGCGGGACGCCCAAATATTTTGTGTGTGAGGAAAGAATAAAATTGTTTGACGTATACTTACATATATTAAAGCACTTAGTTCAAGATATTGGAACCATTCGATTGAACTGGTGTTCGATTTTGTTGAACTTTCAGAAAGAGTAGTCAGTAGTATGCAGTAGTGGTACACAATCAGCATAGATAGTAGAGCTTTACTGCAGAAAGTAGAGTCTTAGTCTTGGTTTTAATACACAAAAAAAAAAAGAAAAAACAAGCGCGAAGGAAGAGGTACCCCGATGAGCCTTAAGATCTCTACGGGGTCCTAGCAGTAGCTTGTTCATGCTTTTTCTCATATTAAAAACCTCCTCTACTTCTTTCTAACTCTTATTCAGAAGACAATTGGAAGCTCTTCAAGACATTTACTTCACTTCCTTTGTTACTACATACTACTTTTCTTTATAAAAGTATTTAAATGGTAATCTTGGAGCTGCAAGGCCTTCAATCTAGATATTCCAAACCATAATGTTTGCAACTATATATTCGTTAATCACATAGTCAAGATATGAAACAAATTCCAGCCTTTGAAATCGACCACAACCGGTTCACAACCGAAGCTTTGCTCGGCTTCTTACTTTCGTGTGACAAGTTTTGACCCCCGAGCTATGCCGCTTAGCCGAGCAACTCAGTTTGGCAACACTGGAAGAGAACTAACGAAGTTTGAGTGTTTCAGTATCGAGCCGAAATCTCACTTCACTTAAAACACTGATTAAAGCCCAACAATGCTTTACCCGGGGTAACTACTTTTAACGGTATCATACCTGAAATTTCAATTCTAATTGACTTTCGCTTATGACTTACTTATTAGCATCAAAAAGGCAGGCAGGCAATGCAAGCAAAGTGACTGCAACAAAGCAAGCTAATTCATTTCGCCCCATTACATTGCCACAAAAAGTGTAGCATCCACACAATGAAGTAGTTATTATTGTTGTTGCAGCAAAGCAGCGCACAATTTACAACAACATAACGATGGGCAATTATTTATGCAGTCATAATATGCAATGAGCACAAGTGCAAGCCAGCATGTGTGTGTGTGTGAGTTGAAGAGACCAAAGAGAGTGCGCCCCAGAGTTATTAAGCAACAGCAGTCAGCCAACAACAAATACCCCTAAGAAATACGAGGAAAGCAAAGAAAAACACAACTACAGAGCTTTGCATAAAACAGTTCTTTAACTGCAAGCATGCACACACACACACACACACACACAAACACATGCACGTTTGCATATGTATTCATGGCAGCAGACTCCCAGAGGAATGTTGCTGCGTTTGCAAGTGCTCGTAGTGATGCAGTTGTTAGCCATTGAATGGTGCGAAAGTTTAACTCAGTTGCAGCACACACACACACACACACACTCACACGCACGACGTTGAGCCACTTGACATGCACGTGGCAGATATATACACATAGCTGCTATGTGCCACACGCACTGATTCACTGTAGTGGTTCACACTTGCCACAGCCGTGGCAACAACACTTGCTGCATGCGCGCCTTGTGCAACATTGCTGTGCGGCTAGAGGCTGATGCAAATCCCCCTTTTCAGCAGTTTGCTGCTGCATGCCACATTGCAATGTGCCTGCCTGCTGCTGTGCTTAAGGGTAATCGTTGGTACTTTGTTACCATGCTATTCCTATTTGTTGTTGTTGTTGTTGTTGTTGTTGCTGATGTTGTTTCTGGCTTGTAGTATTTGTGTTCAAGCTTTTGTAGCTTTTATGGTTGCCATACACAAGTGTTAAGCGTGTAGGTGTGTGTATGTATGTGTGTGTAAGTATTGGTATTCGTGTTGCAAGTTAAGTAGTAAGTCCAAGAGCCATTTTAATTTCGTAGCACACAAAAGTAAATGGGTTGCAGCAGCCAAAACAACAGCATTGTAGTTAAGTGTGCACATTTACTTCTACTTTCGAGTATGCATTTAAGAGGTCACGAAATAACGGAATCAATACTAATCATTTTAAAACGGGGTTGAGCGTTTTTAATAACAGTGAAAGCACAAACCCCCAAAGTCAGTGATGTAATTAATGCTGAATGTGTTGTTAATTAGATGCCCTGATTGCTTTAATTTATTAAAAGAAAATACTTCAGTTATCTCCATCTAAGATGATCCACATACAAAGACTCGCTTCTCTCTCTGTTGGTTTCTTCCTTCTTTCTCTCTCTCATTACTACTCACTATTCGATATAGACACATGAACTTCCCTCTCTCTCTCGTTCGAAATTCGACCTTCCGAAGAAGCTTGACCAAAATTTTAATTGCAGCTTCACGAACTCACATCAAAGAGGAACGAAACCATCACAACCCAGTTACAGATTGCAACTCTGATAGATCTATACTTAACATAAAAAAAGTCTTAACTTCAAAAAGAGTTCACAAGTACTTCACTCTCATAAATGTAAAGCTTCTATTTTTTTTAAGATTTTTAATTTTATATATCCATCTTTGCGGTGTCCCTCCGTTGTAATAGCCGAAGCTACATACGATCTCAGGTTAGTATTCAAAGCTCACACCGGTTTTATATTAGCTTCAACAAAGTTCCAAACCCAACCAGATATGGCTGTAGATAAAGAGAGGAGCTTGAGCAGTTCATACTTAAGAACTGAGGACCTACCGAACGATTTCTGAAATTAAAGCACTTCGATTCATGTTTAGAATGTTAAGGCTTCTAATTATTTTATACACATGTAGGACTTGAAATTTCAATAACTCCTTGCTTCCTTCTAAAACATCAAGTACCTAGACACTGAGAGAGGAAACTATGGAGGAAGAAGGACTAGAAAGTCTTTGTGAATCCGAAGTAGTTTCTATACCACAACAATCTACGCTTTCTTACGTATTAACTTGATATTCCTTTTAATTATTCGTGACTGAGTGGATTCAGTAGCAGCTGAATCAGTGGATCAGTAAATCAGTTATTTTGTAACTAACTTAAATACCAGAATTGGAGCTTCGGCATAATAATCGCTTTAGTCCGTCGCTTTTAGGGCTAAGTAGCTGATAGCGCTCCTGCTTGCGATATTATATAAGTATAGGTTGAGGTCCTGAAGATTCAGCTATCAAAAAGGAAGAAGCTCAGCAACTCGTAGAAGGTCCAAAGTTAAATTTGTTGGATCCACATGTCTGAACATCGGCTCAATATTCTCTAGATGTTGGAAAACCGAGAAAGAAATCTAGTCTGGTTTAGAAAAGCCTACAGGAAAAAGGTTCGACTACACGAAGCATTTTGAATTGTAAGGCTTGAGTGCAGCGCTATAGCAGTCTTGACCGCCAACGTTTCGATAGAAGAAAGAATATTTAAGAAAAACAACAATAATCGTCCAATCTGAAGATAAACTTTCCACCTAGCTTCGCTGAGGCTAAAAGCGGGCGTCTAAACTCCTATCTACTCACTACAAGGTTATTCGCTCAGAACACGATGCCTTCACATGAGTTGTACTTAACATTTCAAGCAAGTGCCCACGGACAAGTGAGCTTCTAAAATTCACACACTTACAAAGCTGAGTGTCTAAGCTGTGCTGCGAAGCTGAATAAAGAAGCTTGCAACTAATACAGAGCGGATAGCTACTTTTGAAGGATGCTTGTTGTTGGTGCTTATTGCTTGGCTGTTGCTGCAGCTTGTTGAGTTGCTGATCTGCCTTCACGCTTCTGCATTTGTATATGTGCACGCACACACACATTCCTTCACATTGCTTTATTTATGTATATATGTGTATATTGTGTATTTGTAGGTGTGTGCATTTCAGCTGGTAGCGCTGTTGCAGCCACTTGACTCTTGCAAACTCGACTGGCTACTCAAAAAGTCATAAAATTCAGCAATGCAAATGCAGTGTGAAGAACATAACAGTAAATAGCAACAACTGAATGGAGGTTGAGTAGCATCATTAACCTTGTTGCATGGCCGATTTGTAAAAAAATCGCTTGGTTAAACAAACGTTTCCTCATAAGTTCATATTAAAGTGTAAAGATTAGGTGCATTGGTGTGAAGAAAGGGCGTTCATGCAATAATCGAGACATTTGACAACTCCGAAGGCCGTTCCCATGAGAGGCGGGTGTACGTAACCGGAACGGAACCGAAGTTTATTGGGCCAAAATCATATCATCCAAAAGTAAATATAAACATCATGGATTTTCAGTGTCCAAGTGTCTTCTGTGAGGAAATTGTTGTAAAACTTTTTGGAACTGACCAGCCTTATTATATGGGCCTTAAATGTTAATATATATTCCAAATATCGAGGATCTTCCACCATGAATATATGCCGTATTTCGAGAAGCAATAACAATAGAGGGGAATCTATAAAAGAGAGTTGTTGAGAGATAACAAGTAAAGAGATGAATAGTCTAAAAAAAAGTTATAAATGAGTTTTATTAACACATTATATCATTAAGTATGACTGTTCAACAAGTAGGCTTGTTCTTTAGGACACTAACACTCGAAATAACTCATTATCTATTAAGGTTTTTTGAACTCGCTACCTACAGCGCAATCTCTTCTGTAAACAAGCAACCGGTTGCCAGCCAAATTTGACCTTATCAAACCGACATAACCGAGTATGCGTGTCTGAAAGATTTACTAACTATTCATTTACAAGCATGGCATTAGCCGCGTCAACAACATGCCAGCAACAACAAAAGCAAAAACCATGCATTTCAGTGCTCAACATTCCCTAAACATTTGCACTAAGGCCCCACTTTCAACAAATAGAGCGCTTGATTTCACATTAATCGCCACGCAAACTTGACTTTTGTCGCGCTTCACCAAAATGCTGTGGCAAATATTTTGTGGACTTGATGAGTATGATGAAAATTGCAATCATATGTGTGCTTGTATGCATTGCTTTTATGTCGCCTAAATGTTGTTTAAGTTGCTGACTACGACGGCTGTACTGGAGTGCGGTAGATTTGCTGCTCAGCCAACGGCAGATGATTTGAGGCAAGCTGAAGCATAAAGCTACGAGCACAGTGTATCAATATAGACATTTAAGTAAATAAAATTATTTTCTGCCACTATTTGGTAGGCAAATCGTTGGGATCTCGAGCAGCCAGTTTACTCGCCCTGGTAGTCAAAAAAAGGCAGAAGTCTGTATTATACAAGTGACGTTGCCATACTAGATCGCATTTTTTAATTCGAGCTAACCAAAGTCAAATTTTGAAGGCTTGCAACACCGGCTTATTAAGTGGCGGCGATTGTGAAAAATAAATGGATAGATTCAATTCTGTATCGATAAAAAGGGTGGTCATGTGGATTTCGACTGAAGCCTTATCATTTCTGGGTCGGGATCAGAAGCCTTTCAGAAGCTTTCCACCTCCTTTTCAGTGTACAAAACACTATATACGGAAGACAACTACTCCCAATGATGACTTAAATAAACTGCCTTGATGATAAGCATCATCTTAATTCTAAAAAATACCTTTAGCTTTCGAGCTTCTAAATCGTTAACTGTTCACTTCGGATCTAATCAGGTTTCTACAGCAATTGAGTTCTAAAATGCTAATATTTGAATCTGACTGTAGACAAATCCACAAAAACTATACAAAACTTCAAGCTTAAGGTCATATCTTTAGTCAAGATTGGCTGAGCTTTAGAAAAGTAACTCTTTAACCTCTCTATAACCCTAAAGTAAAACTCGGCCTGAGACCATAAATATCAAAAATCAGCTTGGAGTTTACTTACGATTTCAGTTGTTACTCATTCTTCGTCTATCTGAAAATTTTAGTAGTATAAGTTCGACGTTTTTACCGGCAATGAAAGTAGAAAAGATGCAGCGAAAACTTTAAAAGGTCATCAGAGCTGCAAAGTTGTTTTTTCCTCGATCTCTTTCTGAATTTTTCTGCGTTTTACATCTTGCTTTGAGTCTCAGAATCTCAAGAACTCTACCTCGGAAAGCTAAGTTCTCTGTTAGTGAATTCAACAAGGCCTAAATTCCAATATCATCGAATGGCATTTAACAATAGATCGCCTACAACGTTAAGGTTATTTTGTTTCAGAGATCACGTTTGACATAATACGCTGTATTCTCAACTCAGTAAAAAAACCTGAAACTTGAGTGGCATCATTTCCGAAAGCTGGATTCTACCAAATGGTATTCTACCTTACATAATAATATGCCGTGATAAAGAAGCAGTCCCCGGTCGAGTCTGCGTTGCTTTGAACTTTACGACAAATTCCTGGGAACCGATTTCAATACACTCAGTTAACTAACAGAGACGTGCAGAGCTCCAAAAACCTGGTCCAGTTATCTCTCGAACACTTGTAAACTTCTTTTTCTTTCCAAAGGATTACAGAATCTCAATGAATCGCCACAATTTGCGCCCGAAAACTCTAATTTACCTCACATCCATGGTGTGCAACAACATTTGTCGGTTATTACAACAATAGTCGCTAAAAAATTTTATGCTGATGCAATAACGTTATAATGATGAACCGCGCTTTGTAAATGCCTACACACACATATACATGCCCACATATACACGCCCACATATACTTACTTGGTGCAAACGCATTAGGCGCAAGGTTAATCGGTCGTCAGCCAGCCCAGCTCGACCCAAACCAAACTCAGGCGGCCCGCTATGAATGTTAGTTAAAATGCAGAGCTGCAGTTGCAACACTGTTGCTACATACTTTTGCATGTGTCAGCGCATTCCTACCTAACACATGTATGTGTGTATATGTTTGTGGCAGGGAAAGCTCTAAGTTATACTGCAATCAGCAGTTATGCGGATAATTAGCGCGAGCTGAGCTTAGCTGCCGGAGTATTTGAGTTGAGCTGACAGCCGGCCTGAGTGCGGTAGTATGCAGAGTTTTTATTGTTGTTGCACCGCGCATTGCTGACAATTGCGGGATTTTATGTTGCAAATTAAAAACAAATACAAATAAACAACAACGGAAAGCGCTGCACTGCAAGGTACACCGAAATGTTGCATGCTGATGGCGATGATGAGGAAAGTGAGTATGATGCAACATGCCACAACAACTGTGTATATGGTGCAACGGGGACGCTTGTATTACAAACTGCGGTCGATTTATGTTTTTATGCAAACTTTGATTTGCAATTTATAGTTGTGTGTGTATATTGTTCGACTGTTGCAAGGTGCAACCAGCAGTGTTGCTACTATTGTTTGTTGCTGTTGCAATCATAGCCTGCTTCTTTGCCTGTTTCATTTTTCATGTGGCTCAAGCCATTGCAATATTGTTGTGTTGCCTAACTGCAGTTGCAAACGGCTGAACCTCAGGACTGCCACCACCACTCATACACACTGCCACACATGCAACGTGTACAACGTTGCATACGCCGGCTCATCGTTCATTCGTTTACACTGCGTCAGCAAATAAAACTCAAATATGCCTACTGATGGCTTTCTCTTTCCATTTTTTTTTCTACCTCATGCCACCTTCACCCCTCATGCGCTCACATGCGTGCAACATACAATTTGGCACTTTCCACTATATACATAAATTTTTTTTGTTTGCCTTGTTGTAGATTAGCTTGAGCTTCGCAACTCATCAAAATGTGCCTATACCAGTTGATCAGTTTTAGACCGGCCGCCTGGCGTGTGCAACCCTTGGTCTGAGCTGCCGGGGTCCTTATACCATGCATGTTTATGCTGGTATATAATGTATGTGTGTGCGTTTGTCGAAATTATTTGCTTAGATACTAAATTTTAATTGAGTTACAACGCACGCAGCGGCAACACTGCAACGCAGCGGGATTAAGTGATCAAACTGACAGGCTTTAGAGAACATATGTACCTACAAATGTAGACATATATCCAAAGCCACTCATCATTGTAACATATTACTGTCGGCACAGTTGTATCCTGTAGGAAATTGTAGCGAAATTTATGACATTTCATTCTTCCTGCATCAAACATACATAAATCCGGGGAAATCTCCTTGATAAAGAAAGAACCCCAGGTGTTTGAAAACAGTATAGTAACAAAACCAAATACTTCTGTCGGAACATTACATCGTCTACCATTTCTTCCTTTAGCAGAATATGGAATATGCGAGACTCCAGCGGAAAGAAGCTTTTTCTCATTGGAAGCTTCCGATCTCTGCTGTGACTAGGCAGCAATTATATATACTATATCACATATCAGGTAACGTTCACTTTCTTTGGAAACTGGATCTGAACTACAAAGCCGTCTTTGTTTACAATCCACTTTATATTATATTTCACTGGAAGTCTCCTCTCAGCAAAGTTCTTTCCGTGACTGGTCTTTTGTAACATATAGAAGAGTTGCGGATCTCAGGTGTTAAGTGAACGTTCATTTACCCCAGAGGTTTACATCTTGTCAGCATCCGCAGGTGCCAAAAATAATTATTTGAAGTCTGCTTCGTCATTAGACTTCGCCGGTCAGTAAAGTGACTATTCTGATCAACGCGCTGAGTATTCTTTAACGATATCATCAATAGAGCCAAATAGTAGCAAGATATATGAACGAATACTGAAACTAGAAGGTATTTTGCGATAAATTTATTCCTCATTGATAAATTTGCTAGATCTCTGCAACACAAAGACTTTTGGGTTGCCCGAAAACACGTAGACTAATGCCTTACAGATATATGAAAACTACTTCATGTTAAATAAAACTTAAAAAACAAAAGCAAATTATGGAAACTGAGCGTGGAGCTCCGCTAGAAAAAGGTTTGAAACTCAGATAAAAACCAAAGATTTATTACCTATCTACGACCAATTACCTATCTCAATACTAAACTGGGAGAACCAATTTCCAACAGGGAAATTCCTTGCAAATACCAATAATATCCGTAAATATATACTTAAGCACTTAGACTCATATATGTATGCACATATGTATGCATAACTGTTTATATCCCCTTCACATACACCCCTCTTGGTATTACTGTTTCAAGGGTTAATACGAGAGGCGATAGGCCTCTATCCTATTGGCCAAACAGATTATCAACTAATTGCCAGTTTGTTGCTGATCTAGTCCTTAGGCCATAATTACATTGTTTAATGCCTTGTCAGGTATTTATTGAATAAGAAATAATTATGTTGCAAATAGAGGCGTGGCATTATGAGCTCAATTGAAAATGCAGTGTTTGCCATGAGAGAAATTGTCGATTTTGCTTAATTGGCTCCAACTTTTTGAGAGGTAGGTAAACTGAGAAATGTGAATGTAATCATGAAGTAAAATGCTCATATTTGACATAAAAAAATACCTAGTTTTGGTAGAGTACTTAGGGAAAATCAGTTGCGTTTGCTAAATGCTGCTGTTATACAACAAATACAACTATAGTGGGCGGTATGAAAGTAGTTCTGCAGACACTCTGAACTCGAAGAAAAGAAAGATAAGTAGCGTTCTTCAGATAGCGGACTCGAGTGGTAGAAACATTTGCGTCCACAGATTGTATGACCTTTCAAGAGCGAACTGCTTTAGTAACCAAAAAAATTATTCCTTATTCGATATAAACTACTAAGATATGAAGTTTTAACTAACTTTTCTCGATTTTGATAGACAAACTTTCTGACAGTTCTTTATAATCGTCAAAGGTTCGTCGCTAAGCTCTCTGGTTCGCCACTATAGGATTGACCAATTGGTGGCTAACTTTTAAGTTCACTCTTTCCGTTAAAGCTAACCTTAGATTAATTAGTGGAAGTTACTCAAACATTAATCTTGACAGATTTGATTATATGATATCTGGGGCTGGATTCTAAGATGGCATGTGAAAGATGGTGGATATAGTAGATGAAACAGTGGATATTCTCCTTTCATTCCCATACTAACTCATAGGATGGTGTGAGTCACGGCTATACATAAACAGCTGACTGTTTGTGATTCGGAACCTGCCTTTAATCGAATCCGGTGTCTTTAAAAATTTTAATTGCATTTTCATACCAATTCTTTATTTCGCTAATAATATAATAGAACTATAAAGCTTTTAGGCGCATTAACTTCAAATATTTATGGCTGACTTACTTAAAACAATTACATTAAAAATTCCTTTTGGTTTCCACTTTTACGAATAATTTCTTTTAATATTTTTCCAAATTCTGCCCATATTTACAACCATTTGTTTGCCAATACTTATATTTTTTCGGCCACTCACAGAATCTCCAACACCCTAATAAAGCTCACACCTACCGAATTTCCCGAATCGCTTTACTATTATTATTATTATTGCTACTCGCTTTTTTTTCAAACGAAATTTTTTAACTTAATTGAATTAAGTGCACACGACTTACGCCTAAAGTGGTGCTTGAACTTGAGCTACAGCTTATTTTGCTGGCTAGTTTTCGACGTGTCCTGCTTCAGACTCGTTGGGAGACGAAGCAAAAATGTGAAAAAAAAGTATGGCGGCTGGGAAACTTGACAAGGACGTCGGCCAAATTTTCAAGTGCAATCTAAAATCTGCGATATATATATGTACAAGTACATTATTTTTTCCACCGATGAGGAGTTGGCTAGTTTGTTGGTCGGTTGCTCGGATGTAAAGTGCTTAGCTTGGCAACTGTGAAGCGGTAAATATGAGTCGGTTTGTTGTGGCTGGCAATATATATACAGATATATGAAACTCCGCCGCTGCTTGAAGCGATTTGTCTGTTGCCACAACAAGTTCCTGTTGTGCTTTGCGCAATATTGCTGCATTACTTCGTGCAAAGCGTCTTTGCTGGAACGCTAAAATATTTTACACGCATGACTTCATGTGCTTTCTTTCGTTAAGTGTCGAAGGGAGAGCGGCGCAAAAAGGTTATGCTCTCATTGCGAGAAATATTTTTTAATCAGTAGAATATTTTATACATTTTCTTTGCGCATAATTTTAAGAATATTTCTCATTTGCTTTAGCCGCTTGAGCTCTTAATTTATAAACAATGGCGCACGGGTGAATAATAATAAATATAAAATTGTGGAGAAGTGGCATTAAGAAAATCTAAAGCTTAAAGTATTATTTTTCAATGGCAATTATTTTAAGTGCAGCTGCTTAATTTTTTAGAATATTATATAATTACGCGATTTTGGGGAACCGAAAATGTGAAGGACGCTGCATTACACTCGGTTAATTCCATTTATCAGCCCATTTTAAGACAGAAAAATAGACCTTCAAACAAAGCTTTTCGATATCTAGTAATAATAATATTATTAGAAGTCCTCTAAGGCGTTATAAGCCTAAAGAATTCGAAGCATTGTTGAGATCCGCAAAGTTTTTCGGTGTTAATGAAAGACATTTATATTAGAAAAGCAACATATTTCAGTTCATATTATCTGTAAACCCATGATTGTCAAACGCACTCCAAAAAAGTAACGGTTCCAAACTTTCGTAGTCCTTATTTCTATCAAGCTTACCTAAAGCAAAGTTCTGTACGTACGACTAGATATCAGAGATATCAGATTTTCAATTATTAAAAGCTCTATATATGACTTTTACGTGAGCTTTATTACATACACTACCAATAAAGCTTTGACGAAATCTCCTTTTGAATCTACTTTAAGAACATTACTAATACGGAAACTACTAAACACCCACTGAGAGCTTCTGCGTTCATTTCTGGTTCCACTGGTGTCAGGCAATATTTTTATTGATGTGGTTTTCCCACTCCTTAGACTGAGCTACTTCCATATCTCTTTAAACCTGGAAAACGTTCTATTTTTTTTTTTTTTTCGAAGAGCTTACGACGACGAACACATTTGCTACGTGCTCAGCTCCTCTGAGCGTGAGGGGTGTTCTACTAGAATTCAGACGGCTCCAAGCAAATGCCGAAAAGCTCAATCGAACAGGCTAATCAGCTTTAGGAGCACATTCATATAACTTCATATATTTCTTGTCGTCAGTCCACATATCTCTGCATGATGTTAAGTATTCAGATCATCCGACTAAGTTCTGGAGAACGACTTTAGCCTAGCGAGGTCCATATATCTACTGGTAGGAGGTACATATAGAACTCAGTCATTTACTGCTGGCAGTCTAGTGCTCGGTCACGCGGTTAAGCAGCGTGAAGCGAAAAGCGAAGCAGAACTCAAAACCTAGAGCACAATAATGTAACAACTTCGACTTTATGCAGTTCGAAAACTCCAGCTGATGGCTCTGTATATGCAATTTTTTTGAGCTCCGTCAAATATGACTAATCTATCAGCAGATTAGTGAATCTCGTCCCCTAACAGACGCAAAATAGTACACCGAGTGCTTGTCGAATATGTGTTTCAGCTTTCAGCAATGAGATGTAAAAACCGTGTACTTTATTCTACAACACACTTCCACCATTTCTCAAGAACTCATTAACCTACTATAAGTATGCACCAAGTTCCATTACTATGAACACTTGAAAACCAGAAGCACTTTGACAAATACGACAAAGTTCGAAACAAAAATCGCACAAGTTTATGCGACCACTCGTATCGATCGTTAAGAGCTGGCAAACATGAAGTGAAATTGTTTTTGAACTTCGTCAAGGACGGTAATATTGATGAGAACAATGGGCACAATAAGAGCGTCACGAGCAAATAGCGATGCTGCTAACAAATGCAATATAAAGGTAAATATGGGGAACGAAGAAATAGTTTTATTATTGTTGCAGTTGAAAATGAAAGCTACGGCGGCGATTGTGTCGAGTGCATTTTTAATGGTTTCACTTTCAATAGCGTTCAGCCGACGCCGCTGCTGCCGCCATTTGTCGCCCCACTATAGAGAGTTGCAACGGCAATCAGCGAATATAATGACAAGCCGAACATTTATGCTTGCAACAAAACGTGGCAATGGCAAATGAGAAATGAGAAAAGCGAAAAGGGTGATGGTGAAGGGAGAATGTGTAAAGGGAGCTGGGAAAATCATATTAATCTATTTCCATTCTTATAGAAAAATGAAATCCAAAAAATATAAGAAACGAACTGAGCGGAAAAATTGAAGCTTCGAAGCGCGTTGCGCAGGAAGCGGCGCAAGACAAAAGTAAAAGTGGCACAAACCCAAGATGCTGAAACTACGCGCTGAAACATAATGCAACTATGCCGCAGCGCGGTGGGCGGTAGGCGGTAGGCGGTGTGCCGGACCTGCGACAGCGAAAGCGAATTACAAGTTTATGAAATCAAGAGCGTATAGTGAACGAGAACAATGCTTTACAATGCCGTCACTGTGTGCTGTTGCTGGCGCTGCACCATGACGACGACATTGCTTGTTTGCCCCAATTGTTGGCCGGGAGAATTGAAGGCGCACAGGTAGTGGCGGCAGCTGACAGTGAAAGTAGTGAAAGTGTGCGCGCCTATAGTGAAAGCAACAACAGCGCCACCCGCACCAGTGTGGCACCTGGGGTGTGGCGCCATCAGCCACATGCAACTGCAAAAATCCATTTATTTCATTCGCCGTTATGTTGCCATATTGCGCACTCGCATTGTGTTGCATGGCCGCAAGGAATTCTTCTATTGTTTCAAGTTCTTCAAGGATGCATGCGATATGGTGGCAGCGCGTGAGCATGTCGAATGCAGCGGCGCAAAGTGAAGAAATTGAAATTGCGCAAATTCGTGCAATGTCTTAATGGAAAATTTTTTTTCCTTTTTTTTTGTATTTCTTTTCTTTTCATTTTTTCCACTGGCTGCAAAAATGCGTTTAACGTTGGCAGTTGTGGCGCAGTTACAACAAGTGTTCTTGCGCATATTTGTTGTTGGGTTATTCGAGTAGTTTGGTGAAAGTTTTCCATTCTTTCTCTCATAAATGCACATAACGGCTGCCGTATAATTGAAATTCTGTGGTAAATGCACAACGTGATGCCTGCGGTGAAATTGATTTGTGTTACGAGAGTTAGACCAAGCAATCGAAAACATTTTTAAACACTTAGCTCAAAATTTGTTTTAGAATTATTGTAAAAATGAGCCTAGTGCACTGACAAGAACCGGTAGAGTGGAGTTTTAATGGATCTGTTACGTAGCAGCAAACCGATAAAGAAATGAGAGAAATCAAAAGTTCATAAATCTCTTTCTTCCATCGGAGCGTCAAGGTGTTTCAATTGAGTCAAGGCCACAGAGAATTTTACGGCCCAAATCGGAAGTAGCATGCAAGAAGCAGTTATAGTTCAGAGCGGATCTAAAAGCTTAACTTTTGTTATCCTAAAAAATTCGCTTGACTGCTTGCGATCTCATGCTAAACACAGGCTTCTACTCCCCCTCACAACGTTCCCGCGTAAACCACCCTTGAGAACCCCCTAGGAGCTTAAATAAGTCTTACAAAATATTAGTACCCAAGAACTTTCCTCAGCGCACGCCTGAGAACCCGGCGTTTGAAAGCTACGGAAGCTCAAATAATTTGATATTACTAACGGACTGTGGGTCCATTTTTCCGACTACTCATCCGACTAAATATTGATATCTCCGCAAAACTCAAGTCGATCTAATAATAGTTTCTTCCCAACTGCAAAAAACTCAAAGGCCCTCAATTTCAGACCCTAAACATGCCGTTAGGTATAGGATAACGTATTGGTGGAAATACATATTTGGAGCGATGAAACCATTTTTGGTAACCATTCCTCACCTGTCATCTATGGGATGTTTTCTTGTTTGTTTCTTGTTTCTTGTTGTTTTCTTTACTTAAGCATACAGAATTTCCTAGTTGGATAGCTGTCACACAAGCTGCCAAAGTAAGTACACTTGTTTGACATTTGTGTTCAGTATATGGTAATTTACACAGGAACAACGTTTAAATTTTGTCCCTTTTAAACTCATTGAGGATTTGGTCTCTGCCGCCTATATTTAAACACCTCTATTGCTGATTAAGAGAAAAATCTTTTAACTTAAATTATATACATATCCACACTTATATCCGAATCTATCTTTATCGCATTTCTTTGGCAAATAAGCTCTGTATACAAAGCAAAAGGTAAACGAAGCAGAACAGACGACTCTTTACCAACCAGACAGTCCAGACGACAAACAAACCGCAAACAAATAGATGCAAACAGCCAGAGTTTCGTTTAGTTCTTCAACAAAGTGATTTTCTTCAAACAATTTATTTACTTTTTAAATTGTTAATTAAGCAACGATACCACAGCAAAGAAAGTGGTCTGAAAGGCTACACATTTAAGGAGCAATTTGCAGGTGAGTGTGTTGCTCAAAGGTCAGCAGCAAGTTCAAGAAGAAGGGTGAAACAGGGATTGGATTAAGGGCAGTGACGTAGGAATGAAAGGGTTAGTATTTATGTTACAGACACATGGTTAATATGCGAGAAGAAGTTTCGGACCCATGCGAAAGTGGAAAATTTTAAGCGGAGTTTCTTGGTCGAAATTTGCACCGAAACAACTGGACCAAAACTTCTTGCAAAATAATTTTCTATAGCACTAAGAGACAAATATTGGAAACTTGCATAGACCGAGCGCAAATTTATTACTGGAGATAGCATATATTAAAATCGAGTGCCGCCTCTTACTACCGTTCCAAAAGTTCGTAAATTTTAATCAAAGAGCCAAAGCCAAAAGATAATTTCTACAAAACTTAGGAGATATCCCAGATTGTTTGATTTGACCGCTAAGACTTGACTTTGATATTTTGTGGAGCAAAACTCTTTTCAGGTCTTAAGATCAACAACTCCGGACGAACTCTTGGAAGAGGAAGAATTAGGTATTTCGCTGTTCAGGTGGACTATCTTCGAGTATTGTTGAAACATAGCAAAACTAGCAGACTTCATAAATGCTTTTAAGTTCTAGAAATCCTTTAGAAATGCTTTAAAAAAAATCTAAGCTCTTTAAGCTTTCGTAGACTTAGCGTCTCTGAAAGTGTTCATCAACTTCGCGCGTCGTTTTAAGTCGACCATATAGAAAGTTTCGTCAACGGTAAAAATTTGCTCTGCAATTTTTGCCTCAGTGCTTTTGGAGATGTGTTCTTTTGAAATCATAAACCGTTACTCATAATTTTTGTGCGAATATCTTATTTCGAAATTGTTAATTAAATATTAGAAGTAATGCTATAAGCACAGCTATTGTGTCCCAGTATAAAAGAGAACCGGCTAACGGTAAACTGGCTGTTAAATAAGAGAGCGTCAAGTAAATTGCGGTTGCGAAGGACATATGGAATTACAAAGATTGCTGCTCGCAGCGCAACATCAAATAATTTTTTCTTCTTGTTGCACGTGAGCCAACTATAAACATTGCAACATATGTATGTTTGTATATATTTATTTATTTATTTATATACCGTGTTTTGTGCTATGTGGCAGCTTGTGCTATTTTATGATAGAAACTGTTGTAGCTACTGCAGCGATGCAGCAACAAAATCACTCAAGTGCATAAAGTCTTCAACAACTTGCAACAGGCAATACAAATACATTGACGAGCAAATATTTGTATGCAGTGCTGGAATAGCTTAAACAAAAATGTTGTTGTTCTCAGCGCAACAAAATGTGATTTGTAAGATGTCAATTTATTTTTGCAGCAACAACAAGAACAACAACAAATTACAAATATACTTGCACATACAAACGCATAAAGCTGCAATATGAGTTCTTAGTTTAATATGCATTTACCAAAACCAACAACGGCACTGTGCTTCCTGCGCCTCGGCTGCCTCAACCCTGACCCGCTCCACTTCCCACCGCCGTTGGCGCTTTCGTCACAAAACTGATATTTGAATCAAGCGCTAAAAGCGCCCATCGTCAAGTGTCATGTTGCAAGTGCAAGTGCATGGTTGGTAGCGCTGCGCATTTGATGCTGCAACTACGGCGCACACACACACATACACACACACATGCGCTCATTTATGTATATATAGTCCTTTTTGAAATTTTGAAACGTTAACTCTTGTTGGCTTTTTCCAATTTCGTTACACTCACACACACACACACGCACACACACATAAATTCTTCTTATAGAGTTTGTTGTTATTTGCATTGCTTACTTGCCGCTGGCATTGCTGATGTTGCAAGTTGATACTTTGTTTGACAATTTGCTCTATACTCGTGTACTCGTAAAATTTCGTTGTAAACTCAATAGTTTGCCACACTATATACATAGTTCCAGCGTATTTGCTTACAAAAATAAGAGAAACAACAAAAAAGGCAGGCATTTTGTGCGCGCATTCAATTGCAAATAAAGCGGGAAATTGTAAATAAACAGAAAATTGGCAATCGCGTTGCCTTGGTTACTCCCACGTACACACTCACACACTGGGACCCACGCGCCCACCTACTTGTAGTTGATGCACGCAGATGACAGTTTGAAATGCCGCAGTTTTCAAGATCTCATTTCGCTTTTTACAGCTGTCGTCCGGTTGATTGCCAAATGCTATATTGATGCCACAATTCTTAACTCGATTGCAATGAACTCAGAAATTTATTGAAATAATATTGCTGTGCGGAGTAACTCGCTTTATATGCATTGCGCTTTTGGAAAGTCAATTTTAATGTAAAATTTGATTGGAAGTTTCAGATATGAAATTAGAAAACTCTACAAATTGCTTGACAAATTGAAAAATATTTATCTTCTTTTTTCAACATTATTCTACTAGCAATTCTCACTTCAGAAAACAACAATTAGATCTAGGTTATTCGCTTCTAAACTACTAAACATTATAATAAGAATGTCATGAATAAGATTGTATTTTTGCAGATCCTTTCTTAATACCGATAGCGAAACCTGAGCTTAAGGACTTGAAACCCGATTTTGTTCTTTACGATCCGTTTGAGGATGAACCCCACTTGAGACTTTCGAAAACGCCCTTTTCTATGGCAGTGAAAAGCCTTCCAAAATCGCTCCCTCTCTCTTTTCCTCTCTCTCCCACTCTTTCTCTATCTCTCTGTCCCCTCCCTCGCTCTCTCTCTCTCTCCTGGTACTCGAAGAAGAACAATTAATCAATAAGAAAGAAATCTTTCCCTCGAAGAGCTTACACCTGTATTGATTTTGAGAAAAGTGAAAGAAATTTGGTATGATATGATATTAGCAGCTGATTAAGAGAAATAGTATGAAAATACGGAGATCGAATAAGACTTGAAGGAAACACAAATAAAACCGAATGATATAAAGTTATGAGCTCATTTCTAAGTCCAAATGCGAAAATTGAGAGATGTGAATTGAATTAATAATAGTCATTATTTACCAGTGGAATAGTTTTGAAATTTTGTTGAAATATTGGAAAGCCAATGCGCGTTAAGGACATTTTTTCGGTATCGAAACTTATGAAACCTAAATAGACATTATGAAATACATAAGGACCCTACGGCAGTCGGGTCTAAGTAACCGGCACGGACACAAAATTTTGATCGGATCAAGGTCTGTGAACTCGGCAGCGTTCTTCAAAAGAGGGTGTGGAATTTTATTCTGCCTCTACAATAACAAAAATGTGCGGATAAAAGCTGTTAAATAGAAAAAAATGTTTTTCAGAATCTAGGCATTCAACAAGTAGTTTTGGATTATCGAAGGGATGTGGTCAGTGACTCTAGCTGCCTATTAGCTTCTTCGCTGTCAATAATGGGTTCATTGATACGGGTTCCATGATGACCCTTAAACAAATCACGGGGGCAGACCGTGAACATTGCCAAACAAATTTAGTGAGCGGATTCGGACAAGTCGAGAAAAATAATGGTTTGTAAAATACTATCATCTTCCTTCTATAAGTGACGTCATAAAAATGTTTTTCGAATATTTCCAAAATTTCGAAAGTCGGTACTTTGTTTTTAGAAGAGTAAACTGAAGTACTGAGGCGCCGAACAAATTCGCGCTAGGTTCTATTTCTAACTGTAGTGTGCGTCTTTACAAAGGGTTGATTGGTTTTTTTAAGCTTTTTAATATCTGAATTCTGAAGTATGTTATTTCGAATGAGAGTGCGTATGGAAAACCGATTTTTAAATTCATTATGAGGTCACGAAAAAAGGATTTAAAGATTTAAGGTCCAAAACTAAATTTTCGTTTTTGAAATCCAGAAACATACAAAATACTCCTAAGTAATTACCGAGTAAAGCCGACTGAAGCTAGTCTTATTTCAATGAACTCCCCAATCTATGCTTTGTTCACTAACTCAACAGCGGCATTTGCTGCTTAAACGCAACACTCAAAACTGACTTGACACACGCAGTGACGCACGCAGTGACGCACTCCCCTCCGCATTGGAAGTATAAATCATAAAACAATCCATCATATTCAAATAAATGAAAGAGAAGCATTCAGTGGCAGATGTGAAGCTGGCGCTGTGTGTGGATAAAGCTGCAGCATATCTTTAACAGAAAAGAGGGTAGAGAGAGGGAATTGTATTCAAAGCAATAAAGAATACGTTGTGAAATAAAATGTAAATTGCCAGCGATACGGAAGCAACGAAATGGACAGCGGCAACAGCGTCATACCGCTTATCAAGCGCGCTCGCCTCACTTTAACGGTGCGCTGTGTATGGGCATACAGTAACACAGACATAACGGTATGCAAGCGCGCATATGTCAGTAAAACTTGCTGTTGTATGCACAGAAATGTATTTATGTGCCTGAGTGCAGGCAACAAATTGGCCGGCCAACAGCCACAACATACAGCTGGGCACTTGGCCAGTCAGCGCTTGGCCTGCAACATGGCCAGAAATTGGGACAACGCATTTCGCTTTCGTTGGCAGTTTGTTGGCGTTTCTTTCAAATACTTTGTGTAAGGGCTGGCGCGCACTTCAATTTTTAAGCAATTTTCTTTTTACTAAGAACAAAACAAAAAAGCATACATTTTTCACACGAACGAGACAAAAAAATATTAGCGCAGCCCAAAAAACGTCGATTTCGCCGTTAGATGAAAGCGTTTTCATTTTTTGCTTTGCCTATCCCTAGGCGCCAGCGCATATGCTACAGCGGTTTGCCATTTTTCATCATTCTCTAACTGTGCGCTGTGTGTATACGCCGTTATTTCTATCATTTTCAAATTGTTTGAACGATTTCTGCGTACCGGTTTTTTGGCTCACTCTCCACATTTTTGGCGCAAATCTCGCGCAAATGCAAAATGGTCAATTTTTTTTATTTTTTTTTTTCCGAAAATTGAAATTTCCATAAAACGTGCACATTTGCTACATTGCTGCGCTTCGTTTGCTTTTTATTTGACAAACGTTGGCAACTTTTTGCCACGCCTCCAGTCTCACCCTCTCACTCTCTTATCCGTTTTCCACTCTTTCGCCTTATTTGTTGCGTTTCTTTTCACTTTTGACGCGCATCTTTTTGCTATTTGCGCTTTGATTGTGTTAACCTCGTTTCGCCTTCGTTTGCCGCCTTTCATGTTTACTTTTTCGCATATTACTTCCTTTTCCGCACCGAGTGCATTCGCCATCAGCGTCAGCGTTCTCGAATCAAGGACATGCTGGCGCATACACAGTGAAATGAATAAATGAGCATTAGCGCTCTTGGTCAATGGTTTGCCTTGTACTCAAGCTGCCCCCGCCTGTCGCTTGGCGGTTTGCAAGTGCAGCAATTTATGGCGCACAAATGTAGGCAACATATGCATATTTAACCCTAGATGTGACCCGTATATAAATCGGTTTATATATGAAGTGAGATATATTTTGTCGAAATTTGTTTGGCTTTAAGAACTATATAAACTTCGGCATGAAAATTTAAGTGTAAAAGTATGAATTTTTTTCTTTACTTTTAGGTCAGACTAAAAGTACTTTACTTTAGGTCTTACTTTTAGGAAGAATCTAGTTGGCGATCACCGATATATTGGGTATTCCTCTAAAATTATCTTATTTCGTCCTATCGCAGCTAAACAGTTATTTTTCGATCGAACATGAAAGTAATGGTTCCATATTTATCCGAGCATGCGAAAGCCGACTAGGCCTGGGACATCCAATCGGCACTTGGGTTGAAGTTACAGCAAGATCCTTTTCTTTTATAGCGGTCTCCCCCTCGATACATACTCCTGTGCTTGTTTCTTTCCTGAGTTAGCATTTTTAATGCTCTTTTTGACCATTAACGTCAAAACTTCTGCCAAAAATTGTTTAAAAGTTCAACGAAACATCTGAAAATCAGAGCGTCCACGAAATTAAGATCAAAGTAAAGAAATTTGATTGGAAGAAGGATCCCAAATTCAGTCTCAGACTAAAAGCAACACAAAGTGTTTATGTAGTAACTATAGTCACATGGAACAGTCATTATTTTAAATTGAGATGAAGATTTCATATTCCCTTATTTGCCATAGATTTGTGCTCTCAATATAGTAGAAATCACAAAGAGACCAAACTTTCTGCGTACAACACACTTATTAGGTAGCACAGAAGGGCGCTAGCACTTTTCTTCAAATCAAAAATCTTCAAACTTGGCGTCTTTAATAAAAATAACAAAGGGAAAATATAATTCTCGGTTACTTCAATACTCCGCTATTTTTTTTTTTGATGATTTTAGTCCGAATTTCATAAAATAAATCTTGTTCAGTCGAGTTAATGAGTTCAGAGAGAATAAGTTTTAGAGCAACAGTTTGTGAAGCAGATTATTATAATATGATAAATTCTCTAAAAATAATCAAAAGAGAGGACAGATGAGTTAAACACTAGTGTAATGTTGATGGGATTGTAAGCGTTTACTATACTTTCTATAATCTAAATTTTATTGTAGATTTTCATCGCTTATTAGAGACCTTCACTGCAACACTAACAGTAATACTTATTAAGAGAACAATATGCTTGCTCTATTATAAAATTGGAAGGCATGAATATTGAAAACATTCACAGAGCTTGTGCAGAGCTTTCACAAAGCTTTTAAGATCATCTGGACTTTCCGTAACACGTTCAGTAACACAATATTTCATTAATTCCTTCGGTTTATAATATAATTCAATTATTCAGGGGTTATTAAATTGAATCAGATATTTTGAGACACAATAATGAAGTCTGTTTTAGTTTCAAGGAGCTGACTTGGATTTGGGTGACTTTCAGTATCAACTCTATAGCCTTCTTGCCTCCCTCATATTCACCTAAAGCTAAACCATATATGTTCATATATGTGTGTGCATATGTGCGAGAGTTTAAAAGCATGCATTCACTTTTAATTGCGCAGATTCTTATGCAATTGAGCGCATAGCCATTACCCCCGGTTTGGCTATTAAACAACAAATGCTTTGAAAGCAGCTACAACAACTATGTAATAATGGTTGGACAGTGAAATTCCGGTGCACTTGACACCGCAGCAGCCGCACAGTGGTATGTGTGTGTGTGTGTGTGTGTGTGTGTGTGTGTCCATCCCCCGGATGGAGGAGCAAGCACAAAGTGCCAGCTACCAGCGTTACTGCAAACATACAAACATACACCTTGATATCACATATATATTATGTACGTAAAGGCGGGCGCAATTCCTGTGGGCATTGTGCGCTTGAATGTGTGTGTGTGTGTGAGTGAAAGTGTGAACATGTGCGGTGATTGCGGTTGAAAGGCTGGTCGGAAGCGAGATTATATGGTCACCCGGTGTAATGGTTACATACAATGTCAGTATATATGCAATCTAATTTCTGTGTGTATACGAGGGTTGCTTGATACAAATTTAGATTTTGAAGCTTACTGCTAGACTGCTCTGAAATTGAGCTAGCGTCCGCCGAGAAGTATGTTTATGTACATGAAAACCATCCTCAGAGCCTAGAAAAGGCTTAGCCATTTGAAGACACAATCATTTTCATCATTTTGAAAGTGCCTACGAAATATTTTGAACTACACAGTGTAATAAGAGAGAGGAAATCGAAGGGCTACTTAGATGCGAAAATATGCCGAAACTCTAGATCTAATAAAAATTAAGAAAAACAACTCTGAAAATCGTAGTTTGACAAAGATGAAAGTTTTTAGTAAGTTAAGTAACCATGATCAACCTATTTTCGACACTCAGAAATCGAAGAATGATCAAAACAGTGTATTTCTTGGAAAATATTCATTATTCAAGGAGAGCCTTGGTCAATCTGTCCGACAGCGAAAATACAACGAAAGTTTTCTCAGTGCCTTACAGAGTATTTATTCAAGGTTAAGCGACGTTGATGCAGTTTGGAGGTAAAGTTGGTTGCATTAAGATCTGATTTTCATCCATTTACTCAACATATCGACCTATACTCAAGATTTTTGACTCTACAAATCATTGTATGTTTCAGTAACTGAGATAATTACTTAGTGATCATAAGTAAGATCATAAGTGCCCCGAGTCAGTGACAAGTCGAGACAATGCTGGACTCGTTAAATGAACAACTTGATCACTCTCACGCTCTCCCTTTCTTTCTTCCTTCTTCTCTCTCTTCTCACCCTCTCTCTCTTCTCACCCTCTCTCTCTCTGTCTATGTATCTCTTTCTTAAGTGTGCCTGCCCAAAAGAGAGATATATGGAAACGAGAAAGCTTATGAGTTTGGCAGAACGGTCCAAGTGTCACAAAATATTAGTCGCCCTTCATCGCTAGTCATCTATCCCAGCAAACGCTGGGATTTTAAGGACAATAGTAATTTTCTGTGCGACGAACTAACTCTAGTGCGTATCTACCATAAGGGGGCTATGCAATACCACATTTTTCTCTCTACCAAGCCATAGACCCAGTATAACCGAATACTTTACAAAAGGAGACTACAACTGAAATTCAAAAAAAAAACACAAGATTTCAAACAGTCCTCTTACATGCTTTTATTTAGACACAATCACACACCTTTAGAGTAAGTTTATATGTAAGCAAGTAATGTGAATGAGCGTTGCAAGCCCAAAATTGTGCCACTATGTCGAATAATTCCAAACCGAAAAAAGCTCAACACATAAATAACTCGATGAACATACAGGGGTGTATGCATGCAAGCGCATATAAATTTGTATTCATATCACCCATCCAGCGCTACAAATTTATACACCAATATATAACTACCATAACACAACCTCCACCTGTGCCACTCACGAGACCATACCCAAGGCGTTTACCTAGCATTTTCATTATATTTTATCTCAAGCAAGCCGCAACAGAGTTTTATATAACCCACATATAATATGTGGCGCCTAGGTGTACAACTACTGTGGCATATACAGTTATTCCTACAATTCTTATATGCCATCGAGCGTTCATATCCCTCGGCGCTGGCATGGACGTGCGGACAACACGTCGCTTATATGTAGTTTCCGCAAAAGTGCGTGCATAACCGTATCCTTTAGTTTGCGACTGTGTGTGTGTATGTGTATGTGTGTGTGTGGGAGCGGGGGGCTTTCATTCTCTGGCGAGTAGAAAGTCATTAAAGTTCCTGATGAGGACACGTAGGTAACCCATATTTGCGCGTGTGCGTTTATTGCGAAAATCTCGAAAGCAGAGAGCAGTGTTGGAAAAAAAACAAAAAAAAAACGAAAAAAAAATCAAAAAAATTACAAAAACTGGTAAAATGAAATAAAGTAGAAAATCAACGTGTAGTAGAGATTTCACAAATCCGATTATTAAAGCTAACAGCGTTTGAAATGTGAAGCGAAATTTATTTCCACAGACTAAATGTGGATACGTATGTACAAATCACAGTAATATATAGGTCACTTTGTGGCGAGTGAAAGTAAATCTGTAAAAGAGAGAAACTTAGCAAGCAAGATTTCCCTTTCGCGGTTGCAATGCATACATGAAATCAACTTTGTCAAACAGTTATGCTTAATATACGACAACGCTCTCTCAGTTTTGTATACTCTTCAGCTACGGCGAAGATAGTAAGAGTACTTCGCAACCAAATCATTTAGTGTTGCTTTCAGCGAAATCTATATGTTTTTTTTTTAATATCAACATTGCATTGACCAAAAGGTGAGTTTTCAACTCGAAAGTAACTCTGTGTACTCAACCCTGGTACTAAACTCTTATATTAATAACCCTGTTACTAAACTATTAATTATATAGAAATAGCTCCTTGATGTTCTGTATCAAACTGAGCAGTCGATTTGTATGTTCAACAAAAGCTGATCCACTTTTTGACTCCTTAAAGGTTCCTGAGTGATATATTACTGGCAGAGGACTTAGCTCAGATCTTTATAAATGATGTTTCAAGGGCTACTTGAACTCTGCTCGTTACAGATTTTAGGAAAATTTTACAGATCGACATTGCCACTAAGATACTTTGATCGAATTCAACGGGGTTTCGAACCGACGGCTTTCAAGCGGAATACGAATTATTTTATATGACGAAAAAAGAGAGAAAAAAGTGAGCATTCACGGTCCAAATAGCGTATGCTCAGCAAAAAAGCACAATATATGAACCACTCTATACATTTCTCATCAAAATGCGTTATCATATCGGATTGCAAAATCCTTTATAAATATGTATATATGCAATTTCAATACCACAAACCACTGCAGGCTGCACCAAATCAAATATGCCTCCAAACAGAAAAAAAAAATTTAATTGTTATTTGCCATTAAAATGACCAAAGTCATAGCCGTATAACCCAATTTCAACTGCTAACTACATCAATGCAAATATATGCATATAAAAAATCAAAAATACCTACAAACGAAAGATAAGCAAGCTTGATTTGTTTGCAATTTCCACAGCACGAAATATTCTTTTTTGTTTGTTTTTGTTTGTTTTTGTTTTTGCTACCACAGCACACGGCTATAAATTGGCGTAGTAAATTTTCGCAACGCTTTCAATCATTACGGTGTACGTAATGCCAACACGTAAAGCAAACACACACGTATGTGTGTATGTAAGCGAATAACGGTTAAATTTATAAGTTTATATATATATGTGTGCGTGCGTGTGTGTGTGTGTGTTGCACTGTCAGGACAACAGATTAAACGCATAACTGGCCGTCCAATGCACACTTTTCAACCACTACAGCACTCACAGCCACTCAATCTCTGCAAAGCTTGCCACTCCACGCAGCGCGACCGCCTCACACCGCTGCTGGCTGCTGCTCGGTGGCAGCACATAAACCACAAAATCAAATTGCGGCCCACTTCACTTTCATTTGCCAATAAATTTCGCTTTTGTTATGCCAATATTTGTTTTTGTTGTTGTTATTGCACTCGGTTTTTTTGGCACTAACTGCGATGGCAAATCAAAAATCGGTCGATTGTTGAGCTGAAAAAGCAGCGCGGAAATATTCATATTTGGCATGAGCACATATACGTGGCTATTTCGTATGCAAATGCTTTATGGCTTGCCATATGCATATATGTGTGTGTGTGTGCATGTGTTTTTCCATGTATTGGCTGAAAAATTCGCTTTATTTTGACATGACAGAGGCATTGCTGCAACATTCGACATTAGCCGCATGTCAAAGTTCAGTGTTGCGCCGGTTTGTGCTATTTTTATTACAACTGTGTGTGTGTGTTTGTGTGCGTGATTTGTTGTTGCCATAACTTTTCGCCAATACGCGGTTATATTGTTGTGCAAATAGGAAAAAATTGTGGCACAACCTAATTTATTAGCTGCACTGACACAAATTTCCTGCCATTGCTGCATTCTATCGCCATTTTTTTGCCAATTATTTTAAAATTGTTATGCCATTTTTTGTTGTTGCCGCAATATTTCCTACGCAATAATCTGTTTAAATATTTATAGCGCATTGTTTGTACAGCAAGTAAATATTTGCTTTTGAATTTTGCAATGTGGCAATATCCCTGTATTACACATAATTTCCTCAACGCGCTCCCAGCCTCTTCACAGCCGAAATTTTCAATTTGTTTAACCGTTATTTGTTGGTAATAATTTAGCATTCGCAATATTTTGACACACTTTCTCACTTTTTAGATAAAATTTGCAATTATTGCAGCGCAGGTAAATTTTTTTCGCTTACAAACGCAATTTCATTACGATTTATTGTTGTTGGTATAGCATTATAACTGTAACAATTGAGTTTTACCACATTATTTATAACATGCCATAAATTATTGGAATTTTTATATATTTATGAATAAATATTTGCGAAAAAATGCAAATAAGTAGCGAAAAGTTCGATTTCTTTTGCTCCTTGGGTCGTATAATTTATGAATGGAAAGTGTATACGTTGTAAATATGGTACATTTTTAGTGGCATAGAATTTCCTATAGGGATAGCTATCAAGCCAGCTGTCAAAATGAACATATGTGTTTGACAGTTATACCCAGCATATTTTTGCAAACATCCAGTGATAGTCTAATACTGAGATGACGTTTAAAATGCGTGGGAATTTATTTCCAGAACCATTGCTTTATGTGGAAGACTAGCAGAGCATTTCATACGCGTCAGCCCTTAATAGCTAAAGGTTTCTGAATTCCTAACGGGTACCTAAGTAAGCTAAATTTACGCTTTTGGAGAATACATAGCCCTGAAGACTCTCTCTAAGCTCCCGTGCATGTAGAATCGATTTATTTTTGGCATTATTTATGCTGTCGAAGGCATTCGTGTTCTACGTTTTTTTCAAACTGCAGATGAAACCAACGTTACCATGACTGGTGAAGGCTAAAGCTAAATATTTGGCAACTTCTTTGTTCACGACGTCAATATTAAGGGCCTAGGTGCCTAAGTGAATAATTGGGCAAACTTTTCGCGACCTCATGATATGAGAACTGAATTCTTGGGTCTTGCAATTTTACTCTGTTAGATCATGGGAATTCTTCATGTAAATTCTTCAAGGTTGGAAGCCAACACTCGATATGTCAAGAGATAAATAGTGAGTGCAGAGCTGGGGAGTCCTGTCTTGGTGTGAAATTGGACAGAAATAGATCATAATTACATTTTTACCAACCACACAATTAAGCATTACATGAAAGAGGCCAAACGAGGTATCGGTGCTTCCGAAAAAGATCAGGTTGGAAGACTTGAAAGCGATCCATCAATCGCTATGAGAAACATTCCTTTCTTTTGAAAGGAGCCAGTAGACTTTTCTCATAAAATATTACATAATTTCATGTCCAGGTTTATATAAGATAATGACCCGCAAAAATCTAGAATCGACTTTCGAGAGCTTCGGACTGTTTTAAAGTCATTTTATCATCACAACTTTGTAAGACTTACTGATGCTAGATCAATACTATTTTAATATAAAGGCTCTGCTTCAAGGAAATAATGTTTTCGATAAAGACCTGTACAAACAGCCATCAGATTCACTATGATTTGGTTCCAAATGTAATATTTAGGAAAATTGAAGGCACATTTTTTAAAATAAAATAAAATCTGTGAAAACTTTAAAGCACTTAAGCAAGCCATTTCAGAAAACATTTATAGATCCAAGTTCAAATAAATACTTATTATAAGAGGAAAGGAGAATGTTTGGAATACATAGCCCTAACTAAACTGGAAAAATCCACTTAAACCAGTGCTATTTGAAAGTAAAATTTGAATTAGAACAAATCTGTTTGAGATATTTCTAACCTCAAAAATCCTCACAGCATTGAAATTATTTAAATTACACATTATTTAAAATTGCTTTCCATTTTCTCGTTCGAATTCGAGAAATTCAAATTTTCCATTTTATTAAATTTTTAAATAAATATTCTAGATAAATTCCATAAATCATTGTTATTAATTTAATTAAAATCTGTTGTTTAAGGTAACAACACAATACGAAAATCCAATCAATAAACAATTGTTGCTATAGCGGCTTTTGTGTACAAGCATTACAATAAATTTGCTGCATCACGCTGACAAATCACTTGATTGCTGACCAACCGTAAGCAGAAATCCAAAAATTTGTCAATAAAAATATAATACAAGAATTTGCTCAACAAGCATTTACAATAAAGTCAAAACCGTTGTGGTGTGCTGAACAATAAAAGGATATTTCAAGCAAATAACAGCACACCAACACACACAAGCTAACATTTATATGAATTTGTATGTGTACGAAAAGAGCGATATTTGATTGTCATAGCAGAGAATTCCATACCACACCTGGCCTACAAACACATATTTACACACATTACACACATACACATGCATATACACACATACACATGTATATCCTTTGGCATCCTGTATGTGCATGTGTGAATTTCACACACACAGCAGTTGTAGGCTTACAAGTCACCAGCGCAGGTAAAATTTTCTTCAAAATTAGCGTGTACGCTCAGCACGCTCCCTCTCTTCCCGTACCCACTGTTTTGCTGTCAATTTTTATTTTTATTAGATTTTGATTTTACGGTTTTTATTCAATCTGTTGAGTGTGGCCTACACATTCTTTTACATTTCGCAAATTGCATTAGAAAAGGTCGTGCAAGTGGCTGCTATGGAAAATTTAAGAGGGGAATCAGTAAAGAGAGCACATAAAAGCAAATAATAAGAAGAAGACATTTAACATATTTATCTACATCCCGCTGCGAGGTCCCGCTGTGCGTCGAATCGGCGTTGGAAAATGTGTCAAATCACACTGTGTCGCTGTGTGGAATTTGCTGTTGACGGCTTGAACATCATCGAAACACTAAAAACATTAAATTTCGTTAAGTGTAAAAATAAATTAAATAAATTGATGCGTTGACGTAAGATATTAGAAGTGCGTTTGTTTCAATTGAAGTTGAAATTAATTAGAAATACATTTCATTTTTGGGAAAATGTGGAATATCGGTTGGGCTCGATAGGAGCAATTTTTCAGGCACACAATAACACTTCCGAATTTTTTAAAAAGAAAACCTCCTGTCAATTTGTCACTACTTTTTCACTCGATTCACATAATTAAAATTTTTTTTGCAATTTTTGTCAGCTCGAAATAATCCAATATGGATATCAGCCTCCTTGAAAAGTTCTTAAAATATTATAGGAGTAGGTCTTCTAGGAACTACGATATCTCTGTTCACGTCCAAACCGATATGATCATGTTCTCGAAAGTTCCTTCCCGTATAGTCATCTCTTTTAATCCGGATTGAGCAATTCAAATACTCATAGAGTGAACTATTTTCACTAAAGTCCGCCACAATAAACGACGAATGCCTAGCCGCATCCGAAGATAGCATGTTGAGAGTAATTCGGAACTGACCAGTCCGAGCGGGACAAACTACGAATAGTTTCTTTATCTTTCGTACTATAAATAACATTACATTTTTACTGTTAACAGTCAGCACTCCAAAATCGAAAGTTCTAAAATTGTAGATAGATCGTGTCAAGTGTACCGCTTCGTAATCTCAGTGTCGCATTGCTGTCTAAATAACTGAATTTCGGAAAACTGAGAATTTCAACGAGAGAACACTTCGAAGATTACGCGGATGAAATATGGAAGTGTGTTTTTCAACATTGAAGACAAGAGTGGCTGAAAAGTGATTTATCTTTTATTGTCAGCCTAGTAGTGGACTGAATTTGGAAGAGAACCGTAGTTCGGAAAAAAACAAATAATTTCTGTGTCGTAAATATTAAACGCTACAATGTTTGACACATCCTTATCAATAGATTGGATGGTAAGCAACCTCAGTCTAGTTTTACTCTATAGACAGCCGAAATACCTCTAAAATTTCGCTAGTTCTTACTATATATACTTGAAGGGATTCCGTGACAATTAAGAAGTGAAACAGAAATAACTGACCGAAATTATTATCAGATTTCAGATCTATGTATGTGGGCAGTATGTTTAAAATATATTATTTCCAAGACTTTACGTTATAAACCTCTCTCTATGTATTTCTCCGCATCATATTTCTTAAATAAAACCCTTACTAATATTTCAATCAAGCGATTTCACTGACTCATACTGCCACACAGGCGGCTTTACTTGCTGACTCACTAACTGAATGATCGACTAAATTCGATTTGAGTTCACTTGTATTGAATTGATGAACAAATTGGAAATATTCCGTAATTTTTTTTTCAATTTTTTGCATCTCATGGCAGTGCAGTGCCAGAGATTGGCAGTTTTAAATATTTGATGGATACCAAACTCCACATCCAATATACACGCATATATACTTAGGTATATATGTACATATATGTAGGTCCATCTATAATTGTCAGCAGTGCCTGTGCGCTGAGCAACAAAAGCTGTGCAATGATATTTCGTTTTTTCACCATTCGGCATTCAGAGAATTCTCCTTTGCTGCAATATTTCATATTTTTATAAAATTTCCTTTTGTTTTTCATATTTTTATCACTTTTCATATGTTGGAGTGTGCAAATGTGCCTGTGGTGGCCACGATACTCAAAAGCATATATGTATGTACATTTTCTACCAGCTGCTAGTCACACTTGCCTCTTTTTGAAGATTTATTATTGAACATTTTTGTATCCTTTTGTTGAAATTATTGCTTGACACTTCACATACGCTTTCTGTATTCTTACTACTCCTTTTGTTCAATTTTTAACAACCGCATTTTTATTTCCTTTTATATCACACTTTTTTGTTATTTTTTTCTCTTAATCCTTCATTTATTGAATTTTATTTTCGGGAAGCTAACGACAGGACACCCGCCAACACGAAGCAATCGGAATAATGGACAGCGACAGCTTAGGCGGCATCAACAGCACGTCATTTGTCAATTTTAATTAATTGAATAGACAACAGGCTTACCATTTGTTTATCGTTCTTCTATTTGCCTTTCATCGTGGATTTTCTTTGCCATGTTGCAAAGTGAATACTTTGATTTTTTCGTCTACGTTCATGACTTGTTTAACTTTATAGTTCTAAATACTTAATTTTTATGATGCCCTGTTTGGGAAAACATCTAAAAAAATTCGAAAATTTTGAAAGCTTGAAAGAAGTAATACTATTTTTAGTTATCTTGCTTATCTTGGTTTCGTATGAGTTTAAGGATTTTTTTTTCCATATTACTATACTACTGCTTACTATATTACTATACAAAAGATTTTCTATGGTCATTTTACTATACCTTCCATCAACGTCCAACATCAACTGGTTCAGCTCGATTTATTTGCTTAACCGATAAATAATTAGGTGAACACATCGGTTAAGTTACTGTTTGACCGTGGTGGTCCAGAAACCATCAGGTTTAAAGTATTCCTCTTGGATCCTTCATTCTTCTCTGGAATCACTTTCGTACTTATAATCAGACTTTTCATAAAGATTACTTCATCTAAAGCTCACATCTGTACATTAAAGGGGTCTGTTCAGAAGATCTTGTCCTAAAATCCTCTATCCTTGCTTTATCTTATTTAGACCAGTGGAAAATCAAGTAAATCTATAGATACCCGTTGCACTATATTCTTTAGACTATAGAATTCTCTCTCTCTGTCTGTTTCTCTCTTTCTTTCCTTTCTCTTTCTCTCTCTCTTTCCCTTTCTCTAGTCTTCAAGTAATTCGTCCCTCAGAGAAATCACCATTTATACATTCTTTGTTTTTGTTCTTCATGTCAAGGACGATTGGCTAGGTTTATCAAATACCTTTCTATACAAACGATAGTAACTCATGCTCTTATGGTGCCTTCAATTTATGTTGCATTTTCAAGATGCTGTCGGGTTAGATGCCTGATTTTGATACCTTTGTATACTTACCTTGCTGTCAGTTATGTGTACTCAAATGCTACTATCTTCCCGAAGAGCTTCCACAGAATATTTTGATTAAACTTGAAACACTATAGATGTGTAGGGCCAAAGAAGAGTGAGCGCATGCAATTTATGACCGGACGTTTGCTCAATATGTGTATGCAAAGGAGCTCTAAGGTAGCTTTCGATTCGCTACTTCTCTGCCGATAAAATACTAGATCTGCTCTCTGGGAAACAATACCAATGTCATGGAGTTGAAGGCAATACAAGAGACTATGTGAATACCTCATTAATATATGGTATAACCGCTGGCTACTCTCTCTATATTTCATTATACCAATTTATGTGACTTATACCAGTTGCTTGTTCTCTTCTCCAAAATCGTATGTTTCATAAATCGAAGACACCTTACTTTTCGTTACAGTGAATGTTGGTACTATTTGTGAAAATTTTAGATAATTATTAGAAGAAGTGTAAATAGGTGGAGTTGGTAATTATTCCGGCGGCGTTGCCACACTAACAAAATTAAATAACTTCGTCCTCTACCAAATACAATACCAATCTAGTCAAATTTCATCAACTTTTTTTTAACTTTTGAAAGCACTCCTTAAGCTGACTCCAGTCTCTGCTTGCTATACTTCTAACTTGACTACCTTTCAACATTTTCGCTGCACAAGTACTTAATTTAACTTTAGCAACTGCCAATACTGGCATGATTGGCACACAGGAAACCACTCAACCTTTTGTAAGGAAAATACCTTACCTCCATTCAACAAACACAAGCTTCACAAATGGAAATGTATGAAAATATATAAGGAAGTATGTGTGTTGGGACCCTTATACTGGCATAACGTACAATATAAGCACCAAATTGGGTACACTCTAACCAAAAGCGCACCTACTATACCTTTACTCACATTATATTGAGCTTACCAACTTCACTTGTTGACTCCTTGACTGCTACAGTTAGCGTCCGCGCCCACTCACTGAGCGAACTACGAAAGCGATATTGAAACCTGGCTATAACAAAGCGCACCTTCGAACTCCACTCAACACGCATAACATAGCGGTATATAAGAATTATGCGGTACATGCCACACACTAGTCGGGAAGGCAGACTGCCACTTGTGAGCGCATGAAACACAGTAGATTCGTAGCGAGTGTGTGGCAATAGAACGCACTGTGCGGTTGCAAGGGTTAGGTGCACCACGATTTCGTCGCTCTCTTTTCCGGCCTTCATTTGTGCGCTCACCTTTTCAGCAAAAACTGCCACTCTAAGTCTAAACTAGCAATGCTATAAGCTTACATCCTTCCCCGGCAGGAGTAGGTGTACTGGTGTCGCTCGTAAATCTCAATGGGGGAAGTGCTGGCTTGTATGCTAACTTCCTTTTTCACGTAACAACTTCACCTGCACACAATTGTGTGGCATCACACCTATGTAGATATTTGCATAAGGGGTGCACTTAAATGCGGGAAGAGATTTTTTCAAAAGTTTTTCAAAATTTCTTAATTTTCTCGGATGTTACTTACGAAGAAGGTGCTTCATAGGGGTCCAACGTCAATTATTTTTTAATGGAGACTCAAAATTTTCCTGTTATTTTTTGTTTGAAAGGAATTATCGATACTAACACGTGAGAAGACCTGACTAGAAATTATGCATAGGCTTAAATTCCATATCGCATTAAACTTTAACCGCTGTCTGAGAGGCTTTAGCTGTCTCAAATTAATGCCAAGATGTAAACATGTTAACTTTTAGCCCCAAAAAATATATACTTATAAAATGTTTATCCGCCGCCCTAATGCTCAAACAAAAATACGAAGTTGCCTATATTGCCGCTTCTTTGTAGGTACCGTTAAATATGGGCCAACAGTCGTTTGAGTCGCTTTTGACTGTATTGTATTACCTACTACCACAGTTTCTGATGCTGCAGACATCGATGGCTTTGTTTCCTGGCACATACCACACATACCACACACACACACACATATACATACATACATGCTTCCTGTTATACAAGCAAGTCTGTAAGTTCTTAGAATACGCAGTTGACTCACATACACCAATATATTAAATTGAATTTATAACTTACAGTATTGGCTTACCGAACTACAGCAAATTGTGGTTGTTGTTGTGCGGCATAGCACAATATAATACATACACACACATATCAACCATTATCACTCCAGCACAGAATAGCAAGGGAAACCATCATTTTCGCGGCTTCAAATGGTCTTTTAAACACACGTATACGCATACTCAGAGCCTCATATGTACGTATGTATATACTGCTATTTATATACTACCCGCTTGAAGGTGAATAAATTTAACCGTCTCACCATTTTTTTTTTTTTTGTTGCATATATATATTCTTCGCTTGAATTCTTGTTTAGCTTCTCCTTCAATTGACGCTTAATGGACTCAGCAGCATATAGACTGAGTTGTTGTTGTTGTAGCTTTATTTTTGTGCTTACCTGAACTGCGCCTTTCCTTTTGTTTTCAATTTCGCAATATTTTTCACATTTACGCCACAAATTTGGCATTTATTGGCGCTTGTTTATAACCTAGCAGCGGCATATATATATATGGAGAGTTACTGCCTTTGAGCAATATTGGTGAAAAATAATGCATTTATTTACATGTTTGGGTATCAATTAGGGAATATATATAATATATGTATATTTCAATGCTTCAGTACATTTATTTTAAGAATATGAAGATGAAAACTTTCAGTAACACATATTTCATAGAGTATTGGTGCTTTTAGTCCCTCAAAAGAACAAAATTTGAGAAAGTTTAGGTATGGAGATAAGTGCTCCTACAATTTATATTCTTATACTAGATCTAGCTAAAAAATAGATCTCATTCTTCAGAAATTCGAAGCCAAACTTTCTCAAGATACTTCGATGAAACAAAGAGACAGATCTTAAGGAAAACTTAATTCAAAACCAAATCACCCAAAATTGAAAAAAAATAGCGATAAAACTCTAAGTTTTCCAACACAGTCTCAAAAATAGAAAACGGCCGAATATTATCGTGGTCTTTCTATTATGGATCCGTTTTGTTTACTCTTTGTATTCGAAACTGGTGCTGTAAACCAATAATTTCCGGTCTAATCAATAACGATAAACTGAGTCAATAACTGGAAGTTTAAGCCAAAAGGTGATTTTCAAAGTGTAGACATTTGGTCAATTTTTTCTCTCTTGGATGTAAGTCAGGGACCTTATATTTCTTAGCATATGAATCTGTTGAGAGAAACTCTCCTTAACAAAGCGCAGTATATTTCCAGACTCATGTCTGCGCATAATTTTTAATAATCGACTTCCCACAAGTTGATTTTCATACACGGCAAAGTAAATTTGTTCATTTCAGCAGACTCAGTGCCTCTCTTTTCACTCTTTTCGAGAAGTTAGTTCTTATGTGACCTTGAATTTGCTTCAATATTCACGACTGGTAACTATTATACACAATTGGAGTTCAATTTCAGGTTTTAGATTTTAAAAGTACTTAAGCAAAAATGATGGTGATGACTTTCCTTGTGTGAAAATGGGTCCAAGTGGGCGAAAGCTTAATGTTTTTACACTGTCAAAATTTCTTTCAAAGAAGCGAAACTAAAGAACACCACTTTATGACAAATTCTCTGAGTCCACATCTGTTTTAAAAATTGTTTTTAAATATCCTTTCGGATTGAAATAACAGGATGCCTAGATTTAAACTTCATATATATATATACATTAAATTATATATTAGCTTTCCATAAGTCTAACTTTATCTATAAATATTTGGGGTGAGAGTTCTTGTTATTAATCAATATCAATTTCTATTCCAAAAGGAAAATATTTTGGCAAAAAGCTCTCATGAAAGACTCCAAGATGGGAAAAAACCTTCAGTTATTAGATTTTGTTGAAGTTGGGCTTAAATTTCTTACTGGAAACACTAATTTAATGTGATAACGTTCCACAACGTGCTTAGCCTTAGTAGATCTTTGCTAAGAGCATAACTGTCAGAATTTCTCTCTTTTATTGGGATTATTTATTTATTATTTTGATGTTCTAATCAAAAAAATCACTTAACAAACATTCAATGAAAATTATGACAAAATTCTTCATTAAAAATTCTATAAACTTTTTATAACTTTAATTCTTTTTATATATGTATGTGCTACTGAATGTAGTAAAAATCATATTGTGGCGCATTAATCAAATGAGTACCTACTAATTGCCAAGTAAAGAGAACCATTGCAATAAGCGATTGCGACACTGAAACCTCAAGGAAATTTCGAGAAATCGGAGTCGAAAAAGCGGGCGGAAGACACAGCACACTCAGCATTTTACGAGCACCTTAATGCACATTATCCACGCACCTGAGGTCATTACAACGCTAACAAGAGCGAGTAATATAAATATACCAAATTTATGGTAGTTATGAATGCATAAATATATTTATGCTTATGACTGTGCATATGTGTGTGTGTTAGTGTTTGTATCGTGACATTTTATTACATATTTTAAAAGCCAATTAAGGCGACATGAGGGAAGAGCTCTAAAGCGAGCACAGGTATTATAAATTAAACTGTGCAAGTACATGGTTTCGTACATATATGCAATAGGATGTGTGTATAAGTGCAAAAATTAACAATACATACTGAAAAAGTTGAAGTTTTTCGCGCAAAATTTTGAGTTATCAAAAATAAAGGAGTAGCTGGTTTTGTCTTTTGCGACACAAGCGCGTAATGTGACATTTAATAACGGCATGTGTGTGTGCGTGCGTGCGCCTAAAATTAGATTTCACACATACACACAGGTAAGGATGGGTCCACTATGCATTTTAGTAGCGCGCATGCGCAAACTGATGAGGCGCGAGTCGGCGCTTGCAATCAACAGCTAACGCACAATAATTTCATTTGCGCGCACGCCTACCTGTGACGCATTAAAATAAATTGCCAAACAGCGTGCGGCACAGACGAGCGCAACACACACACATGCACACGCACTTTTGCGCGCTCCATTGTCGTTAGCTTGACTACAAAGTGTTGCCGTTAAAACGCTAATAAAATTCCAATAAGCGCGTTAGCGTTATCTAACGCAAACATATGTAAAGGCATATGTGTGCGTAAGAGAGTGTATGTATGGGCGCGTGTGTGTTGCAAGTGTACTTATTATTCTTCTAATGGCTTAAACAGCGGTTGTAGCCACTCAGCTCCTCAATCTGTGCGGTCTAGATGTCACTGCGCCACTACCAATACAGCTAAACGCATACACACATAGCAATTCATATGCATATGTGTGCGTGTGTGTGTGTGTGTGTGTGTGCAAAAATTTTGTTTTGCTCTGCTTCGGCGTACGGTTGTGTATGTCGCATATTTATGGCATGTAAGCTATTAACATGCGCAAGCACTTCTGCGTTGCCATCATCAGCGTGGCAGTTTTACGATGCCATTAACTACTACACCGCAGCCACCCGTCCGCCTACACGCCCCACTCACGCTCATAACGGACATAACCGCAGTTTTTTTTGCCTCGTTATATATTTTTACAATTATCAGTTATCCTGAGAGCTTCTCCACCTGTGTTGTATGATTTTATTGCCAGATTTTCAATTAACTTGGTATATTTATGCTTTTTTCTCTTTTTCTCAGTTTTCGCTTTAATGCCAATTTGTAATGTTTTGTAATTTCACCAATAAGAGCGTGTCGCAAATATATACAAATAGAAGGCCAAAGTGCCAAGGGAGTAATGCTGGCAAGCCTAGCGAGTATTAGAAATATAGTTTCTTTATGGCACTTCAGTATGACTGTCGAAATTCTCAAAAAAGACATGAACAGAAACAAACTTTGCATCGCTAGTGACTTATATAAGTATAACCGATCAAATATTATGATTGATTTCACCGCCACAGCTCTTGAAGAATTTATCTTCGTCTTCACTCTGTGTTCACGGCGCTAGGCTCAGTGTAGCTTTGAACTTAAGAGGCTTAAGAACTTAAGAGAAAAAGAGAGGCTTACTTTCTTGTGAAGCTGACTCAATTAGAAAATATTCCAGTCGAAATATGTCCACCTGTATTGTATTTGCCAATCCGAGTGATGGCAGGTAGTATTAAAAACATTTATAAATTTTCATTACCCTCGTAGTATTATCGCTTATACTGAGAGCTCGTGTTACCTCAGTGTAGACCGCAAATAGAGAATATGATTTCGCTAAACTCTCCTGTTATAACAGACCAAACAGGTAATTGTTTTAGGTACTTAAGTTTGCTGGTACTCAGTACTCAGAACCCAAGTTCGTTACCGGTTTTAGTCAAAATTGTGTTTTCTATTGCAATGACTTCCCGAGCGTCATTCTAGCTTAAAGTAACTGCTCAAAAATGTATTAGTTGTTCAGAATTCTCTTAAAATTGTTGTATATTTATATGTGTTGTTCTTGTGAGAGATCAAAAAATTCCTTGAAATATAAGCAACATTATTCATTTATGAGTTAAATGTTTCCAGGATGGTGCCAAAATATCGAAATTATCACTTTTTTGGGGCGAGTTCCTGTACACAGAATCATAGTACGAAGTAGCACTGCCAAATAGCCACGTAAGTCACGCACTTTAAATATCAAGTCGATAACCTTGGAGCGTTCTTGGCGAGATAAGATCGCCTATGCTGGAACATAATGCAATATTGGAACAACAGCATGGCCTTCGTAAAATGCAGACACCATGCCCGAGTACGAGCGAAGTGATTTCAAACTCTAACTCCCTAAAAAGTGTTCAAATTAATTATTAGTTCTTTCATTTACTATTTTTTGCTTTATTTAGAAGAGATAAACACCTCTAACGAGAGGTTATATAATGGTCTAGGCACGGTGAAGATATGTTCCAATTTCTAAGGTACTTCGTACTATATTCCCATTCGAACCGAACGAATAACCATCCGATGATTGCGAGGCATTGGATTTAGGCGTGGTTGTGCTACACTTTTTTTCTTTTTTCAAGCTATGCCAAGGTATATATTTAAAAGTTTAAAAAAATTTTTTGAGATTATTGAAATCACTTATGAGATATACCTGTAAATATTAGAGTAGGCCCAGCCATTGCGATAATTCAGCTGAAGAACTTATGTTCATTTATTTAAGTTCAGCACCTTTGCATGTACGGAGGATTTAAAAATATTCCCTAGCAACTAAAGCTAAGCACTTAGTAAATTTTGGATGTGTCAGTTTACACAGTCTACACTTGATGTTGATACTCTCTTTTACTTCGCTATATATACTTTTGTTTAATAGCAAGTACTTTGGTGCATCCCTGAAGTGTTCTTCTGTGCTGCCATAGTAATTACTGTAATGACTCACTCTTTCAAGTGTAAAATAGATGTGCCAACATTTTTCGTCAAAACTTGTTTGTATGTAAGCAGTTTAAATGAGCTTAAATTTTTGATTAAAATTCAAACATATTATTTTTTAATACTTTAAGAAGTTTTTTACAAATTTGAATAGTGCAAAGAATTAGATTGTATTAAAAGCTTTTAATTGAAAGTAAAGAATTTGTATTCTTTCAAAGATTTCATAAGCCAATTCAAATTTCTAGAAACTGTGATTGAACAACAAGAGAACTTTTCAAAGGCACCAAGTTTCAAAAATGAATCGCTTCTCAGCGTCAAAGCTCTGTATTGCATAACTCCATATAGTCCATATAGTCCAAGTCAAGGTAATCTTTAAATTATTTCTATACATTTTTAGATATATTCGAATTTGCTTTTGTTCAACCGAAAATCTTTGTTAATTTTCTAAGTGAATATTTTTCGAAATTCAAACTGTGGCTAAACAATCCATTTGACAGCTTTTCTCTTTCCCAATCATTCTTTATGTTCAACTATGGAAATATTTTATTTATATATTTTCAATTAAAGCATTACAAAAGTTTTCCACAAATCAATTGAAAGCACAGCTGTGAGCAGTGGGAGCTGTCTATTGTCTCAGCAAATTTCCTCTGTCTTGCACCAACTGACCTAAATACCAGCTCACATGTGCATATATGCACTTATGTATTTGCTTTGTATTTACATATGTACGGCGATATCATATAACTGCAATGCGAACGCAAAAGGCAAGCAATTTCTCACTAGGTGGGGGGAGAGAGGGAAGCGCAACCATTACGCAAATAGCAAGCACTCAACAGACATGCTGCCTGCCGCTTTATAAATTCACATAACGGTAGCTCTTGCAATTTTGCATAACTCTGCTTTAGAGGCTTTTTTCTCTTTGCTTAACTCTCCCACACCCTTCCCAGCCAACGTTCCCTGTCGCCTATTTGCGCTTTGCTCCCTTACTTCCTTATTTCTATAAATATATGCATGTGTAACCTCACTTTGTGTTTTACCCATTTCTGTGCAGCAACTTCCCTGCACTTTTAGCGTCCCTGCGTCCCTTTTGATTATTGTCATGCCGCAATTTCTATAACTGCCAATATGTGACCCAATAACTTCAGTTGCACGTTCAATTACGAAAGGCGAACGCAATATCAAACAATATGCCGGGTGCATAGAGTAGGCGTGTAGGCGCAGCGGAAGAAAGCGAGCGAAGACGACAAAGACGAAGATGGCGACGAAGCGGTGTAGGAGTTGAAATCGTACGTTGAGTCGACCATTGTCTTTTACAGCGTGCTTTTAAAAGGACAACGACACTCCTACATTTCCAAGTGCTTTGCTATTGAAATGGGTCGGGGAACCGATACACTCCTGAACACGCATGTGACGCACAATACCGTTATTCAATGCAATTTCATATTTCAAAGGGAATGCAGACATCTCAAAGAGCTGCTGTAGTTAAATATTCCATTAGGAAGTTCATATATGCAAATTATTCAGGACCTGAGGCTCTAGTAGAACTGCGGAGTTCACAACTAATTTGAAGTCCATTGATAAAGAAGTTTGTATCTGCTAATAATTGCTTTAATTTACTTAGGAGTTTTAAAAGATTTGAGCTAACAATAAAATAGTCTGCCGAGTTTAGGAGCTACTAGGAATGGTGTGGTTTGCAACTCTATTACTGCATAATTATTGAGCTGAAACTAAATTTTATAAAAGTTTTTATTAAGGAGAAGCCAGTGTTAACCGATCCAAGTACACTTTCCCACTTCTGAGCACTGAGCGACGACTTTTGTATAGAGCAGATCAAAAAACAACACCAGCGTTTATTGAAATGAGCTTGTGTAAGACATATTTATTGAGAACCCGAGGTCTGAGCTTGAAGACATAAAAAATAACATTTATCCCAAAAACCAAGAAGTGCGACCTTGAACATCACAATTTCTTCGATCTTTTCATTATTTATATAAAAGGACTTGTGGCTACCTAGGCATGGTTTATTTTCCAGATCCAACAAACATTATCTAAAGTATCAACTTACTGCTCCAAGTTGTCCAACTTCACTTAACCAGTGATCAACGCGATATATCCAACAGCATTTTCAAGAAAGGAATGAATCAATAATACCCTAATGATCATAATAAGCCATAACCTTAGGAGAAAAACTGTACTTCTGGACGTTGGTATGCAATTTTTTAGATCACCAAATGTCGCAGATTTGCTATATAATATCCAACGTGAAAAAAATCCCTCAGCATTTTTATTAATTTCTGACGACACCACCCTAAATGTAGCCAACTTTTTCAAAGTTGTAGCAATAATTTTGAAGATAAAATAAAATTTATAATGAAAATTCAAGAAATTTGACAAAACTTTCATTCTGACAATATCGCCTCCTGAATGTAGGCAACGTTTTACGTTGAAAGATTTCTGATGTGCCCACCCTGTATGTAGGCAAGACTTTCGCATGTCGAAAATTCTTGGAATATAGTACATTATTGGAATGATATATAATATATCGAAACGATAATAATAATTTTGAAAATAAAAGAAAAGCAAAATTGGAAAAAATTTACAGAAAATTGCAGAAAAACACAATAAATAATCTCTGATCTGTGCTATTGGTTGCAGTATAAACAATTTATTCCTGCAATATATATGTAGATAATTAAGCAAATAAGTTTGATTTCAGCAAAATACCGACAATTGGAGCCTTAATTTGACTACTTTGATATATAGACCGGTGCTAACCAGTCACTAACGAACACCCGGTATCAAAAAACACTCGTTTATAGATGTTTTCTAACGAAATTTTAGATCCAACTTATTCAAGCCGTGAACATAAAACAAAGTGGACACTTGAAAATCGAAGTTAGCATACATTTAGGGGCGCCGAATAATCATTATGTAACTACTTGTTACAACTTGATGGCTACGTGCACTTTTGAAAATGCGCACACAGACAGTAGTAAAGTCTCAAGCTGCTCTCAGAACTAATATATATACATACGTAGGCAAATAAGTAAATAAATTGAAATAAAAATAAATTTTTTAAATCACGCTGCTACGCTGAAACCTTTAACACAACACAATTTGTGTTACTAACCTCCAATCAGTTTAGCTTATATTCCCATGCGGCTTTGTGCATATTTTGGATTATTTCAAAAATGTAATAAAATTATTTTAAAATAGGAAATGAAATCTTCCAAGGCATTGCTTAGTTTTGAAAACTTTCCACTGACTGCTTGGGTATGTCAAAGAAATGCAAGCAAGTGGAAGAGCATTAAATGAGCTGAATAATTCCTAGCAAACAATTGAGCAGATTATAGTCGTCATAACAAATCCGCAAGCGGGCTCGACCAACGGAAGCTTACACGCACACACTCACAAAGACACACAAATACAAGCAAACTAGCAAATAAGCAAACAAACAAACAAGTAAATCCTTTAAGCAAACAAACGCTTAGATAAAGCACATTTGAATTGCTAGGCGTACACACACACACACACACACACACACACACAGAGATAAATGGATATATATAGGCAATGTCACACACACACACTACGAAGGCTTACAAATATTTGCATGTCTTTTCGTGAACATTGAATGATATCTTCTAAAGAGCTGTAGCTGTCCCTACTTGTCGCCGGTGTCTAAGATAGATCCACTTTGACACACACACACACAAACATGCTAAGTTCTATTTCTATAGACACAAATAGCCATTCACTGTTATTCATACTTCAAATTATGTTTGTTGATATGTTTTGAGAATGTCCTTGTCCAATGTTGACAAGTGCGAAGGATGACTTGTTCTGCGGCTGAGCATAAGGCAGGCAGTCGTTGGTATGCAGCAAGTGGGAAGTAAAGTACACACTTGACCCGCAAACACGCATAGAAGCGCATAATACTGAAGACATACAACTATATACACGCAAATAACGGCGCATGCATACTTACACATTATGACATGCCAATAAATGTAAAATTTTCTTTGAGTGCACATCAAAAGTATCATAAAATGTTGCCATAAATCGTGCGCTACAAGCTCTACCATTTACATTTTAGAATGGATTGTGGATTGGAAGGGAAGGGGTGGCGGTTGCGACAGCTAATGCTGCACAAGGCCAAGCGTTCATACAAGTAATGTGAAAACCTATGAAAACGGCGCTTATGGCCACTCATTTACCCGACAATATGGCATTTGAATGCAAAATGTTGTAAATATCAAGTTTATCAAGCGAAAACGAAAATGAAAACGAGCGCGAAAAGCGAAAGCAAACGCGCTTGATATACATATAAAAGCTGCGTGGATTTACTGCAGCAGCGCAATCTGAAGCAAATTTATGCTGGTGTGTGCGCCTTTGTCACATCAGGGGGAAAGGAGTGATGGGGCGTACGTGCACGTCATATAATTAAATTTATTCAAAACTGAAGCAGAAAACTCAGCTGCAAGAAGTGTCGAGAGTGGCGCGCAATTTTATGTACCGCTACATTGTCGCATCTTATTTTATGCCAATAAGTAAGCGAAAAGCTTGTTAAGCGTTGAATGTTTGATTGGCGAGTTGAGCTTGTTACAAACACAAACACACACATATACTTAAGTAAACTCGGAAACTACTTGAATTTATGTGCGGTTCTTAATCGCTTTGAAATCAACAAATGTTACTCCACCCATGTTCTCAAAATCTTTCTTAAAAAATCTTTCTTTTGACGTAAAGGGGTCGGCATTTTAAGTTCAATAATGGCCCTTAAATAAAATGCTTTCCACTAGCTTAAAATGGAGAGCTGAAAGGGAGACAGTTTTACGACACTCTGGCCAGATACATAGCTGAGGGAACGAGCAGCATAGCTTTTCTTTGTCAACTAGATTGAATGAGTAACTACCTTACGGAGTGCGCTAGACTTACCCAGTGCTGGAATAATCCGAGGAATCTGATGGTAAGTTGAGTTTCATATAGCGTTCCCGCAATAGCCAGTATTTTATTGACCGGAACGGTACCGGTTCTTTATACGACCAAATATTTACCATTTGGGATCAATTATATAAAACGAAAACATGCCTGAATCCCAGTTCTTTTTGAATATAAAGACCCAAATATTCTTGAAATGAACCCAGCACCCTTGTTATATGTTTGTTCCTAGAAGGATTCGTAAAAAAAAGCTGATTGAAGGTTGGTTTTTGTTGATTGGTTGGCGTTTATTTCAAAAGTAATCTATTTCGTTCAGAATGTTTATCAGCTGGGTTTCTCACCATAATTACGACACTGTGTTTCCAGTATCAACCCGTCTAGTTTATCCGGATTTTAACCGAAAATTTGGTCTCATGCGATTTTAAGAACTTGGAACAATTCCGGATTATTGTCAAACATCTAAAACCTAGTCCAGTTTATGAGAGATAATACTACTTTGAAATTTTTAACTTGCATCTAAATATCAAAAAAACAGGCAAAAACGATTTCTTGAGTGACTGACTTTTTTCAGTTATCCTCCCTTATCCTTTTAGTTAAGATGAAATTTATATTTAAAATTCTTTAAATTTTGTCTAAGTATTTTGAAGGCTTGGACTTCCAAAAACTTCATCAAATAGGCAAAAGATAAATCAATGCTGCATAATAAATTGATGAGGTTCAAGAAGACGACACATATGGGTCACAATTGTTCTACTTTCTCATCTAAGCATCTTATTTTATAATAAATGGATAAATTTTCGCCAGCCATCATTCATTGCCACTTCCCAAACCTTGTCTGTACCAACTTCCTTTAATAAGAAACAAACAAATGGACTGTTTCTATTGTCTTCACGCACAAACACTTCCGTTGTATGCAGTGTCCCCAAGATGACACATCATACACACACACAGCAGGATATGACAAATTAATGTGAAATATATGACACCTTCGAAAGCGGCCAGTGGCCACAACAGGCAAATAAATATGAATGTATAGGCCATCGTTACAAGTTAATGAATACCAGTGACCAGCAGTTATCTATTGTACTTATAGTTGATAAATCAATTGCTAAGCAGAGAGAACATAGTTGGACGGACAAGCCGACTAGTCGGTCTAAAATCAGCGCAGACACACTGGTACCAGCAGCCAGCTGCAAGAAGTCCACACGTATGGGAGTTTTCTTTTAATGACATCATTTGTCATTTCTGCGCCCTCAAGCGAGGCTGAAATGCTGGCGAATCGAACATACACATGCGGCACACAGCATAATTTCACACGCACGCCAAGTAATGGAAGTTAAAGGAACTTTAAATATATATGTGTTACTCCAATCGCAGAGTTCCACTCCAATATGAGATTGTCGATGGCAAATAATAAATATTTGCCAAGGCTGAAGAGCCCCATGGCGTCATTGTACGCTTGCTATATGGGTCCATAGTTATATTTGAGACTGTATTATATTATTATAAATTCATTATTTGCCACAGCAGACTCAATTAGATACTGTACTCTTTCGATTTGTTGCATGCCACACTCTGTGGTATTGATTTTGCACTTTTGTTTGTAGTTATCATACTTCTCTTTCTCTAATAGGTGGCATCATTGTTTGCTTCTGTTTGCAACTTCCGTCGCTGCTTCCTTCCTGCACTGAATTACTGTTTGTTTGCTTTGATTATTGATTTTACTTGTTATGTTGCATTTAATTTGGAAATATCTTTTCGGTCAGCTCTTAATTATGTTTTGACAGTTGTGTGCAGAGTATATTTGTCTCTTATATAAATAAAGGTATTTTTCCTCCTCCACTTTTCACTTTTTAATTTGGTGTATTTGCCTCTCTGTGGGGAAAACAGAATTTCCGCATAGATTTCGCAGCTGAAACTTGGGTATTTTTTAAGTAACATAATAGTTCCAAATGAATCGAAATAAATTACACAATGTTTCCTGTACTATTGGAGATCCCAGTTGGTTATTTATTATATAAAAATATTAGTTTATAATCTCAAGTAGTAAGATAGAGTAAAATCCTCATTTCTAGGCTAAAATTTGAACATATTCATAACTGGAATTCTAGTACAAATATTATTGTTATTAAAGCTTTAAGAATCATATATCAAAAGCGAAAGCTTAAATCATGTACATGGATGATATTCCTGTAACAAACGCTTTTAGAACTTTCCAAAGATTAATGTAATATAAAGAAAGGCGTATATATAGGTTAGTGAAAGCTCAGCTCGTATTAGAGGTATGGAAAATGTACCATTGGGCTATGATAAATAAGACGATCTATCTGAAAATAGCTATCTTAAATAAGCGTTATAGCTGCAATAGTTTTCAGATGAAAGCTCCGGCATTTTAAATTCAATGTAAGCTTCATTTAAAATTCTATTCTACTTCATGTCTATTTAACCATACATATAACCACACACAGTCGACCAACCAAATATATAGAAAGCCTAACAGAAATTACCTTATAGTAATCGGAAAATACTGGCTCAAGCAATAGCCAAGTTTTTGAAAGAAAAATTGGCATTTTCCATATACTAATAATATGAAAATGGACGACGAAGTAAACATACTACCTTGGATTTAAGGTTGAAGAAAGTTAAAAAAGTGGGTCTCAACTTGTTTCTTGGTAGAAGAGAGTCTCTCCGAAACAAATTTATACAGTTAGATTTTATGTCGATCTAATTGATCGAGACCACAATCAAACAAGCTTTTGCAATTAAATAAGCTCCTAAAAGAATACTTGGTAGCTGTAAATAGAGTAGTAAGCGTAATTTACTATTTATTACTCAAACATCCAAGTATCTAGTTAAAGGTTAAATCCACTTTTTGAAAATGCCAGAGACTTTCTATGTGAATCACCAAGGAATAAGAAGTTGTAAAGGATCTTAGTCACAAAAACTGCATAAAGGTGAAAAGTTTAAGTGGGAAGTATGAGAAAAGACTTTTCAAAAACGCTTTTCAATACAGTCTAATCTAACTAGTAGCCACATGCATGCATTAGATAAAAAAAAGCTCCATCTTTACAGCTATTTTTATATATTAATACACTGAACAAAGTTAAAAATTTTTCAAAATATAAACTTGTTGAAAAATCTAGTCACATCCACTATTCTATTAATCCTTTAGAACACAGCTCAACAGGCGACACCACCAATGCAAACTAACTCGATTATAGTAAATTCTTTTTGAAGCACTAGTACAATGGCAGCGTAACACTCCGCCTAAAAAATAAATAAGTAAACTAGATAGGACGCCTTTAACCCAACTTTGATTGTGTCTGACAAAAGCCATTTCAACGAAAATCTAATTTATAAAGACACCATTGATGAAAATGTTGGCTCAAATACATAAACACACAAACAACTAATAGTAACACACATCAATGTTGCATCATAAATTCGCCTTTAAAACGTTTCCGGGAAGACCATCACAGCAAAGAGGCGTTGTATAAAAACGAGGAGCAGAAAAAATAGAGGCAACAACAACAGAGGCAAACTTTCGAATTTCTCAAATTTATATTATGACTGTGAATGACATATTGTTAACAAACTTTTGGCGTTAAGGATCTTAGGAATGGCAACACTCATACACACACCTACGCAAAGCCGCTTAAAAAGGCTCCCCACGCACACACATACATTTTAAAACGTAGCTCCTGCGTTCGAGAGCAGGGTTTCCACTTCCACCAAGCGCCAACGTTTGGTGTATAGCAATAAACATCAATCAGTATTGTTTACCGGTTGCTTGACGCAAAATGCTTTGGCAAATACATTTTGATGACACTGTTGGTGCGCTTGGAGTGCGGTCGACTCAGCCGCAACCATTGTGAGTTGAGTGAGCATCATTTCGATGGCCTGCCATGACAGTTGGGTGCGCTTGAAGAGCGGTGATACAGATGGCGATTTGGATTTTTCGGCATTGTTGAAGCACTAAAAAATAATCAAAAATTCTCTAAAAAAAAGAAAACAAATTGGTAACCCATAACTACCCAGCAAAATCATTGACTATACAAAGCGATGTAAAGAAAAAGGCAAGCTGGCCGACAAATATGCACGCACACAAAACACGGAGAGAAGAAAGGATAAATGTACACCGAGCAGACACCGAGCATTTATGCATATTTGCAATATAAAGGGATAATAAATGCCCGATAGAAGTGCTCATTGTAAGTCAGTGCCTATTGCTTTTTTGCTTGATAGCTGGAATCCATCTTCTAATAAGCTAGTCTTCTACGCAGGACTAACATTTCTAATAGGTGAGTTCATACAGGGTTCTGTATGAAGATATTCTATAGGAATATATATAACGCGATCAAAGTCAACGCCAAAAAAATATGTATGTATTGTTGGTTGTTTATGTTGCCACCTCGGTGAAAAATAGAACTCAAAACAAAGTTATTCTTAGCTGTTAATTCAGCCTAATGTGCTCTCTGAGAACTTTTATATAACTAACTTCCTTCCAAATTTCGAAAAAAAAATTTCTTTCTTCACAGTTGTGGCAAATCTTACAAGAGATTCTTCTGGTACAACGCTCGATTTGCGTAAAAAAATTTTTTTATATAGTGAAGGCATATCAAATATATACCAGCATCTGAATTTAGCTTCCACACCCGTGAGACTAGTTATTTCATTCGAGCAGTTTAAAATTGTTGGGATTCTCAAACGGTTAACAAATAAGTTTTCACAAATACATGAACATTATATGGGGCGTGGCAACCTTGAGGTTAAAGCTATGGGGGAGAGTGAATTAACAGTATTTCTTTTCTCATATCTCAGATATAGTTTCAAGCAACTTTAAGAAGAAATATAACTTTCATCCGAAAATCTCTATTTGGGGTATACCGTTCGTTGTGTTGGTTTCTTTGGCTTTCCATTGTTGGGGAAACACAAGTAAACCAAATAAATTCTACTCACTGTCTAACTCAATAAAAAGAAACTGTGCATTCAACAAATTCCTTCGCCTTCGCCTTTATTTACTTTACTTATGAGTTTTCCTGCAGTTTTCACTTTCATTGGCTGCCAAGGCATTCTACAAATGTATAAATATGTCTGTCTGCGACTGTGAAAGTACTTCTACCCGACTTTTGTTGCCTTTGTTCGTCCAGACGAAGGTGTCAATAAAAATGTGGCTATGTCATGCTGAGCGCACGCACACCTCAGCTCAGCTCTGCTCACCTCTCAGCGTGTAACAGCATTTAAGCATTTCCACTCGCACACCGGAAACGATGAGTACATGCCGCATCTGAAACGAGATCGGGAACAAGGAAAATAAAAGAATTGTGTAGAGCATAGAGATTGAAGATTTTCAAGATATTACTTTACTTATTTTTACTTTACTTCCTATTTATTTTCTTTTTCTTTTTGTTGAATGTCGTATACAGTGCTGCTGTTGTACTCTCTAATAAAAGCAGTTAAACCATTTCCGAGTTAAGAAAGCGGGGGAAAAGGCGAAAAACATTGCTAAACAATGTGAGAAATTAATGTGTGAGTGTTTGAGAGAAAGAAGACAGTTGTTAACTGCAATCTTACAATCTTCTTTTCGCAGCTTCACCGACATGCACCAGACAAATGGGTGAACAAAGACGAAAAAATTGTAAAACGGACGAAGCTAAACAAATAAACGACAGGACATAAAGCAAGCCATGATTATAAAATACAGCAATACCGAAATATCTTATTGTTGTTGTACTTTTTGCATTCACTTTGGTGGCATTAGCGCGCACGAAATGAAGATTTATATAAAACGGAAATAGTTTGATGTAGAGTTGAGCATATAAATTTAATGCGGAGGTAATTCATGTAACATGAACGTGTTGCAACACAAATGCACACACACGCACATGCACACATACACGCGAGACATGTTGACTGCTGTGGGAAATCCTGATGACCCTGATGCACCGTCTAGCCACACACACACACACCTATTTGGATATGCATGACTGCCGTCGGCCACTGTGTGTGGTCTGGCTCTCCACACGCCGCCCGACAGCGCTTTGGGTGGCTTCGATGTCACTTTAAAGTCGCTTCTGTGCGTACATTATGGGCAAAGGCCTGCCGGTGTACAGTGCAAGCGTTGTCAATTTGTTATTTATTGTTTTGGTATTAATTAACAAGTGATTTAAGGGGATTTTCCGCAGGTATTACCAATTAATGATGGTACCTTAAATGCGGTCACACCACAAAGCGGTTTTATTACGCAGCCAATGCGCTTATTGCCTAAGCCTTTTCGGTTGAAAGCTGTGTTTTGCATACTAAATACATGAATTGTATAATGTGCAATGGGAATTCAAAGGCATTCATTCACAAAGTTAATGGCGTTCATGGCAAAGCACCTTAAGCTGCATGGAAAGTGCGCTGTATACCTAACTCTATATCTGAGTGAGCACTGGCGGTCTACTTTGAATGATGATTAGAACGGAAATTATGCACAGATGAGAATTTTCAATTCACGAAAAGTATTCCAACCTTCAACCTTTTCAGCCTACAAACAACTTCTCTTCCTCTTCATTATTAACATTATAATGGGCTTGCCCGCCTTATCATAGCCCATAATTCGAATCTGCGTTTCACAAGTTCATAAAAATCCAAAAACACAAGCTGAAGCTGATATAGTTTTACCAACCATTCATGATTCATCTGATTCAGCCTTTGTTTGTGGCCTATTTCTTATTGAGCACTTTCAAATATTTGTCAACGAAGGAAAATTACACGTATATCACATGCATGCATTAGATACTGCTAACTCAAAATTAGGTCGTCATCGAAGTCGTCCTCGTCGCATATATACTTAAAATTTTCAGGATTCTGATGAAAGAATTGCTAACCCAAACTCAAACCTAATGGTTCCAATTCGGTGTGCTAGCATAGAGTTTCGAAACGTCGGTTCGTCAATTATCGCGAGTGCTAGCTTTAATACTACAACCGGTATGCAAATACAATCACAATAGTTGATGTTGACGCTGACGGTCATTGCCGGTGGCGTTGAGCTTTGCACGGTATAAATTGAATTTCTAGAAATCGTTGAAGCATGAAACCTGTTTGGGAAATGTGAATTGTGTGCAAAAATCAGCGCACTCATTCTCCATGTCATTTCGCCTATCTGCGCACCATTGCATGAGCCGAGATATAAGAGAGGCAAACATTTTTGTCTACAAGTATATATATGTGGTGTATATTTTTTGTTATTCACATTTTCAGATTAAACATATACACATATTTATAGACTTATTCGTATGGCTGCAAGAGATCAATGTCAAAACAAAGCCATAACTAAAGATTAGACACATGAATAAATGATAATTGGGGCAACCCAATGATAAAATTTAAAGGTAAAACCACGATGGTATTGAGTGAATTTCGATTACTCTGAACGAAACTTGAATCTAATTTATCTTTTGCTCTATTAGTTACTTTCTGATTATGTCAAAGGATCTAATACAATTTTTGATCTGTATTAAAAGGTTTATACTTCAGATTTGGAGAACTTTTAAGGTGTTTCCGAAGTCTGCGAATCAACCAAATTGTAGCAAAAATCGGAGTTATTATGATCAAATCTAATATGACTCCAAAAATTTGAAGATGGACAGAATTTATCGATATTCATGGCATCACATGTATGCTATTATCGAAAAAAATCGATACCCCAAAAGGAATGAGCACTCTCGTATCATAATTATAGACATATGAATATCGTATTTGGAAAAGGCGTATCTTTTGCCAACGAGTGAATACTAAAATCGACTTTTAAAGCTTTCTTTTTTTTATAAAAAATAAAACAAAAGGAAAGCTGCCAGCTCTACTATAATTCCAACTAAAACTACAATAACAAGAGATAGCGAAAGGCGTAAAAATTATTTATGTCTATTTGAATACTTTTTATTATAAATAATTTATTATCGATTTATCTTTAAAGAAATATATATATGATATATAGAAATAAATATATTATCGATAAATTTTAAGCACACCCGAAAGATGAATCGACAGTTGTGGAACAAGTGCAATATAATTTCGATAGTTATACAATATATTAAATATTACGTTTATCGATAAATTTCACTTATATACCAAATATGAATTAAAACAATACATAATCGATAAATGTTCAATAAAGGATTACTTTATCAACTAAAATATATTATGATTAAGTAGTAGTAGTAAGTTATGATTAGTACTATAATTAATCGATAACACTGTAATTCATTTTAAATCGACATGACATAACCGATTAACCAATTTAACATAAGAGGAAATAAAAATTCTTAAGTAAATAAGTATGTTAGTACAAAATGGAAAAAAAATTTTGAAATAAAATATCAATAATTCGATAAGTCGTTATAAACATTTTCTTTGTTATCGATATTATTACAAAAAACCAAACATGTGTATTTGCCAAAATTTCATTAAGAACGGTTATATTACATATTCATAACCAATAACGATAACTAACTTATTCATGACCCTTTCCCACACACACATGAGCAGCATGTTTTCGTCTTTTCCAACATAATCCGCCAGCTAATCTGGCAGCGTGGCGTGCAAATTGTCAAATCATTGCCGCCAAAGATCGCGCTGACATAACCAGCTAATACTCGCACTAACACGCCAACAGGCTGACAAGCGTTTTTCATGCTCCACTCGTTGTGCCTCACTCCATAAGCAGATAGTTGTGAGTGTGAGCGAAGGCAGGAAGGAAGGAAGCGCTTGAGTTGTGCGGTAAGATATGCTCGAAATCGGAGAAATACGAGCGTAATATTTACTTATATTCAATTGGTTTGCTTTCCGCTTTGTTGCTGCCGCCACAAAAAACTACAAGTCATAATCAATAGACCAACAGGCAAGAAAATGGAAATACTTTCACATCTTCCAAATTCCGTATTTTTTTTTTTTTTTTTTTTTTTGGCTTCTTATTTTCGCTACTCATGCTCGCTGTGTGTGAGCGTAGTAAATTTGCAGTAGCAACGAATTCAATTTAAAACGTGTCAGCTAATAAAAGCCAACTCATTGGCATTTGCCGTCAAACGGAGTGAAAAGGTACATAGAAAGAAATGAAGTTGGCTTTTTTGCATTGAATATAATATTTATATTCATTACTTGCATCTACGTGGGTGTCTACACATACACCAATTGATATATGTGTAGCTTTTTGGTGTTTGTAATCTAATATCTGCCGGTTATTTGAGGTTTTTGAGCGTGAAACGTCAATCAGTTTTCCACTTGGTTGCGTAAGTTTATACTTTCACTCCGCGAGCTTATAAATTTCAGGGTGTCAATCACATGTGCAACTTCTTGTCTACAAACCTATTAATTTTTCTGAGGCTTATTTGATACGAGTCACTAGTGAAATAGTAGGTGGTTCGAGATTATCACTTTCAGGAAATAGGTAAGTATTCGCCGAATAGCACGAGGTCGCCATTTACATATGTATAAGGATCAGATGAATACTTTACATCCCTTTTTTGGACACACTATGAGCATTTTTAACGGAATGAACTCCGACAGAAGTTTTTATTTGGCGTTTATATATCAATAGTTTGCCACCTTTTCCTTAAAGAATACTTTTTAGAGCTCAATTAGTCCTTAGATATTTCTCGGATGAATAACTGGGGAATACTGGCGAAACTTTCACCAGATAGAAAACAGGATATATTATTCAACCGGCCATGAAGGGTTTACCTTACTAAATTCTTTGACTTCAGCCCTTTTTGAATTGGAATGTCAGATCTGCCTAGATGATGAAGATACATCCGAACTCATTTTATATAACTATACGTTACTGGTCCAATAAAAATTTCATCTCCTCGGATAAGTCGCAGTCCATTCCAAGTCTAAATCACTTACCAGGCCACCTGCCACTAGCTTTCAGTATGAAAATTGGGATTTTGAGTTGATGAACTTGTTGTTGAAATCCGAAAGACATTTTAAGTTCTGTTGAGCCGTGGCACCTTGAGAGCTTATTTACTTCTTTCTCATCTTACTGTGGTCCTTAACGAATTGAAACACGCAATCAATTCGGTTTGTCCGAAGTGGTTTCTTAATATTGTAACATACTTTTAAATTAATTTCACTTTATTCCGAAATTTTGGTTAAAATTTCTTATGTGGTACTTATTTCGAAGTTCAGTCTTTCCATCTAAGCTAAGGAATTCAATGACGACATTGGTATGAAAATAGTTGTAACGTTTATAGTGGGCTTCATACTCTACTTGAATAATTTTTTTTTTTTTTTAATATTTTCAACTGTCTTCCAAAGAGATCTAGTCGTGCCCAGCCAAATGAGCTTCTGAATGGAAACAATTTTTATATCAACTCTTTCTCTTACTGCCTTCTATCTCACTCTATCTCTCTCTCTCTTACACTCCAGCTCTTTCTCTCTCTGTTCGTTTTTCTATCTCTTTCTCTCTAGCAGCCTCGCACTCACTACCTCTGTCTACCTCTTTCAAAACATCTGCATTTCGGAATTCTCCAACAGACCTTTTCATCCATAAGTCCATGAATAATAGATCTGAGAATTTTTTTTTAAGTCAAAACGAATAAATCAATCAAATATTTTCCAAAATAGTTGGCAGTGTCTTCAAATGTATATATATATATATATATATATGTATAAATCTTCCTTCGTACTTGCAAGCCGCGCACAATGCATTTATAATGAATGCGCGTATTTTCACGCGTGTCTGAATTAACTGCAATTAACCACCATTCCCATCAAAAATACACACACACACACACACACACACACACACACACATGCAGGCATACGTGTGAGCCAGCAAGCCATAGGTGTGCTTGGAAAACTGCCAACTGCTTTGAGTGGCGGCGGTAAATGGTAAGATTGGCTTACCGTTACACTTGCTACACATTGTAACGGCACCAGAGACAACCAGACACGGTGATTTCGTGCGTTATTGGATTTTGTGCATGAGTGTGTATGTGTGTGTGTGTGAGAGTTCAAGTAGATTTAATAAAATCTAGACTAGACAAAAAAAAGTGTATACACGTATGTATGTGTACATGCATACATACGTATGTATGTATATTCACATACACACTCACTTCCCGTTGGCAGTCAAACGGACAGACAGTATCGTGACTTCGTCATATTAATATGGCATTAATTTCTAATTTCAATGGGTCTGACAGAGATTGATGTGAATTTTCAATTAAACGTGTCAACGAACTGACACAAACACACACACACACACACACACACATATATATGTATATATATATAAAATTTATTGTAAGTGAAAAATCACATGTGGCTTTGTATAATTTCTGCCACCGTTTTAAAGGGTAAATTAACACATGCGCACTCTCACACACACGCACACACACTAATGCACACGCCGCTTTCTGAGTTAGCCGCCTCGCTGACTGGCTGATTGAACGCCTGACACTTCGCTTGTTTTCATGCTCGGGTTTTCAACGTTGACGGATGAGTTTATGAATTGAAAGTATTTCATTAGAATTAACGTTAAAAATTATGAATAATTTGTCGTTTCAGCGAAAGCACCGCTGCGTGCCGCTGTTTGTTCCCAGATAGAGTTAGAAAGCGATTGAGAAATTAAATGTTTTATGTTCATATGTGTGCGTTAATAAACTCTTTATACCGGCATGTATATGTTCGCTTGTTGCGTGCGTAATTAATTCGTGCGTCAGTTTTAATTAAATGTCTTGCGTCACACTGCCGTGGTCCACACGAAGTGAAAATAAAATGTCAACCGAGATAGTTGAAATGTGTTTTAAGATGGAACAAGTGGACTAAAAATATAACTCTTTTTTTTCGGCTAAAGATTTGAGTTTTAATACTTCTTAGCGTTAGAGTTAAGCGGAGCTGTATAATTATGCCTTCGTGCATAACCTAACCTTTCAGAAACGTAATTAAAATCAATGCAAGTATGGTGGAGAAAATAGTGCTCAGAGTAACGGAATAGAGAGCAATAGAGAGGGTAGTTACTACTACCTTATACGCAGTTGAAGTCTGCTGAGACTTTAGGCCAACCAGTTCTTACTATATCTCACTGAAAGACTGTTGAACTTGTACATCAAGAACAAAATTCATAGTAAGGACCAGTAATTTGTAAAGAATGTCGTTAGAGTCAACTGACACTCTGGTCCTGTCAATAGGAGGAATTTGGAGCCAAAGATAGCGCACCGTATTCTTTTTTGAAGTGTAAAAAGACTCAAGTTCCTTGAAAAGCTGAAGGTGTCAGACTTGACGGTAGAACTTTCCAGCTTAAAAGGGGAAGAACACTCAATAAAACCATAATGGGTAGCTGAAACTATGAATTTCGGCTTCGAGGGCTTATTTCTTCGAGGGTTATAAGTGTAAAATTCAGCTTATTTATTCTAGGGTGTCATTTCATGGTGGAACTTCCGAAGTATAATGGGCTTACTATTTTAAAGATCTTCGAACAGGCAATAATTCTGAAGGGTTTCAAAATTTAAAGCACCCACGAAAAACTTCATTGTTCCAAGAATCTTTAGCAAATTTTATGGTTGACCACTCAGAAATCAACGAGTATCCCCCATATCTGCTTTGGCGTACCAGTATGTTCCCATTACGTTAAGAGGGATTCTCTGGCACATTGTCAATGATATATAAGATAAATAAAGGCTGATTAGTTGATCTTTTGGTATTTAGTACAAAGCTTTTTCGTGCTTCATGGTCGACCAGTTCAATGTATCGGCATTTATCAGAGGTGTCGATGTCGATGTCGATGAGGTCTATCTTAAACTTTTTTTTAATGAATGAAGCAGACTAAAAGCAGGATCATAAGACATGGGAAAGACCACCCAATATACTAGGGAGGGTAAAAATAGACAATACAGTCTTCAAAATTAACTATTTTGGAAAACAATGTCTGAGAATTGTTTAAAGAAACTTTCCTTGAATGAAACTTGGAGTAGGAGAGTCGGTGAGTCGCTATGCTAGAGCAAGACTCGTAACCAAAAAATTATTTTATAAACTTTTTATCTCATAAATCGGGCCACTATAAACTCAAGGTTTCGTTTTAGGAGCGTGTTTTCGCTCATATTCGGTTAAAGCCCCTTATCAAGTGAACCAGATTTTGTATTATTCTTTTACGACAAATAGACTCTTAGACTACGAAAACTATTTAATCCGTTATATGTAATCATTTTTCAAGACTTTTACACATGAATTCATACGCGTTTCAGAGCAACTGCAATTCTCAACTGACTTATTTAAATAAACTGTTAATATAGAGTGGGTGCCTCGTCAGCAAACAAGTGAAAATATTTCATTTACTCAGTCTTAATTCATTAAATAAATTATTAACTGATCCCGAATACATATGCAGATATATAACAACACATGTAACGAAATCATATATACTTTTATGCAATTATAATAAAAATCATAATTCAGATAGTGCAGCATCAACGAAAACCACCACAACAATTTACCTTTAGATTAGCCACGCTTAAGCCACAGAGAGTTAGTTACCTATTTGAATAATTTAATTAATCGCAAATGCCACAATAAATAATTCTGAGAAATTCAATGATTCACCCACACAAAGCCAAATACATGCAAATCCACCTCGCAGAGTCATTGTCTTTGCGAGCGCAGACAAGCAAACGTCAAGGATAAGCACACACACGAAGCCTTTGATATTTGTGTGCATGTGTATGCGAGTAGATATCACCATTATCCGTTCATTAGCATGGCTACCTCAGCATTTTCAACATATAGTATAATAGATGTGCGCTTGAAGCTCCGATATAGATCGTCTGGCAACGCTTGCTTCGCTTACCACCAATTTCATACCCATTCTCCAATTAAAACACTGATATGCCACATAAAGTTGTTGCCACGGCGACAGCGACGTGAATTTTAGCGCCATACAACAACACTAAGCAATAAAACAACAACAGCAGCAACAATCAAAGCAACCAACGAATATGACACCGTAGGGAGCGCTAACATTTTCGGTTATTATTAACAAAATAATTTCTGAACGCTTTGTGGATGAGCGAAAATGAGCGTAAAGCGTGTCAGCGCGAAATTTATATGCATAGCAACGTTGAGAGGTTGTACATACACACATACATATACGCTTGTGGAGTCATAAAATTATGTTGTGATTTTTGAGTGGCTGCCTGAGCTGCTCTGACGCTCAAGGGGTATTATAATATGCATGCATATCTGATATAAGATGTGGCTGTTGTCATGTGGCAGTGTATATGTGTGTGATAGTTAGTTGATATTGTAACGCCATACATATAGATTACTACATTAAGCTACGAGTACCCTGCTGATCTGTCATCATTGTAACTCCCAATAAGGACTCGTTGGATACGAGGTTTATTGCGCAGAGCTTAATCCATCTCGTAAAGAGAAAGTAAGTAGTAAAAGTGAAATAGATTTCTGATCTAGCAATAGAGCTTAGACTGACTGTTTTCCGTTCTTCGATGTTGATAAAATTTATGAAGAAATTTTGAAGGTGTGTAAGTGTCTTCTTCTATCTACGCATGCGCTGGAAACTAAAATTTGAACACCTTCCCATTTGGCCGCAAGAAACTAACTTCATCCCCCATCTTCAGAACCAAATTTTCATTTGTAAAAATTTCCACATACGGAATTGTTCCGCCTTCCACGGCTCTGGGGTACCTTTTCGGTAAATAACAACAACTATTAAGGCTCTATATATCATTAGCCAAGGTAGTTGATAGCTTGATAATTGGTCTCTCCTGCCTCAAAGGTTCATATATCTTTCTTTGCCAATATTGCTTCGAAAGACTTGTTTTAGCCGGAACGAATCACGCTCCTCAAAATTCTATTTTAGTCTGAGAAGCATCAATCAGTTGTAGGTTCTTCGTTTCAAGATTTCGAAATGCTATGTTCAGAACCACACCACTCTCAGAACCCATGATATATAATTTTAGGGACTAATATGGATGATTATTTTAGCACTGAGACCAGTGCAGCTTGAAGCTCTTAGTCTAAGTGACCTTTTCAACAGCAGAGGGTAGGAAAATATCTTAAAAAATGAGCCCCACTTTGGCAAGAAATTGAATCAACAGCACAAAAAAGGCGGGCCTCCATAAAACTCAAGCATTTAGGTCCTTAATATTTAGTTTTGATTAATAAGAGCCCATTTTTCTGCTGAATCTGTTGTCTATTTAGTGTCTAAATAACATCACATATCTATCCCCTACACGATTCTATTGGCCGATATCTATCTATGGACCACTTAAAATCTAACCTCAACAAAAAACTTATGAAACCAAATTTTCCCGCTTCAGGTATATCAAGAAGTCGTCGCGTTGGATCGTCAGTGTAGCAAAGATATATCTGAATTAGAAAGCATTGACTTAACTCAGCCTCCTTAACGAATTAAAACATCCATAGCATAAATAAATGTTCATCTTCTCAACATAATTTAGACACCTTAATTTGCATACAAACGCGTCTGTTTTGTGGCAGAGTAAAAGTCACGAGCATGTGTGGTTACGCATCCGTTTCCTGTGCGCAACCAGCAACCAGCAGCCATTAAGTGCACACATACACGCATAAATAGATATACACACATATACTTTGACAAGAAGCCATGCTATATATGCAAATAAATGTGACGCTTCCGTGTGTTCGCTAAGCACTGCCAGCAGCAATGCGGCAACAAAGCAACAACAACAACAACAACAGTCACAACCGCTGCCACATTTCCCGTGACTTTGACAACGCGCGTTGCTGCCTCGTGCTCGCATAAACACACACATACACACCTACAAACAGCCAACATGTCTATCAGTCATTGCCGCAGCCGACACAAAGTGTGTGGGTGTGTATGTGTGTGTGTTGTGTTTTCGTTTTTTGCTTTTATTTGTATGTGTTTGCATGTGTTGCGCATCTGTCGGTTGTGTGTGTCTGCGGTTTTTGTGCGCTTTTAAAATGATTAACGCCCGTTTGCGCTAATAGTGTTCCCAAATGTGCGATTATCCTTGATTTGATGTCGTGATGAGACAAACATTATTGCTATTATTATTATTATCAGTAGCTACAGCAACAGCAAGCAGCAAACGGCCTCGGTAGCGACAGCAGTAAAAACACGAGCAGTAGGAACAAAACCATGACAGCAGCAGTGACAGCATTTCAGCGCTTTTTGTGTTTGACTGACATATCTGTAAGGGCTCATCGGCGCTTATTTCTCAGGTGCGAAGTCAATGAGAACATTCACTTTTTTTAGCACAGGTGAATTAAGACCTCGTAGAATTTTTTCCCATATATGAAGTGTATTAAAAGCAATGGATATATGAAAGCGAGTTGGAGCATATAAGCAAATAAAGAAAGAAATGAGAGAATATCAAAGAACAATCAAGCTTTAAGATTATAAGCTATTTTCATGCTAAAATTAATAAATTCAATGCGCTTCAAAAATTATTACTCAAAAAGATTAGAGCCAAAGTTTCATGGATCTTAGCTTTCATCCCAAAATCAACGACTAACTTAACGACGTAAACATCGTTCTTCGAAGTCGGAATACGTGGAGGCTCTCTCTCGCTCTAAAAGTAATCAATGTATTACCAACTAGAGAGAGACTTTGGTTCAACAACTGGTCGAAAACCGCTTTAGGTTCTAACTCCTATTATTATTCAGTTAATTTTATAGAGCTCAGACCAAGTTTCGTCAAATATCTATTAAGAGTTATTTCAAAGAAAGTTAGCAGATACTTAAGCAGCAACGAAAATATAAAAGAAAAACACGGGAATTCCTCCGATGGTGTAAATTTGAGGTTATGTTACTGTAGCAAATATACTTTTTACATGAACTGTTCCCCTGAATGACTGTCATTTTCATAAAGCTCTTCAAAATGTTATTTTTGAAAAGTTTAGAATGAGACAAGACAACTTCAGTACTAAATAATTTATATTTCGGGTCTATTTAGTTATAAGAAGAGATCTATCGACAAGTTCTTTGATTCTTCACGACGTTTAGCATGAGAGTTTGAAAGTTATTTGGAACAGTATTTGTTCTGAAGATGGGATTACTACTAGATTTAATGTAGCAACCCAGAGAACGAAGTCTTCTGAATAAACCACATTGATGCTCTGAAGGTAAGACGGTACAAATCATTTAGAAGTCTTATTTTCCACCGCTAAAGCTTACTTCTATTTTTTAAAGGCTCTTTAATCAACTAAACATTGTACTCTTTGCGCAGAAAAAAGAGACCTCTCGGTTAAATTTTCTTTATTTCGTAAAGGGAAGAGCACACTGACGAAGCTTTTTGGAGTTTTTCGGAGCTTTTTGCCTTTAGTGCTATATAAGGTTAAGCTAAAAGAAAAAATTAAACCTTGAAGGACTTCCGAATCCACATGGAAAACAAGTTCTAGCTATAGAGTTTGCCTGAACACTAAGTAAATTTTTTTACTCTAAGACTAGTAATTGAAAGATTGAGGAAATCTTGAACCATCTGTCCACTCCGTAGTGAAATACAGCGTTCACAAAGTGTGGCCAATTACAGAAGACACAGATATTTAAAGGACATCAAATGTGCGCCAACCACACCCTCCATCCATCCATCCATCCATCCATCCAACCAACCAAGCACACACACACATGTAGACCAACTATCACAGCAAATCAGTGGCGAACACTCGAAGCCATAAAACGTTGCATATGCTTAGGGGCTCTTAACACAGCTGCGTCCCTATAAATACTTAAATGCACCACTCGAAAACAAACAGATGCCAAATGCAACGAAGGCACTGAGCAGGAAAAGAAATCCAAAAGTGGCAGCAACACAACAGAAAGCTGCTTAGTGAAAAACAAATATGGCAAAAGAAAATTTTAACAAATATTTTAGTGCACTCAAGTTGCTACCAAATACAAAAAGTATGAACAAAAAAAAAAAAAAAAACAAAACACCAACAATAATAGCAAAGCGCAAGCGAGTACGATGTGAAGACTGTCGGAATGCTGCCATGCATTTTGATCGAAATAAAAAATGAATGGGAGAATGAAAAACGCTTTGAGTTGACTCACAACATACGTCAAGTGTTTGATATTCTGCCAAACTGCAGCAAAATTGTTTTTCTTACAATCTCATATATATATGTGTGTCTGTGTGTGTGTGTGTGTTGGCAGTGTGTAATTCTTTGCTTGGTCCTGCTTGAGCTTTTGTGCGCATTTATTTGAAGATTTTCTACTTGCTTGCACGCTTTCTTTGTTACGCTGAGATAGTTGATTTTGCGACTTGCTTCCCTATGTGCATGTGTGTGTGAATGTGTGTACACTCAGTTTTTTACATGCGTCTGCATGTGCTGGCCTGTGCGCAGTGCGAAATCTTGTAAATTTTTTATGATTTACACTCTTTGCTACAATGTCATTTTTGCCCTTCCAAGTGGTTAGACAACATTACATGCGATCACGCTATAATATTGCAGTTAGCTTAGAAATAAATGCTTTTTAGTTTATTTGTGTGTGTTAGGTACAAAACATATGTATACTTTACTACTATATAAATATATTTTTATACTCTTACAAAAGAATAATTGGTTTATTCAACCAACGGTTGTTTCTAAATTCTAAAACTAAACCCGAGAGGTAGGGGATTATTCCATATATATTAAAATAATCAGAGTCTCGAAATGAAGTGATTGCCAAATGTTTATCTGTACTGTATTTGCAATCAAAATTGAGATATATCAATGAAACTCGGAATTTCCTTTGGCATCCTAAAGCGGCTGGTATTGAAAATGAGCAAAATCGCACTACAGAAACCCCCACAAATCACCATAGGTCAAACATAGGTCGAAAATATAATAAATGAAATGTATATAGTGATTATATATAGCGAGAGAGTAGTTTCAAAAATATACAAAAGTAGGCCTGGACCCGCCTTCCAAATATATTTAATACAAATACCTCGTAAAACCTTAGAGCTGTATCAGCGAAGCTCGTTGGCAACACTTCATTTTTCTACTTCTTGCAACAATGAATGAACGTGATTGGCAATGAACCACGCCCACCTTTCATATAACGGTCATGTTCGAAACGTTTCAAATGCAGTAACTGACTAGGGAATTAAAAGAGTGATGTCAAATTTAACTAGAAGGATGAAACAACAGGTTCTCATACGAAAAAAAATAAGCATAATGGATGTGGCACGCCCACTTTTTGCTGAAATTCAAATCTCATGCACCGCTCGACCGACTCAAATCAATGATGTTCTTTTGATATAACACGAAAAAGGGCAAAATCTCAATACAAACAGTAAAACTTTCCTATCGTCAAGTAATTGCTTCCTCGTGTACTTTACAATTGATAACTCATGCATTTTTTGAGGTATTAAAAGAGAACTAGGCAGAATTAGTGCTCCTGATTCGTGCCAACTTCGATCTAAAAATTGTTGTAATATCGCTTGTGTGGAACTCCGGCTCTCCAGATGACTTGAACTTTATGAAACTTTCTGAAAGGAGCTACTAGGCATGTTTTCGTTGGCTAAATGGTATGAAATCGGTTTCTTTATAAGGCTCTATATAAGCTGTAAGAGATATTCCTTGAGAACTTACTCTATCACATTGCTTGCGACCTTATACTACATATGAAGATCAATATGTGAGATAGCTTAATGAAACTAAGTGGTTTTAAAATAATTCCACAAATTTAGTTCTTGCAAATTCCGATAATATATAACTACTGCCAGCGCCCTAACTTAGGCTTACCTTACTTGTCTTATTTCATGAAAAAGAATGTGCTTTTTATTTCATGAATATATAATAATATTCTAAATCTATTTGTAATGTTGTCTATTTATAATAATGCCATACTATTCTTGCAATTATTTGCAACAAATATCTGCTACTCTTTATGTTGCACACAATTCGCGAAATTGTCTATCATTTCATTTTATACTTTGCCACTCGAAAGCAATTGTAACTTGTAAATTGTGTTGGAAGCAAATCAATTCAGCATATTTCAGCAATTCAACTCAATTGTCTATTGGCAAATTTGTGCAAAATATAATTTCTGCCATGTCATGTGACCAGCCAAGCGTATAACACTATTTTCGAAGGAGGTGAAGGGAGAGCACTACAGAACAAGTAGAGTGAAAGTGTGTAGTATATGGTATATAGCATATATATAATACCTATATCAAGCGAGTAGTCATATAAGAATATTAGAGCGAGAGAGAGTGAAAGAAAAAGTGTGTGAGAATGCTGAGAATCTCCAACACAAAATGCCCAAAGCGGACAAAGTTGAAAGAAAGTAGCATAAACTATAAAATATAAATATATATTTGTATATATACACATGTACATATGAAGTCTTTCAAATCTGCAAGTAAGTGTTGCCAACTGCAGTGGATGATTTTTGAATATTGTCAACAAGTGCGTGAAACTAGCGCTGAGTAAGCAAAGCAACAAAGTATACTTCTAAAAAAATTTTTAAATTATAAGTATGTAAAGCTACAAAGCACTTTGATTCGAGGTGCACAGTCAAGTTTGTCCGAAATAACTCCAAACACTTAAGGACGTGGTGCTCTCATAGACAGTATGTAATAGTTGTAAGGTCTTACTTTGAGTATGTCAAAGCAGATTACCCGTAAGTACTACTCATTTAGTCTGTGATGCATAAGAGTGTCTCATATTCACAGTTAGAACAAAAGTTGGCGGGCTCAATTTTCTCCAAAAACCCCTTTTTGGCTAATAACTTCACAAGACTTTTAGGTTAGCCACGGAGTCATGCGAAAAATGCACATTTTCGTTGTCAAAAAAAAGGGGTAACTTCTACTAAAAATGCATGAAAGTATCACACAATAGATTTCGGAAAGTTCGTCAGTATTGTTTCTCCGCTTGGATATGTCTTTCGACCGACAACGTATATCACGAACGTATATCATGTGACATGATGTCACATGTGACAGATGACATATATATATTATATATAAAGAGAGCACTTCTATAGGTTTTGGTCCGTCAAAGCAGATTTTTTGCTTACTTAAAGCCTCTTTTGTGGATTTAAAGGAGCAGTACAGCTGACATCTGGAATTACCAACGATGGTACCAAACTTTCAGGAAGCTCCCAAAACATATTTTAAAAAAATATTATATTCACAGCGCCACAACTAATTCAGGAGAGCATAAGCGTTTCACCGGGTATTTTTTTTTTTTCATAGAGCTTATTTTCGCTTTATACTCAGTGACGTCATTAGCGATGAAATATTTTTCAACCCAGGTAACTCGCTCATGCAAAAAAGTTTTCCGCAACCATTACTTTCTGTCTGTGTTTGTATAAAATTTTCGTCAAATTTTTAGTTTCCGAAAAACCTGTGTAAACAATTACTTTGCAACAACCTCAACTTTAACTTAATTTACACTAACTACGCGCAGTAGACCGTTAAATCAAATAGAGAAATTCGCACAAACATTGTCACGCACATACGCCGTCTCATGCTGTCGGCAAGCGCACACGTAAATAGCTTTTAGGCGCATAAGCTGATACATATTTTCAACAGTTCGGCCGCGTTGACACGACACACTGTTTGTTGGCTTCTGAAGCGCCACGCTCTCTACTTTGCCACGCATCATGCATGTGGCGCCTGCTTTGACATTGCAACATCAAATGTGCCCCGCTGTGCAACAGCAGTTATTTTTTGACACTTCTTTATGTCGAGTTTGTTAAAATATTTATACACATTTGCACAAGGAATGGACTTGTTAGTTTACTTTTGCTTGACGCCAGTTTCGTTTGTGTGCAAAAGTGTCAAAAACGTGTGCTTCGGCTAAGAGATGCGTTGCAAATAGAGAGAGCAGCAAGTGAAGTTGAGTTGTGACAAGGCGTCAGCGACACGAATGTCAAAGACAAAAAAAAAACAAAAAAAAGGAAGAATTATAGAAAGAAAGTTGTCTAGCAAACTGCAGTTGACGTAAGCGGCGAGACCTTTGACAGCTTCTTTGATATTCAGTTGGAGTACACAAAACTTTGAGTATTTATTTTTCCTACTCTACCATAATAATTGACACCAGGTTAGTGGTTGCTTTAAGTGATTGCATATATGACTGCAAAAAAAATATATGACCGCATGAAAAATATTCAGTAAAAGCCCAAGATTATATACGATAATTTAATATTTCTAACGCCTAAGAGTACAAAACCCAGGCCTTTTACAATATATTAAGGTCATCCATCGATATTGCTAGACTGTGAGCAGGCCATGAATATAGCAGTTAGTGAATAGATTGACTAGACATTGGATAGTTTGAATAAAACAGCTTTCCAGTGTTTGGCATAAAACAAGCACGCAGCATACTTAGATAAGCCCGTAGCTGCTTGAAAACCTTACCAAGTCCACTTTGGACTTGAATTTGAACTCTCTGGTTTTAATATCACCCGAATACGAAAATTATCGTTATCAATAGATACATCCTTTCTTAAAAAGTAAAAAACGGGGATGGTCTATAATCATATGACAAAAGTTCAAAGGCATCAAGATATTAGACAGTCAAGCTTTGATGCTAGATCCAAACAGTCCTCATTAAGATAGTCAGCATTTAGCAAAGGTCTGAAGCACCTAACCTTATCACAATCCTACACAAGCTGGTGTTTATGCCCTTGACTAGAGACTTCAAAATTCAGAGACCATTAAGAGGACTCTCAAAAAGCTTTGAGTAGAGTCTCGTACATCTATGAAGTTCGAGAAGCTTTATTCCAAAGATGATTAGTTCCGTGAATTTGAAAACATCACAAGTTCTCTCATTCCACTACTTAAAAAAAGACCTAGTCAGCCTTTAATATTCTAGCGCCCTGCGCTGCATAACACTGAAGAGGCACTACGAATTGTAAATTGAATTTTCGCTTTGCATTCGCAATCAAACAACAATAATAAGTGGGCTGTCAAGCAGACATCTTTTTCCATCATAACAGTTCAACACACAACACAGTTCAAATACACTCTCTAGCTTAGACAAATAGCAAAATGGCTGAACTTGCAATGTAGAATATAGAAAAGAGTTGGGCAGAGAGAGAGAGAGTGAGAGAAAGCGCCACAAGTGACACACGGTTGCATTTGCCTTGAAGTGACAGTTGGCAAAAGCACCAACGGAATGTTCACTCATTGCTAGCATCAGCAAACAGCAAGCAACTTGACAGTGAAGTTCAAGTGTCAAGTGACATTGCAACAACTACATTACACTCACACACCGAGCCAAACAAACAAACAAATGCAAATCTGGAAAGGAGCAAAATTCGCTTGCTTATTGGATTGCTTATTGCTTATTGCTTGTTTTGGTAGCGAGTTATCTGTTGGTTTTTTTGGATTTTAAGTAGTTAAATTGATAATTTTTGTTTTTCACTTTCTTATAGAAACAAGTCCAAATATCGAATCTAACCTTAAAAGTGAAGGAATTTTTTGAGTTCTTCAACAATTAAGGCTTATACTAGCTCTGGAAATAATTTTTCTAATTTGTTAGTAAGCGTATTAGCAATTTTTTTTTTTTTTTTTGTAGAAAGAGCAATGCAAGATCTTTTATTGAACGAGGTATACTTCGTTTTCCTGACCTCTAGAGCGCCTGAATGTGTCTCTCAACCTATAATCTTCCGGAGTTGTGCTAATTTATCCGGCCTACGATAACCTAAACATAATTCAAGTCGGTACCCAGTTTAAATCACGTTAGAACTAGATAAAAACCGTCTGCTCGGATCTAATATACCTGGCGAAATAATCCAGAATCATGTCCTGTTATTGGAATAACCACTTTTCTTGACACACCTATCCAGTTTCCATTTCTGTTAAGGAAAATATTTCTGGTAAAAATCCGATCTTCCAGATCTTTTCGGAAAATGTACAAAGTTCTTCGAAATTAAGCTTCGCATGAACCAAGGTATGGAAGTCTCCAATCAGATTGTGAGGAGTACTGTAATGGAGTTCTGATCACAGTGTGAAATCTTGCGAGAAGTAGAGCAGTCTTTTTTATTAAGTTAAAGATCTAAATAAAAGAATCTTCAATTCATTTGTCTCCTGAGTCATCCAAAGAAAATTCCTATTCAGAATTTCGTTTCATATGACGCTGTGTTTTCAAGCTTACTACAGTAACATTAAGATAACCACTTGACACATTATTTCTCAAACCCCATCCCTGCTATACCAAATACCAAACATCTTGACTGCACTTTTCAAAGCCACCAAGGACACTGGCTCCCATTTGTTGCACACTTTTCCCGGCAATCTTGGTCGGCGCTGCAAGTAAATTCAATTAGAGTTTTGCATTTCCATTTTCCACTAGCCAGTCGCCGATGTAACGCAATCTGTTGTGGGTTTCACTTTTCTACCAACTCTCCACTTGTCTCCTAGGCTAACGGCAAACAGCATTTTGCATGCCAAACAGCAAACAACAAACACCTTGGCGGCTAGCCAAGGCCAAGGGATTTCATCTCGGTTGTTTCGTCTGTTCGTTGGCTTGGCCGTTGCATGCCCCAGAGTGTGCCATCCAGTGTGAAATAAGAAATGTCACTAGCAATACATTTCCATTGCACACAGCTACCAACACCCAGGGCTTTAAAAGCATTGCTCATATTTTACTTTTTCAAGTTTTGCAGCCATTTTTCTACTTTCACAACTTCAACTCATCAACTCAAGTGTTGTAGTCAATTTAGGAAAAGTGGCAACACGGCACCGCTCTCGCTGCTATTGCAATACAAAGCGAATGTATGCGTATGGAGGAAAAATTAAAGCAAACATCAACAGATTCGGTTGTGATACATAAGTAATAACAAGCTAGAGTCCACTCCAAGCTCCGTTAGAGCTGCCGCACACGAGGACACCGGACTCCAACCGTCAGTAGAGAGTAACTGCATTGTTGTTACCACTTCTGTCACCTTTTTTTTACGAAATATGCACTTTGATAAGAAAGAAAATCACATCTGTAAAAATTAATTAAATACAAATAGCAATGTGCGTCCCATGCATGCAGGGCTCTTTGGTGAGTAGTCAGGACAGTGCACCGTTGCTTTTTGTTGCAAATATTTGCCGCAATCAGTTATGCGAAGTGGCCAGCATGGAGACAGTGATGGATTTGTCTGCGCCACAAAACGAATTGTTCCATTTCGAAGTTAATCACATTTACGTTACTTGTCAACTTAAACGAAATGCTTTTACGGAGTGAATGGGGAGAGAGAAAACTAAAAGGCAAGGAAATATTAAATTTAATGGAGAGCAGCGAAAATAAATATTATACATGCATCAACAAAAATGTATGAAGTCAACTGGTAGCAACGGAAGGTCTACCAGGCCTTCGTTTCTGTAGTAAGGACTTATGCTTTTGAAGCCGCAGGTTGGGCTTCAAGGCAAAAAGATTGGCTCAGGGTTATGTAAGGTGATCAGATCATGTGGTATCATATTACATATAAGACTAAAAGTCGTTCCTAACCTCACTTCCAATACTATGTGGGTATGGCAAAACGATAGTAACAACAGAGAAGTCTGTTGTTCACTGTCGAGTCGCGAGAACGTATTTGGTGAAAAGACAGCCTATCTGTTTGACTTTTTAATTCCCAGTGTCTACGGTAAAAAGATGTTCAGGTTAAGAGTACACGTCTTACTACTCAGTTGTCAAAACAAGATTTAAGGTATGTTCTATTGATCGATAGGTAAAAGCTTAATGCTTTATGTTAGTACTGACTAACAAAAACCAAATTTTTGGGTTTCGAGAATTCTAATTTTGTGTAAGAAGACTAACTCTATGAAAAAACATAGCAATAGAAAAATAGAGTACTTTCATACTTCGGACTAGTAAAATTCAAAAATAAAAGGAGTAAGTCGAACCATTAGCAACGCCACCTCAGAACCAGAGACCAGTTCCACGTGAATACAACTGAATCAGTCTATTGGGATACTTAGTAAAACATAATGTCTAACCATCCAAATTTTAGAGTTACCAACACAAACACCGAACACACATGTCAAAAATATGACTGTTCTGTCAAACTGTGTTTGTTGCTGAGTGCAATATCCTGTCGCGCACTGGTCGGCTCCCTGGCCATTGTTCTCGCCACAACTGCAGCTGCGTGCTTGTTGTTTGTTGCTATATTTGTTGTATTTATTTCTTGCCACTTCCACTGCGCTGCGCCGCTATATTATGTTGTTGTTGCACTGCTTTTATGCTGATTTCCTTGTTGCAACGGAATTTCGCACTCTGCACACTGCAAATTACAATAAAATCAGCGCTGTAATCGCTTGTTCCGGTGGAAATGCGTCGCTGATATCGTAAACGAATGCCACAAATGACAAAAAGAGTCGAGGAGAGCGTGCAACAGCGATTTCTTACTGCACTGTTTGTCCGGCCATGAGATTTTTACACGGCAAGGACGCGCCTTTTGATGACTTTTATTTATTTTCTCCGTTATGTGCAAGCACTTTTTGCTTTAATGCCGTTTTATGCAATGCAGCGCGGGATTATAATGCATATGCACACGCATATTCCCTTATATAAAAATATTGGCTACATTCTTTTTATATTCATTTGCAAGGACAATGCACGAAAAACCGGTTGTATATATATAAATATTAACAGCAAAAAAAAATAATATCCACATTACGTGCGCAAAAACAACAACATTGCTTTTATGTCGCAAGTTGCACGCGTGCTACTGCATGCAACATGCAACCGGGCAAAATATTCGCATGAAACAAAAGTTCGTTAATACGAAATGTAAAAGCACAAAAGCTGCACGAACGACCGAATAACTGTAAAAGTATGTGCAAATGTTATACGAATATATTTTTAATTGGAAAAACAGAGAAAAACTGCATCAATAATGCTTTGAGATATGCATAAACAAGCCGAAAATATTGAAAAACTTTTAAAATTTGTTAGTTCTCAAGTTCGACAGAAAGTTAGGACCGATTACGCCTATCTCAGAACTGTTTCCATACTCTTCGTTTTATTCCCTGATGTACTTATAGATTGAACTTGAAATGAAAAGACATATAAGGGAATGTAAAGTCTCTGTGTCTGTGTCTGAATCTGTGTCTAAACTGAGCATGTGTAGTCTGTAAATGGCTACACATTGGTTGAGTTCAAAGCCTTATTACCCCAGATTGCGAGAAGTTTTATTGTATCCACAATACCTTTCCCAGTCAAGTTTAGAGAGATGTTTAGAGAGTACCTTGACGATTTTTAAAATAATAATATCAAATATTGAAGAAGTTCCGAGTTTCCAAAAGTCTTAATATTATTATTAAGGACTCTATCCTAGTCCTAGAGTCCTAGTCCTCTAAAGATCCTAGTCCATTAAAATTCAAAAATTTTTTTACCCTAAATAACCAAAACTTGTCTATAACTATTAAAAAAAACGTAACATAGGAACTTGGAGTCTCTAGAAATTAGAACTATTACCGACTTTGGTCGCTCATAACCCAGCATTGCTCAAGTACGAAAAACTAATCAATCGACAAGGCATTGCTTTAAAAACACATAAAAAAAGACATTTTCGCAAAAGATTTTCTAGTACTATTATCGCAGATTTGAGAGCCGATTCATTGTAACACCTCTAAAATCATTACGTTGCCGTTATCTACCATCTCACCACCGTTCTCGAAGAGGCATTCTGTCGGCTCAAATTGTATAGCCCTCATACTCTCTCTCTATAGACGTCAAATTTTCCATTGTTGTTCAAAGACAGTAGGTAGATAAATTTTTGGTCGAAGCATTCTCAGAATAAGTTAGGGATCGTACTCCACTGCATATAGATGAGGATTGTACTAGTTTAACAATACCAACAGTATTTACGAACTTTTCTATTCAGAGGAATTCTTTCTCTAAGCTAAGCTAGCTCTAAGATCATCCACTAACATAGTATTCTTATGCTTATTCCGTACATTTTATGCTCGAAATAGCAGTTCCCATCAAGTTTATGAAAGAAATTATTGATAAGATGTCAGCACTTGAAAATTTTATACAGTTTCGAGGTTATTTATATAGAATAATACTTTTGCCTAAGATTGTTGATGTTAGTATTTCAGTTTATTACTACATAAATTTGTAGCAATTCTCATGTGGTTCATGAAATAATTATTTGATATTATGAAAGCTTAGGGGTTCGTAGTAAGTTAATAAAATTTTATGCAGCAACAAATGCTACCACAAAATTCGTTTGGGATGCTCGTGTTGCACGTCTGTATAATACATTCTGACATGATTATCCCAAAGCTGACTAATCGAACCCCGGAGGCTAGTATCCCAGTCCACTTCACTAAGCTCTGCTCTTACTTTATCCCTTATGTGTTAACCCTTATATAAAAGTACCTACTCAGCGTGCAGCTAACAACTTGTAGGATACCACTGAGATTTGTTCCTTCCTGCCATCGATACTAAGCTCCATTTCTTTGCACAACTATCATTGGTATAACCAAAGTTATATAATATGAGAAGCTTGAAAGCAAAGTATTAACGACTGCTGCAGCCGCAACGAAGCGCGTTTCAGCGTCCCTAAATATTATCCGCACCACGGCCACCACATGTGGCACCTACTGTGTCACGTTGCTGTTGTGCAATGATTCTCTTTAAGCCATAAACAAAAGACAGCAAGCAATTTTTCCGACTTGCACAATATCACCACCGTTATGGTTGTTGCTTTTGTGGTTACAGCTACCGCCTGGTGTTACGCTTTTGTAGTTGCGGTTTTGTGGTGCTCACTCCCACTTGAAACAAAGCGAAAAAAAGGCAAGAACAAATGATGAAGCATATGATGACAACGTGGCGGCAAGTAGAGAGGTGCCGTGTTGAAATTTTGATGATCATTGCTGACGCTGTTGGTGTTGATGCTGATGCTATTTTTGTGGTCACCACTGGCACACACGCACATCTATATACAGCTGTATAATCCGCTGCTGGCATGGTTTTTGCAGAAGCGTATGGTTTGCGGCAACAGCAACACACTTTTTGTGTGGCATACAAATGGAAAAATGCTTTTGATTATTCTATAGACACACACACATGCGCACATGCAGGCATACGTAAAAGTATTTATGTAGATATATCCGCTGCGGATGTCCACCAAACGCGAATCTTACTCGGTCACCATGAAATACCACCTAATACATGGCATGACTCGGACAGGATGTAACCACAAAGTGCAAAGCAAATAAAATATAAATAGCATGAGTGTGTGTGTGTGTGTGTGGGTGGGTGTGTGTGTACATCTGCTATGGCTTCGTTGTGTCCCTCCAGCTGTGCTTTGCGGGTGCTTTGCCATATTTCCAATTTTCACACATATGCCACACACACATACACACATCTATATCCTGACAAAATGTTAGTGGCTTAGCCATTTCACTCCTCACTTTTATGAGCTGATTATATGTCACACAATTTGATGCGATTTTATTATTAAAGATCACAGTGTGAAGGGATATTGTTGGTGTTTGAGGATTTGATATGGTTGTTAGGTGCTTATTTTTGGCTAAAAATATTACCATATCCATACAGCTCTTAATTAAATATTAGTACTCATTGCTTCTATCAACTAATATTTCCATGATTCCATGTGTGTCATGAGGCAGTCTATCCTTACATATATAAGAAAATAGTTATACTGCAGGCTTCGATCAGTTTCTGATCAAAATTTTCACACCACGAGTCCATTATTAGACAAAGAAAAATTAAAGAAAAATGTCTTTAGTTCGAACAGGTCGTCGTCTATTATTAGCTTTTCTATTATATGAGTATATACTTAGAATGAAGATATTTTATATCGAAATTATTTAATAAAAATTCAAATTGAGTCTTTCTGGTTCCATTGTCTAGTTCGAAAGCGGTAGACGAATGCTTATACTAAGAAGCTCAAAATCCCAATAGATCTAGACAAAGAGTAGCTTATGTTTCTGGAAGGAATCCAAGAAACATCATGATGATAAAAAAAGTGTTGCCTTGGTTGAGCTATACGCTCTTTTTGTACACCAATGATAGTTCGGAATGGTTCGGAATCTAAAGATTTACAGACTCATAGATCTTATTTGATTAGTCGGAAGCCTTAACATATATTGATATGGACGGGATTGGAGTCCTCACTTGGGTTTTCTAAACAGTTTATTATAAAATTTAGAGTACAGCACCGATTCAATTATCTTTCCAGAACCGGCCGACAGTACAATACTTTAAAGCAAATCCATCATACTTAAAACCTACATTTAAATGAGAGAAATTAGTGCTTCTTCTTGCTGTTCTTTTTTTTATTATTATTTTACATGTGAGACCAAACATATAAGTATTTTTACTCCAAAACGGTTCTTTAAAAAATTTCGGTTGTTGATTAAAACTTTGTGTTGTAAGTACTTAAGTTCCATTTCGTTTATCATAGAATGTCTCCGAAATCGGAACAGCTGCTAGAATTAATCAAAGGATGGCAGTAGCAGTAAAGAGCCAGTATATATTGTCTGTAAGGGTTCGATTCTCAAAAGTGTCAACTCGAGTGAAAGTAATTCCTTTTATTTCCACACGATTCTAAAGACATCTCTGTCCTTCACAAATGATGAACAAATAGAGAGTCTCTAATGAAATGAAAGTAAATGTCTTATTAAGACTCGTACAGTATTCAAACACTTTAAGCTATTGGCTGAGCTCAAGAATAAATAGCAAACGAACTACCAAATGGAAAGTGGGATCAATAGTCAATGCAAAAAGGTCTAGCTCTAAACAATGAAACACGCCACTTTATAAGCATCTCCTTAAAAAATAATGATGAATGAGAGTGAATAAAAATTCAAGTTCAATTATGTTGCTTCGTTTAACATAAATTAAATCAATAAAGAATGCTGCAGCAAAGCAAATAAGAAGATCGTCGGATAAGTAAACAACCCCTAAGTAAATATATGTGATTATGTGTCCGGAAGGTTTTATACAGAAACTACTTTTTGTTGCTGCATTCTTCTTATTTATTTGCAGCGATCAGCTGCGTTACTTCGGTTGCTGACATTAAATCAATCAAAATTAATCAAAAAGTGATTGCGATCGCATTGAAGCAAATGAAAAAAATTTGGTCTAGAAATTTATAACCTCAAAAAAAAATAAGGAAAAAAACAAATAGGGTTAAGACGGAAGCGCATTACTTACTATGCATTGTCTACATATATATCTTTCCGTTTCTAAGTAACTTCGCGAGCGTATGAGATTATTAAATGCGTACCAAATTTTCATAAAGCTTCAATGAGGCGAGAGTTAAAGCGGGATTAAGTGCATGCACTGATGCAAATAATCGCATCAATCACGAATGGTAGATTGTGGTAAGGGTTATGTTAAGTAAAGAGCTATCTCCAATAAAGATTGAAGCAACGAAAATAGTTGACAAAAACTAGAGGACAATGCCGAGATCAAATCTGAATTGATGTTAGAACCTGAACCCAATAACCAATTCATTAATGCACTTTGTCTCATCAAGTGCTGGCATATATTGCGTTAAATAAGTACGAGAACTCTTCAGATAGTCAGTACGACAGTTTCTTGGTGAAGCGATCATGTAAAACATGCATGGATATCATAAGAAAGCGAATATAAATAACGCCATTACGATAACTACTTTAGGGACCATATATGAACTAACCCAAGTAAGGAAAGCGCTATAAGATGCTTGATGAACTAAAATGAACCAGATAGAGTTGCTTTCGGCAAGCCTCGAAAATCTCGTGGTGATCTTGTTGATCTCAACTGTTTAGGGGCGTATTAGAATTTTTTTTTTTAAGGGTTAGCTTATAATTTGGCGCTCTACCCAAGGCTTAAACCAAAGCTCTACAAGTAAGTACTACTCTTGGACTATCTTTCAATTTATTTATCTTTATACGATCCATATATGACACTTAAATCGATACAAAAGATCGTGCAGACGAGACTTGCCTTGATGAACCTAAGCTGTTCATTAATTATTCGGAACAACTGGCGACGAACTTTGAGTATATTTTCGATGAAAAGGAATGTGCTTTAAGAGTCTAGAACAAGCCAGTAAACAAAACTATGACAAAGTACATCCACAGATCTGTTAATATGATTCAAAAGAAATACACAACACCACAGTCATCAAATAACGACACTTTGGGAAACGTGTAGTAAAAATCATACCACATAGCAATTGCTCACGGAACTTTCGAGTTGAAGAAAACATGGAAATAACTCTTTACAAGCTTCAAGAGTTTCGAACTCTGGCATCCTCAAAACCGTATTCCATGACAATGCAACATATAACACACTACGCACTAGTTTTCCCCAAGCCATGAAATTTGTAAACACACTTAATCCAAAAATGCCCTTCTTCAAGCTGTAATGGAAATAACTGCTAGGTCAACAGCAATAAAATCTAAACCCGTCTAGTTGTCATAAAATCGTAAGCCGTTTGAAGTGTCAGTAGAAACTCAGCAGCTTTCCAAGCTGACCGCGAAAAGTTCGCAAGATAAAGAACCGAGTAAACCGTATGCAATAAATATGTGACATAGAATGAATAAGCAACTCAATTGAGGCGACGAAAAGCCATCAATTGTCGCTGGCGTAAGTAAAATGTTGAGCATAAGAAATGTTTAAGCTGAAGTTCAAAGAGTGTGTTGAATAGAAAGTATCTTTTTATGCAAATCTATCTAATTTGCTATACAAGTTTGGTATTATATTCATACAACGATATTTCGGACGTGGCGTTGGAGTGTAAGAGTCAACTCACTCTGTAAGAGAAAAAGTTTCTAATGTGGGTAATTCGCTTCAAGGGTGAGTTCAGTTATGGTGACCGTTAAGCGCTCGCCAATATCCACTGCAATATAGGTTGACGACCATTGTGAAGAAGGCAAACTAAGTAGCCAAAAGGGGTATGGTTCTAAAAGAAAGAACAATGAGCTATATTTTGCTTGTACAACCGCGTTCTAGCCCCTTCTGATACGGTTTCGTTCTATAAGCCTCTGAAAATAGCTTATTAATTTCAAAACAGTCCGTCAAATATCAACTATATCAACTGTAGGGAACATTCTCTTAGAAAAAACCAATAATATTCACTGGATTGTCTGAAGAGAAAGATTTGAAAGAAATTTTCCATCACTATTTATAGTCCGCTATGACATATAGGGAGGTGATTATTATCTCGATATGAAATAAAGCAGACAAATGCTAGTCCTAGTATCATGGCGAGAAATATACTTCTGTCTCGATAGTTACTGTTCTCTTGACCTTACGAAATCGCTGGAGATAGTCGAAAGAAACCTTTGAAAGGCTTTTGTCCCGAAATTTTGTTGGAATGGGTGCTTGGCTAATTCAAGAGAATGATACAGAAGCAATTTTTAAGTCTTACTCATTGTTAATTCCAACTTGGATACATTTGAACAGAACTTAGCGGCTTCTTGTCTATCACCAAGCGCCTGAGTTGTGGAATTTCGCTACCTAATTGTCTCTTAAAGCTGACATAAACACTACCTAATGAAACCAGGATAAATGCAAGGAAGTCATTGTTAGTAGTAATGCTGTGCTTTCCAAAGCCAGGCTTGTAGAGACAACGCCATGATGTTCACATTTTTACAGCCGAATCAGACAGATTTTCTACTAACTGATGATTAGATACATGTTAAGAAGAATCATGTGATGTCCGAATACTGCCACATAATCTCTTACATAAAATGGCAAACAAGTAGGAAACATATGAAAAAAAAAAATTAACAGTACTGAGTATTTAAAAGCTGAAAGATATTTCAGTAATCTGACCAGAGGGTATTGCCCGAAAGCAACACGATTTGCTTAAATGACGCGCATTCAGTATACTTTTCCCAATTCGCAACACGTTTCATCTACGGCTTTGATGAGTGAGCGAGGCTTTTGTTGGACGTCTTTGTAGATCATATATACAAATGTATACATTTAAAAAAAGTTGAGTCCACATCGTGAATAACTTCTGCCTATAGGTAGTTGTTGCACAAAATCTATAGCAGCCACTCTTGGTACATCCAATATGCAACTCACACAGCTCTACCTTCCACAAAGTGTGCTATCCGATGTACAAATAATATGAAGAAAAAACTGAAATTTTAAATTTAGCTAGCCATCAAAGTGTATCAAAGCAATTTTTATGCAAAATCAACAGACACTCGTTTCGTCTAGCTCGTCAGCTCGAATTTCTACGCCACAGAGGTGGCAATACATGAAGGGTTGCATTGGCTCTTGGCTATAAAAGTATTTTGGTGAAAAGAGTGCGCAACTCAACATACTGCTTTTGTGAGCATCCACTCTCGTTAGCTACAAATTAAAACGATCCGCCTTCAATTACAAACAAATCACCCTTCAACAAACTAGCTCACACACTCTCAACCGCCAGCTGAGCTCCTGTCGGTTTTGGGTTGCATGGGATTCTTGCATTTTTTGCGCACTTCAATCGCTTGTCATGCAACCGTGCTTACCAAATTCTAAGTGACAGTTGACACTTCAGTTAACACCAATGACGTGGAGAACGTGAGTGCGACAGCTACTGACATCACAGACTGCTACTGAATTATCACCGATGTGACGTTGACGACGTCATTGCTGGCATTTACTTCGCTGCCACACACACATGCACACACAGACACATAACTAATGACAATGGCACACTTGAGTGGTCAAGTGACATACCCCTCGAACTATTGCAGCTTTTTTACTAGATCTAATTAAGAGAGTAGCTGTGTATCATAGCGGACCATATGTAATGGTAATTTATTTCATTTAATCGACTTGATTTCATCTATACAGAGAACTACAGAGAACAGAAAGAAACTTCTAAATATTTATATCTCAGACTCCTGAAGTTCTCAAGTGTCAAATTGATTTAGCACTTCGGTTCGACCAATAATGACCCTGTAGAAATTTTTGAGGAACTTCAGTTAGTAGCGGGAATCAAATTATCAAAGTCATCTTCATTATAGTATTTCCACCTCCTTCTCACCTTCCTCTCTCCCTCGCATCCCTTTTTTATTTATGACAGATATCTAGGCTAACCTGTTCCACTAACTGATTGTTTGCTCACTTTTCTTTATAACTTGATTGCCTTATATTGAAAAAGTATACAGTCGCGCTGATTTTCACTCTTACGATATCAGGTTTTCTTATCTTCCCGAAGGAAAACTTTCATGTAAGTACTTGACAGAGTTAAAGAAGGCGTATGAGACGCCTATATAAGCTATATCTGTGCGTTTTAAGCAAAGAAATTTTCAGCTTCAACTCGCTCAGTTACTCACTCGTTAGCTTCCGCACCTCACCTTATAAGCGCCAGAGAAAAGAGAGCTCACCTACTTTGCCCCATGAAAGTAACGAGAGGAGAACACTGCTTCTCTATGTCAAAACATGGCGAGGAGTGTAGTGAAAGTGGATGCCTTACCTATATATTACGTATAATACATCACCCATCTTCCAGATATACATACTAACCTGAGTATATGCTAACAACAACGCATTTTCCGCCAGAGCAGCACACTGTCTCCTTGATATTTAAAATTTTCTTGAATAGTTCTCAATTTTAGCCATACTTCAGTATTATACAGCACGCATTTTGTGTGAATTCACTTTCATTTAAAGCATATTGCTTGCGCTTTGATACCACCCACACACACAGTTACTCCTATAGCTACAGCTGCAGACAAAAAAAAAAGCATGCACTTGAGCCAATTATTTTATTCCGCAACACGCATTCAAAACAAAGTGCCGCAACAACTCACACGTGCGCGAGTTTGGCACACACATATAATACATACGCACATAAATATATCTGTATATACATATATAATGTTGTGGCAAACAAAGAACGAGTTAAAACACTTACTTATAAATATTCCGCAAAGAGCAACGTCAACAAACTGTGAAATGGTTAAAGTGCCACATCTATGAATGTTATGTGCAGCTTCGTTGCCTGCTGCTCCTCCACCCTTTGTATGTTTGTTTGTGTGTGTGTGTGTTTTTGCTTGTGGCAGAGTACCAGCAATGCGCAAGAAATGCTCTGATAATATTATTTAAAATAACAGCAACAACAAAGCGCATCTTTTTCACAGCGGACGTCAAGTTTGCTGAATTCTTGTTAGACACACTGGCTCCAACACGCACACACTCAATAGATGGTCGGCCGCATGTAGTGGTGAGTGGGGAGTGTGCGCTTTCTGCAGAACAGCGTGCGTAAGAGATTTCTTGAAGCTAACCAAGCATAGTAAAACACTGACACACACATATATTTTTTGTGTGAGAATACAAGCATACTTGAGGGCGCAATTGCACGTTGGCAGACAATGCACTCGGCAAATAAGAAATCAACCATGCGACCAACCCTTCGCTGGTACTTCGTTTTTCAAAGCTCGTAGTAGACAATTTACAGTTATGAGCCATATAAGTCCTTTCCTTTCAGTACCCTGCTGCTACTATGTAAGAGAGGTTAGATGGTTTGCAAAATTGTCTTTATTGTTCTTTCTAGGCGCTTGGACAAGTAGGATTATTTTTTATATTTTCTGAAATAGGCAACCGGTATATAAATCTCATTCTTCGGAAACAAAATTGAACTTAAAATACACAAATTTAAAAATGAAAAGAAAATGATCAAAACTAATGAAAGGTTAATATGTTAAGCGAATGGAAAAGTTGACGAGCTTTAATACATTTTATAGAGGGAAATTAGAGGATAATTCCAACACAGGCAAGGAAAAAAAATGTTTCTAGTTAATTCTTAAATCTGTATAGTATATTTCTGAAGAAAGTGATATGGGGCAGTGAAGATTCGAAACAGCTTTAAAGAGCAGGTGGAGCGACTTTGCACACTTTTCATATAGATTGTATTTTAGACTTGTCTTATTGTAGCCAACTTTAGTTGTAAATTTCTCATTTTAGATCATATTCCGTCACATGACAGCCACTTCCGTCAATTATAAATTTAATTCCCACTTGATTTCAAGAAATTCGAAAACTTGACAATAAAATGCAGCAGCCTAGGGTCCAGCCGGCAATTCTACGACTCGATTTAGCCAACGAAATCTATAAGCTCGCTATAGTTCCCAAATATATACTTATGACTTCGGATCGAGGTAAGCTTCCGTGCCATTTTTGTTTGTTTTGGATTGAATAGCCGTCAAAGTCGAAACCCTAAGCATGCTCTTGCTTCCTAGAATTTCTGTCTGGAAGACTGGGTGAAATATTTATGTTTCTCTGAACAAGTACTATACGGGTAGCTTTGGCTTAACTACTTTAAAAAATTCGTTTGGATTTCGAAAGTGGGGAAGTTTAGACGTCTTTGATGACTTAAATATAGGGCTGCCAAGTTCCGCAACGACCTATTTGGACTCATTTGAGTGAAAAATACATTAAGTAGGGTAAATGTATGAAAAAAGAAACAGAAAAGAGTTTATAGAGTGCCCATACCCAGATCTAGAGTCGTAATTATTACAAAATTTCGATTGGAAGCGCTTTTCGAAGACTATAAAATAATTTGAAGAGCTTTCATGGTATTTTTGAATAAGGTATTGTTAGTTGCCTTGCTAACGCGAAGATCCTACAGCAATAATATCATTCTACCAAACAGTTTTGTTCTCAAATATCAGAAAAAAAACATGAAAACTCTATGCATATATTCAGTTGAAGTTGTAAAAACCAAACTATTTATAAAAATTATGAACACTACCTAGTAAGTAAAGAGTATTAATTACACATACGCCCCGTTGTCCAACTAAGTGTGTGGGAAACGCATTGAAATATTATATTTTAACTTTCTCTACACGCTAAAAAGATGCTTTTAATTTACAATAAATTAAGTGCGTGCCACTAATAGCTCCTGCAGCTAAAACCCACCCACATATCCACGTTAATGCACCTAAAAGTATACTTCACAGCCACTTTTATTTATGATTGTTGCTAATGTGCAACAATTTGACTTAAAATTATGTGACCAGCAAGTTGGCTATGTTGCCCCAAAAGGGTAATAGCTACATGCAACAGGTAAATTGGTACAACCAACAAACACCTTATGTGTAATTGTAGTTTTATATGTATGCGAGTATGAATATATGGAGACAGACTCGGAGTACCGAGCGCACCAGAGACTGGCATTTAACAATTTGGTCAATTTGGATATAACCGAGTATGTAATTTTAATTAAATGAAAGCAAATGTAGAATGCAACAGCAAATAGTTGCAACAACAATGTGTGTATGTGTGTGCGTGTGGCAAGAAAAATATACTCACTAGCACCAACACCTAGTTGGCACATTTAAATTGCAACAAACAAACCGAAATATGGAAAACACTTTTGGCCAACAGCAACAATGCAGTAAAACAGTAAAATCATAAATTAGCCACAAGTTGTAATGGCAGCAGTTGGGGAGCACAACCAACACATACATGGATGTGGCTGTTTGCGATAATGTTTGTATTTGTTTTTGTAATTATCATGCATATATACTTAATTACTTATGTGCTTGCATGCTGCATTCATATTGTATGTGTTGTTGTAATTCGAAATGTTGTTGTTGTTGTTGATGTTGTTTCCATTGCTTGGCTGGAAAGCCGAAATTGAAAGCGTGTCAAATGTTGCATAAATTTGCAAATTATGACCGACAAATGCACCACCACAAGTTCTTAAGCACACATGTACAATGGTGGTTGTGTAGAGGTGCAATGCTTACACACACATACATTTACAGTACATTGTGGACCCTGTGCGAAAATCAACGACATCTTTTGCTCGAAGTAAATTATATAATATGGTGGACACTCCCAACCCGCTGGTTTCTGAGACTCTTTCGAGCAACTATATCAAACAAGAGACATACACCCCCAAAGTCATCGAGAAGAGCATAGTAGAGATATCATAGAGAGAGTCTTTCTTCATTCTCTTAATAATTGCTGTACTTTATGGCATACTTTCCGAACTGACCTTCCTCTCTTTCAGTTTACTTCCTGCAAGATGCTTTTGAAGCGCTTGGGTCAGTGAGTACTGATTAAGCTTTCTAGAAGAGCAACGAAACGTATGTCTCTGAATAAATATGTACTCCTATATCAGCGCTATCCAATCAAAGTTTAAATGTGAGGCTAGGTCAAACTGGTTTTCGGACCTTTTGCACCTTTTTGGAAACAATGCGGTTATTAGTAGGCTACTTCCTTCAAGGTATAGTTTAAACAATAGTCTAAAGATGTAACGAAGTTAGATATGTTACAAAATTTTGAAGAACAAATTCTAAATAACCTAAAATTATTGAAAATTCATTCAGCTAACTCTAAGTAAACACAGAATTAACCTTCAGAAAATGTACTGTAAACGATATTGGTGGGTTAGATTAGGTTATATGAAAACAACCTCCACATCATATGGTTTATGTTAACTCATCTACTGAGAGTTTGTGTTATAAAGAACATGTTTTTCTCTACCAAGAACCTTAAGTATATAAACAAGTAAGAAAATTAAAAAATGCATTCCTTATGCTGCACTTTTCCAGCGGGGTACTTAATTTTCACTTCAGTTGTTGCCACACAATACTAAGACTTCAACTCCATAAGACATAAGTATTCTATATATTTATACTAAAATTTGCCATTAGGCTTATTTGTTCTACCCATAATACTCGTGCATACATAAATATCTAAATAAATGAGTACACTAGTATCTGTACATTTCCAAACCAAGTACAACAGACCCCAGTCCGATAATTAATGTTAATACGTCTATTCGGTCACATTTATTATTGTTTAATTGGTTACAGTTACAACTGCGGTATATTTGAGTCCTACACTGGGCAAGCAAGCTATATGTGATATTGTTTATTAATGTATCTTTCTCTAAATTTACGCACAAACCGGGTTTGCTGCGCTCATGTAACTTACGTGCTTAAGTGAAATTGAAATTGTAGCTGCAAAGTAGTCGGTACAAGATAAGCTTGTGTGAGTGAAAACTTACTCCTAGGTGAGTTTTCTGTGTACTACTCTAAGCTGAGAGTAATTCTAAAGTAAAATTTTCAATTCATTTCAAACCCTAAATATAGAGCACTGTTCATAACCAGGTGTTCAGAAATCCAGCTTATGCCAAAAATTTTTAGCTTGAACCAAGCTTCCTATATAGAGAGCATACAGATAAATTAAGAAGTTCGCTCATAATCTAATATAAAGTAATATCGGTTCATTCCGTCTGTTTTGCTGACGTCACTTTAGCCAATATTCTCACAGTACGAATACATGAATGATTTGATACAATTTGCTTGCTCGCATTCTTTTTTTTAACAAAACTACAGTTGCAATGTCTTACCACTTTGGAATTTAAATCTTAAACTGAAGTGCAAACAAAGTACGCAAATCGTCTTATTCTAATGGCCACTGACCCATTTGCACTTTCAACATTGCACAGAGAGCTTTAAGGAAATATGCAAGGACACTTAGAAGGTTTTACATTTCCACAGATGTAAATCACTTTCAATTTCCACTGCCAATGAAATGTAGAAAACAATTTCCTACTATAAGGCTTATATCCATAAACCGGAAGTGTGCGAATGGGTATTTCCTTTATACATACAAAACGTTTGATATGTAGCTGAATGTTTCAAGCATATTGTCGTACTTTCCATTTGTATTCATATATGTGCCCGAGTGTTTTAGTACATAAGTAGAAGAAGTGTGTTGCTCTAATGCCGTAAATGATTTCTAAAAGATCTCCATAAAAAATTTTATATGAAAGAGGCGGCATACACATGCCTACACATGGTCAACCGGAAATATCCTTTCTGGCACAATTTTATGCCAAGTGCGCATATCCAGCTGGCAGATAAAATGTTGTCGCATAGCAAATTCAACAAAATTTCATTCAGATGCAATGCTAAATATCACTCCAGCAGACCTTAACAATTTTTAGTTCGTTTTTTACTGTCCTAAGTGTCCTTACAATACAAATAACCGTTTTTTGTATGCGTTTCTACTAATCCACATCCCTGAAATTTGACGCCTCCGAAACAACAATTTCATTCATACCTCTCATTCGTTCACTTGAAAAATATCTGAAAGTCTTAAATGGTTAACCGTCCATTTGAATGCTGGTATAACCAGATATTTTGAGACCCTTAGGAGGCATTACAGCTAAAAGATGCAATTCATGTGAGACATGTGAAAGCTCCGGCAGACTTTCTCCAGGCATCAAATGACTACAAGATAGGATACGGTATTGATTGTTAAGCACGCAAAACTTATTTTGCAAATGGCTTTCCCTTCAGATACGAAGAAAAAAGTTTGAATGAGTCGCTGTCTGTATTAAAATCGACCAGTTGTCTCCGGATCTCTCTTTTCATCACACCAGATCTCACTTTTAGTCTTTCATAACCTGATAACCACACAGTCTTGTTAACCTCGGCGAAAATTGGTCCCACACTAAAACTGGTAGTCTCGTCAAAAGTGGAGTCCGAGCCGTTTACTGAATTGGCTATTGTGGACCCAGGCGTCCATCGAAACACTATTTATCTCTTGACTAGTGTTCACATCCCTGAAATATGTAACTAGGATCTTTAAGGTAATTAAGGTCTCCGAAATATTTCATGAATACCAAACTTGCACGGAGAAATGGTAACTTTTCCTACTTATCAGCTTCCTCAATTCACGTGACCTTTATGATACAGTCCCGGATGGGTTCCCGCATTGATAGCGTTCGGTCAAGTATAATTTGGAAATTTTATACCCACTTAACAGACAATAGAAACAATAAATTTTAACACCAATTTGATCTACTACTTCTTATTTCAGAATCCGGCTGGAATGAAGAAGTAGTTCCCCAAATGATGAATAAGCAGCTGTGTGAGTCAGAAAACAAAAGACATAAAAGCTGCCACGACGCGGAAGGAAGCACTCAAATGGCAATAAAAATGCAACTGTAAACAAAACAGCTGCTGAAACAACAATAGCAACAATGCACAATGAATGAATAGAATGCTTGAATAAAGCCAAACAGAGCAAAATTAGTAGACAAATATTGTATGCTGACGGACAAAGAGCTCCGAACAAAATAGACTGAACGTCGCAAGACAAGCGAAAGTACGAATGGGCGGCGAGCAACTTTGAAGAAGACAGTAAAAATTTCACAGGTGAACAATCGTTGAGAATGGCAAACCAAAATTCAATCTATTAGTCTATCTGAGTGTGTGTGTGTGTGTATATTTGTGTGGTGCTCTGAGTGTGACGCTTGACAATTCTTGAATGCTGATTTTCGCACTCGAACAAACAAACAAAAAAGTGCCGTGTAAAAGTGTTGCATAAAAAGTTAAGTGGCTGTGAATTTTTGAAGTGCATGTTGAACGCATTCATATAAATGTGAGATGAGAAGCCATAAGGAAGATGAAATGGAATAAAATTGGGGAACATTAAAGTTTTGTAGGCAACATTCGAATTTTAAGGACTTCAATGTATTAAATACCTGATGGTCTAAGGTTATAAAAGGCAACTGTCTGTGGTCCTTTGATTTTTTGGTCATGCTACTAAGGGCCAATTTGTGCTTTCAGAATACTAATTGGTTCCTACAGACCAAAAATATCTGAAAGTGGACTAATTTCCTATGCAGGAAGTTCACTTGTATGCCCTGGAGAAAGCAAATATCTGGAGACTAATGTCGATAGCATAATCTGATCTCGAAATATTGAGGCTGAGTCGGTCACAGTCGCAGTCAAAACACAGTATACACTGCAGCAGAGTCCCTTATGATGAACATATTTCTGCCTCAAGAGAGCTCCCACTGCAATGTTTAAAGGTCAGTAAGAGTGAGTCTAGAATAGGCTATATCTTCCTATGCAGGTTGATCATCTCCTAGAATAGAAACCTACCTTCCACCGGTTCTAGACAAGTGTAAGACTTAAATAAATTTAATCTATTCCGATTCAATAGATTAGGAATTCCTCATTTCGGATCGGCCACAGCTATTTCCATAGTAACGCGGTTATAAGAGTGCTTTCGTTCCAATCCTCATCACGCTACGGCATTTTCTTGCTGCTTTTGTACACATATAATACATTCCCCAAATCTTTTTGAAGAATACTGCTGAATTGAGAGTATTTCGTCGGTTAAAAATACAACTTTCTACACTCCCTTTTCGCACTCCCTTTAACATCCAAATTACGCCTTACAATATTCAAAAAAAAAGAAAAAACTCGAAACAATGCTGTCTTATTCGCCACTAATGAAATCTACATAATCCCGTTAGTTTACTACGTGCCCTTTATTTAGCAACTTCAGTTGACTGAATGACTGACTGACTGACAACTTTATCTTAATAACAATGTAACATGGCTATTGTTAGCCTTCTTACACTTAGACAAATGTATGTGAGTGTAATACAGTGGTGTCTTAATTCGCGTCCCATATCGCTATCACAATCACATTTGACAGAACTTTCACACCTCATACCGACACTCGGCTGCGGTAGTAAGCCTTACCCATCTGTCACTTTCATTTATTCGCCATACACTTTGCTCGAAACTCCGCTCGGTGAGCGTTGAGCTTTAATTCTTGCGCATTCATACTTTAAAGCTAATACCGCGTTAAGTCGACGGCAGCACGGACTATGAAATTTGAGCATTGCTTGACAGCAGTTCGTCTGCTTTTCGCGGCGCGAAGGCTTGTGTCTATTGTTCAAGTCGTGCAATCGGGTAAACTCATCAGCGTTGATGCCACGCTGCAGATAAGGTGCGCGAATTTTTCAGGCATGTTGTTGTTTTTGCGTCGCTATAGACTTCATCCCTTTGTGACTTGGCATTGTTGTTTTTTTGATTTCAGAAATTTATGTAAATTTCGTTGATTAGGATTTTTGAAAAGCAGCTTATTTTGATGCTCATTAAAAAATATGCACGTATTATATAGTGTTGCTGTAATTTTTATCAAGCGCTGCTTTGTTTTTGTTGTTAGGGCGGTTGAGTCTTAGAAGATTTTTATTTCCAAACATTTTTAATCTTTAAAACAACACAGAATATTAAGAATACAACAAAGCTACTTTAAATCTAGGACCTCAAAACATCTGTCACATTTAATTTACCAGCTCTAGCGCGGTTCATGCTTCGAAACAGTGGAAAACTGTAATCTCATATGACATGTCTTTTCTGGCTAGGATTCTGTATTAATATTACATGAAATTATCTTGGCGCCTTTGTAGAGATCCTGTACCCACGACCACATAGCTTTCATCAAGTATTCATCTAATCTCACACATGGCGATAAACTTCAACAAGAGAAGTGTGAAATGAAAGCAGTCATTAACCTCAAATATGGGCTGTCTGAGACGACGTCGAATTAAGTCCATGACGGTAGTGCTCGAAATGTTGAGGAGTTCTTGTTTTATAATCCCGTGCCACCTTAGTGCTCAGTCAAACCTGATTTTTTATAAAGATCTCCTCGGGTTAGACATCCAGTAAAGTAGATCAGTAGTATAAGGATTCCAGCAAATATATTTCGTTTATGAAAGTGCACCGCTTGCTCAAGAGTGGTTTGAAAACTTCAGTACTATTATTTTTCAATCTATTCATTTTCAATAATTATATTCATCTATTAAGTTATCCCTTCTATTTGTTTAGTACATCAAAGTGAATAAGTGTACTACGCTTTTTAGTGTTTTCACACTTGCTGCACATTTTATTTGCTTTTCGAAATGGAAATGTTTCAATATTTGCTGGCAAGCGAATTGCTTATTCTTCCCTTTCATCTCCTCGAAACTGCGCTACTAAACACAACAAATACTTAGAAATGTATGGAAAATTTGAATGAGATTCTGGCAAATGCAAACTCGCTCATCTGACTGTATAATATTAGGGATGTTCTTTATTTTCGAACATTGAACTTGTGAAACATGAATTATTAGGGATGTTCTTCATTTTCGAACATTGGACTTGTGAAACATGAATTATTAGGGATGTTCTTTATTTAAGAACGTTGAACTTGTGAAACATGAATTATTAGGGATGTTCTTTATTTTCGAACATTGGACTTGTGAAACATAAATAATTTTAAAATATTAAAGAATTAATGTATAAGAGATTTCCTATATACGATGAAGTTTATCTTTCAGTAAATACATTCCTGCGTTTAATATTAAAGACATATTCTTTTGTCGAAGAAAATTAAGTATGTTTTGCTAAGTCTGGGCTTTTCATTTTCAGTACACTTAAAATTAGTTCCTGCATTAAGATTTGGTAATAAAATCTGACGCCAAGTCCATGTTATCTTGACAACTGAGCTGTTTGGCACCCTGTCGAAAGTTAAAATTGACATTTACTTAATTTAGAATTATTTTAGTAACTGCTTATCAAGTCTTCGGTTACAAAACTGCGAAAAAAGTTATCCGGATTGCTTGGACCTATACTCAAATTCTAATTTGGTGCAATCAGACACTTGTCCACAATGGTCCTTCCATATCATTCTTATGCAAAAAAATTAGGGATACATCATTCGCACTCTCTCGGCTTTATGAAGTGGTTTATGGACTCATATATTTTATGGAGTCTGAAAAGACCCCATCGCAACTCAATAAATCATTAATCAAAGCTTACAAAAATAATATATTTGAATTTAGAAAGCCTAAGTATAAGTAAAACGTTTAATTATTTTCCAACCAAAGTGAACCCCCCCTAATGCAAACTATATTTGTTGAAGAAAATTTTACATTTTCTGAGTACCAGAATTTGTATAGCTTAATTGGAGCAGTTATATATATATTTATGTATACATACTAACAGTTTCGAACGGAAAAATAGAGTTGTGCACTGCAAAAATATCAATTAAGAAATCATTTAGTAATTTGGAAAATCAGCAGCTACTAAAACCTCAAACGGCAGGTGGTAAAAATTTGCAACAAGACTTTAATTTGATTGCATACACACGCATACACACGCATATATATATATATATATATATATATATTCAAATAAATCATGCGGATCCTTCTAAGGGCGCTGCAGTCGAAATGAAAGATGCACGCGGGAGAGGAAGTGTGATGTGTTGCGGCTGTGGCTGCCACAGCAAAAGCAGTAAAAGTAATTACCAACTTAGCTTTGCAGCATGTAGGCGCTTGTTGTTGTTGTTGGTGTTGTTGGATTATTTCTAGAGCATTTCGCACCTTTCGCACCATTTTCCCCACCGACACACACGCACACACACACGCACGACCGGCTTTTTTGATTAAATGTGTCTGCAGTCGATGTGTGAAACAGAAAAGAAAAACAAAACGCTACAACAATAACAATATGTTAAAAAATGGATGAGTATGTATGTGTGTATAGCATGAATAAAAAATCCAACAAAAATATTTTTATGTATAAGAAGCGCCAACAAGAGTTAATAACATGCAATCAAGCAACACCGCAGGGTGTCTAGCACCAAAATAAAGGCGCACACAAGCACACATGCACACAGTGAAGGCAAACGTAGAGTACAGTGTGTTATTTTGACGCTTCATTTTGAGAAGTGCAATAGTAGTCGGTTGGATGGTAGCGATATTTTAGTATCAAGCGATTTTGAGAGCTATGAAGGTACAGGGAATCAGCCATTGCTACTTTTGCTATGATATAGTACTCCATTAGAAGTTGCTTATTTTAAACGACCTGCCTGAACTCGAATGAGGGTGTTCTTTTGCTACTCGCCTAAAAGAGCACCGAACTAATGCCTCACAGTCAGTCAGTTAATAAATTCAATGATAACACTACTTCAAAAAAGTCTTCCCAGTTATCATTTTGAAGTTCTTAATGCAAAGAGATTTGCCCGGAAAGTTCCCGCGAATATTCAGTATTTTATAAATGTACGGTGTAGAGTTTGAATTGCAGCTGGATTAGTTTGTGTGGAGAATTAGTAAACTGATTTACATAGCTATAAAATAGTTTGCTATTTAAAAAGATATGATGTAGATGAATAACAGAACATTCAAGCGCTAATATGTTTTAGAAATCGTTCTGGTACCAATATGTTAGTTGAATAAGTTTATTTTCCAATATCAAGCACACTTGAGTGCTTATGAAGATAATTTTTTCTCTAGTTTGAACTCCCATATGATATAGCGGTTATGAAGTGAGAAAAAATAGAGAATGAGAATAGGGAATTAGTTGAAAAATCCATACATTATTCTATAATTTGAGAAAAAACCTACTTTTGGTAACTGCTCAAGAGCACTGTTGAAATATGGGTTGAAACATTTGCGGAGAAAATTTCCCAATTATTGGTGACAAAGGGAAATAATGATATTATACAACAAACGCTCTTGAAAAAATAAAAGCTATTGAAAACGGGAAAACAGTACAAAGTATGCAATATTGGGTGGTCTTGCATACTCAAAGCAAGGTCACATTAAACAAAAGAGAAACTTTTGCATTCCAAGAGCTTGGTTGTGAAGAAGCGATTTCAATGAAAAAATTCTTTCTCCGTTAAGAAAAAAAGAAAGTGATAAGTACTAGATTGAGTTTCTCTACTAGAAACCACAGAGGCTACTCAACTTCTTCTACAAAGGGCTCTAGGAAAAATTAATGAGTTTTTAGGTTTCGCGACCACTGTGCCACAACCACTCAACTCAGAGCGCAGCTGTTGTTGACAGCTACCGCAGTTTTTGGTTCGGTCCGGTTGAGTGACGGACGCACTTCCGTCAATTCACACACACGCATGCACACACACACACAGCACGCCAATTAGTAAAACTACCTGAATCAAATGAGCGCATATGTGTGCGTGTCCGTGTATGTGTGTGCTTAATAAAAACAAAGAGCAAAACTCCAAACTTTTCCAAACTACATGAATTCCAAATACATTTTCGCTTACAAATAACAGGCATAATGTAAATTTGGTAGGCAAATGTGGCAAGAATGAGTTGTTGAATAAAAGTACGCGTTGCATAATGAAAAATGAATTGAATGAAAATTGTTGGCAGCCGGTAACTGCATACATAAGCGCTTTAAATTGGAACAGCAGGCGATCGAAATTGCTGCACACGGTAATATGCGTATGTATGTGTGTAGTGACATGCATTATGGATCCGCCTTCGCTTCACGCACTTCAGTTAACGACACCTACGTTAATGACATTACTCGGCTGATAACTGCAATGCCACCGCTGCTGCTGCTGCTGCCGCTGCTGCCAACACACCGAAATTAGTAAGGCACCAAAGTACTTACACACACACACACACATATATATTTGTGGGTTCAAATTGGTACACGAAGCATTTATTTGGTAACAAGCTGTTGACTGAGGCAAAAATGTAATTATTTTGATAGATTGTGTTGTTGTTGCTGTATTGATAGTAAATTTGGTAGTTAGTCGAGACAAAACTTGTAATTATAAAACCATCAGCAACACACAAATCAACATTGTTTAATAATGAGGGAAATGGAAGCATAAACAAGTATGCTAGAATTTGTGGGCGTGTCCTTTTTGATGCAATGCGACGGATGTGAATAAAGAATATGACTAAATTGGAGCAGCTGACTGAAATAACGGAAATGAGTCTCCAACACAAACCAAAAAAATATAATTTCAATAAAAAAATAAATAAATAAATAAAACAAAAAAATAGTGCAATACAAAAATAAAAAAAAATTAAATTAAAAATTTTTCGTGAAGAAAAATAAAATTAAATTTAACTAAATTACATTAAAACAAACAGAACAAAAACGTATGTATATAAAAACGTCAACAATGTAAAAAAATAAAAAAGAAAAAAATATTTAGAATGCAATTAAATGCGCAATATTTACTTATATACTAGGAAAAAAATGCTAGTTAAAAAATTAAAAATTTTAAATTTAAAAATGAAAATATAAAACACAAGAATAAAATCAAATGACATAAACTAAATAAAAAAATTTAAATAAAAATAATTGCACAAAATTTAATAAATATAAATTAAAATGAAAATATATGTAATATTTAATAAAATAAAAAAAATTAAAAAATATAAATTTATAAAATATAAAATTATGTAATAAAAATATATAAAAAAATTCCAGGAATTACAAAAAAAAATAATATAAAATTAAATTTTTTTAGAATGGAATAAAAGACTGTTTATAATACTAGAAACAAATTAAATAAAAAATATTAGCTAAGAAACAAAAAAGTTTAATTTAAAGAATAAATTCATTAAACGAAGGCAGTTGATCCTCGAATTAAACTAGATAAATGGTAACGGATACATGATCCACAAGACTTAGTTATCTTCAACTATCGCGCCATCAGAATCAACCAATAATATATATATTCAAAGTTTAACTAGAGAATTTGGTTGTGAAAGCTTTTCATTAGAATCTCAATTAAGTAGTCGAGAGCTTTCTTTCATCTGGAATTATATCGATTAGAGCTCTATGAGACTAACACATATGCAATCCGATTAAACTAGCCCTGTAGACCCAATTGCGCCGAAACCAAGTAAAATTGAGTTGAAAAACTGTGAAGCCTTATTCAAGCTACCCAAGCTCAAGAAAAAAAACACCAGTACTCGAAGATTTCGTTGAAATGATCAAAAGGGATTCAGGCCTATCGAAAAAGCCATATAACCACTTTCAAAGAATAACTTAGGAACTTTAAAACGATTACTACCAATCTTTGCACGATTACGCTCAAATTCAGCACTTAACTTTTCAACTTACAAGTGCAAATTGTTTAAAAGCTGCTAGTTATCATTCTCGATGAAAGAAAGAAATTTACGAGAAAAGAAATGGCACAAAGACTGAATGCATAGGTCTCCTCATCATCTCATTTCACAACCTACGTTGCTTCGCGAGATTACGATCACCCCTGCTGACTTGAATGAATTTTTACTTGCCTTTAACGATATTAACTACTTTGAAAGTTCGTTGACAGGGTTAGTCTTATCACTCCATCAAGCCCCAGAGGAATGACTTGCACTCACACAAGTACGCAGGCATAAAAGCTATAGACAAAGTAGTTTTTCTCGCTGCTGTTTCTATTAATTTTAAAGTTACACGCCATTGTATACTTCACTCAACTCGTTCGCTGCTCTAACTGCACGCGCTGCACCCCGCCCCGCGCAACCTTTGCACAGCCCAGCGGCATAATACGGTATAAGTTTCTCTTAAAAGGTTTTAAAAATTCAAACACTAAGTGAGAGTTTAAAGCAATTGCGAAAAAATACTGCGCTAAGCTGGCACCCCAGCCAGTAACAGCATTCGCAGCCAATATAACTAATTATATGAGTAGTTATATATGCACTCAACACTCATTACGTTACCCTCCGACGACAGTAGCGAACGCTACGCGTAGTGTATGCGAAAGTAAGCCGGTGAGAGGGGTAAAAGTTTTACATTAAAACGGTGCAGATTTCAGCTGATTAACACCTTCATTAATAATTGCGAAATGTTGAAATTGCGCGACACGATGACTCGACGCATACGAACACAATACCTTCCACACACATATACTCCACACGCGCTTCGCTTGGGCTTGATTTTTTAACCATCTCTCTTATGAATAACGCACTCGAAAGACATTAGATGGATATATAATGACGAACGTAAGTTTCTAGGCCTTATTTCAACACCGATGAGCATAATTTTGCGGCCCTAAGATTTTTAAAGTCTTCGTGCAAGTTTTTTAATGACAGCTTTATATTCAAATCGTCCAGTAATCTCCTTCTAACGGTGCAGTTTTCAATTATATTATTATATTGGCGAATTGGGTTTTGAACCCGAGCTCAGCTATCACTTAGATACGCTCTCATTCACCCAGCTAGGTTTGGTGCGGTTGGGAGTAAGAGCGTTCAATTCGCAACTACATCCTTTTACAGTCGTTTAATGTTGGAAAAAATATTAATGATTACTTAATATTTATGACACAAGTGCGCACAAAGCGCCGCAAATAAGCGCATTTAACGGTTTTATTATGCAAGCGTTAAGCAAAAATTAGAGGAGAAATTTTCATTAGTTGGAACATAAAATAATAATTTTTAAATATTATTAGAGGGGTGCATATATTTATGAAAGCGAAGCAAAGTTCACAGTAGTCGAGCATAATATTTTTCTGGAAGGCATATACCCAGAAAAGTTGGCTGAAAACAATTATTGCAAGCTCTGCTTGTCCTTTAAGGAAAATTACATTAAAACCGGTCACTGGATTTCTGACTCTTTTCGTGTCAAAACTTTTTGAGTGGTTCCAGACCAGAAATTTTGTTTGTTTGCCTTTGTAAAGCTTGAAGTCAGTAGGCTCAATCTTTGTTAAAGCCTTCTGGATGATCCATCGGAGTTTTCTCAGTCAGCGCCGAGAGTCAACAATAACAAAATTTTGTTTTTGACCAGTCAGAACAGGGTTCGAAGTACACTGTGGAACAACATCGGTAATTTCGAAAAAAAAAACCGAAAAGACATAAAACGCTAGGAGAAAGGTAGGCAATGAGATTAAGATCCAGAAAATTTTAATAATAAAATATAAAATATATAAATAACGGTACCCAAAAGTTTTAAGATTTTAATACGTTTCATAAATTTTTTAATGGAAAGTCACATCTGCCTAATGAAATGTTCACGTATGACCAATTATAATATCTTCAAACGCTAACTCTATCGCTCACCTGCTTAATTTCGTCTTCAATTTTATTCAGTCGATTAAAATACCAACAAGGCAGCTGCATAGCAGGCCGAACACAGTCCTGACTACAGTCCCCAGCACATCCGCCGGCTACCAACTAACGAGCGAGCGACCGACTGACCCAAACGATCGTCTACTAAGCAGCGACTTGCGAACGACGGCAGAGAAAAGTAGAGCAAAAGTAGTAATTAGCGCGCTCACACCCTCTAAGCGGTACTAACAAAAAGAGAATTTGAAAATTACAGCTCAGGCGCACGATCAGCAGCAGGATCGTTAGGAAAGCAAGAAATTATACAATACCTGTCTGCGGCGAAATTAGATTTTTTTAAATTACATCCTTGTTAATTTACTTTATTTCCAATTTTTTTGGTGCGGTCAGTCGTTAGTATTCTGAAAATTTTGTGGTTCGTTAAACAGCACACTATAATTAGGGCGTTGCCGGTTGAGTGTCTGCCCGCTAGGCTGGCGTCTGTTCGAGCGCCGAATTTTTGTTTAGATCAACTCTTGTTATATTTATATACCATAAGTATCTTGTTAACTCTCCGCATGTTTGTTTGTGTTCAAAGGCAGCAGGCTTCTTGATTTTTGCACTCTGTTCTGTGATCTCTGTTTGGCTAACAAGGTGCGAAAAGGTGATGTGGCAGTTGGAAATTTCGGTTTGAGCTACTTTATTAATAGTTTCGGTTGCAAGTTTGAGAGTACATAATTGCTAATTTTCAATTTATATGCTACAGTTTTGTCTGCATTTATCTCCAACCAGCTGCTGCCTCTCGAATAGTGCGAATTTTAACGCCAAACGATTTGTTGCAAATTTTTTGATGGTCAAATAAGGTGAGACTGCAGCTGGTTTCTGAAAAATTGAGAAATAAATAATTTTCGAAAAAGAATCGAATGTGATTCCAAGGAATGAAAGGAAAAGGAAGAACAGTTTAAGGAAAAAAAATTTGCCTCGGAAACTTCACTAGTACCAACGCATAACTTCGCTAAGGACCATTTAAAAAAGTGTCCAAGACTTGCTGGCCATCTATGATATTCAAAAGTAGTTATTTTAAAACAAATCTCTCTTGGAGTTTCTTAAAGATTTAGAGACTTACATACTAGCGCCCTTGAAAGCTGAAACAACTGTTGACTTTCTTTCACCAATGCTGCGTAAGTTGTGACGAATCGAACAACCAACTAGTTTAAATCAGATGTATTGGTAAAATCAAATAGAATTGGAATAAAGAGTTGTTATACAAGTTGGTTGAGTTATATCTTGTATTTTATGCAACTGGATAAGCTTGCTGTTGCTTTCAACTACCATTTTTTGACTAGCGACCACAGCTCAACCATAGCAAGCAGAGAAGTGATGTATTGAAAGTGGCGAGTTCAGCTTTGGTATCATTATCTGCCATACAACAGCTATTTGGAGTTAAATAGTAGTAGAACTAGATGGAATGAGAGTTTTTTCAATACAAGAAATTTATTCTAGTTCAATTGTTGAAATTATGGAACTTCGAACGCTATTTTAGATTATTCGAAAGTTTTTCTCAAATTTATTACCAATAATTTTAATACTTTCAACACTCTAGCTCTAGCACTCGCCAACACTCATTTTAATAACTTTTCATTAGTTTTACAAATTTATAGCCGACAAAATCAAAGTTACCCCTCCAAAGTGTGTAAGTAATTAAGAAATAAGCAAACTGCTGTTGGAACTCGTAAAAACTTTGCGCATTTGGCTGCCCAAATTTTGCACCGAAACGAAATATTTACTACTCACAACCCAATGTCTTCAGCTTTTATCGGCTGCCAGTTAGGTAACCCTTCTGCGTCGGCATTACCAGCCAACTTCGGCGCGCACTCGTTGATTTTCCAATAACAGTTATGTGTGCAGAAGTTGAAAATAATTAAACACAGCTGCATCAGAGCAATAAGTTGTGCATTTATTTATTTAGTTTTATTGCGAAATTTTACGAAATTTTAGCAAGAATTGCTCATTGTTGTTATTGCTGTTGTGTATTGTTCTTTTCTGTTGGCTGGCATAAGTTTGCCGGAAGGGAAATGCATAAGTTCTACAATAAGTCTGCTAAAGTACTTGAACTCTAATTGAAGTGTACTTATCGAGTAGTTTGATTATGCTTCTCCAAATGAGCTGAAGAGAGCTGAATATTTTGAAGTGTTCATTCACAATTGATTTATTACTGTGCGGATATGGAAATGGGGTTATTGCAAAGTGCTTAAGCACTCAATCGAATCATTTCCAATGGAGCTTGTGTTGCATAAAGTTAGTGGAGAATGAGCGGACTGAATTTCTTGGGTATCCGCAGCCAACTTAAGTTCAGTAATAATTTGGGCTTCTTAAAACCATAAACAGCTATATAAAACCGAGAACAATTAACTAAATAGTTCCAAAAGTAGTTCGGTCCAACAGTTGGTGGCTACGTCAGCCATTTTGGGACATTGAGACATTCATTAGTAGTAGAATTTCAGAGGTAATGCTAAACCTAACCATAGGAGCACACAAAAGTTCTCTAATAACTGGTTCCCAAACTATGTTTAAGGAATTTGTGATCATACAAAATGGTGCTTCTACTTTCTAAAACCCTATCGGACTCCTACATACTTTGAATAGAATTTGAATTATTTAGCGGTACATATGTACTTTAACGAAGATGTACCTTCACTTTTCGTTTGCGTTATAGACAACTTAAGCCATTATGACCTCAGAAAAACGCAAAGACTTACAAAGCGCTCTACTTGAGAGTCTGCAAAAAGGAAATGGGTTCTGGAAATTATTTAATTGTTTAAAAATCATTAAGCTTTTCGAACTTTAGTGAAGATTTATCATTTTACTTCAATAAGCGAAATGTTTCTTGATTTATGGAGTCTTTCGAGTTTACTCGGAGCTTGTATTTGTTGAATTGAATAGAAAATTCGGAGTAGTTCAGTTATTACCTTGGATCACCAATTGCTGGAGGACTGGTAATTTTGGATACTTCGAGATCGTCGAGCATACTATTTAGAGCATTCCGCAAAAGGTATGGATCTTAAGAACAAACCGTTTAACTCGATGTTCCGGCATATATTATTAAGATCAGGGTAGCCCATAAGATTTAACAACCTGTCGGAACTAATTTAAGCTTAACTTCGGCAAGCTTCGGATCTCAACCATCTGAAATATACTCCGGTATCTAAGGTTCTCATATTTTTTAAAATTTATCTTGTTTACTTTGTAGATTTAAGTGATTATTCTTTCAAATTTTTATAATAGAACATTGAAAGAGCGGCGATGGTATGTGGCATATACTCCGTACAGAGTACGAAGGTCATCTTTAGTGCGCAACTTTTTCGATACTGATTTTTACACCGCTCGAATTAGTTTGGATTCACAAATCGGAGATTTCTTCAAATAGCTTCCAACCCCACTTTTTAAGCTTAACTATTTGATACAGCATATTCTGAGTACCGATTTGTATTGTTTGTGGCAAAAATATACAACTTCACCAACGAAGTATCATTTGGCATATTAGCAACTACACAACAACAACAAGCAAGCAACGCTTAGTCTCATATTCTCCACTGTCCACGTAATCTGTGCAAAAGACACGCAAAACAATTAGTGAACACTAATTCACTTTCGTGCTTTCCTTTTCGCTTTGTGCGATATTCGACAAAGTTCTTTGTTTTTTGTGCCTTCCACCGCTCAACGGCATATCGAATTCAACTTTTTGATTGGAAAAGTGATACGAACACACGCACTAGCACAAATGTACGCAACAGATATGCGAATAAGGAAGAGAATTAGGCAACAACTAGTAACTAACTAAGCTAGTAGCGGTAGTACATACACACTCACACACACATATATATATATATATATATACATACATATGTAGTAAGTAGGAGCACTTGCAAGTGTAAGTGTTCACACTTCAACTACAATGCGGTAAACGCCGTTAACTAACACCAAAGCACTAAAGCAAAAAAACAAAAATGTAGTCTACTAACAGGCGCTAAAGCAAGATAGCAGTGCAAACACACATACACATACCCAAACCATGCGCTTCGACTAAACAAAAGTTGCTAATCACATTTTGAACAAATTACCGAGCAAAACTCAACTTAAATGGTCAGCGCATAGCTTAGTCAGTTGGCGGAGACTTTTGTTGCTTGCACGCACAACTTTGACGCCATTGAGGCAGGTGTGCAAGTAGTGGTGCTGAGTTTTTCTCTATACTTCGCTTTTGTGCTTTCCACATTTTCTACACCAACTGCGCTTTCACCGTTAGCCGGCTTCCAATTACTTGCCGGCGCACAGCTGTGACAGGTTTGTGTGTGTGTGTGTGTGTGTGTGTGTGTGCTGCTTGCCACTTCGAAAGTTGGTAATGAAAAAGCGTGAAAAAGAAAAGTTAACTGTGATTTCTTCACTTTCAGTGTTTTACCTTTCTCATTGTGTTTTTTCCTCATTTGCCATCTTTTGCTGTGCGCACTTTTCCAATCTGCACGACAAGGAAATTGAATCAATTAATTAATTTGGTCATTCTTGTAGTACTAAGAGCAGTGGACCAGTGACAGGTTGCACGTAAGTAAATGGTTGTGCAACAGTTGGCATTGAAAGAAGTAAAAATGCGTTCAAAAACTGTGACATATACAGGGTGTGCTTGATACTTCAGCGCTGGAAATTTAATTCTTTTCAAGGGAGACTAATGTCACTGAGGTGGTGCGTATGTCTAAAAGTCAGTCAAAGTCTAAAATAATCGCGAAAATATTTCAGAGTTGCTAGGCAGCACTAATATTTCAAGCATCGCATGTCTCTTTCTCTTTTCAGTTTTCTGTATGCCTCAAAATGTTATGATGACGTCATATGTTGTGTTCATATATCAAGAAGCATTACTAAGGACCCTTGGACTGCAATTAACCAACACTAATACATATTGGAAGTGGAGATACTTTCAGTCTTTCGACGAAACAGCGAAACGGCAAACAAGAGACGGTTAAATATCGGACACTGCAGTTATTTTTGTAATAATTTGGAGCATCGACGCAAGCATTAACTTCTAGACAACTTTCATAGCAGGAACTACGTACGCCTCAGCTATCTCTTTAAAAGGTATTGAATCGTAAAATATCCGAAGAAGGAATCTGAACATCAGTCAAGTCAAAACTAACCTCAATTAAAACTGTTTTTGTGGTAACACTCGCCAAGTGGCCTAGATACCCAGAACCTCATACAAAGTTTGTCAAGCAAAAAAAGTGGGAGTGCGAATTAACCGCGATTATAAATTAAATTTGTTTTCCATTCATGTTTATATAGTTTTAGCTTCACCTCATGCTAGTAAAATCGGTTTCATTTCCTATCGTTTCTGATATACCATTAAATTTCTTACCGAATTTCTTACCACTCATATTGACATGGTTTTAATTTCACTGCGTATTATTCAAATTTGTTTCATTTCCTTTCATTCCTTTTATTTTTGATATTTCATTCCATTTCGCACTCAATTTGCTTTTGTTCTTTTTCTCACATTTATATCATCTTGTTTAGTTTCCATTTATTTTCATATTTTTATACTTTAACTTCGTTCCGATTTCACTCTGTTTCGATTCCACATCATTTCAACGATGTCCTAGCAAATATCTGTACAAAAGCATTCGCTCTCCAACCTCACATTTTTCGCCATTAATACCTTATCGCTTAAGCATTGGCCAAAACATTCAAAAATAAATATTTTTCGTATAAAATTCCCGAAATATATGCCACAAAGCTTGACCAACCAAACACAAAGTACACAAGCAATTTTCCGACATTTTTCATATTTACTTGCATATTTTACAACTTTATGCCACTTTATGCTTTGCTCCACAGCCAATAAGCCACAATCAAGTAAATATGCATAATGCTACATGCCACATGCCACATGCCACAAGCGCATTTGTGTTGCCAGCTATTACCAACGAATGCAAGCTAAATTTGTTTGTTGCACACATCTGCACTGGCGCACACACAAGCCATTTGAAATTTTGCATACAATTGCAATAATCCTTAAAGGATACACTCTAAGGATAATATGAAATTTACAATGACACTGTTGCAAAAGGCAAGGCAATAAAAAATGCATAAGCGCAACGCTCCGACGAGTAAGCCAAAAAGTCAGAAACGCCACCCAGCCAGCCAGCCACTTACAGACGTGCAACAGCGCAAATACTCACACTTGTCTGTGTGCAACATGAAACAACTAGTTGCATGCAATTGCATATTTTTGCCACTTGAAGTAGTCTGCGCTGCCAGTAGACAGCGCTTGTATGCATTCAAGGCGTGCAGTGCTGCTGTTAAATGCTTCGGCGCACAAGCAGCATTTCAACTCCGATTTAACTTTGCGCTGCAGCCACTTTTTACTGTATATGCCGCATACCATGCATGCCACACACACACACACACACACACACATGCAAGCCCACCAGCACAACCGCAGCACATTAGAAAATTCTTAGTCATATGTGCAGAGACACGTAAACGTAATAATTTTTCTTGTGGCTGCACAAAGGTGCTTATGCGGTTGCATGCCACAATTGTTCGTAGCGGCAAGTAAGACAGCCAGCATTTGGCCCTTATCTTGTGTGTGTTTTCTGTTTTTTGTTTAGTTACTGTTTCAGTTGCTTTTGCATGCCGCTGTGATCCTATGCAACAAATTTTATTATTATTACCATTTACGCACTATTTCTTATTTGAGTGCGCGCTGGAAAGTATGCAAAGAAATATGTGCACGCAGCTAAGTGACTATAGATTGAGTGTAAATTTTAGGGTGGTCGCAAGAGTCGATAAAGTACCACCTGAGTAGACTTTAATAACGCTTTCGATAAAATTCAAAAGGATTGACGTTATATCTGAATATGTTAACATTAAAGAGCGTGTAAACCTTTGCAAAATGGGTTCAGTAATGCCAGTATCAGTATTTCCAAGGTCTTTGAATTCGAATTGTTTGAAAGGTCAAATATCAAACTGCCATTATATGGACTACTCGTTCGGCGCTGAACCTCAGTGGCCACGACGCAATATCACTTTTAAAGTCTGCTGCCTTGTACTGAGTAGGAAACCCCAGTGTCCATTCAATGAAAAAATGGTAAACCTATTTTTGAAATAAAATACAAAACGGAGACAAAGACATTATCCGACAAGGCGTCTTGTGATAAGATATAGTAAGTCACAATGGAGCTTACTTACAACGTCAAACAAATAAGTCAAAATATCTAATTTACAAAGCTCAATGCCACCAAATTTCAAGTCGAGAATATTCAAGCTCTTTAAAAGAGAAAAATATGTAAACTCATTCCCAAAGACCATTTTGATGATCAGACAAATTTTATTACTTGTTCCCTTTGGAAATGCTTTGTCAACCTACCAATCTTGGTGATCAGGTTTGATATGGAATTATTTAGATGCAAAAGGACTTAGATCTCAAATTTCGGTAACCATGAACATTTCGATAATATTTACTTTCCAGTTTAGAAAATCACTCTTCCGAAGGCTTGACTATAAACTATGCTTAAGAGAAAGGTATCTGAGGTTTATATCAGAATCAATTATCTCTGCTCTGCTATTTACTAGCTACACTCAATTTTAAACAATTTCATAGGCTTCGAGTAATTTTTTGGGTAATTTATTTATACTGGCATTTTTTATAATTGGATACCTCGAAAATTGACGGTCTGAGAAAATATTCTAAACAAATATCTGAATTTTGAAGAAACTCATAGTGAATTATCCACCAACTTTTATGTACTGCGAAGGGACCTCACAATTATGCTCATTTCATAAAAGAATCCTCCGGGGTACCGTATTAAACGTACTTGGTTTATTGTTCTAAAATGTTTCAGCTTCGTTCAGTTTTTTCAGAGAAATTCAAAGCGAAAAAATTGGAATTCATTACATAAATAAAGTTTTTGAACATTGTGTATAATATTGTAATTCATATTTTTGCAAACTAGAAATATACAAAATATGTAAAAAAATACACTTCGTAGATAATTTTCCTACATGTTAGCTATATTTCAACGGAGGGTATGTGTCTTAAATGAGACTTTTCAAAAATATTCGCCAGCAGCGCCAGCTGGCGATCATACATGAGCAACCAATATATATACGTTCTAACTCATCCAAGTTTTGAACCAATTTCAATAATAATATGTTTGGAATAAGAAAGTGGAGAACGTATGTTTTTAGGGCGAAAATTTAACGAATTTGTACTTGTCTTTTTGTTTTTTTTTTCAAATTATCTCTTTATGTTTTTTGAATCTTTGAGAGTCATCACATTTACTTAAATCTTCGAAGGCTCTCTAACCACTAGACATAAGATTTTCAGCTCAAATTCGCAAGGAAGTGAAATCACACATATATAGTATTTTAAAAGTATTTTTCTTTCTTAAAACTTTTCTATTTAACCACATTTGTCTTATACCAAAAAGAAAGCGAGGATATTTCCATGTAACCGCAAACTTTCGAAAACAAATTTATCTCTGTATGTACATATATTTATGAAAAGATAAGCAACCACAGGAAGTTTACATGTCATTGCCTGCTGACAGCATCAGGAATAAATAACGAGAAAACAACTTTATAAGCTTGTACAACTGGTTATTATCTGAAATATTATCGCATGGCCAATTTCTCTGTAGGCAAAACACAATTAACAACCAGTTTAGAGACAGATAGCAAACTATATATGAAGGTATGTATTTATATCTATAAATAAAATACAAGAGGAGACTCCTAAAAACCACGAAACAAATATGAAACACAAATTAAAGCCAGGAAGAAGAAGAAGAAGCGCACTACACAAAATCTCGATGAAGCGATAATAAAATGAAACGACAGCAGACAGTGAAGACTGAGTGGCTAGGCGACTTGAAAGAGCCTTGAAGAAAGCAAGAGGAGTACACAACCTGCTTAACCGCTTCTCAACCGCTTGCGTCTCCGCACGCAATGGTCTTAACGCACTTAGCATAAGTATACTTTTAGGCGCTTAAAGAGGAAAATTTGTAAAAAAAATGTGAAAATGAGTGGAGCGAAGACCACGCAGTCCGCGGTCGGCGTAAGCAAATTGCTGACAAACCGCGCTTGGTTGCGTCGGTAAGCTTTATGATTGCATTAAATGAAATTGAAGCTGAGAGTTCACTGAGTGAGAGGCAGCAAGTGAAGACCGGCCACTCATAAATGACAATCGATGCGTGTGGGTTAAGCCACGAGCTACTCAATTGTATCGAGCAAGACGCTGCTGGTGGTGTAGAGTGGTAGCGAGGCAATCTCTTTAATGTTAAATAGAATAGTAACTACTAAATAAATCCCTGTGGGTTAAGCGGTATTGGAGCCTAAATTGCTATAAAGAGAATGAATGGGTGGAAAAGATGAGCATGAAATTGCTGGCAAGTAGGTCAGTTATATATATATATATATATGGATGGTCTTCCCCTACAAAGCCAAATGAAGGGTGTGCAAATGATTCGGACTCGATTTGTAAGCAAATAAAGAAATTAACATGTGGAGCTGTGTTGACGATGGACATTAAGGCGTCGGCGGCTATTGGCGACGGCTCAATGGTCCATTAGAACGGTTAATAGCCAATTGGTAACAGCAACTCTTCCACGGGTGTGTGTGTGCGTGGGTTTGTTGGTGTTTTGCGGCCATATCGAAACACTGAAGTGCTGTGATTACACAGAAGTATGGCGCAGTTTTACGAAAATTCGTTTGTTGTTAGCTAAATAACAATAAATTTTAATGAAATTGTATGGAGAAATCCGTTGCGTATGCGCATAGAGAAGAGCTAGAAAGCTGAAAAGCTAATAACTTCATTAGGCTTTTGTAATGGCGGTTAGTTGGGCCATTCAATGTGTGTGGGCTATTGGGAGCCAATCTAATGACGTTTGGAGTTGTGGGTTCTTGGACAGCAAAAAGTGTCTATGGAAGTAAATTTGAGTCAAATGAAATTTATTTAAGATTTCCTAATTTACAAAACCAAATTACTGAGTTTCCCAACAAAATGTGTTGTGTCTTTCTTGCTTAGAAATTGACAATAGCCCCTACCGCATGTGGACGCACTTAAGCCACTATTAGACTTACTTTGTTTTACAGTAAGTCCCAGTGATACATCATTTAACAACTCGCTGGTTTAATGTTATTTTTGAGTTTCATTAACCCTTGCTCCCAAAACTCCCTTAATGAATTCCTAACCAAAACTGGTTTCCTAAATTATCCACGCCCAAATGTAGGCAACGAATTTCGAAATAATCGATTATTCCTCATTTAGAATCTTATTGGTGGCATTTGCTTTAATAATTGTACTTTACTGCCTTGAAACTCAAAATCTTTCTACGCCAACATGTAGGCAACGAATTTCGAAGTAATCGATTATGCCTCATTTAAATGTTTCGTTATGGCATTTTCTTTAATATTCGTAAACATTTAAAACTTGCAATAGATATATAAATTATATTATTTTCCACCAACAAATCCAGTTTTATTTTATTGCCAACTAACTTCTGCATAATAAAATAGTTTTCCGAGGAATTTCTTCATTTGTTGGCATTACTCAGGCGAAATAAAGTTTCTCAAAAACTTCGAAATCCGCAAGCTGACAGATAAACATGAACTTTTATGATGTAAATGCACATACGCATTCGGATATACACATATAAAGTGTAAAATGGGCAAGCAGAAATACTTTTCATATCACTTCTTGAACAAGAGTTGGTACAATGAGGAATACGGAGGATTTGGAAGCAACACACATGCATATGCGCGTTGGTATGTGTGGAAAAGTGTGTTTAAAAGTAAGCATACCACTTCATTGGATAATACAAATATAAAACTTAACACTTGTCTTAAGTTGCCTCGAGGTCGTTTTACCGATACAAGTAAGACTAAAAAGGATAAGCGTAAGGCAGCAGAAGGACGAAAAAGTCACTTTTTTCTAAAGCCAAACTTCAGTGAAACTGTAGTCAAAAGGTAAAGCAAAAGAGTTGAAGAATTAGAGCTTACATTACATATGTGTTAGTATGTGGGAGAGCGAGAGACAAAAAGAATGTGAGATATACGAGAAGCGAGAGTGAACGAATACGATGAGCGAAGGGTGCCTTTGAATTAGCAAAGCAACGTCGATTACATTGTTTCAGTCGTTGGTATGAAAGGTGAGCGGCCGAGTTCAAAAAGTATAGGTTTTATTGGTTTATTGGCATTTTAGCTATTGCGTAATTGAGCACCAAAGTGTATAGCCAACAAAGGGATTACAAGTTTCTCTATTGAATACTGTTTTATTTCACTTCTTCACGCTCTCCTCGTATTTTCCCCAGCAAAAGTGCCAAAGTCTGTTGGCTGAGTTGGTTTGTGGCACGCTTGTTGCAGGCAGGTGCGGTGCGGTAGCTGCTCGGATCATTGTGGCAAAACTCATGTAAATTTTGTGTAATTTCCTAAGTGAAAAGTTAACTACTCGGTAGTGTGTAAATATGTGTATGTGTGCGATATAAAATACTTGTGAACTTCTTGAGTGTGATTGTTTTAGTGTGACGTGGACTCAAAGTTGGCTAAAAAGGGTAAGCAGAGTAAGCATCCTGTTGCTCGGATAATTTGGTGATTTAGTTGGGAAGTGAGGTATTAAGGAAGTAGTTTGCAAAAGGTATCATTTGGTATAAATTGAATTTTACACACGCTGGCTAAATTTGTTAGTAAAATGCTACATAGTTCACAACTACATACATATTTACTTTGATTGAAATTCTTCTGAGAAAATTAACGAAAAGTGAAAGCAATAAAATCTGGAGTGTTATTGCTACAATTTCATACAGAAGTAGTAAATAGTTTAAAATGAATGATGGAAAGAAAGGGTTGTTGGGAACTGTTGTTTCCAAAGGCACTGCTTCTAAATTGCAAATACTTTAGTTTTGAACGTAAGTATACATATGGACCCAGTAAACCATAAAATAAATCACAAGTATTAAAGGCTTTGAATAGAACTGTGACATGAAAAATACGCTCTTCAGCCGAAATGTGACCCAAATCCTTAAAGCTTTCCACATCGACCGAAAAAAGATAAACTAATGTTCCTAGAACTACTACACCGATGTGCTAACCCCCTTACATGATGATAGTACCAGCAATTGACTGACCTTTTTCAAAAAGCCCTAGAGTCCACTTCGAAGTCTACCAAATTTAAAGTGTTACCTCACTGCTCTGGGTATTTAACGCTGATTTCTTTGATCCGGTTTCTCCCGACTTTTCTTCGAGCTTCGAATTTACGGATTGTATGAAAACCTAGATTCGGAAATTTAAGGCCCGTACTTGCAGGTCCCTATAAGACGAACATGGCAGCTGATGACTTGTTTGGAATAATTAAACATCCTGGCAAACTCTATAGCTATCTGACTTCCCATAGTGAGAGAATTTCTATAGATAAGAAAATCTCTGACATCTTTCCGTTTACCTTTGACTCTTACATGAGGAGCAAGATAAGATTCAATATGATTTGAGAGGTTTTGAGTCCAAGCACTTATGCACTTACCTGATTAGCTGCAATTTTCTGCATGGACAGAACATGGACAGAAAGAACAATCTGCATTTGTTGTAGATTAGATCTCCTCCATTCCAATTTGTCTTATGTATCAGATGTCTTGATGCTATCAGACTGTTAGAAGGGCATAGAGCTTTTAATCTTACTTCGAGCGGGTGATGGGTCTCTTATGGAGCTTATTAGGGCGGAAATACACTCAGAGTTTTATCATTTACTGAAAAAAGTGGCCGCAATGTTGTTTCTTCATATGACGACAAGTTATTTCAAAACATTTTCCCATATTAACAGTTCTTTATGGAAAAGCTCTGGTAAAATTTTCTTATATTCGTAACAACCATTTTCATAAATTTTTGGCATTCATTTTATACACACAGTGGAATGAGAGAGCCACGTTAAGACAAAGAAGCGCTCAAACGAGTATCCAATCGGTTAGGATGTGTTAGTGGGAAGAAACGAGCGTTTGGAATTTTTATTTCAGCATTTGTTAAACTCAACTACCATCTCCGAGATGAGGAGATCTTTGAAAGAGATCTCACACGCTTCATAATTTATGCCTAATTTATTTCAGAATGAGATTGTAATGATTTTAAGAAATGTATACAAATTAATTATCAAATTGAGTGTATAAAAAGCATAGGAAATTAAAAAATATTTTCCGTGAATTACACTTTTGCTGGAGATACACCTCTTAACTACACATTAGCTCCAGCCAAGCATACAAATAAACAGTGCTGCCACTTATTTTAATATGTTTACCAAATGTTTTACACACTTTGATTTAAAATGCCTTTTCATTTAGTTCGCTTTCATGTTATTTCACTTGAACTTCCGCTTCCACATAGCACACACTCTCGCTTTCAGGCATACACTCACAGTATTTACTATAGTCCAACCACTTCCGTTATGCGCTTAGCAAGCAAATCGCTCCATACCACTTACATTGCTATTCTCCGCTAGCTACTCATTTCAAATGCACAAAATTTTTGCTTTTGTTTACACATTTCGCTTGACATTGCAAATGAATTATAAAAGTTTTATTTTCACATCACGCTCACAGACACTTCCCATACAAATGTACTCGCATAGATTTACTTACATACTTTTATTTTTTTTTTTTAGTCAGTTTTTTGCATAGTTTGCCACTCTTTTAATTAAAATTTCGTTTATCTGTCGCTTATTTATTTAGTCTACAGTAGCGGTAATGCCGATTTTTGTTTACTCCGTGTCTGTGATATACTTATTTACATATGTACATATATATATATATATTTTTTACGTAAAAGTTAGCCACATAAATTCTTAATGCGCAAATAAAAAGTGTGGAAAATTGTTTTTCATCAAATTTTTTTCTCTAAAACTTTTGCATGCATGAAAACACAAGTTTTCGGCTTTTAATTTGATTTATTTAGTGTTTGCAGAGTGTAAATTTTTAATTGTGGCAAGTTTTTTGGACAACTTTAACGAGATGAAGTGGTTAAGTGAGCCAATAGTACGCGGTATCATGTTTTCATATAATTTATAAATGGATCTTAATTTGCCATACAGGAACGAATGTATTGCCAAATCTGAGCATACATCGATACTTCCATACGCTCCATTATCTTTCTAGGACCCATGCCGTAAATGAAAGTATTAAGGTTATCTATGGTGAATTCATTTTGCAATAAAAGTGAATTTCCGACTTTCCTATTACAATGGAGAACCGTCAGATGTCACTGTCGTCTTGCGGTTTATTGCTGAGAGTACTCTACTAAAAGTTTTGCCAGAGTTTTATTGTCGAGGTTGTTTGAAAAAAGGAGCAATGGATCGGGACTATCTTCTTTCGCAAGACTAAGGTTCAGTTACCTTGAATCTCATACATTTAACCTTCAACCTTAGCAGAGTTGTGTTTGGTTCAAGACGGTTTGTTAATGCATGAGGGTTTAGAACCATCTTTACTAGTTTTGGGTAGCACAAAGGAGTTGTTCGCAACTGTCTAAATATAATTCTCGTTTCGAAAAGCATCCCTAAAACTCAACCTAACTTAATTAGAATGTTCAAGGTACCACCCTTTATTAAATCTATTCCTCAGTAAAAGTCAAGTTTCACATTTTATAGCATCTATAAACTTCCGAAACCGTTCTGATTCCAAAGCAGTCGTTATCCTTCGATAATATAACGGAATTCACGAATCAATTGTTATTAAAGAAAAACTCAAGGCCTGCATAATTTGTGGATTTAAATTCGGCTATAAGCTGTCCTAAACAACACATATTTATTAATACTCGTAATATTAATCGGCAGCGAAAATGGTAACCGCCACATAGTAGTAAAAGTTACTTTTTTCGTGGAAGAAATCCCTTTGAGTCAAGGTCTAGAAAGTTTAGTCTGTCATATTAACAGTACACAACATAACCTAACTTTAAACAGAATCTTTGATTTACTACCCTTGCGTGGATACGGTCACACAAGATCGAGTTTTTCCACCGGTTTGGATTTGGAAACTGTTTTTTTTGGAAACTGGATGGACATATAATATTTTAAACCGACTTTTAACGGTTTATAGTGGTTTTTTACTGCTGCAAGTGCGACATCTTATATGCTTTAGATCAAGGTTTGAACTCAGACCCCATTTAGTAGTTGTGCTTATCTTAAACCTCGGCAGCTGCTAAAGAACAAATTAACAAAGACCTCCAGACAGGAGTCCTACTATCCACCTATCGTGGATAGACTAAGAGATACACACTGAGAGTTAGATAATTCCAATAAGGTTGCTTGACCTTATTGAGCGCTCATTTTTCAAGAAGTAATGATTATTTCGATAGTTTACAATTTCTTACAGAGAATTTTAATCGGAGTCAACAGAAGTAGAAAGAAAGAAGAGAAAGTCAACGAAAGCGATATCAAAGGTCATACATTCTGTTGCATTTCGAATAAAATATGTACATATATTTTCCCCGAAATCACAGAGATGTGACATTACGCCTAATTAAAGGTATTTCCGCATAAACTTTTGTAAGCTGTCACTGCTCCGCTTAGTAGTTTCACTTTAATTTTCACAGATGCATGCATATATTTTGACAAAACTGCCTTGTAATTAATGACTATGCCATTAGCGATGGCACAAAGCGGTCAACGTACACTGCGAACACCCCAAATGTTAATAAAAAAAATATAAAAGAAATTCAGACAAATTTACATTTCTACGCCCAGCTGCTATGCATTTGTCGCCCACTACACTGACTTCACCGCGTGGTGGGATTCTCGGTGTGTAGCGAAAACTAGCATATATTGCCAGCGACCAGGGAATTCCAGCCTTAATTTAATGCTGCGGGGCGCTACTTTTGTTGCCCAAACCTCATTTGTTACGCGCACCGCACAACACATACATACATACATACATACATGCATGCATACATGTATTAATAACTCACCGCATTAAGCCAATTTTTACAAGTTTTTTTAAGTGAAATTTCCATTTTGTATTTAAATAAAAATTAATTACGGCAATTTATCGTGGACGCACACACATACACACATACATACATGGAGCATGAGTGGTAACTGTGAATAAAATTAATTATTTGCATACGTGTGTTGCCGCTTTTTATGCCCCAGATGCCAATTTGTTACCCCAGTCCATCGTTGGAAAGCGGCGCACGTCCACTCGCGCCAAACTAACCTGCAAATGTGTTGTTAACGGTAATCATGTAGCAACAACGGTGCCTCATGCCAACGCTTTGTGCGATTTCACGCATTTTTTGGTACCTTTTTTGCTCCTTTTTTGTTGTAATGTCAGTTAATCCCTGTAATTTTGTTAGCTTAGTTAAGCGTGGTTTTCCTTTTAATTTAGTTGTTGTAGTTGTTTTCATCAGCATTCCAATGCACTGCCCTAAACTGTTAAACCTTTTCCGCTCTTTCATTTCACACACACTGTGTTGTTGTTGTTGCTTCTATCATAACAATTACCGCACAGTAATGCTAAATAATTACAGTTGGCGAGTTGAGGCGAGTTGAGGCGCGCTGAAAAGCGCCGAAAGCCAGCAGCAAAAGAACTTTCCACCGGCACAAAGCCGAAATTGAAAGTCGCGCACGCCCCCAAATGCCAGCAACAAAAAAAAAACAGGGAATTCAAGTAAAAAGCACACTAATCATTGAAATGGACTTGGCGCTTTTTAAACGCTCGCCCAGCACTACTATTTAGTTCGAAGCGCTTTTTTGTTGTTTTTTTTTTTTTGTTTCGGACTCGTGCTGCCCCAACTCTCACACAATTTGCAGCTAATTTAGACATTTTCATGCTAGCGCAACGGCCCGGATCCGGATGTGCTTTGTCATAATCAGCTTGAGGCAAGGTTTGTGTGTGCTGCCGGTGGCGGTCGTTGGCAAAAGTATTTTACTTTTGGTGAATGAATGGGCGCGTAAATTAATGGAGATGAGGGACTGCGCTCCAACCAGCAAGCATTGAGCATAAACTGACAGTTTACAGTGGGGCTTGACTGCACAATATGTTCTCAAAATTTGTTAATAGGCTGCTGAGAGCACTGTGGATTTTCGCTTGTATTCAGAAGGGTTCAAACTCTGCCAACTTATTTAGAAGTCGCATACCTAAGCGAGTCCAATCGAACTAGTTCTTTTAAGGTTGACATTTCCAAAATGGCCTAGAGATAAACACGAGCGATCACACTCCGAATTAATCCAATTACTCAAGTATTCAGTTGGTTCATATCAATTTCACCAATTTAACGATTTTAAACTCGATGAGAGTATACACTTGCATAATTTCAACTAAAAGTATGTACAATTTGAGCTAATATTACAGTAAGCCGCTGTATAACAGAAAATCGAAGGTCCCTTCATCAGCTAATCTCAACATTCGAGTATATGACTAACTCTTGCTTTTCGCATCTTCTTGAAGCGAACACTCCTAAAAGGAGGAAGAAGTTTGCCTAAACGTCCAACAATTTGCGCTGACGAGCTCCCAGAGAACACGCAAATCCAGCTTCGAGGTGGATAATGGATTTCGAACTAAATTGCAGAAAGAACCAAACTAGGGAGTCTCAGAATTGATTTTTTCCACCAGCGACCACCACCATACCTACAGATTGCAACATTATGTACTGTGCAGACCTATTCTGGCCTGTTGATAAAGTTAAATCTTTAGTTTTGCCTTCACTAACATCCACAGAAGTTGCTGGTTCGATAGCCGAGTCGAACTTTTTAGTAGCCCTTACTTTGGAAGTATCTCTATTATAATATATGACATGGGTACAGTAAAAACTCGCCTATAAGGAGACGCATGCTATAAAGTATCCAACCCAAAGTAAGTAAGTTGCTTAAAAAAAACTCCGTTGTTAAAACACAAAACAACTTTGGCGATTAGTTCCACTTCTCACCCACTGTAGTCGCACATCCTTCGATGTTTTTATATAAAATTTAGGCAATTCGCAATTAATGCGCCAATTCCTTGTAGATAGAAAAGTTAACACAACTGTCATAATAAACGCATAAAACTGTGGTATCTGTCCACCACAAATGTATTCACATTTAAATTAATTTATTTTTTTCGATACGCGCTCAACACATTTCAAGTTTACCGAGTTGATAATGGCCTGTCACGTAATTATGGTAGAGACTGTAAACAAGTCAGCCGTCAGCGAAAGTTACAATTGGTCAGAAAACGTAAATTATGAGCACTAAAATGACAGTTAAGACAATTAAGAAACAAGCAAACAAATAGGAGGAATATGTAGATAATTCGAAGAGGGTTCTTTATTCGCCGTTTATTAATGAATCTCGTTTATTGCTTGTTGTTACGCTGCAAATAAAGTGTCCGACAAGTTATAGCCCGCTTCCTGAGGGACAATGGCACTTTTCTGAAGCGCCTTCAGAAATATTGACACTACCTGTGGTTTCCGGCAAACTTTGAAAGAAACCTTATATATATATTTGTACTCGAAATTTTAGGAATTTCAAGCGATCAAGCTGAAGTCAGTCATTCTATGCCTCTCTCCTTACAACCTTACAGTGTATTTAATATTATTCTCAAGTGGGTACCAATAAAGTACTTTCTATCTAGAAAGAACGAATACTTATTTTCTATTAGTGCATGAATACACCTCTGCTGACCAGGTTTTAGACAAGTTGTTGGTCGAGCTTTCACTTCCGATTTCTTGATGCAGGCTTAATTGAAGCTTTCAATAGTTTAAGTACATTAATTTCTTTTCAAGTTTGTACTATTTACACTTGTTTCGGGTTCATGGGCTATCATGCCAATTTTGCTGTATAATTTATAACCTAAATAACCAAGCAATTAAAGAGATAATGTTCATTTTCGAAAATCCCGTGAGTGCGAACAGTACAGCACGAAAAGTAGAGGTAAAGTTTAATACATTGAGAGTATATTTATCTCTGTCCTGCTACCAGAAACCACTTCGTGTCAACTTTTTATTCCAACGTGGATCAATTTTGACCACAAGTGCTACTAAGAACTAATTCAGAAATAAATTTCTTTCTTGAAGCACACAATAATACTTTGGTATCGATACCGATCCGACGAAAAAATTCAGACTTTGCTATTCTAAAAACACTTGCGGTTGGTGTTAGCAAGGACTTGGGTGGACTTACATACTGGTAGAAAGACTGTATGGTTAAGAAGCTGAAGATGCCAAAAACTTCAACAAAATCCTCGGAGCAAGAAGAAGAATACTTCGATGGTTGACAAATACTAAGTATATTGCGATTTTTGGAACGTCTTGTATCCAAATCGAATAAAATATAAGTAGGTGGGTACTCAGTGAATGTGTGCTCAGTTTCTGTTCACAATATAAATTGCATATATTATACTATATAAGGCGTGTATGAAATTATTTGAATTATTAACGGAAGCATACTCTCAATTATTGGCTTTATTTCAATATCAAGCGCTAACTAATTATTTAATATAACAAAGTTAAATGAAATTTGCATACGATCGCACTTAATTGCAATAATAATTTTAGTTTTCCACTTGTTAAATGACTAACGGTGAATAACGGCGAATATTCTAATAGCAAGCGAAAATAGCAACAACAATGTACCAGCAAACAAATGTGAATTGAAGGCGGAGTGCAGGAGAATATATTGTGATCTGCATGTGCGACTGTGTGTGTTTGTGTGAGCTTGCGAGTGTGTGTGAGTATAATTAATGGCAATTAAGAAGCCAACGCCAACCAACCGCAATGAAACAAGAAAAAAAGCGGGAAAAAGGACGATTTGCATAATAAAGAGTGTGGCAATAAAGGCAGCGGCAGCGCCAGCAGAGACAGCAACAACAAACACAACAATAATATATGACAGTGGGCAAAACAGTGGTGCAAATTAAAAATTGACTACACAAATTGCAAATCAATTTATCAACGAAGGCACTAACACACAGACACACTAACACTTCAACACATGCTCACACAGATAATTTTACTTTTATACACACACACACACACACACACATGCACACATGCAGCAGCAACTTAATCGGCGCAAAAATGGTGTTCAAGAATTACATAGCAAAGCCCTCGATTGGCTGCGGGTGAGTTTGGTGACAATGGCTGGCGGAAAACTGTGTCGACATGTTGCATGAACGCGCACTCGCACACTCGAACGAATTACTGCACGTTAATTTGCTGCGCGCACTTTTTCATTAAAACTCACTCGTCGCAAAGGCAGCAGTGGCATTAACTTGCCGCCACTTCAATGTTGCAAGAAGCGCGCTGTAGCGGCGAAGAGCAGGCGGTGTGGGAGGAGGGGGAGCGTAGAAATTAGTAGCGTGCGAAAGAGTGTGAAATTACAGCTAATTTTTAATTTTTCGCCGCTTTTGTTGCATGTTGCTGGGGCACACCTGTCTTGCTTTGCCGACAACTTTGCATTCTTTTCCATTTCGCCTTTATCTTCTTTCGCATTTTTGTTGTTTTTTTTTTTGTTTTCTTTTTTTTTTTTGGTTGTTGTCCCCTTTGTACATTAGTTTGGTGCGCGCTTTTTACTTTTCAGCTGAAATTAATTAAATGTACGCATTTTGTTGACATTCAGGGAAAAAGTGGACTAAGAACAGAGGCAGTTCGTTGTTTTTATTCTGGAGGAGGAAAGGTTCTATTTTAGAAAACAAGGTAAACTTATCCCAATGCTAAAATCCGTGCGATTCGAAGTACCACCCGAATCAGTTCCGTGTTTAGCTCTTGAAACCCAAACAAAGAAACGCATGATATTAATGATGATACAGCTAAGCGTAGGAAAAATTATTTCTTTTATGAGAAAATGTCCATGTTTTGTCCAGAAAGCTAAAGTAAAATGGTCTAAGTATAAGATTACTCCTGAGGTAAGTGAGAGATAAAGTGAGAGGTCAATACCAGCCGTATTAGATCCATTCGCACGACAATCCGGTCAAACTAACCGGAATATAACCGAACTTTTAACCAATCAAGGATTGTCTAGGCAGCAGTCTTTTAAACTGTTTGGGAAACATTTTCTACAGCAAAAACAACAACAAAACTTATCTCAGAAAATCTGCTTAGAATTAGCTCGGGAGAACATACTTTAGAAAGGTTAAACGAGGGAATCATAGCTACAGTAGTTGAAGGCACTGATAAAATTATCGCAACTTGCAAAAATAAGAACAGTCTGTTTTCGAGAATCCAAAAATTCTGCTTCTCATCTTCGTCTTCTGGCTCATCCAACGCAAGACTCAGAAAACGTGGTAAAAGAAATAGAGCAAGAGAGAGGAAGAGAATTAAATCTTGAGGTGAATTAGTGACAGAGAGAGTAAATTCATGGAGAATTATTGGGTTAGGTTAAAGAAGACAAATAAATAAGCGGTTAATGGTCACGCGTAGTCTCTTCACACGTTGGATATAGATAAGCGTACGAGTTAAAAAACCACTGCGTCTAAAAAGAGGTTTTGAAGCAACATCCTTGAGCATTTCAAACTGAAAAGTTATAACCTTAGGAATGAAACTGTAAAGCAGTTGAGGAGCCTAAACATATTACAAAAATGAAAGAACAGTAGAGCATCTTGGACCGTCGAGGAGATAAGGAGAGTTGTCACAAAGAGACAACACTGTATATACTCCAAAATAAGTAAAATTGGTCACTGGCGGTCAGAGGCAAATGCGATACGACGTCACAATTACAACAATCCACATGTATACACATATATATGCCTCTCTATATATGTATGTATGTGCCGTTGTGTGTGTGCGCTTCAGTTTATTAGGTGCGAATTCCATTCGTGACGCCACTCGCTTGTGCCTCTTACTCATTTCACAACTCACTTGCGCTTGGGCTGGTCACGGCAGGCTATGCGGCTATGCGCCGCGAGGCGGTCGGAATTACAGATTAACATTGCATGTTAACACACACATACACACATGCAGAAGGAGCTACAGCCACTGACATGGTGCTGGTGACAGCGGTGCGCACATTCATTTTGAATTCGCAGCAATTTAAATGCCGTTGAAGCACATAAATCTTCAGCTGTCAACATATTTTACGATTGCGTAAACGCCGTGTGCTGCATACCAAGAAGTGTACACGAATGTGTAACCACATAACACACACACACACACACACACATCCATACACATGTTTCACTATGTAATTGCATGTGAAATAGATAAAGCGCACTTTGCTTGAGCGTGTATTGAGCAGTGCTCATGAATTTGTAATTCATTTGTGCCTGTGCGTATGTATGTGTGTATTTGTTGAAATTAAGGTTTTGCTACAGATTCAAAATGTAAAATGTAAAAGTTATAAATAAATAAGAGTGCAGTAAAATTGAGCTGGTCAAAAATGCATGAGTATTTGTTAGAAACACACACACACACACACTACATATCATTTGCTCCTGTGTGTGTAGTGATGTAAATATATATGTGTGTCTAGAAACCATAGTTGTTATAATATAATATGTGTGTGTGCGTAAATTCATATATACTGCTGACTTTTCTCATTTTATTATAAATAAATGCTGCTTCTGCGTGCATATCCTTTACCCCCCATGGACAAGTGCTGCGTGCATTATTTTAGCTGCTTGTTAAAGAACTAGCGATAAATTTTTGCTTCGGTGAAACATAAAGTTTAGAGCGGGGCATTTAACATGTTTCAGAATGCTGGAAACCTTATAAAATGTTGTTGGTAGTGCCTTATTGGACCTCAATGAATACTACAGTAAATTATTAAATACGTTTTCGTTGCTGAAAATGTGTAACATGAACTTGAATGACCTTTGCTTTCGATATCCAGCTCTAGATCATGTCCATAGTTGATCGATCAAATAAACGAGCTATTTAATAAAAGCTTTCAGCTTTCTCTTCTAAACTAACTTTTTTTTTGTTTTTGGGGAAGTATAAATCAATTAATTAGCGCCACTAATAGTGTCTGCTTTAGTTGCGAGAGCGGAGAGATGTTGCTTAAAGCAAAATATTAGAGATCTAAGAAATATTTCCAATACCTAAGAGGTATATCTAAGAGTTGCTCTATCCGGAGGTGCTATCCAAGCGGTATTTTATTGTCTCCTTTGTATTAACTCAAGCTAACTTAACACAACATAACTTAATCGGAACTAATTTCATCTAATACTTAGCTATAACTGCGAATTCTTGAGTGTATATTTGAACACTATTGTCACTTTCTATGGCTCTCTGGTGTGTTTTAGTCTTTGTACCACTCCATTCTCTTATTGAACAATTTTAATGAGATGGCTTGCTAAATTGTTCTTAGGTCTACAAATAAAACATTGACCTTATTAGATAAGGCTTTCGTTTAAAGGACGCCTATTAATCTTAATTACCCTCATTTAATTCCATTTGTATTATATATAATCTTGGCAACAACCAAGAATATTTTGGTGCTCGAGACAAAGCAATAAAGAGATGTGATCAGCAGTACTCTCCGTTTGAAATTTGCTCTTCTGGAGCTGTGAGCTTACATTAAATAATATGAAATAAATATAATTATCCCTCCTTGCTGATTATAAATTCAACTGAAATGCAATTATAAACACTTGTTAATGTTCAAAAATTTCTATAATGCAATAAATAATTCGAAGAAGCAACCACAGGGAGCTTAAAATTCTTGAGAGGAATTAAAGCATAAGTTTACAATTAACATTGAACAATCACAATATGGCTGATCTGGAGCCGTGTAAGCTTGTCAAATACTAAAGTATCTAACTGATGTGGCGGATGTGGAAGTGAGGTATGTATATATATGTATAGGTGGTATATTTGAGTAACTGTAGGCAAATCACTGCTTTTGTACTAAGCCCGTTACAGTGAGTGTGATGTGACATTAGTCCGCAGTTAATTTCTTTTTCATTCAAGAAAGTCTCTGAGAGGAAAAATTCAATAAACGGCAACAATAGCATACCACTAGCGCTTAAAAGTGGCATTTATTTGGCTCAAAAAGTATTTTTAGTAGTCTTATTGTCCAAATAACAATTATATATGCAAATGGTCCTATTGTTACTAGTTGTAGTATAAACACTGTCGGCCTAGTTTATATTTGACTCAATAAAAATGCAGCCTCAAATTAATGATTTTCCCGTAATTACCAGCGTTTGAATGCGCCTTCACATGAATATATCTATATGTGTGGCTGGGTTTGTGGTCACCATTAACATGCGTGAGTGTATAGATGTGTGTGTGTGGTGACAAACTACACAACTGACGCATTTCATAGCAATATCGAAGTCATCAACTTGTAATGACAACAAATGCAACAATTACAATAGCAAAGTAACTTTCTCAACTCAAATTAAGTATGCATTTGCAACCGTGCTGGCGTGTGTGTGCGTGTTTAACTAGGAAGCTAAGCGAGAGGTTGTTGAGGAAATGCAGCTGTAGCTATAGAAACATCTGTTAGAACGCAGGCGAGCATATGAAGTTTGGCAACATGCTTATGAATATGGATGTAATAACTGGCGTATATATGTAGCTACAAACATGGTATAATATAGAGAAATTAATATGCGTAGGTGCATACCCTGTAGGAAATGGTTGTTGACTACTGCAAACAGAATTAGAATGAAACAAACTGGAGGCCACTAAGCAGAGTTGATCGTAAGACATCTATCATGGTCTGTGGACCACACTAATAATAGATGGCTAGATGGCGCCTCAAGCAAAAAGTGAATATAGCTACTGCACTTAATTAAGTTGGATAAAGTATCCAGAAGATCACTACAGTACAAATATTTTCAAATGCCATTCGGTTTACTATGACTGTGTTCTGGAATTCAATATTTGTGTTGTTCAAAGTCCTCTGGGGCAAAATATTTTGTTTTTTTTTTTTGAATCACCAGAAAACACTTTTGAGTGGTTCTTCTATATTTTACAGCTAGTTCTCAGCATCAAGAAATAGATTCGTAAAAATCTGTTTAATATAGGCAAAACTATTTAAATTCAAATCTAGCAAGAACCGAACATTCGAGCGCATATGACTGAGATGTTGACACTTTGACCCCAGTAAAACGCAGATCGAAGGCTTCTAATATACATCTTACTACGCCCTGGAACTGGAACTATGCCCTTGCTATCTGGAAGTGAAATAAATATAATAAAGAAATACTCGTAGGCTCTTTCGAGAGATTTCACAAATGCTTAACGACCTTGGTTCGCACCTACAACGGTCTTACAGTTCTAATAACTGACTGACTTTTCCAGAAAATGGGAAGATGATATCCCTGCAGAATAATAATTCAACTGATGGTAAATATAAGGCCTAAGCACACACCAAAACAACCAGAAGTCCTGAGCTGAATATTCGTACTCTAAACCAAGGGTGCGTAAGATGTATCTCCTGCTCCAGACATCCCTGAAAAAAATTAAGTATAATAGAAAATAAAATTGAACTCTCTCCTCTACAAAAGTGGCCTAGCTTACCCCGGACCCACTTCGGCAATATATCTGATATCACCACTTCTTGAGGTACACAGAGTCCAACTTAATCGTCGTGCAGCTAATCGTCTAACCATTACTATCCCTAACGGTTATTTTATGCTAAGCCATTCAATTTATTCAACTTGAAATGACATGCACACATCTATGTGTGGTTTAGAATTTTCGGTTAGCTGCAAGGCGAAAACAACTACCAACACTACTGGACAGTTGTCGCAAACAAATGCGTAATGAGCAAAATTTTCAACATAGTTTAACTATTTGAATTTTCAATTGTAAGTTTTATTGCTACCTTCGTACATGCAGTGCTTTAATGAACATAGACAAAAACTAACCGACAAACGCATGCATTTGCGCACACTACAAACAAACAAGCAGATGTTGCATGTAGGCCATATGTTGCAAGTTGCCTTAAATGTCCTCTACATAAGCGCAAACACACACTTCTACATATATCAAGGTATTATATGCAACTTCAGTTGGAATTGTAGCCTCGTATGCTTGAGCAACTTGCAAATGCTCAACTCCAACTATGACAGCTTAGCAGTTGCAACTCATTGCGCTATATACACGTAAGCTTGTGTTAATACATGCATAAATGCGGGTGTTTTCCAGCCGGTGAAACTTACGAGCAGAAATATTCTCAATTCACTGCACTTTCAAATTTCGTAAATGTCAACACAAACGTACAGCTTTTTTGATAATTTAAGGTGGTTCTTAAATGTGGTATAAAACATTTCATAGCAGTTTTTTTAAACCTGAACCGCTATGTTGACATTACTACATTTGAAAACATATAATATTATTTTGCTACCAATTAAATGCAACAAAAGCTTGTCCAGAGGGGGTCACATCAATAAAATAAAAAATTTTTGAGTCTGCATAGGAAACTTTTAATTCTCGACGCTGTACAAGAAGTCTTATCCATCACCGATCGAACACAAAATTCTTATTATCTGGAATAAAGTGATGGAATAAAGTGAGACTCGAAAAATCTTTCACTGCATGTTTTAGAACCACCCTAAATTATAATTTTTCATATATGTACACTCATTTAGCACGCCTAGACTTTCAGCAATCAAATATCTAAGTCAAGTGAGACATTTTTGTTAGCTTAGCATAATTTTTAAATGAATTTATGATTACTCAAGATTTTCTAATCAAGTAATTAAAATTGAATTTTTAATGAGTGTGATAAATTTAAAATGAGCTACTTGGTTGTTTAATTATGTAGCTATTAGATGGTCATGTTTGCATGAAATTCTAAAATTCATTAAATTGAGTGGTCAGTAAAAAGAAATTTAGATATTGACAAAGCAAATTTTAAAGCATTTATTACAAAGTTCACACTTGCTGACCAAAAGAGCCAGAAGTACTTGATATTTATAGCTGAAGTTGTCCAATAGCGCATCATTTACAAGTCGTTCTTCTCACAGTCCAATTTGGATACTAAACTATAGTCGAAATTTGGTCGCATTCATTGAGTTCATGTAGTCCCTCGAAATGTTTTAAATACTTAACTAGAATTCCGAAGAAATATTTCGGTAAGAAATAATATTACGAACTTGCAGATCTCTAGAAAATAGATACATTAACCAAGTAGATCCTTCAAAATGCGAAATTAAATTAAACGGTCTTGTTTGCTGTCAAGATTTACGAGATCATTCGATACCAGCAGTAATCTAAACTATGAAAGTTATTTTTCGACTGACCTTTCGGTAAAAAAAACTATAGAAGGCGAGTTTGATTTTAATGTGGATAACTCGGCAGAAATTTGGAAACAGAATAAGACTTTAATATACTACTTTTCAATTAAATACTATTAGCTTTGTCGGCGAGAAATTTTGACCTTCTAAGAATATTTTTGATTTCTCTGAGCTTTTCGAAAATATCTGTAGGGCATGTGGCGGAAACTTCTCAAAACTCTTTTGGGAGTTTCCTAAAGAAATCTGGTTTCAAACAATGATTTTAGCAGAGATTCGATGCAGAGCGCTGGAAGAAACAGCTGAGACCTTTCATCTGCAATATTGATCCAGGTTCAAACATGAGTCTAGCTGAGGAAAATGCTCTCTTGCTATATCTACTGCTTCTGCCTTGATCAATTTCCGTGTGAACGTTCTTAAGTGTGCTTGAGGATATAAATCCACAAATCTTTATTACGTTAATTTTTTAATAGATTCTAGTCGGGTTGAAACCATTTCAGCTATATTTTAATTAAATTCTCTGTTCTTCGTAAGCGATCGACCGACCAGCTTGTATGAAAAATCTTTAAACTCTCAGAGTCTATTTTCCGTTTAAAAAATCGAATACCCCAACATTGCTGGCTGTGTGTCACTATTGCGCTTTGTACCACCGCATTGTCGTCGCTTTGCTTTCCATGTAATCATGATTGTACCATTTCCAAATCATTAATTTTTTACTCCACGACAATGTCACACTTTTCGTTTCATTTTTGTGGCGTTTGTCATGCCATAACTGCAGCTAAAGCAGCTGCTATTGTCTGCCCGGGCAAAGTTACGTGTTTTATCGCACAATGCCACGCATACTTGCGTCCACACAACGAACAGTGCGAGTGCTTAAAATTCAAAGCGTGATCGAGTGAGTGGGTGAGCGAAGGAGAAGAGAGGATGACGGCATGAAAGCGCCCACTTCCTTGTTCATAAAGTGTCAATAAGGCATGCAAGATGCGGCTATTAAGCCAACCAAGCGCCAGCTGACGAGTGTGATAAAAGGCAGCTACAAATTGAGAGTAGGGAGGAGATGAAAAATAGCAGCGGCACAAGCGTGTACTGCGTCTTCGGCAGTAATTCCTTTCCAGCGGCCGCAGCAGCTGCACAGCTCAGTCGCGCTCAGACGGCATACAGCCGTAGCCGCAAGCGAAAGGAACGTGTCTGAGGACTTGCCGGTTATTTGATGGGTTTTTTGACGCTACACATGCAACCCTGTGTAACTTTCTCACTCCCTCTCTCTCTCTCTCTCTTTTGTTAAAGCAGCCGTTGCTACTGCTTTGGCTTTTGTTGGGACTGATAATTTTTTTGAGGAGTTTTTCGCTTGTTGCTATTATTGTTGTCCAGTTTGATGCGGCCATAAGGCGGTGAGCAGGAAGCATGGCCCGGCAAATGAGAGTTAGCTCGTGTGTGGCGTGGGTGTATACATGTTGTCAATAAAAGTTTTGGCTGCCCAAAGGCAGCTCAGGCACGGTCGCCTTGATAAACATGGAGGTGGCAATTTTCAATGCTCCGCAGCCTTTGCGGACGAGTTGTTGTGGCCTGTAGCCGTGCTGGACAGCTGCTTGTTTGTTCTTTTGGTACAGTAACTTCTTTTTTTTTTTACTTTTTTGTGGATTTGCCATTTTATTGTTGTGCGCTGGTTTTGTCAATTTGCTATAGCAGCAGCAGCAGTAACAGCAGCCTCATCAATTCAATTTAACTTGTTTCTTTCGCTCACTAGCCACATTGACTCGGTATATGCCACATGCCACATTCCGCCTGCCAATTGGTACATTTGCGGCACATAACAGACGCTTCAACACCCATTTTTGGCTAGAAAAAAAGTTAAACCGTAACATGGCATCAAAACAATAGCTGGTGAAAATCACACAAACACACAGACGGACAGACAAACAGACGAACACCATTCACACTTGGTACCAGACGTGCTGGACTATTATCCTGAACGCTTCAAGCCGCGCAAGGCTTGTCATTTCGGTCCACATTGTAAATAGTAAACTTGTGGGTCTCAAAACTATCAAAATGTGAGTGCCGAAAAATTTCGGGACTGATCGGGACTTCGTCTTTTTGCGTAATAAGCGAATAATATAAAATTCCGTAAGCTTTAAGTGTAAATATCAATACTCTGACCATAATTTCGGTATTCAAGAACATCCCGATATTTTCGGTATCAAACGGGATTTCTCGATTACATATAATAAGCAACTAAAATTCAACTTCCAAGCTTCAGATTGCAAATATCGGTATGCAGGTTCGGGATTCTGATTCCCACATCGTCCAATATCAGTTGTCCAACTCTCATATTTAAGACACCCAACTAACTCTGCTGCTTGCTGATTTTGCCACAACAACGAGAGACACATTTTACAGTAACGCTTTGATCATTTTGTCATTTGATTTTATTTCCATTTTTTCGCTTTAATCGCTTCTCCGAAATTTACCGCTTTTATGGCATTTGTGACATTATTATTATTTCACTTTTTTATTTGTTCCCTTTTTATTGCGCAAATTATAAAATCGCAAAGTTTGTCACAGTTTTTCACAACTTTTAAACCATCAAGCCCCACCACCTCACCCCACCTAGTTGCACGAATTTTATTTAATTTCGGTCATCGCCGAAACTTTTTGTTGGGGCCCACGACTCATGGCTGTGGTTACTGTTGGCTGTTGTTGTTAATTTTTTGCTGTTCAGCGTCTGCTTATCGTCCTTTGGTCAGCCACAGCTGAGTTCTTATGGCGCAATAGCGAGCATTTACAACAAATTTGGTGTGATACGCGCCATATTGGCATTTGTTAATGTCAATTTGTTCGCGTTGCTGTTGTTGTGGCTATTTTTTAAGTAAATTGAAGCGCTACTGTCGGTACTCTATTCAAGTTTATCAGTAAATATGCTTGGCAATGTTAGGAAAGAATAAACTGTAACAGTTGTGATAAATTGTGCTAAAATGACGTCATTAAAACAGCTGCTGATTTCAAAGTCAAATCAAGTTTCGACTTAGCACTTCGATTTCTCGACTTCTTGGAAACTATCCTTATTGACAAAGTTCTTTAATCATCAGCACATCAAATAAAGTGCTCACAACTCTTTGTTATGCAGAGAGCATACCGAGAGCCATAACTAGTCTGAGTTGTTAAACTAATATCCAATTCGGCGAATATATCTGTAGTGCTATTCTCTGACTCCCCTTCTCCGGTTATGGCAAGTTGCGTGGACGCTGATAAATAAGTCAAAGTTAGATTAGTCAGGTATATACTTTAGCAAAATCTGAGTGATATTCCACCAGATCGTAATCAGGTAGGTGTTTTTAGATTCAGATCTGTTTAAGACCTTTGAAATTAGTTCTGCCATTTCTACACGATCAAAACCACATTTATCGTTTTACTGCTTTACTTACCATCTTTTCAAATATTTCAGAAATGCCGAATATACAGATAGAATACAGAGATATATATATTGTACATACATACATTCATATATATACGTTTACATATCTTTTACATTAAATATTCTGGCGCCGTAATTACTGCGCTTCACTTCTGTTTTTACCACAATTTAAAACAATCCATAGCATTTTTTGCTTTGTGAGGAAGTAAATCTTTTCATAGGTTGACTTGCGTTTTATAATACTTTGGCCGTTAGCATTCCGTACGGGCCACCCTATTTACAACTCCACCTCATACCAATTGTTTGTTTTAAAATTTCCGCTACTTATTTTGCTGTCAATAAGTTTCTGGCTATTTTATTGAATTTCTTGTACGTGTGGCATGCAATGTGCATAATTTTTACATTAAAAAGTAAACATTGCTTCGGCAATGTCTGTAAATTTGCTGAAATTATTTGAAGTTTTTACTTATTTGCTTTAGCAATTTTCATATTTTTTTTTCTTTGTTAAAGCTGATTTATTTGACGGTTAAAACAGGAACTTTTTAGCAGATTTTTACTTTACTCGTCTAGAATAATAGCTGTACTTTCATACATAACTGTTGATTGTAAAAGACTTTAATTTGCAAATTAATACCTTCACTGAATTCGAACAACAAAAAGTATGATGTAAACGTCAAATGCTAATTTGTTGTTGTTATATATTGTAGTACTTTATTGATGGTATCCAATTGTACAATATTTCAGGGTCATTTCATATTAAAACTTTGCTGAGTTATTAATTAAGGCAATAATAATCTAGAGTGGCGCAAAAAACAGCTCTATATAATTGTTATTGTATACTTCATTTTCCATCTAGCTTGCTGATTCTAGCCTTGACTTTTGTTTTGGAGACCATTTCTATATTGAATCGCAGTTTACCTAAAATGATTAAAGACAGTTTGTATTCCCTCTTTTCAAGTCGAAAATGACTTAGCTCTCTCTCTGTTTATAACAACAGACTCAGTCCATTAATCAGCAAAGTTAGTGAGTTTGCACTTAAATAGCCCTGCCTTTAGGAGACTCTCAGTTTAATATTTCTGTGTCAAATTACTTAGATATAGACACTTACACAGTCTGTGGAGTTTTGCAAACTCTCGCCCGTCATAGGGTTAAATTAGAAACAAAAGCAATTTATCTAACAACAAGTGGGCTTAGACGAACCACTTTCATTATCCGAATTATCTTTTTACTACTAGATGTCGCTCAAAAGTATCACACGAGATCTCGGGCACACAATCTGAGGCTTATAGAGCTATCAGTTTATTGGATGACATTATTGTAGTCAATATGAATTCTTCTATAGTAAAGCATTCAGCAAACAGGTTCACAGCTATGTTCCATAAAAAATAATCAACTGTAACTACCTTATTTTTGAAACGGAATTATGTATATATTTTATATAAAATAACTAAAATTTTGAAAAAAATTGCTTAAAATTAATACTGGATGGGGTTTTGAAGGTGTAGAATTTCTCATTTCTTTCTTGTCAAATCTGCTTGCAAAGTAAACATACATCTGACATTTATGCACTGAAACAATCTGGAAACAAATCTCAAGCTACTTTAAGCATCTTTAAATGTTAGCGATTGGTGTGATTTTCAAACCGAAGACCTTACCATCAAATGGTTGCCCACTTCAATATCAAGCTTCTAAGTAGTGAATGGTTTCGGTAGTACAATGCAAGAAGCCACACAGTGCTTGAAACAAACACTTTATTGAGTCGAACGTTTGGTAAATCTAACAATTGATCACACAGGTCCTATTTTTTGACTCTTAGAGCTGATACCAGCTATGACTGGCTAGTTGGAAACCAATATTAAACTAGTTATTAGAAAGATAAGGCCTGCTACGCTATAGAAAGGGGTCCCAAATGGGACCATTCCACCATGAAAGTATGCCAATTATGGTTAAAACCAGTAAAAAGATGACGCACAAAACCGCTACTGTCTTTCACAAGTAAGAAATGTGATAGAAGAAATGTGCATGGAAGTCTTCAAGACTGATAGTCGTCTTGCAGCAGTTCTGAGGAAATGATACACCAATAGAATGCTGACAACTTTTCTAGGACTTAGACTAAAAATTTTATAGTTATATTTTTAATTTGAAGTTCATAGGCAGTTCCGAAAAGTCCACCTAGACTCATGGGCAACCAGTTCAACTGGTTTGAACTAGACAATAAATTTATAGCATATAATTACACTTGTGCGTAAATAGCTTCTGTGGTGATTATGTAAATATGCATTATAAATAAATTTAAATACCCAAAACCATGCTAGAATTACCGAAACAAAAGCTCATTCCGCACAATGCAGTCATTATTTACCTGCGCTACTGAACCTAACACCAACACCAACACCAACACCAACACTTTGCCGCACACATGCAGTCCGTCAAATGCAACAAAATATGCGCATAACAAAAACATTTTGCAAATGCAAATAAATATTATGTCAGCGTTGCGCACAGCCGCACAGGCAATATACAATCGGCGTATGTGCCACAATGCAACGGTTACGCAGCGGTCAGCTGGTTAGCTGAAGTGGCACCTAACAACAACACTAACAAGAAATGCCATAGAAAAACACATGCACGTGTGTGTGTGTGTATGCGTTTGCACTTTGTGTACTCGTACAATACCGTTTTGTTATTTTTCACGCACATCAAACTCCGTTTATTTGTGCAACACTCGCTGATTGCTGATTGCGTGGCTGCAGCACACACCCATTTTGTTGGCAATTTAATTTGATTTAATTTTATGCCCGAACAAATTTGTACATAATTGCCAATTAACACTTTTCGAGCAATGGTAAATGTGTGTGTGTGTGTGTGTGTGTGTGTGTGCAGTAGCAGCTGACTGATGGCGTTGCATGTATGTGTTGCATTCATATATTTCGCTATGTTGACTGATTGACTGTTCGTTTGGTTAAATGGTGGACAGGTGGAGGGCCTTTTTTTCGGTTCAGCAAATTAATTGCAGTTGTTGTTGGTGTTTTTCGTATACATTTTTATTGGTGTTGGTGAGAATTTGCGTGCAACATATGTAAAAGAGCGTTCGGCGTTGCTGTGAAGCTGAAAAATGTTCATTTTTAGCGCTACATAAATGTCCCAATTGGGGTGATCTCTTTCGAATTTTATAACATGCACCGTTAATTTTAGTTCGAATGAACTCTGTGACTACGGGAACCAACCATAAAGCCACCTACTAGTTATGTAGGACTATATCAGTAAACTCAAAAATTGGAAGGCGGCGAATCGAACAACCAACTGGCATAAAGGAGTAATATTAGTGAGTTAGACCGCTTAATGAGGTACTCACATAAGCTCTAGGATTGATTTCGACTGTATAAAATTTTTTTCCAAAGTAATATATTTTCAAATAGAGAGCAGAGCTCAAACAAATTCAAAGTGGTCGAAATGAGAGGATATTTTGTGGCTATTAAAGACTAATAAAACTCAAGGCTAAACTTCCGTACTGCAGCGACTTTTAGCGGAGCTTCAAGCAAGAAAAAGAAACTTGGGAAATTATTTTATCTTAACGGAAGCTAACTGGATTATTCTAAGAGAGTTTAAATATTCGCTGTTCTTCCGCAGGCAGAATATAGAATGGTGCTAGAACGGTCCAGTTTCTGAAACTATAAAACAGTTTCCGATATATTTTCGGTGAAATAAATCATTAATCGGTCCAATTACTCGGTACTTAACAAGAAATCGGTACTCTAGACTCTATAATTCAGACTGTAGACTAGCATTTTCTTTTATCACTTTCTGGAAATTAATGAGACTTAAAGTAGAGCTGCTGGTACAAAGTATACTATTCGGCTAAGTGAAATCATTTTCTAATATATCGTTTACATTTTTGCATATAGTGTGCTATCCTATATAGGAGTTACCTAGCAAACTTTCAAGCCAGTTTTTATATTAATAATACACCTTTAGAAAAATCTAAAATTCAAAATTTTCCCCCATAGCTGAGGCACAAACACATTAGCCAAATATATGGTATTGGTGACAACAACCTATCGAATCTAACGGTTTTTACATTTACTCGGCGTATTTGAGAAAATTTCGGTATGGAATAAAATATAGAAATTTTTGTAGTACAATAGAAAAAAACATATAACTCTTCTAAGAAAAAGCTATGTAATTTCATAGAAATAAAATTTAAATAAAAACATTTTTCTTTTTTTAAAACTCTTTTGTTTACATCTTAACGTTGGTAGGTTTTAATTTTTGTGATGAACTTTAAAAAAAATTACTTCTGGAATGCCATAAATAAACCATCAAGATAACCGCTTATTGTTCACTGGGTTATGTTCACTATTGCGCCCGTCTAAATGTAACTTGAATATTGCGCTTTTTTGTTATTTTTGGCGTCAGCTTTAACAGTTTGGCCTTTTTGATTTCCAGCAACACTCGATTGATGAATCGTTTTTTGTTATTATCGCAATTTTTTCAACTATTTCACTCGCCGATGATTTCGCCGATTCCTAGCAACAGAAAATGGCAACAGCAGTAATACGCAAAAATATCAAATGGAAACTGCGATAATGACGCACAAACAGGAAAGCACATACGTGCACACACATACATAAACAAAAAGGCAAAATGACCAACAGCAACCTCAATTGCAACAACAACAACAACAACAACAGCGTACTAGCTTGGAGGATACTCTCTACATGCTTCACCTATGGGTAATATCAACATTTTCCGCTCTTCGTCCTAGCAGTCGCCATCTTCCACGCCACTACGCCTCAGTGCACCGTTGCGGACGCTGATCAATTTTAAATCCAAATTGGCTAAATTATTCATGCGACAAAATAAATTATCGCAAAATGCGCTCATCAAACGGTTGCAACCGTTCTCGCCGTCGTTGGCAATCATGTTGATATTGTTTTTGCAGCCACGTCGTCGCAACAGCAACAGCAACAGCGGCAGGCAGCAGCAATGGCAGCGGAACGTAAAATTCGTAGCCCAAACATTTTTGCTGTAATTAAATCCAATTTTCACGTGACGCGTCATAAATTTCGCATGTAAATTAGCCAGCACGCAATTGGGCAGTTATGCAGGACCTTGCAGGGCAAATATAATGCTTAATTTTGTTGTTGCCGCTGCTTTTGCTAACACACGAGAATGCCTAGCTAATAAGCTGCCGCTATTTGCGTAGTGTTGTTGCTATTATCATGGTTTTCTTTTTTGTAAAATTTTGCATTTAAATTTTGGAATTTTTCTTGCGGCAGCTGCTACGGTTTCTAATTAATGGCGCAGCTTCTGGTTTTCTTCATAATAATGCTGTAAATAAACAGTTTTCATTTAATTATGCCGAAAGCTGCTTCCCATGAAAATTTCATTAGAAGCTTTAATTGATTGGTAGCCTATCCGCTTTCTGGTACCACTTGGACACATTGCTCTACTTCGTTACTCGCACGAGCTTGAAATGGCTTTCAATATAGTCGCGAGAGTGCAACAGCTGTTGCAAATACTTATTTACTCAATACCGTTATTAATTGCTAATATTTTATATGATGGAGTAATTGAAATTCTATTTGCGACAATTCGGTAGTTTGGAGACATTTGGAATTATAAGGAATTTTTTTTAGACAAATAACGATTACTCCATCAAATTTCCCCACTCTTTATATTTATATACTATGAAAGTGCCTTAGATGCCTCTATATGCCGTTCTCAGATTTTCGACAGCCCCCCAAAATCTGCAAAATAAAGGGTTTTCCAAAAATCTATGCCTTCGACCACCAAATTTTCTTATAATGAAATCAGTTAGTAAACAAGAGTTTACAGGAACTAAATCTGATTCCTGAATACTCGGGACAAAAAAGTTTTACTTTCCAAGTTTCGGCAATTTTTTCAGCAAAAACCAAAATAAATCAGAAAATATGCCCTATTTCCTTCGGTGTTATTGGAATTCCCTCCCTAGTATTATAGGAACCGTCTGATAAACTTCCACTCAAAGGAGTAGACCGAAAATTGCTGTTATGTAGGAAGGATATTCAGATGGGTCCTTTGGAGTTCAGGATTATAAAACAACTCTTTCGAAAGCAGCATTGAAAACCGGCTAGAACTACTGTGAATCCAGTAGAAACTGCTTGAACCAGAACGGCCTCTCAGAAATATCAAACTGTTACTATTGGATTACTCGAACGAAATGTTCGAAGGCGTTAAAGATATGGAACGTCTCTTCAGACAGCTCCTTGGCTTGAGTTTTGATTCGGATAAGGTTTAACAGACTTGTTAGTTCGTAACTGGATCAATAACCAAGTAGGACAATAATTCAAGTCAAGTAGTGATGAAGTCATTCTTCATTTATAATCCATAGCGGTATGCGAAAAACCCTCTTGTGAGGCGGCGATCTTTGACTTCTTAGTTGGTAGTCTAGACTAACGCGAAGGGTACGCCGATGATATAATTTAAGTCAGAATAATCTACAGGTCGATAGAACTCTTTAATTATTCGAAGGAATTCTTTGATCAGTGGCGTTATGATAACTTCTATGGGTCTTAATGCATGTTTACAAAAAATTTCTAGAAGGAAATCTTTATCGGCTGGCAAGACTAACTCCATCATCGGTAGTTTTTTATAGCCAACAGCCATTAAAATCATTTCACCACGTATTACTTTGGCGGAATATTATAAAAGAGAGCACATCACATTTGAGAAAAGTACTCGTCAAAAATCTTACCAAATATTTATATACTTACAAAAAATATCTTTTTCCGATGACACAATATTGGTTTCCATGAAAAATCTACTGGGTTTACTAAATTGAAATTCAATCACATATTTTTGCTGAATTGTAAACTTCAAAAATATTTTCCATTTTGTCGAACAAAAAGAAAATTATTTTCACACGAGCACACATCGGGCGAAAGGTTCCTTAAAATATACATAAAAAATAAATAATGACCGTCTCTTATAATTCTGAAGTTGCATCCTGTCGTGGATTTGGTTGTTTTCTCACTCTACTAAGAAGGTGAAATTCTCCAAAGATAAAATATTTCATTTTTAAACAAATTCGCTTGCCAACATTTTTTATTTTCCAGATGGCGTGGCAGCATTTACAAGCTCATTTGGCGAGATTTGCTGGCCTTTTTGTTCATATACTATATGCTCAATTTGATTTATCAATTTGTCTTGACTGACAATGCACAAAGGTGAGTGAGGCTTAATAAATACCGATCTCGTTTTAAATATACTCTTCTCCACGCTCTTTCGCTCTCTCGCAGCAATTTTGAGAATCTGGTGCACTACTGTAACAGCTACGGCTCGCTCATACCGCTTTCGTTCGTGCTCGGCTTCTACGTCACAGTTGTGATGCAACGCTGGTGGGATCAGTATATGACCATACCATGGCCCGATCCGATAGCTGTCTTCGTGAGTGCCAACGTACATGGTCAGGATGAGCGTGCGCGTGTTATGCGTCGTACCGTTATGCGCTATGTTTGTCTCTGTCTCACCATTGTGTTTACACAAATCGCGCCACGCGTTAAGAAGCGCTTTCCAACGCTCGATCATCTAGTCGAGGCGGGTTTATTGTTAGAAAATGAGAAGCTCGTTATACGAGATTTAAATGTCGCTTTTCCGAAATATCCAAAATACTGGCTACCCATCGTTTGGGCCGCCAGCATTATAACGCGCGCACGTAAGGAGGGACGCATACGTGATGATTTCTCGGTGAAAACCATTATTGATGCTTTAAATACATTCCGTGGCAATTGCGGTGTCTTGCTATTCTATGATACCATTTCGGTACCATTGGTGTATACACAAGTCGTCACATTGGCTGTGTATACTTACTTTATTTGTCAGGTGATCGGTCATCAGTGGACTAAGCATGATAATCAAAATTATGTGGATCTATATTTTCCATTATTTACCACTTTGCAATTCTTTTTCTATATGGGTTGGCTGAAAGTGGCCGAGACGCTGATAAATCCCTTTGGTGAGGATGATGATGACTTTGAGGTGAGTGTTTGGAATTATGAATTAATTGTAAAGTGGATTTTCGGTTATATCTACATTTCCCAATAGGTCAACTGGATGATTGACCGCAATCTACAAGTTTCGTATCTCATTGTCGACGAAATGCATCACGAACATCCTGAATTAGTTAAAGATCAGTATTGGGATGAAGTTTTCCCCAACGAACTCCCTTATCAAGTGGATAGCAAGCGCGAACAGCCACCGGTACAGTCCACCGCTAGACTGGACTTCAACACCAACCAGACGGTACTTTCGCGAGCTGAGTCGAAATATGATGGCATGGTGAGTAAAAAGAAGAGAAAATTGAGAGACAGAGAGAAAAATAAAAGAAGAAAGAGAGAGCAAGAGAGACAGAGAGAGAAACAGAAATAAGGAGAAAGAAAGATAAATATGAAGAACGAAAGAGACAGAGAGAGGTACAGGTAGAATGGGAGAACGAGTTACGGAGAGATATAGAAATAGAGATAGAGATATATAGAGAGATATATAGGGAAAGATATATAGAGACAAAAATAAATGAACAATTGGATTGCCCGGAAGAGCCTGTTTAGGAGATCCCTTTCGAGAAATTTATTTAAATCTATTATGGTTCCTAAATTCTAAGTAGTCTGCAGATGACACATTTATCTCATGTTGTCTTCAATGCATTAATTTCGAAACATTTTAACCACTGTGTCAAGCTAATATCTACAATTATATCTATTATTCTAGACCACCAGCACACGAATTGAAGACCGTCCCACCGCATCGTCATCTCTTAGTCGTATGACCGATACCAGTTTACGCTTTCGCACGGCTTTACAAAGATTTCTAACACGCGAACCCATTGAAAAAGATAGCAATATTTCACAATCGGATGCCGAAAAACAAACTTCCGCACAAACAAATGGTTCCGTACACTCTCTAATCAAATCGCCGACCATAATACGACCAGCCGAGGCTTTGCTTATAATCGATGAGAAAATCGACGAAATGGATGCCGATAGAACATTAACCGAACATCCGGAGATATCACCAACCAAAGATGTGCGCGAAATATTTCGAGGTGACGCTGAGGAGGCCATACCACCGAGCAGTGTGGAGAGTCTCCGAAGAGAAAGTATCACATCGGCCCAAGTGACATGTAAGTGATGTTATTGGGAAGGAGCAAATAGATTTGGAGAGTCGTAGTTCCATTTAAAAGGTATTAATAACGGTTTTAAATATTCACATTGCAGTTGAGGACGTCGAAGAGGACATCGAAGAGGAGGAAGAACCCGAAGATGAGTTCGAACGTCTGCGTGAAGAGCGTGAACGCGAACGTTTTGAAAGACAAAAGTTGAAGTACGCACGTGGTATATCTGCAGCCACCAACTTGAATTTGGACGCTGATTTGACAGGCGTGACGGCTACACAATCGCCGACCGCGCGTGGCATGCCATCAAATGAGGAAGCATTCAGTGTACACTCCTTGACCCGACAGATGACATCACCCATAGCAATTGGGACGGCACAACAGTCGCCACAACAACAACAACAAGATCAATCAAAGGAACCAGCAACGAAGCGAAAGCCAAAGAGACAGCAGGACCATGAAGATAATGGTGAAGAGGAAGTCGTCGAAGAAGAGCAAGAGGAAGAACGGAAGTAGTTGAGAGCAACACATTTGCTGTGGTGAAATTTTATAGCCATTTTCAGTGTTCTACATATTTATATGAATTATTTATTTTAGCTATATGAATTAATTTCTTGCTTTACAAAAACATTTTCTAATACTTTTACATACATTATATAATATATTGGAAAATTTTGGCGTTTCCATTAAAATAAATAAAACTTTGCAATTATTCAACACAAAATCAAATTGCCATTTGGCAGCGCCAATGTATACATTTAGGCGCTGCCACATTGACTCTTCGGATTTTAGCAATATTATGCTCAACAATGACATAACTTTTCCATAAGTTGTTGGTCACACAAATATTGCTCATATTGTTGCCTGCGGCCAGTTGCAAATATGTGATAACGATTACTCTTCATATACCGCAGTTGGTAAGAGTTCATTAGGGATCCACATACATATATAATATATCTAGATATGGGGACACAAGCACACAAGCCTCGGAGGTTAATGGCAAAATTATGCGTACGCCATAATGTCTCTAGGGCACCTAAATGGGTAGAAATCATAAACTTAAAATCGAAAATTGACCTACGCAATGCAGACGCAGAGAGTGAGAGAGATTGGGAGAGGGAGAGAGGAGCAAGGGGAAGCAAAATACAAAAGACTTTAGAATTTCGGTACTAGAAGCAAATTTTTAAATGTATGCTACCATACTTAAGTCTAGTTTCCGACTAGTTCCAAAAGGTCAAGTTGTAACCTTTGCAATGTAACCTCTTCATAAGCGTAAATTAAACATATAAACTATGAGGAGTTGCTTTAGAAAACTTTCAGCAACCTGAGAACTACATATAACCATCATTCATTCAACATATTTTAAGCACTTCTCTATAGTGCTCTGTGAACCAAGTCCTTTTGCATAAAATGCCGAAATCAAAATTTTTTTAACCTTTGCCTTTCATTATAAATAAGGTTAGGAATAGTTCCAAGGCCCTTCAGGCTGAGTACATAAGGTTTTTTCTGCTCAACCCGGTTCGCTTAACTTTTTCAAACCTTCCGAGATATACCGAATGACGCTTTTTTAACGGACACTTTTTCCCGATCCCACTTCGAGTATTGGTCCAAAATGTACTAGTTACTTACTATACCTGGTTGTTGGTTTTGACACACACATTTTCGAAAACCCTACTACTTTGCTGCCTACCAGCAATCAACGCATCCATACATTAGATAATTCAGCCATGATTTTTGCCATCTGCATTGGAAATGCAATAAATTTTAGTTATTATCCTTGTGAGCATTACACGCTGCATTGCCTACTCTGACGCTATGGCATAAATGCATTCGCATGCATACAAAAACACTACACCCAAGTGTACACGTACATATATTTACTGGGTGGTGTTCGTAAAACTGCAAATCCTTTTAGGACGCATTTCAAACAGCCTGCCACAATTCACAATACTGAGTTATTAGCTGGGCATAGTCGGGAAATATGCGTAGTTTATGGTTTAATCAATAATTTCCGGTCACCTATAGTTGAGCTGCTAGCACTAGTATGTGCGTCTGTCGTGTTGTAAATGAGTTGCACATTAAATTTATACAGTTACATTTGCTTGGTTAATAATTCATTGCGCACAGACTGTCTGGCATTCGGATCGCTTGGTCGGTGATGACCGATGCAACCGTTCAATAGACCAATTACTAACACCAACATTATAGGCTATGTATGTGGTAGACACCTGTGTTGCCAGTGTGCGGTTGTGTGGTTATGTGGTTGTTCGTTTCAAAATCGCACAGCCGACAAACCACAAACAACTAATATCCGTTATATTTGGAAATTTTATTGTCTGCATTGATTAGGTTGGTTCATGAGTTGAAACTTGGATTATCAGTGCTTTGTATTCTGCTAAGTGGATACTATTTCAAATATAGTATAATCAACAAACTTGTTTTATTTGATGGTTTAAATGACAACAGAGGATGTTTGCACCGACAATGGTTGAGAGGAGATCTTGCCGTAGTATAATACAGTGATCTGAGAGAGTTGAATTGCTTCGAAACATTTTTTTTTCGAATTTATCCGTCCATCCATCTCATCTATGGTGATCCTCAGAGGTCGACTGTACAAACTGTAGGAAAACCAAAGCAGTCGATTTCTTGAACTTAAGTGATCAATAACTCGTGCTTTCACTGTTTTCGAAGTGTTTTTGAAGACTTCGAAATGAATCTGTTTTGGAAGACTCAAAGTTTTCGAGAAAAAAAACGTGTTTCACTGATTATTCTTGAACATTCAATCACTTCGGCGCCGATTTGAACCGTCGTGTACGCCATTACGTTGTTACATAACATGTATTCTCTTGAAGCTATTTTTCTTTTATTGATTCTATCTATTCTATATATCTATTCTATTCCATTCTATCGTAAGCTATTCTCTTGATTCTATTGAACATGAATTCTCTAGAAGCCAACAGATTTTTCAGTGCCAGACGGCGTCACTTTCACTTTGGGTCTATGGTTCAGGTTCCACAATATAAAAATTTCTTGTATTATAGGAAGAGTAGTTTTCAAAAAGCTTTCGCCATTCGACAAGCCCTTTCCCATCTTCAGGTATATTACCAACAGAGGAGAGCTTCTCATAAATGAAATCTGTCATGTGGAACCCGCTGAAAACTTGAATAACCTCCGATTTGTAGTATGATATCATAAAAGCATAAAAGAAATATGAAAAGAAGCAAAAGCAAAGTACTAAAGAGGTATGGAAGACAGTCGTATATTTTTAACACTAAATTTGGCTTAAGTCCATATACTGTGCATATGCCTTGTAGAACCCTTGCGGATCTGTTATCGTATCTTTGCAACAAGATGGTGGCTAGAGAGTTTCATAGTGCTACTGAATTTTGGTGGTCTTCCCGAATTAAGTATTTTTTTTTATTTATTTTGTTATTTGTCCACATTAACAAGAAAATATCCACTAATCCTTCGAAAAAACTTTCTCCAGAGCAGACAATGACTGCATCATCTTTTTAGTATGGGCATTGTTGAGGATTTCGGAAGACATATTTTTGATCGAGGAAGAATTTAGCCTATATTCAGATATAATGCTTATTCTATGCTGAATTTTCTGCGTTCTGAACTACATACTTTCGACTTTTTTTTATAAAATATACGTATACAACTCACTCTCTTACTCTCTCTTATTTTATAATGTTACTCATTTTTCGTTCGGTTTGTGTGAAGCTTAAGCAGAAGATTATTTTACTAGGGCTATCGACAAAATTTAAGGCACACTTTCTTAAATTAAGCAATTAAAGCGCGCTCTTAGGCGTAACTATTAGCTAGCGTGTATGAGAGAGTTTAGTGTGAGAGCGTCATTTTTATGAGGTAAAAGAGTTATAATGCTTAGTACTCTAGCTTACAAGCTTCAATTAGAACCGCTTACTTTATGATAATAACAACGCTGATGGTGATGATAATGCAAAACACCTGCGAAACCTGTTTATCTTGTGCTCAATTATTTTCACAGCGTCAACACACATGCCAAACACATACACGCACATGGTGGAGGTTGCAATGACAACAGGCGGCCACAGCAAAATCAACGCGAAAGAGAGGCAATGCAAATAGCCTAAGGTAGCATAAGCAACAACAGCAAGATGGTGGCAAGTTGTGTGGCAAATATTTACTGTTACTATTGCAGCGCCTTGCAAGATACGTGGCATGTTGCATTTATTCATTAAGCTTCGGCAGTGGAAAATGAACAATGTTGAACAGCAAACGCAAATTGTTGTTGATGCAGTCTGCTAGTATTTTCAAGCGCTCCGAAAGTCTGCTCTGTGCTTCTGTGCTTCTGTGGCAGCTCGACTTTGGTGTTTGAGTTTTTAGAGTTTAGAAATATTTGTCGCAGCTGTTTTCAAGGCTTAGTGCCGTCGTGGTTTGGCAACGAGTTGTAGGCAGGTGGTCTTAGTCGCAGATAGAAGCTCTAAAACTGAGTCACTTCTCCAGAAAAAGACACTTTATATAACATATTTCTTATCGCATTTAGTATTCTTCGTAGTCAATACCGTAATTTCTTCATGTAAGTTCTTCCTCTTCTTCGCAAACCGAATATCAGATTATAAAAATGCGGGGTTCACTATAAAGCTGTTACACTAAATAAATTTCTTAACGGTACATTTAGGATTTCTGAAGCTGTCTTCACATAGCCTTTGCGGATACTAAAAATTCCTGCCTTCGAAATATAGTGTCTCGTACCTAGTCTCATAGTATTTTCCAATGTTTATATATGTCTATGAAGCCACTTTGCACATAATCTCGTTATACGAAGGCAATAAAAGACTCTCGTCACGATCTCTCATTGATAAGACACTCGGTTTTGAGGTTCACAACCTATCAAGCTCTGCTGCTTCCTACTCCTCAGTACTATTTTTTTTGGACTCGCAGTTGCTTAGTTGATTTTACTTAAATGTAACGGACCTCGATTTATAATCGACGAAAAGCTTTGTGAAATATTGAACGCTGCTAAAACAAAAGCAAAACTTAAATATTCGGTCTTCTACAGATTGCAGAAGTTGTTCTTGCTACAACGGTACCTACGCTATTTAGAAATCAGGCATTACGGAAATCAGGTCAGAATTTGAACACGTGACCCTTCGGGGATAGTTTCGTAGCGATACATTCAGCTTCCATGGCCGTTATTGTATCTATCGGATCCGCAGCGAGTTTTTATGAAAGCATTCCTGGATCCATATGTTAAATTTCTTAGCTGTCGAGGTCAAAGCCTGACCTATAACTGCTGATAAAAAGTTTGCGTGACCGTTACAAAATCGAGGTGGTCCGAGAACTTTGCTTTTGTAATGAAATGAGAATTCGACCAGCATTTTGCTACTGTAGAACCACCAAAAGGCAAACCTTCATCAATCATAAGTCATCATCTTCTAATGGAAAGCTATATTACAAGCGTCATGACAAAACTCTATATGAAAAGTGCTGCGAAATTGTGTAAGGGAAGTAAAATTTGCGTAATATTATGGTCTTTACCCAAAGTAAACAAAGTTGTATTAGAAAGTGGGAGCAAAAGTTCTCTGAAGTCCGTTCAAAAGCATGAATTTTATAATAATAAATTTAGTATCTATGCTCTACATATGCATACGTTTTCATATTCCATATCATTTTATGCCAATGAACTTTTAATTTCATATTTGTTACAAACCACTTAGCATACATTAAGGCGCAGCACATTCCTCAGGAAGTAAGTTACAGTTAACATTTGTTTATTTTGTGTGGCAGCACACATATGAGTCTGTATGTATGTATGTGTGTATACATTGGAAATATGTGCATGTAATACTACTACTATATATATATATATATATATATATATATATATATAGCAGCACATCGAAGTCAGTTGCCGTGATGCGTGTTATTATTTTTCCGCGTCGTAGCATAAAACTTCGACTTGCCACACGCAACACACAAACACATGCGTGCGACTTCTACATGTGCGTAATTTGCTCGGGGAATCCGGCGCACGCAGCACAACAGACTGCCACCGACGCACATGTGCATGTAACACATTTCTAACACTACTACAACACACACAAGCGTTACATTTACGCGTACAAATTCTAAATATATGCAAATTAGTTACTTCACACAGGAATTACTTAAGCACTCAGAAATGCAAACATGCACACATACACACACATGTTTATAGCTGCATCTATATATGTGTGGGTGTGTGTGTTTGTAATAAGTCAGGCAAAAATATTTCGCTAAGAAAACAATGCTAGAAAGAATGAGCGAAGTTGTACGAAATTAAAATGTCATCAAGTGTCGAGCGAGCGATGGGAGTGTTGAGGTTGCTTTTCGTTATTTTCTCCAGTCTATTTGCACTAAGCGAAGTGGCATAGCTTTGGCGTGAGAAACCCGTATTTGCGTAAAATTTCTTGGAACATAGAAAAGTATGTGTGTGTGTGTGTGCATTTGCACGTGCTTATATGTTTTCTCTCAGTAATCGTTAATCATTGTTCGCATTTATTCGGCGAGTTTCCACATAGTCTTTGTTAAAAATCACAAGGGTACTGCCATTGCTTGAATTGTTTGTACACATATGCACAGATATTCGTGAGTATAAGCTTGCATAAGCGTTAAGTGTGCATGTTCCAATAAATATAGCTCATTACAAGTATGTATGTCTCTAAGGATATTCAAATTAATTGGTTATTATTTGGAAAATTATTTTGCCTTTTGAAAATTGGATTTTGGAAAGATTGAAAGTGAAAACCGAAGCAAGCGTATATTAAATTAAATAACTTTCCTTACAATATGGATGATACTGAGATTTTTTATTACTCTTTAAAGAGCCTTCTGGCTCAATACTGGTGTATAAAAAATGAAATATTGTGTACCTTGATTGTAATAAAGAAAGAAAAGGTTTTTCTGGAATTTAAAATTTGAAAGTTTTCATATTGTTTTAATAAATTTTTTTTTAGAGTTGCCACCTATTTTAATTCAAATATTTTTTTTTTTATTTTAATATTTTTTATAACTAAAACGCATAATCTTTAAAGACGACTTCTAAAAGCAAACATATTTTTTAAGCAATAAGTTGCCATATTTAATAAAAAATAATATATGAAATAAAAATTGCATATATTATATAATGTATAACATATTACATTAAATATTTTTAATTCGATAAATAAGTGTAGAGCAAAATAAAAAAACTTGATTGCTGCAAGTTCCAATGCGAAAAATATTACTAGAGTTGTCACCTGTTTTTAAATTAAACTATTTGTTATTTTTTTTTTATTTATTTATTATTTTTTTTTTTGAAGGAAATACATAACGTCTGAAGGCAATTTTTACTCCCGATAAATATTTTCTAAACAATAGAGTTGCCACATCTTTATTAAAAATGTTAGCATATGGTTTAATAAACTAAGGCGGAGTAATAGAAACAAATTGAATGCTATAAAGCATGGGTTTCGTTTGTACAAATTTGATTAAAACGCACGGTGTTGCCACCTGTATTTGTTATATAAATAAAAATATATTTAGAAAGAATGCTGAACTATTTAAAACAGAAAAAGCAATAAGATATAATTTTTGTCTATTTCAAGTTTGCCATAGTAAGTACAATATGATTATTCATGTATCTTTTCCGATTTATATGGTGCCTTAGTATACAAATATATATATTTGATATGCAGTATATGCATTTACATACATACATGTACACAATTATGCAATCTACACTCCCTCAACTATATTTCAATCTTTCAAAATTATATTAACTCCAATTAATGTATCTTTCTACTTTTTTCCAATTCATAACACCGCACCGGTCGACACGGCGTATACGTAACATGAATTTAAATCTTTATTTGACCGCTTTGAATACAATTCACTCTGCAATAAGTGGTTAATTAACAAGCAATAAAGTGAGCTGCTTTGTTACTATTATTATTGCTGTTCACAGCAACGGCACAATTACAACAACATGCATTAAAAAAGCATGACAACTACAGCTGTGTGCTGCATGCACTTGAACTGCATAGTATTATTAGCAATAATTATATTGTACAGCAAGCAGCTGTGCCACATGTGTTGCCGTGCAGGACAATGCAATAACAAGAAAACAATTACGCACAATAACAACGGCAACAACAAAACAATTGACTGCAACGGTCGCAGCTGTTAACAGAACACTGCAACGGAAAGCAGTTACATGGTGCTGTGTGGGTGTGTGAGTGTGTGTGGCAGTGCAGCAGTTATCGCCATTACCATCACTTACGGTTCGTTAAGTTGGATAGCAGTTGCAAGCGCAAACGCGTGCAACAGTGACAACTGTTACTAACTGTTTAAATATATATCATATATATATGCGTGCATTTATATACTATGTTCTTGTGCAGTTTTAATGGTATTAACTAAATGCGCATGTAAACAGTCACCAAGCAATTCACACACGGTGGCAGGTGTTGCAAGTACAACACAGTTGTTGTTGTTGGAGGAAAGAAAGAAATGGTAAAGTAAGATATGTCAAAAACTACTTCGAGGGGTGTTGAAAAATTTCCCTGTAATTGAGTATAATTATGTCCATATAACGGTATTTCGTAAGGGAGAAACGAATTTGACTTGAATTAAGCAGAGAGGGAGACGGAGATATTATATTAATTACTACTTAATAGAAAAAACGCTCCAATTTTCTCAAATCAACCGTGCACGATTTGTGCCAAGTGCGTCCTGAGTCAATAAAATCTTCTCTGGAAGTAGATCCTAACATCAATCCACATACCGCTAAGTTGGTACAACAAATTTTCCGCCATATTTTCAGGTTCGATTTGTCTAGACAAGTCGACGCTAGAGATGTTCTGATGATCTAGTCCTAAGTGAGTTGAGATCGGAAACTGAACTAACCATTTATAAATTATTCGGATTTTGCACACTCAGGAATGTCGAAATTTAAGTACCTTAAAAATACCCTTTGGGTAAATCAATTCGCAAAAACACAAAGCACGAAATCACAAAAACGATCACTGATGACCTTGAAAGTATCCGAAATCTTATAAAACTTGGAACGCCTCAACAGAGCCTGCTGGATGAGAATATCCTTCTGACGAAACAAAATCTATTTTTAGCGTATTAATCAGAAATTGGCAACACGAGTGATATTGCCGACAACAAATTTGCAATTATACAATCATTCTAGTCGCTCATATCAAGTCTAGTTTTCTGAAAAACAAGTTATTTAACCCTTTTACTATATCGCTTGACTGAAAATAACATTTAAGTCCGTTTCCCGATCCCATCTAAACACTTCATTGAGCTAGTGAGTAATTCAGTCATACCAACGTCTTATAAATCCTTCATAGGTCCATAGTTTTCAATTGCCTCGTATTTTCATCAAAAATGTTTACGAATGTTTCCGATGTTCTAACCTAATCTAGAACCGAAAACGTAATTATCGCACTTGAAGGACCTTGCACTGAGTCTCCATTAGCAGCAAAACACTTTCTCTGGTATATAGATACATTTGAGCCAAATAGCTTTAAACACCCAGAACATCACATAAGTTGGCAACGTGAAAAAGTCAATTGTTTGCTACCACTTTTCAACACGAAGTCACGAGATCACTCCTATGGATCTTATCTTGAGTACTTCGTTATTTCATCTATGTCACGCACCAAAAAGCAGGAACCAAAGCAGGAAGTAAATCAACCTTACCCCAATAGATGGCGCACTTAGCATAAATGAAACCGAAATTTTTCTCATACGTGGTTTTGCGCCATCTAGCTAGGTAAATGAAACAATTTTTGTATTCGAATTTTATTAAAAATATATATGAGTAAATGCACGTAACTGAAATAGAACTCGAACTAAAAATATAAATATGCAACAAAGAGAAAACATTCCTCTATTGCCCTATTTTTCTTGCTTGTCAGCGCCATCAGGCTTTTTCTTCTCATCTGCCGCCCCCTTAACAATAGTCTTACTACCTGCCTCGCTGCTGCTACTTTTTGCGCTCGACGTAACACTGCGATGATCGCTCGACTTCGACTGCAGCATTTGTGTTGGTATCGGCATTGTAGGTGGCGCTGCTAAATTCAAACCCGATGCAATCAAGGCAGGCAACAGATCAGCTGTTGCGCTTGTTGCTGTGTAAACATTTTGCATAATGCGCTGACGTTGTCGCTCTTGACGTTGGCGCTCACGCTCTTCACGCAACAAATCGAAGTCATCTTTCTCTCTCTCATCCGCACCCTCATCTTCATACGTGAGTGACTTAGCGGTGCTCGATAGAGAACGCCACTGATCGGGTGGCAAGTGGCTGCTTTTCGAATCGGCTGCTGGACCCTCATCGGTCAGCCACGAGAGGCGTGCAGCGCCAGAATATTTGTTTGTAGCAACATGCCTTTCATAATCGGATGTGGAACGTGGCACGTGTTCTTCTAATGAGACGGAGCTTGTAGAGAGCCGCAAATGGCTGATGTTGGTCTGAGTATCCTCCTTGCTAATTAGACGTTTCAATACAGCGTTGATGCGTGATACGCTGCTATGCATGCTGGAGTTGGTGGCCATGTTATCACGACGTTTCCAAACGAAATGCGCGGCACCATCCGACTGTAAAATGGAATGTACTATGAATTGACGTGTAGCCCATTCCCACTGCCTTCTCTGGGATAACTTAGTGCAAAATCCAGCGGAATTCTACTGAATTTCCTTTGAGTACTTCGCTTACTTCAGGAAGAAATTACCGAAACTATATACACACTATACCAAAGATACACATATGTATATGGTCGACCCCCGGTTTTCATATAGAAGGCTAAGTCCTTTTGAGGAAATATAACGTAGAAATAATTATCGACGTAGGAATAAGCACGAGTACTGCTTTAACCTTAACCCAGAAGTTCCATTAAATCTTTATTGCAAGAACGAATCCCTAATCCCTAATTTAGATTCTAGAACACTTTGGAAAAAGCTATATTTGATGGTTTTTTCTGGCAACCCTTCTGGCAAAACTCTAGGACAGATTAGCTTCTCTGGGTGAATGGGTCTCTGTTAACTAATCCTTAGCTATTAGCTCTGCTCTCGGTTATTTTGCAGACTCCTTCGATATTCAGCCGAATAGTTTTTTGGGTGTGGTCGTAAATGAGCCGAAAAACTCTAAGAGAAGCTCTTGGCCCCCCTCTACGATTTATTGAGAGCCATTATTATTCACTCATTATTCTTGTTACACAACATACCTTCCAACTTATCTTAACGCCTTGCTAAGGAACACAAGGAACCAACGGAACTTGAACACCACTTTAACCTAACCTGAACTCAAATACCAACGAATAATCCCTGGATCTACGAAAGTTCTTGTGATCGAAATCCTTTCTCTACACAAAAGGCGAAATTACTTTCAATACCTTTCCGACATCTGTGAAATCTGTGGTGACTTTATGGTAGTCCTCCGGATAAGGTAGACCGCCAGGCAAAACTTCATCCCAGTATTGATCTTTTACCAATTCGGGATGTTCATGGTGCATTTCATCAACAATGAAATAGGAGACTTGCAAATTTCGATCAATCATCCAGTTAACCTATCAAAGAGGTGAACAATTTGTATGTAGACTTAAAATGTATACACCTGCTCACCTCAAAGTCATCATCGTCTTCACCAAACGGATTCATCAGCGACTCTGCCACCTTCAACCAACCCATATAGAAGAAGAATTGCAGTGTTGTAAAGATAGGAAAATAATAGTCAACCCAATCGTAATGCCCGTCTGGATCCGCCTCCCTGGGCATCCACTGTTGGCCAATGAGAGCCGCTAAAAAGTAAGAATACACTGCCAGTGTTACCACTTGCGCATAAACTAAAGGTATCGGCACCGAATCAAAATGCAATATAACGGCACATTTATTACGAAACGTGTCCAACTGATCGAAAATAGTTTTCAACGCAACATCATCACGTATGCGACCCTCTTTTCGTGCGCGCGAGACAATGCTAGCAGCCCAAACGAGTGGTACCCAGTGCTTACGATGCTTCGGTGACTTTTCATCCATAGCTATTAACACATCCTTCTCATTCTCCGTCAATAGACCGGCATCTACTAGGGAATCCATTGTCGGGAAACGTTTCTTTACACTCGGCGCTACCATCGTAAAGATCATGGTTAGACAAAGACAAACATAACGCATGACGGTGCGTCGCATTATGCGACCACGCTCATCCTGTCCCACAAAGAGCGTGCTCACGTAGACAGCAAGTGGATCAGGCCATGGCACAGTGATGTATTGAGTCCACCAGCGTTGCATGACGACGGCAATATAGAAGCCGAGTACAAACGAGAGCGGTATGAGTGTGCTCGAGCTGTGGCAGTAATGCACAAGCAATTCAAAGAGGCTGGTGAGTGGAAAAGTTTTATAAAGATTGAAAAAAGTGAGGTTATTACGAGAATGAATGAGTATCAAGCTGTACACCAATGCAATATAATCAAAGCTGCGAAGCTTTGGCAAGTTTAAGAGTCGAAAAGAGGAGTTTAACTCACCGCTGTTGTTCCGGTCCCATCAGAAAACGATATGTAATACCCAGAGCATAATAGAACACCAGAAAGACAGCCAAGTCCCTCCAAATAATTTTATAAATGCTACCGCGCCAACGTGCCAAAAGCTTCAGGAAGCAATTGAAGTTACTGGTCGCGACTTGTGCCTGATATGATACCGTCATTTTAATTCAAGAGTTGTAATAAAATATTTTTTTTTTTTAATAAAAATTTGTCTGATTTTAATTAATTATTTTTTTGAGTATTTTGACTCTAAAAAATTTTCGGTATGAATATTTTTCGTTTTTTCTTCAGACAAGTTGGAAGGAAGTAAATTGAATTGACTTTTTGAAATAGAATATACAAATGCTTAAAATTTTTGAAAAATATCGATTTCATTTTCGAAAAATGCGGATATTGAATATTTTATGAAGTTTAGGTTATGATCGATTAGGATAGGTACTTTAAATATCTCGGGAGATGTGACAACCCGATTATAAAATATACTAGGCTCTGTCTTGAGATAATACATATAATCTCCAGGTTCGTTCCATATCAGTATTTTATTACTATGGACACACTCTTTCCTCCCTGAATTACCTTCATGATTTGTTATATCAATAGATATTTACGAAATGAGAGCTTCTTTCATGATCCTCTTTTAGGAGTGCAATGTTCAATTAAGATGAGAATGAAAATTTTGTTAATTCTAAAATATCTGCGCTGTGCTACAGAACTCTGCTATAATAGAGCTTTTTGTCAATCGAAAACTTCAATTAAATTTGGAAAATGGTTTCTGAACGGCAGTCTCCCGAGTAAAGTAGGTCTAAAGAACAATAGGGAATTGAAACCGAGAAAATATTTTAGGTTATCGCTCCTCTAGAAAGGAAATCAGTATATTGGTTATGGGTCTGATATTGTCTGTTGTTTATTCTGAGACGACACGTCTTCTATATGCAGAGATGCTGGAATAGAAAGACATATTGGTTGAGTTGTGGGTCGCTATCATAAAACCGACCACCCTGAGCTTAGCGTGCCTTTGGAAACGTAATAATCCATTACATACCCTGAGGCTAAAATACTTAAATTAAAGGGTTCCATTGTAGAATAAGGGAAATGATCTTCAAAGCCGAAATTATTGACTACGTAAATATAACGGGTATATAGTAGATCAGATTTGAACATAGAGAATAATTCACAACCCGGTTGAGAAGTCTCAATTCGAATGAATTGTGAAATATAAAATGCGCTGCGCCTAAAAGTATTCCAAGAATATGGTTATGACAATCATGGTCGTAAAAATGTCAAATTTGAAAGCTTCAAACATCTTCGCGCCGAGACTTAAATTGCTGATATATTCCTAATGATACTAAGTCATAAATGCTTTACTTCGAGCATATTTCAAGAGCATTTAAACTACAATACTTTCAGCAACGCTCTTCCACAAACAGTTTCCTTTACAAATCACTTCTCACTTCCTATTTTGTGAATGCCTCCATGTTTTGTGCATTGATTTGCATGTGATTGGCTACCATTTCATTAGTGTTCATTTCATGCTCTTTCCAATTGTTGCCGCCACAGATTTGCGTAATTTCTAATTTACAACTGATTTGCATTGTACCCACCACGCGGCATTTGGCAGTGTATGGCGCCACGGCGGCACTTACCACTCTGCCGAATTAATATTATGCCAAGTGTATGAGTTGAGGAAGGGTTTTGTGGTGTAAGCGGCCGCGTAACAGGTTCCTTTTCAAATGTCCTTCATAAATTTGCATAATACCAGTAGTGGTTGCCACACAAATACACACACATGCATATATTTAGAAGTGTTGCATTTAAGCACTTACAAACATATACAACAACAACTGGTTAGTTGTCGCATTTTACTGCCGCACTGCGGACATTATGGTCACGTCTTGTTGCGACTCTTGGAGGAAAATTCGCTCAAACGACAGCAACGATGAGCTGGTAAAATATTTCTTGCGCTTTATATGTGGCGTACTAGTACATATAGAAGTATGTATGTGTGTGTGGGTATGCCGGTACCTGCGTTTGTGGCATTTTACGACTTTTCGACACCAGCATTTCCACGTTTTTTGCTCCGCTCGCACTTCCCATGCGCTCTTTCACTATCTCTCTCTCTCTCTCTCTCTCTGGCTTTCTCTTTCACTCTCGGCTGTGAAGCATTTCGTTCAACATTTCCACTTCTGTTTCACTGTGTCAACAGAAAATTTTATGTAAACTAAATTTTATGCTGATAGTTTTCATACTATTTTATTAGCATACATTCAGGCGGGCTTGCTTGTATGAATATGTGATTAGTAATGTTTTAGCACAGTCTCTTGTGTAATCATAAAATTTTGGTTACAAAATTTGGGTCACACTGACCACAAACACACACACACACACACTCACATGATCTGTATCATATTAACAATTCAAGCCGCAAGCCCGCTGGGACAGTTACACACACACACATGCATATATAGGTGCGCTTATGTAGGCAAATAAAAGCTTCCAATGCTATAAATGTCGTTTTTATGTTATGCTAATGAACTTTTACTTTTATTGATATTGTTTTACATGCATTCATTAGTAGATATGCTAATATGAAATCTGTGAGAAATGTAGAAATGTAGCGTGTAGTTTTACACGGTCACTAGCGCACACGCACACACACATATATCGAAATTTTAGCGTCATAACACTTGGTGTTCGCTGCTTGGGAATACACACACACATACTTAGCGCCGATGTTGGTGGCGTGGGGGGCACTCACTTTCAAGATGAATACAAATTTTATGTTTCAACAAATGACAGTGTGTGTGTGTTCTCCACGGGGATCGCAGCAATCGTATGTTGCACACAAAAGCGCAATTTAAATGCTGAATGTTATGCGACATATGATCGCCGTAAAAATCATATTATTTCGCTGTGAAATGTCATACGAAAATACAAAGAGTTAGGCTGGCTATTATTATTTATGTTCTTGAGGGGGTTACAGGGATCTGGTGACATTGTGTCGCTATGGAACAACCACTTTTAGACAGATTTTTATTACAGTTAAGTAAGGTACACGAAGGTTAAAGTTAAATTTATGATTAATATTAATGTCAACGTTAAGGTTATAGTTATGGTTATATTTAAGGTTAAAGTTTAAGTTAAGTTAAAGTTAAATTAGATGTTAAAAGTCGGGTTAAGGTTAAGTTTAAAGTTAAATTTAAAGCTTTAACTTAAGGTAAAATTTTTAGGCAAAGTTAAAGTTAACGTTAAGTTTAAGTTTAATTTTAAGTTTAAGTTAAAGTTAAAAACACATATAAAGTTAAAGTTAGAGTTTCATCTTAAATTAATCTTAAAGTAAAGGTTAAAGTTGAAGCTAAAGATAAAGATAAAAATAGAGATAAAGATACAGGTAAGAAAGAAGATAAATATAAATAAAAAGATAATGATAAATATAAAGATTAGTCAGAGCTAGTCATTCCAGATGATTAGTACATAAGATATTACTTTTTGAAGCGAACTTTTATTTGCTAATACGAATTTGAATGTGTTTCTGAGACCTCGGCATATTCAGATATCGGATAGAACCCTACACGATATCTTGAAGATAGTTACATCGACAACCCTTTCCAAATGAATGTTCAACAGCAAAGACTCTAGAGATTGTATTGGTAGCAATGTGTCTCTTATTTTAATTTATTTCGAATATATTTTGTAACTTCAACGTGCCACATCTCCCCATAGCTTCAATCAACGCGTACAACCTTCAAACTTTCAAACAAATCGAAATGCTAACAAAAGCATCTGCAATCCTATAACAACAACAACAAGCATCAAATCTTAAATTTACACCCGGAACAACAACACACACTGGTAAGTTTAATGTAAAGAATATCAAAGACTTGATTGCCTCGCAGCAACTCAGCTTTTATTTGCCAACTTGAAATCCGCTACTTTTGGCTGTCATCCGGTTGTTTGCGCAATAATGATACACCGGCGTGGCAATACACACAGATATTTAAACATTTACACACACACAAATGCCACCATGCCTTCGACACTGCCACGCGTGCGTGGGACGGACGACCCGCAGGCTAATAATCGTAATTGACAGTGATGCCAATTTGAACTTTACTATGAATATGCCACGCAGACAATTACACAAATGTAGCCACACACACACACAGAATTAAGTACACAAAGATTGCAAAACAGAAAGCTACTTTTGCCCCACACTCGCCACGTCAAGAGGACGCCGCCAAACTACACGCTTTTGTTTAATAACTGTCAGCGTTGTTGCTGCGCCGAGTTGCCATGCCGAAAAGAAAAACAAAGCAACAACAAAGAACGCCATCAAGTTGAAACTCATTTGCTTTGGTAGTTGCGTCAATTGACAATTGTCTTGAAGGACAAACCAAACTGTGACAATGACAATGGGGCAACGCTTGGCGCCGCCGACGACGGTCGGACGTAATAGAATGACGAAGCCTCAGGGCAGGCTACTGTAGCGTTGATCAGAAACTTTTACCGTTTTCGTCTTCTAATTGCTTGACAAAATGAATTTGCATATTAATTTTGTAGTCGCGGTGTGCGCCAGCATTCAAGGAAGATTGCAGAATTTGATATTGAGTGGGTGGGTGGTATAAATTAGTAATGGCGCCAATTGGAGTGCGCGGTTGTGGCTCTAAAAGCGTCAGGCACTCCTCGTACGCTGTTGAGTTGGTCGCTTCTTGTTTGCCAAAGCTATGGCATTTTCTTTCATTCATTTTATACAGGAGTTTGAAATTCTCAACAGGTTTATAAAAAAAATTAATAAAGCGGATATGTATATTATGGGTAGCATGGCTTGAGGTAAGTCTGCAAGTTTTATTTCTGAAATATGCTTTGAAATTCTGACACCACTTATAAAAAAAATCGGCCGGTCAGGAGCTAAGAAATATATTTCGTAGACTGCTTATACTTTTTGTGTGGTTATAATCTAGTTTGTTTATGATTTAACCATTTTCAATACAGTTCACAGTACCCAGATCGGTAAAATTATAGCGTCGAGTAAAACTAAGGTAGTTAAGATACCTCTACAAGTCTATGCCCGTTACAGTGAAACCCAAAATATAATCAAGCAGTGGTTAACGTGATTGAAATCTTTTAATATCGCTATATTTGTAGGAAAGAAAATTCTCGTTCCACATTTATTGTCACTAAAATACCAAGCCGTTAGTACCAATACTCCGCTGAAGCCGATATCTTATGTTAAGAACTTTGTTAATACAGGTAAAACATTTTAGAGAGTTTTTTTTTTTCAAGCTAGATAGAGTTAAGAGTTAGCTTCCAATTTATCTTAACATCTAGAAGGGCGTACCTTTTTGGAGCTTAAAAATTATTCGTCGAACAGAGTTTAGGGTTTTTGAGAGTAATCCTCTAACTCGGTGGTATTTTGACTTTTACACTTAGGCTAATTGCGTTACTTTTATTTCGTAAAATCTTTGAGAAGTACCTACGCAATTGGCCTATTTATACAATGAAATCCACGGTGCGCGCTTAAAAATATGCAAAGAAATTTAGTCTCTGCTCTAAGGTGATAGGAAATCGGGTATGCAATTTGTGTTGCGAAAGCCACGAATTTTACTGTGCTTATAATAAAAGTGCCCTTACTAATGATTCCATATACAAAATGGATTCCCTACATAAAATGAATTTTTACTTAGTGATAAAACTGATAAACCTTACTGATAAATTACTCATACGCAATTTATAACCAATCCACCAAACCTTAGAACACTTTCACTCACCAAACAAATGAAGTATGTAGCACTTGGGGCGTGCTTGTCTCTCTGCCTGCCTGCCTGCCTAACTGTCCGTTTCAATCTGTCTGCACCCTCAAGTTTGTGGCCAATTTCAATTAACTTTTCATCTCTGTTTCTCTATGTGGCGGAAGACCCTGAAATGAAACCGCAACGCTCAACTCCAGCCGCCTAAAATAATATTCACCAGCAAATACCAGCTTTTCAACGAATTAAGCGAAATTTTGCTGCTCAGTATTTATCAATTTACACACACGCATACACACATAACTTTGTGTTATGGCGAAGGTTAGTCGCGCACACACACACACACACACGCACATATAGATATGGGCCTACATTAACCATTTATCTATATTTAAACAGCTGTACTCATATTCATGGCCTGCAACGATAAGTTCACTCGGTGCTCACATGTAGCTGTGGTGGTGGTGTGGTGTGCGCCTTAATGTATGCCAAAACCACAACATCCCGACATGACAACACTATTAATCAATATTGATTGGCACTTAAGTGCTCGTCAGGTCCTCTTGTTACTCATGCATACATGCATATGAATTTAAGTGTATGTTTGTATGTATGTGTGTGTGTGTGTGTCAGATTGTTTTCGGTGCCCAAGACAACGCCATTTGGTGATTTTAGTTAATTTGAAGTGGTTTATGAATGGGTTGAGTTTAAAAGACTTAGCGCTAAAAGCAAAGCTAAATGGATTATGCGGATTTTAGGCATTACACATACACGCCTGCGCACATATGTGCATACAAATACGTGTATATATATGTTTGTTTTTTGGGTTTTGATTTAAAGCGTTGCAAATATAGCTCCTTTTGAAATATTTAGTGGGTTAGACAGCAATGAAACGGTGTAGTAAGTGCTTATTCGGATTACATCAGTTAAAGACATTCAGTTTTTGCTCTGTTAGCTATACGGCAATTAAACATTTCTCATCTCCGGTTTTCAAGGGAAGTTAGTTTGAAGAATGTTTGACATTTCTTCAACTTGATGGCGGCACAATAATTCTATATTAAGTTAATATAGCCTCTTGGAGTTGTTTCGACAGCAGTTTTCAGAAGAAAAAAACTCATGCGTTAAACATGAAAGGCTTACCCCAAATTACATCCAATAGAAGAGACCACTTTTGAAGACTTCAGTTCAGGTATTCTGCTGTCCTTCTGGATAGATTTCAATTGAATAAACTTTACGAAAGTTCGACTAAGGCAAAAAAAAAATATTAATTGAAAGATCATACTGGTCACGAGGCTGAAGGTGAAATTCTCAAGAATCTTTAAAGTTAACGAAATTATGGCACACGACACAAGCGAGCCAAGACCCAAGCGCGGGTCTCTAAACATAAAGAACTCCCCAACTTAGACTTATTCATACCCATATGAAAGAAATCTACATCTACATCTAAATATCTACACTTATTTCTTTCACTGCCTTTGTGTGTTCCATATTCAACTTATATATTAAACTACAGAGTTTGAAGTAAGTTTTTCAAGAGATCATTTCGATCATTTTCCAAAAGCCGAAATCTGCAAATTAGGAGCCTTCAAATTAGAGATTGAGTGAGATTTGAAATTGCAAGATTTCATATTGAAAAGACGATTCCAATTACCTCTTTCATAAATATTATCGGATTATATAAAGGTTATGAATTTACTTCAATTTGAGAGCAAAAGAGAGCTTATTTGGGACGGGAGCTTAAAGCTCCATAGGATGCCTGACCTAAACCATTATTTTCCATGTTAAAAAGGTAAAAGATTTTCGATATAGCGAACAGTTTCAAATAGCAATTATAGATTTTGTTAGTGCCTACAATCCGTAAGGTTTCCCCGACGTGTATTTCAGTATACTCAAACTATTTCCATGGAAGAAAGAATATATTTCTCTCTAATTACAATATTTCTTCTACGAAATATGCAACGCTCTAATGTAGTCTATGAGTAGTCAGATTAAAATTGTTTAATTACTAAAGAACATATGCTTTCTTACTCAAGTCATGTTTGCCACAATACAAGAAAATTCTTTTGTTATCTAATGTACTACGCGGAAATCCTTTTTCATGGCACATACGCTTAATGTAGCAATAAGAAACATAAGATAGTAAAGAGGGTGGTGGTGGCAACATAGAACAGCAGTGCCACGAACAAGCAAGAAATCACAAAATACTTTTAGAAGTCAACTTCAACCTCAAACACTCAGCAAGCTAGAGCACCGAAGCTAAGTTGTGTCCTTGAGATTAATGACTTGTCTCACGCTATGTTGGAATGTCTCCTGCGAAAGAACATAAAATTCGCGTACATAGAAAGCGTGTTCTTGCAACAAATGTCATAAAAAGTAGAAACAAGTTCGTTACATTTAACTAATTTTCATCGGAAAATTTTTGAGCTCACTTACTTGCAGATGCTTGCTTGTGGCAGGTGATGTTGAAAGAAAAGAGACTCTTGTTCTTCTTCGTCTTACTCAGAATTTGAAGAACATAATTTTAGTATCAGGAGCCCGTTAGCAATCACATTGCTGCAGTCCGCTAGATAATATATTTTTAACTAAAAATTGCTTCTTGCTTCGTTAGAAAGCTCATTCTATAACAAATGTCAGGTAGAATTCTTTAGGTCTCTGAATAAAAGAAATATTCATTACTGCCACACTTTTCAGTTCGATATTTCAACAAACCACTACATCATAGCCTGATATATGGGACGTCTAAAGATTTTCGCTCCATTTAACGCTGTCATTATGACAGCTGTAAGCTGTTGCACTCCCATGCATACTCCCTTTCTAACTCCCTCTCTCTCTGTGTCTCTCTCTTCTCTCTCTCATCTCTTTCTCACTCCCTCTCTCTCTCATTCAGTATTGTCAATCAAATAAGTCCATTGCACCATTTGTGTCCTGACATTGTTTTAGCTGTTGCATACGAGCACAACAAGCCAATCAGTCGAAACGTCAGTCAATCCGGCAGTCATTCAATAAGTCAGTTATTTAGTTGAATGCAATTCGGTTGTGTGCCAATTGCTTGGCGTGAACGGCAGCGTAATTGCCTTAAAGCAACGCATCCGTCCAACCATCTATTTATCGAGCCATGTGGCATGCAACAAAGCATTGCCATATGCAAAATTAATCGAGTCCATTGTCAAATGTATATAAAGTATTGTGTTGGCTGCGATAATGATGTTGGCTTTGAGGCTATAATGTTACGTTGCAACACACACACGAACTGTACTCGAACTGTAACCGATTGCCTCACAATCACACAAATATTGAATATGCACAATCAAACATATTAGCAGCTTCAAATGACCTACGCACACATGTGGCAGCGACAATTGTTGTGGCAGATTGAGTCGTAGGCGTAAATACAATTGCTATAAACACAAATAACGACACACACACATACACATATATATATATATATATATATAGATGCGTATACATGTAGATGTGTGTGTATGTATGTGTTAGCCTTGCTATGCAGCAGCTTTTATCGACGTCTGTCTGCGTGCATTTCTATTTACATTTGTATTGCTTGAAGTATTTGTTTTCAGTGGAATCGCTATGTAATTGCCCCATTTATACAAGCAATTAAAATCCATTGTTGTAATATGCTTAATTAGATCACTTTGTCGAGGTGTAGCAAAGACATATAATTATCACGCACACATACACACACCCACCTATGTGTATGTCCGATTTCGTGTGAAAACAGTTATATTCGATACCCTGTAGAGAATGTGTTATGCTTGTGCTATGTGAGAATGCTTAAATTGCATTACATTGCACAGGATTGGATGAGTTTAGAATAATCGAAGAGATTAAGATTACATTTAGATTAATCATGTTTAGATAATATTGGACAATAATGCATTACTTTTGCTTTAATTATTTACATTGAATTAGATTAAACTAATAATTAATTTAAATTACATAGGACTTATTTGATTACTTATTATTGTATTAGATTAAACATTATGATTACTTAAACGAGACTAAAGTAACATCTATATATAATTTATCAATGCCAGTTAGGAAGATTTAAAAAAGATTATATAAAAATAGACTGTTATTAACTGGATTAGATACATTAGATTACATAGGATTATATATATAAGATTACTTATGTAATGGCATATTTTTGATTAGATCAAGTAAGATTAGATTACTTTATGCTAGATTTGGTTTGAGTTCGATAGTTGAGGTGAAATTAATTTAGACGTGATATGTAATGAATACGTGGAATTAGATTACATTAGATAGTGTATAAATTGGTTCAGACTAAATTGGTCTATATTATAAAATAGAATTATAGAATGGTATAAATTAATTAGATTAGATGAAGTGAGCCGAGAATATGGTATTGGGTTGTTCGGAAAGTCATTTCGTTTTTTTTGGGGAACATGAAAGACAGTTTTCGTATAATGAATAAATATTTTATTAAATTATATATTGGCCATTCTGGTCCAACACCTTTTGCCATCTTTCTGGCAGTAACATAATTCCCCTCTCATAAAAGTTTTGGTCCTTGCTGGCAAAAAACTCGTCCAGGTGGTTTTTGACATCTTCATTTGAGGTAAAGGTTTTGCCATCCAAAAAATTTTGCAGGGACCGGAACAAATAGTAGTCGGAAGGCGCCAGATCTGGAGAATATGGTGGATGTTGCAGTACGTCCCATTCAAGCTGTAAAAGTTTTTGGCGAGTGACCAAACTTGTGTGAGGTCTCGCATTATCCTGGTGGAACACTACACCCTTCCTGTTGATTAATTCGGGCCTCTTCTCTTTAAGTGAATCATTCAATTTGTCCAGCTGATGACAATAGACTTCTGAATTAATCGTTGTATTGTCCGGCAAAAGCTCAAAAAAAACGATTCCTTTGACATCCCACCAAACGGAGAGCATCACCTTTTTTTGGTGAATGTTGGCTTTTGACACGCTTTGAGCCGGTTCATCTTTTCTGCTCCATGACCTCTTGCGTTTAACATTGTTGTATACAACCCATTTTTCGTCCCCAGTAATAATCCGCTTCAAAAATGGATCATTTTCTAGACGTTTGAGGAGCGAATCACACGCGTCAACACGACGACACAAATTTCGCTCGGTAAGGACATGGGGCACCCACACATCGAGCTTCGAGGTTAAGTCCATGCCTTTCAAATGGCCATAAACAGTTGAATTCGACAAATTTAACCTCTCACCGATCTCTCGTGTGGTGATTCGCCGATTTGCATCAACTAATGCCTTTATCGCATCTTTGTCAGCTTCGACCGGCCTTCCAGACCGTGGTGCATCTTCGACATCAAAATTGCCGGATCGAAATTTTGCAAACCAGTTCTGGCACTGGCGTACTGTTAACACGCCTTCTCCATACACATCCGTCAATTTTTTTCTCGCTTGGACAGCATTTTTACCTTTTCTGAAGTTAAAAAGTAAAATATGACGAAAATGCTGCTTATTGCTCTCCATATTTAAAAAGGCACCAACCAAAAACTACTGGGTAGAATTAATAGAACTTTTTCACACACAAGCCTTGCAATATCAGCTCTCATGACATATAATGGTTATGGGGCTTAAGTGTGAAGTTAGTTTCGAAAAAACGTAATTAAGTCCTCTGGCGGGAAAAAACGAAATGACTTTCCGAACAACCCAATATATTAGATTAGATGAAATCAAATGGAATTTCATTCAATTGGTTTGAATTTATGCAATCTGAAATATTATTCAATTTGATTACATTAGACTAAATCAGATGAATAAAGATTATTTTGGACTAGTTTATTCAGTAATGATTACAATATATTCGGTTATATTAGAATGGATCAGATTCATGTAAATAAGCATGGATTCTATTGGATTGGAGTAAAAGTAATTATACTAGATTCGATATTCGTTAAAATTAGATTGGACCAGGCGAGAATATATTAAATACTTTTTCATATTTTTTGGGATAAATTTATTGAACCGAAACAAAGCTTTCGCTAAAGCTTCAACTCAATAACTCAAAATATAACTGAATTGGAATAGAACTGTATATATGCGTTGGTGTTAAGACTAGCCAATAAAGCTCTAATACCATAGCTTTTAAAGCATTTTGAGGAGCTGTAATTTTTAGAATAAAGTGAAAGTTATTAGCACTCAATTTGATATTTTTAATTACATTTTCATTACATAGCTTTAATCAGACTTTCATTTTTGTTATCATTGAGCTTTAGCATGAAAAAATGTAAAAAGAAAGATTAAATATTTCTGTATGCAATTTGTTTAAAAAGCTTTTGATATTATTTGTATTTAGGCTGAATTATTACGCCTTAGTGAAATGTGTTATATAACTTTTATCGAGCTTTCATGGACCTTTCATGTTAGCTTCCACCAAGCTTTAGAATTGGATTAAATAATTCCAAAATATTACGGTACAATTAACCTAAACTAAATACAATAAATTAAGACGAAAAATAAAAAGACATTCCTGAAGTTTCTTTTATAAATGGAACTTAAACAATGTAATTAATACATACTTGGATTTGTAGAAGTGATTGTGTAAGTGTCGTTCACCTTTCGATGTTTCAATTGATAACGGAAAAGAGTAATGAGTGCCAATGCTACTTCATTATTCATTTTCTACTGCAGAATTCTACAACAATTGACCATTTTCTGTAGACATTGTTAACTTCCTCAATCCTTTTTGGCTTTCAGTCGTCTTTCTTTTGTTTAAACAAATTTCCAAATACAATGCGATTCAACATTTACACAATTAAATTCACTTGGACGCCCCAAATCTTTTGTGGCCGACTTAAACTAATTGGTATTGACGACTTCTCGTTGGGTAATTTAGTTAGAAAAAATTAACGGGACCTTAAGTAAATAAATGATGCAATGCGACAGCGCCCAAGGCAATTGCACAAAATAAAGGCAAAAAAAAAAAAAAAAACGTCAGAAGAAATTGATGAAAATTAAGCCGACGCCGACCAACTAACGGCGTCGCAGTTGCTGCCAAATAAAGTGTCAATATCAATTAGAGTGCGCTGAAGGAAATTTTCCTTGCGAATCGTCTTTGTTTTAAATTACTTATATATAAACGAACACAGACGTACTTATTTTCTTATTACCATTGTTGGTTTTTCTCATTTTTCAGGCCATACAGCTGGCTGCCATTTGCCATCTTCATTATCCTTTTGCTTAATTAATTTCGCCGCACAGTAATTCGACAAGCAAGTGGATTTAAAAAGTTTCCACTAGCCAACAAACCAACAAACCAACCAAGCAACCAGCCAACCAAGCAACCAGCCAACCGACCAACCAGTCCGCGGGCTGACCAAGCGACCGCCGATGGACTTAATTTGCCTGCCAAATTGGTGTAAAGCATTCAAACCAACTGCGAAATCCACTCAAGCATTACGAGAGGCGCACGCAAAATGCTCGTAAAGTTCGGTGTGAATGAAATTAAGTAAAATGGACTGAAAAGCCAGCAAATTGATATTCGTCTAATGAAATTTTCTGTTTACATAAGAGATGAAAAGGTTAAGGATTTGCTCTGTTCATCGGTTGAGTGATAAATTAGCAGGTGGGTAGCAAGGTTTTGTACTTTTTTCTCATCTTGAAGGAAATAAATTAGTAGAGTGACGCTGTCTGAAATTGTAAAGTAATTATTGAAAAAGGTCGGAGGTTTATTTGATCACTGCTTTGTTCAAAAGTTTAGTACTTTTCATAGGGTTTGGTGATTAATCAAAGCTAATTTAAAGATAACATGGAGAAATCTTCGAGAAAAATTTAGAAATCTTTTGAAAATTTTTTAAGTTAATTTTTAGAGGAAAAAGTTTGCGTATCAAACACAAACTACTTTTTACCAGTAATATAATTCAGCGTCCCTCCAAACTACTCATTCTTGAGCAAGAGTACTTACAAATAAGTTTTACGTACTCTTCGTTTATGAATGAAATATTAAATATCGCTTAAAACGACTCAAAAATAACTTTTAAGTATTTAACGTCGCTCCAAAGTACTCATTATTGAACGAAAGTTTCTACAAATTATTTTTGCGTACTCGGCGTTACTCCAAAGTACTCATTATTGAATACAAGTAATAAAAAATAATTTTTGGTTTATGAATAAAATATTAAATATAGCTCAAAAATACTTCTAACTATTGAACGTTACTATTGAACAAAGTACTCATTATTGTACTCATAAGTACTCATTGAATGAAAGTACTTACAAATAATTTTTAGTGTACACATAATTTAAGCTTCTTATTATTACTCCAAACTTCTCATTAAAACTACTACTCATTGAGCGGAAGTACTCACAAATAATTTTTAAGTACTCAGCGACACACCAAAGTACTCATTACTGAACTTAGAAATAATTTTAGTTCATATTTAATATTTTTTCATATAATAGTGTTTAAGTATTAACATCAGTGTAGTTTTGAATTTATTTAGTATCATTTAAAAGTACTTAATATCAAACAATTTTTTCAGTATCATAGAAAAGTACTCAATTATAACTTAACACGCCAAAATAAAGTAAGTATTCAATATTGTTCCCAAGTACGTAATATTAATACAAAGTACTCGTAATATTGCTTTAATCAAAATCAGATATTCATTATATACTTAAACTATTTATTAGCTCTTCAAAATACTGATTCTTTAGCTGTCAAATTCCAAGTATAAATATATATATATTATTTATATACATATTATTTCCTTTAACTCCGCTTTGAGCGTAGGGCCAAAGTATAAGTAAGTATAAATACAAAGTTTAATTGCTGAATTTTTAGGTTATATCCGAAATTGAAGCAACCTGCAACCGAAATCTCAACTACTCTCCCTCCAGTCCATTCCAACACACGATATGCTTACATTACCATTATATAAACACATGTAATACCAAAACAAAATGACCCAAAAATTTTACTCTCAATTACAAATCGACACTAATATTTGCTTTTCTTGGCAAAAATATGCCCTCAAAAACCCCTTTGACCCAAAGCGTGCGCAAACACATAATCACAGGCGCTCGAATGTGGCAAATGAAAACATATTGCATGTTGGTAATTTACACTCAATAAAATCTTGCAACCTACCAGAAGGCATAACAAAAATTACAACAAATAAATAAACAAACGAACAGACAGGCGGCAAACTTTAAGAAAACATTTGTAAGAAAAGGATAATACAAGCGACAAGGAGTGGGGCTTGGCAATGGCATATAATAATTTAAGTATCGCCTGGTTGTAAACACTTGAGATGATATGTCCCAGGAAATCAAGCGTAGAAAATTATAATCCCATGACGTACACGTACAAAGCGACACACACACACAAGTGGCTGTGAATCCTTTTTGCTTTTATTAATGCAATTCATAAGCGGTTTTGACCCTTTTCTTCCGGATTTTCTTACACCACTTGCCTGTGTGTGTTTGTATGTGTGTGTGACTTGTTTAGCAGTGGTATATGCATATGTATGTGTGTGTGTGTGTTTATGTGTTGGGAAATTTTCCACATCATTAAGTTTGAACCGAGAGTTGCTCAGGCGTGCCGAAAAGCAAAAACTAATAACAAACACTGCGGCAGAGATATAAATATTTCGAAAATATTCATCATGAAATCAGCTTAATGAAGCGAATTGTCATAATTTTCCAGTGGCATACCAAAAAAGTACCAAAAACGTAATGCGTATATATTTAAGTGTGTTAGCACAATATATATAAATTATTTACATTTATTTATAACTTTCAATTTGTTCGTTTGTTTGCTTGTTTGGATGTGCGTGTGTTCACTGCATACAAATAAGCCAGCCATACACACACAGGCGCACACACACACACACACACACACACACACGCACACGCACATGCTCACAAGTGTATTTGCATAAATTTGCACATTTATTTGCATTTTCCTTTGCTTTTGAAGCGCCTGTACTGTAAATATTTAAATCATTAGTCTATTTTGTAGCTTGCGTTTCTACTCTTTTCAGTTAATTTATTTGCATACTAGATAAAAGTGAATTAAGTGAAGCACTTCGGCATGTCTCGTTTTCCGAGAAATTTGCTTAAACATTTGCTTTTCGTTTTTTCGCTCTCTAAAGCCAGGAAATCCAACGCCTTTGACATTACTTGGGGCGTCAAATTAGGCATTACTGCTTTCATCTTGCAATTTTTGCGGTTGACATGAAAGCTGTGATGCGTGGACGTTGTTAATATACATGCAAATAACGCAGGGAAGCTGTACGCTAATTTAAATAGCTTTATGAGGGCGGCTCCCAATTGTTGGAGGAAGTATTATAATTGTGGATGAGGCCTGTTGCACAGTATACACTATATATATGTTACGTTAATCGACTGGAGTCGGCTCAAACATTATATGCGATTAGCGAATACCCGCTTCACTTTTGTATTACTTCGGTATTTCCATTGACATTAAGGGTGTAAAATTTCCTAGGCGGGTAGCTATCAAAAAAGCTGTCAAAGTAATTACATGTCTTTGACATTTCTATTGAATATGCTTTAGCAAATGGTCAGTCAAAGACCTATTTCTCGACTATGATTGAGAACGTCGTCAGAAAATTTATGCAAAAAGAGTTTTTTAAAGAGATAGAATTTCCCAGGGGGATAGCTGTCAAACCAGCTGTCAAAGTAGTCACATATGTTTGGTAAATATATTCAATATACTTTGGTCAATTAACAGGCAACGAAGTACACTAGAAGAAAATTTCAAAATCGCGGAAATTTTTTCTCACAAATAGCTTTCTGTCCGCCCAACTTAAAGAGTTTCTAAAGTTAAGCAATGAGTTACTTTTATAGTTTTATAGCGAAGGTAAATAAGCTAAATTTCGTATGTGAAGTATGAGCAATGCTGTAAAGGCTCTCAGGCTTCCTCACATCAAGAAAACAGCGTCTGATATGGTTTGCAATTCGAAACTGAAAGTGGTTGGACGTTACCGTCCTGCATATGTTGTGTCATTTTTCAAAGGGAGAGAGTGAGATAGAGAGAGAAAGCCAACGAGAGAAAGAGAGTGAGACATGAAGAAAGGCATCAAATAATTGTAATGCAATAATCAGGAGTTTAAGTACTTTAAGTATGGAGTTTCCCTACAAACGATAATAATGGATTTATTTTAAAAACCTCGAAATAACGCTCCTCTGAAGGTACTAAATTATCTGATCCATTTTCTAAAGATACACGAACATAACAACTCCCACTGAGTAAACCATCAAAGTAAAAAAGTCTAGAAATTTATCTCTTAATTAAGTATTCGCTATGAAAGTAGAATCTATTTAACATTTTAAAAGATGCGATACAGTTAATGGCTTCATTAGAGTCGCAACAAGCGCCTGTTTGCACTTTTAATGAATTTATATGGAATCATGTGCGCAACGACTCGATGGTGAGCGCAAATGTCTGCAGCAATATAATCAACATAATTAAACAATATGCTTTACTTTGCCAGTGAAATGGTTTAGCATTTTCCAATGAGCAAGCGAACACACACGCACACACACATACACACATATATATATATACTATATACGCGCGCAATCAGATATGTCCGCACATGTGCGTGCAACGGCAAAGGGCGCTTGTGTTGCAGGCAACACTTATTAGAGCTCTAATTTCCCACTCTCCTGTTTTCTTTTTTTTTTATTGTTTCGTTTTACTGTTGGTTACAGCAAAAGGCCATCAAAGCAATGAGGCAATAGCTTCAGCTAGTTGCAAAAACCAAACAGATGCGTTCATGCAACGTTATTCGAATGTGTTTCGCATGCGTTTGTTCTTGTTGCTATTGTTATTGTAGTGGCATGAGTGTACAATCGATGTTGCAATAGTGGACAGTGTTTGTTGTTGTTGTTGTTGCCTATCGAAACACAGTCCTTATTGCGGCTTCCGTTGTTGTTTTGCAGCTGCTATGTTTGTTGTTCTTGTTGCTGTTGCTTTAGTGGCTTTGGTTGTTGCAAATATTTGCAATACACTTTTCAGCGCCCCTTTTTTGTTTGATTTTGTTGTTGGCCTGCTGTTGCCCATACGATTGACTGCGCTTTGTACCGTTACAAAATGGCTGGTCAGCAGCAGCCAGCGCTGTTGCAGCTAATAAGCATAGCATATCAACACATTACATAGTATCTTCGTGTGTGTGTGTGTGTGTGTGCTACTTTGTATATGTGCTTAATAAACCGTTAATGGCATCATTTATACGGCAACAGTGGCAACAGTGACAACAACGCTACTTTCTACCTCCACCATTGACTTTTTTCCGCGCTTTCATCGCATGGAAATATTTGCTTGCCGGCCTGGGTTGCGTATACGACCTGTACGACTGCTTGTGTGCGCTCACTTTGTATTTCCTCCGCACTCAAAGCGCGATTTTCGCATGTTTGTGCTGGTAAAGCAGTGTAAAGCAGTGTAAGCAGAGTGTGTGTGTGTGTGTGTGTGTGAGTTCAGGCGGTTCGAGTGCGTGTGTAAGCAGGTGGTTCGCCGTTTGCCAAACACTTGAATTGCAAATTTCCGTTTGATATGCAGTGATGTGCAAGCAGCAAAGCAATTCAATCATAAAAATACCAGCTACCTGCCTGCACACATGTTCACATACACACATATGTAGACATTAAACTTATTTAAGCGATGATTGTGTTTTTATAAGCGGGAAATTTCCACAGAAGTGCTTGAAAAGCACATTTGACTTGGCGATACACATTTTTCCCCCTTAAAAGAGTACAAAAAGTGACTGAGCTTCTTAGCCTTCTCCCTTGGAAAATTTTGTGTTCAAAGCTATTTAATTAGTAGAGTTCTATCTGAAAAATCGGTTGAGTGGAAGCTCTATGTTATATACCCGAACTTCCTCCCTTAGTAGGGGTACTACATATATCTAATACACCATTATGCCGAGTTAAGAAACGCTCAAAACTTTGAAGAAGACTTCCCCAGGGGTCATTGTCCTTGCTAAAAAAACATCGACCTCGATAACGGTCATTGCCTTCGCTAAGTGTCATTGACCTCTGGATGGGTTATTAACGTCGCTAACAGTCATTGACTTCGGAAAGCGTTATGCACCTCATTAGTGGTCATTGATCTCGCTAAAGATCTCGTAATATATATATGAGACACGTAATACTTTACTTTATGTAAGCATGAGTCTTTAGCTAATTTCAGCTAAGAGCGAAGTGAAGAACTGCCGATGAAGTCATGAAATTCGTTAGTGTCCACAATTTTCATAAGTTCCAGCTCACATGGCTTAAGCCACTACTAACTGTATGCATACCCGATTATTTGTAGTTAAAAATACTAACTAATCTTGTTTCTAATCTTAAACTGATCATAACTGATGAGATTATGATCGTAGGTGATCGACAGATGCTGAGATCATTTACGATCAAGCTTGTCCGCTTCATAACTGCATACTTTCTTGTATGGGGATCGGAACTGATTGCAACGCAAAGAGGTAGAGTGATCTCCTTCAACTTTCCTATCAACAAGTAGCAAAGTTTCAACGCAAAATATTTCATAACGTTCTTCAAAAATTATTTCTGATTCAATTGTCGTATCGAATGCCCTTCAAATAAAATTTTTATAATAATTTTGGTATATAAAAAAGTAACATCGACATGCAACATCACCGTCCTGCTCATAACACTTCATTTTGCCTCTGTGCACACTTGAGTGTTGCCTCCAAAGGAAAATGGAAATGAAAATTAATTGAAGTGTAATAAAATTGCTGCCACTACTGCTGCCACATGCATGCTCAAGCATGCAATATGCATAAATGCAATTGCCACATTGCTGGCAAGTACCGCCTGATTTTTTGCATCTTTTAATGTTTTCAATTTAACATTGTGCCACTTGCCACTTGCCACATGCAGCACGCACACACATGTACATCTGCGTAATGGCATACTTCGCGCGTTCGCATACAATTTGTGCAATTTTCCGTTAATTTTTGCAAATGCGGTGCCACTTTGTTGGGCCGTGACCAGCGCGCTGTCAAGTCGCCACATTGCTTTCAATAACCACAGCAGCGCAGCGGCAGTTGCAACATTTGCCGTTTGTGAAAATATATATTTTTACGCACTTAAATTTTTTCAATTCTTCCTCCCCAGCTGCCATTTTCTATTACTGTTGCGCCGCTTGCCACTTACTGGCAGTTGTTTGCTGTTGCACGTGTGCAAATGTGGCAACGCCAGCATGCAATGGCACAAATATTGTTTATTGGCTGTTTGCTGTCACTGTTGCCACTGATGCCACTGATGCCACTGCTCGGGCTTCTGTTTGCGACTGTAACTATGTTTGTGGTTTGTGCTGCGGTTGCATGCACAGCAAGAGCGCACTGGCGCATATGCCCCCGTGTGTTTCAATATATGTTGCAACATGTGCCTATCGCCTGTCGAATGCACTCCAAATGGCGCTGCGCTAACTGTGCACTTTTTGTTTGTTAACCTTTTAAAAGTTAACAATTGTCCATCGGTTGGCGCATGTGGCGCTTTGTGTGTGGCACGCGGCGGAGCGCTTTGTTGAAACAGCTGCCATTTAGCGCGCCATTACGCTGTGCAACAATTCGCATATTAGCAGCTTCCTATTAGTCGTAGTCAGCTGGTTGTGGCAGTGGCAACTAATTAAAAAATCTGAAAAAAAATAATTTGATAAAAGTGGCAAGAACAAAGTGCGCGCAGGTAAATGAGAGTGCCACAAATGTAAGCGGGCGCTATGTGGGTTGCGCAATATGGTATTCTCGATAAGTTCGAGGCGAACAGAAGAGTGTTTAATTAAGAATGACAAAGCGTTTTTAGCTGCTGTTGAACAAAAAGGGATTTTTGTAGAACAAATATCTCTCTTCTTATGCCTGCTTGAGGGGTTCACTCCATGTAATATTTCGCAGCTTAGAACCACAAGTTAGCTCACTGGCCTCACTTACCTATAAACCTTTCATAGACCTCTTCAAGGGGTAATCGTAGCAAAGGTTCCAGACGCACAGCCCTGGGCCAGAAGCTTTCAAGCCCAATCCGTGTCTTGAAGAGATATTCATAACGAAGGATCCAGACCCATTGCTCAGAGCCAGAATCTTTAAAGCCTAAGTCTCTCTAATCTCTTAAAGCCTTCCTTAAGATTATGATAAGTTTTCACAGATTATGTTCCCTTACAAAGTCTTCAGTAACCTCATCACTTCACCTCCTCGACTATGTTCTCTTTCAAACACTATTGAACAACCCAAAGGATCGAGTTACAGATCACTTGTCACTTCTATAGTCAACGCGAAGGTGTTAAGTTCCTCATAATTTCTACAATGGACTTGTGAATTCCACAAGCCTAACTGATGGCAGTATCTTCAGTTCCTTCGATTTATAATTCTTCAACCGATCCTCAAGTGATCTTAAGAACAATATCGAGGCATGAGGCTCTTGTTTCTATGAATTACATTTTGGTAAGATAAGACCTCAATATTATTTATAAATCAATGGAGTGTTACCGAGTTTTAAAAATAGGTCGGTCAATATCCCGAAGATATCGACTGAGTGGTTAACGACTTTAAGCAATAATCCATAAGGAAGGATGTGTTCCTTGAGTAGTTGGAGCACTGTCATCAATTTTGATATCGAGCGCGTCTCTTACGTTGATGAAAATGCCTAGTGAACTTTATTTGGTATCTAATATAAGATTCTTTAACTATTGCAGTCATTCAAAGACATCAATAACAAGTTTCCAAAGATTTGTTTTTGACAAACGAAACTACTTTATTTTGAGAAATTAGATAAAAGCAGAATTCTAAAACTTTTTGAGATTTATGTAAGGAGTTTGAATATATACAAACAGCTATAGCTTTATCTAGTACTCCAATCACCAAAAAGGGTTACCTGAACCAAAAAAATTACTCTCTATGATAGCTGATGATAGCATTTTGAGAGTAGCCCTAACAGAATTTTGATCTTACTATCCCGCTTGGAAGCGCGTGCGCGACTTAATTTGTTTTTTTTTCTAAGCATTAAGCAGTTAGATCACGAGGGCTAGTTATTCCCATCAAAGATCGTTGTTTTGGCTAATCGCAGTCTTTATCTTGATATCGAAATAAAACGCGAGTAGTACCATATAATGGATTTGGTCTCCATATTTGTCAATTATTCAAGCCTTGAATATAATTATTATGTAAATCACGTTTCAGCAGGAGGGTTCTACGAGCTCGCAGCATTCCTGCGTGTAGAAAAAAGGCTCCAAAAGACATGCCACACCGGCGAAAGTCGAACGCAATCGAGCGACAGACCACATGTGGCATGCATACAGCAACACTTATGAGTGGAGATTTAATGCGAAAATCAGGAAAAGAGTGAACTGTACGGACAAAAGAGCACGGCGTAAGAGTGAAGCGTTTGAAAAGCAAAAGCATCAGCTTGTGTACGCTCGTTGAATGTCAAAATGTTTTCAATTTTCCACTTAATTGTTTTCAATTAACCAAAAGGGCCACTTCAGGTCCATTTGCAAGCCACGCAAAACGAAGCCAAAGCGACAGAGATACTAACGGAAGACAAAGGAGAGTGAAAATGCAACAGAATGATTGTCTGGCCGCTTGAATGCCAGCTGCTGACCAACAGTCATTATGTTCATTCAATTAAATTACGAATGCGCTGCTGCTGTGGCCACTATAAAGAGACGGCGGTGTGGTAGTGGTGCTGCTACAACAACAAACAAAGGGTCAAGCAATATTAAAATAGCGCTTTATTCAAAGGACATGATGCGAGCTGGAGAGCAATGGTGCTGAAGTTGAAGCTGGAATGGAGTTTGAGTGGCAGTGGGAGCGAGTTGAGGAGCATGCAACATGGTTGCATTGACTGCACATATGAGCACGATAATAGAGCTTTATTATCATATGCTAAATTGTGGCAGCAAAACGCAAGTGGCATGAAGATTGGCTGGTTGTAGGCGAAGCAGTGAGACTGGAGCACATCAAGCTTCTACAATAAGAATATGTGAGTGTGTGTTTCTGTGTGATTATGCGTAGTAAGTCCGTTATGTCGTTAGTTCTCTTAAGTGTGTTGGTACATAGCACTGTTGCATCTGCCACATGCATGCAATACACTTTGACTGGCCCGTGTTTGTTGTTGCAGCATCGCTGGCATGTCAACAACATGCCGCAGACCACCAAGCCAGCAAGCAAACAAGCAAATAAACAAACAGACAAGCCAGTGAAAAACAAAACAAATCAAGTGGAAGCAGTAATGGCAGCTGACCAGCTGTTTTCGTTGCTTGTACGCGTAGAGATAGCCAGCAATGGCGGCTTTTCTTTGTATTTTCGCCTGCACAACTCCTTCAACTCCAATGGCCTTGCCTAAGAATCAAAGAATGACCAAAATGCTATATATTTAAATTGAGTGAGGGTTTTTTTTTGCGCACATACCCTTCATTTTGGATTAAGCAACATTTTATGCTGAGATTTATACTTAATTTTTATATTCCTTGACTACATAATCTCCTTAGAGGTTGAATGGCTTAAGTTTTCCCAAAGCCAACTAAAAATACAACTCTGTGTGGTAGAAGACTGTTTAATCTTACAACCTTATAATCACTTAATCTTATGGATTCTAAAATTTCCGACATTTTCTTTCTAACCTTCAAAGTTGCAGTTCCAATCTAAAAATAATAAAAGATCGAGTATAAACTACTGTACCTAACCTCATTATCGTTAACTTTTTAAAGAACAACAGATCTGGGCTCCTTTAAAGCTAACAACACAATGAACTGATGGGTATTAGTATAAATATCTTGGCAGCACCAAAGAGAATTTTCAAGAAAGAATTCTTCGATGGAACTCATATGAATAGCCTAAAAGTATGCAGGGAGACAACAATTTGTCTAAAAATTAGAAGAATATATAGTGGTGTTTATTTGGAAATATGAGCCGAAAATTTTGCTAAAATTTTACTAGCAATTTTTTAGACTTCCCACGTACGATATTGACAGCTTTCATCATCGGATCGTATTTGAAAGCATAGCAAAATTCTTTTACCGATACATTTGTACCATCTGGCCGAGTTCTAAGTTCACAATTTTAATAAATTCCTAATAAATTCATGGGCACTACAATAAAATTTCTCACTTTTCGACAGGGTGTTCTCTGTTCTTCTTTCATTTTGAATAGCCAGAACATAATTGTTCCTAGCGGGCATTTTAGCAAAACAGATTAGATTCTTGGGAGTGAAAGTGAAGCTTCGTTTCTTCGCCCTTGGTTACTTTAGCTACCTATATTAGATGTATGAATGTAGACTGAAATGTTGGCAGTCTTACCTGGTTAGAGAGTTAACAGCGTGACTGTTCATTCGGACAGAGAATGGCAGAGCTCTTTCTAAAAAGATAAAACTATTGGGAGATTTTGGTTAATTGTTTAATTAATCCAACAAATTGCTGATTCATGCAAATAAAGCATAAAAAAGATGTCAACACGGCCCATTTATTTAAAAATATATTGGTATATACACCCTAAAAGTATATGCTAAATATTTGATTAAAAGTTACAAACCGAAAATAGTTTTGAAACCACTGGTAATATTGAGAAACAAAAGATGGTAAAATATATCGCCTGAAAGTATGCAGCAAAACTTATTGCTAGCGTTTTGTTTGATACCAACAATACCAAATATACCAATATACCAACGATTTATACCAGTTTTCCACCCTTGAGTTATGCTTCAATCTAATTTAGCGGCAGAAGCGCATGCGCAACTATCACCTTTCATTAATTTTGTTCAGAAAATTTGCAAAAAAAATACTTTGTTTTATAGTTATTATTGAAGCGAATCAAATACATATACTTCAATTCGAAGCGCACAATTATTATTTAATCGCTCATGCATTAAATTCAATGCAATTTGTGTTCCTTCTCCTCAGCCTTGAAGCTGCCATGAGCCAGGTGCGGTTGCTGCAATTCCAAATGCGTAATATCTTTGATGTTGCCACTATGTACAGTGCTATGCTCGGGTGTCGTCACCTCAGCTATTGCTACGTCGGCGATGAAAAACTCGGCCGGCACCTGGGCAAACACGCTGCGGAAGTGCGCCAATAGTACTTTATTGATTTCCGCTTCGATTTTCGGCTTGAATATGTCGAAGAATACACGCCAGCTGCCATTGAACACGGCATTCGTGTTGTCGTTCAACACTTTGTCCTTGAACAAATTGTCGAAGTGCAAATGCAAATCCTTTATGGAGTCCACATTGAATTGCAGCGCTTTCAGGTTGAAAAATTTGTGATTTTCCAAATTGTTCAACTTAACCTTGGTCGTAACGGTGTAGAGGCCATCAACTGTGTGTTGGAGCGGGCGAGTGAGGCAAAAAGGAAAAAAAAATTTAAAAAAAATGTGCGTGGAATTGTGCGAAAAATTGCAAGTGTTTGGTGTGTGCTTTTTAAGTTTCTATTGGAAAGCTGCGGTTGGTGTTAGTCGAATTGAGTGTTGTTAATTTTTTTATTATTTATTTTTTAATTGCATTTTTAGTTTTCTGCTTACGTATTTCCATAAACATTTCACCGCTCGTGTCGAGTTTGAGCAGCAGCACGTGTCCTTTGGCTGTGTAATGACCGTTAAGGCGTATTTTCGGCACTAAGTAGGTCATTTTGAAATCGTACTCATTATCCTTGAAGCTTGTGGTGCAAAAAAAAGGTGAAAGTGGAAAAATAAATTAAAATTTTTGCAACCTAAAATTGTTGTAAGCTTTATGCATTTCAACTTTAAGGGTACAAAACAAAAGAGTTCTTTATATAAATATTTTTTGGAAATTCCAAAATATGCCCATATATATATATAGCCATATATAGGCCCAAAAGTGTTAGCGTACCAATAATTTAAGCCAGTCATCATATTTTTATAATACTTTTCAATGAAAGTAGGATCTTATATACATATCCGATTTTGATTGCGCTTAATTATCAAATTTCAGTTCAACTGTTCGTTCAACCCACAATTAAATACCAATTACTTTATAACTTTCACAGGAAATAAGAAAGCCTAGATTAATTTTTTGATTTTTTTTTTTAACGAATTATGGAAGTCCAGTCGGTTAGCTAAACGTTATAAATACTTATATGTATACAATTGCATTCTCTCACTTACTTGACACTCTTCACCTTCGCCTCACTCAAACCGGTTACTGTTATGTTATTAACCTTCACTGCAATCGGTGTAATATTTTCACGATCTTCGATGACTTCGAATTCGTGCACAAATAATGGATCAATGGGTGCGGAATGGGGAACGCCATCGATGCCTATGGGAGTTAAAAAAAATGTGTCATAATTCCATATGAAGAAAATTAAATTTAATTTATATTTAAAAAAACCTGAACTAATATTCCCGGAAAGTCTTGCGTTGAGCCGCTTTTCGTGATTTTAATTAAGGAAAGATTAATCTATCAAAAATGAATTAACTAAATAAAATATAGCGCTTCATACCGAAATCCCGAAATTTCGGGACCAACATATTGTAAACTCGAAATCCCGAAATACCGAAATTTTCCAAAATACTTAATTTTTTCTAAACTGTGCGGCATAAAAAGAATTTAAAAAATTTTGTCTTCACCACAATCCCTCCCGCTATCTTACCATGCTTCCATGTGCTGAATATATTTTGATATGCATTTACTATGCATTTATCAAAATCAGCTGACTTACGCTGACAGGTTTGCAGATCTTTCGCTGTGAACGAAACATTTTCAAAAGTTATTATTATCAAAACAACAACAGTTGATACAAAAAACTAGTTTTCGCAAATTTCGTTTTTTTTTTACAAAATTCGCCTGCATTGCGTCAACAACTTACGTTTCTCTTTCAAGAAATCGCGTTTATTGTTGTTGTTTTCATGGTGTATATTTTCGGTGGTGGCGCTTATAATGCTACTTTTGCCCGTTGTCGTGCTGGTGGTGATAGTTGCAGTGCTGCTGCCACTTATGGGGCAAGTTGCACCAACAGCACAGCTGGTTGCCACGCTGCTGCTGCCGAAAGTTGACGACAGAACGGCGCATAATGCGACGAGCGCGTATATAATGCTGATGGTGTGCATTTTTTGTTGGAAAAATTTTCCAAATTTTGTTTTGAGAAAACAATTTGGGCAAAAAAAATTTGTATGGAAAATATTTTTATTAAAAACAAAATTTATAAGTGTTTTGTAAGCTTATTGTTTAGAGAAACTAAATTTCAGATTTTTTGTTTCGATATTTTTCACTTTTTTATCAATTGGCAAACGTGTTTTTTGCAACAACTCGCTAAAAAATACTGGCTTATTTACTGTTCACACAACGATTTGCAGCTTGCAACTGATCGAATGCACGCATAAAACTATGTTTTTATTCGAAAGTGAGAAAAAAATTGACAACTAAGTAATACGTTAAGTTGTTATTTGAGCGACAAGCGTATGTGTTTGTGTTTATTTGTAATGTTGTAGTTAATTGTTTAATTAAAAGCACATAAAAAGTGCGCGACGTAATGCGAGGCGTTGAGTTGAGGTCACGTTTCTGCTAAAACTCAAAACTTATTCTATTTTATTTCAAACAATTTCATTACGAAAGTTGTTTGTTTATAGTTCGCTTAGTTATTTGACACATCTCGTGCCAGCAATATTACTCTACATGTGCTATTTCCTGCAACATTCGCGCTTGCTACCCGCTTTCTACTGCTCATTAACTAATTAGAATAGCATAAAATCCAGTTTTTTTCTATTTTTTTTGTTTTCTTTTTGGTTGTAGTGCAACTTTGTCTAAACTAGTTCAACTTGTGTACAGTTTTTTTAAGTACTAACTTCCACCTGGCATATACAGTATTAAAAAGTAATCAACCGGAAGTTGTTGCATCAATTACAGTGATTGGCGCGTATTCGGAAGTAAATTTTAATTAGAATTTTATGAGCCTCTAAAAGGAAGTAAAAAAGTGTAAGCATTTTTGCGACAAATAAAGCAAGCTGTATACAATAACATTGCACAACACTCGGCAGGGTACTGAACCAAACCAATTTTTTTCGAGTCATAAATCGAGTCATTGAGTCATAAGTGAGAAAGCTATTTCGTCGCTTTTCGAAAATCCAAAATCGTATTATTTGCTTTCGAATTTCGAAATTGCGCTCATATTAGCCCTACATCAGCTAAGTTAGTTCAATATTCTTCACTCTAGAAAGCAGAATGTGGAGTAGTGGTCACAAATGCGATGCTTGTCAACGTAACTCCTGCTCCTACATACATTAACCGAATCATTCAGGTGATAAGATGTGACTTTATGCCTTTATTACTCGGTAATCTTAATAATGTTGCACAAGAAATTAACCAAAACTGATAAAACATTTCAAAGTCAGTTGAAAATCAAAATGTTGCTTATAGCTTCGCGTGGCTACCGAGATTTCTGTAATCATAAATTCTTTCCCATGGAAAAAAAAACGTTCAAGGAGGCATACTAAAACTTCGTTTTCGGCCAAACACGAAACAACTCAGTGACTTTATTCGACAAATTTCGCTGCCTGCAACATTTTTTGTTGCACGAAATTTGTGGTCATGAAAGGTCATAGCGGTCAAGCTCTGTTTCAAGTGCATGGAAAATTTAATGCTAAAATGCCTTTGATATTAATTTGTTGTACTATTTTGAGTGTCACCAAAACTTTAAACAATGTTAAATTAAATACTTGCAATTACACATAGATATTGTACACTTGATACTTCACACTTATATTGTACTATGTTATGTGTAAAGATTATATTTGGTGAGCATGAATGCGCAGTGAATCGTTTTGCAAATAATTAATAGCTGTTAAGTAGAGATATATATATGCCAATATATACAATATATACACTTATATATATACGTTTCGAGAATATTATAATGTATGACATATACATACAGCTACAATTAAATATTCAACGCAGTTCAGTATACACTTAAGCGGTATAGATGTAAATATGTATATATCTTATGCACCATTGACTTATTCATTTGTCATTTAAGCCATAATTAACGCACCCTTAAATTAATTATAGCGCACTATTAGCGCACTAAGCCTTTGACTAAAGAAAATTTTATGTAATTAAAATTTTAAATCATAATAATTGCATATTAATACATGTAGATATAACACATGTGCACATAAGTAAATGTTGTTTAGTTGTGTTACGTGTTTGAAAATGAATTATATACTTATAAATAATTTAATTGAAACAAATACAAATAAAAAAATTGCTAATACTATGTACTTGTGGTTCATTTAGTAAAATAATCATTAGGAATAAAAATTTGAATTCTATGCGATTCGTTTATTATTAGACCAGAGTTATATTCGTCCTAAAAAGGCAACTAATAATACCCTGAAACGGTAAACACTTTTTTCTAAGGCCACTTTTAGGCATTAAGCGGAAATTTTTTGCAAATGAAATTAGGTTCATTTTGTAGAAACTTTACAAAAAAGCAAACTTTTCACTCGGCGTTTATTCATCTAATCTAGATCAGTCTTAATATAAGTATGTTGAACATGGATCTTTCTGATAAATAATCGAAAAAGTCATGAACCACAGTCCGCTTTCAAACCGGAGCTTTTGGATACATAAACGAAAAAAGTTGTTAAAATATAATAAACATTTTGAAAGAGAATATTTATTGAAAAGTTCAGCTTTCCCTCTGCACAGAATATCACAACGCAGCATTTAATGCAAAAAAATGTTCGAGCTTAATAGAATCGGTGCTTTCAACTATAAATCCAACTATACCTATATCCTACTGTAAATTTAACTATTCATCCTCCAGCAAGCAAGGTTAGAGCTGTGACTTCACATGTGATATGAAAAAGATTCCCATAAAATCCAATAGCTAAACTGGACAGACTTTTAGATTTACTTTTAGAATAGCATCAAAACCACAGGTGGCAGAAAAAGCTCCACCATATATCTAGTATTAATATAAGAGCCAACTGCATACAGTTAAATGCATTTCTCTGGAACATGCCTTTAATTTTATTGGGAGTTCACTTCGTATATAAAGTTATACAATTCTTAGAGTTTTCAAAGCTTTTTAGAGCTTTCCTCTGCACGACTATCAATACAGCAAATATGTAGTAACTTTAAACCAATTAAGTATTATTCTCAGTAAATTTGAATGAATATTTAAGCATATAACGGTATAATTTTCCACCCATACTTTAATGGAAAATAAATGGCGCTCGTTATCATATTTTCAGTCAACACTTCGAGTATCAAGTTCCACGCCATGAAGTTTTATTATATAGGAAGTCAGATAACAGTGAAAGACGAAGAGAAAAATTAAAAAAAGTAGTAAAATAATAAAATGGAAAATCATTTGCGATTACCGTTTAAAAATGATAAATAAATATGAGCAAAGACAAAAACAACAAACTCACTGCTGTTTTTCTCGCCTCTCAGTGGAAATCATAAAATCACAACATTTAGCTACCCACTGATAATGGAACAGCTTCATCATCAACTAGCCGCGGAGTCAACCAACAAGTGGCTCACTCCTTGGCACTTGCCGAGTCACCGCCAATCGTCAATGAGTCCACCACCAGGCGCGTACATACGCGTGCCTAAGTGCTACCAATTTAAATGGTGCTTGCGATAATGAAACGCGCCACATTTCACTTGGCTCGACAATTTAATAACAACAAAAAGCAACTAAGAAAAGCAACAACACGCCAGAGTGCTCATCGTCCAGCTGTCTTTGACATTACCATAAAGCACCATTATCAATTGAATGGAGACAGCACTGCGCACCAGTGTAGCAACAACAACAGAAGAAGCGCACAGCAGAAGCCATTTGGACCGGTTTACCAACGGTGGAGATGCAGTGTGTCGCCGGTGCGTGGCCAATGGTTATAAACCTATTTTCGATTGCGCGAAATGACGCTGCTGGCACACCACACATCTTCCATTACAATTTCCTTTGAAACAACACGGGCGCAGCCTTTCCATTGGCGCGCTTTGCGACGACTATTGCTGCCACCATGTCGTTATCATATCTCTTATGGTCCTTCTGACATAACCAGTTGTCGTTGAGTTAATGTCGCTGCACTTGAAGAAATTGCCATGGAAAATTGACTTCGTCGCTTTTATGTTTGTACATTCGTACATTAGTTGGATTAAAGCTAATGGGGTAGTCGCAGAAGTGACTAGGTACAACTTCAAGGAAGGTTTGTTGCCAGATTTCGTTTAAGTGTGCAAAAAGAAGTAATAAGTTTTTGAAAGCGCGAGCTTTAGCAGAAATTTATTCAACAATTCTTTACATCTTTTAGCAGCCCTCGGTCCTCGGAAAATTTTGTTCATCTAAAGAATTTCAATACTTTTATGGTTGTAGGCCTTAATTTTCAGGAAACTAAATGATTATGGATTAGACAACTGAATCTATGATATTAAGCTTGATTGTCAGTCCTGGGAGCTTCTAAATTAATATTAGTTTAAAAGAGATAGCTAGTTGCTAAGCAAAGTTTTTATTAGTTATTGACACTGAGCTACTTTTCTTCTAATATTTTGAAGAGCTTTATTAATAGTGAGCTTATCGCGATCTTAGACGATTGAATTCCATATTCGATATTCTTATCCAACATTCCAATAGGCGTAATATTTTATTTATTACTTATTATTTCATCGTTTTCGTCTCCCAAGAGGTATTTTGAAACTGCTTTTGTGAACCTTTGTGGAGCTTTATGCACACTGAGTTACTATTTTAAAGAACTTCTGTTCAATATCAGAAGAAGGTCTTTATAGACCTTGAGCTCATCGTGAAATCTCGTCTCCGTTGATAGGCTCTTATTTATGATTTTATGTCTTTTTTTTTATTAGTAGAGCTTACATGGTGGGCGCTCTCACACTCTCCAGTGATTGAATAGACCTCTGTTGTGTTAATTTTGACTTAAAAGTTCAAATACAAACACTTTCGATTTAGATAGGATACTTAGAGAATACAATCTATTAAACTTTACAGGCTTGTTTTAGAGTACGTGTGTGAAAAGCTCACTGAATATTTGTATCTATCAGCATATTCAGTTTCACGAAGATCAGGACTTTTATATCTAGGTTTAGTATTCTTGTTGATCTTTACTATTTTAATGGAACTTGACTGAGAATTTTCAACTAGAGGGCTCTGATAAGTTCCTCTAAAGCCCAGTAGCCCTAGATTAGATTTTTGAAAACTTAGTTTTTCCTTATCTATACTTTTTTTTTCTATATTTTGGCATCTCTGCTCGCACGCACGTCCCCTCAAGCTCATTCCCTCGGCTACGCTGCTACTGACGCTTCACTCCCACCTCCTCCCTCCTCTAAGCTTCTACGTCCATCCGTCCCACATGTGTGCCGCAGTCTTAGTCAGACTTTTTCTCCAACTCTACTCAGTGCCAATTCTTCTTCCACCATAAGCAAGCCACGCACTCACTCACTTTTCCTCCAAATAAAAATAAAACCAGAGTTCAACGCAAATATTGCTTTCAGCTGCGTGGAGTCGCAACGTAATGCCATCGTAAATTGCAATAAAGTGGCAATTGGCGCGTTCGCGCAGATGGCAACACACACAAGCACACAGCTGAAGCCGAGGCCGAAGCCGAAGCCGACCGACCGACAACACCTCAGTCTTACCTCGAACTGCTTGGGAGCAGCACAGTCCTCCTCCTCGCAACCATCATCGATATTATACAGGCAAGTAGCTTCGCTGCGGCCGCAGTTTAAATATGCCTGTTTGCCTGATTGGCCATTCCGACACCAAGCTGTTGACTGTTTGTTATTGGTTTTTCCATGTCGTTGATTGGCGTTGTTGTTGCTGTTGTTGTTGTTGTTATTGCTGATGAGCTGCGTGCGTTGGCGTTGTTGCCTTTGATTTTTATGATCTTCGCAGTGCGCTGCTTCAATTATGTATGTGAATGTGGGATGTTGCTCGGGACCGAAGCCGGAAAGGATGGAACAACGGACGTAGGACAGCGTAAGCTCCGGCAATCACACTCAAACACTTTCACTCCATTTCACGGCTGGCGCCATTAGTTTATATGTGCATTGCAGATTATACGAACTTTTATATATATATTTATATGTGTGTGAAAACTTATCAATTGCATTTAATTAAAATCAACTTAAATTGTTATCGCGCGCCTGCAATTTGCCGAAATGCCGAAGACTGTCCGCACACGCCGTCGTATATACTAAGTGTTTGGCAAATAAATGGTTGACTCGTATTTCTGCTTTGATTTTATTGCCATTCTGCTTTTTTCACCTTTTTCACTCTTCATCTTTTCATGGCGTTAAAATTGATACTCGAAGTGTTGGCTGAAAATGTGGTTAAGAGGCCATTTATTTTTCTTTAAAGTAAAGTTGAAAAAATGTACCGTTATCTTTTTAAGTACAATAGTTATCAGAAATTTGCCGCGACTAATTCTTGATTGGTTTAAATTTGTAGAATCTTTTATGATATGATGAAAATTAAAAAAGTGCGCTGTGGAAAGCTTTCAAAGCTCTAATGACTGCATAGTTTCAAAAACGAAATGAACGGCCGCTGAAAATATAAGTTTTTTTGTGGAAAGGTATTATATCTTTATGGTGTGTATGCCATATCAGCGGTGACCACCCTTTCCACAGAGATTTGAAAGCTTTTAAGTTTAAATCAATTCGATATTATGAACAGAGGAAAAGCTACATTTTAAAACCGACATTCTATTTGAAAATATACATTCTCCCCAGTTGAAAGTTGAAAGCTCTATGGTTTAATAAAACTATAAAACTTTTGGTATTAAGATTGATCCATTCTGATAGCAAAACGATAACACAAATCAAATCCGTTAAGCTTTTTGCAAATGCACATTGTCTATTATTATTAATTGAACCCACAGTTTAATGAACGTTGAAAACTTTAACCAGCTGTCCTGATTAATTATCTGTCAGAAAGATTTCAGATTTTGTTATTTATATTCCGATTGATCTGTGGGGAAAGAGTAGAAAGAAATCTGAACTTTAAATCTATCTGTTTAAAATGATTTTTCTCGAGACTCAAAGCTTTGGAGCACACTTTGCTCGACAACTTCCGTTCAAGAGTACTCAGCACATAGAAAGGTAGTCTTCGAAAGACACAACAAAGAAACACAAGAAAGACGACACAAGAAAGAAAGCTATCAGACACTTCTCCACTAATTTCGTAACTAATGTCGGGGTTGACAAACTGTAGACAGCTTTGCTTAATTACTAATAGACTTCCAAATGGTATGTTATATTTTTATTACCTGCACTTTTAACAAAAGCTCTTTCTTAAAAAGCTTTAAGGAAGTTCCGCTATTCCATAATTTTTTGTTAGCCATGGTTTGATAGTCAGATTAATCTTCGAGCTATATTCGAATAGTAGAGTAGTAGAAACCATCTCCACTTTAGAAGGTTTATGTATACAACTTTAGTAAAAAAGATACCTGTAGAAAGCTTTTGGACTTCGGTAGGTCTAATTCAAAGTTGGGTTGGTCATGATCAAAGCATACTATTTGAGTCACTTATACAGGGAAAGTATCGGATGCCAAAGCTTGACTTGAATATAATTTCTCGCTGAGTTTTTCTTGAATTCATCACAGAGTTATCTGTTCTGAGATCGCTGAGGGTCTTCAAATGCCATTTAATACAGACAATACTTCCGAGCGCGTTTGTCCTAACTAACAATCCCATCAGAGGAGGAATTATGCCAGATTTTCAATGCCTCGGTAGCCATTGTAAATAGCCTGACGTTTTTCTAACTAATTGTGAACCCTCCATCGATCATGCAAGAGCTCTATTTTTTTATTATTATTTTTTCATTTATTCACATGTGTGTTTGTATAGTTTCAGTAATTTATTTATCATTAAATAGTCAATTAATCAATGAGTGGTACGCTCATTTATCATATTGAAAAATTATGAAAAGTCTGAAAATCAATTCATTGGCCTCTTGAAAGCGCACAAATTGCCAGTAATTAATGCACTCAGCGCAAACAAGCAGCAGTCAACTGATTAAAATCAATGCAGACAACAAATCAAACATTTTGCAAATGTTTGCCGTGTTAATAAACCGAGTGGCAAGACGAGATAAATCGAAGCTGGTAATTAGAGATACAAATCTCTATGGTTGCGCTTGGTTGAGATTTTTAGAAATCATAACTGCGACTAAGCACCAAAACTTTTCACAAGAGAGAAGGAAAGCGAAAGAGAGAGGGAGGAGGTATGTGTGTAATTGGTAACACAAGCATAAACATAGCATAGCATAGCATGGAATGGCATGGCATCTCATAACTAGCCTAAATGAATGAAGTGAGAATAGTGAGTTGGTGTTTGTGTGGCGAAGGCTACAGCGCCACTGCTGAGCGCCTTGCTAATGAAGTCATACAGCAAATCAGCAAATTCAAACGTAAATTCATCAACAGTCAACCAAATGACTATCGGCTTGGATCAGCCTGCAGCCTGGTATGTCAAACGATGAGCTGAAGATGAGTGAGAGTGAGTTAATGAGAGAGCAGTGCGGTGAGATGAAGTGAAATGAGGCTAGGAAGCAGCAATCACAGCAGCGTTGATAAGGCCGTGTCAGCAAAAGGAAGTGTGTGGCACAGGATGAGGTGACCGCAGGCAAATGCAATCATCGACGTCAACCGCAGCAAGTGCATATATATACACACACACACACACACACACATACACGTACGCAACCAGAAATGTGAGGAATCACACGCAGCGGTAATGCAGAAATGCTGCTAGAAGAGGAGTTGTAGCACGGACCTTTGAACGTCCAGTTGAAATGACATTTTGAAAAACGAGCTGGAAATTTGCTACAACAACAACAACAATGCGACGCATAGCAGCACAATTGGCGCACCTGACGTGGATGGATGACCACCAAATCGTACGTTGACAAACGTACGAACGAGACGCAGGCGCTTCAGCGCACAGGCTTGCATATGAGTATGCACACACAAGATACACATACATACATACACACATGTTTGTGTGGCTTTGTGTGTCTCACACCGCACGTGTGTTTGAATTTTTGATTGTTCCCTTGGCGAATGCGTGGCATAACTGCAGCAAACGGCCGTAGACCGTTGCTATAAACAACGGCCTGCACACTCACACACACACACACACACACATACACATACATGCGTGTGGCACCTACAGACAGGTATGGTCATCAGTCACCGGCACTTGTGCGCTGTTGCAACGGCCAGCCGGCAATTAATAATCCAATAAAAGTCACAATTTGCTCGCGTATACAAATCAAAAATGTTGCATGTGCCGCAGAAATGTTGCAACAACAAACATGACTTTTGATTGCCACAGCCGCACATGTGTGTTTGTTTGCTTTGCTTCGCGTCTGCCCGTCGTCGACCATCAATTATCTGCTGCAACGATTAGCTTTCAGTTTACTCAAGTTCCTCTACAAAACGATGGGCGGAGCGTATGCCTCTCCTATCGTGTATGCAATTGACTGTATGTTTATGTTGTGCGTTGTGTGTTGTTGTTGTTGGCATTTATGCCTAACATTGTTAGCAGTTAGGCGCTGATTTTTGTTTTGCGCGAAAATGCAACTCAAGCAAGTGGCACTGCACTAAACGAGTGCAAATATTTGCACACAAGGATAATGAAACTTGACGATTGTCAGTTGCTGAGATCATCTGCAGCGGTTTCATAAGTTAGGATCAGGTAGTAATTGTCAATTGACTTTTCAAGGCATTGTTTGCCAGTGTAGTATATTAGCTTCTCATATAGAATGACGTGTGTTATGACTGAAAAGTATGACATAGCATAAGATGGCATAGCATAGCATAGCATGGCACTGCAAATTTTACCAAATTTTGTTTAATTGATTCAAATATTCCAACATGACATAACATAGCATAGCTTGAGTAAATAGTATATACTCAAAGTATAACATAACATAGCATAGCATAGAAAGTCAAAGCATATAAAATCATTGCAATATTGAATATTGAATAATTTATCAAGACATAACATAGCATTGTACAAATAAACATAGCATAGCATAGCATGACGTAAGAAAGTAGCTGGGGAGATATGAAGACAAACGGTAGCATGAAATAAGATCATAGCATAGCATAGTATACTATTTATACAATAAGTCTAGTGAAAATTCAGAAAACATAACCGTAAAGAAGGTAAGACCTGGTAGGTTAAGTAGCTGAAATATATGCCATATTAAATGCCAAAACTCTGAAAACTCGTGAATCCTGTTAAAGTCTGATTACTCAACTAAGTACCCAACTTCTGAGCATCTCGCAAATATCGACTTTTTATAACTAAAGCTTTAAGATAAGATAGATGAACCAGATAAAGTAACCTGGTATCAGGTGAGTCAATATTTTTGAAAAAAGAGATAATTTGAGGCTTTTATTCGGAGCTAACTCCATATACTTTCAGATCCTTCTAAAATCATAGCTTTTCTTCGAGAATTATTCGCTCTGAAACTTGTTTATGAAGTTGCACCATGACTTGTTTAGAGATTTAAGGTTTAGTACTTCTGGGAGTATTTCTTTGCACTCTGGACCGTCTGCTTCTTTTGACTTTTGACACTGTACACTGAATTGAGAGATTTTCTGTTCAAAGGTCAGTTGGCCTTGGTCAGTCAGACATCATTTGCTACTTAAAGTTTTAGAATAGTGGGCAGGAGAGCACAGAAGATGATTATATTATTATTTTTTCTCCCAAGAGAGACTTGATTGTACTGCAGACTCACTGAGACTAGTCAAATATGGAAGTTACTTCTAAGCTACGTAAAGGCACAACCATTTCCATGACAGTCTGCAAATTTGAATGTTTCGAAAGTCAAAAATCAGACTTATGCACCAGGAAACACACAGTTATGATTGATATTTGAAATGCAAATGTTTTAAATCAAATAACATTCGAGCATTTGTGATGTCCAAATAGCCACGCACTGTACAACCCATAGAGGGACAACTGCAATTTTTTACTAACTAATTTTTGAAATTTTCTCCACTTATTTAACTCACTACTAACACATAAAATATCCCGGCGATATCTTATCAACCGCCCATAAGTCAGCCGGGCAATTTACATTACGACCGCCCATAATCGTTTGATACTTCCTGCGAGTGAAACATCAATTTCCGTACAGCAAAAAAGTATATAAACTATAGCGAACATAACAGCAACAAATAAATAAATAAATATAAGCGGCGAAGAGTGCAACAACTCTAACGAATTCTCAGAGAAAAAGCGCACTGCGAACTGGAGTTATAACTCGAGAGAAAATTGCTTTGTTCGACGCCTAAGTGTATGCATTACACCACTTTCAGGTTGAAGCATGGAAATTGAAAAATTGACATAATTTATAACGGGAATTGCAGTGGAGCAGTGGCTGGGCGAAGCATTACGAACGTAAAAACTTTAGTGGCGTGCAGAGCGTCGCTTTATAAGAGTGGAGAGCACGACTGCCTAGAATCGTGGAGACATAGAGCTGTTTGTGGTGTGACTTGGTAGTTGGACTAACACTTTTTTTGAGATTATTTATTTTATGTTTGCGTATTTATTTATCTGGCATAAAATTATGTTTCTTAAAGCATTTTTTTTCACTTCTGCTTTTGATGCGCTAATCGTATTGGCTATTAAGTGCCCTGCTGCATGCAACATAAGGCAGTCGTACAGGGATTAGGGTCAACTAGGAAATTGTATATAAAATTAGAAATATCATATTGACGAGTTGCAACTGTGTAGTTTAATGTATTAGCGAAAGTAAGGGAGAGTGAACAAGCAAGTAAGGGCGCTGTTGCATGCTCATTGTAATTACCTTATCAGCATATAGTGACAACATGTTGCGTATTGCTTATTAAAGAGTTATTAAAATTGTTGGTGTTGCACAGAAATTTATGCTAGCAAACAAATTATTCACATTTGCGTAGTTTCGTTGTCTACTTCCAGGCGCATATGGCATTATTTGTTGTATAACATGTGGCTGCTCATTTGAGATTTGCCGTTTTTTAATGGCTACTAGTGACCAGCTGAGTATTGCGAACCAACACAGTGAGAACTTGTACCATAAAGGAACTATCTATTTGATTTCTAACGCAAAAAGCAAAAATTTTTCAAGAGAAATTGCCTCAAGCGCCCCAATTTGTATTAAGGATACTCTTAGCTCCGGTAATATTCCCAGCAGAAGTATTAATAATGTGTTTAAAAGGAATCAGCATGCGTCTATGATGGCTTCGAGTCATCTAAGCCAAACTTTCTGTCCTTCTAAATTTCAAAAGTAGCCATTTCACTCCACTAACGGCAATTTTTACTACGATTCTCAACTGATTAATGAAACTATGAATAGAGTAAGTATTTTTATTCACCATGAAGGTAAAGCTTTCTATCATTAATTGATTGAGTTGGAAGGCCAGTTAGGAGGAGTTCCTCTTTGGATTTATCTCTTACTTTTAGAGAAGTGTTTAGCATGTTTATTTTCTTCATAGCAGCGCTTCAGCAAACTAAATTTTCGGCGTTTTAGGTTATTATCTGAAGTCCCTTTCTTTGACCTCTCCGATATTTGTTTAATTTGCTTTTAAAACCTCTCCAAGACACTTTGAAACAGCAATAATACCGTTAGCTATATTATTTGCAATACATTTTGGATAATATATACTTATTAGAGCGGATATTGAGGGTCAGGATTATTAAAGAACATTTTGGACTGACTATTCTAAATAATAATGCTAGCCACGTCTACTTATTTTTGGATATTTGAGCCTTGAGGCTGTATTTTACCACAAGTCTTGTAAGTCTTTTAAACACTTCCGGGCCATTTCAAAAAATTACTCTATGAAATCGTTGATACTCTACACACTCTCTTCAACACCACACTGTGCTCATCTCTAAACTCTTTGCATTCATGTTCATCTGTTGAGTTCAAAATATTTCTGGCTTCTTTCTGATGATACGAGTCAAAATATAACTAGTTTTATTCCGCTAATAAGCAAAGAGTTTCTTAATTCGAAGCCACTACGTTTTACTGCCTGGTATCAGCTCGTTATCTTACTACTCATACTCGCAATAATTATAGTAAAACCCATAATAAAATATAGATATGTCACATACATACTTCATGGCATTAGTTTCTACAAATTATGTGCTAATTTTTTACTGTTACGCTGCCCAGTTTATACTTTCTCTGTCTCGCTTACGTCCTCCGTAATGCTCACTATCATTGGATCGCCTTTGCGTGCCCATAATGCCGCTCTTGTCTACCGAGGCACATAATTTTATCAATTGAATACTTAGAATATGACCATAAAGCGATTAAAGTAGAGCATATACGCGGTCATTATAATACATACAAACAAAAAATACATAAATTCAAACACACAAGAACACACTAATATTTGTTTAATGTGCTTCTTTCCATATGAGTCTCGAGTATTGTCCACTTTTGTTTTGTTTTTTGACTTTTATGAAGTCATTTGCCAATTGTACACGCAGGTTATTAAATTTCATATTCAACACCCTCTCCAATTAGCTAAGCCATTTGTGCTAATCTACATGACACAGCGTGTATATATTTCTACAATATTGCCACCCTTTTGCTTCCTGTGGGTGTACTATATTATACTTTTTGCTTGATAACCGCTCTTTAATTGCTCTTTTTTACTACAACCAGTTAACGGTGCGTGTGTTCTTGTCTATATAAATGTCATAATACTCATATGGGTGATTATTATGGTAATAAACACATAGTTATTACACATTTTATCATTAGTTTTTTAGTAACACACATTAGGGGTCCACCTACAGGTTAATGACACCGAGTTCACTAAGCGATAATAATGCTGCGGATAGTGTGTTGTGTTGACAATTACGTAATTAATTAAAATTAAATTAGTTTTGTGAGTGATAAGTACATTTTACTCACTGTTGGTTAAAGAAATATGTTGATAGTATAAATAAATGATAGAAAGGAGGTCTATATCACTATTTATAACAATTAAACTATTCTTGAAGATACTACGAACTGTTCACAGCATTTCGAAGCTCTTATGTAATCCAAGCACTTTAAAAAATTGATATCAAGCAGGCAATAGAAAACTTGAAGTTAAACTTGGTTCTTCTCGAAATTTAACACTGTTTTGCAGCGTTTCGCATTCACAAAAAGCATCAGCAAGTAGCAGCCCAAAATCCTAAAAGTATGCTTATGGATTGTGGAAAGGAAATAGAACATGTGAAGGAAGAAACCCGATTTCCAAAGAGAAAGTAGCCAGAGTGTTCGAACGAATTAGTTAGAAAATAGAGGGGAACAACGACGTACATCTCTTACTACTTTATTCCTTGTCAGCTAAAAAGCACACACAAGAGATCATTCCTAAAATGGAATACTCTCTAACTGAGTAAATTTTCAAAAGTGCCCATTCTTATCAAACTTTAGTGAAGCATCTCAAAGTAACGACTTTCCAATGTCGAATCAACGGTGTTTTAAACTCTGACAACGCGTTACGCCTTGAAATTAGGCCCTGAAGATAGAAGTGCGAAAGAGAAAACGATATTTAAGTTGTTTTATTCTGAGAGAGTAAAAAGTATGCGCAATGATTTCGGTATTGCAAGCTTTGAAGTCGGCGTTAAAGAAATGTAGCAATTCACGATCCAATTCAGGGACGAAGGTTTAACAGCCCACAAGGGGTTGCCGAAATATCGTTTACTAACTGATTTACGATTCATTCCTTTCCTCCTGGTTTTTGGTTACTGAAAACCGCGCTTTCTGATGATATGGATCTTTCGTAAACCTTTAAAGAGCTCAAGCTAACAGTAAATTAGAATTAGATGAGTCTCTAGGCAGTCTCTCTCCGCTTTTACAAATGTTGGTTGATATCTGTGGTAGCTAGAAAATAACACAGAGCACAGAGTTGGTGGTAAACGAGTTCCTATTAATTTGAGAGACGCCCAGCTAAGATTCTACTGAAAAAAGAAAGCTGATCTTTAAAATTATCTTATTTTATGAACCATACATAGTTGAATTGGAGCTTAGCAGGTGTTCGAAACCTATTTCGGAAACTTTTTCGCAGTTGGAGTGGAAAAAAAAAGAAGTATTTTTAAAGTATAATTTTTCGAAAAGTATATTAATTAATGTCGGAGTTCAATTTCGGACTTAAAACACGCCAATGGAGTCTGGGTTAAGGCCAACAACTACTGTGGTACTGCATTTTTAGCTGTTTCTAATAGGTCCACGATCACCATTTGAATGAGAGATGGGTTCAAGAACAGAGATTTTAGGGATATCAGTTAAAGAACAATTTTGTTTTATTTCTATATGTTTTGTATATACAGTATACAAATGCAGTTATGTAAGTTATGTATTTGTTTATGTGAATTTAAAAGCTTTTCAATTAATTTTAATTATATAAATAAGTAGTTATATAATTTAATTAATTTATTCACTATAAATATGTAATAAAAATTAAATAACTTGTTTCATATTCAATAATAAAATGATTAAATCCTCGGAACGTCGAATTTGTCAATATTTTAATCGTTTAACTCAGATTTTTGGATCTAAAAAAAAATTATGAAATATTTGTATATATTTGTGCATATTATATATTGTACATTTGAATTGCTATGTAAATATTATTTATAAGCAAATTGACCTAAATATTTGGCTACTGATATCTGAAGCAATGTAAACAACAAAAAATTTAAACTCACTTAATTGAACTAGAGAGTAACAAATATTTATTAATAAAGTATCATAGGAGCGAAAAAAAATTTTAATTTAATTGAAAATTCATTTGAAAAGTCACTAGCAAAATACCGAAATAATAAAAGTAACACACACACACACAATGCTACAATGTGATTGTGTGTGGGTCGCTTTGGCATGACAAATGAGTTGTGAAATTTATTGATTTTAAATTAAATTTATGTCAAATGCACGTGACACCAAAAGCAGTTAAATAAAAATCGAATGAAATGTACAACAAAAGCAACAAACGAAAACAAAAGATGTGGCAGCGACAACAAAAATAATTACAATTGTGCAAATAAGCAAATGAGCGCACAAATAACTGCACAAATAACGGAATAACGGAATAAATGAATGAATGAATGAATGGATGAAATGATTGATAATTCGAGTTCAATGAGCAGCAATCGTGGGGTAGGCGTTGCCAGCATTTCGGCGCAAGCCTGCATTGATAACAAGTAAGTGCGTGTGTGTGTGTGAATGTGTGTGCGATGTGTGAGAAGGCGCTCGTTTGCGTTAATGTTAATAAACATTTATCATTTGTTTTAAAAATTATTGCGCATAAATGGCATCAAAGCGTTGCCACACGACAGCGTTGATTGCCAGTGTCTGATTAATTCCAATTAATTTAATGTGCGACAAACAAACAATGAGAGTGGAATGCAATAATGAGAGTGGAATGTGTTGAAAGTGACTGAAGTGCAAAGCAGAGATAACTGTGAATAAACAAACGAACAAGGATTTGGTGCTTTCCTACTCGTTCTTGGTTGGCACGAGGTCGTGCTTAATGGTGTTGTGGATCTGGATAAAGCTTTTCAGAGTTTAGCATCTCGATAATATGGAACTAGAAGAATCTCTATGGCTCTCTGAGAACTTTAGGAATTAATTAGGCGAACAAATCGGAGACCATCAGAGACTAACTACTACAAAAAAAAGCTAACAGTTGAAATTCTACTCTAATTGATCCGAATTACAAGTAGCAACTCAAGGTTGTTTCTTTGGGTTTTTTTGTGCACACCTACAAAGTCGATTAATATTTATTCTGAAATTATGTGGCGTTTCTTTAAAAGTATTGAAATTCCTAAAAGCATAACTGTCAAACTAACTGTCAAAATAAACACTTAAGTCAATTGTCCACACATGTCATGTGATTTGACTTCAAAGGACTAATTTTTATGGGGCTACTTCAATAAACTATGCCGTTTAAACAGCAAAGATGAAGTATAAGTCCCCGTAAGGGTGATCTTATATCCCAAATTCTTTATAAACTCTAAATGACATAGACTTTTGGAATTAATAAAACCAAATTAAGGCGTTACAGCTATATAATTAAGCTCGTCTTGGACTTCTTGAAACTGTGGAACCAAAAAAAACCGCGACAAGCTCTTCAACGACGCTCACGTGCAAGAACAGACAGCATTTCTATTCTACTTTTTTTATTTTATATTTTATTTATACTTCATTTTACTAATAATTATTTTATGTAATCACTATTGAAGGCTGTTTTAAACAATTTAACAAACACTTGTGCATAAAAAGCTACGCAACGGGCCTTCGGCTCTTATTACTCGCTTCTTAACATCATTCGGTTGTGAGAGCGTGTTCAACTTCACGCGCAGCTCATTAACGGTGAAATTTTTATTTAATTAACGCCAATAACGGTAAGTGCATATATATATATATATGTATATAAAGTAATGTAATATATTGTATTAAGAGTTATGTATTTAAATACCACGAAATATATGTAAATATACACCTTCGCGCCTTTCCCATAGTAACGGTACCTTTTTGATTCAAATTACCATTTTTATTCGGTTAAGAGTGCGCTTCGTCGGCAGTGCATTAACGTGGTGGTAATCATTATCTCGTGACAATAATCGATTCCCTTCGGCGCATGTCCCTGGCGTATACTTATACATTATACATTATACATACATATGTATATAAAAACATGGAACTGCATACAAATATTTAATTCATTTTAATGAAGCTTTTATCAAAAGGAAACACGATGAAAAATTGATGATTTAAAATGTAATGGAACTGAATAATTTGGTAGAAAATGTATTTACAAGGATTCCACTGCACAAATTTAAGTACGTCGGTTTGCACTTTTGCTAATTGGATAGATATGAATGACCTGTGTTGTTTGCTGATACTTCGGCATTTGTGAATTAACATGTATGGGAGAAAAAAATAAGATATATACATATATAACTTTTTTAAGAATGAGTTTTCAAGCACTCAAAAAATTCCCACCTTTTTAATAACTTGGCCGAAGGTTCTCTCCAGGTTTCAATGTTCCGTATATATATGCTATTTACGCTGGCCTACTTTTAGGCGCCATTTCGTTTATTCAACATTTATCCACGAGCGTAATTCTCAAACGGTTAATGAAATTGTGGTGATTTCAAAAATGTTGCGTATGAACAACCAAATATAAAGGAATTTGCAACTCTCATGTCACTGGAAATTTAGGATGTGAGTCGGCTGCCCAATTTTGGCAGTTGACTGGATCGGGCAGGTTTGACATTTAGCAACTAGAGAGACTGGAGCGACCATATTGAAATCGTGCTGAAAAGATATTTAAAATTTTTCGTGTTCTGCAGCTTCGCTTTTAATTTAAAATCCCAAAATTGAGTATTTTGCCTGTTCTGGCCACAATGCAAAATGTTACAAAAAATTCTGATTTCGAGACGCTCTCACAATGGAATAAGTTGGGTATTCCTTTATCACTGCGGTAAACAATAAAGAAGTTAGTTAGAAGTTAGCTCTAAATATTTAGGAATCCTAAAACCATTGTACCTCTCACCGAGTTTCTTGGCCTCTGCTTTGATGCTTTAAGGCCAGATGAACTAAGAAATAATCGTTTTCAAGGAAGAAATCGACAATGTGATACCTGATCTTCGTAACAGAGTCTTCGTACAAGCAACTCTTCCAGTTATTCTCGAATCAGTAATAAAATTTTTTATAGGATTTCAGTGGCAATCTATAGACTTATTTTCAAAATTAGAAAACAGAAAAGACGGAACCCCTCAGGGTTCTTTAAATGGCAGAACTAATCTGAAAGGCAATTCTTTAAGTGATCAAATGCCTTCAGGCTTCGTAAGAGGGGTTCTCTATAATTGTGTGGCAGCAAAAATGAGAGCCTGGGTAAACCAGCTAAATCTGGAACCTTGACGATTCGGTGCTTCTCACTAACCAGATTTTTCGACCTCTGGCTTTCTAAAGTGCAGCTTGTAGAGAAATTGTGTACAAAGTATTAACGTCAAGGTCAATTGAAGGTCAAAATAATTAGGCGTATGAAGAGAAGATAATTTTGAGAGGAGAACCACTGGGAATGTCTTAGAACTACTTAGACAGTTACTTTGTGATTGAATACCGCCAGAAAGTGGACCTAATTAACAGCTAGTGTTTCATAAGCTACATATTATTCTTTAACGATCTCTGCGCCTTTCTTTTTGACACTGCCACAAATAACCAGAAAGGCCAATTGTCACTGATATACAATTCTAACATTACTAAGTTAACTTTTTTTTAGTTTTTGATTATTTATTTATTATAAATGATTTCCGGTTGAAGACTATTAGTAGATTTAAGCTCCTCTTACCTCGACCCTTAAATTGTCAAGCAAATGTTGAGCTCAAAAAATTTATGGCAAATAAATCAAAAATTTCAATAATTTGAAAATAATATTAAATTACATACAAAACGGTGCGATAATTTTTCATAAATCGAAAAAGCTCATAAATCAGGCAAATAAAAGTGAAAAATTTTAAACAAATTAGAAATGCGCGCCTACTAAAACTACGGCATTAATAGTGTCAACTATTTCTGATATGTTTGAGTGTGTGTGTGTGTGTGTGTGTGTTGCAGCAAATAACAAATAGACTGCCAAATATCATACACAGTGTTGTTGTTGCTTTATTAATTTATTGCATTCAAACGCGCAGCGTGAAAAGGGAGGCAGCTTGCAGCGCCAAAGCTTTTAGACTTCAGCATTTAGTATTTAAGATTTACTAATGTCAATGCATTAGCTAAGGCCGCAAGTGCGCGTTTGTGTGTGTGTGTGTGTGTGTGTTTGAGTGCATCACTTTGTTCTCAGCTCGAATTTCATGTTCGCGTGTTTTTCCTGCGCTTTCCGAGAGTACTTTATTTTGTCAGATTTGTTGCATGTTCAACATGTTGTTGTTGTTAAACTTTCAGAACGCCTGTTGGTTGTTGTTTTTTTTTTGGTACTTCTTATTATTTGTTGTCTACACACTGCATTTGTTTGCTTTTGTTTGCATGTTGTTATTATTGTTATTGTTGTCAGTTGTCATTTGTTTACGTTTTGATTAGTTGCAGTTGCGCCGTCGTGCAGACAGCATCAATTTCCGATCCCCCCACGCATGTGGCGCGCAACGCACGCTCGCATCCCGCTATCTTATACATATCCATATGTTGTAGCTGCGTGCTGCATGCAACAGGCGTACGCAATTTGTTAAATAATTTCTCAAAACAAAGTAGTGGGCACATCGGTGTTCAAAAAAAAGTCGGAATTCTATATGAAAAACGAAATTCGAAAATCCATCGAAGTTATTGTCAATGAATCTGCTCCGCCGATGCTTAAGTGTTTTTATTCTTTTATTTTTTATTTTTGGTTTAAAGAGGGGACGACTTGTCAACGAAATTTTTGTTGCATTGTTTCTTTTTCATGCACGCTTTTTTTGTGGCTGCGTAACCCCGCGTCGCCACATACTAGATTAATGAGCACTAATTTCATTACCCACAGGCATACGCGGGGAAGTGCAATAAAAAGATATTTGTATACCCTATACAAAAAATGAAAACTTACCAGAAAAATATGCCGTTATTGAGGTGTGTGTCCCAGAATAGTCAAAAAAGAATCTTTTGACAGTTTTTAACGCCTCGTGGTCCAGATAGAGCAAGGGTGTAAGGGTCTCTAAAGTATTCGACATATTTTGGATAGATGTTAATAAGAGAATATCTTTCAATATCTGGTTGAATATAGTGAGTCTACCCGAATTTTCGCACAGTGGATTATCTACAGCAAGATGCCACTCCGAATCTTGTCGCCGCCAGTAAACGACAATAGAAAGCAAGCAGGAAAAATATCCGGAACATGCATCAATTTTACCACAAGTAGGCTAAAGTTTGGTTTTGATGAACTTGAGCGAAACACTTGAGATAAATTGGCGGATATATAGTTGTTTTGCTTTCAAATTGAAGATATTCAATGCTGCCTTGTTTAGGTAGCAAGCAAAATGCTTCGATTTGAACATATGTATGTATGAACCACGAAAGCTTTGAAGAAGCTCAAGTCGAGATTATATTAGCATGGCTGTTAGATTGAAGATATGAGGCCGAAATATAACATACCTGACCGAAAAGCCATGTATAGCGCACAGGCAAGGAATAAATTTTAAATGTTAAGTACTCAAAAAGGACTAAATAGCAGAGCGAGGTTCTTGAAGTGCTCAGTTATATACCGAGTGGTAGTTTTGATGCGAAGTCATCAATGGGTGAATCCTGAAAGCATTGATTCTCAACTGTTCATTAATGCAGCGCTTTCGTCGAAGCTTAAAGAAATATTTAAGTAAGGTAGTATGTGCTGCCGCAAGACTGGAAATCCGCACATTCACATCATCTTGCATCTAAGTTGATAAGAGATATGATATTAGTATTATTCGTTCTAGAAGGGAAGGTTTATTCAATTTAAAGAATGCTTAAAATTGAAAATTACTTTAATTAACACTTCCAAAACTCGCCCCCAATGTCAACGCAGCCAAGTACGTCCTTACTAAACTGTTTGCGCTGCATATTCTCAATGTCAGACTGCAGCATGGTCGCGTTACAACAACAAGCAGCCAGTATGTAAAAAGAAAAAAAAAAGATCAAAAAATGCATATCCGACAGCAATTAAGTGAAATCAAATGAAATAAAAAAAACCAACAACAGCTAATAAAAATCGCATCATGCTTCGGCTTGTTGCATGTTGCACGGCTGCCACTGCGCGCGTATTGCATTCATCAAAGCGTTGACAAAGTGCTTGCTTTAATGTCAACTGACAACGAATGTTGTACCCTCATGCGTTGCGGCGTGCAGTGTTGTGACGTGGCAGCCGCACCAACGTACCCACTGCAACGCCGCACTTTCATTGCAGCTTCATTTACTGTCGCGCACTGCTGTCTGCTTTTGCGTCTGCTCGTCTGCTCGTCTGTCCGTCTCTCTGTTTATTTATTTATTTGTACTATTGTCTTTCACGCTTGTTGGCTTTATGCGCAATGCTTTATTTGCCTCATCATTTCTTCATTTGGCCGTCATGTTGCAAGTATGTGCGTATGTGTGGTGTGCTGCTGTTGCTAATGCCTGCCAACAGATTTCGCTCGGCGTGCATGTGCCACCAAATGACGCCTTCCCCACGGCAGTGAATTAAAAAGAAACGAGCAAAATTAAAACAACAACAACAACAACAACAAAATAAGCAGAAAAGGAATTCAAGTATGTATAGCAGGCATTAGCTTACAGCTTAACTGAACACACATACACACACATACATAGATGTTAAATATATATGTAAGTTAGTGTTTGTGTGCGTGTGTGCTTTATATCCTAAGTCAATACCAATGATGTGTTGGTTGGTTCATGAAATCCGCCGCATTCATTACTAGCCGCAAGCTTAGTATTCTACTTGCAACAGCCAGTACAGGGGTTGTGGTGTGGCGCATTTGTGGCAGCGACAATTGTCAATGAAATTTTCGTCATAAATTTTCCGCCTTTCAAATGTCGTGCAACATGCTTTGATTCCGTCTTCTACTTAGTTCACTTGCAACAGCAACAACAAGTTGCTGTTGTTGCCACACTAGCTAGTTGACTGAAGTCATATATTATGTTTGTTGCTGCTGTTGGTTGTTTGAAATTGGTATGGTTATAAATCGGCGTACTTTTCACGCTTTCTGGCATTTCAACGCAGCCACACACACAAACACACACTCACACACATATATATACACAGCAAAAAAAAACACATTTTGATATCATACACTCTCACACCGTACTCGACTACTTGGTTTGGTTCGACTCCTTTATTGTTGTTTATTTTTTTCCGGTTGCCATTTGTCGCAGCGCACGTTGCAACTACACACATACATATGTACTTAGTATTTGTATTGTTGTTGTTGCTGTTGCAAATTAGCTACAGGAAAGGCAACGACATAAATGTCACATTTTTTGGCTTATTAATTTCATCCATAAATGAGTGGCAAAGTAAATTTTCGGTATCATTTTAAATGATGCGGCAGCTTGACGAAGCAACCAAAAGGGGAATCTAGCACTGAAGGTTTCCTGCACACAAGGGCGCATAATAAATTTACTGTAGGTTGAATCTTCCTCAAATTGGTATCAGCATTTGCTGAAATAATGGGCTCTGGTGAGCTTGAATTCGGAGCATGATGGAGGTAGTATGCAAAGAGGCTTCGTTTAATGAACGAACGGCTTACAGATTATCTAAGATCTTTCTTGTGAGATCGTCATCACTCCTCTTTCCCGAAAGCACTGCGTTCATGATCCAAAAAGCGCTCCGTTCGTGCAAAGCTCAGAGAGTAGAGCCTGGAGACATCCGCTATCTGGAGCCTCATATGATACTTAACATTTGGAGGTCCATATGGCTCTGCGGAAAATTAAAAAATGATCTCACTCAATAATCTTTACACTTGACTCTGCTGTTAAAAGGAGAAAAGGAGAGTATCTTGTAGGATTAGCTTTTAGAATGAATTAGTTCACTGATGAAGTCAAGTTAATTTATTATGTGAACCTTACTGGTGAAGCCTAAAAGAGATCACATCGTATGGGTAAACATATTTTGAAGAGCTCAGTAACGACTTTGGGATGAAGGTCTTACTTATAGCTAACCTATCCACAGTTTCTTTCAAGATCTTATAAGGCAACCAACCAATATTTCAGATCAGCTGACATTATACAGAGGTATAATTAGAGGGTTAGGAGGGTGTGGAAGAAAAAGTTCAGCTGAAAAGTATCACTGGCTTTCAGAATCAATTGTGAATTGGATTTCTTCAGACAATCAAAACCACTGGCTTACATTGAGTATTTCGACATTCCGACTAAAGTTTTACTATAACCATAAGTAAAGTCGGCGGAATTGGAACTTACGAGGATTGTTTCAAGGAGATAGTGGGACCAGAAACTGCTGTAGATTAAGCTGCCACGTAACTTCAGTTCGGTAGGAAGGGGTTTTCACAGTTCTAATATAATCTAGTCTACTTCCCTTACATGTCGTTCTGTTAAGAATTCTCGTGATTGATGACTCGATGATTCCCTCTGAAGGCTGAAAAGATGGAATGAGCAACTCTTCCAATCTTCAGTTTTCAATTATTCTGAAAGCGCTGGGTCCTCTCAATTAACGAAAGTGAAGTTATGTTTCAAATATTTTCCAAACTAGTTTTAACTCTAACCAACCCACAGTGTCTCTCCCATGATCTCGCATTCAATTGCGACAATGGAGATTCTCCTTCAAACCGAGACAGGCGTCTGTGATGGTCTTGTCATTCGTCTGTGCAAATCAAAGTGAAATTATGTAAATGTCTGTGGCGAAAGAAGGAAAAGTAAAATCCGTTACATATGTATGTACGAGGTGTATGTATTGCGGTGGAAGTGCAACACCGTGCAGCCAACTGTGTGGTGCAAGTGTACTCGCATGTCGCCGCTTAATGAGATGTTGCGCGTTCGTATTTATTATTCCACATTTTGATCTCATTTTTCCCATAGATTTTTATTGCATTTCATTTTTCCCCAATTACGAGTTCAAGTGCGCTTGCCGGTAAATGATGTGCAGTGAAGTGAAGCGCAAAGAAGACGCAAGGTTAAGCGGAAAGGAATAAGCGAAGGAAGGAAGGAATGTGGAAGAAAGGAATATATGTACGTAGTATGTATGTAGGTGAATGATGGATGCTGAGAATGGCGCGGACAAGCAGATAGGCGAGCGTCGTAGCGCTTGGTGCATGTAAAACGGCAATTACATATAAATCATCAGCGGTGGAGCATAGGCGAGGGGATAATATTGTGAAAATATACGAGTGTTGTGAGAAAATAAAAATTTAACTTTTGGAAAAACAGCAAAGTGAAAGCGCACAAAAAATGAAGTGGAAAAGCAAGACCACGTGGCGCAGCAGACATCAACACTTCGAAGCGAACGCTCAGTCTCCTCCGTCTGCTGGGAGTGTGTAATGTGAACTGTATGCTGGTTGTGTCTATTTTTGACGCAATTGTCTACCAGCCAGTCAGCCAGTCAGCCAGCAAGAGCAATGAGCATGCAAAACAATAACAACAAATGCGCAATTGTAATGATGCTGCGGAACAAGAGGCAACAACAGCGCGACACTCATTTCATGCTTGACAAATTCGACAAGAAATCCTTTGAATTTATCACAGCCGCAACAGAGCGCAGTTGGCGCAAAAGCCAATTGTGGTGATAGTAATTGGGGAAGCGCACGGAGAGTGTAGAGGGTGAAGAGGGAGCAACGCGCCGTGACGCGATATCGACATATCCCTTGCGGTTTTGCTGCTGCTGCTTTTTAACAGTCAACGCACCAACGAATCATACTGACAAGCAGCCTTTCAACTGGATTTTTCAAATATGTGGATGTGTATGTGCGCGCGCTCGCATGTGCGGCTGTATGAATGTGCGCGCTTGTGTGCGCGCGTGTGTGTGTTAGTAGCGCATATGGTAATCATTTGAAGTTTGGCCAAACGCGCGGCGGCGAATGTAGCGCTGACAGCTCCACCAAATGTGCGGTTGATGAGAAAGAGCACGATGGAAAAGGAATGAGAGAGAGAGAGAGCGCGCGGTGATAGCGCGCAGTTTAGTGACAGCGGCAGCCGCCCGCATCTTCACACGCTTGGTGGATCATAGAAATACTATCCATATCAAAGAAACACAAGCTCACACATACGCTTACAAACGCGCTGCGTTTTGAAAGGAGCCAGCATTCGAAAACGACAATGACTACTATACAATGCTATGCGGGTACATGCGTAGATGAATACATGTGTCTGTAGCTATGTGCGCGTTGCCGTTGTGGCGCGACGTGCACATTTGGTAGCTAATTTAGGGTCGCGATGCGTAATTATAATTGAGGTTGATTCATTGTAACGTCATACTCCATATATTCCTAGGCACATATACCTATACACATGTCTTATGCTGCCGTTGACTGTCTCAATAAATCCTGTTACACTATTTTTGGCATGTTTTTCGAGCACATCTTCCTCCTTAACCGCTTGACTTGAAATTTTATCCTTTTGCCACTATTAAACTTGGTATTTTTATTGAAAAACTAATTGTAAGGGATTTATATGTACCAGGGATTTATGTAGATAAGTATATTGTGTGGTTATTGTTGGGCTTAAAAGGCTTTAGTTGAAACCATTGTTTATTGTCGCCTCATTAAGGTGGCGCAAAAGTTCCAAATGTTGGAAATGTTGGACAAAGTACTAATTTGTCACGACATTAATAATTAAATTACTGTATGGAGTTACCGAAACGTGAAATTTTTATGTGAAACAAAGTGATTTCAGTTTCCCACCATTTAATCGAAACATTTGTGAACTATAAACTTTTTAAAGCGAATATATAGGGTAAATACTGAGGCGTATTTTTCAAATATTTCATGTACCAATAAAGATCTGACAATAATATTAAATTGAGATTATATTTCAAGGTGATCCAAGAAATTCATTGTAAGACCAAGGCAGTATATATTACCTTGAGAGTTTTGAAATTTTCTTCGGAAAAAGCAAAGCTGAATGGCAAAAGACCTGTACTCAAGTTCAGCTGATGATAAATCTGGTTTTTTTGGTAAAGATTTCCGACCAGAAGGAGATAAAATGTAGGCACTGATACACCAAATAACTAACTCATACACCAGCTGCTGCCGATTAAAGATCTAATTGCAGGAAAAGAGGCATATTCCGATAACAAGAACCACTTTTTAAACATTTTCTTCAGACGCCGAAAAAAGTCCACTGAAAAAACCTACGGCAAGACCTTCCCGACGACGAAAAAAACTTTATAACATTTTCGGATGATGAGAAATCGCCAAAAAATTTTTCCTAAATAGAATAAAGATATTTATGCTCAATTACAGGCGTGATAGAGAGATGATTAGGATAAAAAAAGAAGAAGAATTACAGAACACTCTCTGAAAAATCAAAAGGAAGGTTTTTCAATAAATATAACCACATCTTCAGTAGAAATATTGCAAGTAAATTCTTCCAAAAATTGAGTTTAGATACTCATTTTCAAGCACCAAGTGACTGACATAAGTGATGACGAATAACACGGACCCAAAAACAAAAAAGAAACCCGGATACTGCCAGAAAAAAATGAATTGTTGTAGAAACTTCTTTCTGTTCTAAGACTTTGGGTATAAGAGAAGCAAAATAGTCAGTGGAGGTACTGAACATGGAAAATGTTTTTTTACCACAAAGAGATTACCACGTTTTCAGCCAGAAAAATAGGAAAAATAATTTGAAAGGTCTAAAGAACTTAACAAGTATGCATTAATCCTAAAATGGGAACTTATTGACATTGAAATTTCGATTCTTTAGGTCTTCATATTATTTAGTAGTCCGAGGGAATATTTATCTCCATTGTTTAATGTTCTTTTATTGTATAACGATCCAGAAGACACATAAATATCCGTTGGAAATTTAAGGCTAAGCTAGATATGTGTATATAGAGTAAGATATTGACGGACTCTCTTTATCTTTCATACTCTTCTTTTTGTAACTTTTTCCTCTCCACATTTCTCTCTTTCCCAGGCAGCGTTCTTTGTACGAGTTCAGAATTATTTTTGAGGTTAGTTTTTAGTTGTCCATCTTTGTTCGTAGCCCGAACTGAAGTATCTTCTTAAAATCTTGCCCAACATTTAAACGAAAACAGAACCCTTGAACTGCCAAGTTGACGCGACAAGAATGGGCCGGATTTGAAGAACATATGATCCTGGTGGTCACAGTAATAACCCATTTTATGTGGACAAATTTCTATGCTGAAAAGCCAGCAACAACAGCAAAAGCTTAAATATCGCGCAAGGCTCATACTTTACTAGTTAAAAGTCATTTATGGTGTAGCAAATTAAAATAAAATAAATTGCGACTTAAATGCCAGTTCTTCAAATTGCTAATTACATAACTGTCAAGAGTAACTAATTTGCTAGTACGCTCGCTCACTCACACACACACACACACCACACTGCATAATACTGACGTAACTTCTCTTTAGAAACGGTTCACTACAAATATTCGGAAGAAGAATATTCGTTGCCGTCTCCGCTCATTAAGCACAAATAGCCGGGCGATAATTTTCATATGTTAAACATTTGGCATGCCAGCTCATTAAGCTAAGTTAGCCGCTGTATGACGCGAAATGCAGAATGCTTACTGCATGCCACATCCGCTTGTCGTTGACCGAAGACCAAAAACAAAACTTCATTAAACGCAAAGAGATGCTGGTGCAGTCAAGGTCCCCAAAACATTTAGCACATAAATTTCATTCAAATGACAACAATTGCGGACGGCAACAAGCAACAGCACTCAAGCGGCAACAAATTTAGCCGGCAGCAGTTAGCAGTTAGCAGTTAGTTGCAACGAGCTGCGCGCAGCGACCAATTCATTGTTGTTACTGACCGCAACGTAAGCGATTCGCCACAGGTGTGGTGCAAATGTTGCAACAAAGCGAGGTGTGACGTCAACGTCAACGCCAACGCGACCAACACCAACTAACCAACCGTGACCGCAACTGAATGAATTGCGGTTGCAACAATGTGCGCCGTGGCGTTGCAGTCCATCAGCCGTGGTCAAGGCGCCTCGTCGCCCAAAGTTGCGACAGCAATTCGACGCGTTTCTGCAATGGCATTGAGTTGGTGGTCGCTGGCTCATAGTAGCCGCTTCGCTCAGCGCGGCGTTGCTCGGTGCGGCTGGTTGAGCTACGCCCGCTTGTGCACCCGCCGTTGAGTAGCGTGCCAAATACGCGAATAGCGCTCCGGCAATGGTAACGGTAGCAGTGGGTGTTCTCGCATGCGCTTAATGCCTCGCTTAGTTGGCTCACTGGCTTCGACGACTACGCGCGCCACTCAATTGTTGTTGCCATGGCTTGACAGTTGTGGACAAACGATCTAGTTGCGCATGCGGCGGCGGCGGCGGCAGCTACTCATTGTTGAGCGAATTTATTCATAAGCACATAAATTTTTCGCAACAAAGTGAAACGGCAATGTTAGCGAAGCGTAAAGGGCTGAACTAACCGGTACTTGTTTGTCTGCAGCCTGGCCAACCGGCGGTTGCAGCTGAAGGGTAAGAGTGACATAATTTGCATGGCATGATTTTCTGTTCACCGCCGTTTCTCATGCGCCTGCGCGCAACTGTGATTCACAAAGCCAACATCGAGAGCTCAAATAAATGTGCCACGACACGTCTCCAACCAGCTGGTATTTTCATGGCACAATTGGCAAAAATTTATATGGTAAAATTCTCATTAAGTTCAGCAGAACTTTCAGAGTGCGCGCTAAGGACGTCGGTAAACAGTGCGTGAAATGTCACAAAAGCGAAAAATAGACGAAGGCGTTCAGGGAGTGTGTAGCTAAAATAAAAGCCCAAAGTTGTACACCGTCAAAAAAGATGCATTAAATAGAAAGTATGCAGAGAAGTTGGCTGCGTTTGTCCAACTAATTCAATAGACGCATCAGGAAAGGCTTAATGAAAGGGCATGCTTGCATTTTGGAACTACTGGTTTCTCCATTTCGATGATCCTCTATTCTTATAGCAAAATATTGGCAAATATTTTTCAGATTGATATTTTTTGAATAATCTCCGCTTACAAGGGATTGGGTTTACAAGTTGAGTCGAAGATGAACTAAGTCAGAGTAGACACCAAAATTTTTCGAAGATTAATGAAAGGGATTCTTGATAAGATATTCCCCAGGGATGGTACGTTTTCCATTTATTCGCAGTTCAGTCCAAGTTTTCTTTCTCTAAACCTTATCTAAACCTTAGCGCTTAATCAGATCTTCTAGGTGACCTGTGGCTAAGAAGACCCCGTTTCTGTTGAAACTTTTTAAACTACTGAAGTTTTTTTTTTTGAAGATTGAGTCATCCACAATCAGAACCAACAACGATGTTCCACTGCTGAGTTCGGGTTTTGCGCCTAAGTGATCTTGATAAGAATCTCTCTCACTTAAACTCTCAATGCCCCAACATGGTCTGCTACCGAATTGCGCGCAGTGCATTGCCACTTTTATGACACATTTTTTTACCCGCTGTCAACCTACATTGCATCATAATAGCAGAAACTACGAGCCCGAAGCTGGTCCAACGATGAAGCGACGAGTCTCCGTCACAGTGACATTTGTGTAAATTTTATTAATCACAATTTATGTGCGTATAAATTATAAGTGAAATCGTTTTCATGCGAACGCAACACGACAACAACAACAAGGTCGAGCAGAATACAACCGTGGCAGCATCGGCGACAAACAACAACAAACAGTAGAAAAGCAGAAAAAAAAGCTAACATGACAAGTGTGCGACGACTACGCGCCACAGTGTGCAACAATATTTTCGACGCTACTGAAAAGTGTTGATGTTGCCGCGCGAGAGGCTAAGGATAGCGGTGACGGCGGCTGGTGTTTGTGCGACTTTGAGGTGAATTGTGTAGTCGGGTTGCGGTTTTTTTTTTGTTTTTTCAGTTTATTAGCTTGTTACCCCCCATCTTCTTAAATTAACGCAAATGGATTGGTGGCGGTTGTGGTGGCTGTATGTACGCAAGTGGCTGCCACTTAGCTGCTTTGCTGGTAGCGGCGCACTGTAGCTTAACGCGACTCCGTTGCTAATTCGTGCAGGCGCAGCAGCATCCTTTCGTTTTCGAGTGCTGCGTGTAGCTGGCAAATTATTTCACTCATTTATAAGGCTGCAAGTGCGAGCTTAGTTTTGTTGCTGTGAGTGGTAACTCATTAGTGCAACGGGCTAATTATGCATGGATGCGAGACGTTAAGGCTACTATTTGAGTTTTGGAATATGTTTTTATTGAAAGTATTTTGTTCAACAAATTATTTATTATTTTATTCATCATTTGATTATTTTCTAATAAAGTTATTTCCAATTTAGTTACCATATTTCGCTAACAATTCTACATTTCGTCCTACAACTTCCATTTCACCGTTGCGCCCCGTTAATGCTCATGCCACACATGTAACGCGTTCTATGTTGCAAGCAATTACAGTGGAAATTATGTGCCACAAAAACAATTCTTTTGACTTTATACACATATTTTTCGCCCAAGCGCGTGGCTTACTCATCGCCTGCGCAGACATTTGTACCACGTCGCCGCCAAAACAAAAAAGTCGTAATGGCTAATGTGATATTTAGCTGGCGGTTATTGTTACTGGCTTGGTTGCATCATCATTCGCACTAGAATGTGTTGCGCGTGGCAAGCACAATTTTCGTGCGCCATTCAACGAAATTTATAGGACTAACTGCAATATTACAAAATACATATTCTATTGCTGCTGCGCCTGCGCAATGCACTTTGTTGCTGTCATTATTATTGTAATCCTTTCACGGTGTTTTCCCCTATTCGCTTGCTTAATGGCAAAGTTAACGAGAAAATTTTTCCAAGTTATGCGCGTTGCATGTAAACCATAAATTGAGTCATAGTTGTCTATGCGTTGGTGAGAATGGTGAGGGTTAGGGTGTAGGCGCAGAGCATTTTATTGGATACGAGTAATATAGAGCCGAAATTGGATGAAAAAGCTGCAAAAGAAAGGTCAAGAAAATCAAGTCCTTTATTTGGGGCTCTGTAAAGTTAGTTTTGCGGGCTTTCAGGCTCAGTCTTCCTCGCTTTCGTGATGCTGTATGATCTCTTAGAGTCAGTATCAGTTAAGAATATCAATGACAAATGATTCGTACTTAAATAGTCAGGGCATATATGAAGCTTACGCAGAACCGTCAAATTTCTGATCAGTACCGGATATATATTTTTCGACAAAACTAAACTCTCAGGAACATATCTTAACATTATTTTCCGATTGGACCTTCTTATATTAGAATTAGCATCAGCTTGACCTCTTTGTAATAAAATCCGCTATTTGTGTGGAGAAGATCAGTAATTCCACCTCACTCCTATGATACGAGACACTCTTTCAAGGCTGCAATACCATAAGTGATTCTTTTCGAACATTCTTATGATATGCTCTAGTCGGTTGCACGTAATATTTTCTAGAAGATGATCGGTCTCATTAAGTTACTTCAACGGATATATGATGGGATCTAGCGATACTAGTATCTCTTTAGGTAGGAAAAGATCTCAATAATGACGGATTGCTACTTTTCACATGACTAAGAGATATTTAGGAATGAATAGATAACAAATTTTAGAATCCTATATTTGGATGATCTGGCTTGTTGAGAGTTAAAGCACAATTCCCTTAGATCTCCAGTAGAAATTGAAATTCCTAGATTCGTTTAATACTTCATTGATATAAAAGTGTGCATACCGGGATTTTTAAATCCATGTATGGAGAGTTTTCTCTCCACGAAACAAACATAGAAATATATCTACCCAACCCTTATAGGCTAAGTATCGTACTGGACTTTACCGCATAGCAAACAACCTATCAATGACCACCATTCATTAAACAAATTTATATGTTAAATTTCAGCGCCAATTTGTTCGAGTTGTACATACTACTTCGGCCTTTCAAACGACTGCACAAATCCACCAAAAATCGCTTACATAAGCCGGTGTAGATGACCAAAGAAGTGAGCGTAACGAAATGGAAATAATTTTCCCGACTTAAGAATTCATTTCGTTTGCAATCAAAAAATTCAGTGTGGACGCTTGTAACGCCTATGGGCGCCTACATACAGACACATAACTGCGGGGGCGTTCTTCACATGTTGTTAGAAAGAACCACGCGATAGACTAATAGTTAAAACGGCGGCAATGCAATACCCAAGAGGTGAGCAGTGTCAGCATAGCATAGCATAGCATAGCTTGGCATTGTATGGCAGGATAAGGCGATTTAGCTATGCAATTGGTTTCGGGCGCCTACAAGTGTTTGTCATGTTGCAAAGCTAACGAGTTGCAAGTGAATCGCGAAGTTAGATTTTGCAAAAAAAGGCAATTCCATTTATTTATTAGTGATTGTATCTGTGTGTTGTATTAGAAAAATGTATTCATTGTGGTTGAACATGGTCAGGAACAAATGAAATATGTCATTGACAATTAATTGGTGAATCGAAAATTGTAAAATAACCTGGTGGCGCAGTCAAGAATGCACGCAACCAAAACAATTTTGAGGAGAGTTCATTAGGCCTCTGAAGACATTCGCTGTGCTCGACGATGTTCTCGTAAAGTCCGGGTTTATACTTACCCTTTGATGAATCCTCTTCTAGAATAATAGTATTGGACGAAGCTTATTGTTCCAGAACAAAGCTGCTCAAAAGCAAATATCTTTAGATGTCAACTGAACTTTCTTCCGAGGGCATGATTATCCGAGCTAATCCGAGCTCATAAAATTTATCCGAAATCAAGAAGCAACTCAATAAATATTATGCACTCCTCAGAGCCACAAATATATTGGTTTTTAGACAGATCTTTCTACTCTAATATGAGATCTGTAAAAACTGTGAGGTATTCGAGAGTCCGATCCTTGATATCGTCTCGGTAAGTTGAGCTGGTAGAAGTAGAGGTGGGGATCTTATGGTGGATATATGTTCTGGAACACGGTTGCAAACACAACTTACGACGAAACACGAATTAATTTAGCTGAGTCTATAGTGAGGATAGTCCATAAAATCGAGTTTTTTAAACTCAGACAAATTTTCTTTAATTAGAACTCAATATTTGTACAGGAGAGCCCTTTTTCTCGATAAGGCCTTACAAATCCGCATGTTTTGCGATATTGAGTGACGCCAGTGTATAACTAATTCAGGAAATATTCGCTCAAAGCGTGATATCATCGATGGAAAGTAGGGTTTTGAGCCATTGCGCTTGTGGTTGGAGCAGCATGAAATGTTCCAGAAATATATTTAGGAATGCTATTCATTTTCTTCAATCAAATGGTTGCGGTTCGAACGGTTGCTGTAGATGTCTAAACTATGAATAGACTACGACGCCACTTCAGATAGACTAAGCGGTCTTCCGATAGCCATGAGAGTCAAAATATCAACGACGACGTAAACAAAGATTTTTGGATCCATGTAACATAAGTATTCTTTCCATTACAAAACCTCGCAACATTAGCAATATGATACTTGGCTTCCCTGTATATGGATAGTACAGTACTGCTAATTAAATATTAATTAACGTTAAATAGTAAATTTCATCTCGATAACAACAAAACTATTTCTCTGATAACACTAACCTCTTCACAATAAAAAGCTAAATTGAAGTTAATTTAATTTTAAAACTCAACACCGCTACTTATCTGTATCTGTTGTAACATAAGCTAACTGTGAGCGCAACAACCACCCTATAATCTTCCAATAAAGAAATTTTTGATTACGTAAACTACTCGTAAAAGCAACTGCACGTAAACGCCTCTGAGGCATGCCACACGCTTACCAAAAATAAATAAACACCGCAATAGAAATGTTGCCTGCCTGCCCACAGATCTCTAATTACCCGCGTACGATGTACAATTTTCAAATCAGCTCTTTAATAGCTGTATGGTAGTGGCCGAGCTAGCGCATGTGTAACACGTTTCATACGAAATGACTGTGTGGCGTTTTTCGCAAAATAGATAATACCGAAAATATCACAGCAATAATAATGGCAGAAAAATTTTAAGACTTAACCCTGTGGGAAAACTTATGGGTATGAGTAATTGTATCAATCAGCCGAATAAGTCTTCGATGTCAAAAAAATTTACTGTTCGGAAAATTAGTGGCCTTTGGATCGAAAATGAGTTATAACGGGTTTATCTATTGCTTCTCGAGAGGTAACACATGTGATGTGAGTTGTCTTCGATTTGATAAAACTTGGAGAGTGGCGAATCGAACAAACAATTGGTATAAGTCACACATACTCTCAGAATCGAATTCGCTGGCTTATTCATACTCTTTTTCTTTTCCAATATCTAATTTTTCTATAGCGTCATTTTGAATTAGATTTTCCCTTCATTGCGGGCGTCTCAAATTGCTACCGGCTCTCTCGCATTCAATTCTTGTTGCTGAGCGCCGTTTGGCGCGTAATTTGAGTGCACGGAAATGTTGCGTAATTAACTGTTATAGCCTGCGGCAACGGACATACGCGCATCATCGTACATCCCTCCCAAATTACGCACATTGCAACTACGTATCAAATATATATGTGGATATGTATTAAGAGTTTAAGTGAGTACAAAAATTCTGTGGGTATACCCGTTGTTAGAAAGCGTCCGCTGTCCGTTGTCCGTTGGTTAGTCGTATGCTTTTGGAATTAGCTTATTCGTTTGTCACGTGCGCTGTCCAATTACGCTCGGATACAAGCGACAATTGACAAGATGCTCTTTAGTATTGCGAATGCCAAAAATTACAATAACAATCCCTTAAGCGCATTGCAATAATACGCAATTTTGAATTGCGAAACGCAAAGTTCCACAAAGTAAGCTAGTCGAAATATAAAAGCGGGAGTGTGATAAACGTGAGAGAGAGTAAATAAGTGAATTCACAAAATTCTACTAAAAAAGGACGGTAATACTTATGGTAATGCATTATTTAACTTCCTAATCCCAGAATAATTTTAGAGATATTTGTGGGTGGAACAAGTCCACAATATAAGACCTTCTCAGCCCTGCCTGGGTGGATGAAAGTGTAGACTAATTAAACGTCTTGAGTAGGATAGACTATGCCACTCTCAGTCTCTACAGGTGGAACAGCGACATCAAATTAATGTTCGAAGAGGGAATTGAGCGTTAAAAACTAAGAGAAGAATCTATGAAAAAAAGCTATGAGGTTTTCAGAATTGAACTTTTACAAGTTGTATATCTGTATTGGTAGCAAAAAAGTAAATGAAGTTATAATAAAGAGAACCATTGTAAGAATAACGCTCTTCCTTCTCTCTAAATCCCAAGACCCCACTGTTTGACCCTTAATGCTTACTTACTTAATTCCTTTAATAAATAAATAAAAAGTTTGTTCTTTTTACTGCACTATTCCTCTCTTTTCTTAATAAATTATTTTTATCAGCTTTATTATCTCTGGCTCCTTCCGCTCATCGTTACAAATTGCTACACCACTCACTTACCCGCTCGTTAACAAACTGACTTACTGGCATTTACATTCGTTTTCTGCCATCTTATGTAAGCATTAAATTTATGAACTTTTGCATAAAATTCACATTTCTCATTGGCGAAAATGGTTTTACATTGTAATTCGCATTTAACACCTGAACATAATTCACTTGATTCCAATATGAGAATTATGAGCTTTAACGGATAAGTGGAGCCAATTGTGAATTCCTCTTCATGATTGCTACCAAAAGCAGGAATTTACATACACATTCATTTAAAATCAGCAGGTGAAAGGGCAAACAAATGATTTCGGTTTACTTTTATAGCGGACAGTGGAATGAAATGCATTACGAGTGGAGTATAATTACTTGAAAGCGAAGTTGTTTGTTTTGTATTTTGAATGAGAATTCGGGGTTGGAGAGTATGTAGGCTCTCTCAGAATGGTAGAAATTTTGCAGCGCTACTAAAATTTGGGTTTAGGATGTCTTTTAAGCCTTCTACGAACTCAAATCGATTTTCCCGACCTTAATTTTTAAAGACTTTAGTTTTTTTTTTTTTTTTTGGAAAAACCCGCCACATCCATAAGGAATCTATTTTATAGGCAATCTTTTCCCTACTGCATTTTTTTTATTTATAAAAGCTTATTCAGCCAGCTTCTTTGTTTCACGTTAAGAATTTCGGCACTTAGAAGAACTCTACCAAGGAGAAATAATAAGACATTTCATTGCCGAGGACAATAAGTATATCCGTCGTCATAATAACAACAAGCTTTTTAATGTTTTGGATCCCCGTATGTTTCAAAAAGAGATTTAGATTTGTCTTTGAAAAATTAACCACAAAAATAACGAGAGAGGGCCTATAGCGAGACTTTCGAGAGATAGAGAGAAGAGACCGATTAAGGGGGATGCGGGAGAGAAAGATTGAAAGAGAAGAAGATAGTACAGCTAAAATACCGAGAACGGGTGTATTCGACAGTAATAACTTTTCAACCTTTAACAGAACATTAAGAGTTTTTATGAAATTAAATAAACTGCTAGAGACCTTCTGGGAAAAACATATTAGTCAATTACCACATAAGTTCCCACTTTATTTCCTTTATATATCTTTAAAATAGGTTTTAAATTTTTTCGAACTAATTTTCAATAATCTGAGAAAATATGAAATTCTTTGAAAGAATTTAGATATTTATAGGATGATTTGTAAGTAATAAAAAGCTCATCTGAAAGTTGTAGAGAGCTAAAGGTGTTCTCGCCAGAAGTCGAAATTTGTTGCCTCCAAAGCTAAATGAAGTTAATCCAGGGTAGTTCAGTTAAGCTAGGAATATATTAGCGAGTAAGGGCGATTAGTAAGCTGAGCTCACATTAAATGAGCGCAAAACAGATGGAATGTCCATTATGGACGCTTGATTTGTAATATAACACTATATATTAACTCTTTTGGGACATACGATGAGTGGCATTAACCACTTGAGAAGTGCGTAATTGCCATATGGTGTAAAAAAAAATATTTACAGAGCACTTGCGGCTTAAAGCAAAAATTATGCAGCGTACTTTTGTCGACCTTTGTCACAATTTTTAGCCACTGCTGCCTGCCGCCTCACAGCGAAATAGTTTAAAAAATTCAACATTCAGCATCATTCGTCGTTGTCGGAATTAAAGGATTAACCTCGAAATTTATTAACCTCTATTCGCGTAGTGGTTGGAACAAAGAAAAACAAAGACACGGCTGAACCAAAAGAGTGACATACATAATTTTGGATTATGCAAAAGAGCAATCCTTGGCAGAAATAAACTTGTATGTAGGTTTTATTTAAATTTATGGATATAAGTATATATGTACGAAGGATGATTATAAATATATGAAGTTGAGTGCGCAACAGAAATCCACGCAGAGCAAATTGCAGAGTACCAGAGATGTATGAATTGTGTGCTTTGAAGAGCAGGAAACTTTGGTTTTGGGAGGCGCACTTAGGCGTTCCAAAATACCAACTCGTTGCCTGCAGGCTTATTTATCAAAGTTTGAGCAGCGCTACTTGGACAACTATGTACTCCTTGCTACTAAGCTTTATATGCGTATGAAATATGCTTTCAATTACCAAAGGACATGGCAAGGAGGTGATGACGCTTTCTCAAACGAAATTGCAGTGAGTGCTTGCTAAGGCAGAAATAGACACTATTAAAATAAGCCAGAAAGCTAAGTAAATATATTCCTTATGATATTTGAAGTCTTACTGTGGGCACACAATTTGCCAGAGGGTTGGCAATTGATTGCCTGCTGTTGGACAGGCTGTGGAGTGCCAGTGTTCCCCACGATTGAAAGGCCCAGCAAAGGTGCCTAGGTATGTATATGTATATGTATGCGCATACTTTGGGAATACCAAAAGTCAAATAAAATTTACAATTATTCAACGCGCATAAATTTCAAGAAGGGAGAAAGCCATCGCACAAACACACATACGTACATACACGCGTACAAATGCGGAGGGGCCGCCCGAGGCGTCTTCATTGGCAAATGTGGTGGCATTGAGGTGTAGTCTAAAGAAGCTGCAAAGCTGCAAAAGTAAAAGGCCAAACGGAAATGTCAAATTGGCTAAATGATTTACTGGCCTTTTGGTGCTGCTGGTTTGGTGCCACAACGCTGGGCCAAGAACTATACAGCTGTATATGCAGGTATTATATAAATTTCAAAGTGTATTTGTAGTAGTTTGGCTATATGCAAAAAAGGGTCGCTTACATTTGTTGGTGGAGGCACAAACGCGCGCTCACCAACACACACACACACACACAGACATGCATACATTTGGGCATACTTCACTGCATTAAAATTTTATTTGAATTTAAGGTCTTAGCATTTGTAATCCTCTATTTAAAATGCTTGCTGCCAAGCGTTGACAAAGTGCGCATGTAAGTGCGCGTGCTTGCAACACCCAGCTCACCTCAGCTGCTTTATACATATATATGTACATATATATGTGTGTATGGGAAATGGTAGGGTATGCTGTGTGCCAAGCGAAAAATTTCATTAACCTGTGAACTTTGCAGCATTTTTCTTTTTGCCAACGCACCACGTCCAGCATGCAGATCACCGGCGCAGGCACTTAGTTGCCACATTCCATGGACATTCAATTTTAATGCGGCACGTTTGCTTATGTATTGCAATTGTATATTCTTTGCGCTTTGTTGTTGTTGTTGTTGTTGTTGTGTTTGTTGTTGTTGCTATCATAAAATTGTAGTGTGCAGTTAGTTTTGTGCGTGCTCTCTCCACTTCGTGCTGCTTCTTCTGCCACGTTTGTTTGCAAGTTTGTTTCAGCTTAAATTTATATTTTTATTTGCTTCTTTTGCTGTTATTTCCTGCGCGGAAACGGAAATAATGGCAACACGTTGCAACATTATGTTTGAAATTACATTTTAATTATTTTATACGTACTACAATGCTGTCAAGTATAATGGTGGCTATAGAAACAAAACAATTTGGTATGGCTGCGAAAGCTGGAAAGTGAAATGGTCGGATATTCTATCTACACAGTGCATATCTATATATTTTGCGTTGTTGTTGTAGTTCCGAAAGTTTCCTCGCTTTTAGTTGTTGTATTGCGTAATGTTGCATGTACGCTACATTACAGTGTTGTTGTATTTCTTATTTCTTTATTTTGGCTTTTGTACATCCCTTTAAGCTTATTTTCCATATCAAGAGCGCACGTCGTGTGGCAATAAACATTTCATTTCTATTGTTTAATTTTCTTCTTGATTAAACTTTCTTAAACCACACACTAAAGGTGATTCGGCCAAGCAAAATTATTAATAAAGTTAAACATGTTTAGTCAAGCGGTTTAGCTCTCGGTTAAGTTAGGTTATGTTGAAGTTTGTGTTCCAAAAATCTATATAAAAATAAAAAACCTGTACTAAATACGTATAATATGCTTTCGAAGTCCATCAAGAGCATTTCGAAGTCGGAAGCTTCATACATGCTCCATCACTGAAACATAAAATTATCCTTGAAACACTGATACGTGTGATAACCAGACATTTTTATCTGAAAGCTCTCAATTATTCGGTGAAAGCTCTAAATTATTTAATGGAAGCTCTTCATAATGAAAGGTTAGTGTAGTGTAAAGTAGTAGTTAAATAATCGCACGAAATTCATTTGCATATCTTAACAGTACTTTCATAATTTAGTTCTAAGATTTATTAATATTTTTTAAGATTTATTAAGATTTCATGAAAGCTTTCAGAAACTACTCCAGTTGAATTAAAACTAGAACTTCATATTAGGCTTTTCAGATGATTTGTCTCTCGCCTACTATTTAGTTAAGTGAAATTAAAGTTGAATAAAGCACAGAAAATGAAAAGGCTCAATAAGTTTGATGTTTAGCCACGAATAAATAAATCGACAATTTTGTCATGATGAAAGAATTTTCGATGCTTATAAGGGAGAAGGCCTCAAGCTCAATTCAGAGGGAGGAAATGAAAGAACCAGATGAAGTTCATATAGTATAGTGATTTCGGTGCTTATTTGAACTGCTTTCTACTAAATGTTTTTAGATAAGTTGAGAAGGGATGGAATGAAAATTTCCGGATTTTTTTTTTCTGAAAGCTTCCTGTGTTGCCAAAAGTAAAAATTGTTTGTTTTGTTAAATAAAATAATTAAAAGTTCAGAGATGTTTAAATAATTGATATGAAATGAAAAAGTGAATGAAGCTTTGAGCACAATTTTTATTAGTTAATATTCAATAAATGTATTGTCTAAGTATAAGTATAAGTAAGTAAGTAAGTATAAGTATTTTTTGTGAAAGCTTAATGAAATTTGTGAAAGCTCCATTATTTGTAATCATCTTAAGTCAATCTCAGTAAGTTTATAATACCAATTGCAACTTAGAATTTTGAGCAGTTTTAATAAAAGCTTCGTTCTTTCATTTTCGAAATAAAAAAAATCTGCATATTGGAAAATGATACAAAGCCCAATTCTTTTTCCAGAAATTAAGCAAATCTTCCCTTTAAATTGTTATTAATCGTGTCATTTACCAGCTTTAGTGTCATCACGACTTACAATCCTTCTTTTTTCATGACTTCGATAACCAACAAAGAATCGCAGAATAAGCACTGAAGATACCAACAATACCTACGGGTAAATACGCTTACAAATAAGCGCTGCGTGTTGCGCTCACAAACAATTAATTACAATATTTCTCTTCAAGAACGCTGAGAAAAGCACTCTTCACATGAACTGTATTGCCATCGCGCAGGGCTTCTGAGTCCAATAAATACAACTGCAGTTGGAGTGTCCACTTCATTAACAAAGGAGACGAAGGTTTGTTTGCTTCACAATAAAAAGAAGTTGTTTTAAAGGCAAAATTCAATAGTGCTGCCAAACATTGACACTTGTATGTTTTTTATTTGATTGCACGCCATAAATTATGGTCGCATTTAATGACGTGGCCAAGAGTTGGTGCACAAAGTAAAAGAAACGCGCAGGGGTTCTGCTAGTTGTGCGCGAAGTTGGGACTCGAAGTGGCGTAAAATAAAAGAGCAGCGATTGAGGCAGCTTTCAGTCACACGCGGATGCATGAAAAGCATGTGTGTGAGTGCGTTGAATTGCTTGTGATCCTTTACAGCTTCGATGCATTTCGCTGCATATACTTGGGTATATGTTGAAGGGTTCAGCTCTGCTTTGGTTGCAACAACAAATATCTACTGCATTCTTCATGTAGTAGATGTATGTGTATATATATTTATATATATATATATGTATGTATGTATGTCTGTCCGTCCAGACAATATATTTACGTGTCCGCTGCAATGAAACCAGCTTGCAACAACACGAATTTCACATTCGCCCAAATGCCAGTTGACATTTGCGACAATTCGCCTAACAAATTTTGCCACATATGCCACATATTGTTGTTGTTGTTGTTCTTGTTGTTGTTACTGTTGCTTTTCGTTGCTACGTTTGTGCAATTTCTCAACTCCTTTGCTGTTTGTTTGCATATCGCATTGTCGTTGAAGCTTTCACTCTGTCCAACTGATATTAGACTGAGTTGTTAGTTATGTTGTTGTCTTCACATTTGTTGCTCTTTTCCCACATGTTACGTGCGTGTGTGTGTGTGTATCTATGCGCAGCCGTACCTCCACCATTTGCCATTCTCTGCACTTTTCGTACTTTCTGATTAAATTCATTTTTGGTTTGTTGCGCGAATTTATCGCGGCGATTACATTGAGTCGCGCGCATGCGCAAATGTTCAATACAGCCAAAGCAAATGAATTGTCTTGCTGTGTGAGATTGTGTGTGTACGTGTGTGTGTGTGTGTGCGTTTTGGCCGCGGGTGCCAAATGAAATGAAGTGAAATGAAATGAATTTGAAGGTGTCGTGCCCGAATCCCTGTTTGCTCATAAATATCTGACCGTTTTTTCTTTCGTCAGCACTCCCCGCCTGCGTCTGCTCCGCACTAGTGCCACACCAACGCGCAGCTTATACGCTATGCCTCTAAAGCCACAGCAGCGACAGCAAAGTCATCACAAGCACTGGCATGTGGAGACACTCATCGCGACAGACACTCCGTCGAACACACACACATACGCACATGTGCACATGAAAACATTTCGCAGAAATGAGCTAACGAAATGGAACAAGTCAATAGCCTGCGGCTGTACATCTTCAACTTGGCTTTATTGCAAGTCCAGCAATTGCAGTTTATGTTGCAAGCAATGTTTGTGCAGTTGTTCACACACACATGTACCTAACATATTGTGTGTCATGCGTGTGGGAGGTTAACAAGCTGTGGCGCATGTGCACTGCCACTCAGGCTCACTGCGAACAGGCACCGTGGCGGTTAGACAGACAGATAGAGAGACACATGGTTAGGTGGACAAATCTGCCAGCAAGTCTTCCAAATGCCAGTGCAGTGAAGCGGGAGGTGTTGCAGTGATAACTAGGAAGTCGATGGACTAGTTAGATAGACCATCTTGTATATAACTGTGTGTTCAACTATATTTGCATTAGAGAGTAAAACTTGTACATGCAAATGTGTATTAATTGTAAATGAAAAGTGTCCTTTAGATAATTTTCTCATGACAAATACCTACCACATGACATCACATCACATCACATTCAAACTTAAAGTGCAAAATACATTTGAACACATACCATATAACTTGATTTCATATCATGCTAATTCAAATTAATGCCATCATTTGATATCACATCATGATATTTCAGCTCACGTGATGCCCTTTATGTCACATCACATCAGTGGACAACTGACTATTTTTATTATTACATAACACCACATCGCATCGTGTCATTTTTCTCGTTTTCTTATATCACATCATAAAAATTTGTATCACGCGATATTTTTGAAGTCACATCACATTAATTAGATCACATACTTTACATTTCTATTATTTATCAGTATCGCTTGACGTCACATTATGTAATTCTTTCAGTTTTTTATATAATAAAATATGGAATTTCAAATCCTCCGATTTCAGGTCACATCACATCAGTTGACATCTCATCACATTTATTATGGCGCACCATGTCATAGCTCAGAACTCAATCAATCAATCAAACTCAAACTCAATCAATACAAAAGAATACATAACATATATATATATATATTATATTATTATATATAATATTTAATAATTATTATAATATATATATTATATATTATATTATATATATTATTATGTTATATATACATATATGTTATATAAGTTAACATTCTGTTAAGTCTTTCAATTTCATCATCATATGATGATATTATCGTGTGATGATCATATGATCACAAAATGATATTTAAATATGACATGATATATTATTACATTCTATAATATTATCGTCCTGGATCATCCTATACATCTCAGATCCGTTCACATAATATATTTTTAGAACAATGAACATTCAATATGGGAGCCAGCTATATAACGTCGAAATTACATATTGATATAACCCTTCTCCCTGCAACCCCTCCAACTCTTTGAAATTGTTTATTTTCATACAATTATTCTCAGATATCATAATAGATCAAATCGTGTACAATATGTTGTCAAAATCTGCCTTAGGACCTCACATCATATCGCTATGGATTATGCTAAGTCTTCCTACTTTGTCCCTCTTCTTTGTAATGTTTCTAGCAGAGAAGGAAATGATGAGAAGTATAACAGTCAATTTTATGACTTTTTAATTATTTCGTTCATCTTTCAAAGGTCCTTGTGTAGTTCCTACATATTTATATGTTCTAAAGCTAACTACAAACAAGCTGTTTAAATGTAGAGCGCAACTACTTTCAGGACTTCACAAATACTTACTATCATGTGATTACATACAATTTAGCATTCTCTTTACTTCTCAACAGGTTTATGTGGAATGAAAACATAGTTCTTCGTAATACTAGTCTAAGCTTTTCAAAGTGAGAAATTCTTTAAAGTCTAAGAATTGCTTGAACTGTCGAGAACTTTGACTTTGTCGTTTCTTATTGGTTTGCTTTTGACATGAGTTTAAGTTTTGTGTCATTTTCTGAGCTATGCCCCATATTGAAGCATTATTTCTTTGGAGTTATGGAGAGTAAATGGTAAAGTAGAGTTTTGCTATTCAAACTCGGAAATATCTTAGTTTTAGAGTTCCCCTGATAGCCCAAAACTTGTGCCAAGACTTTGTATGCATCATTTGGAGAATTTAGTAGTTTAACATCTTGAGAAGAACCTATAAAATAACCCCTAAGCCCTTGTCTGCACATTTCTCTTGGATCCTTAAATTACAAATATTATAAAAGAGCAAATTCAAAACCCTCGCAAATGAAAAATCGGAAACCCATTCAAACTTGAACCGCTCGGCGTTGATGCTGATTATTTTAAGTGACAGCGACGAAATGAGACTCCCTTTAGGTTAAGCACAGAACAAATAAATAGGCCATAAATCTCGGCCATCAAATTAAAGTACTTAATTTCCGATCAATGTCATCGGATCGACACAACAGCAACAGCAACAGCAACAGCAACACATAGCGACTTTATGGACAACAATTTGACAACCAAAGGCGAACGATTGCAATTCTCCATAGACGAGAGTCAAGTGAACGAGATGGAGGCTTCCACAGAGCGAATGGTTAGTACAACAGCAACAAAACGACAACACGCACACATGCAATTCGTTTTGTGTGCTTCAGCAAAAGACATTTGAACGAATCTCATTTTGAAGCGCTACATTCCAAGCACACACATATACATAGGCACATACATGCAAACATATCAAGAGCTGTGGCGGCAGACAGCTAGCTAACTGTGGCAATTTTGTAGACAACAATGTCACTATAAAATTGAATGAAATCGAGGGAAGCTATCGCGATTGAGAAATCTGAAATCTTAAATCTACACGCACACAATAACAACAACAACAAAAAGTGCGGAAGCAATGCTGATTCCAAAAAAAATAAAAAATCAAAAAAGGAAGAGGAAGAGGAAAATAAAATAGACAAGCAACGAACGCAGCAATCATGGTGAAGCAGCAACCGTGCGCTGCTGATAACTGTCTGTCAGTCTATGACTGAGCCATTCACTCACTCGGTGTTGGCAGCCAAACAGTCGGCAGGCCGTCAAACAGCTAACACCCCAAGGCTAAAACGTTAAAATGTTGCCGTTAACTGTTTTTCTATAAAAAAAACCAAAGCAGCCAACAGTGTTGAAATGAAATAAAATACTACAACAATAGGCGTATATGTATGTGTGTGTGTGTTGTTGTTGTGCAGTACTCAGGTAACACCGAGTGCAATTTAACTGTCACCACAGCCACTTATGGCCGCGAGCATTGAACTGCGTATTGCCAAATGCCAAGTGCCAAGTGGCAACACAGCTCATACACAACTACGTGCGTGCGTGTGTGTGTGCGTGCGGTGCGGTGTGGTGTTGCCGCAGCTTCTGCTGTCAGCGCTGTGGGGCATTGGTGTGTTATATGGCACAGCCATCGCTGAAAAGGCGCTTTATCGCGTTCCAATTGCCAGCGTCGTTGCCAGTGTCAACGCATCGTGTTGGCAGGTTATAAATTCATTTTACTGCTCACACATATACATACATACACTCATACACACACTCACGAAGGAACGGTGTTGCTCACACTCAGCCCATTTAGTTTACTCACCTATGAAGTTGATGACTTGGTTGCCTTGTCAGCCATTTGGCAGCAATTTATTTTTTCTTTTGCCCACCTTCGGTCTGTGTATTTTTAGGCACCAGCTTAGCGAAACGCCGGTGTCCCTTCGGCGTTGCCGAAATTGTCCTTTTCCGTTCGAAATTGCTGTAGATTTCTGTCTACTGTTTTATATCTGCTGCTCTAGTTGTTGTTGTGTCATTTGTAGCTCAATAAATCTTAAATCTTTAAGAAAATTAAACTTGAGTGACATTCGATTCACTTGTGTAACGAATCGATTTGTTATCGTCGATAACTAAGGTTTGCAGTACACGAAGGTAAATGAATGAGTTTATATTTAGATCGATATGAATATATATGTAGTCGTATATGAGTACGAAGTTGTATTTAGTTCAAGTTTAGACCGAGTATACCGAGACCGATACCCCAGAATTCCACAGTGTAAAGTCATTTAAAAGAATCTAGTTAATTCTGAATCGCATCCAGGGTAAAAATATGACACTTAAAAGCCTCACGGTGTGTAAATGCAACATGTTCAATCATGACTTACGTAAATGCATAGTTAACTCTTTCAATGTATGACCTGAGTCTACTCAGGAGACCCATCCGAGTCATGCAACAACTCTTAGCAAGATAATCTCACAACCGAAAGATAAATATTCTATCTCGATGTCTTCCAGGTCCCACCGCCTTAAATATTTATATACAACAATTTTGATATTTTCCAACTTAAAGTTCTTTAAGGCCCAGTGAAGCCCTGACTGATTCGTGCTTTTTATTCAAATAATCGGAATTTACGGAGCACAAATATGAGCTGAAGCTACCCAAAGGAAGTATCTGACAAAACTGTAAGCATCCACCATGAAATCACTGTAGAACGAAGCATATATCTTATATGTATTAGATTTGGTGAATACCACACAATATAGGAATTCAAAATGACCTATAAAACGCCTTGAGGATATCTTATATAAAACCCACTTATTGGTTTAAGTATGACCTCTTGCTCTAATACATTTCTACAATACTTCATCTGAGATAATAATACCTTCCTTCGACTGTAATTATCTACCGAAATTTTTAATAAATATGAGCGCTTGGAAGAATGAAAGCCGATGAGCTCACAGGAGAGGGCACTTTCGTCCCAATATGACCAGACTGGGAACGGGTTGGAGTTTCAAGTCTAGCACAAGACGACTGGGCATCGCATGAGCTCGATGAGCGCCTGCTGTCTCAGAGTAGAACTCAAGAGGTCCAATCATATACTTGTTCTCAGTAGGGTACATCTTGTCTTGTTTGTAGGGATTCTACATGCGGTGAGTCAAAAAATTTTATCAGACGAAAATTGTTAAAGTTGTCTGGAAGAAAATATGTAGACATTCCGGCACTTTCAGCTCGACTATTCAGTTTTTGCTAGACTGAAGTTGGAAATTTTTCGAAATCGAAATTAGCCATTTCAATATTCATATTTATGCTTAAGGTGCTTGACGATATATGAGGGTCTCGATGTCGATACATGAGGGTCGTTACGGGGTTCAGCAAAGCTTTACCTTGTCTAACTTATATGTAGCTCTGTAGATCAAATGGCATCATGTCACATATATCTTTCATATAAATATTGGGTTGTTCGGAAAGTCATTTCGTTTTTTCCCGCCAGAGGAATTAATTACGTTTTTTCGAAACTAACTTCACACTTAAGCCCCATAACCATTATATGTCATGAGAGCTGATATTGCAAGGCTTGTGTGTGAAAAAGTTCTATTAATTCTACCCAGTAGTTTTTGGTTGGTGCCTTTTTAAATATGGAGAGCAATAAGCAGCGTCGTCATATTTTACTTTTTAACTTCAGAAAAGGTAAAAATGCTGTCCAAGCGAGAAAAAAATTGACGGATGTGTATGGAGAAGGCGTGTTAACAGTACGCCAGTGCCAGAACTGGTTTGCAAAATTTCGATCCGGCAATTTTGATGTCGAAGATGCACCACGGTCTGGAAGGCCGGTCGATGCGATAAAGGCATTAGTTGATGCAAATCGGCGAATCACAACACGAGAGATCGGTGAGAGGTTAAATTTGTCGAATTCAACTGTTTATGGCCATTTGAAAGGCATTATACGAAAACTGTCTTTCATGTTCCCCAAAAAAAACGAAATGACTTTCCGAACAACCCAATATTATAGCTATAGTACTTCCATTGCTTTGTAGCTTCAGTTAAAAACAAAAAACCTTATAATTCTCGTTTAAGAATTTGAAGGAATTTAAATAATCAAAAACTTAAACACAACTTAAGAGTTCAACATATTCCACACAATCAAAGTTCACTCGCGCGCTCACTGCCACAACGAGGTGTCGATGGCCTTTACGTGTGGCAACGACAAATGCAACGAGTTAGCTAAGCGATCAATCGCATGGAGTGAACACTCGTTCAAGTGTCGCACTAATTAATTCAATGCTAATTTTACACGTCGAATGTCGCATTGCATTTGCATTTGCGCAAGCAGACAGCGCCAGCGAGCAAGGAGTGAGTACAGAGGTAAATATATAGCGACAATCAGCAAAAGTTTATACATATAAATGTGAGTATGTATATGTGTGTGTGTGTGCGTGCGAGTGGGCTTCGAACGCAATAATTCCTTTTGCTCAACAGCCGCACAGCCTCGTAATGAGTAGTAGTTATTGACGACCAGACGCAGACGGTGTAAACTACCGCTGCCAGGAGAGTTTGTGGTCAAGTTTTCACGCGCAAAGCTGCAAGTTTAGGGTACTAGACATGGCTAGACGTTGCTGCATGCCACAGCGCATCATCGGAACATCGCCTATTGCTCAGGCAGTTAGTTCTATGCCCACATTAATTCACGCCAATAACTGCCATACCACGGCATACCAATCCATTCCAGCTCAGCGACGTTGCGATGTCGGTGACGCGGCGACGTCGCCGATGCCAACGATGGGTGTCTTTGTCACTTCTTTATTATGCAGGCATATGTTTCCGCACGTCAGGCTGCATCTGTCCAGTGAACACGTACAATTGTGCGCATTCATATGAATTTGCATTGCTCTTGCACGCACGTTGCACGTTGTACGTTACATACATATTGTTGCCACGCATACTTGTTCACGCGCTTGCAATGTTAGTGCAGCGAACTGACGCGCAGTGCTGCGGACATAGCCCATTTTTTGCGCCGCTCCACACATGTTCGCGCGCGTTTATTAATCGTTCAACAGTTCACACAGCATTGCGATGGTGGACTCACACTGACTGTTGTTGCGCGCGCGCGGAATGCAACGAGCGCACTGTAAATGGAGTTGACGCCTCAAGCGTTGTCCGAGCCAGCAACCAATTGCGTTCGAATATGTGTTTCGGTGACAAGAGGGATCGTGATTGTGGTATCATGTAACGCGCGTTCACGCGCACTCCTTTCTGGCCGCCAACCGCACGCAGTTCACACTCAGCCGCTGTATGCATGTTGCGCGCTTTTACGCTTCGGTCAGCGCGCCGCCATTTCCATTGAAGTCATCGTCATCATCGTCGTCAACGTTGCCATCGTCACCGTTGGCACCATCTTCATTGTCGTTATTGCAGCGGTTGTGATCATAAATTTTCCTCAACAACATGTTCGATATTTTCTCTTCGATTTGCCGCACATTGCTTGACATTGGCGAAACAAGCGCGTACCATGACAAACAAGCGGATGGCAATAGCAACATCAACAGCAACAACAAGCGCAAGTACAACAATTAGAAGAGCCTATGTATGAGCATATGTATGCATGCTGTTTGCTGTCCGCGCGGTACACGGACATTTGAAAAATTGTCGCATTTGCGCGTGGCCGTTTGACGTTGTTGGCGCTGCTGCTGCAACATAACGGCAACAACGTTGGCAACATGGCAAGTATTAGCAGCTAAAGCAATAACCACCTATGCAAACATTGAGCGATCTAAAGTCGCGAGCTGTATATGCATTTTAATGTTGCCACACAATATTGTTGTGAACGCCATTGCACTTCTATTTGCTGTACGGCGCCGCAGTTGGCAGCGCTTCTCCATTTACATTTACCCTGGTGGGTGGTTGCTCATAAATATATTTATTACAAGTTTTTCACGCTTCTCGCATCTCAAACGAGCGCAACGACAACAGCGCTTACGGCGGCGCGGCAATATTGGTTACTGTTCTTGGCGTTGCATATAAATTTATTTGTCTAATTGTCGGCCGGAACGTCTGTGTGCTCATATGGTTTACGTGTTATGAGAAACCTGCTGCACGACCCACTATGGGTTGTTTCCGGCACATGTTGGTTGCAGGGGATGCGCAGGTTTCTGCTTGCTGGGAATGGAGTTAGAAGTGTCTCGAGCTGGTTGAAGTTGTAGTTACAGTTAAAGTGTGTGAGCTAATTAAGTCAGCGATGTATGTATTCATTGAAGATGTTTTAGAAACTTCCAAACTCCTTTCTATTTTGGGTCTTCTGTTCATTTTTGGCCATATCAATGTTTTCACCGAAATTCCGATCTTCACAAATTCCAAATTTTAACGGTTTATTACGACACAGCAACCCTCATGTGATGATTGCCAAAATAAAAGAAGCCCTAATGAAAACTATTGGCCCCTGAATTCAAGCATACTCGTATTAATATTGAACGAAACGGGGAACGAAGTCAAGGGCTTCAGAACTTCAAATATTTCTCTCTCTTTGTCTCTTTCTCTCTCTCTCTCTGGTACTAGGTACTGTCCGGAGCCCAACTATGCTTCTAATTTTCTTCTTTTTTGTTTGGTCCGACTGTTGAAGAGCTGTTCCGGTGGCTCCTTGTGTAGAGTTTCGGAGCTTTCATAACATAAAAGTTCATTCTGGTCGAAAACGCGCTCATAACCTGCGAATGGTCAATTCATCCTCAGAAAGTGGTAGTTTGATGTGAATTTTGGAACGAGATCGTAAATAAAAGACAAGGAAGTATGGTAAACGGTCTTTTGTGGTCAGAAATTACAGACATAGACTTAAACGATTCTCCACAGTCCATCTTTTGAAGCCTAAATCCTTGAATAGTATTACTAGCTGTCCCGTCGTTAAAAGTAAGTAAACTCGCAGTTCCAATTTGACATTTTTAGCTTTTTTGCGAGGTTCTTCTGGGAAGGAATTAATGATATTCGAGTTATTCTTTAATCTCTTTTTCGCTTGAGGTGAATGCCAAACAGGCTATTCGTTAGATAGAGCGAGAAGGCACTAAGGTTTAGGATAATAGGGTTTGTAGCTTGTACTTCTGCGAAAGGAAATGAACCTCGAGATATATTTAGACAAAATCGGATTCCATAAATTACGAGATGAAACTAATTCAATATATTAGATATTAGCATATATTAGATATTTTCATTAGGATAGCGAGAACCAGAATATGGACTAAGCTACATATTAAGGCTATTTGAAGCTACTTAGGAATTGAAGCGCGAAAGATATTCCCAGAAGACAAACATTATAATGACGGTAGCAAAATTAGCAGAGGACCTTCATGGTTGTTTGCTATCAACTCTATTTTCTTAGTATACATTATAGAAGGTCTGCAGACCTCCTTTATAATGACTGTTTAGATTGTTTCATGCAGAGTCACAATACTAAATTCGACAGGGAAGAGGTCGGTAACCTTTTCCAATATCCTCTAAAGATAGACGAAACCGATATCTCTTTGCTCTCCTGGGAAAGAATAGACTTAGATAAGATTTATATATAGAAATATGTCATGTGCTAAAAGGTCTCTGAAGATTTGGTTAAAAGGGAGACTCTCGTCCTTCTCTCGTCTTACTCTCGTCCTATCAGCTTCAAAGTTTTGCATAATATGAATACCCTTTTAAATTATGCTTCCCATGAAAAAAATGTTCCATACTCAAATTGACCGCACCTTCCGAAAACACAACCAAAAGAGAAACTCCATTGTTAACAGCCAATGAGTAATGAAGTAACGAAGGAGAATACACATGCGAAGCCACCATACCTGGAAACAACACGCAGTTGCCTGATTTGCAATTTAATTCATTAGGTACGACGTAGTAATGCAAAAAGCTAAAAAAAAATGGAGCAAACAAAGGCAACTAGGGTAGCAGCAACGCTTCCGACTTTCAGAGCGCAGGCATTGAACAATCGGCTACTGCGCTACGGGTTTTTAGTTATTGTTGCGGCTGGAAAATTTGAGAATTTCTTTCAGCAAAGGCAAAAACTACTGAAGGTTGGTGCAAAAACTGAAAAGAGTGCAAAAAAGCATATATGTGAATTTTGCGCACAAAGAGGCGCTGTATCGAATTCTGGCAGAAAAAGTGAATAGAAGAAGTGTGTAGAAAAGTGAGAGAGAGAGAGGGAGAGCGGGAGTCTTGGACATGTATTTGGGAATAGGAAATTTGCGTCGATGTGCGGATAAGTGAATTTTTGGCTGCCGAAAGGAAATGTGTGCGCTCATAGGTGAATTTATTAGGTGTGCTTGTAGTGTGGCAAGTTGCTTTGTGGCAAGTCTGCCTGTGGAAAGCATGGCAGCGCTGGCTTTTAGGTGCGTGCAATACGCCAACCAGCCAACAACGAGCCACCAATTGACTAGCAAACGACCAGCGCGTGCCTCCGCTCCGCTGTCTTCTGCAGCGTTTACAAAGAAGAGCCAAAAATTATCTGTGCAGCAAAATTTCTGTCAAAAAAGCGTGTGGAGTATGCTGCACTACACTTAATATATGAACTTTGTGTCTGCGCTTGTGTGTCAGTCGGTGGCATGCCTCCGTGCTGGCTTTCATTTGTGTTAACTTCGGCGTGTATGTGTGTGTGTGTGTGTAATGTGCGGCAAGCAATTGCAACAATTGTTGCAACACACCAGACAATTACATTAGTAAGCTTACGTGCAGCTTATGTAACAATAGACATCATCCTTATCCTTAAATGGGCTTAAAGGCAAGAATTCCTTTTGTATGCACGCAGCTCCCGCACAATGGATTGGTGCGGGAAGGCGCGCTGTTATTAAGTATCAAATGTATGTGTGACAGTTGCCCGCTTTTGCTGCTTTTGTTCTCATTGAAATGCACTCTTCTCTCGTTGTTGTTGTTTTTGTTAGCTTTTGCGAGCCAGCCACGTGTGTGTGACAAGTAGCTGTGGCTTGCAACTTCAATTGAACAACTGTACAACTTATACGCAACTTTATTGGGTTTATGGTATGCCAGCTTGGCGTTTAACCATACCTGTATTCCCTAACCAAGCTATGTGGACGCCAACATGGACTTTACCATTAACTAACCCAGATGAGCGTTGAATTGCAGCGCTGCCCTGGCATTGCATGCAACACTAACAATTTCGCTCTATTACCTTTATGGCGGTACACTTACTTAGATGCCAGGCATATTTCAGGCAGCAAGCGCTGACCTCTTTCTCAGTACTCGCTATTTTATACCGCTAACACGCCTTAAATGCTGCAATTCCATTGTCATTTTATGTCTCAACAACTTCGACACAAGTTCAACGCTAATAAATCAATTAAGCGGCGGGCTATTGTACTCGCGCGCGTGTGTGTGTGTGTGGTGTGTATGGTGTGTATGTGTTGGCAAGATAATTTAAATAAATGCCACCACAACAACAACTAACACCACTACTACTATTACTCGACAGCTATTGTGTTGCTAAATACCTTGCAATATTCTCTTTTGTTTATTGTTGCTGTTGTTGTTGCATTTGCCCAACAATACAACTTCATTAAAATTGTTACAGTGTTGTTGGTAAGCTTGGCAGCTGTAGTTTTGTAGCAAGGGTTCAACTATATGCATATGTAGCTAGCAAGTCGGCCAGGCAGCCAGTGGAAAGCTCAAGCGGCGATGCGTGGGCGGGCGGCTCAGCAGTTTTCCTAACACCATATATGCTCGCTTAGAGCCGCATTTAAGTCGAAACCGACACACGCTTACGTAAGTCATGCAAATATATTTGTATTTATACTGACATTACATGGTCCCTCATACAGCTCAATTGCTGTGAACCCAATGCTCTTGGCGCATTCTAATGAATTTATTAGTCCAGCAGTCAGCCACACCCTTTTGGTAAATTGAATTGAATAGCTCTGTGCGTGCTTGCCATAAATTCTTAATGCTTCTATGTTTTTTATGCAGTACTTTGCAGTCACTCAAATTATATTTTTAATAATTCTATATCACAACATGTTGCAACTAATTGAGTTCTAATTTGAAAAGTATATACGTTTTTCTAATTTGCGCAATTACTCAAAAGCCCGCCAAGTCGAGACAAAGTAATGTGTATATAAGTGGTCCCTAGTCCATTTTATGCATTAAAAATAAGAATACTCTCAAATTTTCCAAGGAATTTTTTTTGTTTTTCTTGAACCAAAATTTTGGAAGCGTTCCTAAGTCGGTACATAATCTTAATATACCCAGTTTTTTCCAAAGCAGCTACTAAAATTTCTGTATTGTTGTAACCCTAAAAGTTTGGGTCACCATAACAGCAACTTTCTGATGTGTATCTTTGATGCTCTTTCTGATATTCGAGTCTCTTGTAAAATTTGCATAAAATCGGCAACATTATTAACTCAACTCTCCGACAATTCTAGCAGAGTAAGAAAGGTTGCCATCTGCTTAAAAATGGAAATAAAAAAATATAATAATAAAGGTACGCTGTAAACTTACAATATGCAGGAAAGCTGGAATTTAAAATATTTTTTATGAAGGGTTGCCACATTTGCATTTGATGCAATTAATTTGTCATGCTAAATATGTATTTTAATAAGAGTATCAAACCACAGATGTTTCAAATTACTGTTACCTGGACATATTTTTGACAATGGTTGCCACCTGTTTATTAAATTTAGTTAAAAATATATCGTCAAAAATATATTTGCGAATTTCTTGTCCTTATATAATCCCAAAGACCTGAAATTTTTTCTGAAAAAAACCCTATAATTCAGCAGATTTCTACAAAGGTCTCCCATAAGGGTCGCCTTATATATAAATATATATCTCTTCGAACTCTTTCTGATGTATTTCGGATCATATATTTACTTACAACTATGCTTACAGCTCATCCGCTGAGTACAACGTAACCATAGTTACCATACTATTTGTTGGAATGCAACGGGATATGTGTCACAACACATCAACTTCCACTTCATCTTAGCAATGCAACTTCATTGAATGCCGTTGCAATGGCAGGCAATCAATCATTCCCTCATAACCCCACAAATATTCTAAATCACCGACGTAGCTAAAAAAAATATACGAAAATATTGCATAAATATTAATGTCGCTTTGTGAAGAAATAAAGAAAGGCAATCTGTTGCCTAGCATCAAGCAAACTAAATGTCTAAGTGACTGACATTTTGACTGATTCGCTCATTAAGCCGTCAACGCATTGTAACAGGGAGCTGCAACGCCGACAGGCTGAATTTATATGGCACACATAAGCCCGCATGAGGCCGCGCATGCGTGCGCCGACGGCAGATCATCAGCGAGCGCGAGTGTAGCAGCTTCTCCGCCTTCCACGACACTATTCTTTTGCTATTTTATTATTTTCTGCGCTGACGAAATTCCACGCTTTGACAGTGCAGGATGCAGCAAACTGCACAACTGATTGTTATGAAGCCCACGGCATTTTGTTTTTGGGTGTGTGTAGTGAAGGCGCTGGCTGTGCAATGACACAAACGGTTAATTAAATAATTTTGGGTTGACTAATTGAGATGTGTTGGTGTCACATCACAATGATGGATGCATCGTCAACACTCTGCGGCGCGAAGTCAACTTTGTTTGCCACAGCGGCAACAGACTAATCAAGGGAAATAGCTTCACTGGCTTCATTTGTAGTAACCCACTGATTAATAGAGGCACGTATTGCAACAATTTATTTTTCTTCAATTTTAACGGTTTCCTAACAAAACATTCACTGCAGCTCGCGTTTCTCAAGCAGGGGATGAATTTCGAAACGCAAATTATGCTTTGAAGCTGTAATAATTTTAACTGAAAACTCTAATAAACCCAGCTTGACAGCGTCTGTTGACTCAATAAAAGCTAAGATTATTCTATTCACAAGGAAGGCAAATAATGCCTTTGAGAGTATTGAACTGGTCTTTGAGAAATTTTGTTATGTTGTTGGGTTAGTGAGTAGAACTATGGAGTGCAGTCTCTTTCAATACCGAAGGTAAGTTAGATTTCTATCATCAAAATTTATTTCCAAAAATCTCCTCCTGTACAATCAACTTACGGAGAAATTCCCATACATATGCAATAAGGAAATTTCAGGATTAACGGTTGCGTAAATAAGTGAAATTGCCTTGATGGTGAAAGAACAATCTTTAAGGGAATCCCTCTAGGCTCTAGCCTTCGGAAAAATGTACACCAGACGAGAAGTTTGTATGACGAAGGAATTATAGATCCATGCTGATGAAGGTTACTACAGCTCAATTAGTCGGGACTTTTTGGTTCCACACGTCAATATCAATCGTCTAAGTGCTAAATGGTTCAAGCATGACCGAATAACCTTTGTTTTATTGCGATGAACTTTTGTTGTCGGTATCATATGAAAATTGGATCAGTCAATTGGTTATCAATGCCAATATAAGCCTGTTTTTTGACAAGTAAATGGTCTATGCTGATAAATTTTGAACACTTTGAAGTCAACATTCGATGCCTTATGGGCAATATAAGACCGCCTATTCAAAATTGGGGCTTGAAATATCCTTCTGCGTATTCTTAGGATGCCATTGCTGAGTTTACTGAGTTGAAATAAAAGTTCTCTACCTCTAAAAAGGACGCTTTATATAGATGGAACCTTCAGCTTTGTTAGGGATTAATCTAACCGATTTTCCTAACTGAATTGAATAGGTTTTTATTAATCAAATTGAGGTCAAAGAAGCTACAGTTCGTCTTCGAACAACCAATAGATCTCTCTGAGTTACTTTTTTCATGGAAATTCTACACACCTGAAGACCTATAAGAGTATCTGCGGCGAGGCAGCCGAAAAGTAAAGTAAGCTGAAATTTTATAAATGGGACTCAGATCCGAGGTGTGATTCTATACAGTTGAGGCAAAGGAAAATTTGTAGATTGTAGGAAATTCCAGTGCTAATTTGTCACACAAATAACAAATCAATTTTTAGTAATTGTTATTCTTAAAGAGTACACTCCACACATTATTTGTAATTTATAAGGCAATTACTTTAAGCAATTATATGCAACACATTTACAACAATCGAAAAATTCCCACACCCATTTACAGGCCAGCAACATGCCAACAACTGTATCCTTTACGAAAATGTGCCGCTTAAAATGCGCTTACAAACGCCGACACGTACTTATGACAAACTCGCCCGCAGAGCAGACAAGCGCTTACGTGCCACAATGTATGCGGCTGGAATAATTATGGATTATTAATAAAGCAGTATGGTGGAGGTAATGAGCGCTAGTTGCAGTAGCGCAAAGGAGACTGTGCAAAGGAGACTGCGCTTAATTACGAACGCAAAGCCTTTCGGTGGTCAACAAAGTGGTATAAATGTAAAGAATACTCGTACCGCAAGCTGCATGACGACAACTGCCGTTGAGTAAGTAAGCATGTCCCTCGCCATATCGCTGCACATGCATCTATAGCGCAACTCTTTGCCGCGAACATACAAATCAGCAGGCAACGCTGCAAGTGGCAAGTTTCACGTACATTACTGTGGCAGCCAACAAGTGCGACAAGTGCTGGCGCATGTTTTGCTGTTGCTGTTGTTGTTGTTGTTGTTGTTGCTGGTTAAAAGAGTAGCCGCCACCGTCAATGCCAAGTAACGAAATTTTCATATCAACTGCTGGATTAGAGCGACCAAGTGGCATGCCACATCATAGCGTTAAAACGTTTGCCCAGCCAGTTAGCAAATGAAGGCCTTAACACACTCATTCTGTTGAGTCTATCTCTGTGATATGCTGCTTCTTCGCCTTTGTAGACAAGCCCCCGGCTGCTTGTGCTTTCATCTGGGGCGCAATTCACACGTCTGCAGCTTGCACGGACTTGCAAACAAGTGCACGGACATTTCAAACAAGCAATATATGGTGTGCCATAATCAAGGATATGCACTACTTGTCGGCGCATGTTGCACGCTGCAAGTTGCCAGCCACTGGTTTAAGTGTTTGAGTATGTCTCTAGTAGCTACTTATTTGACTATATAGTCATAAGAGTAATGTGCCACCACAATTGTTGTAATTGTTGTTGTTTTCCGTTGCTTGTTGACCACTAAAATTAACAAAAGTTTTACATTTTCCAAATGCGTGCACATGCAAGTTGGCAAAGCGGCTGTGAGTGACTGGTTCGCTCTACTTATGTTGTTGGTGTACACATTTATTAATTTACTTATAAATTTTATTTATATTTTAATAATATAATCTATGCCTTATACTTTCTTTCATATCTAAGCTCAGTACAGCTTATCTACGCCATGCTGTTGCATTATCAAGCTTGCAACATGCTTAAACTTTCGGAGGCAACTCCTCATTTTTCTGCTGCTTTGAGTTTTATTCTGTCTATTTAAAAATGTAATGATTACTTTTAGTGATTACTTTATTTAATTACATGCTAATACTTTATTTATTTTAATTTGAAAAGAAAGTAGACCAAAAGTGCCTCCAATAGCGTGCTATCTGCAACTTAATATGAAGAAGAATAGTGGGGTAATACTTGGCATTTTAACTAAATTGCAGAACAAGTGCTCAGGGATAATCTATAATCAAACTTACCTATTAAATATTATTTTCAAGATGGTATTTTCATATTTATATTTTTATATTTTTTATAACAGATATGGTGAAGACCTACTATAACTATCAAGCGAACAAATGGGAAGCCCAATAATGGCCCCAACCTAGTACAAGCCTTAAGAACAGCCATTACTTCTCTTGTTTGATTATCGGCGGTGGACTGAGATTATGACCGATTTCTAAGCGAGCAATCATGTTACCCAGCAACCTGCTAATACCCTTGGACTAAGTAATAACATCTTCCAGCCCCCCCCTTACAGCACTTACATTCATCTGCAACACTTTGATTACACAGATTACACACAGACTGCAAGAGGACTTGCAACAAATTTGGCCATATAATTGACACTTTGCTGCCAGCTTTTATTGAACATTTAGGCGAAAATGTCTTGTAGCAGCAGTTGTTTTTTGTCAATTAACAGCAATTTATAGCCACGAAATAGCTAATTATAAAAAAATGTCGCTTGTAAGTTTATTTATTTGCATATATATATATATATACAACATCAAGGTATATGCTTATATGGCAAAGACATGTGTTAGACATAGACCCGCACATATATATTGTGTTGCAAGTACTTGCAGATTGCAGCGAAAGTCGCGCTGTTAGAAAGTTGAAAGCAAGCCGCACAGCCGCTCCAATACACACACACTAACTGTACATAGTTAGCTCAGCACACTTGATTTATTGGCACCACCATGTTTGGTGGCGATTGTGAAAAATGCATTTCACTATTGCCACACATTAGCGGTAAGTATAAAATATATTGCCAATGGTATTTAAAAGGATGGAAGACACCGCTTCTCATGTTTGCTACATGCCTGCAATTTGTGAGAAAAACTTCACGTATGCTTATGTATATGTAGATTTGACAAAAGTGTCAGGTCCCGGAATTCTTTGCCAAATTCTCTCACGAAGCATTGTTCATTGATAAATGCGATTTAATTAAAATTCAGGAGCATAAGTTTGTTATATCTAAGGCCGTGCTTACCAGTTAAGCCAAGCTGCGTGATTAAAAGCTTAAATTTTTTTAAATATATTTTGTAGTATTTGAAGAAAGGTCAAATAAAATATAATACTTATATGTAAATATGTTGATAAATTTTAATTTCCTTCAAAGCATAATAGCGAAAATCTATTCGAAGAAATTTAGAGGAAGATTTTAGCTCTCAAAATAATTTTTTAAGACCACATGCGCCTTCGAAAATTGAAATTCAATCAATCAATGTCCTCTATAGGGGTATTATGTAATTGTGTTTTAAAGCGGTTAGAAAATTTTTGTGGGGGCCCTGAAGGACCAATGTAAAGCGTTTAGTCCATTAAGCAGTCAGATCACTTTACTGCACTCAAAGCCTGGGCTCGTAGTACTACTGAACCATCTACTACTACTATCAAATAAAAATTTCCTAGTATTAGTCTATAATGCAGAATTAAAAATTAAATTTTTTAATTGGAATACTTATAATTACTCAGTTAAAATTTTACCATGTAAATTATGAATTTTAAATTTTCGTCAAATTATTTCGCCTAATCATTAAAATTTTAACCGAAATTCCTTAACTTTTCAACGATTTTCAACAAAGAAATCTAACAATATTGCAAAGAAATTTTATCATATGAGTTCGTTTTAGAGCACTGGTCGGCATTTCACGGCACAAACTGGTTTAGTCGTTGTCGAGATAGCGACGAAGCAACATCGTGCATAATCGTGCCGCTGAGGCAAATGTGCCCTGCGCGAAATTATTTGCGGTTATGAATGTTTTTGATGTTATGAATTACATCTTGCGTTTTAGTTAATTTAAAGGCAGTTAAGTTAAGGTGTTCAGTATATTTCTTTTAATCGTAAAATATATATATAAGAGTTGAAGAGAGTAGTACGAAAATGCTTGTTTTACTAGGGAATGAAGAAAAATTCTCACTGAGTGTATTTTCCTTCGTGCTCACTCACACAGTCGCAGTTCCTCTCACGCCGACCACTGAAATGGATACACACCTGATCTCTTAAAATTCGCAAGTATTTTAAGCGTATAAATCTAAATAAGAAGAAGCGTAAATAAGAAGAACGAAAAGCAAACGGAAATGAATTGCAAGTGCATGCGGCATTTCTGTGGGAGAATAATAATTGAATTCAAAAGAGTAATTATTTACAAGAAAAACTAATGTGGTTAGCACCATACAAAAAAAAAAAATACAAAGAGATTCTGAAAGAGACTATGAAGAGGATAAGGTGTGAGACACTTGCCGAGAAGGGAACCCTACAACTGGCATAGGCATGTATAAAGAAAACGCTAGAGAAGGAAGAAGCTTAGGTAAAAAGGAACCACGGATTTATTGTAAATACAATTACTTTAAATTTATAATATTTTCCAGCAGAAAAATCAGGATTGTCAAGCAATTTGTTGTTCTAGGCGAAAACTAGAATAATAAAAAAGAGGAAACTCTAAGATTGTTCCCGCTAAGACATATTTTCGATTACTGATAGAGCATAGCTTCTTGTAAAAGCTACCAGATGTGAGAAGTTCCCTAGAACATTCACACTACTCTTTCATAAATGAAGAAGAAGAAATTGAGACCTGCACCTCTATAATCAAAACTTTCAAAACCTTAATTAAATTGCACGGTATACGAGTTGGCCTTTGATTTCTTGAATTTTTAAAATTAAACAATTTCCCCTACACACAATTATTCACCACTTATGCTTCACACCTCGCAAGGTGCCCATTTACACTACTCCACCAATATAGTGTCAATATTTGATTATCAACCGAAAATGCAACCGCAAACGAGTTAACGGAAAAAATGCATAAAATGCTAGTGCGAAAAGCAAAGCGAGAAGAGAGTTTTGCAAAAAAAAAAAAATGGTTATAATGAAACAAGGGGCAAAAAAGGTGTCGAAAAAGACGACCAATTTGTTGGTTAACACTTTGAGCCACCGCCACCAAACAGCACCAGCAGCCGGTGATGTTCCAGCAATAATGAAGATTGCAGACCGACCAACAGCCGCAACAAATTTGCATGCGCCGTAGGTGCAACACAAAAGCCTAGCAGCAGCAGCCACATGCCACACAACAATGGACCACGGCCGACGCCAGAGCGAGAAGAAGGCGACAACTGCCAATAACGCGCGCAAAAAAGTAGCTGAGCGAGTGCTGAAAAATGGATGCAAGTTAATTGAGAAACATTTTTTATTGAAAAAATTTAAGTGCAGGTTAGGGAGCAGGCAGCAAAGCCCAGAGCGCAAAGGTAACGCCAACAAACTCTAAACCAAAGTAATCATAAAATGAAAATTAACTGCCCGCATGACGAAGGCAACTACAACGGAGCATGCTTGTATATACAACAACAACAACAACAATGAAAAAAAAAAAAATACAACAAAATATTTTTGTGGAATTTACTTGCCATAAATGGATTTCGGCGCGCCGCATCAAGTGTGGCATATTTCTTCTTTAATTTAAAATGATATACAGCAAAAGGTCAATACTATGCGAATTAAATTTTATGCGATATGCAAAAAATCATTGCACACAAGCGTCGACAAAAAAAGAACGAAAACAAAACAGAGACTCAGCGGAGCGAATTGCCAGCGGTAATGGCATCATTGCGGTTTCGGTGTGCACTCAGCTCCGGCTGGAAATCCAATAAAGCTGCAAATATTGCAAGTGAAGAAGACAAACAAAAAAAAAAAAAAAGAATTAAGTAAAATAATCACCACAACAGCAAAGCAAAAGCTGAAAATACTGTAGCACTGGTTAAGCCATCAAGTATCAACAGCAAAAAATTACGAAAAATAAAATCGATTTTTTCGCACCTTTACACGGCGGCAACGAATGAGCGGCGCGCCGAGCAGACACACTGCGGTTAAGTAGCGTAGCGAGCCAGCGGACGGGCGGACAAGCGCGAACGGCTGTGTTCAATATGTGTGTATGTTAGCAGGTACCGTATGAAGACGCCGGTATATACAAAAACGATGTCTTATATGAAGTCCACGAGCAAATTGTAGTTTATTTTGAAATTTGTAGACATTCTGGAACCAAAAGTTAGATAGATACACACATTTGACCTCAGGGGCATATATCGAGCTGAAAGTTTGTGCCACATTTTCGAATAGTTTCCCATTTGATCTAAAAAGAAAGGACCACCACGTAATATAGGGGGTTCAGTGTTTTTAGGTATAGTCAAAAATATTTTCAAAGCTTCAGTTTCATTATGACCTAAAGAATGTAAGCAGAGTCATAGCTGATCCCATATAATGAAATCTATGTTCAGCCAATATTTTTGTTCGTTGGTGTCTCATTGTTTAGACTAAGCCAATGCATAGGAGGACATAGATAGTCTATTTACAAAAGGTTTCTGTTTCTTCAAGGGCCCTTCTTTGATAATCAGTCTATAGTTCAGGTCTTTAATGCTTTAATTTAAAGCTATAGAGCTAAATTTTCTCTATCAGAGGGCTCTTCATAAATATCTAAGTGAAGGCAGCTCTTAATTGTTATTGGGCTGGTTTGGATCTTGGCTGAAAAAAAAACATGTATAAACTGTTCATGTAGTCTCAGGCAGGATGATTTACCAACTTCTTCAATATCCTATACTGTTTGATGTCAGAACTATTATACTGATCTAACCAATTTGAAGAAGGCAAGTTAGCTTTAGCCGTATATTTAAAATTAACAGCTGGAGCAACTCGACATCTGTATTCAGAAATAAGTGATTATCCTTTGACGAATCACAATCATTTCCGAATATCCAACAGACTTCCGAAAACTGCATTAGTTGAGTTTACTGTGGTTATCCTTCCAAAGCCTCCTTTCGTCACTTGGTCGCTGGTTTCCGCTCGTTCTGTTTAAGCTCTGCTCTCTTGTCATAAAATCTAAATTTGCTAGCAAGAACAATGTAGGGAAGAAGGCAAGTCTCACTTAAATGTGGTATAAAATCTAACTATTCTATATGAACTTGATTAGTGTAGCCTATTTGACTTAGTGAGTGGTTTGTTCGATTCGCCTTGCTTCGAGCTTCAACATGTTGACGTCAACACAATAATTTTTATACTTCGGTTATGGAAGTGTTTCAGTTTAACTCGCACAGCAGAGTAGAAAACCACTCTCTCTGTTCGTCCCAACTTTTGATAAAATAACGTCGAGATCTTTATTCGTATTCGTCAATTTACTTTACAGCAGGTGTAGCTGAGTGTTGAGTGTATTTTATAGAGAATTGATATATTTATAATTGAGAATTTTATAGAGTTCTAATGGGAACCTTCATTTTTTCTGACTCTGCCTTGAAACTGTCTACTCCTACAAAGAGCTAAGAAAATGTTGCAAAGTTCAGTTCAAAAATTTAACAAGCTTAGTTTGTATTTTACAAGTCCATATAGTACTCAAATCTCTCAGCAATAAAAATTTCAATATTAACTGTAAATAAGAATGTCACTAATGTCACTAGAACCCCGAACAACCATAAACGGTACATTATATATATGTTTTGGCATGTACATAGGTGTTAAATTCAAGGCTACTTTTTGTGCAGTTTTGCGGTTATTCTGCCAAAAGCAACAACAACAATAGATTAAATTGCAATTCCAACGCCTCCGCCACTTTTTCGCTATAAATAAGCATCTCAACGGATTTTAGCTGAAAACTATAAAAAAAAACTACAATTTTTTGTTTTTCTGGCAACGCTGCTGCCACGACTTGTGTCTATCTGTGAGCTTACGGTCAGAAGGTTATAAGTAAGCACAGCTATTCAATATGCAATTTTTTGCCAGTATTTATTTCAGCATGAATGGTTGTCAACCTTCCTTTTTTACTCGCATTCATTCATTTCCATTCTTATTCTTCTTCTTCTTCTGCTCGAGGTTCTGCCGCTGTGGGTGCGGTTGCCCAGTTAGTGCTCTCTAGTTTTTTCACTGCTCTGGGTCTTGTTGTCTTGTTGCAGCTGTCACTCATGCGCTGTGAAAAATATATTGTTGTTGTTTGTTGTTGTTGCTTTTTTAGTGTAAGCTATTAAATTGAACATTACCATTGGTATTTATTATATCTTTATCAGTTTGGACGCCAACGGCCGACAAGCTGCAGTCTGTTGGAAGGTGCGATATTTATTTTAAATATAGTTGACCTCAATTACTTTTCATATCCATACAAGTACATATGCGCCATTATAGTTATAGAAGTTAACGAGGTGTTGGCAAATTGCGCTGCAGTACCCGGTTTTATTTATAAATCTTGATGATTGCAAAGGTGAAGGGCAAGATATAAAGAGTATGCTTAAAATGTGTAAAGAAGATCCGAAAATTTTAAAGTGATCGTCGAATTATGTCTATTAGTAGCTTCACTGGTCAGTTCATTTTGGAAAATATTTTATGAAGTAAAAACCTAGCCGAAAAAACAGACGAAATGATGTCTAAGATCGAGTTTTTTCTCCAGTTATACCTTTGGAAAACTAGCAGTAGTAATTTCCGAGCAACTATTATATTATCTATACATGTGGGTTTCGAAGATCCTTTCTTTGTCTCTGCTTCACTGAAGATTTTCTTGATTTTCTTAAGATTCTTGGAGTATCGAATGTTTCAAGAACTGTTTAGGAAGTGTGGCTCCTTTCATAAATATATGTTATTCTTCCAGGTTTGCAGTTGTCACTCGAGACACAATTTTCTTAAAATACTTTCAAACCCTTTTTCATTTTGATTTCATTTTCCAAAAGTACACTTTTTAACCTCCACTTGGGAACACTGAACATTTCGTTAAAACACAGTTTGAGTTCCAGATTATTCAATAAGTTGCTCCTAGCTTTACCGAAGCAAATATTGGTGTTTCGAGACATATGTATGTATACAGTTCTGAGAAGGAGGTACTGGGAGAATTCGGCATTATATATTTCAATACCGCTACTACCATCAAAAGCTCAAAGTGGCAAAAATATCAACCAAACTACCCTTATACTGATTAACTTGAAATTGTCGGAAAAGACTTTTGTAGAAATTGTAGAATGATTGAACTAAGGGCAGTGAAAATTTGGGTTTTGAAAACAGTCGTCATTCCGAAACTGGTTTCTCGACAACCTTGGTTTGGTAATTTTAACGCAAGTTCTCATTTAGTATTGATATTGGTGGTATTTATTTAGGTAGCCCAACCGGATCGGCACTAAGCCCAAGTGGATCCGTTTTCTGTAAAAAACTTTAATACTTTCCGAAAGAATATAGGGCCTTCTAAAGATGGATTATCCTCATCCTGTTAAAGCAATATGTCAAAACGAGCAAAGTATAGTCTTTCCAGAGCTTCTCTCCAAATATTCATAGTTTTTGTAGCCTTACTAATGGAATTTTCCATACTCCTGAAGCGTCTCTTAAGTTTTCAAAAGTGAATCTCATCACTTACTTTATCCTTAATACTTCAAATCTGATAAGAATTTCTGTAAATTAACAGTTAATTTCTCCTCAGTAGAACTTGTTGGCCCCAAAATTCGCTTAATTTCCCTTTCGATAGCAACACCAAGCTTCAACCTGAGCACTTACTTATTGTTCAGGAAATCTGCAAAGCACTCATTTGTGAATCAACAATGAAAACAAAGCATCGAGTAGAGCAAAATATAAAAAATGAAGATTGGAGCACAATAAAAGCCTTTTTAATGCCAAAAAGACCCTTTTATTGCCCACCAGATTTGATGACTAACACTAAGACGGGCCAAGCTACCGCGTAATACGGAGCCGTGCAAAGCCATAGCGCGGCCCAAAGGCCGGCTTGCCGCGGAGAAACAAAAGGACTCAAAGGGAGTGTGAGAGAGAAGTGGGCTCAATGATACTCACTCATTCAACCACCCGCCAATACATATACTCACGGTAAATAAATCTAATTTACTTTCATATAATACTCGCCGAATAACGGAAATGGGGTAACGTCAAAAGGCGGGCGCTCAATGGTGACGGCGGAAAGGCGATCAACAACAGTGTTCGAGCGGATGAAGTTAAATAAAAATAGAAGGAGCATAATTATGCAAAAATGTAATGAAAGTGTAGAACAATATAAGCAAAGCAACAACAAGCGAATGATGGTTTTGCCAAAGAGAGCTTTGGAGCTGCGTATTTTATGGTTTTATCTTTTTATGGCACTTATGAGGGCTTTTGTTGCACTGGCGCCCATTTAAAGTTAGTATTGGACTGCCTAGCCTACTACCTCCGCTGCACTAAATAAAAGCAAATTTTTGCTAATTTTATGTGCGACATAAAAGTGTGGCACGAATACTATGTGGTGTACAGCAAAAATTAATGCGAAGAAATAATATAAAATTTTTTTTTTAAATATAGAAAAAGGTATGAAAAATATATAAAAACAACAACAGCAACCATCATTGCCCACGCGCTCTACAATTTCTTTTTGTTGCTCTGATTTTTGCGCTCTGGCCACTTGTGTCCTCTTTGTCGCCTCGCCGTCCGTGTCCTTGCGCAACCGGGCAACGGATGCGACCACTCAATTGCCACTTTTTACACACTTCTGTATTTTTACTTTTGCATTTCTATTTCAATTTTATTTCTATCATTTTGTTGCTACATTTCTTTCTGGATTTTATTTTAATTTTACTTTTTGTTGCATACTTACTTATTTAAGCATCAATTAAAATGGTTATAAATAAAATAATTTTATTTTTCATTTCGTTGCAATTAAAAAATTCTGAGTTTCATTGCGACAGCCGCATGTTGCATGCTGCGTTCTTTTATTTAGCATGCGCTTTGCTGCTGCTATTGCATTGCATTGGTTTTGTGTGCAGCAGTTGGCTTGGTCGGCCGGTCAGTTAGGGGGCTAGTCCATAACCGCAGGCTCGGCCGGAAACCTCATTTAAATTAATTAGTTTTCCTGGTTAACCAAGATTTTTTTCCAACCATGGACATTGTGTGTGCGCGTGGCTTTTTCAACTTTGATTTTTTGCTCTCCTCATCTCTCTCTCTCTCTCTGTCTCTCTCTGTATTTTCCTATCTTTCTGCTATTGCTTCGCCAAGCTTTTTGTCTATTGCGAAGTCTCTGATTTTGCTGGCACATTTTTTATTACCACAAATCCTCATAATCCCTATGAATGAATGCATTCAATGTTGGTAGACTTAATTATTTTTAGTAGAGACTTTTTTTTCATAATCACATTGAAGCTGTGCACAAATTAATTAAAGTATCGTGGAATTCCAGAAAATGTGCATAATTATCTACGCACTTTAAGCTGTAGAGATGCGCAATTAATTTAGCTGGAATTTTACGGGGGCCTTGCTACATTTATGCAATTATCAATAAAAACGCAGGTATAGAGAATTATACGGATGAAGAATCGTGAATGTACGTAGAGATCACGGACACGGACTAAGTTTTTTGTACTAAAGTTAACTTAAGACATATCTAAAGGTTCTAGAACTTCACCGCAAGCGTCATTGCCGTCAACGCTGGAACCTACCTTGCTACCGGACTACCTGAAAAGTGAAAAAAGGCAACTTTGGGTCCATTACACCCTAAAAAAGCCTTCTTAGACATATAAGAACTGAAGTTGATTTAGAGTCTAAAGCGTACTTGAAACTCAAAATAATTGAACACCCTTTTTTCTCCAAACACACATCCGCCGCTTTTAAGATAACTACCAAATCATTATCACTTGACTGTTTCAAAAATAAACTAGATTAAGTTTGGTTTTCTTTTCATTAGAAGATATTCAATGCTGTTAGCCAAAAAAAAAGCAATACCGTATTCAATTCCACTACATTCACCTCGATTTAGAACTCTTAATCATTCGAGTTCTTCGACTTTTGGCATCATTGAGTATCTTCGAATAGATTGCGAAGACTCGGAAAGTTATTCTTGAAATTCGACCGACATTAACAACTAGCCGTCCCAAAATGCTAGAAAACTGGAGCTAAGTCAGTACCATTAAGGACACGGGGTTCCACTAGATCTTGCTAAAGGAACTCGGGTTCCTCCTCTTTGAAATAGAATGGACCAAAGATGAAGCCATTGAAATAAAGTCGATAAAATGCAGGGCATGTGTTGAAAATGCCGAAATCTGAGAGCATAATGTTTCAGTCTAAAGGAAATTGAGCAGCTGGGGTGATTGAAACCCAAAGCTTTTGTCAAATCCGATCGAGTTTAGGAAAGTTGTTTAGTTGGGTCTTAAGCCTGTTCACGAATATGTCCGCTTAATGTCAGGACGCACTTCAATTTGCGCATTCAACCAGACAACCAAAGTGATGGCAGTGCCTGTAGACACTGTCAAGTTGTAAGTTTAAGGTAAGATTGTTAAATTAGGTCGGGTACATTTGAATCCTCTTAGGTAAGGTTCAGTCCAACAATAATATCGTAGGAATGCGCTAGGCACTGCCATATTCATTTACTAGCACATGTGAACGATTTTGTGGGCTTTTGGTTGCATCTGTTCTCTTAACCGCAGAAAGAAGTATTAGAGAGGGGCCAAAGGTATTCTAATTTAATTTTATGACTAAAAAATATATCTCCTATAAATGAAGGACTCATATATGGGCAGCTAAGCTATATAAATATACAATACTTTTGTCTAGTAGGTAATTGAATGGGAAGATTTTACGGTAGTTTGTAGATAATGATAATTATGAAAGTTCGCACATCTTTCCCGCCAAATATTTTATTCACCACCAACCACTTACCCATAGTGGGATACACGACAACTTTAAATGAATTCCGAAAATATTGCACACACCAGCATATATGCATTTGAACGAATAACCGAAAGTAGACCCCACTCACTTTTCCCGCCAAACTGCTATCATTGTTGCAACACACGTATTCAGTAATTTAATTTTCAGCCCGATAGCTCGCGTTCCCATACACACTACACGTTGGTAGCCGTTTGTTTGCAGCGCACCATTTTATGTGAACTCCATTTACTTGATGCAACAAAAATAACAAATACAACAGATACAACAATTTTAATAGCTAAGGCAACAACTGAAACAAAATAAACACAAACCAATACATTTGTTTGTATGCATGTCGGTGCTGGCAGTTGTTGTGTGTTGTTGTTGCAACATAGTGCATTACCAATTTGTTGCCACAATGCTGCCAGCAATAAGCTGTGCGCTGATGCGTCGAGGGCGTTACCAAAGTGGCGTAAAAATTTTATTACTTGCGACAGCCCAAACATTGTTGCCGCAAATAGTGACAATAACAGCCGGTTGGAGCAATACAATATTTTTGGCGCAAATGCGCCAGCCATGAAGGGTTGTATTCGCAATAATTTCGCAACACAAAATAAGGAAATAAATGCAAAATGTGCAAATATCAGCAAATGGAATAGTGCAAACATGAGCGCCACGACTCCCAATAGACAACGGAAAGCCGTGCGCGACTGTCCGTCATGTGCAATATGTTGCGTGTTGTGTGCCACACGCCACGTACGCGGGTGCGCACGCAAATTGCGCAATTGTGTGTTGAGGTTAGACATATGTATGCAACATTTGTATTTGTATGTATGTATGTATGTATGCGTATAGGAAAACATATTATCCTGTGGCGGCAACCGCCTGCGACATTTTATAGCTTTTTGCGGCAACTTGCATGCCACAACACGTTTGCATCGATTTCGCACGTGTCTACATGCGCGTATGTATGTGTGTTGCGAAGTAAGACTCACTAAATGTGATAGTAATAATAACAAGTAGGTCCGGCTTTCACTCCGAGCCGCGAGGGACGGAGAGAAGAGAGAAACATCTCGGAAAAAACAATCGTAATAACTACCTTACAAACGAAATTGGTGTTGTGGCATTGTTGCTGGTGTGGCACATTTGCTGTACGTGATTTCATTACATCACAGAACGAAACAAATTTCGGCCGAAGGTGAGAGTAAAATATAAATTGGATATATTTCAGGCGATAGTGGCGTAAAAAGTTTCACTATAAGGTCGAATTTGCAGTAAATATCCCAAGTGGCAAGAACAAAATTCCTAACTCATTGTCAGTGGCGATTCTTAAAGAGTACAGCGAAGCACATTTCATACCGCACCGAAGCTTTCTTTGGTTCACCTCTCTTTAGTGGACAAAGTCGTACGCTTTCTTTGCTGTCACCAGCAGATGTCGCACCAAACGAATTCTATTTTAAAACTTCCGAGCTCATTCGGAGGGCATTACATAGCCAGTGTAACCATTCCTATTGCATTTTATACCACGAATGTTGTCTTCATAGACTTTTCAGAATAGATCATTAAATATTTTGTGGTGTGAATATTTCCACAAATACACAAAATGATTGAGTGCACAAGAGAGAGAGGAGAGAGGGGAGAAAATACAAATTCTAAAGAGATTCTGTTCAAAATGTGCTTCGATAACTCATTTAATCATATTTCCGCAAACTCTTACTTGGATTAGACTAATTGAGACCAAGGTCACATATGAATAACTTTAATCTTGCTTGTTAAGTTAATCAGTTTCGAGTAGAAATCAGTATATCTCGGTAATACCAGATTAAAGATACTACAGAAGCATAACAAAGCAAATCATAACGTAAACTAGAAGACATTTAAATGGCGTAATATCACTTGAACTAATTCTCTTTGCTAACCTAACCTCACTTAACCAAACCATAACCTAACCTAAGATTTCATATTATCTGACTTTTCTACCAATCTAACTCTATTTCATCTAAAGGTCATTTATGCAAAATATAATCTAAGCTATGATCCGAGCTTAAGTAAGCAGACCTAACCTTGCCAAATGTAATCTAACCTCAAAAAACTTAACCTCCATATATTATCATAATATAAATTTCAAACCAACCTCGTTGTGGGCGGAGTTGGACCACCGTCTTAGTACCGTTTAAATATTTTGCGCCTGCAACCGAGCTTACCACACATATGTGCCCCAATTAAGTGCTAGATTACCGGAGCTTCACACACCTGTGGGCATATAAATGAATTTACCGTTACGAGTTACACTTAAAAACATGCATAAATAAATAAAATTGAGGCACTTATTGACAATGACATAAAATCAAGCCAATTCTTTTAATGACAGAAAGGCAAATAAGTAGTTGGCCGTAAGTGGCAATACGCATCGCCGTCGCCGCCAGCATTTGTTGCAACAGTAGCTACTTTACATGCGACAATGGCAGCGACAGAGCGCGAACGACAAGGAAAAACGTACAGGAATTGTTGTTGCAACAACAACAACAACAACAACAACAGCAATAACAGCATGTTGGCTAATGACATTAGCAATGAATGGCTGCGGCGGTAGCATTGGCATTGCCAGTTAGTTGCCTTCACATTCAGACATCTAACCTGCTCTTTTGCCGGCAAACAACCACACAAGCGCATCTGTTGCATGTGTTGCACTGTACGTATTTGTTTCGGCTTGCAACTTGTTGCTTGCTATTTACGATCGACTGTCGATCGTCGTTGACTGCTTTGGCATTAAATAAATCACAGATATGCATCTGGAATCATTGTAGCGACAAGATTGCTGTCAACTGATAGAATATTGTGGCAAGCACCGTTTGCCGCCGAAGGCAAGCGACGAAGATGAGGCAAGTACGGCGGCACGGCGGCACAGCGGCTCAGCGTTGCAGTGGTGCAGTGGTGCAGTGGAAGGAATGTGAAGATGAGTGCCATGCAAGCGTGCAACGCGCCAGCCATCGATCGTTTGCGGGCAATAATGATCGGCGGAAAGACAAACAAGCCACGATACCGCATGGAAAGGATAATACATATATACGAAAGAGTACGAGGTGATTTTTCATATGTACATACATATGTTGCAACGATTATGCACCTCCCATTAACGCTGTTAATATTGGCTCTCTAGTTGCCACCGTGCCACAAGCTCCACACATACACGCGCTGACTCCTACTTGGTGATCGTAAGCAGCTAATATATATATGAATGTGTATGTGTTCGTGTTGTTAGTGTTAGCGCTGGCGATCGCGTTGACGATGGCGTTGAAGCTGTTGCTTCAACGTCGCTGATTGTGCATCTGCTTGGGTTCGGGCACTTGGCGCTTACATCCAACCGATCTACCCTTTCGCTTTATTCTCTATTTTACACGATCGTTGATCAGTGCTGCAATCGCTCAGCGCTGATCGTTTATATGTGGCACTGCAAGTATATACATATGAGTATCCGTTGCAAGTATGCTTGTGGCATCGTGGCTTCTGCAAGTTCAACAATTGCCCAACCTTACGCTGTAGATCATCGCCATCGCCATCGCCATCACCATCGCGATCGTCATCAACATCGCCATCGTTCGTTGCATTGCAGTAGCACTTGTTATTTGATCAATTTTGTTGTTGTAACATATTTGTGGTCGTTAGTGGTTTACAGCTGACTGCATTATATAGCTATGTTTGTTGACATTGCATGTGATTTGCGAAACCTGTAGTCATTTGCAAACACGACAAACATCTTCAACTTGGCTAGACAAGTTTACCGAACCGCGAAGTGCAACTGTTTCGTTGGTGTGGCCAATTTTTGTTACCTATTAGTTATAGACGCTGAGTTTTCAAGCGTGTTGATTGACATGAAGAACGCATGCTTAGTTCTGCAAATCCAAAGCACTGGGAAGTGTTAGATATGTAAATATAGCAGAAATTCTTGTGATGAAAGCTTCCACTAGATACTCGCTTCCAGCGGTGAAGTTAGAGGTCTCCAGCATTCAGCAATGTCTAAGCTTGAGGATATATTAAACCTCGACAAGATTCAATTAAATTAAATTAGCTTAGGCGATCCGAAAATGTTGTAAAAAGCAGCCGTATGTAGAAATAAATGTCTAGAACAATGCTCTGATGGGTTTGATGGGCTTTCACTCTGTTCCCACCACAGTCAGCTCCGCGCATACCGTCCGAAGGTTTGTCAATAATGCTTCTACAACAACAATATCTACTATCATCAACTTTTGCGAGATTTATAAGCAATTGGAGCCTATTTAGCAGAAGAACGATGTGTTCCTTTCATTTTAGATAACAGAGTCTAAACTGCTTCTCAACTATGTCTTTGCTAGATGCTTGTTCAAGATGATCTGCTCCGATTTGTTTTATGATCGCTGACATTATTCAGCGAAAAGAGGGACCTAGTGTTGTTTAACAGACTCCCATGATCTCTGGCTAATATATTTTAGCATATGCTCTCCTTAATATAGACAGATTCAACTTTTCACCATTATTTTCGGGCAGGCAGCTATTAGATTGAACCTTTAATATTACTCTTAATTGTATGTGTATGTGATCCTTTTCAAAAGAGAAGAGAAAGGAGAGAATAGAGGGAGAAAGAGAGAAGAGATAGAGAAAAAGAGAGTAGAGAGAGAAAGAAAGAGGCTATGAAAGTGGACTGAGAGAGGTAAAGAGGGACAGAGAGCGAGAGAGAGAGAAAGAGAGAGAGGGAAAGATAGCACGTTAGTAACTAAAATCTTTAAGTTGGTTTACATTAAGAAAGAAAAAGCAAAAATCCTTTGAGACTACCATTCGTGGGGATTTTTAAAAATCGGTTTAGGTAGATTTTAGGTATATGGGTTAGTGGGTGTGTTAGCTATGTAGGTTCTTTGCTTTCATTACACCGAAACAGTTCTACAGGTCTTAAAGCCACCAAAGTTAAGATAAAGCCGAAAAGTCATTAATGAAGCAGTGTCTCGTAATAAAAGAAAAACAGTTACAGACTTTCGAAACTCTCCGCCTCACATCTAAACGATTGCCGTCTCACACACTGTACTATTTACTCCTGTTATATTTCTATCTGTCAATTAGCGAATGACAGCAGGAATATTTAAATCAGACAGCAAGTAAAAACTTGCCACATACCCCTATGCTAAAATAAAATATCTCCAATTCATTGATAAATTAATGCATGAGCCTACGATAGGAAGCCTAGCCTAGGAAGAAGTTCAGTAAAAATGCTGTATAAACACATGTTATTATCTTTTTGAACAGAAAGTTGTGCAACATTGCTTAGCATAGCATAACATAGCAATATGCCACACACATGTCAGTTCCATGGAAGATGACACACACATGTCGACAACAACAATCGCAAATACCTGCACTGCCGAATGCACTCTGCAAATTAATTTTTTTATGTCTAGCTATGTTTGAGCATGTGTGTTTGTATTTATATATGTGTGTGTGTGCAATTATATTTGTATGTGTGCGTTACAGATTGACAAAGAATTGATTTTGCATAAAATTATGTGGCAAGAGTCGAGCCGTTGTTGATGTTGGCAAGAAGTGAAGAAGAAAAAATGTAGCCAGCAATAGCAATAGGAGCGGTAGCAAGAAAAAAGCGTAGCAGAATTGTAAGTGAAGCATTTCCGAAGGCGATGAAGGCGATGAAGGCGACGAAGGCTCATCAATATGCGTAAATGCTACTGTGTTGATTGTTCTTGCATGCCCCCTCCGCTGTGTGTCTGCGGTTGATTTCATCACTCTACCACTCATTGTGGTCTTTGTTGTTGTTGTTGTTGTTGTTATTGGTATTGTAATCGTTACAATGGCCTGAGCAATGCTTGTTGGCAGCAATTAGCAGCAATGTTAACTTTCATGTTAACGAACCAATTTGAAATTTAAATACATACATATGTATGATTAACGGTATGTGTGTGGCATGCAACAGCAAGATAAAAACCATACAAATACATATTTGCACATATGCAACGCGCTGCGGCATATATACGTCACTGGCTGCCACAAGTGCCATAGCATAGTTGGCTGTTGATTTGCTGCTGTTGCTGCGCTTTGTGTTGCTGCTGTCAAAGCTTCATTGCTGACGAGCCTAAAAACTGCTTTGAATGCCGGTCGACAGCGGGCGGTGTGCCTAAGCGCTGCGCTCAGGGAGGCTGATGAACTTGGACAAGGCTCGTTGGTCAACGCGCCTGTAAAGCGCTCAATATAACTGGCAAGCAGTCATGTTGGCCGTCTCTGCGTGGCAAAAAAAATACAACATCAAGTAAGCTGCAACACATTCTGCCAATGCCAAGGCCAGTCGAGCGATCGATAGACCGAACGCCTGGTTGCCTATGCCACTTTGAAGATATTGTTATTTTACTTTTTTGTTTTGCGCACTTTTTTGTTATTGTTGTGCTTGCTGTTAGCTGCTGATTTGGTCTGACATTTAGCACACCGGTTGGTTGAAAACAATAACAGTTCGTTAAAAGCATCTTCATGTTTCTTTATGCAGTTTTTTCTTATGTTCTAACATGCGTTGCAGTTTTTTGCCAAGTTGTTGCATGGCTCAAATGTTGTTGATGATACTCTTTTGCAGCGTAAGTGTGTTGTTACAGTGAAAAATGCAGGCTGTATAGAGGCTGAGTTTTCCGAAAACGTACTCAAAACAAACTCCAAAACAAATGAAAGCTCTCGATTTGCATATAGTTTACTGACTCCTATTTGATTTTCAAATTTACTATGCTTGCTTATGTTATGCTGTGCTATGCTATCTATACTCTGTACTTAACGCTTTTATTATTTTTATCTACTGACGCTTATTTCATTTTATGTATTATCATGTTGAGTTATGCTATGTTATGTTATGTTATGTTTCATCATGTTATGTTGAGATTTCCTCTCTTTATTATTATGTGCTGATTCTTATTATATTTCATGCATTATCAGACTTGGTTATGCTATGCTACGTAATGTTGTGTTATGTATTGTTAAGTTATACTGAGTTAAGTGTCACATGGATATATTTCGCTGTATTAGGTGACACAATTTTTTGTTGACATATTATATTACGGCTGGTTACATTTTCTTAGAAAACCTAAATTTCGTTTAAGTAAGTTAGATTACTGGAGGCACTGCATTCAGTTCAAGATGATCTTGTATGGCAACACTGAAGATATATTCTGAGAAAAGCTGGAAAATGTGCCGTAAAGGGAACATGCATGAAATTTGGTGGAACGTAACCGTTCCCAGCATAATCGGGTTTACCTAATTGGAAGAGACCCGGAGTTTCATCCGGCCAAGAACTGGAAACTCGCCAGAATTTCTCAAAATATATACATTATGTGAGGCATTTTTCTGTGACAACAACAACCACAGACTTTGAAGACTTCTGATTAAAATTGTCGAGAGATACTGCCACATTCTGTACTGCTATACCGAAAAGCTCCGCGGCCTTTTAAAATACAAAAAGAATATTCCAAAGCATTACATTTGCGCTGGAGCTTCGAAAAAGCTGGGTAACTGTACAGTCAAACCGATCAAAATAATTTTTTTATATGGAACTGAGAGTAAAGTTCGGCATAAACACTAGGAATTCTACTGACTGTTCCAGATCTAAAATAGAGTTTATGTTAGGTTAAGTGCAACCCTCAAAGCTCTAATTTATAGAATCCTATGATGATCGGCTTTAGATAGTTTGTTGAAACAGAAAGCGAACGCGATAAATCCAAGCCTATATAATTCTGTAAAAGCGGGCTTTCGTCTCAGCTTTGTTTTGGATGGAACTGCAATAGATATTTGGATGTTTTAGACCCAAAGAGGTTACTTAAACCCTGTTTCCATATATAATAGTTTTATAAATGGAATTGAATTTGAGCATTTGTTCAATACACTAATCTTTGATGGTTTTTGTCAAAATTCCGAAAACAGTCTGAGCTGCTTTATCCCAGCTTGAAATTTACAGTATTATAAAAACAAAATCAAAATATTGCGAACCCCAGTTATCTTTGAAACTGGTTTTTTTGGTTACGTCATTTCGAAAAAAAGCGAGGAAAAATGAGAAAAAATATGAAGTAGTTTTGAGGTTAGGAATCCAAAATTCACGAAATTTCTTGCTTTATAAAAGAAGTGCAGGTAATCAAATTTCTACCAAGCATCACGCAGATTCGGAAGAAATTTTCTTGAAACTCACACCAAATTTGAACTAAATGATTTAGGTAACTAAACAACTTGCGTCTTTTAAGCTTCTCCAAAAAGCTTTCTCTCAGTGTACATTACTTATGCCTTCAAAGCTGCATACCCAAACTTCAACGTTGACGAGTTGCAAATGGTCAGACACAAACGAACAAGCTGGAAGAAAACAAAAAATCACACCAAATAGCGGCGAGAAAAAACGGTAAAGTGGAGAAAAGCACAAACAGACAGCTACAAATCGCACAAAAAAACAAAAAAAAACAGCAACAAACAATATGAAAGCAACCGCATTAATTTGCTGCCAAAGAAGAGGCAAATAGAGGCCTACAGCAGCGTCGCACAGCCAGGCGCACAGAAAATTGGCAGCAATTGATGCCGCAGCTTGGCTGTTGCAAGAGCAAACTTTAGCTACACAGCCAAATGCTGCCAATTTTGTTGCAATAAATGCACTTAATGCATGGTGTTGCCACGATTTTTTGCAGCAGAGAGCAAGCTACTTTTCGGAGCTGCTGTTTCTTATTTATTTTTGTTTTTGTTTTTGTTTTTGTTTCACTGTCGATTGCCGTGAAATGGGAAATAATGTTGGCCAATGGCAGCTACAACTGTTTGCAACAAAATTTGCTACGAGTCTACATATTTGTATATAAACATCTGTATATGCAACTTGCTTTTGCCACATTGACAGCTTACATAACAACAACAAAAACAACAGCAATATGTGGTAGCAAGTTGTTAATGCAATGCCCAGAAGAGGCTGCAAAGCAATTGGTGTTAAGAGAAATAGTTTGAAAGCTGGTAGCCGGCGAAATGAACAACATTTGCATTTTGCATTCCGTTGCATTGTTGGCTACTCGCCTTTTATTCACTACAAAAATCAAACAAACAACAACGCTACGAATGTCTAGTGGAATATGAGTGCTGGTAAAAGAGCAAAAGCAAAACAAAGCAAAACAAAATAAAAAAAAAAGGAACCAAGTGGCAACTCTGTAAATGCACTTGTATGAAATTCCAGCAAATAAAGTTGCACGATTGCTTGCCACATTTTCGCCAAATCATAGCAAATAAATTTGCATTTTGCGTCATTGATTGTTGTGGGGGCGCTCTCTTGGTAGTTATATGTGAGTACATATGTACTAATAGTTATTTGTGACACTGGGTGGGGTCTCAGTGGCTGGCTGTAGGTGTGCAAACTCATGCTGAATTAAGATCGAAAGCGATTGTCGGCGAAAAAACAATGTGTAAGCTAATTTATTAAATTTGCCTTGGCAAAACGAGCCACTCTCCCTCTCCCCATACTCTAAATCATAAATAAGACTTGTCACTATAGAGCTGTCATACTTTGTTGCTTTTTTTTGACATTTGTCATTCACTGCTTGCCGCTCTCGCTTGCTTTACTTTTGCTTTTACCGTTGCCAAGCATCAATTCAACTGGGCATTTGACAACTAGCTACTACAAGCAAAAAATTGCTACTTGCAATATCAACTCAAGTTATTTTGTACTGGAAAAATATGTCAATGTAATTAATGCCATTTTGTGACTCCAAATTTTAATTACAATTAGTTTTGCGAATTCCCAATTTTCCATATGAGTGATTTTTACTTACATGACAATTATGTTTATTGTTAGCAACAGTTTTAATGACAACAAAGCTATTAAAGAGAATAATCAAAGTGATAGCTAAGCCTTTTGAAGAAGAGAAATTCAAATGACCTAAAGTTTAAAATTTTGTTGGTGTGAAGAGAGACCCAAAAATTAAAATTAATTGATTCAATATCGTTGGTGATTTCTTTCAACAGGAGGTATTTAGAATCAAAGTATGATAAAAAGTGGGATGGAAATGGCGCTAACGATACCGTTAGGAAGAGAAAACTATGAGACTCATGACCTCTTCCCATTCCTTCACTCATATCGTGATGGGTTACGACAATCTTCTATAATTCTTCATATTATACCCAGTTTGGCTTGTCCCGGACCCACAGCTCTACCCAGAAATCTTCCTTTGAAAGGCAAATAAAGTTACCAACAGCCTACCACTGGTGTTGAGTCAGTGGGAGTATGTCGGAAAATTCCTCTCAGTTAAAAGGTGTGTAATCTTATGAGCCAAGAGTGTACGTATTTTATTTTAAACTTTCCAAGTAAAAAATATATCCTTACTCGATCTGGTGCAGCAGTTTGTACGATGAAAAGATTTGATGAAACGGCTCTTGGATTGTTCGAGTGAAACCATTCTAGTAATGCATAGGTATGCTTTTTCATAAGCAGCCGAAAAGTGGGAGCAGTAAGCTGTATGAACTTCGAAACAACCCCGATATGGTCAAAACACTTCGATTATGCTCGCCGGGACCCCTCGCCCAGTAGATGATAGCAGGAGAAGAGAATCCACACCACATATTATTGCGTAGTAAGAGCCGCGAAAGCTGAACAAAACTTTTCTTCGATAGTTATGAGACCAGGCTATTGAAATCAGTTATAATTTTTGTCCCAGATATTAGAAACGCCTTGAATATGTTTTGGCAGGTAGGTCATAAGCCTTACTCTGCAATTTTTCGTATTTCAACGAAACAGCTACTACTAAACGTCTTTGGACTAGGTAATGAATAAGTTTTAACTATCTTAATTTCAATAATAGCAGCTTCAGCCGATAGACCTCATAAAAGTGACGCCACTATGCCATTTAATACGCACATATATACAAATGTATCCACGACATTGATGACCCAATAATGGCCATTTCTGCGCTCTTCGCCAATATACGAAATCGTTTGAAAGGCAATTGCATGCAATTATCGACTTTTGCGGTAAATAAAAAATTTACAACACCAAAGAAGTTGCGCATGTGCAGATGCTATTTCATACGCATGTTACACGCAACTACTCGAAGAGCAATGCAAAAGTAATGATGGCCAATTACCACTTGTCAGTTGTGCAACCAAGCAAAATTAGCGCCTATAAAGTGTGTGTGCGTATGAGTGCAACATGCAACGACAAGAGGCAAATGGAGCGAAATATGGATGCATTCTATGCAAGTGTTTATTCGAAGGAGTCTACATAGAGAACTTTCGCTAAGCGCCGCGGCAACTATTCGAGGAGACATTCAAAGCAACATTTGCAGCTAATTTCCACTCAGGGCCATGCAACACGCATTCATTCATGCAACAAATTGTTTATCATTAAAGTGAATTAGTTTTTCAATTTTCAAATGAATGCCATAAAAATAAAGTAGCAGCGAATGAGTTAAGGAGCCGCACTGGCAATGCAGTTACTACGATGGCTTGCAACATTCTCAATTTTAAACGCAAGCACACATTTTCGCTGCGAAACTTTATTGCATGCAACATGCGTCGCTAATGAAACTCATTGGTTTATTAGTTGGTTTAGTATCAATTTTCATGCTAGGTAATATAGAGGAGGAGCAATAAATATTAGCGGAGGATGGATGCCAGTAATAATTTAGGTAGGTGAATATGGTATGCCTTGAAAATTACTGCAGGTGTATATGATGATCGGAGGTCTGCATACGGATTATACTTGAAGCAAAGTCAACACTCCCTATATCTCTCTAACTCACTCTTTTACGCTCTCCCTAAATGAAAACTCTCTATTTCAAGATTAAGATAAAATTTTACTCTCGATAGGGGCCTTAGCCTATAGAGAGGTATCTCCTTATTTAACTTAAGAATAGATGGATACAATTTAGGGTCTATAAAATGAGATTACTTGTCTTACATGGCCTAGAAACCTACAGTCTTATGGCTGTTTCCTCACTTAAACTTTTTGGATAAACTCCCTCCTAAGTGTATCCCATGCGATATAGATCGGATGATGCCAATATTAAGATACAGTTCTTAGAGAGCTCATAAGGGTAAACTTCTGCATGTACGTTGATTTCATTCAAAAATTGAATGTCCCCTTTGGAGGTACATATAAGAAATCATATAGAATATTTCTTTAAACAAACGGTTCCGACTTCAAAAGGCGCTTAGGAAAGGAAGAGAGTAATTAATATGATCTTAAAAAATCGACATTTTCATTTCATCTTGGGTTTATTATTAGTATAATATTTCGTTGCTTGCAATTCTCAACTAGCTTATAATAAACTTTACATATATAAGATATAAGATGAGTCGTTGACTTCGAATTAATGCTTTCTTGCTATAAAAAACTACTCACACCCAACAGTTTGCCCTTTATAACCTTAAACGACGCCATTTAATACAAACAAACAAATAAAAAATTAATATTTCGTAAATTATAGCAGCGAAATGTTCAGCGGACTTCACATCTGGCGAAAAATGACGTCGTAGTAGCTTTCGAAGAACTATTGACAATTAAAAGTATAAAGGGTGTTTATTATAGCTATAGAATTATATAGAGAGGTAACTGCCAAACCAGCTGTCAAAGTAAACATGTGTTTCTAATAGTTAGTTTCAATATAATTTGACAAATTTCCAGGTAAGATTCAACCTTGGACAACGTTAGAGAATGTTGGAAATTTAGTTCATGTGATTTGATGCCGTTAAAATGCACTTTGTGGCTTCTCAAAGTCAATGATCTGAGCCGATGATTGACCAATTGAAGAGCCACATTCGCGGCTTGAATAGCGAGATAAGGGCGGCTTGTCTTAAAAAGTGGCGCAAAACTTAACGTTAAGTTTGAGCCCACAAAAAAACGCAATGGCCTTTGCCATGTTCCGGTAATTCTATATGGAATCTAAATCTAAATCCGAATGAAAACCTGTGTCTCTCAAAAAGAAAACCCTATATTTTCACATATATATTTGTAGCATTTCAATGCTCACTAATGACACAGTCGCCTGCTTTAATTAGCCAACCAAATAAACTTATTCAGCAACGAACACGCCCACCATAATTCAGCGCGTTTAGCAGCAGCACACTCCAACCAGAAATGAAGTGAAGTAAAAATCAAACATAAAGCGCCACAAAAGCGAGCATAAATACGAAATAAAATAAACCAAAATGGGAAGTTAGTGCCAATAAATTTCGGCGTCAATGAGACTTATTAAGAAAAAAATATCAAATTATAATCGCTTTGGGTAGCGAAAATAAAATGTGAAACGAGAATATTAAGCGTATGTGACGGCTTAATACACATACACAGACATACATTTATGTGGTTAATAGTGGAATGGAATTATGCATGAATTTGGTTGCTGAGTAGGGCCCGGAAGAATTTTTTCTCACAACCCGCCAACGGTTAATGTTTTGTGTTTGTGTCTTTGATATGCTGTTTATACATAAGTAGATGGCTTATTAATGTGCTTTACTAAATATTTCTTTGTATACTTCATTTTTCGTAATTTTTGCTTTATTTCAAAAATTTTTTTCATTTTCATTTTCTTTTCATAATTTTTTTTTATATTTTTTTCACAACACTCGCCCTTCCAACAACTATTTGTCCACAACGCTCGAGTGTCTTTTTGATATATATATATATATATTTATGTTTTTTTTGATTCTGGAATTTATTATCGAAAATATTTACACCTTCTCTTTGTTCGCTGCTTGTAGTTTGAGAATTAATCCAAATGAATTGGACAGTTGCCTTTTGAAGTCATCCATTATGCGCTTGAGAATTCTGCCTCTTTTCACCTCCACTGCTTCGAAATATTTCCATTCTACACATTATTCTTCCGCTTCAATTCATTTTCACCTTTATTTGCGCCATTATGCCGCTTAATCCTCCGAGTTGACTGTCAACAACTGAGTGCCTCGCGGCAGTTGGAAAACTCGTAAGTGGAGAAATTGTATAATTAAATAGTTGAGCGTCGCAGGTGTGCAGCGCTTTAGTGGCTCTTCAGCTACGCTAACGCCTGGAGCAATACAAATGTACAAATACTTTTTTTCGACCTTTCTTTGTTTTATTTTTTCTGTGTTTTTTCTACTAACTGTTAGTGCACAGCAGTCCCTAGAAAACGGTAGAGAAAACCGGTGGAAAAAAAAATAGCGCTCGCTGGCTGCCATTCAAATGCAAATGAATGAGTAAAGTTCGGAAATTCTCAGCTCAACGCTGTCATCCTTAGGCCCAACAGTTGTTGGTGCTTGGTCAAAGGGTTCGCTGCGTAGTAGTGCTCACTGCTTTTGCCTCGGCCACAATGCGTAGCAATTGAAATAGTTCATAAATTAGTTGAGCGGTGCCCCCTCTTCCGCACTCCTCTGCCACTCAGCGCTCCCACTTGCCTCGTCCAGTGTCCAGTTCAAAAGTTTCAAGTTGAGTTGTGCGTTTTAGTCAGGCTGGCGACCTATGCGTTCGTCTGTATGCCATAAAAATGTAAGAAAATTCACAACAACAACAACTGCATTTACAATAGCAATAAAGTAGTGAATGAGAATTACGAAAATTGTATGGGCATAATAAAGAATGCTGAAAGGGTTCAACCATTTCATTTTGCTGCAAGTCGTTTATCGTTTTAGACAGTTGCTGTTGCTGTTGTTGTTGTTGTTGTTGCTGTTGTTGCTGTTGTTGTTGTTATAGCATTCGCTTAGCCACATCGCCGAGGGTTTTCCAACACATTCCGGCAGGCAGGAACTTTGATCTTTTGACGATTTAATTTTGTGCGCAACGCACTCCTGCCGCTCGGCCAGCCGAAGCGTCGCTCGCGCTTCCATAAAAGGCCAGAAAAAGGTAGGAAAATCGTTGAGATAGAAATGTGAACAACAACGGCCAACTCATTAACGGCCGGGTCAGTTTGGACGCACTCAATATACGGTGTAAGTGCGTATTATTGGGTCGCTTGGCCGTGGGGCAGTTGGCACACTTGGTCCGTTCAAAGTTGCATATGTGTGTGTGTGTGTGTGTGTGTATGTGTGTGTGTGTGTGTGTACGTGTATATTTGGAATTTATTTAATTCGAAATGTAAGCTGTCAGGTGTTAATTTATGCCGTCGCACACATTTGAATAAATATATTTAACGCGCAACTGATTAAGAATCATCTTGTTTTTACCCCGCCACTTCATTGTCTCATTGAATTTAATTATTCCATTTTTAGATTTACGTTTGCTATGGTGTTGCGTATTTCGCAAAATAAGTGGGAAAACGGTTTATTATGCAAAAGTGACTACAGTTGATCTGTACCAAAAAATTAATTCGACTTTGAGTGGTTTTTAATTTGAGTTGAAGTGTCTAAACTAACAGCTAGTTTTTAGATTGTAGTACTTTTAGGGTCGCAAACACTTGAAGCAGTGACCAGTAGAGATAACATTTGATATATTTGCCATTCTTACACTACAACAAAACAATATTCCCAAAAAGGTATGAACTAGTCCTTGTCCTATTTCACATTTAACGAGTCTTACAGCTGAATTTTTGATGGCAACTCTTTTTTAACGCACAAGTTATTAATCCACAGCTTAGAAACAAAGAACTGCTGAGATCTGAGTTCGAACGCAGCGCAATGTGCGTCGTCTAGCCACAGTCCATTTCTAGTGATCACTATCGTGCACGCAGTTCTCGTAACCCTTCGGCTTTGAAAACCGAAAGTATGTATTATGATTAACCAAACTCTAGTAGTCAATATATCCACGAGCAAATTACAATAGTTTCTTGCATTATTTTAAAATTCTAACAGGATTATTGAGTATGCCTCAAACTTAGAAAGAATGAAATATTTTTCTAACAAGCGGTGAATAGAACAGAAAATGTGCGCTTAATTATAATATACTGCGAAGGAGGGATGATATTTTGCCTTGGAAGATATATTTTAGACCATATTTGTCAACCTGAGATTTTCAGAAAAAATACCAACTTAAACTAGAAACAAATTCTAGTACTTCAGAAAAAGTGCGCTAGTATCTAGAAGTGGTACCATGATACCCTTAGATAAAAACTAAAAGTGTAGATTAAAACTTCGTCTAATGGTTTGACTGGTTCTGAAAGCTTTGTCAATTCTTGCCGATATTGATCCTGCATCCAACAGTCTTAATAAGAACTTCAACCCAAAAAGTAGCCGGATCACTCGTTGTCACAAAGGGTTAGTGTTTTAAATTTATTACCAAAAAATATTTCGATTTTCTCATGTTGTCAGTGAAATCAATGAACACGTGAACGCAAATTTTTTTTTTAATATGTGTTCAATATGGGTTCTGCAGATATTTGCTGCTAATGCTTCAACAAAAGTGTGGAGGCGCGTCAAAACGAGAAGGGTCTCTCATAGGTCATGTGAGCAAGAGTTATGTCAATGTTTAGATTTTAAGTTTATATTGCTGATACTTATAGATTGCAAAACTCTAGATATCCATTAAATGCTGCCTTATCTGAAAAACCTCGAAAGACTGAAAAATCTCGACTGAAGATTTGCGGTATAGTGGTATGAGATATCTTAAATAGGAGGATGCGAAACCCTAGGCCTTTGTGAGTTGAATATTTTATGGCATGTTAAGAATGACCATTGAATATGTCATTGTAGGTGATCGATTGAAGATCAAAAATTTGGCGGAGAACGTCACTGCATTCAGCGCAGAGAGAAGCAGAAGCTTAACGACTGTTAAATTTGAACTCTTAAGCCGAAGTTTTCTATTACTAAAAGGTGTTCTCGATTAAGGCATAGAATTTTCGGTGTGTAAAACTACCATCCTCAACCGCTTATTCTCATTTCCTTGAGATGACAGAAATGTCATAGAAATACAGACTTAGCGGTACTATCTAGGCTCTCTTTTCTCATCACTGCTCTCCAAATTTTATTTATAGGCATCTTATTAAAATTGTTGATTTTTGTTTATTTTTCAAATAAAATATTAAAGCTAGACTTGATAAGCAAGTACAGTTTCAGTTAAGAATTTCAAATAAATTTTAATTAATTAACTGCTAATGAGAATGCAACAACAAAATTGTGATTAATTACTTGTGCAACAACAGTCTAACGGTTGCATGTGGCAAGTACAACACATGCATTGAAATACAATTTATTTATGTATATAAATTATAACGGTGAGTTTGTGGTGCGACATTGTGTCTGCAGGACCTTTGTGTAGATGAGTTATGCTGTGGTCACTTGTAATAGCTATGTATATATGATATATACCTAAGAACAAATAAATCATTGTGCGACAAATTGACAAATTTATAACGTAAACACTGAGGCATATATTATTATTGTTATTTTAGTTTTGTTTTTGTTGTTTGCTCCCTATACAGTAATTATGCAATTAAAATGTATAGATATTTATAATTAATTTTTCAAATATTTTTTTTGTCGCGGCGAAATTTACCCTATTTTTAGGCCACTCCCCAGGCAGGAAGTATGTAGTGTTGTTGTTGTTGTTAGAATTTACATTTTGAAAGCGCTAATAAATTAAATAAACATTTAGGAATAAATAAATATAAAAATCAAGCGACCTGTCAGAAGAATTACAACAAGAAAAAAGTAGAGTACGGAAAAAATACAACAAAAACACAAACACATACAAACACATACAAACCCAAACAAACACACGCATATAACGGCAAGTGCCGGTGACAATGAATTATAGCGCACATGCAGCGTTGCAATAGCGAGCGGTATGCATGTTCGGTCGGCGAGGGTGGGTGTCCAAGCGATCGGCCTGGTGTGGCCGAGTTGAAAGGTAAATGGATGTGCTGAGCTCATATAATGTTTAACAGTTCCATTATTGTTTTTTGTTATTGCTGCTGTTATTGTTATTAATGTACGGCTATTGTTCGCATTGTTTTTGTTTTATTTAACAACAACAACAACTTCACTCTAACAAATGAATTATTTTCCTATGGGAAAATGCCACATATTTGTGCCTTCCTTTTGCGGCATAAACACACACACACGCACAACCGTTTCGCGGCCTACCCGCTCGCCCAGTGCCTCATAATTTACAGGTGAATTTATTAACGCGCGTGCGTGCGCACATTTTTCTTAATGTCCGTTTCGTTTTAATGTTGTTGCTGAGTTTAGTTTACTTTATTTTGTGTAATTTGAATTTCCGCATGTGCGCGATAAGCGTAGAATTTTCTAAAGCAAAAACAGCAACAACAACGTAAGTTGGAAAGAATGGCTGTAAAAGGGGCGTATTCGCACTTATGCTCGCATATTAAGCTGTGTCAAGTGCAAAGCAAGGGTAACGGTGCTGCGCTGCAATGCGCGGCGCGTTAACAAGCATGCGTTTTAGCCATAGCACATATAATTTCGGAGATAAGATTGCGGCCTGCTCGCTGGTTGGTCGAATTACCTGCTCATTTCCTTTGTTCGTGGGCTGGTTGTTGTTGGTATTTCGGCGGTGGCGGCCATACAGGGTGGCCGACCCAGAACCTCTGCTGAATTCTTAACTGATGGACTAGAGAAACGACTTGCTGAGAAGTCAAAGAGTGATGCTCACTTAAGGCCGAGATCTATATACTTCGGAAACAACTTATGCAAATAGAGATAATCTAGCACGAAATGGCACTTCAAAACTAGATCGATTGAATGTAGAGTTCCTTATAACCTATGTAATCCGAAGGTGGAAGAATATGTAAAGAGTTTTGAGGATATTATGACGCACTCGCTGAGTGCATCGAAATTAGAAGCATGAGACTTTTGACTACTACTCCTAAAACTTTGGTCTTATGTAAAAAAATCTCCAGATAAAGTGTGGGAGTCAGTTTCTTCGAGTTTTTAGAGGAATCTGAAGTCTAATTAAAACCGTTGTTACATCATATATATTGCCGGAGGCCCGCCAATGCCTATTGAAGGGCAAAAATTAGACGGAACCCAGAGGGAGCACAGTGCTACGAAATAGTGCACATAACAAGGTCCAGCTGAGATCAAGATCAGCTTCAATTGAACCAATTTAATGCTGTTTTAACGTAAAAGTAGTCTTCGGACACCACTGTTCTTTGTTGGGTTTTTAGTTAAGTTTAATGACTGGCCTCCCAGAAATATCACTGAGCTGAGACATAGGAGAATCTGCCGGAAAATCTCAGCACACTTCCTGAAGTAATGCACAGTATTTAGGTGCGCAGTGAACATAATTTTGTGCTAATGGCTCCAGCATTGTATACTTTATTTTACACTATTCTCCATATACACATACACTATTCTCCATTTTTCCGGACTATTCGTATAGGTCCTGTATCGGTTTTCTTTTCCCGCATGGAAAGCAAATTTATAACAAAAACTTTAATATCTGAAAAATCTAGTGGACCACCCTGTATTTCCACATAACTCCGTGAATACGCATACAATAGCCCAGTTAGCGTTGCGGCAAGTGCAACAAAAGAGTGCGTGCGCACACCGTGCAAAGACAAGTGCAACCATTCGTAACAATTTTATTATAATTATTGCCAGTCACACAACTAGAAAAATAAACGAAAACATGAAACAATTTTCAAGATGCATTTAACAGATAAACGCGCATTGTTAACCTTTTTTGCGCTTTACCGCGCGGCTATCAGGCAGAAACTAATTTCCTTCGATATCAGCAGTTGTTATGTAAGCGCATATGTCTCTACCATATATTGTATGATTTACATACCAACATGTTAGATGATAAGGCCTAGATTGCCCCGGACCGCGAGCCCACGCTGTCAGTTCGTCAGCTCTTCTAGGCGGTCACTCGTTTGATTTCAGCCTAATTAAATTATACAGCATATATATGAGTCGGTGTTGCAAGTTGGCTATTGTTATGTGTTGTTGCAATATTTTTGTGGTTGTTGTTGCCTTTTGAAGCTCGCAAAATGGTGACTTGGCGCTTTTGGAAATTGGAATTTTTTCGGAACGAATTCTATGCGTCTTTCGTCAGAAAAATTAACGGTTGCTTCCTGCCACACACATTACCAACACGTCACTGCAGCGAGCCTGTCAAGCAGCCACATATTTTTACATGCTTATTAATTTATTTCAAATTTTATGCTGCGTCCTTCATTTTTGGTTTAAATAAATACTTGTTTGTTGGTGTTGTTGTTGTTTTTTTTTGTGTACTTTTGCCGCCATTGTCATGCTCGTTGCTTAAATGTTTCTTAAATAAATGCATACAGCGTGGAAAATTAATTAGAACCACAACAACAATACGTACGACGCTTCAAACGCCGACCGAAAACGAGCTAAAAGCAACGAAGGAGCAGAAGAACGCCCAAAAAACAATAGCAAATTAAATTATTAAAACGTTAATGAGAACACGCTAGCAATCTTTGAAGAATAATAACAACAACAAGAATAACAACAACGAAAAGTAGAAAAAATCTCTAATACGTAGAACAAGCGCCGTAGAAATGAGGGCGTACACACCAACTAAGCAACAAAAATAACACAGCAAATATTCTAGGGCAGCAGAGCGAAATAACAAAAACAAAAATGTGAAAAGAATTAGAAAAAGAACGATTTTCGAGTGGCGTCGCAAGTGGCCTTGCTGCATTTGATTAAAGTGTAGCGCCTCCCAAACAAAAGAAATGCAGAATCATTAGAAGGGACAGGCGCAAGCAAGCAGAAAACAAGGAATGCATCACACACACAGACACACATATATATATATATATATATATACAAATGTAAGACCACTACATGTAAATGAATTATTAATTAAATTTGAAGCGAGCGCTTTTCCATGCTGAAAAATGTGCCTCAAAATTCATTTCAATTATGCGCGCATTCAAGGTGGTCAACGTATTACTTGGCATTTGCCACAAAAAAATTCCTCAAATTTTGGTGAGAATAATTTTTCAAAACTGTCTGAAATATGCATACATCTTCACATACTTGACAGTTCCGAGAATGCTAAGTTCTCTGGAAACATATAAGAAACAGCTAATGTGGTTGTATGTTACAAAGATTTTTTTCGCTCACATTTGACAGCGAATTAATGAGCAAAAGCATTGCGTAATAGATTTTTATTGATTGGTGTGGTGGTGGCAACACAATTTTATGCTTAAATAATATTTAATAAATGTGTTTTGCGCTTTATCGTACTCAATAACGTCACATCTGCTTTTATTGTTGGTGGCAGTGATTCTTTTCGATATCAGCTCAGCAAAAAATCTGAGCCAAAACATATCTGGCAGTCTTCTAGTGATCACATGAAAACATTATTTATAAAATCGGTTCATAAATGTGTCGATAGTTAGAAGTGCTATTAATCAAAATCAGCTTAACGTTCATTTCAACTATTTTCTGCATACTTCTCAGCGCCAAGCGCAATTAGCTAACTTCCTCAAAGCATACCTTTAGGCGACTCATTGTTTGTATGCAATATTTCTCGCCCTGTTTGACATTAATGTTTACTTCTCAAAATCTTAACGAAAAGCGAGGGAATTATTTCACAACTCACATCAGAAGTACTTAATTCCACCTCTAGGTGCTTCCCGTATTATGCAAGAGGCAAGAAAAAATAATTTTCAATGTTTTATAACTTCAGCAAATCCCACTAGTTGTTGTTGTAAAAGTCTGAAAACAGCTAAATTTGATGATATTACTGACCAGTGTCAAATAAGAAAACGACTTCCGGAAATGTTGAAAGCGAAGACCAGGAATAGTTCCACTATTGTATAAATAGACACAAGCCGAGGAAGTTTTATTCCAACTTCTAATGATGAGGCAATATATTTATAAATATGTGTCGCGATTGACTTCGTGAGCGATGGCAGAAACGAAATGTGAGTAGCCAGAAGCTTAATGGTGATAAGCTATAATCAGGGAAATATAGACTCAGACCAAACTATTAAGAAAGTTCTCTAAAATATTGAAATCTAACTGAAAATACATTGATATTTTTGATGATTTGATTATATTGTTGTTGTTATTGGTATTGGTATCGGTGATGGTAATGGTAAGGGCATTGATATTGGTAAAGGTATTAATGTTGATATTAATATTAATGTTGGGATTGGCACTGGTATAGGTATTTTTATTGGTAATGGTGAGTATGTTGGTATTGATATCGATATTGGCATTAGTGTTGATAGTAATATTACTATTGGAGTTCATATTGGCATTGGTATGTTGGTTGGCTATTGGTACTAGTATTGATATTGATATAGATATTGGTATTGGTATTAGTACTGGTATTGATGTTGATATTGCCACTGGTATTGATATTGGTATTGGTATAGGTATAGGTATTGGTATTGGTAATGGTAAGGATGTTGGTGTTGATATAGATATTGGTATTAGTATTTGTATTGATATTGTTAGTGGTATTAGTATTGTTAATGGTACTGATATTAATATTGATATTGGTGTTGATATTGGTATTGGTATTGATATTGAGATACAGGTAGAAACATGTTGGCTACAAACTTATGTATGTATTCTGTACTCCAAAATTATTCTACAAGTGATATAGAAAGACGGCGGAACTACTTGGGGAAAGAGTAGGGATGTAAGGCATACTAATGACCTGAGACACACTCAAACTCTTTGTCGCTTAACTAAATTTTACCACATTCAAATACATTTTTCTAATTTTAGTAACCTGCATACACAGTTACCATAATTGAATTTCCATATAAGTAAATAGCAAATCTAATAAAATTTTACGTTCTTCCTCATAAAAAATTTATTGCGTGTTCGCGGCAAAACAACTCAATTAAATGCTTAACTTGAATTGCTGAAAAACAATACATACGTCTATATTTTTAGGCGTGCTTAAGTAGCACACTTTGGTACAAATATATGGTATGTATGTGGCATGCAACATAAAAATGCCGCATAAAAGTCGGCAAGAGCGGGGGAAAAACTTTACGCGAGCACAAAAAAGGCTCAAATTTAATTGCAATAGATCCTGCTGTGTCACGACAGCAACAGCAACAACAACAGCAACAACAACAACAATGACAACAAGCGTACAATATGTATAAAATAAATAATAAAATACATATAAACCAACAAAACATTGTCACGTCAGTTAGCATTTGAGCATAGCATGCCACATGCCACATGCAACATGCAATTAAAATACTGCAAAGCTCACTGCAACGACCAAAACTAATTATGTGCCATTGGTAATTCGCATCGTTTATGCAATAGCTAAATATATATTGCATATATATATACATGAGTGTATATATGTTTACTTCCTTGCATATGCATGTGTTGGTGAAACATAATCCGCTATGCAGGAGCACTAACGAACTAACAAAAAACTGTGGTGAATTTCACATTAAAGGCATGTGGTTGGCATTATTTGATGTTTATCAATCAACTGTAAAAACCGTTAAATGCGCTACCGCATGTGGCTAATGCGAAAATGAAATAACTACAACTACAATGCCACAACAATTACACACAATAATAAAGTATTTTAGGAAATTATGTTTAATTGTATGCGGTATTTGCAGTCGGTCGCGCCAAATACGCCAACAGAAGTGGGCGTGGCTATGGCTATTGCGGCTAAACCAACTCATGTTGAATGACAGCTCCAAGCACAAGGCATACGTATGTATGTGTGGCAGGATATGCGTTGGCATAATTTACATACTGCCATTTTTTTTCATCAATTTTCGCTGGCTATGTGTGTATGTGTGCGTTGCAGCCGAAATTGCGAACTTTATGTATGTGGTATGCTGTGGCACATGTGGCACCACAATTTAATAAATACTCGATTTGTTTTGTGGCATTTACAGCTGATTACTGAATGATTGAAATTTTCAGCTGTCTACATTTGCGTTGAGCTTTCAATTAAGGCGCGCGCGTTTCCCATGTTTGATGGAATTAATTGAATTTAATTAATTTTGCTAATAAACTTTCTTTCATGAATTAATTTTGTTTCCTATATGCCTGTGAGGTGCAATGATATGTTTGTTATCAATTAGATGCATTTGACAGAACGATAATTCAAAACTTAGGGAGATAGAGAGAGACAAGGTTCAAGGTAGAGGTAAGTGTACAGTTGGGACTGTAGATAGAGATACATAGAGCTAGTTAGCGATAGAGGAAAAAGAAAGAGATAGACATAGATATTAAAATAGAGATATATACGGATAAGGAGATAAAAATAGTATAGTGATAAATAGATATGTAGAAGGAATAAAGATAGAGATCGCGATAGAGATATATTAAGAGAGATAGAAATGTAGACAAAGATATGGATTGAGTTAAAAATAGAATTAGAGATATAGGTAGAGATAGAGTTGGTGCTGGAGATAAAGGTATAAATCGAGCTAGAGACTAGATAGAGAAAGAAATAGAAATAGAAACGGAGATAGAGGTAAAGAAAATGAGATAGAGAAAGGGAGAGTTAGCGATGCAGACAGAGATAGGACTATTTCCTAAGCACGGTACTAAATGAAAGGCTTGTAGTGTTAATTTAAAGATTCCAGAATTATTAATTATACTGCTTATATGAATATAATGCACAGTTTGAAATTAAATATTTAAAAAGCTCGGAATTATAAGATTTTTCTCTTGCCTCGGTACTTGAGAAGCTCTAATCTAGCATTGAATTAAGGTTTTCGCGTAACAATTGACAGAATGAGACCCTGGCACATACTTTAATTCATCAGAAACATATCAAATCTTCGATATCTTTGGAAAATAGTGAATAATCCTCATAATTTATTTAAATAAAATGATTAAAGGTAACGGAAGACTCATTTATATCTGTTTACAAACTCAAACCATTCACTGCGCCAAAGTGTCATGGAAATAATGCGCGGCTTTATAAGTGTATATTAACACCCATACATTATTATATCGAATCCATTCTCATTTATTACTATGTTATTACTCACAACAATCATAAATAATCTGCCACAAATGTAATGAAATCACGCGCCCTACACCACAGCGCACCTACTACTCCTTGCTAACGCAGTGACAGGCCTTACCTCACATACGACGTAGACACAATCAGTTCACGAAGTGTTAGATATGCAAAAGTGTGAATAATAATTCCCCAAACTCATAAACATGCGAGTATTCAAATCACACATTCATCTAAGTCTGTCGGGAAAAATATATTCAATTGTGTTTATTATATAACATGCTTACATATGTACATATGAACATATGAAACGCTTTCGTAATGCAAGCTGCCATGCGCTCGCCATTGTCGCTTGCCACTCAGCGTGTCCAAAAAGTGTCAAAAATGGCGAATTGTTGTGTTAATCAAAGTGACATTTTCGGGCCCGAAAGAACGATGACAACAACGACTTGGTAGCGAATTCATGCAACTACACACATATTTACATAGTTGTTTACATATATGAATATTTACATAAGCATATAAATTTCATTATGAAAAGCGCTGGAGTCGAACGCTAACGCAGCAAAATGAAGCAAAAAGGAAAGCCCCAACAAAGGAGTCAGAGCCAGAGCCACCATTAATACCCAGAATAATTCCATTAGCACTTTTTGTTGTTGGCCAAAAACAACAAAAGACATAAAGCTACTATTTGCCTGCCAGAGAACTAGCACAATTGTCATATTTGCTCTGGGTCCTATGCATTTGCGCTGATTGAATATATGACCTGCGAACACAATGGCTGACGCGCCACGCGTGAAATATGAATCATCGCCTAAGACAGCCAATTCCTTGGGGTGAATGGGTGACGGCAGCACTAATATATTATGATTCAATTGAATTTATGCAAAATTTTTCGCGCTGAGTTAGCAATTTAATCAAAATGCAAGAAGTGATTTGAGTTTGACAGTGACTGTACTTAAATAAAGGTTATTTAATAGTTTCTAAACTCAATTGAGAGACAAAAGAGAGCTTCCAAGGTACCTTGTTTTTAAATTCTACAGAAAATACTTCAGAAACCTTTGGAAAACCAGTGCGATCCTTTCGATAGTCAGTAACTCCTCGTTCGTTCTTAAGATCTTCAAACCGTTATTAGGTTTAGTGTCAAAGGCAGGAATTTTCAAACCATGTAACATAAGCCCTCCAGTATTGACTCAATCTCTTTCTCCATATAACTCTATCTTTATCTCTATTTCTTTATCTCTCTCTCACTCTATGTATACCTCTGTCTCTATCGTCACCTTTAGTTCTATTCCTCCCTTTCTCTCTCTCTCTACCTCTTTCTCTTCCTCCAGTCTCTTTTCAATTCATTCTAAATTACCATTTTACAAACTTTAACTAATTAGGGACCTATATTAAGTAGTTTTTTCGGAATCCACAAATGCATTATTTCGATTTCTAGTCTTTGAGGTTCGCAAAACTCCAGACAGTAGTTATTTTTACCAGAAACCATTTAGTGGGCAAACACTGGCGATTTCGGACTACAGCGAACCCTCAAGCCGAATGCTAACCTGAATTCGAAAACCGGACATAATGCAATAGCTTTACTCCAAATACAGGATGCCACATATGAAGCTTGTGGCCGCACTCTTTTTCCAAATCAATGTCCACATATGTTAATACCGCTAAGAGTGCTACACTGACCTTCTTTTTAATTACAATTGCAGACGTCGGATACTTTATTACTTCCCTCCCTTTATCTACATAAATAACCTAAACTCTTTCGATGCGCGCTATGCGTCATTAAACAAGGCGTTCAGGCTGGGCCGCCACATCTGCCACGGAATGTCGGAACGCTCATCGGCACTCATTTCATGGCTATTAAAAATGCATATGTAGCAACCGAATGGATCCGCTAAGGCGACCGAAAGGCTACAGCGCTGCGCCTATGTGTCTCGAGGCGCCTTTTTTATTTGCTTAAGGCCAGCAAAAGAATACGTCTTCAATATTATTTCATTTTACAACATGCCATTGTTGTAATTGTTGTTATTGACTGTCATTTTTAAGGGTCAAATTTTTATTATACAAACACACACACACACGAAAATAAATATTCATAGACCGAATGTATAACATTTTATAGGCATAGGCGCAGTCCATGATGTCACATTGGCTGAGTGTTTGGCCCAACGACATCCGCTTGTACAAAAGGTAAAACCCAATAAACAGCTAGAATAAAAATACAACAACGAAGAGGCTGAAGACGAAATGGAAGAGCAAAGAAGCATTTAATGATGTCGCAGTTGAAATAAAAATGCAATAAAATGTCAAAAGTTATTGAATTTACGTTAGGACAACAGGTCCGACTAGAAACGGCGCGGCTAGTTGGAATTTCTCTCCACTACAACTCTGTGCTGTAACCCGTCGGCCCTTGCGATACATGTAGGTACTTGCCGCACCAGCGTACCGAGGCGCGCAAGTAATTTGGAGTAGTGCGGGTTGTAGACAAGTTGCCGGCCATGTGAATTTATGGAAAGCATTTAGAAGCTCAACACGCGGCTTAGCGCTCATAAAATGCATCAAGATATGCTTTAATTAAATTTCCGTCTTTTACATCCTTTCCGCTCCCATAGGCCAGCAATTTGCGCTGCGTAGCTATTAATAATAAACTGTTTTATTTGGCAGGATCTGAGGAACTGGCAAAGCAGTTTCTTTGTAGACGCTAAGCGTTAGGGTCACAGCTAGGAGAAAAAGACGAGCGCCAAACCATTCGGTCTTTATGAAATTAATTTTATGCAAATATTTTCCATTCGAACGGTCATAAAAATGTTATACTTATCTTCATTAAGTGTTCCTGAGCTTATTTAATGCAACGAGGTTCGGACTATTTTTAAATCTCGGCAGATTAAGTAAAAAGTGCAATATGATTAAAGAAGAGTGGCTACTTTGTTTCGCCCAAGTTTGAGCTTTTAATATGCGAAATAATAAATTATTATCAAATAATTACTTAACACAATTTATGTGTTTTTTTGGTAACGGAAATGAATGCAAAAGGTAGGAAAGGTAGACATTTGAGATTTTTTTCAACTCACCCACGAAATTCTACTCAAATCGAAGTTTTTTTTATAAAATGATCACTTTAGAACAGGGAAAAATTACTGGAGAGAAAGAGAAAAAGATAAGGAAACAAAGTGAGAGTGAGAGAGTTAACTTAGAAAATATTAGTCAGCTCTAAGCTTTATCGAAACAAACTGACCTATCTTGCTGAGTTTTGAAGCTATGTTTATATTTTGGTCTAGTCAAAACAAATAGGAAAAGATATTATCGGAAGACTCGAAGCTCAAGGAGAGAATGCAGTAAATCTTGTGGGCAAATCCTCTCTGATCGATACATACGCCTAGATGAAACATGAAAATACTACCGGCGGGTTCAGGATTATATTGTAAAGTGCCATCCCTGCATGCAACATTTGATTACACAGTGTGTAAGGCAAATATGTCTCTATGGGTTACAGCTTAGGTCGGATTTGTTTTAGATGATAGAAACACACATTCAGTACCAAGGTTTCGTCTACTCTTAAGAGGCTACCATACCTGAAGGTAAACCGGGTTAACAGAGTTAGAACTTTCCTTGAGCTCTATTAGTGGTAAGAATCTTAGTCTTTGTCTTCTAAACTACTTAACGAGAGGTTGGGGAAATGAGCTGTTTCGACGGGCTCGAACCCAAGGGAATATTATATATATATGTAATTAGGGGTCATAAAGGGGTTCGTTGCATGCTCTAAATCAAACCTTTCTTTCATTCAAATTTGGATATATAGGAGAACTGCAGTAGCAAGAAGTAATAGAGTATTCAGGCCATAATTGCGTAAGTATTATGCGAGTCTTGCTAGGAAACCCGAGCTTTTGGACTGCGTTACGTAGTGATAACTGTCATTGACGATAAATGCTTTTCGGTAGGAGACATTGCGCCGCTGAATTGTTGAAATGTGTGCTGCGGAATTTATAACTAGCCAGGGGATTGCCTGGTCCTTTCGACAAGTACTACAGCCAGCGGCTTGAAGATTTTATTGTGGCAAGCCTGAAAATATCTCATGTCTAAGGTTGTAGAAATTCGATCGGGTTTTAAAAGATCCGGTTCTAGTAAGATTTACTATAGAAACTCTGCATTGGGGCGAGTGCTTTTCGGGTCACAGCCGAATAGCTATGAAACTTAAAGAACTCAAGATTAGTTAAGGACCAAGCTTACATATATATATATATATATATAGATACTTAAGGACGTCATAGAAAATTATTACGAAATTCAGTAACTTTAGCTCGGGCTTGTTATGGTTCAATGGTATGCCATATTCATAGAAATAATTTATACACACACAAATATTTACAAACACACGCAAATTCTGCCGCTAATGTGCAACATCTAAGCAAACACTAACCGCCGCTATCAGCACTCATTTAAGTATATCGAATATCGAGTGGCCGGCTGTGGCGATGGCGTTGGCCAAGGCGGTTACATGTGTGCTATTCAATTCGATTATGTGCCGCACGCGCAACAAATTGACTTGTGGTCAACAGCGGCGCGGCCATGAAGATACAAACATGTGATTCTACTAAGCAGACATATGCTACCACATACATTGTATGCCTTATGTATGTAGACAGGAGTATATATATGTGGTTTTGGCATGATAACCATTGTATTGAATGTTCATTTGCCACAAAACGCTCAGCAAAATGAATTTTGCGAATTTGCGGACAACTTGACTGCCAGCGCCATGCAATGGAGAGGCGGACGCAGGAGCCAGGAGCAGCTAGCTATTAAATGGCGACACAATGCTACACTTAATGCGCTGATAATTATCGGTGTGTATATATATTTTACGCATTATTGAGTGTATGTGGCAGAATGATGTGGTTGGCGAAGTGTGGCAGATTGTTTGAGCATTCGCACGATTAATGCCATGCATGCGCTTCACACACACGTAAACAAACACATACACCTGCCACTTCCGTCCGCCTCCATGAACCGTTTGACTATCTTAAATGTCTATAATCAAATTTGTACTGTATTGATTGCGTTTGGATGAATTGTCGCCATTGTTGTTTTAGCCTGTGGCATTACAACTATCGCTATCGCTCTTGTTGTTGCGGTCATGTTGGGCCTAATGCTATTAGCACTCCGACCATGTTGCACGCAAAATCAAGACCGCAATGTAATTGTGTAATCATTGTACAACAACTTGCCACACATTGTCAGCTATAATATTTCTAGGCCTTCCGTCGGTCACCTTATGTTGCCACAATCTGCTAAGGACACAGCGGAGCGCAGTGGTGTTGCCCAAAATTGATAAATCGGATATACACCGGTTGCATTCTGGTGAACAATCTATTCATGCTGGAAACCAATGAACTAGTTCTATTACATAACTTGCTTTAATGCCGAAACGAGCAGTAGACTTTGAAGCTACTTATTAATTTTCCCTTCCTTTTCTATTAGTGGATTTAGCGCTGATCATTAGAAATACCAATAATCAGTTCACGCTGTCTGAGAGAATTGAAGGGCTTCAAATATTTACTGTCACACCACAAACCCTCTCAATTGAAAACAGTTCTTCTGCGTAGTCATAAGCCAAGGTCTATGGTTCTAAGTTAAACTAAGAGCTACGGAAAATATACCTCACTCCATGTGTTAAACATTTTTGGTACTCTTCAGTACCAATAAAGATGAAGCTACTCGCACAACTTTACTCCACCTGCAAGCCCCCGAAGGACACTTCACCCAAAGCTAGATTGCAAACTCGTTATTTTAAATCTAGTTCGATATATTGACTTATGACAATTAACTTAAGTGATAAATGAATTCCCGAGATGCACCAAAATGTTCCTATATCATATATATTTATCTCTCTGTAGAAGAGTAACTCATTTTGACTTCATCAGTACGTTAAAGATGATGTTCTTGAAACTTGACTCCTCAGAGAAATATACCGGTTCCACTTCGCCTAACCTCTCTGGGAGAAATTTCGTTGTAAATAACTAAAAAAATACATCTGACTATATATCTCTGTATCAGCGTAGCTAGTTTTGGATCCATAAATGAAGCTCTCCAGACTGAGTACATCACGCTATCAGTGAAATGAGCCAATCCCGTCTTGCCTATTATCTGGGAGGTGTATTTAAGTTGTGGAACAACAAGTCAGTCTTTTCTTTGATCTCTATATCTGTTAAAGAAAGGACGGGAATTATATCCACCGGAAATGATCACCGTTAATCGGACTTTGAGGTAATCTTTGGCATAGTGATTAGCTCATAAAAATCCACTTTTCTTGATCCATTCTTTGATATTGACAGAGGATGGTTGTACCGCTTCTATTTTCAATTGGGTAGCTTTTTTATCACGACGAAAGAAATAAGCCTAGAAATAGTTTTGCATTTGGATCAAGTATGATAATGACTTTCTACTAGCCGGTTACAGCTACTTGTGCCAGTCCGAAGCATGAATCGCATGATCAAATTTGTTATCGAGAACGACTTGTAGGATCGTAAAGAAACTAGTTCTGATTGCGTGGGGAAAAATATCCAGTAGGACTAGACCTTACGACACTTATGGTGTATATACTCAATATACCATCTCAGGCAGAAAACTAATATCGAAGCAATAGTCCTACGGGAATTCCAAATTCGAGACCATACCACGGATATATTAGCGGATATATACCTTCTGGATCCACATTTACATTGTTGCATGCTGGTTTTGTCAACTAATAATTTTTACCCCCACCCAAGCTTGACACTCATACTGTTGCATAAAAATAATTTTCATTGCTTGGGAACAAAGCAGAAAAAAGTGTTGCAAGTGCCCGCAGGCAAGGTTTCCGCAATAACTGTGTAGATTCCACATGTCCAACTAGTATTTCTTTGAAAGCAATTGTTGCTGTACAATTTTTGCACTTCAATTTATTATTGTGACACTTGCCTCATTCCAGCGTATGCAACAGTGCAACATTTGAGAGGGACTTTGAGTGTGTCAAACAAAGCTGCTTGCAGCGCAGCTAGCTCAGTGTAAGTGCGACTAACGAAGCGGCTTATTTATACTATCAGTATATTCTTACTCTAAGGTAAGCTGCAGCAGCAGCGCAGCAGCAATAACAATCATATTCAAATAGAATAATGCCACAAAACGAATTAGAATTTCCTACATGCGCTCAAATAAAATCGCCCGTATATCTTTGGGGATTTTCTAATTTTATTACAGTTTCGAATTTTTTTATTTTTTTAAATTTATTTGCATGAACTTGTAGCGCGTTGCAAATAGAGTGGCCAGCATTACTAAATATAGCCCTCATGTGTTTGCTGTCGCTGCCGCTGCCGCAACGCGCACGGTCACTACCGCTTGGTGCTGAACCCACTCGCATTGTTGTTGTTGTTGTCCGTTCACATTGTCATCGTGATTTGAATCCTGATAAATGGCGCTCGTGTCTGACGCGGGCACTCGCCAAACGCTTACCAAATAGAATTTCTCACACAAACATATAACTATTTGGAGTTTGTACATAAGTATTCGGACCGCCATTCAAATAAGAGTATCAGCAAATTCGAAAAGCCGTTCACGGAAATCTTTTCGCACACCAATTCGCGCTAGCGCTGACCGTGCGAGCGTTCAGTGGAATGAAGGCGCAGTTTTGGACTCTGCGTCGTTACTGCTGTGGCATTTGTGTTGGCATGGCGTGTGTTGCAAGTGTTGGCGGCTGCAGTGTTGGTGGCTGGCGGCAGGCGGAAGCTATGTGTAAGCCTTTTTTTCTATGCACAGTCACTTTCTTGTTGTTTTTGTAGAACTAGACTACACGCCACATGTTTGTTGTTGCAATTGTCGCGTTCGAAAAATTTATTTTTATTGGTTTAACGCTTTTCAACTATTGCTGCCGCTATGCTCACCTTTAAAGCCAGCATCGCCACCTTCACCGCCAGCACCATTTCCATGTCCACCGCCGTCACCGCCATCGCAAACGCCATCATGGCTTCGCAGTCGTGTCAACATAATTAATTCTAACAAATTTCGCACAAAATCTATTGGTCGCCGTGCGCTCGTAATTCATGTGAACGCTTTGGTAACCGACCGCCATGCCATACACACACACATACACATACACATATGCTTCGACAGTGTGCATTTACATTTGCATACTTATTTTTGTGACTTCCTTTGAATGCCACCATTGACCTCCAGTTAATGCCAAAGCCAATAAGCCGGGTTATATGAATGTCTCCGCCGTGACGAAGTTAGTTAGTGTAAGCTACTTGGTCGGCTTTTGCCGGCTGATGCTAATATACATGGTGTCGCATTATTGGTTGGCAAAAAATAAGATTTACCTAACTGCCGCTTTGCATTTAACCCGCATTTTTATAACTTCATAGTTCTATTTTTTTATTGATTGGAACCGCGTGGAATTTGAGCTGGAACATAGTTCGAGAAAAATGCGGAAATGTGAAAGGAGAAGCGGCAGAAATTGCGTTCTAATTAATAGCAGTTTTACTTAAAAATAAAAATAGCAAATATTTATAGAGATGAATTTTCGGTACTGAAGAGTCCATATTTCGGGATCTCGAAATCTGGGATGCCTCTTTTTATTTTATTATGAAATTTTCTTATTAAACTTAAAAAAAGTTAAATAAGTATATTTCGGGATTCTGTCTAGCTTTCGGGATCCCGAAATTTGGTTTGGAAGGAATCAATTTGATTTTTTGTATTATGTACTTTTTCCAGTAGATATAAAATAGATAGGTTATACGGCAACTTGATTACATTTATTCGATCTGCTGTTTTGTACCGATTAATATTTTTGATATTATACCAAAATTTGAACAAATATCTCTATAACTTCGGCATCACATTTCTTACAGACAGACGAACATGGCAGTATTCATTCACAGGACATCGTATTTTCGAATAAACTGTATTCTGCCTATGGGAAGGTCCGATAGTGTACCCTAGAGTATCAGGTTTTTGGACCCTCTCAAATTATTTAATGTCGTCAATCATGTTAAGTTAGGGCCGAAAATCCTATGAAAATATTTAGCTCGGTCAGCTTCAGTCCCCTCGGTATGCGGACGGGTAACTTCTTCGAACAACGTCGTAAAGGGTAATTCGAGAATTTAAGGTTCCAGTGGATCCAGAAAAGGTCATTACACCCGGGAATAATAAATATTGTTAGCCTTTCATTGAATTCTTGAAATGTGGTCCCACCAGATGTTAAATTTATTGTGATTTTCCTTTAGCATGATTCAGTTCCAAGTTCATAGTAAGTAGAGATGTTCTTGGTCTAATGTGGATATAATGTATGTATGACTCTAAACTAGTTTCGAAACATGTACTTGAGAGCTTGGACTAAAACTACATGAAAATTTTTCGTAATTCTAATTGGGTAATTTAGATTTAACGCATTGGTCTTTATATAGTTACGAAGGAATATTAAGTATTACCAATACTGATCAATCCTTCCAATCGGAACTCGGGTGTATACATACGAGATATCTAAATTTCTTTTCTATATTTCTAGACACACATCTCTCGGAAGAACGAGAATGCTAGCGACTCTAATCTTACTAGATTTTAAACTTTTCTAGGCGTATCTTTGCACTAAGTTCTCAATGCGCAGATTTCATTGATCAGCCGAATGCATTTGCAATAAAACCAAGTAATTTCCTATTATTCATAGGCGGTGAAGGGCATAATTGCAAATGCAAGTACCAATGTATGTATGTAGCATTGCGAAAACCAACAAATCAGCGAAGTTTATGCTCACCTAGCACTACGTGCTACAAAGTTCACGCCATATTGAAGGTCGGCGGATGTTGCAACACGCGGTGGCATGTGTTCACAGCTTCAACGATGCAATATTTGATTTCCGCGCCTTTTTTTTCTATACTTGCCACAACTCACATTACCGCTTTTGCAACACATACACATGCTGGCTGTGCGTGTGTGTGTGGAATGAGATCTCAATTTATTTTATTGCCTGTAATTTATGTGTTGCAATCAATATGCGTTCACTATTGTTTATGGAAATTAAGTTTTTGCGCTTGAACAGAACGCCAAAAGGAAATAGGTAAGTTATGTAATTGTGAAAAGGGGGAATTGTAAATAACTACAATTGAAATTACAAATACAAATTGGTTTGGGTTTGCAAAGGATAAAGGAAATTGAAAGATGTATCTTCAAAGTTTATAGTTGAAACTTGGGGAACGGCGGTATGTTGGGGCTTAAAGCGGGATATATGTATAAATTTGTATTTGTGGTAATATAAAAACTATCCCGAATGCATTTGGAAATATTGACAAGAATGGAGATATCTTTTTAAAAAGAGCGAAAAGTTACTTTGCAGAGATTAACTAAGCGGTGACACCCAACAATATCGATATGTGGCTGTACTATAAAAATTACAATGTACAAATGTCTGTACAATGTCTGTCATTGAAACGCTGATGAGATTCAATATAGCAAATTAAATATTACCTTCCAAATTCTTATCATCTTGGGCTCAGGAGCCTACCTCATCTGTTCGTCCCCACCCAGACCATTCAAGTTTGATATTATTTCGTCTTCATAGTGCTTGGATAGCTGGACGGTGAGAACTGAGATCTATTGAGATTTGACAACTACTCCAATTCCCAATATTTAAAGATTGGGAACATGTTCCATTGTTCCATATTATTTAATGACTGGATAATAGTTTAAAATCAACCAGGCTTCTTCGTGAAATTTTCGCCTATGGTATAGAATGATTTGTATGGACGGTGGGCTCCTCAGTTTAATCTTAGACCAGATATTTACCTCCGATATTATATATCAAAATCCGATGCACACGATAAGACTCGTTACGCGGTCAAAGATACCACTTTCGAACTTCAGTCTTTCAAGCTCTGAAAATATTCGAGAAGAGAAATACTTGACTACAGAGGAAAAAATTTGCTGCTTCGAATTGGATCCAACCTGAGAAAAAACATCTGATTGGACCACCACAATTGGTTGTTAAAACTTCGAGGAATCAAAAAAAAAATCGACACCAGTAAAGATGTCGAACAATCTGAAATCGAGATGTCAATAACAACATTGATCAGGACTGTAGACATATCGATAGCTTATAATATTATATAAACTTCCCAGGTGGAAAGCAAAATGGGGTCTCGACAGATACAAGCTCTGCGAATTACTGACGACTATTGTTTAGTTCAACTTTTGAGATGAAAAATCTATACTTCAATTAAAACAACAAGAATTTTGGAGATAACTGAGTTGATCGTCCTAAAAAGTATCTTTAACATTCACAAACAAGTATTGTAATCTAATCAAATCTGAGCCAAATTAGGCGACGCTTTTCCTCACGCAGTTATTTTATAATTCATAAATGCCTCGCAGACGTTATAAAAAGCCAATTTATGTTTATAGAAAAAGTCGCACCATTTTGTCTAAGCCAATATTAATAGCTGCACATTTAGACTAGGTGCGCATTAACGGTACATAAAAATCTCAAACACCTAAGCCCAGAGACATAAAACTCGGCGAGAACAGCGTGAGTTCGGCCACCAGAAGCACTTTAGAGTGCTACTAAAAACGAAATTCCCTCCAGAAACAAAAAAAATTATAATTGAAGACAAACACAAAAATTCAATCAAACCGTTGTGCCACAAACAACACAACCGCTGTTTACAGCAACACCAGCGCAATTATCGGCCAACAGCGTTGCAACGGCAACATATGGCTCAAGCGGCAGATATAAATTTTTCGTGGATCGTTTCGATTTTAGTTTGGTCACCGAAGCCATCAACACCACACTCATATCATCAAAAGATAAGGATCTAGCGATGAAATATCGAAACGACAAAATTAAAAAGATGTCGATATGTGCGTCTGGCAAACCAAAATCGGTGAGCAGACGCGCGAGGCGTGAGTTCCGAACGCCTATCAGAGAGCGAAAAAAAGCAATAAACGCGCAACACTTCTGGTGGTCCACCAAAGCTGAGCGCTACAGAGGCGGTAAGTCGTTTGGCCGCCACACATTCGAATGTCGCTGGCTTTGGTAGTGTTGTTGTTTGTGCGTGGCGACGGCGACACTCGGCACAGTTGGGTTGCATTTTAATTGAATTCAAATTGACTATATTTCGTGTATAAAATTGCCGCAAGGAATAAAACGAAATCAATGCAAAGGAGGCGAGCGCTGCACACGCATAGTTGGAGAGGCAAGTAAAAAGGGCAACAAAAACAATGTAGGGAAAAAGCATTTCAAGGAATTTATGTGGAATTTTAAAAGCCTGACACACTAAAATGTCAAACGCAACGAGCATGTGGGCTCAGACAGCAAAAGGGTGCGCATATCCTATTCGTACACACATACAAATATATACATAAAAATATTTATGTGGCGGTTGGCAAAGGGTTTTACAAATCCAATGAAAGCGACGCATATGGAAAATCATTTCATTACCCGTCACACACATGCAAAAAACAAAGTAAAATTTTTTTGTTGCAAGTCTCCAGCGTGCAACACATTCAAACTGTATGTCGTCCATAACACTAACATACATCCATACATACATATATATGTATCTACAGGGATAGGCGTGCATCCACCTACCTCTTTCGCTTTATAAATAGCTCTCTTATGCGCTGTGCGCCTGCGCAGACGCGTTGGAGTCACATGCGTCGTTGCCGTATCTCCAGTTTATCCTTTATGCGCTACAACTGCGACATTAAGATTTAGATAATGCACTTATATGTTGCGTAGCCTTATGTCCACATTGCACTAAATTATAGAATGCATAAATTTCATTGCTCGAAAAATAAATGTTAGTGTAAGGCCTATAGCCAGTTCGAGAAGGATCGGACATTTGTGTGTAAATTCAAATTAAAAATTATTCTTTGTATAGCAAACAGTTTAAAATAATAAAGATAAACAAGTTACACTTAGCTTGTGCTCCTAGCTGGTTATATTGCTTTGGGAGAGGAAGGAAATTGTTTTGATGGCACTTCCGGGCTATATAAGCTAAAAAAATTAAAATTGGATCACATACAAAAGGAACCATTACTAACATTGAGCTAGAGGCACAAAGTGAAATGAGGTAGCGAACCACTTATCTAGGGAAGTGGTGTCTTCTAATCCGATTTCACCAGAAATATCGAATTGAATACACAAATCATACAGGAAGTGCTCCGTGCTCCAGAAAGGGAGGACGGTATAGCAAAATGTATTTTCAAGAGTATAATTAATCTCCATAATCACAACAGACTGAGGTATCATATGCATGACAGAAGACTAACGTTTCTATCGAACTTAAAACAGACATACCAGCTCAGTAGAGTGAGAGAGAGGGAGAGAGGGAGAAAGGCAGAGAGAGAATGAGAAAGAGAGAGACCAAGAGAGGGTATATTCTACTATTTTAGACATTATTCTATCTATCTTATGCTATCCTTATGGCCTTATGCAATCTGGCATCAAGTTAGTAGAGGGCTCATATTCTGCAATATATGCAGCCTGTTGAATTAAATATCGTTAAACCTATTCACACTACATATTCGTCCCAAAACTCATTCTCTTATTCCAATGTTGCACTGCTTCTATTGCAATCAAATGAAGTAAAGTTCTTTTCCAGAGATAACAATAATGGAAAAAATTTACCTCGATTTGCCTCAGCGATCCTGTTTAGTTCTTGGGCTAACTCTCTTCTTATAGACTCTCTTAAAAACAACACAACTATTGGAAACCTCAATTGAGCAATATATCTCTACTTCAATAGAACTCAAGTGAGAATCAAAAACAATTCTTTAATTTGAAGTCCTTTAAGTCCTTTGATTTTCTTCATTGATCCAACCGAATTGAAATTCTATACAAAACATTATAATTCAAGGAAGTAATCTGAAAATTTTCACAAATCTGCTTTAAAATTCAAGCACATCCATTTCGTCCATCATTAATCACAACTAATATACTCATTTATTTATTTCACCATATCCGCTATCAATAACCCAATAAGACTCCTAGAAATATAGATAATCTGAAGAAAAAACCCATTAGGCAAATCAATTGCTTGCATCTCTTCACCACCAGTGTGATTTATAGCGCAGTTTGCTAACGGTTATAGCTAACTCAATTCAATTTCTACTCATCCTTACGGCGAAGGAAGGAAGTACATTTTTTATACCCCTCATTGAATGTTACATAAAATACCAATATATCTATTTAAATGCGCTGATGAGCATAGTATTTAGAAAGATTACAGTAATGGTACATTTAAGCTCGGAATGGAATACTTCCAAGCATGTCAAATACAAATAATTTAAATAATAATATTACTCTACAAAAGTGAATTATATTTTAAAAGCAAGACCTGTGCTAATAATGAGTAGTAATTCTATTGATTAAAGTAATGATTTTGGCAATGGTAATGGTATAAGTAATCTCATATGGGAAATATAAGTACACATAAATTATAAGGATTTTTATAATAATTAATTTCAAAAGTATTGTCCAGATAATGGTACTGGTAATTATATTGATATTATTATAGGTTAGGTACTGACAATAGTAATGGTAATGACAAACTAAAAATCATATTTAGGATTCTATATTTGTGAAATTGTGTTTGCAATACTAGTATAGTACTTGGTAATCGTGCTAGTAACTGTACTGGGAATAGTAATGCTAATAAAACGGCAATGCTGAGGCAAAAAAAAATTTCTTCCAAATTCCATATTTACAATCAAGGTATTATTAATAATACTAGTAATGGCATTACTAAATGAAATTGTTGGCAATAGCACTGGTATTGGTAGTGAAATTACTAAGAATCACATTTTTTAAACTTTCAATGCAGTCGAACTCTTTGACGTTCTTACCACCTTTATCTCGCCAACGTGATGCATAACTTACTTGCATAATTGATTAGTGCAACTTGAGCGAGCAGCATACGACTTGTCTATCGGATATCCTTCTTTTAAATGTACGAGTCTACTTATTCGTATAAATGTGTGTGCCACCAAGTTTTTAATATGTAGAACGGCACACAAGAGCTGTCAATTGAAGAAAAGTGCAAAATGTGAGCAGAAATGCACACACAAAGATATTTGTTTAAAACGAGCAACATGGCGCATGACTCTACATGTAGGCAACTAAAAAGGCCGAGTTTCGCTGAGGACCTGTGAGATTCGTGTCAATTTTATACAGAATGATGGTGGATGTATATGTTGGGTAATAATATAAAAAACGAACCAAGGACCTCGGCGGCAGGTATGCTTTACACCAATAAAAATTCAACAGTAGTATTCCTTATGCTCGTACATTTGAAACTACCACTCATATGCACACGTGTTGCTCATTCCAACACTTGCCACATTGGTATGCCTCTCACGTGCACATCCGCTGGGCGCACATTGTCATTTATTTGCTAACTTAAGATTTGCTTTTAAACAATTTCCTTGTTGCGTCTTAGAGCATTTCCGTCGTGATTACCATTAACCAACCACATAATATATTTTCAAGTTCCCTCCATTCGCACTACTTTATGGTGTCGGGTGCAACTGCTCTGCGCGCTCCGCGCTACCCCCTCAGCTGCTGGCTCCTGATTGTGCACTACTTGGCCGCAGCAAAAACAACGGGAACTTCATCAAAGACATTTTACCATATTTCACCTGCGCGCAATGGGCTAAACGAGGCAGCTGAGTCGCTGGCTGATTGCAGAGTCGAAACTGAAGTCACGTCGAATATGCGAAAGTGGCTATTTGATGTCTTCAGTTGCACAATTTTTACTCTTCTTTATTTTCTTCCTCCTTGTTTTTTCTACCAACTACTTAGCAGACAGCCACAGGCATCTCTGATGCTGTTGTGGCATGCCGTACGTGCTTGTAGCAAGTGTGAAAGAGTGTACACCGCGCACATGGTTGTGTGGTGCATGGCTTCGGCATAGAAATTTTTTATTTATTTTTTGCTCTTATAAACGTATGTACATCCTTTGCTGTGGTAATGGATATAGCATTTTCTAGAGGATTTTTTATCAACCTCAGCCAGCAGCTAAATGGCCGTAGGAAGAAGCGGACAAGCATTTCGTATGTAGTACGTTATGTGCAACGTGCCACCAAGTTCGCAACGTGTGGTGTTGCGGTAGCACTTTTGTTGTTGCAGGAAAATTGAATATTCTGTTAAAAATTGTGAATTTCTCGGAAGATGCGCTCATAAATTTTCGACTGTTGCAGAACTTTGCTTGCCGATACCTAACGAGGGAGCAAACAGAGGAGATGGATAGAACTGCTGCAAAAGTGCGGCTTGTGTTTGGTGATTCATTCTAATGCTTCATCCTCCTTCTTCTAAAAAAGCTGGCTAATATCACTCTCAGTTCTTCATTTCGCCTGAACCTGGACTCACCTACGCAATTCTGACGTAGTAGACTCAGCTTGTCAATTCATTATTTGCTGCACCAGTAAGTTCCTTTTCACTTCGTTTTTTGAAAGCACTGAATCCGTTGTTTCTATTGTTCTTGGCCGGATATAAACCCAAGTACGTTCCGGTGATGTAGACCGAACTGTGATGGAAATAGATAAGCCCTCTCTATCAGTTGCTACCTGCGTTATATTAATTGAATATTGACCTCAGCACCTTCTGAATTTGGGTCTTCTTCTATTTCCATGGTCCCGAATTCGACAAATCTCGCTCGATGACTCTCTCGAATCATTCTAAGAAAGGTTTCCAAAAACAATTCCGATGATGTAAAAGTATGATGACTATTAGACTCATGAAAACTATACTCTTATTACTCATAGTTATAAATACATACTATTTATTTCGAACCAGTCTTTAGGGTGCCGTGACACACCGTGGCAATAAAGTTTTCAAGAAAGCTTAATACCCATTGACAACGGGTACACTACATACACGAGGTACTTCTCAGCATCTCCTTAGCGCCAGAAAGGTTGTATTGATGGTCGGGTATTGCCGTAGGAGACTGTTGTACAAATTCTTACTGGCCTGCTTCTTACTGCCTTAAGAACCTATAAAGGTGATGAGTGAAAACTCGATATGGTTGAATAAGTTGTTAGTAAGCAAGGATGAGGACCAAACCTATTAAAAAATGGCGAATTCAACGAAATATCGCGATACTTCCTTTATAACTTCTTACAAAATAAAGTAGGGAGTTCGAATATGTCCAAAAAATTTGGTGCAACAGGTATTAACTTCTCAAAGCGATTCTTTTAATAGTTAAAAAATTTATAAGAAAGGCCTTTAAAAAAAAATTAAAATGACTATTAGGGTGGGTTTACAATATGAAAACAAAGCAGTTGTGGATTCTAATCATATCTAAAGCTAATCAAATTAATATTAGATGAGAATTGTTATTCGTATATTGCAGACTCAGTTTTTCAGAGTCTGCAAACCAAGTAGTGTTGCCACCTGAAATAATAAATTTAGAATTTTTTTAACAACAAAATTTTAACCACCCTAAGTACTTAAATTATATTAAAGATTTAGTGTAGTGGTACTTGATAAATATCTTTCTAAGAACATATACTGTTATAAAAAATTAACCACACTCGCTTATTCACCAACTTATTTTGAGGATAAATTGTGGTTTAAAAAGTGACAATCTGCACGCTTTTATACTGTATGCCATCAAGAAAAATGGAACCACCCTAATTTTTTAAAATAAATTGTTTTTGAATGACAAAAGGCCTAAATAGAAGCCGTGTTATGTTTTCTGTGCACTAGTCAGCGATGCTAATTTAGATTTGCAAGAACAGTGTGAGCCAAAAGTGGTTGCCATATTAAATGACATCATAATACTTTTTAACGTAATAGTACTTTTTTATTACATATATCTATGTTCTGCGATAGTGGTTGTATTCTCTTAAATCTACAGAATTATTTTTAGGTGAACAATTTTGTTTCTGCTGGTATTTTTGTATATAAATAGAAGTTTTTCTATTTTCTTGTGCATGCCACAAGATTAATTTTTTGAGCTCACTTCTGGAGCGAACTTGTACTACCTTTTCGGTGATAAAACTGTCTGCGCGAATAGCAAACCGATCATTCTTTCAGGCAGCAGGCAGATATACAACGCATACTCACACGCATCAAAAACACATACACACACAAACACACACATACAAACACATAAAATTAACTAGCCATTTGCGCCCCACTCACGTAATACCTTCAACCGAATTAAAAATCAGTTAATCAATGAAAACTGTGTTATATATATATATATACAGTTAAAGCGAGTACAGTTAAAGAATCAAAACTTGGCTTAAAAATGGAATAAAACTGGAGCAAAGGTAAAAAAGCGCAACAGCGAAGATTTTATTTTATTTTTAATGTTTTCAGCTTTTCATCCGCTCACTTTTTTATTGCAGCAATTCTGTTTTGGATAGCCGCTCGAGTGACCGCAATAACCATAAATATTGCGAAGCACTAAAGCATTGACATTCAATCCACTTAGTTGCCACCAAAAGTTGTTATGTTTGTTGTATATGTAGTAGTAGGGCGGTCATTAATTGTGGCAACAACACGACGGCAACGACTCAAAAGCGTTGTGGTAAATTCCAAACATAGTAAAAATACATAAAAAAAAACACACACACACACACGCACACACAAATGCACACACATATAAACGTATGTACGAAGGGGTTGTTGCTATGTGCGGCGTCATTTATTGCCACAATCACGCGTTGTTTTTGTTGTAGCCAACAGTCATTTGGTCGCTTAAATTTGTACTCTAAATATGCGCATTAGTGGGCACATACAATGCGTAAATTCATGAAATTACCAAAAAATCGTGTCGCGCATGAAACGGAGCTCTACTAGCCTTAATGGCAGCTGGTGTTGTGGGTGTTGGTGTTGAGATGATAAATTGTTGTTGGCGTAATGTTTCAATTAGTGCTCTCGAAACGGTACAGAAAATAAGTACTTGAAAGAAGTGTCTAATAAATAAATTTGGAAACGATGCCAGCGTGAAGTTTTCCCAAGCTTAATCGGTGGTTTTCTTTTACAAGCTCATAAACTAGGTGTCCGACTCACTGTTTTGACCCATTTCTAGCGTACTTATTGTCTGTGCTCTGTCGGAGTAGTGTTCTGAAGGAAACGTTTTCACTATATTGACAGATACTGCGAACTCTTTGCTTTGTTGAGAGAAGAAGATTGAGAAGATGAGAGACTGCAGAAGAAGTGAAATGTATGCAGAGACTCCAACTGTATCTAAATCGCAGGCTCCGAAATGAATGACTCGAAGGTGAAGCGATATTTGTGGGAGAGTTCTACAACTTTCACTTAATCTCTTCTATCGGCTCTACTCCACTAGCAACTTTATATTTATTCCCATGACAGGTAGGTCTACGCGACCGGAACGCAGTCGGATTTTTATCCGGCCAAGGACTGTCAAATCGGCAACATTTCTCAAAATTATGTGCGGAATATTTTCTGTCGCTACAACAACAGCAACAACAGGACCTTTCAGTGTCCGTCCTTTTCTATACGGATACTTTCCAAATAGCATACGGCTCGTTAGTTATCTTTACATTAAAAAGCGGACTATCGGTTAGGGTTGTTATATTTTAAGAATAAAATTATGAGGATAAAAAACAACAACAACAAACAACATTTGTTGTGTGTTGTAACAACGTGTTAAGTAGGACGTAATCTAGAGAGTTGGTTAGCAAAATTTTAAAGTCCTGATAGCTTGTTCAGCATACTCGATTTCAATAAAACCTCATTACCAACAATCTCTCATAGTTAAATGACGATGCGGGGACAGATCGCAAGCAAGCCTATTTATGCTGCCAAGGGGTGTAAACTCGGCAGCATTTTCCAAAGTTATTAAGCGACTTCTACATGTCCTTACGCAAACAAACACAACAAAAAGTAGCTTAAATTTATGGAGGTTCATTTCTGTTGTAAGTGGTATGATTTATCACCTAAGTCGCTCAAATAGATTATCTCTCTGAAGCTAATGTGTTAACATATAGTAATCCCTTGTTTAGAAGGGATCCTAACCCTTGTCCTTGTTTTAATATGCAGAAAGTAAGGGGTTTCTGCCTTTTTTCGCCGTTCCTTCCACGACAAGCCATGAAGTGAATATACCATCTTGGTTGGTGTTATATTTTTCCGTTATAAATTCAGTCAAAGTCAAAGTCAAAGTCACAGTGTCTAGTAATATTTAATTAGATGTCGTAATTAATATCACCGGACCGACCACTTCTCTCTCGTTACCAGAGCTTGCACACCCAAAGCGCCCACAATGGCCAAGCACTTAGAATCCCACACTTTCCCATCGAGCACGAAATTATATTTGAGCGCATTTACAATTAGCTACTGAGACTTGAAGCAACCAAAAACAGAATCACCGATGTAATGGACAATTATCGTCTTCCAATCAAAGGTAATTCAAAAGGTACTGCCAGTGATGTGAGGCGAAGCGGATGCTCATAGTCTAATGCCATATCTCTTGCAATCAGCTAACGGTTAAACTTGCACCAAGCTAACTGTATAGTATGTGTGAATGTGTGAATGTGCGATTGTGTGTGTGTGCGTGCGAGTATTATCTCGGGTTTCAACAAGAAATCTCATCGATTATCATCAACACTTCTAATAGTTGTGAACGTTGTTGTTTTTAATGAAACAACATAGCACATGTAGCATGCAGCATTAACGTGCGACACAGCGAGTGCAATACAGAAGGTGCGCAGCAAAACCAGCAGCTTGCATATTCAAGTGTGTGTTGCAAGTGTTTCGTTGCAACAACGAAATTCCATTTGCATATATATGTTTTACCGCGTCGCTGCTGCCGTTATTTCGTCGCGGCAGTCTGTCGCATGCAACGGCCGCACTAAATTACAATCAAATCAGGCAATTCATTGCAATTACCACCTCAGCAACACATTACCACAAATTGACGTCTAGCGCTACTTGCGCTCTCGTTGTTTGTGCTGTTGTTGCAGCACTACCTGCTGTTGCTAGTGCTGCTGCCGCTGTTGCCGCAAGTATTTTTGCTGAAGGTGGCGGCTTTTCGGCGCTTGCTATAGAAATTGCAGATGGCCGAACAAGATAAGCGTGGTTGTAAGCAATTTTTGCGCTGCAACAACACAAACAAACGCACACACACACACACACACACATTTCGTTTGCATTGATTGAATATATTGTTTTTGCGAGTGCGTATGTGTTGCAAGTTAAACACTGGCAACATTAGAACGCGTCTGTTCGACCAAATGCAACACAAGACAGCAATAGCTGCCAAAACAACAACAATAGCGGCAATAACAGTGCGTCTGCATTGGCAAGTCCATAACATTGCATTTGCACGTATTTCTTGTTCTTGCCGCTTGTTATTTTAATGCGCTCTTCCTCTTCGCTGTTCGCTGCAGTCTGCGCCGCTGCTATGCTATGTTGTGCTGTGCTATGCTATGCTATGTGCAAGTGGCGATGCGATTGTCGCGATTGCGATTACGGCGGCGATAATGCGACGCTGCAAAAGTGAGGTGTTATCAACGTACGGCCATCTGACGCATATACTTGTGGCACAAAAACACAAACAGTTAAAAACATGTTTACATACATACATATGTATGCAACTATAACCGCTACACACAGCACATTTGTATGTATTTATGTATAGATATGTATCTGCAAAACAACAAAAGTCAATGCCGCGCGGAACCGCTAACCGCTGCGCGCGCTACACCACTTCACACTTGTGCCGGCAGGCATGTTTGTAGGTTTGTGTGTGTGTGAGTGTATTTATAAATTGGTTTTCATTTGATTACATTTTACAAGTGTAAATTTGTCGATCTCGTTTTCCGTAGCTTTATTTGTATATGCATTAATATTTATTTATATTGTAGCCTGTGTGGCAAGTTCAAAAGTTGCGCACACGCGTAAGCGCACAAGATACAGTGCCACAGATAAGCAGTTATCTTGATAAAGCGAACCAAAACAACAACAGCCATACAATAAAAAAAAAAGGAGGTAAGGCAACAACAACAACACTTGTGTGGCAGAATACCTAACACTATTATAAAGTGCTGTTAAGCCAATAAAAGGCGCATGCGTGTTGCGGCATTACTTTTGTTGGTGCATATCTGGTTTGCTCTCTTTATCGATTAGGCGCGCGAATAAGTAGTGTAATCGTTTGTATCGAAATGCAGGTATTTTCCTTACTTATAAGAATTTTTACTGAAGAACATATGCAGCCTGTGTGAAGAATAAGCAGCAGAAACCCACTTTTTAGCATCGGGTCTATAAAAAATCACTTTTTCAATTTGTGCTGTGTTTGTTGCCTGCGATTTCCGTGCGCTCTATCGTTAAAAAAGCTCGATTAACCTCTCACAGAGACTTGCTCTTGTATCTCCTGGGAGATTCGTGAAGAGCACTTGTTCTCTCGTGAGAGAGAACTCGATTCTTAACGGTATTTTTAATACTGATGATAAAACTTTGTTTCTTCCATAAGGTGGTATATTATTTTTTACCTCATTCCCCTATCTGCTTTATGTAGTTCTCATGAGCTTACGGTTATTCCATCATTGTATCGCCATTTATACGGTAAGTTCCAGAGTATGCTGTAGATCTACATTTCGGGGGGTTAGGTAAACTTGAATTAGAAGAAATAAGGGCAGCTCAGAGATCACAGTAAGTACAAGCACCTTAGTACCTTAGTACTGCCTGTTGGTAGTTGGTAGTTTTGGCATTCGCTGGTTGAGAGCAAAGAGAACTGAACAATTTGTTGTTGTAGCGACAAAAAACACTCCCCAAATAACTTTGAGGTATGCATGAGTTTAAAATTCTATTATCAAGGGAACTATCGTAGAAATCTAGAACTAGATTTTATGAATTATTTATAGACTTTTTTACAAAAAGAATCTTAACTAAATAGTTTGGAAAACCGTGTCCTCTAAAAATTAAATATGATCGCGCGCTCAGTTGTCAGACCTATTTTCATCTAAGTAAAGTGAAAGAAAACTTTTCAAATATTCATACTGCATGGTTGTTTTGAATTCTTCTCCCTCCTAATTGTCCTCAAGAACCGAACCTCTAAACTCGCTCACTTTGTTATCGTTCGATTTTTCGAAATCTGGCAGCACACTTAGACAGCCTGTATAAAGCTTTTATCTCTCGTTGAAAATACTTGTCTTGTTGTAGACAAAATCGAGTTTTACTTATTTTTAATACCCAATTATATATGGCATATTAGCGGTCTGATAAGTTACCTTACTTCTGACCTCGTGCAACTTGGCGCAGGGACGTCAGAAGATCAGTAAGTGGACAATACTTTTCGGTATTAAACTTGAAGGGTTTGTCCGATCATCTAGGCACACAAATCCTCACGAAACAATTCGACATATTTCAGGGAAGAGTTTCAAGGGCTGTTTGCTTGCAAACCTAAGCCCACGGATGGTCCAATTATTATCTATATCGTTATAGTGGGGATTATAGTTCAGTTTGCTGAGCAGTTTAAAGACAAAGATAGTAATTACATGACCTAATTGAAGAAAAAAAAGCATGCAACATATTAGCAACAATCAAAAGTAGGAGTGATGAATTTCCCAAACACTTTGTCTAAAAAAAAGTTGCAGGAAAATAATTTCCCACTAAAATAGTTTTTGGTATAGTAGCCATAAAAATGCGCTAAGAAATAATATACTTCTTAATGAGCGAAAAATTGCCAAGCTTCTTGCAACACTACATCTATAGCATACAAATACCATAATGTGCAATATCAGCACCTACACACAAGTATATAAGAAAATGCGCGTGATCGCTACACCAAACATGTGAATGCGGTTAGTGACGTCGCCACCGACCATTCTGCGCCTCCACCACTTCCCCCGCATAACGCTGAATACGTTGCATTTTATATTCGTAGCTGTTGCTGCCACAGTGGCACGTTGTGGTGTGTTTTGCTGTTGAACATGGGAATTTTAAGCAGCTACTTATCAACATACACACTTGTACTTGCAACACCACGAAGTCCATCACTTGACGAGTCAGTCAACGTCTGCTGATGTCTGTGACGATGATTGCAGCGCATCTGAATGTCCGTCCGTTTGACATTAGCATAAGCATTTGTTGTAACTTGCTGCCGGTTGGCTGCAGCAGCAGCAACAGCAACAATAATATGCATGTCATGTCACGTGATTGTTTTTCGTTGTTGTTGTTCTTATTGTTTTAAATGTGCAATGTTGCAAATGAACTTGCTGTTTATGCGTTGGTGTAACTTGTTGTTGTAATGTTTTTATGCGCATATCATGTAGAAAAATGCTCGTGTCGTGCGTGGCATGCAACAACTTGCTGCTGTCTAACAAGTGTACGACAATGTTTTGTTGTATGAAAAAGAAGCGGTAAAATTGCAGTGGTTGTCACGTAGTGCGTGCGGCTAATGTGTGCAAAAATGCGCAAAATTATTTGATTAATTAATTACAAAAATATTTTAACTCTAATTTTAATTTAAAGAAATTAATTATATGTTTTATTTGAAAATTACTTTTATTACTAGCGCTAATTTAATTAAAAAATTTAATAAAATTATAATTAATTTATTCTAATTTCATATAATTATTTTAAATATGTTATTTTTAATTGCAGTAAAATTTTTATTTAAATTTTTGAAAGATTTAAAATAATTTTCTTTAATTTAAACCTAATATTAAATTTAATTAATTTATGATTTTTAATAATATGCTTATTCGTTTAATTTTATTTTAATTTAATATAATTAAATTTTTTTAAAATAATTTTTTTGGAATTTCAAATTTAATTTTTTTGATTTTGAACTATTATTCTAATTTTTAATAATTTATCATTTCATATAATATGTCAAGTATTAATTAATTATAATTTATTTTATTTTTTATACTTGTTTCATCGTATTTTATTAAAATTTATTTTATTTTATTTTGCTTTATTTTACCTTATTTTATTTAATTTTTTAAATTTTATTTAATTTTATTTCGACTTATTTAATTTAATTTATTTTAAGACCATTTTATTTCATAGTATTTATTTTTTTAAAATTTTTTTAAAGTTTATTTTATTTAATTATTTTAATATGGTTTATTTAATTTTCATTTTTTTAGATATAATGTAATTTTTTTATTAATTTGTGTTATATTTATTTTTAAATCAATAATTAACTTTTTTTTCTAATTCCTAAATAATTGTACATACATCATTTATTCAGCAATTGTGTTTCAATTATTTTCCACTCAGCACTTCCAAATTTTGCATGAATAAAGTTTTTTTTATCAATCCATGCATTTGACACCATCAAGTCGTGCCTTACGTGTCCTCAACAACACGTGCCCACAGTGTCTTTTATGTTTTGCTGACCTTCTTCTGCTGCCAATCGGCCGAGCCAGCATAGCCACCGACTAAGCCAAGCGTCCACTCAACGGCCGTGCGACATGTTAATGCGCTTGCGCTTGCGCGTGCTCCCGTTCATTGGCGCAAAATTTATTGCAATTGCGATAAGTCTGCCATCAAGCACCGTTATGCCAACATAATGGTGATTCAGTCAGCCATTGGTTTGTGGGTCGCGAAATTAAAATTAAGAATGAAATGCTTCAAAAAGACGGAAAATTCAACCAAGAAAATAAAAAAATAAAATAATAAAAATAACAACAAAAACATTATAACGGCCAATCATTTTTTCGCGCTTGCTCAATGGCTCGGCGCATGTGCGCTGACAATAAGATTTCATCGTTCGACCCGAAAATCCAAATGTGAGTCAAAGTGACATGCCGCCATTTGCTGACAGCTTATTGGGCGTACAACAAGAGTGCACTCGAATGCGCCGCCGCCGTCAACGCACACACACACACACACATACACACTCTACATCAACGCTACGACACCCGTGGGTAATGGCCATTGCAAGTTCACTTTGGCCTGCCCAAGTAGGGCTGCAGATTTATGCCAAACGTCAATGTTGCTGGCATGCAACTGTCATGTCATTCGTGTGAGTGGGTGTCCATTTGCTCGGCGGCCGCTTGCGCTTTGATTTCTCTTGAGCAACGCCGCCGCAGCGCAAAATTTGTCAATCACAAATTCATATTTTTCTTATGACTCCTCATTTGTAATTGTTTTCTTCTTCTTGTTCCTCTGCATTACTCATAGCAACTGTGTGGGATTATAATTATTATTTCTACTGCATGCTGATAACGATGGAAGGAGAGAGCCTGTATTACCGCTTGAGCACATCCTGAATACTGAACTTAAAATTAATTGGTAGCTAATAAAATGGAAGATACTTCCAAGAATTTGCACCTTCCTTTACTTTTAGACTACCCTCGTAGTAATGGTTCTTAAATTTTGGGTCTGGACAACAGCTAAACTCTTGAGGAAACTGGCCCTTAAGAGTAGAAAGCAATTATATCTTCCGCGGATGCATTTGTCACTATCCTGATATCCCGTCTGTCCTGACACCGCCCCGGAAGTAGAAGGTTTCGACAAAAATATTTAAATTCCGAGAAGAGTTCCTAGCTTTCTAATAGTTGTTTCGTCGAGAAATACATACGCAAACCTTTCTTATGTTGGATGAGTAACCATCCAACAACCCATAATATCTTCAATGCATTATATTCCGTGGAAGTCGATTTTGGAAAAAACTTTGGAAGCAGACAGAAAACTAGCATATGTTCAGCTGTAAATAGATCACCGAAGTCGGCTGTTTCGAACTGTAAAGAAAATAAATCGGCGCTCCATACGACTGAAGAAAACTTAAAATTTGTGGTTGGTTGGTCACTGCTATACGAAAAGTATATAGAATTTTCGGTAGATTAACCTCCTCTCTTAGTTTGATCTAACCAGCGATGTTTTTGCAGATCCTACCGGCTTAACTTGAAGTATAAGGTCGTCGCACTACCTGCAGCCCTAGAGGGCTGCTTAGTACATATAACAAGATAAGTTCTCAAGGTAAGGTAGCTAAAGCGAGCCACGGTCTATTATGCTGTTATTAGAAGTGACTGAACTCAGTCGACGACAAAAACGATTACACAACTATCCTTGGTTACCTTTTGACGTTTTATGAGGCTTTTTTGACTTGACTGTGTATTTGAGATGTCTGAATTCTATCAAAGACTGTTGGATGGAACTCTGATGCTGAAAATCTCAAATCAGTATGGAGAGACCGCCAACCTTGATCTATTAGGTTGATTGCAACTTCACTTGGACTGTGCGATCCAAGCAGAACTACTATGAAGCTTTAGATATAGTATGGAAATTGTTCAAAAGGAGAATTGTTCTACTGACACATTCTTTATTCAAAGCTGTGTATTCGCAAGCCGCTGGGAGACTCTAGAAATTTTGACAGTCCCTTGAGACTTAGATAACTTACTTTAGAAATGATGAAGTGGGACTCTGTGAGTCTTATTAGCAGTTCCGGAAGCGCTGTTTTAGAGTGCAGACAAAAATGTTGACAAACGTGTCTTGAAAAGCACGCTTTGTGGTAAATAGATGGAAAGCATATAGAACACGACTGACTCAAACGAAGTCGGAAACCCGATAAAAGAGGATGGAGTTTTTGAAAAAATTCAATAGTATTTGATTCTAAGGACGCTCCGAGTAACGGATACAAATATCGGTGGGGCAATGAGAACCGAAATGTTTTCATTGTAGCAACGATTAACTCTGTAGAGGCTTTAGAATACTGCACAACTTTGCATAGAATATGTAGCATACAGTTCCAAAGAAGGTCAAAGAGATAGCGTGTAGTTGAACTTGCCACCGAAAATTTAATACTAAAATTTACAATTAGCGCTCAATTTAAGAAATTCCAAACTCATAAAAATACACGTCAATTTCGACGTTGATACACATACATACACTAACACAAACAAATGCACACATGTGCACAATTTGTTGCATATACACACATGTCTTTATTAATAAAACGTTTACCTCACTCGAGCCATTAATAATCACGGATGTCGTGCATTCTCATACTTAAAAAGACCGGCGCAAGTAGGAGACTACAACGGCGTACACGTATGTAGGCTCCTCATTGTACCTACATAATTCATTTATGGTCACATGCACTCGGGTGTGTGTTGCAGAGAAATCAACTTTCGAGAGGCTGTTGAAACCGGCAATTTCCTGCCGGCCCGCCTGCCTGTCGGTCGCACAGACAGTCGTTTGGGCGGCGTGACATGGTCTGCAGCCTGTCAGAATGCCAGAACCGAGCTCCACAGTGAGTCGATCGTCGTGCGCACTGTGCGCCTGCCTGCTGCTCGCCTCTCACTTTTGCGCGCGTTGCTGGCTTGGCCGTCTGAAGTGCCATTGCGCTTGGCTGACTGCTCGGCTGGTTGAATGCCTGGCTGGCTGCAATCAATCAATTATCGACGGCGTCCAGCCATTTGTTCACCAAGTCCACAAACGTCCGTTCGTGCGGCACACATTTCGCCTGTCCGCCTGCCTCTACGCCTTCCACGCAGCCGAGCAAACCGCGCTGACTAACTGCCACAGCCAGGTCTTGGGCTAAGAGTGCTCGCATGTCTAATGCGCATGCGCCATTGTCGCTCCAAATCGTTTGGCTTTGGCTCGGTGTCGGTGGCTTTGGCGTGCATGTATGCGTGCTCATGTGGTACACACAAACACACACATATTGTTATGTTTATGCATGTGTATGCATGTTTATTGGCGCTGCTGTGTTATTAGCGGCTTGTTACGTAAATTTGGATCGTTTGTTTGATTACTGCTGGCTGCTAACTGCTGGCACACACACACACACACACACAGACACTGAAGTTGTTGCAGGCAGTAGCGTTGCTGTTGTCGACAGCGGTGGCGGTGGTGTGTATATCTCGGTTCGAGTGTGTGTTGGTTCGTTTGCTGGCTGGTTGGCTAGCTGGCTAACATTTAGTTGCAACGGACGTGATTATTTTTCTTGGAGCCGCCCCAAAGTGGACCATAATTTTCAAATATTCAACACAGAAATCATAACCCGGCTACAAAGTGGCATAAGATGAATTGTTAGCGAATTGTTATTATTCTTTTTTTGTTCGAATTTCGGCGGCCACACAGACTCTATTAGAACGCGCATATTTATTTAACAGTCGTGTGTGTGTTGCATTTTGTTGTTAAATAGCATGTGTGTATTTGAAATAGTTAAGCTGTCTGGACTGCCCTAGCATTTTACGCCGCTAATTGCTTCCTGGCAAAGTTGCTGCAGCTGCCACAAGCTGTGCAGCTTTCGGCGGCAATGTTGCAGTGATTCGGTGCAGATTTTTGTACGCATACACCTACACGTGTGCAAAATAACTGTTTGGAAAAATGGTACACTCAAGTAAAATTTGGAAAATATTAAACATTTTTTATAATAAAATTTTTTAATAATAATTTTTAAAATAATTTTAAAAATTTTCGGTAAATTACTCCGCTAGTGTTATGTGTTCCATTTCTTCAGCTTTTAACTAACTCCACACCACTACATTTAGTTCCAAACCTTTTGTTCCGTTATTCCATTATGTTTCACTCCGATTGGATCCACTGATTCTGTTTGTTTCGTTCCACTTTCTTCTATTACCTTCATTTCCGGTGCTGTTCATAATTTTTCGACACACTCCATGGGTCGTCTTAGCTCTAGTCTAATTCAGTCTGGTGAATTTTACATTGCTTGAAAATATTTACTTATTCTTTATATTTACCCTCTGAACTCCTTTTCAAATAAATAATTTTTAACTATGAATCTTGGGCTACGCGTTCTAGGTCCATTTCAGTCTTATTACAACAGCTGTTTAGAGAATTGTAAAGTATAATACTTTTCTTACTCAACAGTTTTTATCGAGGTTAGTTATTCCGTAGACACTCATTATGGGTCATCTTGTTTCATTTCATCAACTTTTCCTCCATTTCAACGTATGTGGTTTAATTCGCTTCTTAAATTTCCAATCAAAATATTGTTTCATTCTTTTTCATTTCACTCATTCTACGAATTATACGATAGTATTCCATTCCAATCTGTATCGTTCCAAAAGGCCTGGAAGTATTCAGTTTTATATCACGGTATTGCATTCCATTTCTTTGCTCCTCTATGTACTTTTTTAGAGAGTTAAAATCTGTTTCTTTTCATTTGGTTTCGCTTCACCTAATTTCATTTTCATCGTATTCTTACATTACGAGTCACTCTGTTTCGTTTCACCTCTCATCTCTTTATGTACTATTTCATATAAAATAATAACATTATTTCCAGTTCCTTTCAGTTTCGTTCCAACATTTTCGCTTGGGGCATACATTTCCCAATCCAAATATACACAAATATCAATAACAATATCCCATGCAACTTGAATTTGGTCCAAATAATTTCATACAATTTGATTGGCCCAATAATTGCTGACAACAATTCACAACACAATCAACAACTTTGTCCGTCCGTACGATTGTAAGTGCTGCCACATGCGGTTGCATACTCAGCCATAAATATAAACCCACTTAAGGCTATGTGCTTAGCGTGCTGCTGGTCCAATACTTGACCTGTATCGTTCAATGTTTTCATTGAAATTGTTGGCAATTCTTTTCGGAATTTTCCGATTCTTAACAAATTAATTTGATTCGTAATTTAGCCACTATATGCAGGCCATAAAAGCCATGTCAAGCCATTAGTGTTCGAGTTTGCATGAGCAGAACAAAAGTAGTAGCAAACTAATCGCTGGATAATTACATGTTCCACTTGGAAAAAAGTTGGGTGTTTACGAATTTTATGAATTTGCTATTGCTTTTGCGGGGTAATAATGGCATAATTGCGCAATTGTTGCAAATTAACTCGCAATTTATGCTTTTCATGAGAGTTCAAATTATTTAAGTGTTATTATAAGTTCTAAATAAATACATTGTTTCGAAAATTGCTCATTATTTTCATACTTAATTAATTTTTTTAATGAGTACCAGCTAAACTTTGAGTGTCACAATTCCCTTTAATATTGCTTTTAACTTAATTATAATAATTTTTTTTGATTTAATTTCACTAAAAATACATTTATAACATATATTAAAACTTTACGATCTGTTTCACTTCATTTCATGTCATTATTGTCGAAAATCGGGAATTCATTTCTTAATGGTCAACGTTGTTATCTCATGAGCTTCGTCTCGTCTTCGGCTCTCCTTCGGCATAAAGGAACTCTCATAATGCTTGGGAGCAGACTGAGGATTTTTGATAAGTTAAACAAACCTGATTACCCATGGAAAAATTGGTAATTGGCGAAATTGACTACTATCGTGCTTCACCTTAACTTTTCTGACTTCCCTGGGCTCTAGATCTGACTCGCCATTGCATGGAGGTTGAGGTCTTGACACGCGAAGTTGCAAATCCTTTTCATTCTACAATTAGTACAGGTGACAATAGCGGTCGCAGTGAGAGTTCTCCAGAAACTAATTCGGGCCATCATGCCAATAACATAGGAAATCTGGAATAGGAAATTATTGTATATTATTGGAGTATCTACTCTCCGGATCGGAGTATTATAAGCATATATAACAGCTCAGTTTTACACAGGTAATAAAAAATAGTTGTCACATTGAGATTTCTACGTATTAGGAAATACAGAAATTATTAAACAATCTGTAAGGGATTCGTTTTTCTAAGAACTTTGCTCTTATCATCCAGTTACATTTTTTGATATTCTGGGGTTTGAAGAGAACTTAGGTCAATCAAGTAGATGGTTTTAAGCAGCCGAGCGGCTGGGAAAGGATCGCTTTGCATTTTATGTATGTACTTAAATATCCGTCGAAGGAAAAACAGAGCGCTATTATGTCGAAATACTTCCCATTGTACTGGGTATATTATGGGTTTTTATAAGAATCTGGAGCAACGACCGGGCCGGTCATAACTCAAAAAATATGCGCTAATATCGACAAACTTTCCACAGGTTAGAACTCAAAAGTCAAGTCCAAGTCCAAGCCTTAGTTTATTATAGTATATACAGTTACAACTGGTACCCTTCTCACCACTTCCAAACTTTCCGCACAGTCCATGTGACCAAGAGGGCATGCTACGCCATTCTTTACGAAAAGTGCTCGCTTCCGATATTCGTGCTTTCAGTATTTCCAATACAAATCCTTTGTGACTTAATGCAAGGCTTTCAACAACATGTTGAACACCTCAATACATCTTGTTTTTTAGTACAACGGTAGAAGGCATACCACTTACCAGCATAATAGATACAACCGGGGTAATCTATAGAGGAAATTTCCACCTGCCAACAATAAATCGTTCAATTTTAGTAAACGTTCGCTAGCAGCAGTGCGCGCAAAACATTCACCCATTTAAGCATTCACTCGTGCATTCATTGATTCATTCATTCAACGGGTTGCACAAACAAACACACACATACAGATAGATTCACTAGCGAATATAAGCATTTATACATTTAATCAGGCTTACAACTTGACGGCCTGAGTATGGCGAACAACAAAAGTGCTACGTTCAATGATTACAAATGTATTGTAATAATCCAATTTTAAACAACAACAACAACAACAACAACAACCATCTACAACACCGCAATTGTATTGGAAGAGAAAATTGCAGCAAGCAAGAAGACAAATTGCAACAACGCGCAAAAATGTTGAAGAGAATATGTAAGTGTAGGTAGATATTGCATAAAAAGGTTAAACAATAAAGGCAATATTAAGTGGAGAATCTGGGCGGAAGACGGCAGCAGTGGAGCAGTGGAGCAGAGTTCGCGGTCACTTGAAATAATCGCGCGCGGCGAGATGAGCTGTTAAGCAGCTGAAAATAAAATGTTGGCAGCGCGAATTATCAGCGCGCCAAATAAGTGTTGCTTGTAAGCGTCCAATAACAACAACATGTTAAGGATCACAAGAACAACATGCAGAATAACAATTGCCGCAGCCAATAACTCAGGCGGCGAATTAAGTGAACGGTGGCTTTCCCTTCAACTGCGGCTGATAATGGCGGCCAATGAAATAGTAAAAAAAAAAACAAGCAACAACAATAACAATAGCATAATGAAAAGCATATCAATGTCTGCGGCAGTAAAATGCTTAAGCAGCGAGCGTGCGCCAGCGGGAAAGCGTAGAGCGGTGTAATGAGAATGTTGCATGCTCAGAGTAGTGCTCCATAGCATAGCGGTACTACAAGCACACTGAGGGCGCTGAAAAATTGCAATTACGCATCCGTTGCTTGTGTCAGCAATAATCTATTAATTTGTCAACATTGTCGAATGAATCAATGTGAGTCGCTTGTGAGCTGCCACAGGTACAGCGGACGGCAGCGGGTCAGCAGCATTCACAGGGAGTCAATACCTTAGCGCACTATAAGTATCTGGTGGACCAACATTTCTGCTGCCATATACTGCTTTTTTGTTGCTTTTTATGTTAATTAATGCACGAATAGCGGGATACCCATTGAAGGTGTCACGAAATTCATATAACAGCAACAATTAAGATAAGCAAAAACACCGGATTAAGCGAAAAACAAGCGCAACCCGATCACAATCAGCAACCACGGAGATCTCTATACCAATTTCAGCCATACTAGACCAAATGTGGAAACCTCAAGTAGACGGGTTTAGAATTACACGAATTTATGCATAACCGACCAAGCAACACTATCCGAAACTAGATACGTTCCAACGAGAGTTGGCTCCACGCAAAGCGAGAGAACCTGGATTTATATACGGCTAAGGACAGTCAACTCGGCAGTTTATCTATAAGTTATTTGGCGAATATTTTATGCTATTACAAGAGCATTCAAAAGTATATGTGTGCGAGAAAAGTAGCTTTTAAACTTTCAAGAGATATTTCGAAGCTTGATATGTTTTTCATAGGCCATAAAATGGTGGTTCAAGCTATATAAAATATACCCGAATATTTTTCGGGGTTTTGCACGAAGTAAAGAGATATAAATGTGTGTCCTAGATTGAGATTTGGCGTTTTCGAGAGCAGTATTGCTGCCATAATGGCAAGAATTGTTTGCGGATCACGGATTGGTTTCATATTGAGGGTTTCTTGCTTAGAAGAATGTGATTTGCTGTGAGTTCCTTGCTTAGTTAAGACTTTCTCAAATGGTTTATTAATATTTTTATAACAAATTGTCTTTTTAGAGACTACCTTTTGTTTGGATAGGTCTGGCATATAGTCTTTGTATAATTCTTAGCCTGGTAAACTGACTACAAACGACCAACTAAAAATCGACCAACCTTCGTGTCTTCTGAACTCGATCTAAAAGCGAATCTTAAATAGCTTGAGTTGATTTCCTATGCAGATCAAATACGTTCAGCGCAAATAGTATCTTTACCACTTCCTTTCTATTACAACGCTCTAAATAATTAAAACAAAATTAATTTCCGCTTTGAAAAAAAAAAAAAAAGACACACAAATCGATTTAGTCACATTTTAATGTAAAATTAATCTCAGCAAATTAATGCATGGACAGATGTGAACTCTTGTGTGGTAAGCAAAGCAAAGAAATTTTAAAGAAATATATGTGTAGAGTAGCTGGTGTGGCATTGTAAACCCATCAAGTCAACTGAACATTAATTACTTTAATGATATCTAATATGGCCAATTTCGATGCGATTATCAGCATCGGCAAATCTATAAGCCATGCGAAAGCCACATAAAGAGACCGAAGAAAACACGAAAACGAAATTATTGCGCGAAAAAATTAACATCAAATGGGCAGGGTGAATTGTGTACTCGTATACTATTACGACTATTCATTTGTTTGTTAAATTGAAAGATGGCGAATATGTTGGCAGTTTTTAGAAATTTTTTGGTATCTATTTTGCATCGCAACTATTAAGATTCAAAAGAATTGATAGTCAGGCGTGTGAGTGAGGTTCGGCTGGCAGGTGGAGCGGTGTGTTGCTTTGTCGGTTAGGTTTGTTTCGGCGCTGGGAATTCGCATAAATGCGAAGACATGACTTGGCAGTTTGATAATAAATTTTATAAATTGTTTCATATGTAAAGATGTGAATTATATCACATACACTGGTAGGTGTGTCTACAAGAGTCGGCAGTGTTCGGCATTAGCAACACCAAACTCCTACCCCAATGTCAAAATTATATATCTCCTTGTGCTTGCAGTTTGCAGCTATTTCTATCGTATTGAGATTCGAAAGACTTCAAGAAACTACTGTGAGAGTTAATATATCTATTGATTTCAGCTTCGTAGATCAGCTCTTCGGGTCTAAATCTAAATCTGGTTCGGAAGAAAACCAATGCCTTAAGTTAATAATGTAGTGAAAGGCTGAAGGGCATATTGTGGTTGGACATACCGTTGGACGAGAAAGAGTTCTAACTTAATAGTACCGGATAAACCCGCAGTCTCTATCGACTTAATCCAGTCAAAAGGGTATTCTGAGGAGAGAGAATAAATGTTATGTTGTCTGATTTTAATATATACACAGATCTCACCAGTTTATATCAGACATTTCTAGACAACTAACTACTATGGAGCCCCTAACTCCTAAAAACCAGCACAAACTTCTCGGTCGTATACGGCTCACAGTTACGAATGGTGAGTTTTTCGAGCGCTAATACATACTTCGATTTATTTAATTTATTTAAACCCGGTGTCTATTTCTCTTCTTCTTCTACTTCTTTTTAAAGCGGCGCGATTTTACCGACTGAACTGAGTCTTATGAAAAACCTCTCATTCTTTCGAGTCTCGTGATACTTCTTTGGAACTTTCACTGCAGTTGAAGTTTCCAAAAAGACCCAAAAATCCCTGAATATGAGAAGTGTGAGACAAGAAGACTTTCTTTGTATGTTGCTAAACTGTTTTTTCAACCGTTTAGTGATGGTTTTTTAACTCGTTCATTGTTTTGACTCACCTCTCGACTTCTTTTCAGGCACAAAATGTGTTTCGGCGAGCTTATTCAAGGAAATTCATCTGAAATAAGGGAAACCGGCGCCAACGCCAATATTTGAATAGATATGCTTTAATTTTTTAGTGCCACTTGCGCATGCGCAAAGCATTTATCCAATTGGTGCCTTCGTTTTACCGTTCCTATTGGGGGGAGCATATTTGCTTAATTGATTTCCCACTGCTAGTGGAGTCGGCTTTATGTTTGCATTCGGTTACGCCCTGTTGAAATTTGCCCAAACTGGCAGTGCGAATTAGTAGCGCTTGTCTGGTAAGCCAGTCGCTGAAATCGACTTTAGCCTCTTCGGCACCCGAACACGACACTGCCGCTGCTCAGAAAGCTTGTTATAATATTATCAACTAACGATTGACCCTCATCAGTTGTCCGCGCTGCTGCCACACCTCTTTTGTTGCAGCTCATTGACGGCTTTTTCACTCTGCTGAATTTGCTGCATTGCTTTCAAATTTTTTTTTTTTGTTTTGTTTCAATTTAATAATTGCGCCCTTTTATTGCTTGCATATTTTAATTAAAAATATGGCAAATTACTGGCAACAACAAAGTCTACATATTTACCAAGAAATTCGTGAGAAATTCATTGCGTCTTCGTCGCTGGCGCCTGACAGTTGATTCATTCAACGCACAAAAACGTTTGTGTGCAATAAAAACAAGAATTCGACTTCAAAAAATGTGTGTATTTAAAATATTCAACTTAAAAGGTTTTTGAATTTTGGAAATCTTTGCAACTTCTTAGAGTCTATGTTGTCTTCTGGGCACTATTAATATGGTAACGCCTTCAATGCGGCAACATTTTGCAATTTTATTGCTTATTTGCGCTACAATTTTGTATTTTTGGTTCTTTGAACTTACATTTAACATTATTAGGGTGGTTCTTACATACTGGCAGAAAATATTTTATCAGAAATTTACGAACATTAAACTCTAAGAGTAAGCCAAGGTGTTATATATAAATTTTGGGTTCGAGTGGAGTTAGTCAAAGCGTTTCCCACAGAGGTCAAAGCTCGGATTACCTTTTGAAAACTTCAAAAGTTGTTTTTGTTTTTCGTCTAGCATCAAAACATATATGTTTATCTCTTCTAAGACACCAACATCACATTTAAATAGTGGTGCGAATTGAGAGCGGCTGACCATAGTCATCTAAATTTTGACCCCTGTGTGACCTTAGGCATCTTCACTCATAAGTACAGTGTGTTAAAAGGGTTATCTTTGACTGTGATGGAGTCAATTTAGATGACGAGACTTAAGGACCAGCCCAAACTGGTATTATGCATTTTCAAAAAATTATAATTTAAAAAAAAACGTACGCGAAGGACTACCCTAATGTTCATGTATACATATGTATGTGCAAGGTGATTACTGAATCTTCAACAGGGCTTCATTTCGCGTGCTTCCTCTACTTTTTTCACAGCCGCAACACTTGTTTGCCACATACATACATACACCAACACACACACACACACACACACACACACATGAATAATACACAACTTCAAGTGTCATCATAGTTTTTGCAATGGCAATAAAGTTGCGGCATTTTTATTAGGCATCGTACGATTTTAATTTGCTTGTCCACCTTTGCAGTATCTAACAACTATAACAAGAAGACAACAACAATCAACTCACATGACAAACCATATAAATATGTATGTGTATAGTTATGTGTCCGCACGCATTTCCACACATAAATTCCTTGCGTTTGTCACCATTTATGGCTGCCTCGGGCGCCCGTTTATGGTGTGGCCAAGCAATAAATGCAACAGCTGGCCGTGTTGTGCGAGATTTTAATGCGTCTCGGCGGCATGTTGCAACATTCGAATTGTAATGTGATTTGCGCTACATATACATCCAAACTTTTTTCACTACCAATATGTGATAGCCTTGGGAAATCATTCTATTAAGCTTTTTTGTGCGCACTAACTACTCGAAGGAAGCAAGTTTTAATTACAGTTATTAATAGGCAAGCAAATAAAATGTACAACAGATCCGTTTGTAAGAAGAACGAGTCGATTGATTTCTAAATGATGCGTTGCTAGCTGGGAAAAAGTTATAACAAAGAGTAGCACTTACATTCAAGCTCTTTTTTAGTTGGTTAGACTGATATATCTGCAGATAGTTGCAGATAGTTACAGATCGGTCCACAGATCGGTATATACAGAGTCCAAAGAATGCTAGCAATATAAATTTTAGTACATATTTGAAATTAAATTATGTCGGCTCTACTTCTCCTTGGCACTTGTTGCTTGTGTCCCGTTACTAGGTAGTTAAGGTGGCATATTAAAACTCTACCAGATATAGTAATTCGACAGATTAAGATCTCAAGTTCAGTTCTATAGCTATTACTTAATTTTATCGAAGTTCTATCACTCATTAATCTACTGTGAGAAAAATTATTCAACTAAACTGAGATTTCGCTATTCTTGAGAATAAATAAAGTTAGGTTAGGTCATAATGAGGTACTTCTGATCTTATATCGAACAGACAGGAGTTTATAAGTATCTGTCATATTATGAGATTATTCTGCATACGGTTCGAGAGACTACGGGATCACGTATATACGTAATAGATTACGTATAATTTGCAAGGTCCAATAAATGAGCCTAACATATTCCTTCCTTCCTTCATTAAAATTACGCTGTACCTCTTGTCTTGCATTTTCTTTGTAGAAATATGTTCGTAGGCGAAGAAGGTTTCGACAGCTCGTGAACCGAATCCTAGTCTTCCGTGATGGTGGAATGTCCTGAGAGACATTTAGATTCTCAAAAGGATGGTCACCGACTTCCATAACTATCATATCGGTCTTCAATTGCTAACAGAGTCACAATGGAGTCACCTTTACGAAATTTAATTGTGTCGAACTTGAAATGTGATTTTAAATTTAATATAACCTAGATTGGTAGAAGGTTTAAATGAGAGTTTGGACTGTTCCATCCTTTGCGCTTATGGACTAAGCATATTCTCAGGCACCAACCCAGGTATTTTCAAGTTCTTACATCAACTATGAGCAAGTAAAACAAGTTGGCTCGAGACCGTGTCGGAAAGTCGCGTCTTTGCATTGATTGCCGACCATCTGAGAAGTTATTAAAACCACGAACGTAAAAATACCTTACCAGTTTCCAAGAAATCAATTTAGCTATGAGAAATTTTTTTGGTTATCAATGCAACCCCACCTAAGAAGATACAAAATTGAAGATCAAATAAAAACGGAATTCCCATCAAATCCAACACTAAGTATGCAGCGGTGGGAAGCTTGCAACAGCTGAAGGTTAACTGTAAATAAGAGACAATTGGTGTTGTTGTCGTTTGTACACAGGAATGCATAAAAAATAAATTTAAATGAAATTAAAGTGAAGAAGGTGAAATAAACTGTAAAGTGTCACGCTTAAATGCACCTGCAGTAGTAGCGGTAAATATGAGCGCTGAGTACTAGTAGCCACGAAGTCGACAAACGACAACTGAGGACAGTAGCAATTGCTGCCGATGATAGGACATGACCGTTACAGTTGATTATAGTTTTGCCACAAACAGTGGAGAAGTTGAGGATGAAGACGAAGAAGAAGCAAAAGGAATATGATGGTGATACGCTTAAGAGCGCAATGAAAATGTTTGATATTTATTAACAAATTAATGGCTAAACAAGCGGGTGTGGCGAACGCTGCCAAACACTGACCGCAATAACGTTGCGCGGAAAATGGCGTCGCGGTCATAAAATCAAATATCCATAAAAACTCATAAGCAATACATTTAAATGGGTAACTAACGACCACAGAATATTCTTGACTTGCCACAAATGCCACAATGTTTAAATAAGTTGGTAATTGTGTTGGGAATTTGGTGGTTAGTAGTTAATAATCATAAAAAATTCTAAATTAAAATAATTTAAATGCAAGGCTTGTGTGATGTGGCGGCGGCAATAAATGACAGTAAATGCACTTCTCAGACACACACAGCGACAGCAACAGCAATGTTGCACCCAACGTGCGGCCACTGTGTGCGCATGCGCAGCGCCTTTCCTTGAGCATTTAAATGCATTTCAAAAATATGTGAGACTTTAATGCAGTGGAGAATATCTTATGTGATTCTTGTTTAAGTAAGTACCTGCTCAGCGCTATCGGCTACCTAAATACTAAACAGTTATGTAAGTAGTTTATGAAATCGTCATAAAAGAACATATTAAAAGCGCGACGTGAATGAAGACAGTCTTTGAATTCTTTAATGTGACCCTGCGAGTACGCATCTCTTATGTGTGTTGTGTGTGAATTTTCGTTGCTCTTCGCCTTTGTTTGAGCGAGACTGTGGATTAATGACCGTTTACGGGCTTGTGTTTCCAAGCATTTAGGGGGAGGTTGAGTTAATATTCTGCGTAAGAAGCGATAGTAATTTTTGAGAAATTATATAAACGCCAGTATATTAGTAGCGTCCCTTTTATTGACTTAATTTTTTTCTCGCTTTTATTACTCTTGCTTTCATTAAAACGCAGTAAATTTTAAGTGTTTTCTTCACTTTTAATCAAAGTTCTAATGGATGTTTGTGCGCGACATCTGCAGTGTTCATAAAGACAAAGTTGCTTAGCTTTGTTCATAATTTTCTCTCAGTTTATTGAAGGTACTCTTCGCCCCCAACTTAATATCCATTAAAGTTGTATACGTAAATGACCACCAAGCTTTTCGCAAAAATGTGCAAACTTTCGACATAACCTTGAAATTAGTGAAGCTTGTCGTAGGCTACGAAATATCACCTAAGTGAAATGCAATTACTTAATTATATTATGCTTTCCTCCAAACATTTCTCTGCGAACTAAGGAATGAATATAAGAAGCTTTGAAGCTTTTTTTTTTATTTTCAAACTTATTGCTAGAGAATTAGTTAATTTGGAGCACCGTAATAGCAAATCCGAAACAATATGGGAGCTGCAAAGTGTCCTTATCTAAAAAACGATCAATATTGTGAGATGGGATTAAGCTTCCAACTACGGAAAAATGTGGTCGACTCTTTTCCTCTCTGTTGAAGATAATCCCTGATATTGCTTCAATGCGACTTCATAGTGCCGAAAACCTTGAGCTCTCTCGATCTTTTGTTCCAGAATATCCTCTGACTAAAGAAGACCGTTAACAGAAATGAGGTCAATAGATTCAGTACCTCCTGCCACAGTTACACATTCCGTAAGCCTCGAAGAAGACAGACTAAGTCCAGTTCTTGGCGCCTCTAAGATAATTGAAAGCCCTCCTACATTAAATCTTTCATATATGGTCCTAGAACTCATTACGGTATTGCCAGTTTACTCTTAGTGACTATCGGGTTCTTACATGTTTATTTGCAAGAGAGATCTCCATTAAGTGGTTTTCATTGATATATTTTCAATATTATTCAAAACACTTATAGGGAATATCATCTTTTTACAATAATCTCCTTATTGTGGATCGGAGCTTAGGATAGAGCTCGAATAGGGGCAATTCTACAGAAGGTATCAAATCTTTTGTTTAGAGAGTGCTTTGAAGATCCTCTCTTAGGTCACGAGCAAGTTAAACCATAGAAGTCTGCATCATAAATTATGCAAATAATTCGCACAGAGGAAAGCGTGATCTTAGAGGTGCTTATGAACAGCTCAGAGATCGAAGAAAGATGAAAGCCCTTCACGAAAATCCACCGGAAAGAAGTCTTCAACAGAATTTCCAATAATTTTCTGAGACTCTTTCAAATCTACTTACTGGAAAATTTTGAAGAATATCATTCGGATCTATGTAGTTTTCACCGAGGCAAAATGAGTCACGCATACGTTTGAGGAAACTGTTACATTCTCATACTTATATCGTACAAGCGTGGATCCACAAGTAGGAACGAGCACGCTTGTGATGAGATGACCAAGCTTCAATAATTGTAAGACTCTGTCTGAAAGATATTACAGTTAAGTGCACGCTGCCAAAGCGCCGCATGAACCTCACTCAACTGACAAGTTTTATTGTCCGCGACGTCTGCTCGCTGACCGGCCCGTCCGCGTGTGAGCGTGCGTGCGTGCCTGCGTGCTCGACTAGCAAACGCGCTTACCTTTTGTCATTCGCTAAACTGTCAATTGCCTGGCGTTGACATGCTTGGGCGCTCCAAATAACCTTATTAGGAGCGATGAAGCTCTTTAATTTTTTTACTACCTGCGCTCTCGTGCTTTCTTTGCGCCGCCGCGCTGGCCAAATGCATTGTGCGCTGCTTGCCGTCAATTTCTCAATTTCACAATTACAATTGACATGTGGCGCGGTCAGCGGTAACACATTAAATGCATTGATTTTTACCAATTTCGGATTTTATTGATCGTCATAACAACAACAACAACTACAATAGGCGTAACAACAACCACAAAGGTGGCACGATCGAATGAAATAAAAAACTTGCAGAGTAAAAGCATACATAAGCCCAGCAGCGGTTGTGCTGGTGAGCTTAAAAATCAACAACAACAACGGCAACAAAGATTCGGGAAGCGCAGCTTCAAATAATGCAGCAAAATGAAAGGCGACGAAAAAATGTAAAAAATGCATTTATCCGTATTTCGTGCAAGAAACGTATACATGTATGTATATGACTGCTATTGCATGCGATGTGGCAAGTATGCGCCTCCCAAAAACGCGAAATGTCAAACGGTAAACGCTTGACGTAAACATGTGCGCATGCGCGTGCACAGACACACGCTCCGCGACTTGTTAGTACGCTTGCGTGGCCAGCCAAGTCAGCGTCGCTTGACTAGCGGCCAGCGGCAGGACATTGTGCAAACAACGGCAAAACAAACACAAACAACAACAACAACATTAATAGTGAAACAGTAAACAGCATAAAAATAAGCATTGAAACGCTGGAATTTCGTTGTTTGTTGAATGTTTTGCGGCGTCCTGTGGGCAACAACTGCAAAATACAAGCGCAACAATAACAACAACAACAACACGGAAAACAGCAAGCAAGCCAGCAACGATTTTCAATAAAAAATTAAACTAAATGGCAATATTTGCCTTCTTTAGCGCATGCATTTCGAAAATGGCTCGCAGTGTTTATCCGACACAGTTGTTGTTGCCGTTGTTGCCGTTATTGTTGTTGCTTTAATATGCTGCTATTGCTGACAATGCTGTTGCGACAACAAACCGAGTAACCGTTAATGCCGCACAATTGATGGCCATGTGACACGCACTGGCCGCAATGTTGCCACATAATCCAAATAAAAAAAAAGCAATAACAACAAAGTATAAAATTAAAAAGCGCAACAAATTGCAGAAATTAAAGTAAAATTAAAAAGCAAATATTTTGCTTAAACGCGAACACGAATCACCCGACAAACCAACGAATGGCCGCCGAAGGGCGAAATGCAAATGGAAAATCGGAGCTGAAAAGCTGCTCACTTTGGCGGCTCGTAAAATTTATAACTGCAACTAATATTCAGTCGGTCGATGGGTCGTTGCATGCATAAATATATAATAAACATTTGCCCACTACCGATTTGCACATGCTTTGAAACCTCTACCCCCTACAGTCTCGTCTGCTCTGTTGCGTGAAATGCCAGCCATTTACATATTGTTGTTGTTATTGTTATTGACATGCAACTAATAAATAGATAACCAATAACATCACTGCGTCACCACTACTCAGCGTTGTTGGACACATGCGTTTCTATGGTTAACGCTTTCAGTTGGCTTACGGCTCTCAGGCAGGTTGACTCTGTGTGCGTAACCGTTATGGATTGCTTTGTGGAAGCACGCACTAGCTTTCAGCGTATTTGTTTGATGTATTCATATTAAATTCCATTACATAATAATTTCAAAGAGAGACTAAAATAGATCTAACCATATCACATGAGATTAAGAGAGCAGGACTATAGTCTCCCGCTATTCACTGAGTGGTATATTTACTAATCTCTGATGCAGACACCTATTGCTCATGAGCGATAACTGATTTCAGATCAGATAAAGCCTCTTCAGACACATTTAAGGTACAGATATGCCCCCTATTTCTGGAGTTCTATGAATTGGAATCTCATGACGGATACTTTAAGGCTATATATATTCTCGATGAGATCATCTTAAGTAACTTTTGTATACTGAAAATGTTTCAGCTCTAAATTATTTAAGAAATATTCTGCGAATCTTCATTTTTTATTTGCGCTGACAAAACATTATCTGAGGAAATTATGTCGCCGTTAAAAGTCAACTGAGTGAACCAAATCTTACTCTCTTCTGAACTCAACGGTATTACTTTTTACTACTTTCACCTGTGAGTTATTTTTACAAGAAAGCAGAACTCGAACATAGCGAGTAGAAAAGTGGTGAATCGAAAACAGCGGCTATAAGCTATCTCGTCTGTATCTGAAACTATTTTGGGAACTTGCTTCTTACCTATATTCCACTACAGTGGTCCCACTTAGTTGGGAAAGATGAAATGCCCCTTAAATAATTTTAGGAATGATTGCTGTCATACTTACGTAATTTTTTCGGGATTTACCGCTAACCTAATGTTAATGTTCTTTACTCCTCCGAAACTCGATGATATTTCGCAGCGCTGGCATTTACAAGGCCACGAATTAGCTCTATCGGTTACTCTATATTTTTTTAAAGACCACCGAACGGGTAAATGTCCCCAATGATGAGATAAAACTTTACACCATTCAGATTTGGAAATTGGTTTACTACCACTAATTGATGATACTACTACTAATAATACTACTAATACTACTAATTGATGATAAGATGATTTTCTGTGGATTATTACTTGGGCTGAGAAGTCTTATGCTTAACAATAAAAGACCGTTTTTAATGAAAATTTGCTTTATTCTTCTACATAAATTCTATCAAGAGTGAAGCATTTGTCGCAACGGTTCGCACGATACCACGAAAGCACGAATTTTCGAGGCCTTCAAAATAGGCGTTTGTTTCTATCTTAAACTTCTCATCTGCCTGAAATATTTCTCCAGGGAGGCACGTTTTGTGTCTAGGAAAAGGCAAATAGTCGCTGGTGGACAAATCTTGCGAATGTGTTCGATGAGGGATTAGTTCATGACATAATTCCTTCTATTTTCCTTTTACTAATTTTGACCAGTTCAACTATTGCCAAAAGCTTAAATGAAAAATTACTGTTAAAAATGAAAATGCAAATACTTTTCTTTATTGATTTTAAAAACTGAAGGCTTGAAATGAAAAAGAGCAAGGATTGGTGGCGCCAACCCCGCAACCGATACCAACTACTTCAACTGCTATGCAAATACATGTACAAAATAAAATCCAGAGATTAGAGATGTTTTTTGAAAATATAAAAAATAAACAAGAACAACAATCGGTAAATTAGTTTGCATATTTTGCAACTAAAAACAAAAACAGTTATTTTTGGCTTCTTTCTGCGCCCGAAATTGTGTGATTACATCGATATTTTCTCTCCGCCATTCAAGCGTTTCTACTTTTGTGCAAAATAAATTACAGTAATTTGTTTTTGGCTGTCGTGTCGCTTGTTGAGCGATTTTTCATTATTTTTACCCACAAAATGAAAGGAAAGAAAAATCGGGAAAACCGATTGACGCGATCACAGCTTGCCGCGCACACACAATTTCCTTGCCACTTTTGGTCGCACCAATCGGCAAACCGCCAACCACCAACCACCAACCGCCAACCGCCGACTAGTCTGCTGAGTGGCTACTATAAATTTTATTGATATCCGCCAGCGGGCTATTCGATCGATTAGAGTTAGTCGTCCATTTGTTCATTCGATCGGTGACTCCGTTTCACCCAGTTGGCTGGCTTGTTGATTTCTTGGCTTTCGTTGGGTGTTGTTGCATCATCGCCGCCATTGCCAGCGCCAACGCCAGCTTCATGTCGACATCGTCATCGTGGTCTTCGGCGGCGGCGGCAGCGTCACCAAGACATAAAATTAATCTCGCACTACTCGTCGCACCAATGACCCCGAGGCCAGCGCTATTCAACTATACGCTGCTGTTGTTGTCGGGGCTGTTGATTGTGTTGGTGGGCGGACAGCGGGGCTGGCGTGATTATGTGCGAAATTACACAGCGCCTCGAAACGCATTTATATTCCGCGATTTTATTTATATTTGGGCAGGCATGCACGTCGGGAAGTGTTTAGCGAAAATGTTGAATGTGTTTCGGGTACTTTTCTTATTTCTTCTTTGGCTCTGGGAAACGGTTATGTAAGTTAACAGTTAACAGTTGACTCAATTGTATGCGTGTTCGAATTGGGAGTAACAAAGTGAGCTTAGCTTGAGATTGGCAATCTTAAATGAGATGCTAGCAGCGCTCTCAGCGGATTCATTGCGGTTATTGCTAGCATAAGATCAACATGTAGACTTTGCTGGGAAAACTGATGTCTTGCTTGTCATCCCAGAGTATGTAGGGAGTAATGGTAATTGAATTTAATTTTACCAAGAAAAGGATCTAGTTTACAGTACAGGTTAGATGCTCGGAAGAATCGGCTTAACGAGAAATTAGAAATTGTTTTTGGGACGCGTACGTAGGCTAAATTTGTTAAGGGAGGCTGCTGAGCTTCAGCCGAAGCCTGAAATTAACCAAAAAATAAAAACCAAGTCCAAACTTGGGATCTTAACCCATTCTTTCGGATTATTTTGACCTGGACATTTTTGGTTCTTATCAAGAAATCCTATATAGAGCTGCCAAAGTGTGTACGTGGAAGAAGATCGTTTATAACGGAATACTATACTATATACTGAACTATACATGCCTTTAGATGCCTTTGGGACGAATTTAATTTTAATGGATATTCTTTGAAAATATCTTACTTCGTGCAGGCATTCCAGTTGGCTTAGCAATTATGGAACTTTCCATTCTGTACGATTTTGTGCCTTTTTTCTATATTCCAAGTCAGCTTCTCCTGTGGAGCTTCATGACATGTGAAATGACATATCAAAGCCATTCGGAAACTAAAACCCCGTCTATCAAAATCAGTTATAGTTGGATCAATTTTCACTGAGAATATCTGCTTGGTGGAAGAGGCTTGCAGTTGAGTTCTGGTTAAAGTAAAGTAAGGAATACCGTAGATTTTCTAAGAATGTGCGAAAATTCGGGAATCAACTGCGAAGAACATAGACCTTTAGAAAACAATATTGGAAATATCACCTGAGATGTTATTGAGTAAATGGTTCCGGTGAATTCAGAATATTCGAAATATATCCAAAAATTTTTCAGACTATTTTGAACCCCTTGAAAAGTCTCATCAAATGAAAAAAAAGTCTCTAAAACACAAAATCATAAAATTGGTGGTCACACGGAGGAATTCCGATGAGTTCAGACATAAAGTATGTTGGTGAAAAAAGCAATAAATTTCAACGAAATAAGCAACGGAGCATATTGACAGCTAGCCAAAAGACAGGATATCGTGTTGACCGCTGTCACTACGTCTAAAAATTATTCAACAAAAGAGCGAAGAAATAATTTAAAAATAAAATTAGCAAACTTAACCAAATTTGCATAGCGAGTGGAAGAGCAGAGAAAAGTAACTGAAAACAATATTTCTTCTTTTGGCCACAGACATTTTCAAGGCGTTTTTATTTAAATTAAAATAGACACATTCGCGCCTGCGCAACGACAGCGACAGCCAATGCCACGCACCAATCAACCAAGCGACCAGCTAAGCCAAGCCAACTAGGCGTTCAAGCAAACAGAAAGCACAAAAGGAAAACGGGGAAGAAAACGCAAATAATAATAAACCCGGCAATAAAATAAAACAAACGAATCCAATCTGCAAACAACAGCTCAATGCCAGTGGCAAAATGCAATGAAAGATGAACATATTGGCTGAGGGGTCGTGTGGGCCAATACAGAGCGCATTGGCAAGCCGCCTAGACACATTACTTGTGTATGTACGTATGTGGCTGCGTGTTGCTGTGACTATGCGTTGCGTTGTGCTAACAACTTGGCGACGAGTCGTGCACGCTGACGCCTTAAACGCCATGACGACGCGCCTTGTTGCTCCTGCCGAAGTGATTTTTCGAAATTGGCAGTAATCGCGTCTGCGCGCCGCTATCGTCTTGAGTAGCGCTATTCAATTGGCGCTTGAGTGCTGGGGCTGGGGCTCTTCCTGTGTGTCGGCGTATGTGTTTTGGTGTACGCGCGTGATGCTAGCTTTGGCGCTTAACAAGCTATGCGTGAGGTAGTCTAGGCGACTATGTGGGCAGCAGTTGGTGAGAGAGAAAGAAGTGTAATAACGCATACGCATTTCACGAAACTACGGTGTAGAAGAAGGGAACTGCCGAACAGTTGAATTATTTTGACTGGATAGCAAGCGCATCTACTCAAATTCATTTCCCATGAAGCATTCGCTTCACTACGTTGCTTCTTGTAAGACCAATGGTCCTACCTCTTTCCACAAGTTTTCTTCGGCATTTTTTGACAACTTTCAAATCGGTAATCCGATGTAAGTGAACCCTTGTTCTCACAACTGAAGCGAAGGTAAGCAAATTCGATTTTAAGGTATAGCTGAAGTCTGTTATGGATAGTATCTGTCTCTAAGAAGGGCGGTTGTCAGCGGCGGTATATTCTAGTTAAATCGAACCTCTGTAGTGCTGGACCATGTCAAGTTCTTGCGCTATGAAAAATATAAGTCGACCTTGCAGTTCTGCTAGATGCCTGGCCGATTCCTTTTTCCTCCGAATTCCTACTTGTGGTAGATTATCGGAGAAATATAGGAACCAAATAGCTTTAAGCCAACTCGGAGGTAGAAATACGCTTGGCGCTTTGAAATTGCCTGTCAGCTTTTGCTTTTGAAAGCAAAAACGAAGCTTTTGAAAATAAAATTTTTCACGATATTTAAGCTGCTCGACACACTGTACCCACCTCGAGCTGCTTGTCAACGCCCAGAATACGTTCTAGTCTATCGATTTTCTTGCTGCCAACGACGAGGCAGTATTTTCAAAGAAATTACATGTTCATTACCTTTGTGGCGATAAAAAAAATAAATAAGCGAATGCAATGTGAAAAATGTCCGCACATATTTTCACAACATATTTCATCAATTGAGCGTGGCTGTGTATGGGCCTAGCACAATTTAAACTTCAATCAAAACGATTTACATTGCAAGTACTAAAGCAGAAATAAATCTGCGACTGCACATACAAGTAGATATACATATATGATGTGGCATGCGGCAGGAGTTTCTGCGGTCGCACGTCCAGCTGCCTCACCAAACCCATCAGCCGAGCAGCCAAGCAGCCAACCATAAAGCCGCGCTGCTGTCACCAATATTTGATTTAAACAACGAAACGTCGCCAACGACGTCAATGACGGCAATGACGGCAATTGCCACCACAGCCAGAGTTGGAGTTGGAGCGCGGAATGAATAGCTTGCAGCGCCACGGCCACGCATGTTGCCAATAAAAGTGTGAAATCTTCAAATGTGAATCGTATGTATATATTATTGACTTGCTTTGGACGCACCCTGCGCTGCCTTTGTCTAGTAGCTGACAGCTTTTCATAGCGGAAGAATGTGAGAAGGCTGTGCTGGAGGATGCGCTCAAAGTATGAAGGCAAATGAACGACGAAATAAAAGTTTGCAATAAAATTACCTTTCAAGCAAATAAAAAACATGCACGCACCTCTGCAGCTATGCCAGATGAGTGGCTCGAGAAGCTGTGTGCTCCTTAGCAGGTCACCTCCGGCGCTTTGTGCCTGAGAATTGCGCGTGCGCGCACCTTTTTTAAATCCAATTTATTTTGCAATTTATCGTTGAATTCACTTTTATTAAGCTCTTGCTCTTTACAACGCTTGGTTGGCTGTTGTTGTTGCATTCTCCTTTTTGCCGAAAAACGCAATTTTATTTATTTATTATTGCCTGTATTTTGAGGCTGACTTCACGCTTGCTGCCGTCTTGCCTTACCAACACATTAAGCACTCGGCTAGCGTAGAATTTAAGTGAATGCAAAAATGGAGTATTTCCATGTAGAAGTAAACAAATGAGAAGAAACCGTTAAAACCCTCCACCAACACGAATGTATTTCGAAAAGAATAAATCATTTTGCAGACAATAAACAAATAAAATCCCATTTCATTTATTGGCAGTTCCGCGTGGCTACGCTGTTGTATATATTTTCCCCCGTCCGTACTAGGGTGCGTCGGAAAAGTTCAGGATTTACATAAAGTAAGGTCACTTGATCATCATATTTTGATAAAGACCAGTGAGTAAGCCGGGATTCAGGAATAAGGTTAGCCCTTATGTAACTATTTGAGAACCACTGAGTAGTGGTAGCCATAGTACCTGGTTTTATTTACCGAAAAATTACAAAAGAAGTCACTGACTGACTTGTGAGGCTACTAAAGAAGTGATACATATATTTCCAACTTAAGTTGTGGATATAAGAAACCTGGATGGTACTCGGTATAATCGGCACCCAGCAATTTCTCTTAGATTGCTCCATCAGAGGGCCTGAACGGACTACCGGACAAGTTTCCTCCATCTTTTCCAATGACAATATTGTACATGCAGTTAAAACTTAGTGGTTAATCCTACCAAATGGACAATTCTTACAAATTGATAAACACTTAAAAGAAGAAAGATCAGCAAGGCTAAAAATTATATATGTCAGTATTCTCATGAGCCTTTTTCGCTTTCTTAAATGCATACGTAGATCAAACGACTCCTTATAACAAAGCCGAACCAAGTAGGACTTCAGGAACAACCCTAGGTCAGCTGATCAACCGATAACAAAAGCCAGAAGGAATTTCGATGCACACCTGCCTTACATTGACAACTCGGGATTTCCCGAATTTGTCAGGTTAAACAATCGGTAGGACGAAGATAACGTTTCCTTCTATTATTCGATGTATTTGCATAATGTTCGATCTATATAAAATTAGTGCGGCGTCGTTGGCGTCCTTTTGCACTTGAAGTCAGGATGATATGTGTTATTCCACAAATTCTCCAAAGTGATCACGTCCATAAAAAATACATAAGTAGTGATCATACTGGCAGATCAAAACAATCACTAACAAAAATATCATTTGAGAAATATATGAACCACCCTTACTATGTATGTACATTTCAGCACCTTCATCAGCCATATTTTCCCACCTTCTACACTCTATAAGTGCGCGCTCATACTTAAACCCTTTCCTACATACACTCTTCATACCACTTCTCTCTCATGTTTTCTATACTTAACCTTCTGCTGCTCTTTGTTATTTGCTTTTTGCGCCAATAAAATAAAATTTATTGGCACATTTGTGGCTAGCAAAAAAATGTTGGCGAGTTCGCCGAAAATGCTGGTGGTTACGGCATAAAATTGAGAACAAACTCAAATAAACAAACACAGAATCCGCGCTAGTGAAATATTAAGAAGCCAATCGTTACAAAAAAAAAATTCGCAATCTAGTTATGCTATTCAAATTCGCACGTCGCGATATGATGATAAAGTGCCTCCACAAAGCCGGGCGCGAATTGCTCAATTGTATCGCACTGTAGCTTGGTAAGATGCAGCGATTTGATGCTATCTTCCAATCAGCGAAATCTGCGCATTTATCATGCTAAGCATGTTTAGCACAGAAGCGCGCCTCACGTCGCTGTTGCTTAGTGTTGATGTTGCGCGTATGAATTTTTACCCCTTTTTACGAGCCAAAATTGGCGCTTCCTTCCAAGAAACGCGGTAAACAAACAATAAAGCAGCGGTTGACATGGGTCCACTTTTGCGGTGATATATGCGATGAGCATAGCGCTAAACATCGGTGCACATAGTGAATTCTTTTAGGTGTGCGACAAAGTCACAGTCATTAATTTGCCTTAATCGCTTGAAAATAAGCTATTAAATATTATTGAATAATTACGAACACTTCGGGAATTTCTTTATACTGCAGATGAACCTTTTTCTGGAGTACAATGAAAAATGAAATGAAATGAACCACTTTGCCTCTTTAGAAACAGAACAATTTTTGGCTCTGATCGCAGCCCGTTAACCTACTCGCAGCAGAGCGAATTTTATAGTTATTTTCCCTAGCTTTTAAAGATGAATTCTATCACAAGAACCATAAACCAAATCTTCGAACTATTCGACCAATTTCTCGTGCCATCACTGAGTCTATTTAAAAAACCAACTTTTTTTTGTAATTCATGATAAAGTCTATACCATTGTTTTATTAATGAATCAGTTTGACACTCATTAGCGTGGAGCTTTCTGAAGTGCTTTCGGCCTTAATCGAAATCGCTAAGTCTAACTGTAGGACTTCTTTTATTGTTTTGATTTTGTGAGAACACTTTCTAATTTCGCACTCGCTTCGAGGAGGGACTATCTCCAGATGTGCAATGACAAGTTTCTTGAAAAGCCATGAAGGAATCTTAAAAATCTGAGTTAGTCAACAAAAAGGACGGACTTTATTTAATGTTCAGAAATATGTTTGTATGAAGCATGAAAAAATTATGGATTTTTACTTACATTTTTATTACATGGATAGTGTTCAAAACAAGAGGCTATCCGTCGGATATCTTGGAAGAGCGTTGCGAGACCTTTCTAAAACCCATATTAGACCTGCGAACTACTCTTGGGGTTACAGCAGATTTATAACAAGAAATATTCCAAAACAATCTGTAAAGTGGGAATGAAAACCCTGGCGGACCCAGCCTTAGTATAGGTAGTAATTAAGCTGTCTCAGTATTACCTTAGAGTATCTTAAAGAATATTTCCACCGAGAAACACTGAGATGCAAAACTTTACGAATTCTAAGAATTCCCAAAATAAGTAGCACGAAATATAGCAACTCTAATGGCAAACTTAAGAGAAGATTGAAGAAATCATAAACAAAAAACTCAATTTCTGACTCAATCAAATAGAAAATTTCCCTTTAAATTTTAGACAACTTTATTCCTTTTCGATTTTCATTTTTTCAAATATTTAATGGTTTTACATAAATAAATAAATTAATCATTTATCAATATGCAACGAATGAGAACATCCGAGAAGAAACGTAGGCTCCAGCTGGAAGGCTACAAAAACATGATATTGACGGTAAAGCCGCGGGTGGATGACGCTTCGCCAAAACTCAATATCAGAGATTTTCTGCGCGCAGCAAAACTGCGTGACGATTGCAATGCCTTCGATCGCATACGACGCATGAACAACGAGCTGTTGCGTAGCGTCAACATGATATCACGCATCGGTGGACAATTGGATACATTTCGTGAGATACGAATGGCCCTTCCGCAGAGATCTCGCATACCACTGCTGGTGCTGCGCAACCGTTATATCGAAAGGGATAATATCAAATTTGGACAATTGCTGAAAACGGTGGGTACCACATTGGACACGCATGTTGACCCACATTTGCTGCGTCATGTGCGTAAGGACTCCATAGAATTTGTCGTACCCGCACAGATCTTGGCCAAGTATAGCCAGTTGGAGATACCACCCTATTCACAGTTGCGTCGTCTACTGCGACCCGTTATCTATTTCGATTTCTACGTGAAGGGCTTACGTCCCGCTGGACGCATTACCATACAATTATACACGGAGGCTTGTCCGCAAGTGGTGTTGGCTTTCGTACGCGCCTGTCGGAATAGAGACAAAAATTGTATTCTGGTTAATAGGCTCTTCCCTGGACTCTGGCTAGATTGTTGTCTGCTTATACCGCAAGGGCAGAAAATCAAACCGAAACGCATTGAGTATGACATGCGTGCCTTGGATCATAATCGTCCGGGCACTTTGGCCTTCTCGCTAGAAAATCAGGATGCACTGAATAAGGACGCTTTGAAATTCTCCATAAGTCTCAAGCCTCTCCAGGTGTTGAATGGCAAGCGTGTGGCTTTCGGTGTGGTCAGCAGTGGCACGAAGGTGTTGGACTCCATGCAAGTTTTTGGCATGAAGAAGAGTGGCAAGCTGACGAAAAGCATTATAATTAGCGATATGGCTTTGCTGGTTTAGTGGTCGTTGGTGCACCCTTTTGTAAAAATATAATTTTTTTGTTTCTTTGCAAATTTTTGTAGAAATTGGAAAAATTCATAAAGATGCGATGACAAAATAAAAAAGAAAAATCTATGTATATAGTATATGTATGTGTGGTCTTTGGGAAAAGAAGACCTACTAAGGCCCTATACCTAGACCTATATGCGTCCTTCAAATGTGTGATGAACTCAAGTCTGTGATTCTCCCTACCTCCCACAGATTGAGTTTAAAAAGACGAAGGTTCAAGCTAATATCTTTACTTGCCGTTACCATGTCAGTCGAGTCTACGCAACCGGATCAGAATTTGTAACCCACAAAGAATCGTCAGCTTGAAAGCATTCCTCTAAAACGATTTGGGGAATGTGTTACACCGCTGCAACAATAACTTAAAGTATAGACTGTCATCAGAAACAGTAGTACGAACACCAAAAGGTTCTATTTATTGCTCACTCTTGTTCAGTATTTTGATATTTTGCTATCATTCAGTTCGAGAATCAGAAGAATTGGGGACTGAATTTGTAGTTCTCGCAAGTGATAATTTTTATCTAAAGCTGTCCTGGTTGTATACGAAATTTTTCTTTGCTTTCTTCGGGTCACCGAAAAAAATCGAGCCCATCATGATTTCTATAACCACGACTCAGTTTACTTCGGTAGAAATTTTCGACTACTTCTGCGAGACATGTATGCCTTTTTCAGGCTGATTTCAAAAGAAAAAATTATACCTTCTCCTATAAAAAAAATTCCAACAGGGCCTGTATGTTCGTATTTGCATCCGTTTCGTCTTGCAATTCGGCATTGTCTTAATCAATAAAACCATTTGTTGCAATTGTGCTCATAAATTACCGAACGTGAAAACCAAAACATTCATTACCTTTGCCAGTTGGCCAGCAAGCGACTGATGGACGGCTTGACTTTTTTGTCTTTCTGAGTTTGGTAAACTTCGCCAATTTTATCATGTGACATTATAAAAGCAGATAATGGTATTTAACGATTTTGCATATGCAATTTTAGCAATTGATTGCACAGTGGATGTTGAACCCCTCTTTTCATGAACTCACTAGATCGAAGATACTTACTTCCCAGTCTTCTCAATTACCTAGCTTACACAAATATTTGACCAGCCGCAATAAGCAGAGTCAGACTGGTTGAGTTTGAAGCAAGTATTTCACCGGAATAAGATATGGTTTTATAAAGGACTACTAAACTGATAAGTGGAAAAGTTATTGAATAATCTCGGTAGTAACACTACTACTGCTTCGCGTTCGATCCCTGATGCTCAACAGCGGAGATACATATTTAAAAGACATTGCCAAAACGAGATGAGAACTGTGCTTCTTCTAGCATTTCCAATAGGTATCGGTTGTCAGAATGAAGAAAAGAATTGCAGACCATTAAAAACTCGGTCGAAATCACATAAGCGACATCAACATCATTGAAAAAAAGCACAGAAGTGATTTCATTAGCTATAATGTTCATGTAAAGGCTATTGCAAATTGTCAATGCGTTGTATAACACATTCTGCTATTAAGGAAGGTTAGGAAGAAGTAGGTATTTACTCTGAGAATCGAGCGGTGATTAGATGTTTGGTTTATGGGCTCACCAGTGAGGTTGTCTGAATATCTTTATCACTAAACCATAACACTTTAAGATTTTATTTACTATATTCAGCCCTCTCATGGAAAGCTGGACCACCGTGTGGGAATTACCCTCGGCTAACTCGTATACATATGAAGTTACAAAGTCTCTCTGATCACAGAGGGACAAATAGAGATCACCGAAACCGAAACTAACAGCTCACGAGACGACGCACTTACATCATTATATTTCATAAATTAGTGGAGAATTGTGAACTCAATTCTTGGTGGACGAAATTTCTCTTCAGTGGTTAGAGCTTTTGCGCTACAAAATCATTTAAGTAAGATCTCAAAACTAAACACTGTCCAAAAAACTTTAACCGCTGTGAGCAAATGGTTAGTCATCTACTTTTCGAAAGCCTAGCCTACTGCTTCTTAACACTTGCAGCGCAAAAATTAGTTTGTATGCAGATACACACACATATGTAAATGATGAGGTATGTAAGTATCCTTGACAATTCCACTTTAGTAAAAAGCGCTAAATATTCATGGAAATTTGTGTGTGTGTGTGTGTGTGTATTGGCATAAGTTTCACGTTTTGCGCCATTACTCATGCGCATTGCAACAATAAATCAAAGCGACGTGTTTGCAATAATTTCATTCATTCTTCATTCATTCAACGTGCCGCACATGCAATTCAGAGCAACGTAACGTAACGTAAATGCAATTTAACTGTTGCCACTTAAACAATTGTTGTGTTGCGGCAATACTTTTTATTGCTTTTCTCATTTTTCTTATTGGCAACGAAGCGGCAAACAACAATACCAACAAAACTGAATTTTCTGTTTTGTCTTTTTTTGTTGTTGGTTGAATGCAACCGCGCATAGAATTGATTTAACCGAAAAATAAAAGCGATTTTCGAAACGGTGGCGACGGAGGCAACAATGAAATTGTTACTAAATGTGCATGTAACAATCGCTCTCGAAAAAAATAACAACAAAACACAACCAACTTCGTTATTTGCTGGTGCAGTTGATAACAATATGCGAATAAATAGTTTTGCCATGCGAAAGTCGTGATGACGCAGCTGCGCTTCCCACTTGTCAGCGTCTAGGACACAAAAAAAAATATATATATATATAAATAAATAAATACGTATTCCATTTTTCTTGGTTTCCGTTTAGCATTTACCCTCACTTTATTATAATTTCGTCGCCGGCACGGCAGTGGTTATTTGGTGGCTTAAATAGCTACCACAGAGCTTTGGTTCTCGAGATTGTGAAGAGTAGTCAGCCACTAAATGAAAATTCGAGGTAACAATAAGCAATACTAACAACTATGAGAGTTGAAGAGGATATAGGAGTAAAGCGAATCTTAGAATTAGAATTACTTAAGGTGGCGTTTAGAAAAACAGCGTATTATTCTAATAAATAAGCTTCACCAGAGTTGGAAAGAATATTCAACACCAAATTCATGAATGGCAAATGATATAGTTTTATATAGAAAGGTCTACTTAGAGTAACATAGATTCTTGTTCCCATGTTGGGCTAAATAGGTTGGTTTTCAAAACTGGAGCGGACTTTTAAAAACTCTTATACAATTGAAGACTCTTACATTTGCACCAAATATTGATTACCCTTCAATTGATTCAATAAAAAAAAATTTGGATAGATGAATCCGTACGCTTATTTATTACTTAATTCCCATTTTGGGCATAATGTAACCCTATGTATTAGCGCACCTTCAAAATTCGTCTATCTGGGAACCAAAATAGAGAATAATGTCAGCGCGTTCCTTTGAGAAATAATAACCAACTCGTAAAGACCAAGACGCTCTGGGTCACCCATCATGCAAATATATTATAAAACGAGGAGGAAAACAAACACAACGTCCGAAGAGAAAATTCCTGATATGTTCATAAAGAAAGTTCTGTCAAAAAAATAAAGAATTTTAGTCCTTATAGCCTAGATAATGCGATGAAATGGTGAGTGCTACAAATCTTGGGAGCGAAGGCGGTAGGTTCGAAAAAGGTTATGTTTACTTTTCTTCGTTGTAAAGGTCAAGCCTAGAAACTTTAGCTTCACTTCATGTTTCGAATTTGTACTCCATTTTAACAAGGTTAAGCTTTAAATGTCCCACGTCGCTTGGTCGAGCTTCTGCCTCTATTTTTTGTGGGCGCCTTGTTGTTATCTAACAAATGGCAGGTCTTTCTAAGTTTAACCTGTTCTAGACGGCGCTTGGATTTTAGCAGAACATGTTTCAAGGTATAAATATGCCCCGGAAAATTTCCATAGCCTGTCGTGGACCGACAAGTATTCAAAAACAACTTTTTTGAACTGATTGGAGATAAAAATCGAGCCTAGGTGCTGTACAGTGACATTGCGCTTTTTTAACTATTACAACACCACGGCCGCCCTGAAATATCTGAAACAGCTTGATATAATAAATTGAACCGGGGTTCGGGTAACGCTGTTGATAAAAAGAAGCTTATATTTTTAGAATGGTTTCGGGTAAAAATTAAAAATGGTAATATTAAGAGGGTCAGAGAAATTCAACTGCCTGAATTTTTTTATAATAGAAATAGCTTCTCAGACATTCGAGCGGAACTCGTGGGCTCTTGAGATGTCCGAAAAGAAAAAAAGAAGGAAAAAGAAAAAAAACTCATAGAAGGTTGAAGAGCCAGAGTAGCAGAGACCAATATACGTCGAATTTGAGAATTTTAACACGCTCCAGACAAAGCGAAAGGTCTATGCGGACTGCTTGCAAGATTTCTCAAATACTGCCACACCTTTCAGCACTCAAATTATACTACAACAAAAATATGTTTGAAATTATTTTATGACTACTGACAGCACTGCTGATGCACAAATTAGATTGTGGCATATTTCAAAGAATTCTAAGGCGAATATAAAATACTTCAGCGAAAATGTAAAATAAATCACAAGCTTTACAACGAGCAAGCAGCGCTGAAAGGCAGGCGTGCGTGAGCGAGCCTGTGCAGTGATGTGTGAATGCTAGAGCGTGGGCTGGGCGGCGGCAGCGACAAAACCAACGCCAACGCCAATGCCAAAGATATTCGCCACGAAATATTTGCAACAACAATTAAAGTGATTAAAAGAAATAAGGAAATACTAAGAAACAAAAAGAAAACTAGCAAACGATGTGGCAACGCCAAGGGAATCGTTAAACAATTTGCAACTTCATTATTGCAAATAAAAATGCAAAACTAGTACCTCCTGGCAACCTTGCAAATGCGCACATATGGCCTTAGTTACCTTTACATGCGACCTCGCCAGACATGCCGGCCTTTTTTTTTTAGCTCCAGGTGCTCTTTTATGCTGAAGCCAAAATAACTGTCACATTAATTTTAGCACACCGAACTGCCAACTACTGACTGACTAACGTTGCCGCATTGTAGTTATTTTCAGTTGCTGTCGCCCGCTCGTTGTGGTTGTGTGGGTGGGTGTTGCCCATTGGCTGTCTCATTAGTATGCCACATAGGCGTGCGAATGCACGGCAATGCAAGCGGCAGCCACATTGGCAGCAATAAATGGAAATTTTTGTTTGTTGCAATAAAAAAAAAAATAATGAAAAAAAATTTTTTTTTATGCGGTCCACCGAAATTAGTCGAATTCGCAGAAATTTACCACAATACTAATACTTAAAAGTAAGCGCTACAAAAACTAGCGTTGAGAGCCTAAATGGACCCCAACTCTTCGAAAGCAGTAGAAGGAAGCTTGTACTGGCTTCTTCAAGCGGTCCCATGAGCTAGCAGTTTGTTCCGTTGATTAGATTTGTTATTGCTGGGATTTGCTCATGTGAAAGTTACTTATAACAGCTTACTTCTGACAGCGCCATCTGCGGTTCAAAAACGAAAATTTGAGAAAAGGACCAAACATCGTGGTCCCAAAACTGTTGGCTATCGGTACATCTTTTTATATTTCATCAGATTTCGCAGATTTGGTATTCTCTTAACGTTCACCTACCTGATTATCCCTCTCTGATTTTAAGAAGCGACTACTAAGACACGCTCCCTCTCTGCCTCTCTGATTTTAAGAAACGACCCATATTAGTTAATTATTAAACAAATATTTATTTAATTTAAATATATTTATATATTTGTAAGAATGGTAAACAGAATTAATGATAATACAAGCATGCACCTTGCACCTTGCCCCATCCAACAACACATACACTAGCGCACTTTCAATGCATATATGTGTGTATGCTTGCGAGTGTGTGTGAATGTGCCAACGCATATTTAATTTACACAACAATGCACATTTAGCATATCTTTGCCATTATAAATGCGCATTAAGTTTCGGGTATGCAAAGCATGTTGTTTAAATGCGTTTGTGTGTGTGCGTGTGTGCATGCGTATGTGACAGCTTGTAGTGCGAAAACATATATTAAACATTAAAATCAGGTGTTGGGCTAAGCAAATGCGATCTCAACAATGTGACAAAAGTGTAAAATCACACGCAAAACAACAAAAACCAAATAAACAAACGCGCACACACGTACATACGTTCGGTGTGTGTGTGGCTGTGTGAGTGGCAGTGCGCAAGCGAGTGCTCAGGTGAAAAAAGCAACATCACACGGGAACAAACAAGCAAATACAATTTAACCTTGCTGTTGCATGTTTGCGTACGCGTACACACACAAACACACACACATGCGTGTAAATGCGAGAAATATATAAATATTTATGCGTTTATACGACTGTTTGCTTTTAGCGCGCACGTCGAGTGGAAAAAAATCAACCAAAACAAAAGTGGTTGCTTGCCAAAAGTACAACAACAACAGCTAAATTGGAAGCTTATACTACGTGTGCGTGTGTGTGTATAAACGCAGCGCTGCTACGCGGAATAAAGAATTTTGTCAAAAAGCATTTGCAAGCTCATTAAAATGCCACGCAGCCAAGTGAGTAACAAAAGAAGTTGCAAGAAACGCCAAAGAAAACAAATAAATAAATAAATAGGCGACGAAAAAATAAGAAAAAACAACAACAACAATAACAAGTGCTAGGTGCAAACATTTGAAAGGTAGGCAGGCAGGCAGGCAGGCCTTTTCAAGCAGCAAGCAAGCGCGCGCGGCAGTCAGTCACTACGAGGTAATAAAAAAAAAATCTTAATCAAATATTTAACACGTTGCATTTGCTGCAAACGAAACGAAAATGAGTAACCGGCGGAGGAGCAAGGTGGCGGCGAACGCAACTAAAAGCAAAGGGCGACGCGTTGCCAGTTTGGGGCGGGCAGAGTGTGGTGCGGGCGTAATGAAGCAGCATAAAAGATTAGCGCGGAAATCCAAGGATGAGAAGGGAGCGGGACGCGCACAAAAACGCTGGACGAGCAGCAACGGTTCCCAGCCTCGAGTGTAATGCAGACACTGTGCAACACCCCGCGCGCCACCAACGAGCTCACGCAATCAATTGACGCATGCGGGAAGCTAATGTCGCGTTTTATTTGGAGCGTAAATGGAAAGCAGGTGCGAAGGCGCGACAAAGTGTAAAGGGCGCGCTCATGCGTGTGTATGTGTGTTTGTTTGTGTATAGGATAAAAAATGGCACGTTCACTGTCAGAGCCACTGTACGTTTTTATGGGGTTTGAAGGTGCCAAATTGCTGGCTTTATGCGCAAATTTGCCGGGTATGGTTAATTTTGTTTAATTTGTTTGTTGCAACGCTTTTATTTTATTTTTATAAGTTGTCGTTTCCCACTTGTAGCTCGATCGCGCTTTTTATTTGTATCTCTCTAAAAACTCTTATCTTTTATGCGCGCTCGTCAGCATTTGAATGAATTCGATGTGTAAAAATGAAATGAATTGAAGCGCCATTACATTTTATGGTAGCACATTCAGATAAGTGCTAAGGGAAACGTGCAACATTGCGGAATAAAAATCGATTGCATGTTCTCAATTGAACTAAACACTTAAACGAGAAGATTTAAGCAGGAAAGTAAGCAAGGCGGTGTACGAGTGCCAGATTACCTCTAAGTGGGTTATAGCAGCTCACTCTCTCTTCATCATTATGATTGAAGCATCTAGTAAGCCCGAAAGCTATATGAGGAACCCCACATGAAAATTCAGCAAAATAAAGAATACAGAAAATACACGTTTAATTTTCTGCTCTAGATACTGGAAGGTTTGGGTAGTAAAAGCCGAATCATAAAAGCTCCTTCCAATTACTGGTGGAAGCCAGATTTTCGGCACCAACGATCTCTGCAGTGACATGGCATATTTAATAAATTAAACATTGAAACCACAACCAGGAGTCCATACCTCAAGCTTAGGTACTATTTAACCGAATAAAGATTTTTCTAAATATTCCTAATATTAAATTTTGGGAGGACCGAGTCAAGCCTCTCTGCTACCCTCTTTTAGTCCCTTGCCTTGCATGGTGAAATACAGTAGTTGTTTCTATCCTTTAACAGAGTAGCTGTCTCCCTCTTCCACTAGTATAAATGAGAGACCGAGGTACAGTCGAAACAGTGGCTTCACCCGGATTACATAGACTACCTGGAGAAGGGCAATAGGGTTAATTATAATATATAATATATCATTTTTTCTGCCATCTATATTACAATGCAAAATGTTTGGAGTTCTGAAAGCCTCAGGCCAAAACTAAACCAGTAACGGTTTCTGGAAAAACTGCATCTTCAGATAGATCAGGGCTTCAATTGCTGGTCCGTGATCTAACCAGACACGGTCTTTTCTACTTATATGACAAAAAAGGAATGCTGTTTCCGACCATCGCAGTCGATATTTTTGTTGCTGTAGCGATACTAATCATTCCCCAAGAAGTTTCTGGTAATGCTGCTGAGTCAACAGTCCTTGAACATATGAAAACCGGTACCCATTCCGTTTACGTGCATCCTCATACTTTTTTGAACTTGTCTAGTCATCTTTCTATGGTATGGCTGACCATTCGACACAAAAATTTCGACCTATTTGGGATTGAAGTAAATTTCATTTTTGTCAAAATTTGAAATCGAATACTCATTTATTGGTTAACATTTAATTATCTATTTAGTTCACAAGGACTAAGATTAAATATTTGAACTTAACAGGTTTTATCATACTAGAAACGGGCTACTTGATCCTACCGTTTATCGCTTACCATTTCTCGCAGCCGCAAGAAAATTTCAAGAATCAAGCTGCCTTGTAACGGAAATAATAACAGCAAGAGACTCATATCAAAAGGCGGCATATCAACAAAAGCAGAATTGCGGGGCATTGTCAGAATAGATATAACACAGGTAACAGAAAATCCAGTAGCCAAACATACAGTTATGCAGAGCGAAAAATAGGCGAGGTGAAGCTGAAAAGTCTCGCAAAAGGCAAACACTTGAATTCAAATGGAGAGCGAGACCTACTGCTTTCTGCAACACATGTTGAAAGAGAGCTCACAACAACAACAGAGTGACATTTCGTTGCTATCGGTTACCAGTGCAGCAGAAAGCAAGTAGAGAGGTGAGGAAGCAAACTCAGGCGTATGAAAAAAGTACCAGAATATGTGGTGAGAAATACATTAAGGATTCCGGTGTTGTCGCGACAGCAACAGCTGCCACGGAGTCAACAGCGGCAATGTTGTACAGCTTAAGTCTGGGTAAAAATAAAAGGAACGTCCCAACTTAAGACAGGAAGAAAGAACTTAGAATACGACAACTGTGGTGCGGAATTCGGCAAGAATAAATTACGAAGCCAAATTTTGAACTTACGAGGTGGCAATGTGCGACAAGAACCAATCGGTTGGATGGTGTCAGAGTAGGGCTGAGACCTTTCGCTAAATACATGCATTTTTCAGGCGCAAAATGCAACATTATCAAAGCGATTTTCTCACATTGCACAGATTAGGGAGAGAAGACGAGCGCGAAGCAATGAACAAGCGGACGCTGTGTGCACCGCCGATGCAAGAGGTGCGACAATGAGTGACAATTTTATTGTCATTATCATTGCCACCAGTGAACGCATGCCTGCCACCTGTGCGACGCCAGCAACAATGCTGATGATGCACCGGGCGTTGCCAGACGGACAACACAAAGCGGAGAGGGATAAGCGAATCGCATGAATGCAAAAATTACCGATACCGACATCGCCATCGTCATCGCCGCCGTCGTCGCCAGCTAATAGTGTTAAACAAAAAACCACGATGACACGACATGGTTTGCAATGAAATTCCAATTTCAATTTCGTCTGCGGTATTTGGACGCTTTTTTCTGCTTCTTAGAATTTACTCACTCCGTCGCCGCGCTAGCGCGCTTCTTGCCGCTGTCTTCGGCCGCCGTTCGCCGTTGGTTTGTGTTCAATGATTTCCGAAGAATTTCGATTTCGTTGATGCTTGACTTGCGATTTCACACGCAGGCGCGCGACCTCGACGCAATGCTTTTTGCTTGTCTCTCGCGCGCTTTTTGGTCAGCTTAGCTAAGCTGCTGTGTACTATGACGTTGCTGCATGGCGGTGCCGCACTGGTTATTTACGCGCTTTTTATATTGGCACTCGTTCGGCTGTCTCCGCTTTGACCATTGTTCTGCAGTAAGGCATTCGCTATATACGCAACGAATTCCTGCCACATGGCGCATTACTTAAATCGTTGCTGCCTGCCGCGCCGTGTTGCGTATGTGTCCACTAATTCGTTGCATCGCGCCAATGCAATAATTGTGTCTAGATGCTGTGAATATTTGCCACAGACACCAGAGTATCTCGATCGATGGTCGGACGTCGACTTAGTCTAGTACTTAGTACTGACTGTTCTTATATTTCAATGAAATTTAAACAAAATACATAGTCTCAGTAGAAGAGTCCCCTCAAAATTGTTGAACTCATGCTGAAATACCCTATCGAAGTGTTTTGATTTTAATATTATATTAAAATGGGTGTAAATTTTAAAATAGACCTTACTTCTATTATTACAGCCGGTTTGAAATCCCATTTGACTCTTTACATAAAGTTTTAAAATTGTTTACGAGGTCAATACTGAAGTTCGGGATCCCGAATTTTGAACTAAGCACATTTTATTAAGATATTTGTAAGTTAGCTATATTATCAAGTATATAAAAACTGTCTGTATATGGATCAATACCAAAAAAATCCTGTTTAGCGAAATAATTTGTATAAAATCCCGATTTTTTTCGGGAAAAATGTAAGCCTATTACAGCATTTAAAAGGGGTTCATTTGTAAAAATCTCCTCAAATATTGTATGTATATGTATTTATGTTTGCTTCGTAACAGCACAACAGAAAGAAAATTTCGGGATCCCGAATTCTAAAATTATTAGATTATTTTTTATGGGAAAGTCATTGTTTTAGGAAAATTACATCAAGTAACTAATATACTTAAAAATCCCGAAATAATCCCGTTTTCGCGGGATTGGGAATCGGGATTATCTCGATTTTTCGATGCAAAATTTTTGGCGATTTGGCAATTTCCACGAATTCCTGTTACACTTAACATATATTCACTTTCCGTAACGGAAGTCACCTTTTCACTGTAAACTTTTAATTTTTAATTTTTAATTTTCAATTCTGATCCCTTATAGAATGTGTGTCACCTTGAGCATGCTCAGGCCACAGTATTGAATAGGACGCGCAGAGCAAACGCCACTAAGCAAGGAGTAGCACATCCGGTGAATTTGACCTTTCTGAAAAGCGAATTTCCTGTTTTCAACACCAACACCATACCTAATTGCCAGCAATTCAGGAGAGAAAAACCTTTCAAAAAATTCAAATTTAAATAACTAATGCCGTGATGTATTTGCTCTTGCACCAGATTTACCTTTTCTGTGGCATTTATTGCGCTGCCCCGATAAAAGTGACAACGTGGAAACCAAGTAGCCTGCAGCCGTAAGCTGCTCAAAATTAAAGTCACGTAGTGAATATTGAGCGAAAGGAAGGTGAAGAAATTAGGTGACAGGCTGAATGACGTGCAGCGCGCTAATGAAATCCGCTCAAAATATGTTTGTATATGCGAATGTGTGCGTGTGTATGTGTATATGAATGTATGCAGATTAAGGTGATTAAAATCGCGTCACAATGCTTTGTTGTTGACAGCATTAATAAAATGCATTTAATTGATTCTAATAGCATGAAGAATAACAAAATGAAGAACACAAAGGCAAGAACAAAAACAAAAACAAAGAAAATCAATGCCACAAGAACATTTGCTATTAAGCAGACAATGGGACGGCAATATGTTTTGTATGTGGCACGTTGCATGTGATTGGTTTACCTTTTGTAGCACCATAATATTGAAATTTGATTGTGAGTGAGTAAAATTTCGTTAGCGTATTTAAATGAGCATAGCTGCGGCAACAACACTTTATATCGCTGTGTGAATATATATGTGGGTGTGTGTGTATTAAAAGGTGTACGTGTCAGATAATAAATCGCTCCATTTCGCTGACGCATTTTCCAATCTAATCATTAAGCGCTCGCACATGCATACATTTTTTCAGGCAGCGGTTTTTGAATGAGAACCACATGCGTTAGCAGCAAAAACGACGTTCTTACAACACACAAACACACATACAAAATTGAAAATAAATCAGTTCAAAAACAAAAACCGCCAAACACTTTTAGCCTGCTCATAAAAACAACTCCTTCACTTCATTTTGTTTGTGTACATGTGTCTGCTTGTATTCAATTGCTTTACAGCTATTTGCGCCGCCGTATTGTCTTCGCACTGCGTCTTTGCGGTTATGTAGTGTTTTTAATAAAATTCAAGTCATGTTCGCATTACAAATTGTATACTCGTCGTAATCGCCTTAATCGCAACAGGATCAAGGTGCATCAAATGGCGTAGTATTGGTTGTAATGCAGTCAAAATTTTAATAAACATATGGTTGTACATATGTATGTACATATATGAATTCTAAGCTTCAAATACTTGCCTTAAATAATAATGAACAGAAAATTTATTATTTTCTGGATTATTTAGATAACAAAACTTAGAAATTCTCTATATAAATATTCAAAAATGTGGTCTTATAATATTTGCAATTGATCTTTTATAACCAGTAAGTTCTTTGTAAGTTTAAGAATAGAACTTTTCGTCTTTAAAACATCACAAAAATTAAACTTTTTCGAAAAATTTCCTGAAACTACAAACACTCTGTTTTTTAAATTTAAAATCCGATGGTCTATCATTATTATATTTACTCTAAATTCTTCTAGAAATCCGATTTCTATATTCTTGCAAAAGCAGTGTTTGTACGCTTTGCAAACTTTCACAAGTGGCCCTGAGGAAAAACCACTTAGACCCGAAAGAACATATCTTGTTTCAAAGCAGAGGACTGCAACCATGCCGTTTTTACGCTGTCATTCTAAAACTTATAAAACTCCTTCTTAGGAGCGCTTAGAACGCAGTAAGAACAGTCCTTATTCGCGGCATTGCTCGGGAGCTAAATCTGTTCAAAGTCAAATTTCAAAGTAAAGCTTTGTGCTTCTTTGAGGAATCTACAAGGAATACAGGTACAAAGAAATTAAAGATTTTTGAAAATTTTAGAGAAAACAGCAGCGGAGGTATGAAAGCTTCATAAAAGTTTATGGAATACAGTAGTAGTGAAATTGAAGCTTCATTAAAGCTTTATGGAATACTATACAAATGCTGAGAAATGAAAGCTTCATAGACAACAGGAAAAAATAAAAGCCTCAGAAAAGCTCTGTAGATACAGCTGTATAAATACCTTAGACGCATCACTACATATTCTAAAATAATTACATAAACTGAATTTCGCTGTTCGAAAAATAAAAACGAAAAGTATTCAACAGATATAAAGCTACGCTAAGCTTATAAAACTGCCTTCAAATTTATCGAGAGGGTTTAAGAAAATACCCTGCTTAACCTTACCCTACCTCAACTTAACAACATGTCCGACAATGAAATATGAAAATAAATTGTTATCTTCTGATCAAATTTGGCATAGCATTTCATAAACTCAAGCCTACTTATATAGCATACATGTGCTAGGTATTTGTTTGGAATCAGAGACTTCTTAGTAAAATTGTTTTTATATATCCGTACGAATTTCAGACACTTTGAGGTATTACAGCGAAGATGTTCGATGGGCCATTGATTGCCATAGTGTTCGTCCTCAGACCAAAATCGGCTTAAAAATGTTGGTTGCTTCCATCAATTAAGCTTGTCTACAAAATTCTGTATTTGAACTCAACGATTTGCACCGGTGATAGATTATGTCTCATTAGTCTATTATTAAAAGTGTACTTAAATATAACATATATACCTGTGGATGAGTATTCTTCCAACTCATATAATATTGCCACTCAATCAATCAATAGCCAACGCCTTCTCAGTATTGCTGCAGACTTTGGTAAGGTGAAATCGACACTAATGATCTAAATTTTCACCTGCCTCCAGTGGATTGCAATAATAAGAGGCTGCAAGTGTTGAAAGTCAGCCGCTCACACGTCAACACCCTTAAAAAAAATACAATTGAAAAATACAGAAAAAATTATTGCTTGGAAATTTCTGCATAAAAAAATGATCGTAAAATTGAGCGCATAACACTAATTGTTGTAGTTTCAAGCAAGTTTGTATTTTACGCTGAATTATATAATTTCTACGTAGTTTATGAAAATCGTGCACCGCCTGCAGCATAGCTAACGTTTTTAAATACCCGCTCATGCAACATGGATAGGAAAGCGGTAGCCAGCCAAGGCATTTCAGCACGTCCTTGCAAGGTGGCGACTGCTGACAGCCAGCACATAACTTGCAACACCGCCGAAGACACGCTGCAAAGCAAAAATATGAGCAAGAAGCCGAACTATTCGCCAGCGCCTCGTCATAGATGTGTTAATTTGTGAATTGCTTGCCACTAACATGCAATAGCACGCACATATGTGTTGAACATATGCCTCAACTGCAACACGTTCGCGTACTGACCCATAAAATAACTGCAACTCAGCAACGTCGGTCGTGTACTTTTATATTTTATAGCCTACCCTTTTTCACGATTTTTATACATTTCTTTTCTTTTTTTTGTTGTTGTTTTTTTCTTTCTTTTTTTTAATTTTCCTACTAATTTCATTTTATGTTTCAGTTAGCTATAATTGGAAAATTTTCTTTAATTATAGCAGAGGTCGCAGTTTGAACTTTTTCCATTAAATGATTGCTAACCGAAAATAAATCAAGATTCCATTGCAACACCAACATGATGGGCAGTATCAGTTGATTCACGTTGTTGTTGTAGTACTGGTGGCGCGTAGTGTAGTCATATTGCTGTAGTTGCAGCGTTGCATCAAGCATATCGCATCAAGCATCTGCAATGCAGCTCATTTAATGCTTCTGAATTATACACCTGTTGCCACTAAATATCCACAAAAGACAGCTGTATCACGTTGCATACAACAAATGGTACACGAACGGCGCATCTGTGGCCGCCCATCCTTAGTTAATGACTTAGTTGTATTACTAATTAGGTGGAAATGTTTGAGTGTTTGCCGACAATCGCATGAAAAAATCTAAGGAGGAGACTTCTAAGCAACCAGTAAGGCTGTAAATGCCACCGATACCAATATAAGGTTAAATATACTATCTTTACAATATGTTTGTTGTAATTTTCATGCACTGAATATAGTCATATCTTCTTTCTTGAGAGCAGCAGATCTCTTCTCCTCTTCTTCTTCTTCTTCTTCTTCTTCTTCTTATTTTGATAGTCATCGTTATCATGGTGAGAAGTGAGCTCTCTCTATTCCACGAGTGTTATTCAGCCTTCGCAAAGATTATCCTTAAATTCCCTATCGATTTTAAGTCAGCTAAAGCTCTTCTTCTCTTCTTCTTTCTCTTAAAGCTCTCTCTTCTGTTTCGAAACTGGAAGTATCGGCTTATAGTTAAGAGAGTTGGATGTATGACTCCGGTTATGATTAACCTGTCGACCTGAAGGACGACCAGTCCTTTCTTCTATCTGATTCTTAAACTGACAGAGACGATTAATCGAATTGAGTGGTCCTCTATTAATATTTTTTTCCCAGCTCCCAACTAGTGGAACGTTGCTTTAATTTACGATTATTTTTGCATGAAACTCTACACTTCATATTAGACGTGTCACTAAGCGCTCATAAATATTGATTACTCCAGAGACTTAGATGAACCTAAGGCAACCAAGGAAATTAATAGTTTTCTGAGAGTTAGAGATCATTTAAAGATCAAAAGAGATGTTGCAATAATTACTCTTCGCGTAGTGAAAGAGAAGACCCCGAATACTCAGTTGGATTATACTCAGTACACTCGATTAGTCTTAGTTTATAGTTGAGACGTAACTAGTAGCTCATATATTAGTCGCCACCTACTTAGGTTGTTTGATCAAAAAGTCCTACGAAATTTTGGGTAGATTTGAACAATGAATAAAATTAATAGGTTGACTACTTTGAGATATATTTCGAGCAAAGCAGTTTGTTCAAGCAATGATATCTTTCAATACTCTAAACGAGAATAACCATCAATTAATACCACGTTTAGAAAACTTTATTCTATATAGACGTATATTTTCGTTCAGTCATCGAAAGGTCTCTAAATCAAAAACATCGAACGATACATTTCTCTTTGTTAGACTTAAGAGAAGCCTGAACTAAAACTTCATATGATGATTGATACTATTCTTATACTAAAGTGACTACTAGGAAGTGAGTTTAATTTAACCTCATTACTACTTCAGGAGGATCCATAGTCGATCATTAGACCAGCTCAGATAAGGGACACACATCTTGATGCAACCGAAAACGATATTCCTACAGCACCTTTATTGCCTCCGTTTTTTGGAACTTAATTCTGCAGAACCAACTAAACTAACCTCACATTGTATCAACTATATACAGGCGAACTGCTGAATTCTGGTAGGGTTGCATCTTGTCTTCACCTCGGTATGCTAATTTCCATGTAGTTCTCATATTCACAACAAAAAAATTAAAACATTTCTATTCTATAATTAAAAACTGCGCAAATCCGCCACACCAAGAACCTCGCCTTGCCGCAAGCAGTCGCCGAAAATGCGGCAAGAACGCGGTAACACAAATGATTAGTGAAACAAAAGTGACTTAATGAAGCTGCAGTCATAAAATAGCAGAATATCTTGATGGAATGACGAAAAGCAAAAGTGAATAAAAGACCCGAAGATGGCAAAACAATAAGCGCTGAGCAATTATACCACCATTGCCGCACTAAGAAGCACATATTACATGGTTGTGTGTGTGTGTGCGGCATGCTATACTGCCACTTTTATGAGGCGCAAATGGGAGCCGCTCAATATGTGGCGAGGCTCAACGCAGATTCGTATGACCTTGGCGCATCAAGCAAGTAATAACCGAGCTAATGTCAGGCATGTGTGTGTGTATGTGTGTGTATGTTTTGCATAGCAGTGACAGCAAATGTTGCACGCTGATGACGCACACAGCCATTAAATGCAACTTACATGTTGGTGTTAATTGCGCGCAGGCTAAAAATGGGTATACAAACGGAAAAGGGTTCAGCGCACGCAGAGACTTATCAGCGAAGGTTAGTCAGAAGTCACAGGAGCGCGTCATTACTCAAGCCAAAAGTGCACAAACACATACAAGCAAACAGCGAATACTTTCACAAGCCCATGCATGCGCATTTATGTATGTGTGTACGTGCGCTGGGAGTTGCCTATTTTTCGGAAATATTCAAAAGAGCTAGCGCTCAGCCAGTTCTTAGGAAGTCACAGATAGACGCAGATGAAAGGCTGCTGCCGCTACCGCTGCCGCAGTTGCTATTACTTGCAGCTACTGTGCGCTGAGTGCTCAATTGCCTTACGAGCATATTAATTTCGCTTTGAGCTGCTAGGCAATTGAGTCGTAAAAATATTTTATGCCACATATTTGTATGAAGACACACACACACACGCTCGCACTCATACAGACGCACGCACACGCGCACTCAAAATAACAAAATCCTTGTGATATTAGTGGCCGATCCAGTCATTCGTTAACTGCATTTATTATTTTATTGTTATGTTAGCAGGTTTATCTCTCCGCCTGCCTGCCCGATAGGATTCGAAGCAATAAAAACTCACAAGAACTCGCACGAAAACCCGAATTAGAGCGTTGAGTGTCTGTATGTGTGAGTGAGTGTGCGTGTGATGAGGCGTGAGGCAGTGCTTCACTTCACATTTCCTCGAATGGTTGAAGGATGAGACATTTTTATGACATCTGAATTTTAGTATTTGCATGCGAGCACATTAAATGCAGCAATACGCATAATAAAAGGAGCTCACAAGGCTCACAAGTTGTTTGTATGTGCGTTTATGAATTTTATACTTAGGCTGCTGAGTTATACTTTTGAATAATATAAAGTAGTCAGATTGAGCGGTGAGATATGTTTCGAACATAAAACATAAGAAAGGATATGCGAAGGGACTTCAACTTATGAAATCCGAAAATTCAACAAAATGACGCAGGAAATGGCATGCCATTGCCTATGTGAACCTTTTTTTTTTGCTTTTGTCAATCATTGCGAACTCTAGCCAACTAAAAATAGAAAAAAAACATGGCAACTCTTTTACCAACTGGAAAAAGTATGGAAATATATTCCAGCACACAGAATGCCTTCACACACATATGCCTACCACAATGCTCTTTCACATTCAAGTTTAGAGCGGCTCGAGTTGGACTATAATAATTTTTTCGGCTTTCTAAACGGAAGGGGAATTCAGTTGCTTCCCATAAGGGCTTCGAAACATCGCTTGATTGTCTAAGGCATATTAAGTCTATAACGAGTTTCGAAGAACGTTTTCTTGATTTCAGGCAGCAGTTTCAGATGACCTCAAATTTGGTAGAAGTTGCATATGATCATAAATTTCTTCCTCGTTATTAGGACTAGTGATCTGAAACAATTGCTGGAAAACTGGATTTTTGAGTTCGATAAAGACATTAAAACTCAGATAAGAATATCTTTCAAGGGCTATTTTTCCTCATAGTGCAATAAACCACCAAAGAACTATTACTTGCCAATCTCGAACACATGTATTCTGTGGTAATGGCACTGACTAAGCGGCGTAGGTTCTTGAAAAAGTCAGCCAAGCCCAACTTTTGTGTACTGTATTATCATTTTGCATGTTTCTAACTTAGTTTGAAATCATTGATAAGGGTAATCGAAGGGTAATCGAAAAGTTCTTGCCAAAATTCAAGTGAAGAAGTGTAAGTGTCTGAAGTTGCAAGTGGACTGCCTTGCCGAGCTTCAGGGTACTATTTCATCAGGTATGAGGTATCAGGTATCATTTACAGGGGCACTATATAACAAATCATCGATCGTTCGCATAAAATCGGACCATCACAGCATTCCTTCTAAATATCCAACGGCGTTAAGCCATGTCTCCGAGATGACTAATTGAGATTTGTATGTCTCTTGCTAACGCAATAATGGAACTTTAATTTTGGAGAAGTGTGTAGGGACACTATATAGCATTTGCATAACATAAATCTGCAATTCTCGTCCAACTGGCTGATGTTCAGCTTGCTTATACCGGAAGTTCATGAAATCGCATCTGCTCGTAATCCTAATAGCCCAACACTACCTGTAATATAGCACTGATACCCAAAAATTCTTCAGCCAATCAACTAAAGCGACTGATACAAACGATCAGTTAAGTAGCGCTAAACATAGCAGCCAATCGATCACTGATTGTTGATCTTGTTGACACAAATTATGCGACAATTTCGTTGCCATAAAACGTAAATCGCTCTTGCGGCTTAAGAATTGTAGCAACAAGCTGACGGCGACAACAACTATATGGCAGCATGTTGAAAATGCAATGCGAATAATACAACCAGTAGCGACAACCGGTGTTGGGTGAGCCGAATGTTGTAAACATGACGCGATGTACACACATACATTTGTACGGACTATTTGTATTTATGGCTGTGTGCATGTGCTGATTGCAGCATGGATTGGGGCGCTGCCACTTCTACGCATTGCAACATAATTTGTCCCTCGAGAACGCAGGCGCGAAAATGATAGAGGAAGAAAGCCAGTAAGCGAAGCATCAACGAGGTGCTGCCGATTACTTGGCTCCGGCTAGCGGCGGTGAGGCCGGCAAACTTATGTTGTCCGTTGATAGAAGGCGAGAGTGTGGCACATAAAGACGATTTAAGTTACCTTGATGGCCGCAAGAATGCACCTGTGCAACAGATATTGGCAAATGCTGATGTTGTTGCTATTGTTATTGTTATTTTCTTGCAGCATCATTACTCACATTGGCAACAAGTGTAATTTTTTCCACGTTGTTTATTTGCTTGGTCTCTTAACGATCGCTTTTTTCCGCCGCATCGTGCAACCAATGTTGTCGCAAATTGTTGCTCCACAAGGTTGAAGCGTTAATTTTTTTGCCTGCAACTGTAATAACAACAACACACATTCGCACCTCATTCGCACAGCCAACCATTAACTGCAACGCTCGTCGCTCTCGCAGAAAACTTGAGCAGCAGCTAAGCTCGGCAGGCGTTCGTTGGCGATCGCGCCTCATAATTGCAATCAATTTCAGCTGCTGCAGCGCAAGTATATTGCACGCGCAATGGCAAGCCGCAACGGTGCGCTCAACATCATTATCGTTATCATGATCATTATCACATTAACGCGCCATCGTTATCGCCGCACTCTCTGATCGCCGATCGCCGATCGCCGATCGTGTACGTGGCAAACCTGATCAATCTTGCCGATTTCAACTTCTTATTTATGCTTTGATTTTTCGCCCTGTTTTATGTGCTTTTTCTTCGCAGTCGCTCTTTATTGCATTTGCCGTCCATTTCAGGATGTGAAAATTGCTTTAGTTGCTACCGTTTCTTCGCCATTCCTCACCATATCCACTCATGCCGCTTCGTGCATGCTTTGCTGCCATATTTAGCGAATTGTTGTTGCAAAACATGCATTTGTAAATACGTATAAAGCATAAGAACAACAGCGAAAACAAGTAACGAGTAGCGTTGGCAACAATAAAACGTAAGTTCTTGATGACAGCTAACAAGAGAAGCTATTTTAGTGATATTCTAGGTAGCTTGCTGCAACAACTATAATTTGAGACTTGATTTTTGCAAAAAATTGTAGTGCTCTAGTACTATATAAGGAAAAAAGTATTTCCCATATATACTGTATCGAGCTAGGTCGGTGGTTCGTACTCGAGATATCGCGGGTCTCGATTCCAACAAAACTTAAATTTGTAAAGCTCAAAATTCGGGTATATCTTGCTTGGGTATATATCTTATATGAAAATTCTTTTCAGGAGTACCTATCAGTCCCTCGTAGGTAGCATGAATACTTAAAGTTAGCTCCGCCTCTCAGAGAACCCCTGGACGTACATCGCTGTTGCAATTATTTACTATTCCGTATTATTCTGGAAATTTGTTTTATCAGAATTCTTTTATATTTGGGACCATACGTAACTCGTGAGAGTCAGGATCTGATGAGAAATACGTTATGATTCGGTATGGTGAGATCTCCGTTGTTGCCTTTTTGAGAACGACTGTCTGATTTTAATTTATATTGTAGAATTCCCCATTCATAATGCAATCATATCCCTACATCAATATTTCAGAATATACTTCCTTATAGATATATATATAGAAGTAATATATAAGTATATAAGTAAAAATATCTATTATAGAAATATATATGAGAGTCTTTAATACTTTTTGAAACACATTTAACTTAGATAAATAATTTCGAATTCGATTGTTCATCAATTCTTATGAAAAAAATACGAAATTATGACCTCTTCGCCAATGGAGTAGAAACCGATTTCGATATAGGAAATACGTATATGTAGTATGTGTTGAAAGTAATAATCCTAGCACTACGACTAAATATATTGTGTCTTCATTGTAGTGGATCATTTCAACTTTCCTTTGATAAGCCACCGCAGTAGGATATATAATAGTAAGAGCTTCGAGAGTGACGAATCGAACAAACTACTGGTATAAAACCAATAGACTGGTATATTTATATTGAAATGGATTACCAACTGCTTGTACCGTTTTAGTGAGAAGTACAACGTCATCTCTCGTATCAAAGTCAACTGGATAACTTTGTTTTGACAAGAGAGCAGAGCTCTCCTAATGAGCGGAAAAATAGCGAGTAAAAGGAACAGAGAGTTTAGCTTACATAGCATACAAATAGATTGAGATTATCACTCAAAAAGAAAATGACATATAGAAAGCGGGCTATGATTGCATGGTTTGGAAAAAATTTTAGGAAGGAAGAGACTATTAACAATGTCATTCGAAGTGACTTTGAAATCGAGACAAACCCGGTGTGATCACTGAGACTCGAGGCCAGTGAAATCTTGTAGTTTACGATTAACAAGGCGTCAATTTTTTATATACTGGTTTAAAATACAGACACTCTCATGAACCACTCACTATGGGGTGAATATGGGTGGTACATTTTTATACCTATTTGCTTATGCTTTTTCAGTGGGAAGACCTAGGGCTACTTAAGATCAATAATCTGGTACTGCTGCCTTCTGAGAGTTGGGTTTGTGTAGCAAGGGTAAGGAGCATGTTATTTTGAGATAATTCAATGGCCAATTTAAATCTTGAGCTTGGTCCACCTTCTGAATAACAAGTCAAATATACTTCATTTATGATATCAAAGCTCCATTGTTGGAAAAACTATTTTACCTTTTATTTAGATAAGAAATATTACAATTCATTAGACCAAAAGCGGAATAAACTGAATAATTGAGCTGAAAAATAGAATTCGACTGAAGTCAATTAATTTTCCACACCTTCTCTGATATGAATCCGGCTACAAAGTCGCTGAGGTTTGAATTACACAAAAATAAGCATGGACTAAACGTACACAAAAGGTGACAATGTCAACAAATGGGTGAGAAAAGGCAACAAAAAGCAAAGAATTCGCGCAAGTATTGAATTTCAGCGGATCACAAGCGTGTAACAAAAACCGAAAAGAGTACAAAATAATTGTGAAACATTAAGTAAAATGTATAGCAATCATTTGTCTTCATTTGTCAAGCGAGCATGCGCGAGGCGTTGACAAGGCAAAGCTGACAAAATAAGTAAATGAGCGTGAGTGCATGAGTAGATAGATTGTAAATGGCGAAATATATACTGAAGGGGGGTATCTGTATATATGACTACATTCGGTTATTCATAACAATTTTTGAAAAGATTTGAAAGAAAAAAAATATTTAACAGAAAAATTTTAACATAAAAAATATTTCGAAAAAAAATTTAAAAAATGTGAAAATAATTTCAATATGTAGGAAGATGAGTACAAACAGCTATTATAATTGATGTGCGTAGAAACGTGCGACGAAAAGTGACGAATGGGAGTTCGAAGCATGCGCGAAGACTTTAGTAAAAAAAGTAATTATTTAAAAAATTGCCTACATAAGTAAATGTAAAAGAATATTTTTGGAGAAAATAGCCATAAACACTCAAAAACACCTTTATTTCTGTACCAAAAATTTGAAAAAATATGTGTGCATGCCTACTCAGCCATGTAAATGCGCCTGCGCGCTGCCGTCGCCGCACATTTTTTTTCCACAAAAACACGCAACACAACGGAGAAAAATATGAGCATGCACAGAGCAGTGACAAAAAATTAATTAACTTCATTTTAGCTTTTGCTGTTGTTGTTGTAAGTGTAAAACATGTGCACATGTCTTTTTGACAACAAACCTGCGAACAAGCCAGCGCTGACAAAGGGGTTAGCGTGCGCAATATACCAGAAAATGACAACAATAAGAACACAAAACCAAGTACAATGTAAAACACCGTAAACACGCAATGCCCGCCTACGCAGCGATACAGCGTGTCCGTCAATTTGGAGTGGAAAGAAATGTACAAATTGTCAGTTGGTGTCATAAACTGCGCTTTTAGGCAATTATCGTGCCGCATTTTGTACTGGAAACAAAAATTTTTCAACCAAAAAAAACTAAAAACGAATTGTATTTTTCTCACACACATATCGGACCTCGGAGTCAACCCTTGTACACCGCCGGCCGGGCTGATGATGACATTTGCAACGCGTTATTATTAATCAATTTAACAACTTCCGCTACGGGTAACCCTTTCGCACTCTAATAATTTTTTATTTTTTTTTTTCGAAAATGTGTTCGAAAAAAATTGAAAATTCGTTAGAAAGTTATTGAGCAGCTGACAGGTTGGTGCAACCCCCAACAGTGACACATGTAATTAGCGAAGTGTGTGTAACAACTACTTAGACCTACCTGAATGCGGAGCAATAGCAAAGCAACAAACAGGTAATTAAAAAAATATAAAAAAATTTGAACAAAAATTGAAAAAAAGTGAAAAAAAAATATTTTTTTATTAAAATTTCTTCAAAACCCTTAGTATGACTCATTCTCACCAAAGAAGTCTATCGAGCAATTTATTCCTCATTTCAGTTCTAAATGATCACTTTGTATAACATTTAATTATTCCCTGTCTACAAGCAAAGCACCCCCTAATGTTTCATTCATTGTTGCATGCAACCAAAAATTCTTTACTCAAATCGGAGTTTTTTCTATGAAAAGCGCAATTACAAGTGTGCATTACCCTTTTTAGTGTTTTGCTTTGATATTGAAACAATTGCACAAAATTTATTTAAATTTTTTTTTTTCACAAAGCCTTTCTTTTGAAATTTTCCTTTTGTTCTGAACTTTTCATTCAACAACTCACACACATACAAGCAATAATTTACACAGAAAATTTGTGTTTGAGGCTCAATTGACTTACTGCCCATGCGTACTGTGCGCCCTTACCTAATTTCACGTTACAAAACAACAAAACAATTCGTCATTGAAAAAAAGTAATCATTAGAAAAAAACTCATCACCGTAGCATCCGAAAAATTATGCTTTCTTTCAGCCATTGTCCAGCCAACGTGTTTGCCCTTTCAGTGCGCGCGAGCGTGGAAACATTTCGTTTTTCCGATTCACTGAAGCGTTCTATTGTACACATTTACTCCTAGTATAACCTTTATCATTCGAATTTATGTTCATACCCATATTTTAGGCCTTTGTATTATTTTCCGAAAAAAAGTTTTCATGATGCATAGGTTACGTCATGCACAGAATATTGCATTTTTGGGTACTCTTCGTGTTGTCCGTTCTTGTAGACCTCTGGCGACTGACATGCAATCAGTCAAAATAACCGACAACTCATCCTCATGCCTTTGTGCACTGCGCATGCGTGCAATATGCGAGCCTTGTTGCTATCTGCCATACACTTCCATGGTTCTATATACATTATTGAGGGTTATTGACCATTCAAATGTTTGATTACACCCTCATGCACCTGACAATGACCCTGACAGTGTATCTAAGCGATTTTTAAATGTCTGATAAAGAAAAAAATTTCAGTATTTTACGGGGTCAAGTCCAATAAAATGTTTGTATACCAAACAGGGTTCTCTTTTGTCCCCAAGAAAACTTCCTCTCAAGTATTGTATATAATTTAGAAAACGATCTCGACATCATCAATCCAAATATCTTTCTAACCTTTCAAAGAAGAGAATGTAGGGTCTCATTTAACCTCTCTATAAATGCTATATGCTATCAATTAACAAGAGATTTTTCTTTTACGCCTACTCGTAATTAACCTCGGTGCCATATTTGTTATTGGTTGGAAGAGAAAGCCTACATCATCTATGCTTAGATCTCTATCGTTCATAGAGCGACTGCCATAGACTCCCCCACTATCTCTCTCTCCCTCTGGACGCTCTCAATTTCCTCATTAAAGATTACTGCAAAATATTTTTTTTGTTCTTCAGTTTTAAGCAGTGACAGCAGTTCTTGTCAGTTCTTCATTATTAAGGACAGTAGTTAAACTAAGTTAGTTCTGTTGGTAGAAGTATTAGTGGTTCTAACTTAAGTGTGGATATCGGAAAACGAACTCTTGGAAAAAGTCCCAAGCATAGGCTAGATTAATAGGCTCTTTGGAATTTTTTAAAGCAAAATTTGTAGGCGATTTGACCTCAAACCAGGCTCCTCAAGCATGTTTTGCCCCTTGATAAACGGAATAGTAAAGCTACCAAAGAAATATTCCAACGATAGTAAGGAGTACAACTTCAACATGAAATATTGTGAGATCATTAATCGAGACAACTAAAAACTCTATGATGCATGGAACAGACTATGAGACTTCTCTCTAATTTTCTTCTTCAGACCATTTTTAAATAAAACCCGGAGGATGTTTCTAGAGAAAATATATCATTAATTTCCTTCCACAGCACAGTCTGCTTATAATTCTCATCGAGTTAATACAACAGTTGTAGGATCATATTAGGTCCTTATTTAGCAACTCTATATATTACTTGACTATAATAAACTGCATTTCATAAACATAATTAGCAGTACTGTGATGTATGACTGAAGAGAAACCAATCTAAGATGTTCTGAGTAAGTTCAGTATAGGAAAAAAGTAGTAAATTGTGCGAAGCATGTTCGTACGTAACAATCTTTATGAATAATCATGATGAGCGTCTAGGCGACTCTTCAAGCAAACAGCACTGAGCAAGCGAGCAATCATGAGCCAAGCAATCAAATGAACACGAGCAATCAACGAAACAACATACCGACGGTTCAGGCGGTTCTTAGTGTATATATACCTATGAACCTGTATAAATTTTTGTATAGCTCTTGTTTGCTTTTAATGGCTTACCGGCCCTACTGCTACCTTTTCACAATTGCACCATTGCAATCTACTTAAGGAAATCTATTAAACGAAAATATTATTGCAAACAACAACGAAACGAATAGCAACACAAAAACAGCAATGCTTGAAATTCCTGATGTTTTGCGAGGCAACAAGTCGACCAAAATGTCATTGCAACAATAACTGCAATCATCAGTCGAGCTCCATCGAGCTCTAACAATACAAACAGCAGTAGCTAGAACAACAAGCTTACTTCAATTTGACGCAGCAACAGCGCTTTTAAAGACATTTAAACGTACCGACGGCGCAACTTTCCAGCATTGCTCGCTCGCCTGCTACACGTCCAACCGATCGAAGAGGCGCTGACTGATCGCGCCTGTCGATGTCGTCGTCGTCAATGATATTTCTATGCATTCGTACACGAATCGCACTCAACTATTTTGTCATCGCCAACAGTATGAACAGATTGATGATGTGAAAGCGTTGTGTGTCATGCAAACTGGAGACATTTGTGAATTCTGCTGTCGTTTGACGATCGTCGATCGATGCGATCGCGCAACCAACAATTATTGTCTATCTACGTGCGCCCCGGCGATTGACTGAGAAAGCTTCTATTTGTATGTCATCTGGCAATATTGTTGATGCCGCGAGTAGGTACAGAGCAATAGTAAGAAACCGGCATTAAGGCGACAAATCTAAGAATTATTGGCAGTGTTGTTTTGATGAATTAATTGGAAAATGCAGCACCATTAAACCGGAATACTTACATACGACCAAACATATATGGAAACTTAAGAAATAAGTAGTTAGATAGGTAGGATTTTATAAAGTGGAGATCTGTTCAGTTTTCACACACAACTGTAAAAAAAACATATTTATGAAAACAAATAAAATAGATAATAGAAAAATAGAAAAGATTATAAAAAAAAAAACTCTTTTTTTAATATACGGAGCTTTTTTAATTTACACGCTTGCAATTCGAACCGATAGTCCGCCAAAACTTAGGCACGAAACCCAAACACTTGGGCATTATTTACAACCGTTTTTCCATAATTAAATGCAGCGAAAATTCCCCTTACTATTTTTTGAAGAATTTTGTGTTATCAAAAATGTTTAAGACCTGCCTTTTGTAAGAGTTACATATAAAAATATTTCCTCAGAAATAATTTTCTTAGAATCCGCTACCGAATTCTGGTGGCCTTTTCAAGTTGCAAACAAGTAAAATAAGTATATCACACTGGTGTGATATTTTATGGTGTGATATTTAATTTTAAGAAAGCAAAGAAACACTGCGAAAATTTTTCGGGTGATTACAATATATACTCAAGCAACCTCTCGTTGATCTCTTTGCAGTGTAGCTTTTCATGACGATTATCAAGTCATGATCAAAAAGTTGATCAAACGATCGATACTAGTTACGAGGTGGCATCTTCAAAGGGGCTCTTATGAAGGGATATTAAACTAGAAGATTGTTGGTTCGAGAAACTTTCTTTAATTTAACCAAAAGACTTCAATTCACTACTTATGAAGTGATCGCGGTGCATTTGGAACGATGACACAGTTTTCCAAACTCGCTGTGATTTTTTGTTTGTTAGTACTACTTTCAATGAGTTTGCATAACTTACTAATGGAATACTTTCACATCTTACTCAGAATTGTTTGAGGTCGAAGTTTTAGTTGAACTGATCGTGAGTATCGTGTTAATCCGAAAGTAGTACACCATCCTATATGTAAGCAACATCAATTGGAAACTTTTATCCGTCCAATTCTGTAATGTCCTGAATTTCTTTAAGGTACAAGTTCTATTAAACTGATCGTAAGGATTATCTAGATCGGTATTTCGGTTGATCTGTTCATGAGGATCAGAATGATTTGAGGAAAACAGGAAATTTAGCATTGTCATTGACAAATTTATGTTATTTTTTCAATAAATGCCATAATGTATTTCTTAGCCTCCTTTGGGAGGAAATTTGTTTCATCTTGTCATACAGATGGCGGTGTTATTAAGTCGATGATGACGGTAACGGTTCATTTAGCTTCTTTGGTATTACTTTTGAAAATTTCCAAAATTTTGTTTTGTCAGAATTGACAGGAGAGGACGGACTCTTAGCGGATCGGCTTGATCTTGAGCATATAATGGTCTAAGTAGCCTGTCATTGTGTGATGGCTGGCACCAACTTCAGCAAGTTGTTAATGACTTTAAGAACATCGGAAATACTTTACTAAATTTGCTATAAAACGATCTGTTGAAGCATCTGTTACAATATATTGCACAGAGTTTTAAAAGGGCTTCAAATACCTTTGATACATCCTACAACCTCGAAATATTTTGTTTCCTTTTGCGAACTTCGCTAGTTGAGCAGCTTGCTGTAAGAACGCTTCCTCATTTTAAGCAATATTTTGCTCAGTGTTCGACTGTGCGCATTCCATTGTCATCTTTCCATCATCGCACATCATTTTATGAGAAGAGAGAATGCGCAGCAAATTCCAACCAACGCATTGCCAGCAGCATCTAGTGTTGCAACAAGCACAAACACAAACACACACACACACATATATAGGCGTGTGTATCGGCAACATCATTGCATTTTAAATTATTTAACGTTCATGAGATATTTATGCGCGCTAATTCCATTCAATTAAAAGCGCAAAAGCCGCTAAAAGGGCAAGCAAAATGCTGAACAACAACTACAGGAGCAGCAAAAACCAATAAGTCAAGGGACAGATAGCAATTTGTTGCAGAAATAAGTGTGCAACACTGCAACGATTCAAACGAAATCAGCGAAGATGTGACATAATTGTGCGCGCCAAATGACAACAACAATAACAACGACACTAACTTATAGCGTTGATGGCAGCGTGTGGTATGTCGCTGATGTTGCATTGTGGCAGCTGATAGCCTTAAATGCGCGCGCATTACACATTTTTGCGCCGATAATAAAATGCAATATCCAAATTAATAATGAAAAATATGGCAACGAAATTATGAAAATTACGGTGTCGCGGCAATGTTGATGAAACGCCGCAAAGCGATATGATTGGCGAAAGGCATGAAAACTATAAGAACAATAACATATATGAACGCAAAGTGGTAAAGTGGTGTGGTGTAAATATTTTTGTACGAATGTGGCAAGATAGTGTTGCATGAATATTTGTGTATTTATGTATATGTAATATGACGCGCGGCAAATGGCGGTCAATAAAGAGCTTTGAAGTCAAGCCGCAGCAATGGCGACAGCTTGTTGCAGGTGAGCCGCGTTGAATTTAAGATAAATATTAAATACAAAAACAAAAAAAAAAACAAAAGACGAAAACAAATGATATAACGAAAATTGTTACAAAAAAGGCGTTAATGAAGTATTTTAATGAATTGTTTTTATCGCCAGATCTTTTTCAACTCTTCACGCCGCAAACAGAAAAGGGCTAATTCTCGAACCCCACTATTTGCCGCAGCACTATTTGGAATGAGTTGCTTATGCATTTACTTTTTCACAACAACTTTTATTGTTGTAACTGTTTTTCATACGAAGAAATGCAACAAATTAAGTTTTTCCATTGCGTCACCCCAAATTATGCATACGAAATGAAGTTGAAAAATGGTCAAAGAAATTAAGTAAATGCACACTAACGAACCAATGTTACGCAGAAGCCGCGCGCGCCTGTATGCAAGGTGTCCCCCACTGCGCATGCGCAGCATCGATTGCGCTATAAACGCGCCTATTATTGCCACAATCAAACTGTAGCGAGTGCTGGGCAGAGTTTTCAAACTTTCAAATAGCCGCCACTGTTGTCGCTGGTGGCAAGCAGTGCCGCATCATCACAGTGGCCCATTGAGCTTCTTCATAATCATATCTCTCTACTAAATACTCCGCCCATTTGAGTTCTGTTGCATTTTCGTAGCAAGCGGCCCCCCGTTGTCAATGCAGGTTTTCGAGTATGCCCCATAACCGTCTTCCACACCGCCTTCTGGTCCTCACCGTCACCGTCAGCGCTAGCACGCAGCTGTTGCCCGTTCGTTTGCCATAGCGCGTTGATTAACGCCGCATTATGCGTACAAATTTACTAATCGATGCGCATTTTTGTCCAAAAATACGAAAAAAAAATATATTACAACAACAATATAAGAGCGCCTGCAATCACCAAAGATTTGTGTTGATTTAGCTGACCCAATCTCACGCTCTCACAGTGCTGCTGGCCGCTGCGCGCAGACGAGCTTTATTCAAAGCCAGCTAAGCACTTGTAGTGGCGGCTAATTCAAGGCTTTTCGATTTGTATATATTTTACTACAATTGTATACGCACATAAATATATTATTTAATATTTTTTCGCAGCAATATTTATGCATCTTTATGGCCTATAAGCAGTCTGTGGGAGTTGATTCGGTTTAACAAACGGCGCTTAATTAATGCACTCATTCTTATTCATTTATTTCGGATTATTATTAATATTTTCAATTTTTAATCTACGGTATGTGTGCACGCCGCTGCAAAGCGTACCACCAATTTGTTGTTTGTTACTAAATTTTTGTTTGCCGCTTTCTATTTGCTGGCCGGCAAATTAGTTGTACGCTTGTTGTAAGTTTCTCAGTCGCACTAAAGCTGCATTTCTTTAAAATTAACGCACTTGTAGGTGTCGACAAGGGCGATTGATAAGAAAGATTAGATAAAAGTGTTGTCGGAGGGCGCTTGAGAAAAAAAAACGACTTGAGCCACAAGCTTGAAGTGGTGAAATCTTTGGACCCCTACAGCATTGAATTTCCCACACGAGTGATTGGAGACTTTAATGTTACAAGAAATTAGGTGATGATCAGGGTCGCATTTGACATACAAGGGAGGGTTTTGAAATATCCGTTATCTGCTATATCAAAGGAAGCAAAAGACCTAAGCTACAGACTTTCTATTTATTTCTTTTAGTTTAATTTGAGTGCGTTATTCGGAAGCTGTTATTATGTTGAGTAAAGGAAACTACACCCAATTTATGAAAAATAGTGTTAATGTCGCTATCACTAGCTTTTGGTTATATTAAGTTACGCTACGTTAAGTTAAGTTACGAAAATTTTTTATTAATTAACATTAAGATAATACATGTTACGCGTTGTATCGTTAAGTTATGTTAAGTAAGTTAAGTTAAAGTTAAGTTAAGTTAAACATCTGATATAATATTAACACGCAAAGGGTGTTAAATAGTAAGTTGATTGAAGTAAATGCAGTTACTTCCAACGAGAGTTGTAAAGTTGTGTTACCATTAGTTTGCTGAACCAGATTAAGTAAATTAATCTTACGTTACGTCAGATCGCCGTTCGTGTGGCTTAGATTAAGTTACATAGCTTAACAACACTTTTATTTCCACTCTGCGGAATTTATACTAAGTGCTTATTTCAAAGTTTTAAATAGGAAATCCACTTAATTTCAGCCCAGCGAGATTTACTATACTGCCGTAACCATCGACACTTGACTTATGGTTTAGTGCAATCACTCTAATTTTCGCTAAATGTAAGCGCTCAAACACATGGTACCACCAAATCGCCACACATACGCGTTTCGCATGAAAATATTCCAACTTTCAAACTTGCACACATAAAGACGGCGGTAAATGAGGAAACTGGGGACAGAACTGACACAGTTAGATGAAGATAAAATAGATTGACTTGAGCAAAAACAACAGCAACACGCAGCGCTATGAGACGCACAAATGCGCTACCGCGTGCGTCGCATACAAAGTGGCGACAACAGCGAGTGGCAACTAACGCTTTTTTTTCACGCTGCAGCGATTGATTTGTGGCGAGCTAGCTAAGAAAACGAGGGCAAAAAATATAAGGAAAAATACAACAAAGTAGGCGAGTTTAGTAAGAAATTATGAAGTTAAGACTGATGAGCTGTTGTTGTGCGCGCGCGCAGCGGAAGCGCGCAGAGAGATTTGCGCTGATCACAATGATTATCGGTGCGAGGATCAACACAGCGATCGGCAAGTTTTTCTGCTCCTTACACACTGCAACTTACAATACAAACATCGCACGTTGTAACGGCGCTGTGCATCAGCGGCATCATAAACGTTTTGACGTTCGATCAAAAACTGCGCGCACCATCGATCAACGATGAGCGCGTCCGCGAACGCGTTGGTGAGCGATCACCAAGCTGCAGTGCGTACATCATTGGTTGTAGCAGAAATTAGTTTTGTTGTTGTTGCTGTAATTGTTGATTGCTTTAATGTTGTCGCTGTTGTATTGTCAATGTTGTTCGCTGGCTGTGTGCATGCATGGACGTCTGTTCGTTGCTTACGCCCGATAAGTTAGCTGTTGTGGCTTAAATGTGCCTATAATGCGGCTCCCTGTGGAATATCTGTTTTATTGACATTGTGTTCAATGATTGCGCGGCATTCAAGAGCAGCAATGTTTCAGCAACAATGTTGCTGTAGAAAAAATCACACAGTGCTTGTATGAATGCGTGCATAGCAACAACAAGTGCGCTGCGGCGCGTCCATAGCAAATAAAATTGCCGGTGACTTGGGTGATCGACTGTGACTGACTGCCTGACCGTGCATGGCTCCGCGCTTGAACGCCTTTTTCAGCGCAGTTGTCAGTATGCAATTGATGTTGTGTCGTCGTTGTGCTGCGCTGTGTTATTGCCGTTGTTCACTATGGCAACATGGTACAGATTTGTTGCATGCAACATATTGCAGCGGTCAAGTTGAAAGTTAAATGACAAACATGCAATGAAACAAAAAGCTAAAGAAACGGTGTTTTTTTTATCTCAATTGCTGATCCAACAACAACAAACACCGCTGTCACCAAGCTCAGCGCCAGCATTAGCGTTGTTTTTGCGTGCGCGCTGGCAATAAAAGCGAAAAATATCAGTCAATCTCAGTTTGCAGCATACAAATGCAACAGAAACAGCCAGCAAATCAGGCAACAATCAGGCGACAACAAAAGCTTGTTCATCTGCCTACAATGCATTGCATCGCATTGTTGTTGCTTTATTATTACTGTTTCTACAGCCAACGCGCTGAACGCACGCACCAGCAACGTTCCAAGGAACACAACGCTAACAATGGCAGCGACGAGTTCGTTGCTTAAGTCTTTTGTTTATTTCAACGCGGTTTGCTTGCGGTTGCGCCTGGCGCTCATCGGCGTCTAAGAGCCGTTGCTGTCGCCAATTCTACCCCCTTAAACGTGCGTCTGGTGCGCATGTTGTGTCTGCCTGACAATTTTTTTCGCTTGCTGTCGCTTTTTACTGGTGCATTCGTGCGTTTGCTAGCAAGAAACAAGCTCCGGTGCATTAAAATTTTTTTTACGCTTTCGTCGCATATGTAATTGTCATTTGACAACTTCAAAAACTGTCTAATTAAAAAAGTTTATTGGCATTCCAGACATACGCGCTGCTTGAGACATGGCCATGGCATAGCGGACCATGGCGGGTAGGCGTACAAAAATGAGTGCGAGTGCGAGCATGTATATAGATATTTGTAGAGTTAAGATTTTCCCGGTGGGAAATCTTTTAGATTGCAAAAAATAATAAAAAAAATTGCAAAATAGAAAAAAATTCATTCTATTTTCAGGCAAAAATGTGGTTTTTCGAATTCCCAAAAAAGGTTTTGGGTAGTTTCCTAGAGCTTAACTTGAGAATGTGGCGATATTGTGGTTATATCAGTGCTTGGAAAATTTTAAAATATGTAAGAAAAATGGTTTCTAGAGATTAATTAAAGCTCAATTGTATTTATATAATATGCTACTTGCTCCTAAACAGTTGCGAGCTGGCAAATTCAGCGCTTGGTGGACCGACCCTAGGCAATGCATTAAAAATTTCTTAAACTGTATAAGTTTGAATGACTGTACTCACTTCTCTCTCTTTCATTCTCTGCCAACCTTGATCCAGCTGCGCACGTTGTTGTAATAGCATACCCTGGCGAAGAGTAATACCTCATGACAACTCTTTGTACTCCCAGCGAATACGGTGGACTCTGTTGACCACTGTTAGCTAGTACCTCCATGAAGCATGAAACTCCATAACTGATGTCGTTTGTCCCAAATGTTTTGTAATTCAATATCATGGGAATAATAATGTGTATTTGTGATTTCTTACTCACCCAATATTCGCAGAGAGTAATTAATATTAAGTTCTCTCTGAAGTTTTCATACACAGAATTTATGCTTGCCTACAGCATTTTAATTTTAGTATCCCATAACTGTCTTTTAAGAGATAATTTACTTTAAAAAAAATTCTTTAAAGAAATCAATTCGAGCTCATGGGCTCCTACATGCCCGAAGAAGTCAATATACACAATATATGGTTGGCTATAAAATTCGTGGTTTCATAATCGATTTAATCCAGAATCCAGTTCTGAAGTCGTTTTTTCAAAGTGCTCTTAACTAAAATGTCAGACCTTCAAAATAAGTATAAAAGTCTTTCTTAACTCTTAATACAGGAAAATTCCTTCTAATCAGAAGAAACCACAATATATAGTGGGTTATAGCGGGAGTGGTCTTTTATGAGAACCTTAGTTGCCTATATTGGTCACTTAAGTCGTTTCTATTGCAAATTTTGGTGTCGAGCTCTATTGTCACCTAAGTCGTATAATTCTCAATTATTATCTAAACTACTCAATGATCTCTCTAAAAAGTTTAGATATTTTGTGGTTTATATTAACCACCAAAAATATAGCAACTAGAACGCCCTGAACAGTTTTATTAATAACAAAAGTAAAAAAAATAACTTCCTACGAAACTCTTCAGTCTATACTTTCAAAGTAGGAATGGAAATTATTTTAAAAGTCCCTTCCAAATCGAAATAATTCTTTTCAAGATCACAAATTTAAAAATTTAGGTAACTTGTTGCTTCATTATTGAAAATTTAGCTTTTCGAATAAAAACAAAAAAAACAAAAAAACGAAACATAATTCACTGATTTTCGCTTTAATTAAAAAACATTTGATGTGGATCTTGATAAAAGAGTAAAATTTTCTGCGATTAGTTACGCGCCGCCTGCGCATACTCGCACGGCCACCGCGCAATCAACGCTTAATCACGAGCTATTCGTTGGCAATGAAAAGGCAAACAGCGGAAACAAACAATAACGAGCCACTAAAAGCAATAACAAAATGTTTATTAAATGAAAAATATATATTTATTTATGTATATATACACAACCACACATAGTGATATATATATATGTAGTTATAAACTTATGATTTTATTAAATTTTGCCAAAATCCATATGCGCTCCCATACTCATGCACTGTCCATTCAGCTGTCTGTCGCAGCGACTGCCAATGGTTTTGCCATAAATCGCCCGGCATAATTATCGATTTAAAATTTGATTAATGTTTGATTTATCGCATTCGACGCGGCTCGGTGCCGCATAGCGTGGCGAAGCATGCGGCATGTGAATAAAATACCTCCACCGACTAGTATAACCACATATATATTGATACTGCATGTGTGTGGCAAAGTGGCAAGCGTGCCACGCATAAGCCATTTTGGTCATTATTAAAGTCCAAAAATTGTTGCGTTCACAGGTTTTCCAATGAGTTTATCTTTTTTGGAAAAGTGAAAGGACGTTCGATATGCAGCATGATTTTAAACATATTTTTCTGTGTAAATTGTACGAGCAGCAAGCCAAAATTATTGCGTTGCGGTAACATTTTGGTAAATAAAACTTGATATTTTAAAAACCTTGCGAAGCATGAAGCATATTTTACTTAAAATCAATTCATTTACGAGAAATTTTCTTTACACCTATTGAAAGGTGGAGAAAATTTTGGGTAGCTGTGTAAGCTCCGGTTTACTCCAAAGTAATCTAATTGTACAAGACACTTAATTGTCTTCCTCTTACTGAGCTCAGAATCTGAGAGTGCTGCTTGCGCTTTGCTAAGAAGTTCTAAGTCGTCTTCGGAAGAGAACAGTTGCTAGAGAAGGCGTGTCCTTGATTAAGTTCTAAGTAGTTCTGACTATCGCGAATTCCTACTACTAAAGGTCTATGGAAGTATATGAAATAACACTATTTTCTGTCAGAACTATATTAATATAAGGGAATCTCCTTTATTTCCCATAATTTTCATTAATTGATAATAGTGAAGGACTTCTGGCTTCAGAGCCAGAGCCAAAGTATTAATTTGCATGTTTTTATTGGAAACATTAAGCTTCCTTAAGGAGAAATATATTTTTGGACTAATATGAACTTCATTGTGTTAATCATAATTTTAACCTAGACTGATCTTGAAAAAAAAAAAGTGGAAGTATCTTGTTTATATCAAAAGAGTCTTCAGACTAGTAGATCTAACCTTTAATCGGGTTAAATTTGAGTGAAAGGAAATCAGAAGGGACTAACCTAGTATGAGACCTGTTTCAGGGTGACTGAAAAATTACTATTTTAGTAAAGACGCCAGAAATATGCCATACCTTTCCACACTGATCCCTTTGTTCGTCGGAAATATCAGATCCTAGAAAAAAAAAATCTCCTCTACTAAGCGGAACTCTATTTATCAAAGGGTAATTGTAGTGATTCGATATGAAAGAGAATGAACGCACTAACACTTTAACGGATCCACTCGATAAGAATTCTGACGAACCATTTTTCCGCAAACTCCATTTTTGTTCACTGGGTAGCTCAATTTAATTTCCAATATATATTTTTGCAAACTAGTTACTCCACACACTCTCAAAATATATGCCTATAACACCATTCATAAATTTCGCTACCAGCTACATTGCAAACCACATAACCGCAAAACAAATTCAAGCATTTCACCTAAAACAAGCAAATGCTGCAAACAACTTTTAAAGCATATTGAAATAAGCAAATTGACATTTAAATGAAATGTGTAGCAGGAAAGCTGTAGTAATGAAATCAAAATGCCTTTTGTGTAAGAAAATCTTTGGAAATTTACACGCTCTCATACAATTGCTAGCTTTGACAATTGCGCCGCACCACATTGACTACTTGCGGAAAACCAAAATATATAGAAAATATTGGCGGAAAATCCATTGGACAATTTGAATTGTTGGCAAGCAGTGCTATAAATTTTATACCAAAGCGGTCAACTGCGCATGAACGCATGCCAAGTGAGGTGCAACTCACATGTACATATATGTAGACTTGGCGTAATGCAAACTGTGGTAAAAAGTTGTATTTTTCAGCAGTAGAAATGGTTGTATACATAGTTGTATTAATTTGAATGCTAGAATTTATTTTATAATAAAAATAACTATGTATTAACAATTAAACTGAATTAAACGTCTTGAAAATAAATTGCATAAAATTAGTTAAAATTTAATTTATTTAAATTGAACTCAATTATTAAAATAACACATCCAAATATAAAACTAATTGTGCAATTAAGCACCTACCAGCAATTTACTGTTTAATTGTTCTCAATTAATCATACAATTAATTAATTAATTGCTCAATTAATGCTTAATTGACACAAAATTTATAATATGTAAGTATCTCAATATTTATATCTTATGTACAGTTCTCAAATGTTAATGTTCTAACCTTAATAATCATCTAATATCAAATAAAAGGTATCAAACTACGCCATATTAACCTCAGCTAATTGAACGTTTTGTATTTATACCAATTAATGTTAATGAAATAAAAAGCATATGAATAATTTTAAAATCTCTACTCTGTACTTAATTAAAATCAATTAATTACTAAATTATGATTAAATTAAATAAATGTAAAATTGAATTTACCTTAAGTGAGTTGAGAATATTTGTTAAGTTTTAAACACGGATAATCTAAATGGAAATAAATTAAGTAATTCCAAAGTGTATAGAATTATATGAAATTGGCCTAAACTTAAATTAACTACATCAATCAAAAAATTAAGTAATATAAAATGAATTTAATTTCCATTTAATTAGTTATTTATTAAATCAAAAATAATTGAAATCGATACTTAACTACGAGTTAATTTTAAGTGTAGAAAACTTAGTCGGATTAAATAAAAAAAATTTAATTGACCAAATTTAAGTCTTTAATTAAACATAATTAGTAGTTAATCAATAATCTAAGGCTTATTTAATTTAGTCCGTTTGAAAAAACAAAGCAATAAAAAGGCATTTAAATAATTTAACTAAATAAAGTCAACTTATAGTAATTTAAACATAATTAGCGAAGTCATTTTTAGAGCATTTCAGAGTGGTAAATTTACTTTTCTTTGAAAAATCCACGTGTCTGCGAATAAGACAAGAAAAACATACAATACCAAATATATTTAGATCTTATAGATATTTAAATTTTAGAGTCTACAGCAGAGTTTGTTTAGTCAAAATAGACTGTCCAACATAGGAAAATTTAGAAAACATTATCAAAAATAGTTCAAACCTAGATCCAGTTTACTTTTGAGACCCAAAAATGATATCTTTGCACAACTTAGTCATTATCTAGGATTCAAAAAGTTGTTCCTATAAAGTCATTAGACCTAGACCTAGAAAACGTTTCATGAATAAATCTGAACCAAAGGAAGAATATGAGCTCCAATTGATTTCCAAAAAAATAATAATCCAGTGAAACTGTTAAAAATTTACGTCATTGCACACTGTGCGACTAGCCATGCTAATGCAAACGCTTTGCGCATGCGCAAACGTGTTAAATGGTAGAAATTCCACTGCGCATGCGCGGAAAATTGCAAGCACTAAAATAGCGCATATGCAACGGAGAGCACCACAACAAATTGCTGCACTGCAACAGGAATAATAATCGAATTCGTAATCGAATTTCGAGCGGTAAGTGCTGCCAACTGCAGTCGCCTGTTTGCGGCTTTTGCAACGTTTGCAATGTTTGCCTACACACACACACACACACACACACACACAAGCGCGCGAAAATTGTGGCCGTGCCTTATCAACACTCTCGTTATTTTTGCACTTCGCACATGCGCTTGCAAGCTTTCGCATTTCGAATTTATTTTCGTCATAATTTTTTCAACGCCAAATTGGCGCGCAGCGAAAGAATACCTGCACTGTTGTTGTTGTTGTTATTATTGTTGTTGTTGCTATTATTATTATTTCTTAGTATTTTATGTACTAGCCACTTTTCGCCAATTCGCAAATGCTTCTGCGATCGACAGTGCTTTTATTTGCACTGCGCTGGTTGCCAGTAAGTAAATATATATGTGTGTGTGTGTGTGTGTGTGTATGTATTTGCACTTTTCCACTGATTTATGCGCGAAATATAATTGAACCGCGCCCCGTGTGAACTCACATCTGTGTGCGCTGTGAAAATTGCTCGCCAAATATTGTCTGTTATTAGGCGGCAGCCGTGGTGGTGGCGGGAGGGGCAAGTATGCAAAAATCAATTCGAAGCACATGCATATACATACGTGTAATGTAATGGTATTTGTTGCTTGGTACACTAATACAAATATGTTCGTTCTTTGGTGTATGCACCCCATATTTAACGGTTGTTTTAGTTTTTGTACTACTTTAGTTGTAATTTATGTTTACTAAATTTCTTTGCGCTTTTAACACATTTGCAGTTTAGTGGAATTTAAAGTGTGGCTATAATTTCGAATAGGCCGCTATTAACCGCAACCATTGAAGGGGTTTAATGTGGTTTTAGAAATGGGCTAAGCTCTTTATTACATTTGCTGCAAGTTGTTCGTGCTCAACTATGCTTTCATTTAACGTTATTGTAATTTGGTATCTGAAATGAGTAGATTTTGACACAGTAGTTGAAGATTTATACCAATCTTCCATTAGCTTTGGTTACAGCAGTCAACTTGCTCCACTTGCACCATACATAATCTTTACAATCCTTTCCATTTTATTTGCTCTTGACCAACTCTGAACTCTGTGCTCCATGCTATAGCTCCATCGATGAGATGAGCTCTAGCTCTTTTAAATAACAAGAGCTTCGTCGGATTATAGTGGACGACTGCCATTCGAGGGTGGGAAGGTTCTAAATGTGGACCTGATATTATTTGAGGAATGAGATAAAGTCTGAATTTTGCTTTAAAGACAATACAAGTGTAGCAAAAATATTTAACATATCGCTAAACTCTATCGCTATTGACTAACACTCAACAATAGATTTCTAACAGCTTGCAATACATTTGTAAACATCACCCTCTTTATATCAATATAATTCTTGGTGATTTTAACAGAAGGGAACACAAGAAAGTTGCAAAAAAAACTTATAGTAACGGTCTGAGGCTAATGGGCTTTCACGATGTCTGCAACATGAATTTCTCTAGTAAAGAGCTCTGGCATGTGAAGACGCCATGCACATATGACTGTTACTGTGTCGAAAAACACAGAACCCAAACGAGTACGTTCTGGTAGACAGCAGTTATGTTTCTAGTGTCCCAGTTCCAATTCCTTGCGCGCGAACCAAAGACCTAACATGTACTCAAATAAGTAAAAGAAGCAGTCGTAAGCTTCCCTTTCTCTATAGCTCTGTCTCTCTCTCACTCTCTCTCCATAGTGCAACCAGAAGCTTAATGATTATACCATGGTACCAACCAAAGTTTTCTGCCAAAATCAACATAGAAATCGTTTCATAACTAATCGCATATTAAGTTTGATAAGTCCATGTAGTTTATTGTTGAAATAAGAAAAGAATTGATGTCTATCTAACTGTCAATGGAACCTGCAAAGATTTGAAATCAGAAACAATAAGCTAAAAATACCAACTATATATGGCAGTATTCCATACCTTTAAACCAGTCTTGGACTTATTTTCAATGCTGGACCGAAACTCAAACTACTCAAATCTAGTTATGCGGTCTTTGATAGGATTTTAAATGCTGCTAAGTCATTCAACAATTTTATTAGCAGTTTGAGGGAGACGTTTAAAAATTTGCTTAGTTGGAAAAAAAATTCCACATGCAATATGTAATGACACATTGCAATATTATTATTATTCTTAAAACCGGGTTTATTGAATACTCTTAAGAAGATGCTCCTTTTTTTGGTTTTCCCTTAAACTATTCAAGGAAATACTAGATATTATCCCACAAACCACAACACAGTGAAGTAATTTTCGAAATTTTTTAAATAGGAAGCAGTGTTCACCAAATCTCATCGGAATTTCCCATTTTTATTTATACAAAGCGATAACATTTAACAAACTTCTTTGGAAAATAAACGAGCACCTTCAGTCAAAAGTCAAACAAAACCTCGCCGATAAGTCAAAATGTGAGAAAAACTGTTAACCCTTCATATGTAAATACAAGACTTAAGACGCAAACTTAGTCACATGCAAAATATTAATATTGAGTTATCGCTTATGCACATATGCAGCATATGCTTCCTCAACCAAACGTGCCACTTATGACAAAATCATTATATTTTGCAAATATTAATTCATTCACACACTTGTGGCGCATATGTAATGATTTAAGCAAAGGATTATGTAAAACGCAGTAAAATACAAGCCGTCACATATTCGGTTTCTCACGCGCTCACCTTACATGCAACCGAGAAGTAGAATGTGTTTTGGTACGAAAATGTAAGACGTGTGCGTGTGTGTGTGTGTCTTTGTGTGCGGAGGACATAAATGGCAATGAGAGTTTAATGCAAATTATACCTGCAAAGGATTAACTGCAGATTTACAGCGCTTTAAAATCTTTATTGCTTCAACAGCTTATATATATAAGTGTGTATTTATGCAACCTTGCAACGTTTCGGTTAGTGTGAGAAAGTTTTTGTTAAGATGTTTTCATATTTATTGTTTATATTTAAACACATGGGAAAATGATATTTTTACAGACACTGATTCATATAAACAGCTGGAAAGGATATAAATGCAGTTAAATTTATTTATCAAACAGGGAATACAGGGAAACAGTCTTGCATAGTAATACAAATAATTTATTAAATTACGCAGTTTCAAAATTTCGTAGGAGTTCTAAATAGTAGCTCTGCTTGTTCAAAGACCTTTAGAAATGTAAGAAATCACAGGTGACTACTATTCTTTAGTTCGAGATTAGAGTGCGTTTATGAGTCTCTACACTTTAGAAGGCGCCCACTAGACGAAGGGGAAGCAAACTCTTTAAGCATACAGTGAATTAAAGCTGAGCGAAATCGCTTCGGAAATCAGGAAGAGAGACCAACAAGTGAGTTAAGCAAAGGCTACTTGTCATTAATTTAGAAATATTTCTTAAAAATCTGGAGCTTAAGCTAGTGAAGCTTATGAAGTCTTCATAATATGACCCGAATTTCCAGATGCTCGTATTTATAAATTCCATTTACTTAGTTCATTTTATTTAATTCGTGGAAAGTTTTAAAAGAGATTCTTATCTTATTATTATTTTTAACTAGTCCAGATGAATTGAAGGTTTATATTTGCCCTTCAAAGTTCCAATAAACTCGAGTTTATTGATATTTTTGGAGTTTAACATTTAACACCACTCAAAGGTTGGAGTTTACCATAAAACCTGCCACTCGCCTTAAACACCTATTTAAAGTTGTGAAGTTTCAACACTAAATCAAACACCATTTTGGAGTTTATGGATATAGAAATCCATTTTGCAAAAAAGTTTGCTGGCGTAATTGAAAAACTTCAGCGCATTATTTACAATATGTCCACACTGTTTCCAGTTGAGTGGTTCACCACTGTATATATGATGTTCAACTAAATTTTGAGTTTGTTCATAAATATGAAACATTAGACTCGAGTTTGTAGTGAACAAGTAAAGTTGAAGTGAAATAAGTTATATATTTTTCAATATCCAGCTATCATTATTCTCCTTTGAACTTAAATTTTAAATATATTGCATAATTAAACTCGGAGTTTATTCATAAACACCATATATTAAACTCGAGCTTGCGAAAAAAAAGTTTTATACGAAATGAAACAAACGTTTGTCAACACTTAAGGATAGTTATTTTGCTTCGAACCTAAAAGTTTTTCGGAATTGAAAATTGGTTTAATGGACCAAATGGAATTTGTGACCATTATGCGATCGGTCAGACGTTCGTAACCGGAATTTTAGTTTAAGTATTACCAAAACAATTTCCAAAGCGTTTTTGTACCGGATCTCAGCTATATTTTTTGTATGAGAAAGCTTCTCACAAAAATCCAACAGCACATACTAAATGCCTCGCTTTCCACAAAAACCTCATAAAACCGTTGAAAAACTTTCCCACACACAATGAAATCGCATTGATGCATTATACATTTCAACCAAATTCATTCAACTAACTATAAAAATTACATTTTTATACTGATTCGCTTTAATTGAAGGCACCAAAAATGCAATTCGATACCGTGGAGTTGAGAATTTCCATATAAATAGGCGAATTCAAACTAAATTCGCTGTTTAAAATCAAATTTAATTTAATTTCCCCCGAGGAACAGAAAAAAAACCTAGACATATCCCCATACGAACCAAAAATCGTACGAAAAAAGATAAGAACAATCAAAGCTATTGGTCATCTTAAGTTTCAGTAGACTCAGACCACAAGAATAACACAAAAAAAAAAACAACGATTGAATAAGCCTGGTAATTAACAGCAGTTAGTGGAAGGCCGAGCCACAATTTTCCAGTTAAATAACAGACAACGTTCATTTTCATTGACAGCGTATATAAACAAGATTTTCTCGTTGCAACAACAGCAAATAGTATCAGATCAGCGCCACAGAATCCGCCACAAGAATACTCTCTTGAGATTGCGTTGATCACCTTCGCGTGTGTCTGTTGATATCACACTTATTGTAGCTCATTGTTGCTTTATTATTATATTTCATTATACTTACTGCTTCTTCTTGTTGTTGCTTGTTTTGCCTTCAACATGCTCAAATCATGGGCTGTTTGTATTGTTGTTGCTGTTGACGGTATTATCACCAAGATGAGCATCATTAAGCTGAAGTTTTATTCTTGAACTGATTAAACTATCGATCGTTCGCGCACATCAGCCATATATTACAAATACCGCCCAAAATATTTGTATTTGAACAGTAGGCACTGTGGGACGTGGCAGGCGAAAAAGCGGAGAAAAAATAAGAGTTCGGATGAAGAGTTGTATAAGGTAATCTGAACAGGCTTTTTGCGGCTAATTATGATTTTCCGCGCGATTGTAGCGAAGTAGAATGAAAGCAGCTGGCTTGATCAAAATTATAGTTCTGGGAAACTACCGATATGAATATAAAGAGCACATAGCCCCAACGGCGCCCTAGCTTAATATTATTTTAAAACAGAGCAAGGTTTTGAAATCTTTCAAGACCCTCGAAAAAATTTTTCATGGCACAAAGAGAACATTGGAGGGTTACTAGAAATAGCAGCGTGGAGAAAGATTATGTTGAAACCCTCAGAACAACATCTACCGACAATTATTTACAATAACAAACAACAATACAATAACAAAATATACAATAAGTATATGAAGTGGAGAATATGATATTTGTCCTGCTTAGAAATGAACAGTGAGAAGAATTGGATCCCAGTGAAATAAATTAGAATACAAAAATTGTTCATTCGTTTATGAAAAAGGGACTTATAAGGCAACTCATCAACCACTATACCGCATATTTGGAAAGGTTGAGGAAGAAAGTAATGAAGGTATGAAGTATGGAAGGTATTTAATATTTTAGGCTTATATGAAGGGACTTGCTTACGGGAGCAGTTTTTATTGTTGTTGCTTACAGAATTGCAAGCGTGAAAAAAGAGGTTCACCACTTCTTCTGAGGTATGCATATTTCTGAAATGTCTGCTTGCGTCATTGTAGTCCAAATACGTAAGAAACTCTCATAAAAATGGCACAAACTTTAAAAATAACGGTGCATTCCTTAAGACGAAGAAATACGTCTTCATTTGCAATCCAAGATTTTATGCTACCAAAAATTAATACTTTCAATTTAGTAAAGTTTCCATCTTTAGGAACCATACCATCACATTTTCTCCACTCCACACACCACTGTGCCCCAAATTCTCTACTCCAGCATCACAAGTTCTGCAGCTCATTCTAAAACAGTGTACAATTTAAAACTACGCTGGTGTGTAGTTTTTGTTTTCTTTACAAAATTCACGTGAAATGCATGACTAGATCGAAAAAGTCGTTCGTGTACGTGATGAAATGTGTGGCAATATAGTTACAAGCGCAACGAAATGCAACTCACTTGCAGTGCAACAACAGTACAACGTTGGTGTTTGTTGTTGCTTGTGACTGCTTTATCTTCTTCGCCTTTCTTTTTGCTTCGTCTGCGGCATTTGTGCGTTCATTCAAATGTGTTTCTCCAAAAATATATCTTTTTTCGCTTTTACAAACTCTTTCTCCTGCTTTGTTGCGCCTCAAGTCGCCGCTAATTTATTTGAGTCATTGTTATTTTTTATCATCCTTCGCTTTATGTAGATTATCGCTTGTTTGGGCCTGTTGAGTGTATCAGTTTTATACATTTTTTTGTTCCTTCAACAATCTTTGTTATTCTAACTCTGCTCCGCCGCTCTTCCCCACCACTTTTACCTTTCTCTACTGTTGTTTTTGTTTACTTGATTTTATTTATTTGGCTGTATGATTTGAAGTGGTTTTAATAAAGGGAAATCTTTCAGTTTTATTACATCGATCTACGACGTTTATGTGTATCTTTAAAATCCAATTTAAAATCAAAATAACTGGTGCGCATGCGCACAGGTAGAGGAGACGGGTTGATGCTGCGTAGTGGTGCAGAGGTAGAGCGTGCGCTAGACAAGGCAACAACTGTTCAATTGTTAGGGCAGAAGGCATAATTCAATAGTCCATTCTGCGATTTGGCTCGGTAAAGGTGTAAAGAAAGTGAGGGTGAGGGTGAGGTGGTGAGGGGTAAATGTTGCAGCATAGTCGTAAATTGAATGCACTGGCCTAGTGGACAACTGCAACGAATGAAACAAAATGGAATTCAACTCAATGCAACAGCAATAAAATTTAAAAACAACAACAACGAAAATGAGAAAAAAACAACAACAACAAAAACTCACAAGAAAAACAACATTGCAACAAAATACCGAATCGAACAAGTGCAGCGCTGATTCTTTCCTTTGATACGTTTTTTTTTTATTTGTATTTCTTTTTTTTGCGCCATGAATTATGGCTCCGTAAAGAAGGTTAACTGTTCAAGTAAAAGTAAATACACGAAAATCATTAACTTACAATTTTTACGTGTTAAATATTTTTGGTTTTAATTACGAAGAATTTTGAAACCTAAACGGTCAAGTGTTTATTGCCAACAAAAAGGGTCAGCTATCTTCACACGCTTGTTGTTTGTTTGGTCCGATAAACGGTTTATGGGTATTGCGCTACAAAAAGGACATTTGGCGCACTCATATCGGTGATCTTTGAAAAGCGAGTTGAAATTACATTCGACTCTGGCGCTTTGTAATTGTAATTTAGAGGTGTGATCATGTTGATAAGCTATTACTTTTTGTACTTGCCACATACATCTCGATTTTGGGGTAGATAATCCTTGCTAGGTCCTTCAACAGAGTCATTAAATTCGTGCAACGTACGCTAGAGGCAGGTAAAGCGGAATTAGTTTGTTTAAGAAACTAAACTCACGTTTTCAATAAGATTAACAACATGATATGTAATAGATATATGTGTCTCAAGATTTCTTTCGGACCAATTTTAAAGTTGTGTTCTGGCTATACTTAATGAATGAACTTTGAGCGCGAATATTTTACTGGAGTTAATTTTACTCTCTCTCCGAAACGAAGCATATCAGGGAAATTATTATTTCAATTTTCCAAACGCCTGTTAAAAATATTTAGCTCTAATGGCCTTTAGTTTAGCCAAAGAATTATTTTTTATAGCCTCAGTCGACTAATGGTCTGTATCTCGGCGAGCATATTTGAGTTTAGGAAGCAGCTACCAGTCATAGGGGGTCAGATCTGGCAAATCGATTGACTTTGGTACGATTTCTATCTAGACTTTGCTGACATGCCACTTTTTTACCACCTCAACTCGGCTGTCTCTCTCTCATGTTAATACGACGAGAAAAAATTTCTTCGCTCTTTTTAGGTTGTCGTTGTGAAGAGAGATGAATCAGGCAAATTTAAACCGAATTTAAGCAAGACAGTTTCTTTTAGATTTAAAAGTTAAGTACAAAGTTTCTAGGGATCTATTCCAGTAGATTTTGATCAGTTGTCAATAGATTTATGAATACTTAAAATAACTCTAAAAGTTTTGGAATTTTATACAGGAGAACTTTAAAGCAGATCCATGAGTAGAGACATGTGGAAGTTTGGAGAATCTGCATTTAGCACAAAAGAACGCACAACGGTTACTGTTGAGTAACTCTAAGATCATTGTGTATCCACAGGAGGTTTTCTTTTCTATCAGCGCAGAAATGCCACTAAGTTTTTGTGGCCGTGGTGTTTTCCGGTTTGTTGCAGGGTTCATTCCGGTTACCTAGACCGACTTTCGTCGGTACGGACTACCAGCTGCTTATTGGTCTGGTAAGATAAATATTTAAAATTTCTCGACAAATTTGTACGTACTTAAGACGTTATCCATTTTAGAATCTTCAGTGGTTTCCTTTGTTAGACTACTTCTCTACAAACTTTGATCTTAATTTTTCTAGCTCAGTCTCGAAATCAGAACTATATGCTTTCCATTAGGATATAGTGATAGTTGTAGACAAGACTTGGAAGTGTATGGGACGTTTTTTGATCTTTACTAAAGAGCTTAAGTTTAGGTTAGACCTATTTGTTCGTAGGGTGTCAAAAAATAGAGGGATGTGTGTCCAAACCCAAGTCGAAGTAAAAAAATCGGTCCAAGTAAAAACGCCTAAACTCGGATTTCAATGTCTCGTTTGCTTCGGGCGCGTCAGACTATACAGGATTCTGATCAAATGAGCCTCAGAACAAAAAAAAAAATTTATTTAAAATCTACTTTTTAGGAGTCTAGGTATCGAGACCCCCTGAGCAAAAGATGGTCAAAAGAACACCCAATTTTCTCTCACTTACTTCACTGCTCCTAAATGAGTTTGCGAGTCAGATGACTCCGCCAGACACAAAGTCTCATCGGTCTACGCCATTCTTACCGCAGAAGTTCGAGTTTATAATATTTGGCAGCCAACACATGCAGCAAATCGCTGACTTCTACATTTATGTCGGTTTTACAATGCAGTATTATGCATATGCCAAGCTACATAACGGTAATATTTCAACTTTGCTTCAATGCGAGCAATGAAAAATGAGAAATGAGCAATTCAGTGGAGACCAGGAATTCGGCGATGTCATTGTGTCTGTAGAGGCACGCATAAGGCCTGCTTGAAATCAGAGCGCGGACACACATACTTACCTATATGCTGCAAGCGAGCTGGAGCAGAACGGAGTCTTCTTCCTGCTGCAGCCACAAGACAGACAATCACAGCGCACAGCAGTTGAAAGCGGCAGCTGTGCTTGTTTGAGGAAATAGCCGACTTGCAGTGATGCATTGCAAAAGTGAAAGACAGCGACAGCGGCAAAGGAAAATCACATGCCACACACACACATATATATATGTATATATAAAAGTCTTAATGATGCGCCGAACTGCAGGGGACGGTTGGTGGGGAGCGGCAGCGCTGGTATGCAGAGCGACCGAACGACGAAGCGGCTGAGCAGTTCAAGTGTTGCGCAGATCCTTTGTCGTTTAATGGTTGGGCGCGCGGCGCGGAAATATTACACGTATTCATATAATTTTACATTACGCACACAGACACACAGACACAAAGACGCAAACACACACACACACACTGCTGGTAAATCAAATTTACTTTCGTTTGCCTTTTAATGACTTTGTATGCCCCAAAAATAATTATTTGTTGTATTGCAGCTCTAGTCGTGCATGTCAGCAACAACAATTATAACAACAATAACAACAACAACACACACATATGATAAGTGGCACGTTGCAAGTACTCAATATGATGTGCTTACATGTGTTTCTAAGTACTTTGCTACACAAGTGACGTAGCAACATTGAAGTGCTATTTGTGCAGCAACATTAGTGCAGCACAATTGATTGCAGTGCAGAAAAACGAAAAAACAAAAAATAAACCAAGAAACACAACAACTACTTGGAGTAGAAATGATTAACTGCAATTTTGTATGGGGAATATGTTTTTCTTAAATGTGGCATCAACTAACTCGACTAACTAACTGTGCAACGTTGTTGTTGTAATTACAGTTGTCGTTGTTGTTTTCGTTGTCGTTGTTGTAATTGTTGCACCGTTTTGCTGTTTTGATTAATTGAGTTTCTCGCCGATTGAAAAACGATTTTTTCGACAACCACCTTTTCTACTAAACGTCAACTCTTCGGCTCGCACATCCATACGCACACGCACGCGTGTATGTATGTGTGTGTGTGTATGTGCGTTTATGTGCGCTTGCGATTTCAGTGTCTTACGTGGTTGCTGATAAATCTCAACGCATTACTCGCGTAATGGGGTGCCAATTTCAACTCGTTTGACGGCAAATTTCTGGTAATTTATTAAAAACTCAAGCAGGCATATAAAATGTGTGTTGGTTTTTCAATTCTCTTTTCATTTTTTTCACAATCCTTCTCCATACGCTCATGCTGCAGCGCAATTGAATCGAATTGGTAAGCAATCGTAGACAAGTACTGGTCTATTTAACGTGCGTTTTGCTGAGTATCGCTGGCGTGGAGTTGTGTCTCAGTAATGAATTGAAGTTGTAATTGAGTTAATTAAATCGATTTTGAGTGATTAACCGTATGAAAGTAAGTTAGTTTTAATGAATCTTGTTAGTTTATGAAAAATGTGAAAAACTTCATGCAACTATTTTCAATGGCTTTTGCGCTACAGTGCTATGTACTTTTTTACACTGACGCATAAGAAGGAAATTAATGGAGGTATAGCAATATTTGGTGGAATTCCTGGAACAGGAAATAGCAGTTTACTCCATATATAGCACTAATTTTAAACACGATTAGGAAGAAATTGAATTTATAGAGGGAAATAATTAAGACCGGATCCGCGCGGGATACAAAAATATTTGAATATCATAACGTTGCGCCGTAAACTCGAGTTTATTGGTCATTGTAGTGTTTATCATTAATACACAAACACTGTGTTTGCTGTAAAAAAAAAGTTTTCGTTTTCTTAAACTCCATTTTTTCGGTGTTTATGAATATTAAACTCCGTTTTGAATTACTCTTTTAATTCATTTACATACACGTATAAAAAATGCGAAATTGTGCTTAAGTTTCTTAAACCCTTAATGAGCATACTTTGGTGTTAATCATTAACACGAAACCTTAAACTCGTTTTTGTGGCGCAATATACATATGCCGTAATGAATGTTTCATTAATGGAATTAAAAACGGTATTTATTGTTATGGGTCATACCAGTTTATTATGCACCGTGGTCATTAATTTTGGGTAAAATATGAGTCTCTCGCATTTCTGGTTCGACAATTCGATATTTGACTGCTAGAGAACCGCTTCTACTTACAAACTGAAAGCACTTGAAAGGCTGCGAAAACAGTGAAGATACGATACCGTTGTTTCTCGGCAACTCTCCCACATATGTATATACTGCATGAGCACAAAAGAGTGAAGTAAAGCTGGATGCATTCTATACAAAGTTCTGGATATATTTTATAGTTTTTTGTACTCGGCGACCTTTAAAGATACCACTAAGAAATTTTAGGCCAATGTTTATATATTTTTGAAAAAAAACTGCTCATTGGACCAATTGCTTGAGCTAAGCGTTAGTCATAAATTAGTCTCTGGTGACTCTTATCAAATACTTAACAATGCTTTATATGAGATCTTGCCTTAGATGTGATTACAAATTGAAATTGATTGACTTTTGTCTATTATGAGGAAGGTGTGTGTGCTCGTGTGATAATTACCCTCATGAATGCGAGCGACTTCAGTGATGGGACCCACAAAGTGAGACCTATCGCGTAGGGCGAAGTATTACAATGTTATTGGTCATACGAGTACATGTAGGTGGATATTATATTAGCCAGAGTGGAATCGGAGTTATACCGAGTGGGGTTGTCATATGTCTAGGGTTTGTTTTTGATAAAATAAAAGGGTAGAGATTTAAAGATAGCTTAGAGTTTAGAGTTATAGCTGAAAGCAAGACAGCTACAAATCCACCATCTCGACTAATATGTTCGATACTTTTAAGGGCAAAATAATGATCTTGAAACAGAGTTCTATGCTCGCGGATAAGAGTATATTTTTGGGGATGGCACAACTCATCTCTTCACTTAAGTATGCCGGTATAGTCAATAAGTGCATATTTAGCATTAGCATTAGCCGTTTTTGATGTGTGAAATCTTGAAGAATGGCGTGTTAAACAAACGAAAGGTATCAAGACAACGGACTGGCATAATAGAAGAGAAATATAATAGGAAAGAGTTAAGCCGCTTTAAGGGGAATTTCACATATTTACATATATTTCATATATTTTCATATACAGACTATTTTAATATATAGAAAATATTGTTGTCGCTTGAAATTTTTTGAAAATGTAGTAGCGAGTAAACATATTGAACTGAGAACTGGCGAATAGAACACGTTCATAGGCAAGTTCTTTTTTTTTACTAGAATTTCCCAACTCTAGCGAAGGTGTCAAGGTGAATTTATTGATTTTTTATAGTAAATAAACTTTATAGTAAATAAACTTCTTTACTATTATATTCTAACATCTCAAATTACATATTTATTTACACACTTCCGCTTAAGACAGCAAACAGTTGCGGCAACTACAAATACAATTTATTTAAAGAAGGGAATAATTGGATTTATCAGCAAGCTAATTGAAGAAATCGCTGTGAAATATAATGCAACAAGCGATATGGAACATAGCATTTCATATCGACTTTAAGTTTAAATAAATTAACCGCTTCCCCAGCACGCTCTTTTCAATTACTCTAAATATTTATGCCTTGCCACATTTACGAAAACACAACTTTCTAGCGCGCTCCGTAACGCGTACGAAGTGCACGCATGTGGGGGGTGCCCGTGTATTTGTGTCTCCATTCGGTATGCATGCGCATGCAACGCCGTGTTGCGGCGATAAATGGAAATTGAAACGTTTTTCTTTTATTGCGCACAATAAATTGAAGCAATATTTAGATAGTGTAAGTGCACACACACACACACATACATAGATATATATTTTTCCCTTAAGCGAGAAGTATGTGGGGGGGTAACGGCAACTTGCACTTAAATCATCTAATTAAACAGCGCGATAAGCGAGCGAATTAGAGCAATTTCGTGCCAAGACAAGTTTTAAAATTATTTCTAGCACAATTTTTCTTTGAATACCCGAAAGTATACCACAATTTTCAAATACAAAAGGCATTTGATGGGATCCCCCACAAATTTGCTGCAACTGGGTGCACCCAGTCCACACACATGCTATCAGTCATTGCACTGCGCTCTTTCTAAAAAGTGAGCTCAAGCTACAAAAATGTAATTTTCAAAGAAATAATAATAATTTATTCGAAGTGAAATTGCATGCTCTGCCATGCTCGCATTATCTTTTACCGTTATAGCGTTCCATTTAGTGCGCTCAGCTTTTCTCATTTATCATTGCAGATTTCTTTTTTTAATTTGGCAATAATTTGTCATTAAACTCTGCGCGAATTAGCGTTAATTGATTGCTTGTCAAATCAGAGACATGCAATGTCAATGTAGAAACTTACTTATTTTACAGTTTTCTGCAATTTTTGCGCGAACTTTTTCCTTGTAATCTCAAAGCGACAATCATTGGTTTAGTTTGGTTTTAATTGTTTTCATTTTTGTTGTTATTATTTCATAGAACCCATTGCATTACGGTAAACAAAGGGAAATAAACTCATGTTTCTTATTGCAATCGCTTAATTGTGGACAATGAAAAGTTGCCGGTGCACTGAGAGAAATAAAGTACAAATTTGTAGGTGTTGGACAATTCTTTCTTACAAATGCTTCTGCTTCACTCTTAGCTAGACTCGCAAGTAAACAAACCCGAACAAAAATATGACGAATTGCTAAAAGGAACTCTTTCCAATTCTGATATTATCTTTTTTAATTCCATCATGTGGAATAAAACTATGTATAATACATATGTATAATACATAAACTATGTAAATACGTTGGACATACTTTAAACCCGAGTTTATCTCCAACTTCGATGTTAAGCGTCCAAAAATCTATTGTAAAATGTAATTAACTATTGTATAAAAGTGCCATTAACTCAGCTTAAAGACAACTATTTTTTGGTTTATATATAAATATAAGCCTGAGAGTACATGTTTGACACTTGTTCCTAAAAAAAATTTTTAAACTCGAGATTTTTGGGGCGCAACTTAAACAAAATATACGTTGGAGAACTATTGCAATTACTTTAAATAGCTTTCGAGATTACAGCTAAATGAAAGGATGATCCTTTCAGTATACAATTTTATACAAAACAATTTCATAACAGTAAGTTGATGGTATGAATTAGAATGGAACACTTATTTTACTCTCTAACGTCAAATTCTTCATATATATATCTTCTTGGGATGGCTTAGAGGTCCCGGAACATTACAGAATTTGTATTAATTTTAGGTTGATACCGAAATCAAGAAAATGCTTCCTCATGGAAGTAGAGAGAAATGAGACAATTGCAAAGATAATTGAGTTTATTATATGAAAGAATATTTTCACCTGAAACTAAAGCTTGGACGTCATGTCGAAACATATCTGGCTCCCACGTCTCTTGTAAACTTTTATGGAATACCCATATTTGAATTTTAACAAGTATGGATTTCTGAACACTATAGAAATCTTTCGTTGAAGTGCTAGTAGCTACTGAAAATGTTCTGAGATCTCATCTTTTCTCTCGAAATATTTGGCTAAACTATTTAAAGCTTCGTTTGTTCATGTTCATATTCATTAAACAAATGAAGTTTATTCTTCTTCTTTCCTTCTGTTGTTGTCTTTTTGTTTGTAATTCTTTTGGGGGGAGAAATAAAAACCTCAGCTCCGGTTCTACATTGCTCCTTCCACCCAGTTCAGCCAGTTTTCTTTCTCGAAGACCGTAAACTACACTTGCTAAACTATCTATCTAACTATATGTTTTAGCCAAAAATCAGGAACGACTTCGAATTTCGATTTCTTTGAAACTACTTTAGAGCAGTGGATTGAACACCGTATACATTTCTTCAAATAAAAGTCTGTCAAAATCTCGTGTGATATAACTGTAGGGATGACTAAGCACTGCCATTGGTAAATCGAACATTGGTGAAAATATTTTCTTGATGTCTGTTTAATAGAGCGAAATAATAGGGACAGTTATTACTTTCTCTAGCTACTTTTCATGGCTAAGCTATCAAAATTATGACAGCTCGGCTCGCTAGAACCATAACACATTCACAGAAGTCGGATAACCTAGTATCTAAAAGTTAAAAATTTCTTAAAAACTCTCTACTTATATAACATAATCGATGAGTTTTCCAGAAAGTACCCTATACTTTAGTTTATTTGGTTTATAGAATCCAACTTCTCTTATATTTTTTGCAAAAAAATTTCGTTCAGTGTATTATCAAAAGTGCAATTAATTCGTACAACAACAACAACACAGTACAACAACAACAAAAGCGTTAGACCTTACAAAATGTCACGACAAGAAAACGAAGAATAGTGTAAAGAAAAGCACTTGTTAATTTCCATTAAATTGCAACAACTTGACGACGACGACGGGCGGTCATTGTCATCTGTTTTGAGTGCCAATATGCGCGAACCTGCATATGTTATATATATTTATATGTATGACTGGGCAACAGAATATCTCCTATGCGATTGTCATTGACGCAAGCGTGCGCGTTTGATGAACCAGCTGTTGCGCTGAAAGGCAGTCACGTCACTTGCCCAACGAAATAACTCACCAAATGACTAACTTCGCTGACAAACTTGTTGGATTGCCAAGTTGAAGGGTTTGCAATTGCAGTGTTGCATTCTTGTAGATACGAGTATTTGGCATGCAACATGAATCACCTTAGAAAACAATGAAACAAGACAAAGCAAAAACAAATTGCATATTATTCGTATAATTGCACTTATGTATGTACTTTTTGATATGATGATTATGTATGAAAAATTATGTAAATATGAAAAGAGGAAAAATTGCAAGAACAAACAACAGCAATGCCGTACTAAATGAAATAGTAAAATTAGCAAAAAAAAAATACATGAAAAGAATTACATATTACGAGAAGCATATATGAGCGACTATTTAAGCAACCCAGTAGGGATAAGAATATCAAGTCCGCTTTGGAGCGTGTGGTGAGAAATTCATTACTCGAAATATCCTAAATTGAAATCGTATGAAAAAGTATGAAATGATCCAGCTGCGTAAGTGCACAAGATCCAGGGTTAGAACAGATCCAGGAAACCTTAGGTGAAGTGTTTTTATCACTAATGATACACCCAAGTTACTGAAGTCAGGATCAACGAATCGAAATTTACTAATATATAAATACATATACAGAACAGCTGATCATAAGAACACAACTAGAGCAAGCGAGAGATATAAAGATCAGATAATGAGAACTTTTTAGGTTTTTGGGGCATTTAAAATACCACATAACCTAGAAACATTTATATAATTAGGATTGCTTAGTATGAAAATAAAAGAGATATACTACGAAATGAGGAATATTCAATAAATATAAAATTCAATTTTGGGATGAGTCAAAAACGAAGTAAATCATATAACTGACAGTAAATAAACCAATAGCAATTAAATACAATAATCGCATAGAAGATTTATGTTTTTCGAGCCCAAATATTTTTGTAGAATACTGTCAATTTGAAACTGTTTGGCCAGTTAAAAATCCGGTTCTCTTGCGTTTACCTAGCACCGACTGTTGTAACTGTTGTAACAGTCAACATCTATAGCAGGTAGTGCTTCTTTAAAAGATTTCAACCATTATAGATCTAGGAATTCGAACAACAAAAGCGAACTGAAGTTACCACATTGTGCACTCAAGAGTCAAAGCTCGAAATCTATCTCGACACACCCTTTTCTCAAATGCTCAAACCCTTCCAAAAGGCGCGCCAGACTCCACCAAAGCCTTAAAGCAATTATATTGGTATGTCTACTCAAAAATTTCGACTCAGATACCTTAGTGTTACCCGCATTTCTTCATCGAAGATTCTACTAACTTTCTTTTAAGGATTCTCGCGTTACGGAGGAAATAAACATTTAATACAAATGAGTTCTAGCCGCATAATTAGTCTTAACCGCAAAAGGGCAAATGGTTGGTGTATCAGCTAAGTTCGTAAAAGACCCAACATATTTCCTACGGGGCATTTTCATAATTATTATACACCATGTATGTACATACCCTACCCAGAGACATGTTTATGTGAGTATTCTTGTTTACTTATGGCATTCAAGTTTTGCTGATACGCATACATAATCATGCACAAAAGTCGTCATCAAGGGCGAATTATGAAATTTGAGCTTTGCTTTGCAATTTTTATTGCTTTCATTCCCGAATAGCTTGCGTACAAAGCCCGGGCCTTGTGATTTTTTTCTTGTGGTACTGTGCGGTTCTTCCTTTATAATTTCTGTTGCACAAGATATTTGGTCTTTTTTTTAATTCTTCTTTTCTGGCAAGCAATTAATCCCTACAAAAGCTAGGAAAATATGTGTAGGGTGAACTAAGAAAGATCCGTTGTGCACTAAAAAATAATTATAACTTGCGCTAAATCAGCAGAGATTACGAGGGAAATGCATTTCACTGCTTTACTAAAGAAATTGGCATTGGAAGATGATGAATAATGGAGAAAAAGAAACAATTTTGTTACTACTTCACATATGTATGTCTTACGCTTTCGATGCCGCCGCATTCCGCTCATGGCAACACGGAAGTGTGGGCGTGGCGCACATGCTCGAGCCATGGCTACTTGGATTTTAGATTGGCGCTGATAGCGCATGCAACAGCCCCCGCTCAGTGTCTTCTAAGCCTAAGCTAAGTTGAATGAAATTGTATCTTATCCAATCAAGAGCGCAAAAAAGATGCAAAAACCTGACTACAACAACGACAACAACTACAAAATGCAGTGGAATGTATGTGCGGAAAGAATAGAAATAGCCATGATGTAGAAGTGCGCAGCATTTAGCTATTCGAATCGAATTTCCCAGCTACAATTGCAACAAAAGACCGCTTGATTTTCATTCTTATTTTTTTCAAATTTTTTCTAAATTTTTTTTGAATTTTTCTAATTACCATTGCATTCCCATTTGCATTGTTCTGCATTATGCAACACGACCAGATCTGACATGTGGGCTGCGCTACTTGGAGCACCAAACAACGAGTGAACGCTACAACAAAGCTACTTCCTGTTGCATAGAAAATGTTGTTGTAATGAACCCGGCAAAAAAACTGGAAGGAAATCGAAAAGATTTTGTTTTTTTTTGTAGTAAAAAGAAAACACAAACAAATACAGAATGCTACAAAATATGCATGCGTATTGGATGTTGCAACAATGCCAAACAAAAATTGTGTATAGTAATTGAAAAAGAAAAGATGCAATGAATTGATTGTGGCCCTAGCTGCCACTGCTGCTGCGTTTTTTTGATGGATTACTGCAGGGATAAGATTAGAAATTGAAGAATTGTTGAAGAAAGCGTAGTAGAGAGGCATAAAAATGCAGGCAATCACACGCGCAACGCAAGTGAATGCCCGAAATTTGTGGCAACAACAACAATGCACGAACGACAGTTGAAAAAGTGAGACCAAAGGAATTCTATTTCAGCAAGTAATTGTTGCCAACGCACTACAAAGGCCAATTTCAGTCGAGTGCAGCGTGCAAGAGGCACAAGCACACACACACACACACATGCATGATTTTTCTATAATAATAACAGTTATCTACCTGCGCAAGAAGTAGCTAACTGCTTTGTAGAAACCAAAAAAAAAATTTAAGAAATCACCACATCCACTCAATATTTACAGGCACTGCTCGCGCTCATTGCATACACAAGTCTATGTTGCACATATACACATGCGTGTTGCATACACCTTTCTTGTTATTGCTGCAATTGTTTTCTTCATTCGCATTCTTAACGAAATGTATGCGCCTTTGCTCTGGTTACAATTGCCTCTAAATGCTGCAACACATGTTGTAGTAAGCCTTGTTTGTTGTTATTGCAATGTAAATCTATGTATGTGTTGCAAGCGTTGGCGAAAATTTCTACAATATTTAAACAGCACCTGTCAACACATGTACGTCTTATGGTGCGAGCTACCTGCATTTCGTGCGCAATTGACACACATTCATGCAGTGTTGCATGCCGCCAGATGTAATTTGTAGGTGTGCAGCTTATCATTACCGAACTTATTGGGTAACAAACGAGTTCATCGAAATTGTATACTTCGTAATGTGAGATTTTGCAAGACTGTAGTAATTAGTAATCCATTTTTATGTTGAATGAATCTGCGTTGTCTTGCAGGCTTTCTGGTGCCTCTCCGCGAAGTGATTGGGTGTTGTGCGAAAAAGGTTGCGTAGAGTTTGGCAAAGGCTTCCTGTAAGGTGTTGTCATGTAAGTATGTTGTGTAAGGCATGTCGAGGAGAAACTCTCAACACCCTTAATTTTGCAACATATGCTCTTTTGACGCTGCCGAACTGCATAGGAATCATCTTCATGTGAGTACATCTGGATTTGGTACCATTAACAGACTCTCTTCAACCTTCGGCAACTCTCGAAACTACCTTTTATTAAACCTGATCGAATAATAGCTACAAAGACTCTTTTTCTGATGCAGTATGGCAATTTTCGCTTAACAAACAGCTGATGAGACGATACATGAAATATCATAGAGAAAGAGGGGATATGTGTAATATGTAGAGACCTTCGTGAGAAGATGAAATCCTCTAACTATTAACACTGTTTAGGTGCTGGCGATGTGAAGTACCAGTGGAAGAGTTTCATCTACATTGCTTTGAACCTTTGATCAATTGGTATTTCAAGCAGCCTAAAGTAGGGTTAAAGCTTTCAAATAGCAAAGGTTTTGTCTATTCATACTAATTTTTGGAAAATCGCAGAAGATCAGATCGGATCAAAAATTGTGTACCACAATGTCTGATTTTATTCATTATGCAACAGATCTTTCAAGATACCTGTTGCGGTAGCGAAAGTGTTCTGAGAAAGTCCTAAACTCAGTGCCAGATAGATAATTGCAAGATCACAAATAAGAAATATTCAGTCTTTAGCTGGGAGTGTGAAAATAAAACACCACAATCTTGTTTTTCTCTAAGATAGAAACCTTTATAAATCCTATAAAAATATATGTCGTCATGAATTCGGATTCATATCTACAAATTCGTTAAGGCGATCGTAAGAGAGAGTTGAAATTTGCTACTTTCTCACACTTTGCTACCCATCCACATTCATTAAAATCTTGAAAAATATATCGATGTCGCCAAGGGACTCAAGGAGAGATACACTGCGTAAACGTACGAGTATCTTCGAAAACAATAAACTTTGCTGAACGTTTGACAAACATCGAGAGATTGAAGTTTGGTCCCAACTAATAAATTGAAATTGAGTGAGATGAAAGAGCGGGGCAGATAAATTTTAAATAAATTTTTATATTGAAAAATATGAGTGTGTTTCTGGCTCAATTTTTATCTACACAAATTTTGGTACCTTTCTGAGCTTCTCGCGCAGAAAAACTCAGTGCTAGTTGAACATAGCAAATGATTGGTCGGATGTTGGGAGGTATTGCCGGTACGAATGCAAGTTGAATGAAAAATTTTGCGTAAATTTCTCGAAGTACACGAAGTCAGCAAAAATAGTTCGAAGACGTTTTTTCACTTCCGAAAAGGAGATGTCAAGTTCATAAAATTTGTTATGGGCAAAGTGAAGTTTTATTTCTATAGAAATATTTAATACGTTTCGTGAGCAATATTTCTTACTTCTTTAAAACATTCGATAATTAAAAATCCATTTTTCACACATTTTTCTATAAAAAAAATGAATGTCTTTATATTTTGGAACTTTTTTTACAAATAAGTTTTAAATCCGGTTTTTTAAATTGTTTCGAAATTAGCAAATTATTTTTGTTACTATTGTACTTATGTACATATAATTTTCAATTTCGATTTTTTTCTAAAATTTCATTTCGAAAATATTTTTCGAAAAAGTTTGGCAAGTATCCATTTGTTGTTTTAAGTGCTGAGGTTTTTCACTGCATGCCACATGTCAGATATAACTTATGAAGCTTTGAAACGAGTCAAAAATTCCATTAAAAAAAATATTTCTAAATATTGTACCTATTTTCAAAACATTTTTAAAAGTATATGACGTTTCATAATATGTGTTCTCCACGCCAATATAGCAAGAGATATCAATCAATCAAATACAAAGCAAAAACAAATAAATGTTTTTATTAGCAAGCATTTTGGGTTCAAAATTCCAAAAATGTTTTTAAAAAAAAAAAGATTTATTGTTATTAATTTTTATGTGTGAAAAGCATAAAACTTAAAAAAAAATTTATGTGTTTATTACTGAAATTTAGAACAACAATCAGCGGAAATATCAATCAAAGTGCTAAAATATATATCATAAACAAATAACATACAGCAGATAATAAAAGAGTTGCGTACTCTTGCACCGAATTTCATTGCACAGAACAGCTGTGCCAGTAGACACATTTTTAACTCAGTGGAGTACATGCAAACTGATAAATCACAGCTTGTTGGTGTTGCGATTTTCGCAATGACCGGAGCGCTAAATTGGTGCTCCGAAGATCAGGCATTGGAGTTGAGTGAGAGCGCTTTAAAATTTGAGCATAAATGAGTTGGTTTCTCTTCAGCGTATTATCTTAAAAGAAAATTGTTATTTATCTATGCCAAACAACTCACACTTGCAGTATTACTCCTTTTACCACAGTATCTCAAAGATAAATAATTGAGGTAAATAAACACTCAATTCCAATATAGCTGAGTTGGAAATATTTGAACTCAATTTTTGAAAGAAAACTAAGTAGATTTCAAAAATCTACCCAAACTATCTAACACCACATTATCTAAGGCTCAACCATTTTACTCTCACTCCATAACCAGTTCTCCAGTTCGACTCTACTCCCATAATGAGCGCTCCTCACATCACTCATTCATCTTACTCTCACTCTAGCTATCTGCTTTCATTCAATTCTAGTCCAACATTGTGAGTCTCTCACAACACTCACTCGCTTGCAAAGCAACTGAGCGTAGAAAGCAGCCATTCGAACCCATAAAAAACTCGTTCAACCGGTAGGACTTGTGTCAATGCCTTCTATCGTTGACTGCATTTCGTTGCACTGCACGTTATTGTTGTTGCTGGATTATAGTTGTTGCTGTTGGCGCTGCTGGTTAAGGCATGTTTTATGGTGTTTGCTTCAGATTTTGTTTTTATTTTGTTACTTTGTTAATGTGTGTAATTCTAATGCATGGCTACAAGAAGATCGCTCATTTCCGTTGTGCTTAGAAGATGCGCTCAACGCGGTCACATTGTTGTTGCAGCTGAGTTTGGTGCGCCTGCGCATTGAGTAAACGCTCTATATTTTATTCAATTAAATACTTTCATTGATTTAGTTGGGTATGAGATGAATTGCTTTGAAAATTTTGTATTGCTTTCTGTACTGTCTGAATATGTACTCTTTTTGAACACGAGTCTATGTGAAAATAACTTTGGGATAATTCAGACGCCAGATATAATATAACATTATATGCTTTAGACCACTAAAACAAAGGTATATGCTTTTATCTGAGTTCGTTTTTTTCTCTCAGGAGATCCTAAAGTACCTTCTAACACCCAATACTTGCACGAACTCTCTGACACCGGGAACGAAAAATGATCTCTAGATGATCTCAGTTGTTGAATATAAGGCTGCCAAGATAAAGATCACAAGGTTTAAAGACAGAATGCAGCACCCTATTGGCAGTTGATTATTATCAAAACTAAATAATAAAAAAATACAGAAGAATAAAGAGAAATACTTTTAAAGTGATCTAAATTTATATAGGAAATCGTTTGGATTGCTTAGTTCGGATAATTCTTTCTAAAGGTAGGGTATTAAACATGCTTTGGTAATATCAACCGGTAACGTTCAACTTACCTATGAACTCTACATAAGAAAACGAAATACGCAAAATATAAAGAAGAAAATTTTGTGGAGAAAAACGGAGTCTTTTGGACTACCAAGGGGTTTTTGGCATATTTGAAAAACGCCTGCAAATTCGAAGTGGTCTGGAAAGTAAAATAGGCTTCCGAAGAACAAATTAAAATTCAGTTAATTTAATATAATTAATACCAAAAGTGTTCAACGAAACTGCTTCGGTTACAAACAACATTTATCTTATCCAGTAAGCTAGTGTTTAACTACAGAATTGTGAGATATCTTGCGCTTTTCTATGAAAAACACATCTTGTGAATGCTCCAGACAACATCCAACCATATATATTTACGCTCAGAAGAGCACATAAAATCGTTTTACTGCCGGCACAAAGCGCGCAACGCACGCAGCGGCGCATAAAAACAGCAATATGATTAACTTTTGATTGCCTCTCAAATAGTAATGAGCAAACAACAAACTCAAACTCGTTCTGAGCGCGCGAATATGAGCTCAAATTTAAACCCAAAGATGCTATGCCATTAATGCGAGCATGAGCTAACTGGCGAATTGGAAAACTAACACTAAAAAACTTAAAATCATTGATCAACCACCAAAGTGAGCAACAGACTCGCTGCCTCTCCCTCTCGCTCGCTCGCTCGCTCTGGACATGGAAGTGGTAAATCTGCTTTGCAACGCCTGATTTCTTACTCAAACAAACACGCTTACCTTTCTGATGGCCATGGGTCGCTCACTACCGCACTCAGCACTCCACTTTGCCAACAATGCATTTCATATGTGGTCTACGCCGCGCTCTAGCTACTCCAGCCAGCTATTTGGCATTTACTTTTAGTAGTTAATCGACTGCATGCACTTTGAGTAATCAGTTTATGAGTAGAGTTCGTGACGATCGCACATCTTTGCTGTGCATGTCGGTTGAATTTCAAAACCTAAATAGAAAAAATATTTCCGATTCAATATGTATATACAACCGTGTATATATTTACATATAGTTAAGTGTTGACAGGCAAGCATGAATACGAAAAATAAAAATTTTTAATTGAAATTGAAGTGCAAACTGCTGGCTGTAGGCTCTACTCAAAGTATTAATATAAACAAAGTTGGCGGTAGCAAAAAATTAAATTCGACCAACTCAACGAATTTATTTAAACGCTTACAAGTTCGTTTCGTATGCCGCAGACAACACTTGGATTACGGGTTTCCGGTTGCGCGACACAATAATAAACAATTTTCAATCAAAAAACAAAAAGTATATATAAAAAATTTGAAAACAAAAACAGCAGCAAAAATAATGCTGAGCAGCGCGCAAATGTGTGTGGTGGCACAAAATTAGTGCAGAAAATTAAAAAAAAAGAATTTTTTTTCTTATAACAAATTAAACGCATAAATTTCGCTTAAAATGCGCAAATTAAAGAAATAACGTTTTCGACGCCACAAACATAAACAACACCGTAGTAAAGTGTGCGTGTGTGTTATAAAATTTGATTAGTGCGTGAGTGTTTGTGCTTTGTGTGTTGAAGCAAGAGATCACCGAGGAAAGCCGCACAAACCAAAAAGATCACATATAATTAAAAAAAAGAAAAAGAAATTATAAAACAAAAATCACTGCAAAAACAAAATTCCAGCAACATAATGTCCACCAAAATGACACTCATCTCCAAAATCATACTCTCCGTGCTCATCACCGTCATCATACCGGTGCTCGGCGCGGCGCTTAGCAAAACAGTGCTCTATCAGGCGCCCGACGAGTGTCGCTGGTCCGGCACCACCGAGGCAGATATCACGCTCGTCTGTCATCTGCGCACCATCAACTCGGAGCTGGAGAACACCAACTTCAGCGTTATACAACCACAGAATACGATACGTCTTCGCCTGGAGTGCAATGATGCGCTCTTCTTCCAGAGCAGTCTCAGTCCGGACTCCTTTCGTTCGCTCGTCGAGCTGCGCGCGTTAACCATCGAATACTGCAAACTTGGCAATATTACCGAGGGTTCGTTTCGCGGCTTGCAGGATTTGCGTAATCTGACCATACGCACACATAACGGTGATTGGTCGACCATGTCATTGGATATAGCGAGCAGCAGTTTTAGCGAATTTCGCCAGCTGGACCGTTTGGACTTGAGTTTGAATAATATCTGGTTGATACCGGACGGCATGGTGTGCCTGTTGAAGGTGTTGACACATCTCAATGTCTCGCATAATGAAATACAAGATATTGGCAATTTCCACTTTAGCTCTGCGTTGAGTTCACGCAAGTCACGCATATGTGGCACGTCGCTGACGCACATCGATTTGAGCGCCAATAAGATTGCCAATCTGCCATCGGCGATCTTCTCCGGTTTGGGACGCTTGAGTAATTTGAATTTAGCGCGTAACAGCATGAATTTTATAGCGGATCGCGCATTCGAGGGTTTAGTCTCGCTCTCGATTGTCAATTTATCGGGTAATCGTTTGACCTCGTTGCCGCCAGAACTTTTCGCAGAGGCGAAGTATGTGAAAGAGATCTACTTGAAGAATAACAGTATTAATGTGCTAGCGCCTGGTCTCTTCAGCGATCTTGCTGATTTGCTGGTGTTGGACTTGTCCGAGAATGAGCTGAACTCACAGTGGGTCAATGCCGCCACCTTCGTTGGCTTGAAGCGTTTGGTGTTGCTTGATCTGTCAGCAAATAAGATTAGCAAGCTGGAGGCGAGCATCTTCCGTTCGCTCAGCTCATTGCAGATCTTGAAACTCGAAGAGAACTACATCGATCACATACCAGATGGCGCCTTTGCCGATCTCGCCAACTTGCATACGCTCATCTTGTCGAATAACCGCATATCGATGCTGGGACCGCACACATTGCGCGGCCTCTACGGCATACTCGTGCTGAGTCTTGACTACAATGCGATCACGAAAATAGACACGCAAGCTTTGCGCAATTGTTCAAGCATACAGGATCTGCATTTGAATGGCAATAAGCTGAAGACCATACCGGATGCGTTGAGCGCTGTGCCGCTGCTAAAGACGCTCGATATTGGCGAGAATCTAATTAAGAACATCGAAAATACCAGCGTTTCGGCAATGGCCAACCTGTATGGCTTGCGCTTAACAGAGAACTCCATTGAGTTTATACGACGCGGTGTCTTCGATCGCATGTCATCGCTGCAGATACTAAATTTGTCTGGTAATAAAATCAAAGGCATTGAAGCTGGCGCGCTGCATCGCAACACACAGTTGCAGGCCATACGTTTGGATGGCAATCACTTGAAGAGCATCGACGGCTTATTCACCGAATTGCCAAATTTGGTATGGCTTAACATTTCGGATAATCGCTTGGAGAAGTTCGACTACTCGCACATACCGACCGGTTTACAGTGGCTAGACGTGCGTGCTAATCGCATCACGCAGCTGGGCAACTACTTCGAAATCGAAAATGAGCTAAGCCTAAGCACATTCGATGCCAGCTCGAATATGTTGAGCGAGATTACGGCGAGTTCGATACCGAATAGCGTGGAAGTTTTATATTTGAATGATAATTTGATCAGCAAAATACAGCCGTATACATTCTTTAAGAAACCCAATCTGACGCGCGTCGACCTCATACGCAACCATCTCACGACATTGGAGCCGAACGCTTTACGCCTATCGCCCATACCCGACGACAAGGACATACCCGAATTTTACATTGGTCACAATCCGTTCGAGTGCGATTGCAATCTAGATTGGCTGCAGAAGGTCAACAGTGAGTCACGCACGCAACCGAAACTCATGGATCTCGATCAGATTTACTGTAAGTTGTCGTATGCGCGCGGTAAGACGCACGTGCCGCTAATCGAGGCCAAATCGAATGAATTCCTCTGCAAATACGAGGCACACTGCTTTGCGTTGTGCCACTGCTGTGACTTCTACGCGTGCGATTGCAAAATGGAGTGTCCCGATCGTTGTGCCTGCTATCACGATCAGTCGTGGACATCGAATGTCGTGGACTGTTCGCGTTCCGCCTACGATCGCACGCTGCCAGCGCATATACCCATGGACGCTACGCAACTGTATTTGGATGGCAATAACTTCAGTGAACTCTCCAGCCACGCATTTATTGGACGCAAGCGTCTAAAGGTGTTGCATTTGAATCATTCGCGCATCGAAATTGTGCACAATCGCACATTTTACGGGCTGCTCGAGCTCGAAGTGCTGCAGTTGAATCACAATAGTTTACGTCAGCTGAATGGTAATGAGTTTCAAGGACTCGACAATCTGCAAGAATTGTACTTGCAACATAATGCCATCACCACCATTGATACGCTTACCTTCACGCACCTCTACCACCTGAAAATATTGCGGCTCGATCATAATGCGATCACCGAGTTCGCTGTTTGGAACTTCCTGCCCTCGTATCTGAATGAGCTGCGGCTGGCGGGCAATCCGTGGTCTTGCAATTGTGAGTTTATCGATAAGTTGCGCGACTACGTCAATCGGCGCGAGTCTGTGCAGGATAAGGTGAAGCTGCGTTGTGCACTACACGCCGGCAGCAATGCTACAACAACTGACAGTAACAATAATAACGCGTTGAATGCTCAACAAGCGGCTAATGAGCAGTACGCGATCTACCTGAGCGGCGATCCACAGCTGGATTCACAAACACGCTTCGTTGCATGCAATGGTGGTCTGCAAGCACCACAGCATCAGTCACCTCTGGGCGCTGTCCACTACAATGGCGCGGATCCCAACGATAATGTGATCATCAATGGCAACATGACCTCGACGAAAATGATACTCTCGCAGCCACCGATGCACGAGTATGTGCCGATACTGGTAGCCATATTGACCAGCTTCGTTTTCGTGATCATCTGCACGCTGCTCGTGTTCATCTTTCGTCAGGAGATGCGCATCTGGTGTCACTCACGTTTCGGCATACGACTGTTCTGTAATGCGAATCGCGACGTTGACAAGAATGAACGTGAAAAGCTCTTCGATGCCTTCATCTCCTACAGCTCGAAGGATGAAGCTTTCGTTTGTGAAGATCTGGCGCCCATGCTGGAACAGGGTGACACGCGCTACAAGTTATGTTTACATCATCGTGACTTTCCAGTTGGCGGTTATATTGCTGATGCCATTGTGCAAGCTATCGATACCTCAAGACGCACCATTATGGTGCTCTCCGAGAATTTCATCAAGTCCGAGTGGTGCCGCTTTGAATTCAAATCGGCGCATCAATCTGTCTTGCGTGATCGTCGACGCCGGCTCATACTGATTGTGCTCGGCGAGGTGCCACAGAAGGACATCGACCCGGAGCTGCGGCTCTATTTGAAAACCAACACATACCTGCAGTGGGGTGACAAGCTCTTCTGGGAGAAGTTACGTTTCGCCTTGCCCGACGTGCCCAACAATCAGCGGCGTATGCGCAACGCTGGCGTGGGCGGCTGCACCGGTGTGGGTGTGCACATGCCCATCGCTCAGCTGCCACCAACACACCAACATCATCACCAACATCACATGCTGTCAGCGGGCGCCGGTAGTGGCGGCGCCGGCGCTAATATGTCAACCGGTGCTCATCACATGCACCACATGCATCCGCAGGCCGCGCTGCAACATCATCAGCTGCAACATGCCAGCTTCCGGTCGCAAATGCATCACAACATTAATGGCAGTCGACAGAATCACAATCGAAACAATTCGGCTGCCGCTGCGGCTGCTGCGCAACAACAACAACACCAACACCAACAGGCAGCCATGCTAATGGGTGCGCCGGTGCAATGCGCACAATTGCCGCTGCCGCCACAACAGTCACAACAGCTGCTGCCGACAGCAGCCAGCGCAGGCGCGCCAACTAGCAGTATACAACAGCAACAATTGCCGCCACCGCCATGCCCCAGTCCGCGCAGCATAACGACGCAGTCATCAGCGGCGGGTGGCAGCTCGCAGAGTTCCGGTCGCACAATGGGCGTGCATATCTAAGAGCTGGGCGCTGTAGGCGCTAGCAGCTGGCGCAGTAGTGTCGAATGTGTAAGTGAACGCGCGCGTGTGTGTGTGTGTTTGTAAACAACTGTTCGTTTAGTGGGTGAGGTGGTGTGTGTGTGAAAAGTGAAGCAAAAATGTTCGCGCTGAGTGCTTACAATAAGCTGGAAGTGGCTTTAGATTGCGAATGTTGTTGTGATCTGCAAGCTTTTGGTAACTAAAGTGTGTTGCGCTCATCAGATTTTCAGTAGTGTTGCAACCAGATTTGCTCAAACTCTTTTCAGAATATCGGGCATTCATATACTTTGAGCTCCCTCTCTGTTTAAAGTCACTAATGCTCAGTATAAGTGTTACAAAACTTCTTTATCATACCGTTCAACATATTTGCATCTTACTACCGCGATCACTTGCTCACAACTAATATGCCGGCATTCTCCTCTAAATACCCATGCAACTTCATGGTTGTCTACATTTTTGCCTTTCACATTTTCAAATTTCCATTCGGCAGCGACTTGTAGGTATTTTCCAAATTCAGGTCAAACAAATATTTGAAAAGAAGTAGCTAAGTATGTGTGTGTGCGTTGAAAGGCAGTATTTTTTGGCAGAAAATAGAAAAACCATGCAAAGCTGCATGCAACACCAGCATAAAACACAAAAATATATACGAATAGTATGGAAAATTTGCTGCTTTAAAAACGCAAACGTATTTTCTATTATATTAGAAGCAAAAAAAAACAACAACAAAAGCGAAAACAACAAGACAGCGATCGTCAATAGACAAAATTCGATTTGGCATTGAACATTTACTTCGTGCAAAATGACTATTGGCGCATATATCTTTGGCGTGCTTTGTGCAAATGTTTGTATGTATGGCTGCAGCGTTGCATGCCACTGTTGGTTGTTGTTTTTATTCGATTTTTTTTTATCATTATGTTGCAATGAAAGCAGTTAGTCACGTTAAAGTTGTCGCCTGTTGCGTTGCTGACTGCGTGATCGGCGAACCGAAGCTGGCGACAGTGCGACTGCGCTTTTTTTCGACTAAAATAACGGCACTTCTATTGATTGGCCAGAACTTTTGCAATTAATTGAGCTAAATTTAGCGTAAAGTTGTTTATTTTTTTTAATTTTGGTTGCAACATTTTTTTCATGGTATAATTGCAAAGAAAATTTTTTAGCTGAAATTAAATTTTCGAAATTTAAATTTTTCGTTACTTTATTTTTACGATTTTTTCTTGCCACATTTGCATTAATTTCGTTAACTGCCGCCTTGAACTTCGTTGCCTAATTAAAAACCGACTGCCTCTACAAGCTTGTTTGTTCGCGCACAACAAAAATTTTTTAGCGGCGTGTTTGCTCGTACATATTTCGGACATTTCACTTTAACCAAAAAACGCAACAGTTGTAACTTGCATTGAAAGCAACGAGCCAAAAAGTTCAGAAAACGAAAAACGAAAAAAAGTTCCAAAAAATAATGAAAGAAGTCCAAAAACTGAAATGAACAAACGAAACGCATACAAAACTGTGCATATATTTTGCAAGACAACAACAAGAACAACAAGACATTGCATGAGACAAGCTAACCGCATTAATGTTATGTTGGCCATGGCAATGTTGCCACTAACAAGTTGCAGCGCACAACGGTAATGCATAGTAGTTGTTAGTCGAATTGTTGTTGTCGTTGTTGTTGTTGTTGTTTATTATGCACGTTTTACATTGCAAAGCAGTGTGCTTTGGTTGTTATTGTTGTTGTTGTTCTACATCAAGTTGTTTTTCCTACTCAGTGGCCATTATGAGTTTCCTGTGCGCCATAGCGCTACAGAAAATTGATGTTGCATGCAACAATCATAAAAAGGGTACGGAAAAAAATAATAAAAAAAAAACAGTAACAACAGCTCAACAGAAAAGTTCAATGCAAAATTGCAGCTAAAAGTAATAAGCGAAATAAGAGCAAAAGGCAGTGCAAGAAATTAAGTGGACGCAAAAACAAAGTTGACTACATAAAAACCGTGCAGACGACTGTGGCCAACAACAACAACACAAAACGGTAACAAAACGGACACAAACAAACATACTACGAAACAGCGCTGAAAAGGTAGACAAGTTAGGCAATCGCTAAAGTGTTCGAGAGAGAGAGAGGGAGTGATAGGCAGAGAGAGAGAGAGACATTGAACATTGAACGAATAAAGTCACGCGCCCGACTGACAGTTAGTCGCTTAGTCAGTAGACAGGCCAACAGACAGCCAGCTGCAAACGAGTGGCGACCCAAAAGCGGCGCTGAACTGCTTAGTTAAGAAAGAGAGACGGCCAAGTGGATCGCCAGACATGCACTTTAACGATTGACGATCATCGGCGACAAACAGGCAAGATCGTTGGCTGAGCTAATGTGCTCTTGGAAGATTACTCCGAGATGAGGTAGACAAAAAGTGTAAGAAGCAAAGAGCAAAAGCAGCGAACAAAGGCTGTGCAGAAGGCGAAAGTAGGTGCCGCAGGCACAGATGAACTGGGTAACAACAAATAAGGGTAAAGACAGACACAGACGAGCAGCAATAAAAATGTTGTATGAGAATATGTTTAGTGACGAAAAAGCGAGGCAAAGCGAGGCAAAGCGGTTACACAAAACTCTACGATAAGTCTGACCGTACGCGCCAGACCGACCAATCCATAAGTTGCCGGCGAGCGAGCAAAACCAATGTGACTGCCACATATCGGTTATTCGCTCACTAACTCGTGCGACCAAATGACGGAATGTCGGAATGACGGACGCGCATGACTGGCATTTATTTCCCTGCTTGCATGATTATAATATAATTTAACTTTATTTATTGTTGTTGTTTTTTTGTGGCTTAGGGCTCGCTCAACACGTCATGCAAACATGCGACTGTGGCATGAAGAACACGAAAGCGAAAATACTGCAGGGCATTATTTCATTATTTATAAAATAACAGTAACAAAACGCGCAGTAATTTAGTTAAAACCTGAAAGAAAGCAATAATCGCAAGAAAAAAGTAGATTGCAGCTGAAAATTGTAGGTCGAAAGCGATACAATGAAATAGAGTATAGAAATATGGCAATCAAAGCAATATTGTGACGTAGAAATGTACAGAGAAACAAATATTTAGATAATACAACTATTATTTATGCATTCTGCTTTATAAGCTTTTGGTAAAAGCTCAAAAGCTGCATATAAAAGCTTTTCACTGTTATATGAAGAGCACTACATTCACAAACTGTTGCAAATTATGTCGGAAACTGTTTAAAAGCTCTTAAAAATTTAATGAAAGCTTTCTTAAATTGGCGTGAAAGCTCCAGAACTTTGACAAAAGCTGTCAAATATTGCCAAGAAGCTTTTAGCTTTTACATGAAAGCTCGAGCTGCCAATAATTGTATTTCATATTGCTTGCCAGCTATTGGGGAACAAAAATTTCGGCAAAGAAGTTTCTGAAAATTCTAAAGCTTTGCGTGAAAGTCACTTTTAGCGCTCTGAATTCTTTTTTTTTTTTTGTTTTTTTGTCAATCTTTGTTAAATTGTTTTGTAACAACTCATAGAATACTAAAAGCGACCATACATCAATTCAACACCAATAAATACAATGCATTCCATAATTTTTATGTAAAACAGCATTATCAGCCGTTCACACGCCCCACTCACCTCATCAACTGCAAAAAAATTGCATTTATTGTACTAACTAATTTAAAATTTAACTTTAGTTGATAAATAAATTTAAATATCTTATATTATAAGCTTAGTATTTACCAACAAAAACATTGTGATATGTATGTAAAAAATATGAAAATATTGTATAGGCATATTTAAATTGTAAAATACGACAAACAAAAGAGGAAACGACGTTTACTATTAGTGATGTAAGCAAAAATGGCGAAAAGCCGCTTAGCCTTTAAGCAAACTGGCATACTACGTCCTACAATTTAATTTAATTTTAAAACGATGAAAATGTAGAAAATATTTTAATTAAAAAAATGTAAGAAAAACTATTAAAGATAACAGTAAAAATTTATTTGAAAAGAAAAGCGAAATTTTTGTAACCAAAAGTCATTAACGCTATTGTAAATATTCGAAGTAATCGAGCATTTAAGGTGTCAAACCGTCCGCTGTTGCCTAAAATCGTTCATGGATTTGGCCGGAATGAAAAACACAGGGTTGCACTTGCGCCAATATTATGTACTGTTAAATTGTAAATACTATTTAGTCGCAGTTGTAATGAAATTGTAACCTAATAACAACAACAAATGCAAAACGCTAAGATTTTCTACTACTTCGAACACTTCTTCAGGCTTCCTCAACACCTTACACTTCCTGCAATACAAATTCTTAGGCGTACTTAAATGGCGAAAGCTTTTCCCCCCGAAATCAAAACACACGCATACATACATAATGGTATTCATATGTATATTATATACTATGTATGTGTGTGCTTTGTATTGGAAAAGCCAACGCTGCAGGCCATATTATATAATAAATAATAAAATACAACAATAAATACAACATCCAAGAGACTGTGTGGTAGTAAAGTAAGCAGTACACAGTTAAATGCAATAAAATGATGTTAAATAAGACAATAAAGCTTTGTTTGTCTAATGTTCAGCGCACAGCGCCGTTTAAAAATTGTTAGTTTAGCTTGAGGCTCGCGTGTGTACTCAGCCTTAGGCGCTTAAAGTAAACCAAGGTATATGTGTGTATATGTAATAAATAAATTTCCGACGAAAAGCAAGAATCCTCCGAAACGAATGTTGACTGACTGATTACTTTAGTAAGCGGCAATTTTTGTATAGAAAAGAAAAAAAAACAGAATGATAATAATAAAACAAATGACAGTTAAGAGCGCTTAACTTGGTAAACTAAAAACTAGGCTGTAATAATTTAAAAATATCATTGAATTATATTTTTGTAAATATATTAAATATAAGCCATTTTGTAGTATTGAAAATAAAAAATCTTAATATGAAACATTAAAGAAAAATCTTTTATTTCAACCAACGGATATATGTATATACGTTTTACAGGAACATTGCAAATAGTAAATAAATAAAGAAAATTTTATGTCAAGAAAATGCAAATTATTTAAAAAAAAACAAAAAAAAAACAAAAAAAAAGTTTTTTAAATGATTTTTGGAAGAAAAAAGGTTTTTTTTTTGTAAAATAATATTTAAATGCTGGGGAAGTTAGAGACCAATGCTACTAATTTTTGGTATTGAGCTGGCAAAGTAGATGGCTGCTGTGAATAGTATGTCAAATGGTTGTCAGAAAGTTGACAGATAGCTAGGCTAGTGTCAGAATGTTGTCAAATGGGTGTCAAATATCTGTCAATCCTTCCATAATTCCATAACATAATAAAAATTTCGAACAATTGTCAGCATATTTTTAAAAGTTTTAAATATTTTCTTAATTTATTATAAATTTTTTAAGCTAAAATTGCACATTTGCATATTGCAATTTTTAACAAAAAAAAAATATTAATTAAAAGTAAAATAAAATAATGTCCGCACAAATATTTAGTTACATTAAAATAACGCTCCGGACGTTTTTACAAAAAAAATTCCTACCAACAAATGTTTTATTCAAATTACAGTAATCATTTTTTTTTTTTAATTAAAACAATATTTTTCAAAACTATTTTAATCAAAGAAGCTTCTTTTACATAGCTAAAATACATAAAATATATAGGATACATAGGAATAGATTAACACATCCTACTTTCGATGGCCAGTACTTTTGTCAAATGTTTCTACAATTTACACAGAGATAAAAAAAATTTATTTTAAATGAAATGATTTCAGTTTTCTAAAAGAGATAGCTTTCTTACTAATAAGCGAAAGCAGCGGGTTGTCAAAAGTAAAATCATGTCAGCGTTGACCCACGATAACGCCCTACAGAATACCCAATGTTGGTCACTTTGACTTCGTTATTCTACACATTTGTCACTTAAAAAAGTTAAAACTCACTTTGAGGGTTAAGAGGTTAATTTTCTGTTTTTTTTGTTCTTAATAATAATAACAATTTAAGCGCGCATTGAAAGGAAGAATATTAAAAAATTAATTTCGCAGCATTCATTTAGAATTTACCATACATTTTTCATTAGTTAGATAGTACATATATTACGAACGCAGTAAGATACCAGAAAATCAAAAAAAAAAACAAAAAAAAAAGTCTGGCAACATTTCCTTCGGTTAAGCTTACACTATTATTACTGTTATTACTTAATTTGTTGCTAATGTGGTATATTATATTTGTTTACCTTCTGCAATCTAAGTGCTATCGTAGGTTTAGTCAATGATATTAAACATCTATTAACATATATATACAAATTAACTGTTAATTATATGAATCAAGTGAAAATTACTAAAGAGAAAAAATCAACAAAACCTAAATCGTTGAACTTGTGGTTTTTATTTTGATATTTTAACTTTAGATAAGACTAAATGCCCATTGTATTAGAGAAAGAAATCGTTAAGGGGGTATATATACATTTATGTGAACGTTGGAGCAAAAGAGAGAAATATAATAAAAAAAATTCTTCACTGAATGAAATATGCATAGAAAGTTATGTTTTCTTTAAGTTTCTGTGGTTTTAATAGATCTCTGGTTCAAAAAAAATTTTTATGGAAAAACAGAGTCAGTTTAATACACTTTCGAAATAAATAACTCTAAAACAGTCCAACGAATTTCGAATTTCTCTTCAAGCTCGGCTTTCCTATATCAAACTAAATAAGCGTATTTTTGCTATTGAAAGGTTTCTTATAAAGGCAATTCGATGATAATTGTTCGAAATCAGCTTAAAACTCATGGGCTTCTCCAATTGTTCGATAACAGCAATGTGCATACCCCAATTGATATGAGAAGTTCTTCCACGCAACTAGAAAATATTAAATTGCGATTATTAGAGTTCGGAAACGTTGCTAAACGGGATAGGTTTGACAAAACTGTACTTCAAATACGCTGAATCAAAGTTTGGCCTTGCTTTCCTCCAGTACAAAAGAGTATTTTAACAGCACTTCGGTACAATACTATTACTTATAGAATATTAAAATCTTTTTGGAGATGGGTCAAAATGACTAGATGGCAACGAGGACAACAGAAGATGTAAAAAATCGCAGCTATTGATGCTGAGTCACGATAATAATTCAAAGTATTCGCAACATACATTATGAGTCAAACAATTTTCCACATCCACCATTCGTTCCAGCCGGCCCTTCTTCTGCTTTTTCTTTAATTTTTCACCCATTTCTCGACTACGATAACTGAGTGCATTTGTTACGGTCATCCGCGAATATTTGAAAGTGCATATTTTTGCGAAGACACGACCAGCCCTTTAAGAAGGCGCATACACATACACACATGCATCTAAGTGCTCGACCCTAGCATACACACACTCTTCCTGGGTATTTGTTCCATCTTTTTAGTGGAAAACATATTTTTCTCGAAAATTTCAGTTTATCTAAAACAAGGCATCAGCATGTGATAAGTCGCTTAAATGATTTGCACTCGCACACAAACACACACACACTCACACACTCTGGCAGCATATGTTGGTCAGTTGGACTCGCTGGCGGCCTCTAAATTTTTTTTGTCTCTCATCGAGCTGTTAGTTATCAAATATTATGCAATTACCCCAAGCAACTAAATAAAAGAAACAAAAAAGAAACTGTTAACTTCACCTGTTCTTTGTTTTGCTGCCAACACGCCAAGGTGCCTTGTACGTGTCTGCACACGACCTTGTTTTTACGTAACTGGTTGAGCATTTAATTTAAGTGCTCAGTTTCATATCAGCCAAAGTATGCAATATATTTCTTGTTAAGTACTTTGAAAAGGTTCTTCGAAGGTTGCCAGAAGTTTTAGTTAAGAATACAATAGGGGCTTCTTTATGGTTGTGATATATGAAGTTTTTTTTTTAGATATACTGTAGCATTGTTCCAACTATATTTGAGCATAAGTTGTCATTTTTCTGGGTTATGTTGAATTTGACTAGTTAAAGTACTGTGATTAATAGTTGCAAAACAACAACTTCAAACGGATACAGGTTAGAAGGAATTGAGTTAATATGAAGTAATCAGTTTAGATGACCTTGAATTAAGTTATCGTTTTCTAAGAAAATTTACAATGACTCTTATTCAGACACAAGGAATGTCTATTATAAGAACCTTTGCAGCATCATCTTTCGGAAAATACACGAAAAATGCGGGTTTGGTCCGATTACGTAGGCCAGACTGTCGTGAGATCGGATGGACCTCGCTACTCTTCATGGTTGGAATTATGAAGCAATATAGAAAACGGCAACTATATCATTATCTTCATGGAGTTTGCTTGATTTTATCTTCTGTATTTCTTCTGTATAAAACAAAGGGATTTTAGAAACAAATGCAAAAAGTCTTCGGTAATTGAAAGTACGATCGTTGAATCTTCGTTAAATTTACCAATTTCATTAGTGTTATTCTTCTTGTGGTACGTTAGGGCTTTAGATCTCAACAAACGCCTAGAAAATGGAGACGCACAATTGGTTTCTGAGATTTTTGAATCCACTTCTGTAAAATTCATGTCAAGTCAAAGAACCGCTTTGTCTAATTAAGTCTCCATAGAAATTTGTGGATGGAAAGATAGATGGATAAGTATGATTGATAAGGCGAATATCTTTAAAAGCCTGTATTATACGCCGCTAGTCGAAAAGTGTTCGAAAACCATTTTCCTGTTAATTCGACTTTCATTTGTGACGAATTCCGAAAGCCATATCTCCGCAAGTGGTGGTCACGCTTTTAACACAATCAGCTACAGTAGTGATCTTAAACTGCTTCCACTCCCGTATATTTCAAAATTTTCCAACGAAAACCCTCTCAAATTTTCGAATTTCGTTCTTATACCCACAAGCATTTCTAAATTTCTAACCGTAAAATCGATTTCCTTTCTGGTTTGAACAAATTGAATGAGCAAAATTTTCCGCAACAAAATGCACAATAATTTTCCACGAATTCCTTCCCAACCAAGCCGAAAGCGCCATACTATTCGTCATGGCTGGCAATACCAACCCAGTCGATATTTGCTAGCGACCCAACTCAGGAGCGCTCAGGTAATGCCAAATTCAATCCAAACTAGTCAACCTGCCACAACAAAACGCAAATTGACCTTCATGCCCAATATTGAACAGGGCGTCTACGCTGCTGGCGTTTTACGGCTGCCGCTGCTGTTGCAGCTATTTCACGTGGACTGATAACGGTGTTGCGGCGGTCCACTCAAAGTCGTAAGGCTCTAATGGAGAGGTGTGTATTGAAATATGCGTTGGGTTTGTTAGTGTCAGCAGGGTGTTGCGTCATTAACGCGTTATGCGGCATGCCACTAGCCACTACCTGCGCCGGGCTGATTTGTATACTAACTGTCTTTATCCGAAAAAATGTCTTCTACTTGATATGCGTGAGTAAGGAATTTAAAACTAAATGCCTGAAGTGTGCTCGAACACACACATATGCATGCACAAACGGCGACAAATATTCAGTTAAATGCTCTTTAAAGTTAGTGACAGCGTGACAGTTGGGTCCAGCGTTAGCTATGCTATTTATTACTTGCCACATTGACATTTCTATTGAGCCTGTGGCGCATACATCCTGCGGCAGCTGATTTGACACTGTCCTATGCTTGTTCGTGTGCGTGTGTGTGTGTATGCGGTTTTAACTAAGAAATTTGCGGTGTGCGGTGATTAATTCTTTATGTTATCCACACAAACAGGTTTGGTGCTCAGTTTTTGACAATACCGTGGTGATAATTATAGCCTAGTTGACAGCTAAAAGTGCGTTTTTGCATTGACGTAGGTTGAAGGTCACAAACCGTCAAAATGCCTGTAGCTTCAAAGAATGTGCCACATTGGCTACTGGCACGATTTTAAATGGCTATAAATGAAAACTGTCAAATAAAATAAAGACTAAATTATATTAAAAAAAAAAAAATCAAAAGTCAATTGTTGAAAAGTAAAATGTCAAAAGTCAAAAAGCAGCAACAACAAATAACAAAAGAAAAACCAAAAAAATTCATCGAAACATTTCATTTGCCAGTGATTTATAGCTAATCACTGTCACTTAGGTCATAAGTGTACAGCTAGTAGCTTTCTAGTGAGCGTATTTGTGTGTGGACCCTTCTACATACATTTGGAGCTACATATTCATGAGTATGCTTTTGACAAGCACAGTCGCTCTCTCATTCACTTACTGCTTGTCAAATCTCATGTACATATATGCTCCTAATTTGTGTGCGTATATGTTGGTTGTAAAGTGAATATGCGTGTTTCAGTTAATCAGTAATCTCACTCGCTGCAGCCATTGCGCATTCGCTTCTAATCGTATTCTGTTTGACACAATTTAAATTGTCAACTTGACATTGTGTTGACGTGAGAGCATCCACTTGCATTTTTAATGCTAAAGCTCGTCGGGTATATTTATATACATATATTGTATATCAAGTTGAAAGTGACAGTTTACTGATTATGCCCTACTTTGACAACTGAATAGGGATGCTAAGTTTCAAATCTGAAGCTGTACATATGCCTCTTGTCTAATTTGGATTTTATTAGATAAACTGCTTTTATTTTTTAAGTAAATGTTACTTAATTTGACAAAGGTTGTTGTTGTATCTACCAAAATTTTTCTGTATATAATATACATATCATTAGTGAAAAGGTGAGAAGTAATAGCTCAAATTAATTTCTGTTACGATTTCGATAAATAAAGCAAACAAATCTTTAAAATATGAAAGAGTCTTAACTGAAAACGGCTTTAATTGGAAAACATTAAAAAGAAAGATATTGCTGCGTTCCACAAAAATATCTAGAGCATTCAATTTTTAATAGCCATAGCTTTTGAAAGCTTTCATTAAAACTTTCCATATTCTCTTAGTTATGGAGTTAAAGTTATACCCAAAGCTTTCATTTTAAGACTTTTTAACTCCCAAATCTTTTAATAATATTTTCCACAATTTGTTAAAACATAAAATTTTATTTAGACAAATAATATTTACCCACATATTTTTTGCATATAAAATTTACATTATTTCAGGAAAGTCAAAAGCTAAACTTATACTAGTTAAGCACTTTCATTGAGCTCCATAGAGCTACATAGCCAAACATCGCAGTAGTTATAGCGTTAAAGAGTATCATTTTCAAAGGTGAATGATTTAATGCGTAACTCTAAAAATCATATAAGTATATAAGCTCCACAAATAAAAGCAAATGAGCTTGGAAGGCTCTTACTAAAGCATATCTGTATATATATAAACTACTCCGTTAAAATCTAGCACATTAAAACCATGAAAGCTTTCCTCAACACATATATTGGAAGTTTTTAAAGCACATCGCTCTACTGAATGTAAAATTATTATGAGTAAGTAAATAAATTTTAAAAGCTTACTCAAAACCTTCCACTATAGAAAGGCAAAAGTTTTTAAAAGAAAAATAGTACTTAATATTTTCAGTTACATACAAAACTATTGAGGGATTTTGTTTCAAACATTTACCTTTATATATATTTAATTAATATTTTAATATTTTAGACTTGATTTTAGTACTTTTTTTGTACTCGTATTGTATATATACTTCATTTTTTTTGGTTAAAGATTTATTGAACACGTTTATTATGAAAATTACTTTAAAAGAATTCCGAAAGCTTTCCGAAATCTTTCATTAAATGCAAAATACTTTTGATAAAGCTTTTTCTGTAGTTTTTTTAAAATCTTTCTAAATGCTTCGGTTGATCTGCATTTCCAAACTTAGAGGATACAGCTTTGTGTGCTTTAATTTTGATGTAATCGCACGTTTTATAGAGCTTTTTATAATTTAAGCTTATCTAACAGCTTTCAAGCTTTCGCACAAAGTCAATTTAGCATAAAAAATTAATATTATGCTAGTCCCAAGGGTATGTGCTTTATCAGCTACTTTCATACTATATTGCTTGACTAAAATTTGTACTTTGGCAATCCTACCCCATATACACATACCGTTCAATACCCATTGTATTACCCTCCTACACGCACTCTCACTTTTCATCGTTTTCATCGTCTAAATTGGGCATTTGATTGCCTTAATCACCATTGACTGGCAACAGTTCCATGAAATGGATTGGCAAATGGACCGCGCGGCCACCCAAAATGTAACACACATGACAACCCAATCTTCACACACACACACTCATATGTGCATGTTCATAACTACGCGGAATGCTGAGTCAAGTGTTACTTGATGTCACAGTCAAGCGGCGGTCGGCAGTGCACACTCCAACCAAATAAGAGACTACTTTACTCTAATCTCAAGTTGAATTCCACATAATATAATTATGGTATTATTTAAATTTTATGCAGCGCGAGATAAATCTCACAGCAATATTGTCGTAAGCGCATCACTACACACAATTTTATATAGTAGGCTAAAGCACAGTGTGTGTTGAGAATGCTGGGTCCGTTCAGCACGATTGCGCTTATCATCAACGATTTCGATAAAAGCGTATGTTTTCCTCATGAAGCGCTTCAAAATAATAATTAACATTTAAATTACTCATTAAAGTGGCAATAAAGTGAGATAAAATACGCTTATATAAAAATCAAATAAATAAATTGAAGAAAGCTCAACTCAGCTCAGCTTGGCTCAGCGTGGTTCAGTTCGGCTCAGTTCGGCTCAGTTCAGAGCTCAGCTCATTAAGCCAGCTGGAATCACAATTCATTTGTTTACTTTACGCCTTTCCCTTTTTATTTTTGGTTTTTATTTAACTGTGCTTTGTATGCTCAAGCTTGGCTTTGCTTTGTGCAGTTCGGTAAAAGTTGATTTTGTTTTCTTTCCTTTTCTGTGTGTCGCGCCGTAGTTTTCCAGCGCGTTGTTGTTTATAGCGGTATTGACGCGCGATTTAAGCTATTTCGTTTTAAGCTTGAGTTCTTTAATTTACAAGCATCATCAAGCTGTCACCGTTGTTGAGAATGATAGTTAATCTCGCTGCTCAGTATGTTGTCACCACGTGTTGCTCACTTACAAACTCTTATGCAAAGAGTGATGACTATCAATACCATTCATTTGCGTCCAAAAAGCGTTAAAATTCTAAGTCCAGCATTAAAAATCAAATTATTTTTTAATGATTTAGAGATTTTACTCGGCTCTGTAGATACTACCAACTGATTTAATCTTGTTCTTTTCTTGCTAGATATGAAACATTATTCTATTTCGGCCGCTCCATTGAGAGTGGCGTGCATAGCGGCTAGCGGGAGCGCAAGCTAAGCTGTTGAGAGTGTAAAATATTTATTACCAATGTCCGGCATCAATTAAACAAATCGCTCTGATGGCTATCAGTTAAATATATACATGTATTAATACATATTGTGGTGGTCAATAATGGGATAAGAGAAGTTTTTTTCTACGTTTCGTTTGAAGGCAGTTAAATCGTCTCACATTGCAGTTAATGTTCAGATTTAAACTCTGTGGAATAAAGTAGGAAATTTTTTAAGATTTTTAAACGCCACCCTGATGTATAATTTTCCATATAGTCTTATACTTTTAGGATAAAAATAATTTATTTTATTTTTATTTTTTTTATTTCAAAGTTGATCCAGGGTTGGTTAAGGGAAGTCATAGATATATTCGTAAGCTATATAAGCCTAATGAAACCATTTCAACCGGTGTCGTTATATATTTTATAAAGTACCTTTTTCAGCAGCGCTTTTGAAGGGAGTTATGGTTATGGTTCGGTAAGCTTTGCAAAGTCTTGAAATGGTTTTAGTCTGTTGTTGTCGTATTTCAGCGCCTTTTCTAATCTAATCTAATCTAGCTCTAATTTATAGACTTCTTGCTTGGTAGACCATATAGCATGGCCAGCACGTAATCTAAGTTGAAGTTTCTGGTAGTCTAAGAAGTTGTAGATTGTATATTGTTGGCTAACAGCAGATGTTTTCAGAGTGATTAAGTATTAGTTGATAGATCCCAGCATATTAGATTGCCTTAAACTAAGAACATTTTTCAACTCTTTTCTAAAAAAAACTGACTAACTATTGGCTGTTGGGAGCAACTATGCCAGTAATATAATATAGGTCTCTTCATCTAGAAAGATTTATTCCGAGTTGGGTCAGTTAGCTTAGCTTCAGCGGTTCCTCACTTACTGAGATATCTCACTGCAATTTGGTACTTATAATTTGTATTAAATGTTTATCAAAATCCTCCTAGCTGCTCCCTAGTAAAATTGTAAGTTGTAACTCACAATGTTGCAAATATTCGAATTAACAACTTAGCACTCAAAACGGAGTGGAGAGAGTGGTGTTAGTTCTCAACTAACCATCTGTATTACTTAGTACACTAACCAAAATTTGATAGAGAGCAACAACACCAACAAGCGCCTCGAAAAAGAGCACGCTAACTCACCATAAAGTGATTTAAAATTACAACTTCTTTCACGGTTAGTTATAAAATTATACATTTTACTATTTTTCAGCATTTTTTTCTATATTATGGATTTTTTTCGACACGCACGCTTCTACAAATATTGGCTTAGGTCACAGCTAGCGTTTGAGCAACAAATGCCAAACGTCTCATTATCAAGTGGTCGCTTGCTGAAACAGTAGCCGCAGACGCAGTAGTGGGCTTGGCTCACCCGGCTGCCACTTAAGTGTATTGCTTAGAGTTCTTATGCGCATATATGTGCATATATATACGTGTATTTGTTTGTGTGTGTGTTCTTACTTCTTCTATATTTTTACACTTCTTTTGCATTTTTTGCTTGTTTCCATTTTTTTTTGCTCGAGTGTGTATTATCTGCGATTAATCTTTTTCTAATTCACTGCAATCCATTTTTGTAAATATGTATGGCTGCGTGTATGTATGTATATATGTGTGTGTGTTCGAATTTTGTTGCTGCTGTATTGGCCAATGAACTGCTGTGACCCAAGTGGCTGCGGAAAGGCTGCGGGCAAAATACTTTGCATCTGAAAACATATTAACGCACATACATGTTTATATACATATATATATATATATATATGTATGTATGTATGTATACCGACGTGTATGCCCGTTATTAAAGACAACTAAAATATCGTAAAATAAAATTCTTTCATAAATTTTACAACAAATTCATACCAACACACATACGTTTGCCACCAGTAGCCAGATTATAACTCTTGCTTTGCCGTCATTCGTATTATTTTTGCATACGCGCACATGCATGTTTGTATGGATGTGTATATGGGTGTTAGTGTTTTTCGAGTTCATTTAGGGAAATGCGCACATCCGCTTTTGTGGCTGCCAATCTCAAATATATATTCGATATTTGCCTATATATATGCATAAACATATGTCGGCCGCTACTCGCAACACTCCGACTACTCACTACACACGCACACACCCACATACAATCACACAAATATGCATATTTATTTGTTTATGCTGCTCATCGAATGACTACCGGCATTTGATTGACTTCCAGGCTGATTCTCTTCGACTTTTTTCACTTTGCAGCTGCCACAAAGCACCTGTATCCACACACGCAAACACACATGCCGACAAATTATATACAATGCAGGCTTGTAATAATATTTAAATTCTTGTAAACAAACAAATAATCTGTACTTGGTGGATTGATGGGTTTTTTCGCTGGCCGTTTTGTAATTTAAGAACCTTCTTTCCCCGCTCACCTATCAGTCACCAGTCATCACTTATTTACTTTAATTTTTTTCCCCGACTTCAGTTGCGACCGCACCTACATGTGTTTGTATAATAAATAACAAATTAATAGTCAATAAATCGTACGGCATTTATTTGTAAATATTTGTTGTAATTGCATTTTATGACCTACTGACTTGTGCGTCTGCGTTGCTTGATTGCTTGCGTTGGATTTGCTTTAGGCGAGAATACTGCATACTTTTAATTTCTCTATTTCTGGGTTATAGTACGGTTCAGCTCTAATTACAATGCTAATTATTGCTATTCTTGTTGTTAACACACTTTTGTTGCCCAGCTTTTTCAGCTAAACGTCTTCTTTGTTGTAAGCTAGATGTATTTAGTATGACAGAAGAATCTAAAAGACTACGAGGTTTTATAGCATTCGATGCTAAGAAGTTTAAAAGGGAGCCTAGTACATCAAAGACTAGCATTGGTCCATTCAAGCCTTTGACTACAAACTGTATGCAGTCGAATCGGTCAAATAATTCGGCATAGTAGAGCCTTACGAACAGACTCACGAGTAATCGATGTGGATCCACGCTATGAGTCCCAAAGAACAACAGCCATCACCTCTCCGATCGATAACGCAGTCTGCACCTTCTTCAGAGCAGTTCCACCGAGTGAAATCCACTGTTTCGACCGTTCCGTGGTCTCTGTTTGTCCAGCTGCATTCATGTTTCAGCGACGGTTACAAAACAGCGCAGAAACTCCTTTCATTGCGCTTAAACAGCTTCAAATACTTCTGTGAAGTAGCCTAACGGTGGCGCTTGTCCAGAGTGAGCAAATGCAGCACCATTTCGTAGACAGCTTTCTTATGACCAATATTTCATGCAATAATAGCTATCTCACCCAGTTTCAATACTCCTATTGTCCTCCGTGGTAGCCGTTTGCGGTACTCCTGAGCCTGGCTCTTTCAAAACCGACGTGAGGTCCCGTTGAAACACGTTAAACAAAATTTGGTGATCTCGATTGTAAGAGAAGACCAAGTTACCTTATCACCGCACCCAGAATCCAAGCGCTCTTTCATTTCACCCGCGATTTCCACTTTTAAAAACCAGAATCTAAGCAAGGATCCATATTGCTCTTTTTCCATATTTCTAAAGTCTCCGAACACGTCCACTTCCGCACGCGGTGAAAACAAAACTACGATACCGATTCGATTTCGTGCTCAGAAATTGACTAGCCAAAAGGTTTTTTGGAATTGCGCATGATCCTGGAATACATTAAGTGAAGCGGGCAAACTAAACCCGGTTTAGTGAAACGTTGAAGAAACTACTAGGAATTTCTCCTGAGTTCCCTCAAAATCGACAAGAGCACAGAACAAGAAGATCTTCACAACTTTGGCAACGGATTTTCGAACAACACAACCGGCTTGGCGAGTGCTTTGCAAGCTAAAGAGCTTTAAGCTACCAGTTCAAGATCAAAGCTTTATTAGAGATAATTTACCCTTGCTTAATTCTTTTTCTTAACCATTACTCATTTTCACAACCAAAATATTTAAGTGATTTCCTCACATTCATTTTGAAAATCAATTGCAATCAACATTTTTTCACAAACTTTCTTTACTTAAATTTATAGTTTCGGCCAAGTGCCAAATAAAAATTGATTTGCTAAGTTATTTTATGATTATTATTATCTTCTTCATATGTTAATATGCACTTGTAAATGAAAATGGAAATAGAAAAACATTTTTTACGAGCAAATTTTAAATCACAAAATGAAATTTCCTATAACATTATTACCAAATTTTATCCACTCTCGTTGGCGTAAACACAAAATAGGTAATCAAGTGGCCAACAAAAGCACAGCGCCGCAGCAATGATGAAGTAAAAATTAAGAAAAGCAAAAGCCAACAACAATATATAATGTGAAAATAACGAAAGATCGGACAGGAGGGCGTGTGACTGCAACAAAAATTGGGAGAGCAACACTACTAAACCGCATAAAGCCACAATAAAACTGTGTGGTGCGGAGTCGTAAAAGTTGTAAAAAATCGGCATTTAAATTAAAAGCATCGGATGTAGTTCGGCACATTCCACATAAGTATGTAGGTAAGTATGAAAGCGCATACAAAAGCTCGGGAATAACGAACGTAAAGTGTGTTTGTGTGTGTGGTGTGCGGCGGATGCGAATACAACGGCTCTTGGTATTGAGCACCCACTTGTGCGATTTATAACTATGCATATTAGGGTTGTTCGTTCGAGTTGCGAGGAGAAATAATTGTTTTATTTGGGGCTATGGAACTTTTATTTAATATAAAAAATAGAAAATTAGAGAATTTTTATTTTGGCTTTCTTAGGTCGTAAATTTTATAGCATGCAGAGTTCGAACAGAAGTTCAGGACTTAATCGAGTAACATTACATGATCTAGAAGGCCATTTGATAGGTCTACTTTTTGTTATAGTTTTGCTGACATAAATTCGTTGCCATAAAGACGAGCTGGTAATTTATATATTGAACGGAACTGTCAAACGAATGTGTTCACTTTGACAGTTGGTTTGACAGCTATGCCTCTTTTGACAGCTGTGTCTAGGGACATACTAAAACAATTTATAAGATCATTCACGATTAAAGAAGGCTCCATATAAGGTTTCATTATTGAGACTGCTTCGGTTGAAAGTATATATATAATGACATCAATGTTTGGAAGGTTATGATGTGCTATGTGGGACTAAAATTTATACGAGACATCCTTGGCTTTAAGAACATCGATTAAGGTCGATTAAGATGATTAAGGTGCAAAAATTATGCTAAAGATATTTTTAAGTACCTCTCTAATGTACACAAAGTCAGCCAACTTGTGTGAATAGCGCCCTCCTCCACACACCGCCTGCCTCAGCTAACAAGCTCGCTGGTCAGCCGCTTTGTGGCGCGATCGTGGGAGAAATAAATTTCGTTATTTTATGCGTTCACGCTTTTGCTTTTTCGTTGCTTTACTATCAAAAACTTTTTTTATTCTTAAAATTTGATTTCACATTTTTCGCTTTCAGTTCCGAGGCTTTAGTTAAAACTTTTTAGCAAAATCACTTTTATTACATCGCCTTTTTTCGCCTTACAAAGCCATTGTATTGTTGCGCGCATCAAGGAGCGAATCACTTCAAGCAACACCTTCGTGTTGTTGCTTTTCGCACCACACTCGAGTATTGACCGGCTTTGCATTGCTTATAATGTAATGAGCTACACTTTTTTACGACCTTAAATCACCGATTTTAGCGGCGATCTTATTTAGTATATCGACAGTAAAGCGCTGCTTGCCCAACAATTGGCGTGAAGATGCAACAGCGGCAGCAGCAACAACACAAACAAGTGGCGCAGCGGTAGGTTGCTATTTTGTATTAAAAACTCATAAAAATATCTCAATCAAGCGAAGAAAGTGCCAGTAAATGTGTACAAAGGTGTAATGCGGCACAGCTACGTACGATAAGCTTATTGTAGCGGAAAGCACAGCAATCAAAGCGTCGAATGCAAGTGTTGTTTGTTTGTGTAGAGGCATGGAGATTTCAAATACTTTTACGAGGAGTTTGGAAACTAAATTAAAACGCTCGTTAATCAAGGTGCAATAAAATGACGTAATAATGCAAAATTTCATTCATGAAAAAATGTGGCGTTTATGAGATATGTTTGCTAAGTAAGGGGTCCATAGAAATATTGGTTCAAATATGCTGGAAATATTCAATAACATGATTTATAAGAGTTAAGAATTTCATTTAATAGTTATAATATTACGAAAATATTTTTAATTGAAATTTGAAGTTTCTTTGACAATCACATGAAAAGTCATGTGATTGAAAGTCCCATGATCAAAATTCACGTGATGCAAAAGTAACATGATGCAAAAACAGCAAAAAAATAAGTACAACCTTTCACACATATTATCGCTAAAACGTTTTAAAATTACACTGTTAATTATGTGATGTGAAGATGTGATGTGATGAAAATATCACATGATGTAAAATTTTATCATGTTTTTAAAATAACTATATAGGACGTTTTTTTAACAAAAAAATTAAAAAAATTTGATGTGTTTCAACTAATGTCTTAATGTGATGTGCCAAAAAGTCTTATGATGTGCAAGGGTCATTTTTCTTTACTTTAATTATTGGATAATGGATTTGCTAAAAGAAGAGTGATAAATGTTCGGAAAAATAGAAAACTGTGAAGGAACGTCATGTGACTTTCAACATATGATGTGATGTCACATAAGCATTTTTTTAAAAAAAAAGATAATGCGCAATAAATAATGCAATAAATTGATAATAATGAAATATAAATTATTAAAAATTGAAATATCTGCTAATAAGAAACGACTGGAAAAATAGCTAGAGAAATTTTGAAAATCCAATGGTGAAAGATAATATGAAGGAATTTTTATTAGAAAATAAAATATCATTTCATATTACATGATACAACACTGCTTTACTGCCGCAAGAGAGATAAAGCACTTTCCTAAATTTATCATATGATGCAAAACTTCTTTAATAAATGCTTCCGTGACATCAAGCGATGAAAAATCACATGAGAAAAATTTGTTTGTTTAAATATAAAAATTTTTGATATTTTCACAATAACTACTGCTTTACTGGTGGAATTTTCTTTAAAAATATTTTTATTAAAAAAATCACGTGATGAAACATCATATGATAAAAGATCACATGACACAGTCACTTGTGCTGCAAAATTCAAAGGACTTAAATGGGCTTAAAATGCACATCGGACAAATAAAAACTTCCATAAAATCAATTTAAGACTTTAAAGCTATTATTATTGTTTTTTTTTTTTGGAGTGTCAGCAATGCTAAATGCATATTTTTATATATTTCCATAGATATTTATTATCAAATAAATTATTCAAATAAAAATATATGAATAGCTTAACATTTATGCAAATTAGTTGCTGTAAATTAAGCACCAAAATGTTATTTAAAATTTCATTACTTTAAATAACGTAAATTAAGCAAATATTTCGATAAATTGTTTCCAATTTTTAAGACACTTTTACTAAAAAGGAATGCATAATGAAGCAAAAATATACAAAAAGGGCAGAAAATAAAATTTAAACTCTAAAATATAGCAAAATAAAGAAGCCAATGTGTGACTAAGCCAACAACAACAACGCCGAACGCTGAACTACTAACTTTGCGCCCAGCCGGTAACTAGCACACACACACACATGCACAAACAAACAGATTTGCATAGTTAAAAACATTTTTTAAGAAAGGCAAAAATAAAATCCCATTAATATCAGATCAGCTACGGCTACACCGTAAATTAGTAATTTGTTAACTTTTGTTTGTTATTTAACGCATGCGATACTCGTATTTCATAATTTTCTGAACATTTTTGTTTATGTATGTATGTGTGTATATATATTTTGCGCCGCAATAAAAAAGTCATAAAATGCTACTAAGCATATGAATGTGTTTATTGTGCGCGGAGTCGTGGTTTTATTACCACAACGAGCGAATGCGGCCTTTTTCAGATGTGCAAACACACACACACATACATACACACAGTCATACTATACTTTATATATACTAAGGCTTGCATACTAAATGAAAAATAAATATACTCATGTACATATTTTGAAATCGAAAACGCTCATAAAATGTTGTTGGTGTTGTTGTAACTATACGCTTTATTAAATTTTATTCTTTTCCCGGTTGTTTGTTTTTGTTCCTGTGTTGGCAAAGGTCATCACTGATCTACTTGCTCTACATAGGTGTTCACGCGAAGAACCTGTTCAAAGTGGGTTAATGTGTACATATATATATATATATATATATATATATATGTATGTATGTATGAGAAGAGGTACACCAGATTTTAGACGGTAGCAAGCTTGTTGCTATTAATCATTGTAGCATTTTCTATATTGAGGGTTACCGTGGTCCATGTGGTATGCGGAATTAATTAATTATTTGGTTAATACTTTTGCTTTCAATATTTGGGATTTTAAATTGGTCGGTTTTTGCAATTTAAAAGGAAAGCAGAAGAAAGCATTAGGCCCATAAAATGTGATAAGTCGTATGTTCGTTTTAAGATTGGCGAGAGGTGCCACCGTTCATAATTAAGGCCAACCCATTTGACCAAAAATTTTTTTTCGTCCCATTGAAGTATTGGGACGTATTTCCGAATAACTGTAAGAAATCTAGAAAATTATTTCTTCTAATAGAAAATAATTTGCGGGAACACGAAGGATGTTTCACAGGGAAATACTACAAGAGCGATAGATGGAGATAAAACAAGAGGTTCACAAAGACGGAAAACTAGATTAGACTCGTTTCCAGGAAGCATATGAGATGTGCATTTGTTTAAAATATCTACCGTCAAAGAGTGATCCAAAAGGGAAAAAACCAGAAAAATAGTCCAAACCAGAGAAGATTACCTCTAAAAAAAGTGAGGTTATCGTCTCAGAAAACACTTCTAGAGTCCAGAAGCCAGAGAAATTAAAACGTCTCGAAGGATTTAGTTGGACAAATCTACAAAGGAGTATACGGAAAAATAGTTATGAAAGGTAGAGTGGTTTATCAAAACATAGTTAACAGAGAATAATATGGAATGAGGACGGTGGAATAGGGTACGATTTTTGAGGATGTGATGAAACATGATGGAATATTAAGAGAATGTATGTGAAAGAATCTAATAGTATTGGATGGACTTAGAAAATGTAGAATGGGATAGTATAAACAAGATAAAATAAATTATGGTAAGAAAGTTTAGGTTAGGTTCGTTTATGATAGCATAAGGCAGCACAGGACAGCATAGATTTAGTTAGGATAGGATAGGCTGGAGTAGAATATGATGAATAAGATCGGGATAGGATAGAAGAGGAAGGGATAGCAAAAACTAGGCAAAGTAGGATAGAATGAAACAGAGAAGAATTGGATAAGACGGGAGATAGTATAGTATGCGATAGGAGAGACTAAGATATGATGAAATAGGAAATGCTAGAAGAGTTAAAAATGCGACAGCGAAGTAACGGTGTGATCTGTGTTCAGAAGAGATGAAGAAACTTAAGAATAAAGCTCTCTACCGATAAGTTTATGAAAGTAATGACATTTAATAAAGATTGGTATTTGTTGTTGCTATTGCATGGAAAATTTTGTCGCAAACACATAACTCCACACAACTTTGCATTAGATTTGATTGGCAAACAAGATATTAATGCAAAGCTTTAATATGCTAAATTAATTTCTAAATTCATAATGCTTAAAGAAATGTCAGAATAATTTAAAAGATAAAAATAGCAAACACTGAGAAAATTCATTGACAGAATCCGGAGCAACTTTTTGCAAATTTGTTTGCGAATTTTGCATTCAAAATTGTAAGCCAACTTAACATAAAAACACCTACAAACGCAAATATGTATGCATGCACATAAATAATGTATGTGATGAAACTAAAAGTATCTCACAGATATATGCGCATATTTAAGGCTCACATTTCAATGAAGCTTACACGTCGAACCTGAGCTACTTCGAAACAACAAAGTGGAGTAGAGTAAGAAAGTGGAATGAAAAATTCATATGTACATATTATCTATATGCCTGAGAAGGTGGATAAGAGGAAGAAGACATCTGCTTAAATGCAAATATGAGAACACGAATATAATTTTGCTGCCTCAACAGAGCGCACAGCACACAGCACACAGCACGGAGACGCCTCCGCCAAGTCGCCAACATTTGCATTGCCAACAAAACAAACAACAAATTATTCGATACTCAATAAATAGGCTTGCGGAGGTGCGTTCGACCAATTGTTCGATAAATAGTGGGCAATCACTTGAGCAGGCGCAGCGTCAACGCCAGAGCCTGCTGCGACAGGCTGCGAAGCGATTTTTCCAGCAGAAGCGACGGCAAACGTCAACGGCATGTCAAAAAAATGCCAACTGAACAAGCCCACTTGACACTTGGACGCACACTAACTACCACTAGCAACAGCACTAGCTAGCTGTTTGTTGCATGCAACAACATTAATGCAGAGTCAAATGGTGGAGTCAATCATGAGGATCATCATTTTTGTATGTGTTTGTGTGTTTGTGTGTGTGTGTGGAGGTGAAGTACTTGTGGCTACACATGAGTACACAGCAAACACATTAACGGGGCTCATATCTATGCATACGAAAGAAAATAAAAGCAGCAAGCACACACACACACACACACACACACACGCAGCCTTATGAATGAGACGCACACTTGCGTTGTACGACATCGAGCGCTGGTAGATGGATATGAGTATCTGTGAGATACTGAATGCGCTCGCAGTCTATACAGTTAGATATCGTTCACTAACACAAACAAACACAAGCAACAACAAAGGTTTACCTAACTGCAACAACAGGCTGTTTGTTGTTGTTGCGCCGTATTTGTAGCATGTAGCGTATGATTTTCGAGTGCATATTACAACAACAACCACTACTTTTTATTTATTTATAAATTTTTTTTACTTGTTTCAAGGCCCACACTCATACACACGCACAAATAGGCCGCTCTCAACATTATTTGTGCTTTAAAGAAAAACCCAAGCACTCTAGTAAGCAAACAAATAAGCGCACAACAACAATTTCTATATAACTGAACAACAACGAAAATATGTAGAAAATCGGGGAAACCACTCAACGAAATGAACATGAAAAATTCAAAATAAATAAAGGCGCAAGTACTACACCACTTTTCGTTTTTTTTAGGTTGAAAACCAAGTTCCGTAGGTTTGCAACTACAACAACAGGAGAAATTTGAAATTTATTGGAAAAATTAGTTAAGTGGCAACCGAAGGATGTTTGCGCCGGACAATGCAGGAAGCCACGATTTCATTAGTTTGCTAAAGATTCATAGAGACAAGCCTAAAATAAATGATAATATTTACCCCCGCACCACAAACAGCAGCAATGTGAGTCACAAGAAGCGGCTACTGCAGCAGGTGCATTGGAAAATTCAAAACAAAAAATGTTTTTGTATGGAAATAAAAAAGAAAAAACAATTAAAAATTAATCCTCCCAGAAGTCAATAAAATAAACGGCACACGGACTAAAAAAACAAAAAAAAAAAAGGAATTTGAAGTAGCAAAACTCAACTCATTTATTGTTTCAACTTAGCTCGTTGTTTTTGCTGTAGTTGGTGGTGGTCGCATGTTAAGTTTTGGGACAGAAAATGGCAGTATGTTGAGCTGTAACCACGGCAGTGGCAACAATATTGATTACTATTGCTTCTTCTAGAAATTATGGCGAATCTGATGAAGAACAAAGTCGGTAATAACCTTCCTATATGGACTACAAAACCGATAATGCTTAACTCTTACCTATTTACATATAGTTTTCATGATCTAGGCATACAGAACAGAATTTATATAGAAAAACAGGATCCTTCGAATCTACTCTAAACTAAAATATTTATAATAGACATGAGATGTCTCATATTTCATAAAAGTACAGATACAACTTTCTATTGAATCATCTGAAAAATAAGTGAGACAAGTCGATAGCATTTCCCAAATTATCTACATCAAATGACCGTTCGAGTTTGCTCCCCCATTTCTATGCTTCTGTCTCCACAGACATATTTTGCCTCTTGAGATTTTTACTTCAGAACAACTGTTGACCAATCAAGCTCCTAAATTTTACTTTTAACTTATAGCACACATAATTTCTTTTTAAATAATCCAGTTCGTAATCTATTCATAATAATAATGTTAGCATGCACCCAAAACCGAAATTAGTTTTGAAACATAACATAATTATCAACAAACTTATTGTTGTTACTAACCACATGTTTTTATTGGAAACAAAAACAATATAAAATGTCAGCAGCGTCTTTAGTTCACACTTCAGAATATTAAGAAAATTTAGAGCAACTTTGAGCGAAACATTTCGATGGCTCAATAACAACAACAATCTTAACAACTATGGTATCCAAAATTAATGTTATTGTTATTGTTGCTGTCAGCACCGATATTACATGCCACAACATGCTGCATGAGTATTGACCGCTAACAAGAAATACATAAACGAGCGAACAGAAATCCGGCGCTGAGTGCCGGCGCGAAGGAATTAAAGTGGCCTTTTCCTGTCAGTTTACAAGAGTCATCTCAAGTACTTGAGTATTTTGAAATTATTATTAATTTCACTTATCATTTAATGACGTTGATGATGACTTTTATGCAATACACTTTTGTTGAGTTGCAATTGTGGCTGAGAGAACTGGTGTTTTAAATTTTATATTTAAGGTGTTGAATTGGGAGTGGGAAGTTATGATAGTTGTTTATAGAATAAATGTTAGGGTCCACGTAAAAATTGGTGTGTAGCACCAAAATTTTTGAAACTGATTCGAAAGATCTGAGAAGAACAACCGCAGGACTACAGGACTATCTACAATACTGAAGAGTCAACCACAGCTTAGCTCCGATTAAGGGGGCTCTAATTAAACGTTCGCTGAACGAACTTGTACAGGGTAAGTCAAGCAAAAATAAATTTTACTGGAAGCAAACGGTTCACAAACAGTAGGTAAATGCTTCGGGAAGTCATATGAATAAACAGCCGTTATTTGGAGGCTGAGCAAGCACTACAATTAGTGCGTCGAACTGAAACTATGCTCAGCCTTTAAGTCTAGAAAAACATTTCGGGCTTCCGAGGAAACAGAGAGTTAAAAACCAGCATTCACGCTTCCGTGGACGAAAAAGTCGGTGTTGGATGAGAAGTTCCTGGAAGTAGCAGTAGGAGCATACAACTCAGTGGCAAAAGACTGTTACTTGTGCTCGGAGGTGTCGATATATTTGATTATGGCATTATTGATGCTCCTTCTTAATGATTTTAATGCACGAAACCTACGCCATGTTCGCGTTTACAACTTCGCGGGTTCGGACTCCATGATATGAAAGCCAGGCTCGTCGTCGTTTTGAAGAGCAGACTTTTCTCTAGGCAGTAGATAGAATACACAGAATCTATTAGGTTTTCCGAGACACCTTAAAACCTTTAGGAGCTTCTATTTACGCTGTAAAATCAAGACGTGCACAACTTTTGGTCCGAAATTCTTAATTTGTCGGACTAAACTGCAAAATACATTCCTTTGTGAGTTTATTCCTACAAAATAGTTTTTTAAATTTATTTGTTCAATCATGTGTAGAAATTCTGCTTCTATTTGGTTAGTGTTTTTGGTATTTTGCTTTAATGCCCATAATATTGTTGTATTTATAGCGTTGCTGTTATGCGTGACATGAAGTGAGCGCGCGCGCGATACAGTTTATACACGCACAGACACATACAAATGAATGCAAATAAATTTACTCAAATATTGCCTCATTTCAATTTCTTAAAGCCGCTTCGCAACACTGTGCAGTAATTAAGTATTGCTTGAATTAATGGTAGTCAACAACGCACACACACACACACAAACACACACACATAGAGGGAGGAGCAAATTTCGAGCTGTCAGCAACTTCTGAAGGCTTTGTTTCGCACTCTCAACATACGAGCACAAGCACAAACATAAGATTGTAAATTTATTTGATAACATATGGAGATGGTCAGAAGGTGTTGGCGATGCGGTCGCTGTCGATATGCGCTGGATATGTTTATGTGCTTACAAGTGCGCGTGTATGTGTGCGTGGTGGCAACACATTAGGGGAGCGCACTCGTAAAGACTTTAGAAATGTCAAGCGAATTAATAAAATTAATTAAATTATTTGCACTTGCTAAACAGTGCTGACACATACACGCCCATATACGTGTATAATATGCACATGTGTATGCTCGCATATAAATATTCGAATATATGTGCGCACAGTGCATAAACATGTTTGACAACAGCGGCGAAGGGCGGCCAACTTAACAAGGCACTTGCGAATTTATAATAATTTTCCTTTCCCCCTTATAATTTACATATATGCACATATGTATCTAGTAGTTGACTATATCAGAAAATAGCAGAAAATATCTACCAGGTGTCCTGTTTGTGCTCGCCGGCTTGGCATTATCTCACATATTGATTGTCCATACCTAATTCTAACAGGTTCCTCGAATGTTGTTATATGCAAATATTTTTATGAGGAGCTTGATGTTATTTGCTGAGAAATGAGAGTACTTTTTTGCTCAGCTCTTCAACTATTTTAATCTTCCAATAAGTGTCCGTCGTGTAGTATAAGTGTTCAATTCTTTTGTAAGTGTCAAATAATATTCGCCGGCATAATATTCCTTGTCTCACTATTAAAACAATACTAAAGCGGTAATATTACCTCAAAACGACTCTCTTTCTCTCAGCTCTCTCTGCTTGATTCATTTCTTCGGTACATGTTTCTTCCACTAACCTTAAACAGTATAAGACCATCCATTAGTCGGGAACCTAATTCAACACAGTCGGCTGTTATCAGATATAATGAATATTTAGGAATTCAAAACTCTCTCTCTCCCCCCTAAACCATTTACTATTCCAAACTATAGGTGAGCCAATAGCCCTTGAGAAATGTAGTGATAAATCAATTAATTGAAGAGCTGCTTTCGATTCACCTAAGCTTGGAGAGTGGTGAATCGAACAAACAACTAGCATAGTTGCAATAGACTAGCATAATAAATACAAATATGATAGAGGGAGTTTATAGCACTTTAATAAGGTACGCACTAGCTATCGTGTATAGAAATCAACTTGATAATTTTTTTGGTTGCTTACGAAGGACACAGGTAATGGGTGAAACGTATGAGCTGAGCCGGAATGGTTCATAATAGGGACTAAAAAATTATTAATTCTTTGAAGTTGATGCAGAATCAGTTCTAAAAATATGCTTCACTAATTATTTTTTCCAAAGTGATTTTCAAGGTCTCTTAATCAGTGGACTACCAAATGGTCTCTTAACTCATCTTTATTGCATTCTTTTATTTTAGATACAGCTTATGAGCACTTCTTTCACAAAAAATTAATACAACCCTGTTATACTGGGGTCGAATCTGCAAATCAAACAAAGGTTATTCGATGGAGCAAAAGCGGAAATATGGTATTGGGTTACGCAATTAACTTACGTACAACAGCAGTGAAAATAATTTCAAGTATATACACTAATTACAAAAACTCTTAAGTTAAAAGTCTTAGTCGCCAATTATTCAATTGCGTAAAGTTTGAAAATCAAGCTTAAAATTAACTGTACTTTCAAAATCAATTTCGAAAAAAATTTGCTTCACAGCGTAAAGCTGCAAAGGCGAGGGAAATATTTTGTATACATGTAAGTTATTTACTGTTTCTTTTCTCTTTTCAATTAACATTCCCTTTTACGAAACAAAATTTTCTTTGAACTGGAAATTACGTGAGATTAGACCAAAATGAATGCATTTGAGCGTGAAAATGTGCAGGTTTTGCTTGAACGGTGCATCACTGCAAAGTGCAACAATGCAGGTATGAATTTCCGTATTCCCTGAGAGCATACAAACATATATTTATGTGCATATGTGGCTAAGAACGAGAAAAAATTGCAGTAGAAAAATCAAAGACAGCAATGAAAATATATGTTAATATGTATATAAATTTGTAGATGTAACCAGTTGTTAGTATTTTCTATGCAACCCTGTAAGGAAGTCGACAAAGGTGGATCTGTCTTTTATTACAAGCTCACCTTATGACTACTTCCGATCTTTCAGTGAGCACAGCAAAACTCTTTAACGGCTATGGTTTTCAGTAGGTGCTTTCGTTGTGTGCAGATAGAAAGTGTTCATGTATGGAAAATTTATAATCTCTAGGTCAGGATAGTTTATCAAACAAAATTTGTATCAAATTTTTGAAACAAATTTATATCGAAAAGTTCGACCACTTACCATCTTAAGTTACGGAAAAGACCATTGGCTACTTCAGGAGGAAAGGGCCCATTTTTGAAGAGGCAATAAAAAATTTGAGTCTCATTGATTAAATAACTAATGATGATGAAAGTACTAAGCTTGTCACGCCCAGATCTTTGCTAGATTAATCCGTAGGCTTCTCTAGCAATATGTTGTAGCCGTCTTAATGCTTTTCGGAGTCTACACGTTATCACAATCTGCATCTTGACCTTAGACCGACTAATGGATTATTATGAATAGCATTAACGATAGAGGTTTGACATGATCTGAAGTCACTCTTCAGCCTTCTGCCAGTTAACTCATTTATGAATCTCCATGGTTACTAAAATTGTATTTTAATTGCTTGAATATTGAGATATACTTAAAATAAAATATAGTTCAGGTTCTTTTGATTGATCCATTTCCTTCTGAGCGAGTATCGAAAAGTCAGCTTAACTTAATGTTGTTTTGGACTAAGTTGGAATCTTTTCTTAACCCCCTTTCTATATTTCAGTCGAAATCTAAATATATATATTAATAATTTATAAGTTATAATCAAGAAAGTCAAAAGACTAGAAATTCGGACGATTTGCTGTCGTTGCTTTCTTTGAAGTTCGTTTGACAGAAGAATAAATATTTCGTGACGTCACAAATGAAAGAACAGAAGACTTTTACAGTTTCTTTTAATTATGATGTAGCGTGTCGTAATCTTTTACACTAATATATTTGATCTAAACTTCCTAACAGTACTCAATGTAAACGAAGAGTCGGTTTCTACGCTGTTTGAAAATGTTTAGCAGTAACTGCAATATTCCAACATTTCCTACAGGGCTTCAATACAAATTTAGACGGCTGCACGTGGGTTTCTACAAAAGCCGCTCAACGCGAAAAAAGAAAACCCTAAAGTGATGCTAATTGCGGTTTGGAAAGTCGAAATGCTTAGCGAATTTTCGGAAACTAGTTTAAGATGCATTGAAAATTTGGAAGTTCCATAAAATTACAAAAACGAAATTCTATTCGTTGAAACACTTAAGCGTGTTTGTTGTTGCAACAGAATTAGTAAATTGTAATTTGGCAAATTCTAAACAACCAGAAATCAGTGAAAAAGCGCCACAAAAAAGAGAATGTGTACAAAATTGTCAGTTTCACGTTTGCTTCTTTTCGCTTTTGCGTTGCCGCCGTCAAACTTTGAACCGTGCGCTCGAAGTGGCAGCATTGCAATTATGAAAAAAATGTGAAAGGCAATAAATCGATTATGTAGATTTTTTTTTCATTTGCGTACTTATAATTGAAAATGCGCCAGTAATGCTGAATGAGATAACGGAATGCCAATGAAATTAAGATATGAAATATTAAGGAATTCAAAAAATGTCAAATACGTTAATTTAATTGATTTTTAACCATAAAATATTAGTTTGTAATTTTAGTAATTCGAAAAATGTAGTTAATTTTCACAACTTTCCATTCACTTCTGACTTGTTGTTGCCGTGTTTGTGCTTAAGCATTGAAAAATTATCAAATTAATTGGCAGCTGTTTTAATTAGAACCGCAAAGATGATCAGACGCTAGAAAGATGCGCAAACAAATGCTTTCAAATATATTAATAGACGCTTATGTATATATTTACGCATCTAAAACGATCAAAAACGGTCATAGCGGAAAAAATCCATTAAAATTGCGCGCCTAATTGAAATTTGCTTGCCCAGCAGTTACCCTTCTACTAAATGCGAATAACCTTGTATGGCTTTTATAATGAACCTTCTAAATGGCTGAGTGGCTTCGAAACAATAACGGCGTTATTAATGTTAAAAACAAATTATTTAAGAATTTCAGGAAATTAGAATCGCAGACTTGTGCCTAATTGAAGACTTACACAAGAATCTTGGGATTCCAACTGGCAAAATGAAGCAATCGTTTAATGAAAGCGAATGAAAAATTGATTTATGACACCACATGCCATCATACATATATATATATATATATATAGAGCACGCGTGGGGATTCGTGCCGGGTGTACGATCACCAGATCAGATTTGGATAACAACAACAACAATCCTTATGATAGCTAAATATTAGCAAAAATGGACTAACTAAATTACAACCCTTCTTAGGCGATTGATTTCGATGTTAGAACCCATGGTTGACTAAAGGAGTGGAGCCGAGAAGCTTCATAGTTAATCTCCCAAAGCGGAAAAATCAAGAAGTGCTATGAAGATTCCAGCTCCTATAGCTCTTACAGCTTTATAGCCTTACTGTCGGAGTGCTGATCAGATAATGAGTGCTCAGAACCCCTGTAATCTCCATAACAAACTAAGAAACTAGACCAACCGCGATTCACCGCCGTACAAGAAGGGCCTTACAACCGCGGAAGTACCAGCTTTCATTCAGATTTTTTGCTTTAACGGGTTCTTCTAAGAAACGAATGAATTTGTTTACTTGAATGAAAATTTTATCGTCTCTGAAAGTTTCCTGTGGTAAAAAGAATTTACGAATTAGATAGCTATTACTTGTTTTCAAGAAGGTTATCTAGCTAATTGATCCTAGTCGGATAAATATCCGAAACAAGGACACGTGAAATTCTCATTGAAAATTCAATAGGTGTACTTCACAGTAAACAATAGTTCCCCTCTTTATACGCCTTTTAGTGGCATTTAAATCGTGCTGCCTCTTAAAGTAATATTTCTGGGAACCTTCTGGCTACCAAACCTAGGCATGCTCTTCTCGGAGAACACATTAAGAAGGCTTGCCAAGCGACGCTAAAGGCGTTGACATCGTCTGTAATAAAATTGAGAGTGAGGTTCCACGAATTGCCGCTAAGCTTGTTGGCTGAACTACCCAAAATATTTCCGATATAAATATCTGACTTCTAAATTTTGATATGAAAATAACAAGCTCACGAATTAGCCAAGGTCGAAGTATCTCTGCATAAATTTGAGGCATGCGTGGGAACTCCATTTTCACTGAGAGGAAACCAACGGATTTGGTTACAGTATGGCAAAAACAAACTTAAAGAACTTACCAAGATTTATACAGACCCACAACTACAATCATCACTGATTAGAAAAGCTCTTCAACTTCATTTCAAATTTACGGCTCTAGCAACTTTTGAATACTATCAGATCTAAAGGCCACATGGACTGGTTTAGAAATATAAAATCAGAAACTTTTCTCAAATTTTACAGTGCAAACAGTGCTCAAAAATAGCACCTAACATTATGGGTCGCGTTTATGAAAATCGGGATAGTACTTAAGCCGCACAAACTGACATGTATCTATCGACCAATAATGCGTTCTTTAGTCCTGTACCGTTAGGTCTGCCATGAAAAAAGATCGACTGAACTCATTTATCTGTAGTGAAGTTAGGATTTCAGTGAGTGAGATTCCAAACACTGAACAAGAAGAAATGTTTCTCGGCTCGGCTCTAACCTAGAGCCTACTCGGACTTTATGAACAGACAGTTAACAACAAAAATATATTTTTACAGACATAAATTTTCACTTTCACTAGATGTATTTACTTCTCCATAATTTGTTGGTTATTTTTGCATGTTTTTCATTAAGAGGAAATACTTTCAGCATGAGCAAAAAAGTGAAGACTTAGTTTTAAATAAGGTTTCAATGAAAGCAACCGCAGTCAGCATAAAGTGGCCAATAATATTTTGCTTGTCAGCGAACGTCAAACAGCTCAACTTTGTTTCAACGAATTATTCGCCCACGCATGCCGCCAATAACAACTACAAAACGCATGTGTTGTTTGAAAAGTAGATATACCATCTATTATTGCTTATAAATATGATTTGGTATGTGTGTAAACAAATTTTTATGAGCAACTACCTTCACTTAAAAGGCCGGAGTGCTTAATTTATTTATCGATTATTTATTTATTCAATGTGCATATTTTGCGAAAGCATATCCTATTACTTGCGGTTTCGCGGAATTGATGAATGAATGTGCTCGTTTGCATTTGCAGTGATGAATATGTATGTATGTATGTTAAAAAATGTCAATATACTCACGCTGCACTTTCAGTTTTAATCGACTTTTTATTACTCATTTTCATATCTTCAAATACTGACCCTGCAGGAAAATTATCACATCTGACAGTGTCCATATTTTTTTGACACCCCAGTTTGTAAATGTGGTGAGATGGCTTTGGATGGAATGGATTGGCTTTTTGGGTAGTGTAAGCTACGACCGAACTACTATTTATATGAGCCCTTACATTTCGGGCAGAGAAAGCTGTCGCCAAAGCTGGTACGAGAAGTTTCAGGTCTAAATTTTAGAGTTAGTCTAAGTTAATTTCCGGATTAATCAAGGAGCCTTAGTGATGTCTTTAGCCGGTAGTTTTTTCTTACTCAGGAAGTAACATAAGAATCATAGAACAACTTTTTGAAAGACATTTTAACTAGCGTGTTCCAATCGAGTCAGTGTTTATAAAAGAATTGGACAGATATTATATTATATATACACAACTTTTCATTGAAACTTTGGCGGACGCAATGTGTTAAGCATTAAAAATAAGCCCACATACTGGTTGAGCAAATTTGCTTCGAAATTTAAGACATTTTATTATATAGAAATAGTTCTTCATTAAACTCCAATATATTTATTTGAAGCCTTTATTAAGTATAAATTAAGTATAAATTGTAAGCTGACCATATAAGTCGCGTTAGAAAAAATGCTTCGAAAGCGAACACTGCTCGGGAATTGCCGACGAGCTCTCGCGAAAACTCTGTTTGTGCAAACGAAATGGAAAACTGCAATCAAATACCATCATTTCAATAATGCAACAAAGTCAAGCCATATTCGTACATTGTTCGTTCGTTCCGCACAAAAGTCTTATCACAGCCAAGCTTTGCTTTTGCTATTTGGCTGCTGCTTTCGAATTTAAAATTACGCATGCGTAGCACCCGTATGAATATGCTAGCTTTTCGCTTTCTTTTTGTATTGGTTTACGCCCCCCCGAGTATCTAGGTCCCATGAAGTTCATTCACGTGAATTGCCCGATTAGTTTGGTCTGCGAGTCAAATGTAAATAAGCAAAATCTGTAACTTACAAGTGCCTAGTCTGCCTAGGTAAAAAGTAAACGTCTGCGGCACTCGTAGGTGGGTGAAACTCGCGCTCATATTTCATATCAAGTTACACTTAAACTCTTCTTTGACGATTTTATACTTAAGAAGTCTTTCACCAAGTCCACTGTCCATCATAGACAACTAGAAGTCCCTTTCAAAATTTTTGAGAAAAATTTACGGAAAAACGTATGGAACTTTAGGCAAGTGACTATTGAAAATTAAGAATGGATTAAAAGGATCAAGTGTAGTTGGACAGCCCCTACCTTCTTGATTCAAAGAGGCGAGAATAAGGTTAAGAATAATCGAGTTGGAGTATAATATAATATTATATATAGATTTAAAAATTAAAACTTCCAAAAGCCGTAAGTCTATTTTTTTTGCTTCAACATAGAGAATTCCGTTAAATACTGTTATACAGCGCTATATTTATAAATAAGATAGAGGAGTAGTGAACTGAACTTTGGGCTAAGTAAATATCTTTTCGTTCCTGGAACATACATTAGTTCCATACGAAGGAGTTTTAAATTTTGGAAGATCATTTCTAAGTCTGAAAACATTATGTGGCGTATCTGAAGTTGGAGAAGAGTATTGATTGAACTGTTATGCAAGTTAAAAGCCCTCCATGCAGATCACAACCTAGCATACCAGGAAACCATAGAGAGCCCGATCCAAAATCAAAAACTGTAGAAAACAGAGCTACTCTTTAGACATTCAGGGTACGCTTATATCTTTTAGCATCTTACTTAGGATTTATTAAATCCAAGGATGAAATATGTGACAGCTAAATTTCTAGAAGAGGTGTCGAGGTTTAGGTGAAGTCACGCAAAGCGATATTTCGGTTGCAGGCTCTCTAGAAGGGTTTGAGAGTGATTTTAATACCCTAGTATCGAGACGAAGACACATACAAATTAGCAGTAAAAGTTCAGCAGTGTAAGATCCCTACAAATATTTGATTGAACCTTTACGCAAGGTCATTGGAATTATAATAAAAATTTTTAATATTGTGTAGCTGAACTTAAGGAACCTTAAGGCTTGAAGAAAACTGGTAGTTCTTCACTTTCCGTCTCACAAATCTACTTGTTTTCTCTTGGTGTACTCACAAATTATTACCTTAACTGTGCATATTCAATATCTACTAAACAATACCGCTCAAAAATACAACAACTCAACCGAAGTCCAACTTAACTTTGGCTAAACAATGCAAACGCTAACAAAATTTTTTTGTTGTTATGATCAAAAGCGCGCACTTTTCCGCGTGTTTGCAGTTGTTTTTTGCTTTATGCAAAAATGAAATTTCACTTTTCAGCTGAATTAAGTCTACAAAGCGTTTATAATAATTTTTGGGTTACAAGGCGTTGCAATTGTGTGAGTGCTGTGTATATAAACGTTTTTATTTTTTCGCGCAAAATGCGAATTACGAAACCTTTATAACGAACCGCCGTACACGAACGCATACAAAGCACCAAAAATTGTGCCACACGCCACATGTGGCCACTTGCCGCACCAAATTGCCCACTTGACGCAGACGTTTAGTGAGCAAAGTGTGAGAGACAACAATAAAATTAAAAATTACACGAAAGCAAAGCTCAAAGTTGTGCTTGGCTGTGTGTGTTTGGCGCGCTCGCCGCAAAGCAACGTTGAGTGGCCTGTGACGCAAGCGCGCAAATTTGCATGCAGTCAAATTTTAAACAATAACAGCACAATCATAAGATAGGCACTTGGGTACCTCCCCACATTCGGTGTGCCTGCCTACCTGACACAGTTATGTGCAAGCGCTGCGCACAGATGTTATTTAGTGAGTGCGGTTTTTGCGCATGCGCACATTTGCGCGTTGTTTAATCAAGCTAGTAGATCAGCGACATCATCATCGTCGTCGTCGCGATTGGCGGAGTCGTCAGCGGCACTCGCACAGACACAGCATCAGCTGGTGGCTGCAAACAATGAGCGCTCTCTGTGATGCGGGCTGCCGCGTCGCTTTGCGCGCGCATGTAGGAAGCAATTTTTGTTTAGTTCGCGCAATTCGCCATGCGCGTTTTCATTCCAAAACGCTAATGCAATGGTCAATTGTTGGTTATGTGGTGGCCGCTTAAGCGTTATGTTTGGCTGTGCGCAGGTGTGTGCGCGCGTTCGCGCCTTTTAGGCATTTTTGTGCGTCTAACAAGATAATTGGGCTCTGATATAAACGAATGTACGTTTCGTATGGGCGCTCTCCGTCTGGGTAAATATTTGTGCAAGCTTGCAGCTACTAAGATAATACAAATGAATTGCGCGCATGCGCAATGTTGCAGGTCTTATGTAAGATGGTTTGTTATTTATTACTCGGTTGGTTTAATATGGGAAATTTAGATTTTTTACAACAAAGTGAAATTATATGATTTAGAAATAAATAACAGAGAGTTTATTTTTTATTTTTTATTAAAAAAATGTGGCTAAAGTCAAGCCAAATATGCCGTAACTTCGGCAATATTTCATATACGATGAGCAAATAAACATATTCATGACTTAAAATAGTGTTCTTATCACTAAACTTTGAGGTTTCCTCCAGTAGTAAATATTTGACCGGGATTCTTCTTTGGTTTGTGGTGTTCGCTTCGATGGGATCCAAAAATATTACACCACATCTGTTCGACAAATCGAATTGTACTAGGCGCTTTTTCCCAATATAATAATTTTTGCCGTTTGACTGAGATTTGGACCCACAATAAAGACGTGTGCTGAAACTAACAGAAATTCTCTAATAATAATGTTACCGACAATGTGTTTCAGTATGGCTAAACGAGGGAAAAAAAATTATTTACAGAGTTGCCACATCATTTTATTTCAAAATTGTCTGGGAAAAAACCTGAAGAAAGTGTAATGAAATATCTCCATAAGACTTTGGAAGACTTAAGATTTATAGGTTAGATTTAGGACAGTGTTGCCACCTTTTTAGAATTTCAAAATTAAGGTTTTTAGCAAAATAACAAAATTTGTAATTAATGAGCGTTGTTCAATAAAATTTTTACACAAGTATGTCTTAATAGCGCTGCCACTTGGTTCGATGTATATATAAAAGGTAATTATTTCTAAAAATCTGTAATAGAAATTAGAGCTATATCAAAAGCTTTGGATTAAGACATACTTTTTTGAATTTGATCGCTCGCATATGACCTCGGTTACAAGCTTACAATTGCAAATAAGTATTTCTACATTTCTCACGTGCTCGTGGCTTTCATCGTACTTAGTTCTCAGAATTGTCTGCTACGTGTTGATTTACGCCAATAAAGAGTAGTCTGCCAATTAAGACTGATATGAAGCGACAACAACGTGTGGCAATAACTATTGACGACATCAACGGCGTGTGTGGCATGCCACCGATGTATGGAGACAAGTCGACATGCGAAACCTAATGCTTTTTACGATTGTTTAAGGAAAAAACTTAAGTATGTACTTACACAAATAAATAGCTTAGCGTTGTTAGCTATTTATTGCGTGTCATACAATTACATGTAAGCTAATGCAAAGTATTTGATTACGTTGAATGGTGCAACACAGTTTTGTTGCCATTTCTGGGTTGCATGGTGTTGCATATTCAATTAGCGAAAAGGCCAAACGTTCTACATTGAAGTTGGCAGCCGCACAGCATGTATGTTGCTTGCAACCGCCTGTGTTGGCAGCAACAAGTGCTCTTGCTGGCGGCCAATGTTGCTGTAGTTCATTCGCGTCGCTTTCTAAAGAGTCTCTTGCAGTCTCGTTCGCCGTTCACCGTTCACCGTTGAGTGTTGAGTTTTTAGTTTTTGCCTCATTTAACGTTGGATAAACGCTTTTGCAATTCTTTGTTCTCAGTGGCGTTCAGCTCACCACTAACAAAGCGCGCATAACTGTTACAAAATGGGGCTGGCGCAAATATCGGTAAAAATCATTAAAAAGTTAAACCCTTTTCATGCTTTTGCACAATTTGCTGAAAAGAAAGTGGCTGTGCTACGCCAACGTGCACAACAAAAGCAAAAATAAGTAGAGGGAAAACGTCGAACACTCTAAAATTTTAAATATGTTGCACCTTCGCTAACTGGGCTCGTAAAGATAACGACAAACTCGATAACACACAGCAGCTTGGCAGTGTAAGCTACTTGCTGCACATACACACATACACGCACATAAAAGTGGGTGCTGTTAATTGCGCATGCGCAACAGCCCATTTACTCATTGTACATTTTTATGCGCTCACAAACATATCGACTGCCCAATGCTGCTCATATTGACTCTGGTTTGTTGTTTGTTATTGTTGCTGTTGTTGTGTGATGTGATCGCTGTAAATTTAAGCCGATTGGGGTGGAACGATTGAACAGTGATCATTCGATCGACAGATTGCTCATTCGATTAAATCGAGCACAAAATGTAGAGGCACAAAATTATGCCGCAATTCTGCCTGCCCACAAAAATGCTTCGACAGACATGCCTGCTTACAAACATAAGTACACCAAAAGTTAGGTAGCAAAAATAAATTAAAATATATTTTAAAACTTAACTACATTAATTGACTGAATTATTTATGGGCGTAGTTCGGCTTTCCTTTTGAAAGCAGGTAGGTCAAGTGAAGGTCGGTACAAAGTCTTCTGGTTCAAATGAGGCAAATGCATCGTATCGACACTGTGAACTTAAGGGCGAAGAGTTCCTTTGGAACGTTGCGACTCTTGTTTACTCGGTTGGAACCGAAACAAAAACTGGCGTTCGACTTATTTACATAAAGGATTTGAGTAAAAGGAAGAATGTCTTAGGTGTTCTGAACTTCCTTACAGGTGGTTCGAAGTTTAATTGGAAATGTGGTGCAAACCATGAAGTTAGATAGTGCCAATAAGCTCAGTAGGTAATACCTTTAGGTAACCAGCGAGACAAGCGGTGGTTGTTTTGGTATGATATAGACGTGGTCTTCTTAAACCTCTTAGCTCCATCTAACGTCCTTAGGGGACGTTTATCAACAACTATTTGAAGATCTTGTGTGTCTTCTAGATATATTGAATGTTGAAACTCACGACTCACTAATTTTATCCAGTCAGGCATTGCTTACATTTACTTGAGCCGTAAATTACAGACATTGAATATCAGCTCCGTTTCGAAATGAAAAACTTTACATTTTAAGCATAGGAGTTATCAGACCATATTGGAGATCAACATCAAAAAGCAACTCTGTGCGATTCAGGTAGTTTCATTTGTACACCAATTTTCTATGCCTGAGTTAATATAAGCGATTAAAGCATCAACAGACCGTTTCGTTCTAACAGCTGTTTCAAGCTTGTACTTCTCAACACATTTATGCAAACAATGTAATATGCAGAAAGATTGCAGAAAAAAATTTAACTCTGTAAAAAATGTCTCGCCCTTGAGATCAAAAATTATTCAGATTCTCAGCGTATCTGCAGCGAATTCATAAAAACTTCTAGCCGACAATTGATCACTGTAATCTTGCTAATCTTACAAATAATTCTACTTTGCTTTTTTTAGGAATTCAGTTGAGCACTACACCTTATAATTTGGTTATTTTCCACTCTTTTGAGCATGCGGAATCCACCTTTGAATATTTTTAATCACTGCCAAAGATCCCATGAATATCTTTTCGTGAACATCAACATGGAGGGGGGACGTCGGACAATGGAGCAACATGTGAGTGTATAAAATTTCGTTGACCAGCTGCTGCCACTAAATTTGCCGCAATCAGCACAAAAAACACACACGAAAAAGTACCGTGACAACAACAACGAATGCAGTGATTACAATAACAATAGCAGTAACATGCCACTGATAGCAGTTCACTGGACAACTCATAACTGGCAACTCAAACCCAAAAAAAACCAAAAAAAAAAAAACGAAAGTGGAGGAAGGTCGCTGAATACCAAAGAGTCCCCATTGCGTTTGGGTATCGATCAGATCAAGTGCCGATCTGATCGCTTAAAGTTACGCCAATATATCTACCTTTTTTTTTCGTTTAAGTTTTCCCCTTTCTCCCCTGGAAGTTCGTTGATAATGCAGGAAGAAGGAGGCGCACACATTGCACGCATATTACGGCCATATCAGGTTACACGTGAGTAAGTTTCGTAAGTATGCAAGCATAAGCGTAAGCTTGCATTAAGTGTATGTAAAAATATGTATAATGTATGTATGTAATGTATAAATATGTATGTATGCCTATGCTTAAGTGCTTCTATATGATGAGTAAGCCTAGGTATGTGCGGTAAGCGATCGCTACTTTTGTTATGTTTTTCTCATGTGACGTACTACCCTTTACCGTTGCAGTATAACGGCGACATATCGACAACATGTTAGTGTGGTGTGTGTGTTTTACCCTTTACTGTTCCTGTCCACTGTGCATTGTCCATTATCGTTTAGTGATCTTGTCGTGTTGTCGTCGCCGCTTTCAGCGCGTAATATTATCTGCCCTTAGTTGTTGCTGACGTTGTTGTCTTTGTTGTTTTTATTGTGTACACGCATACACTTTATTTTGTATCTGGCAGAGATTTACTGTTGATAGGATTTGCTGACAAGTGTATATGGAAGTCTGTGTAATGTGGCGCTACGAGGTAGTTTGCGAGGCATTTTGGTTGCTGGGAAACATTTACATTAGCAAGGGAGTGTACGAGAAGGCTACAAATGTGTACTCCAGACAATGCATATATGGCACATTCCGGTTGCCTGGACTGAAATATTTTTACATTTTCACAGATTCACGAACCGGTGGATAACTTGTTCTATTGAATTAGATTGGAACTATTTTGTTGGACAATTCCTTTGAGTGCAAGTCTATAGCTCATGATGTAAGTTATCGACTTCAATGCAGTCACCATAAAGAGGGCTTGAAAGCAGCTGTTCCTTTCAATATTCAAAAAGACTTCTATTAATGCCAAAAGTTATATTTTCGATTCAGAAAGGAGGTCTCGACCGATTTGATTTTTTTCGATTTCGAGTTTGTGAAATTTCTTGCTTTAAACCATTGATCACTGAAACTGCCGGCCGGACTTATCTGGCCAAAAGCAGCTAAACTTCCTGACAGTTGAATATGCTGCCTCGGGAAACGTCTTCCATACAGCATCCTTCTTTAACAGTTCGACAGTAATGCCAGTATTCATGAGGCCAGTATGCCAATTTCAATCTTAGAAAAATTTAGAGCGCTAATCACTATACAATTTCATACAAAGTTTTGCTGGCTTCTAAGCCGATGTAGACTTGTTAGATCTGACGAGGAGAAGATTTTTCATAAGATCTGAAGATGAACGTCCTTTATAGAGCTTAAGGTGTATTCTTCGGCGTTACAATTGATCCGTTTGTCCCAGATTCAACAAGACTCTCCGAGCTTTAATAATTTCTACAATGAGTGCGTCATTCTTATCTTGTGACCAACATCATGAAACTCTTTTCTTTCGACCGAAGCCACCACACCTAGTTTCCGCCACGAAACTTCTGTAGACAATGTGTGAAGAACCATATATCTTAGCTCACTAACTCGAAACATCTACTCATATACCTGATTTTCATTATCGCCTGTTGTCCATATATATATTTTTCATTCCCCGTCAAGTTTTTCTATCCGCTGACCTCACTCAAGTTCATCCTTCACTTCGTACCGCAACTCTGTAATCGCTCTAACCGACCTCTCTGACTTCTAGCCAACCGACCACCGCAAAAGCAGCCAACTGGGCTTGGTTAAGTTAACATTGCAGCAGAAGCTTTTGTAATGGCTACCTAGTTTTGCTGATTTTGCATTTCGCAATACTCTTGCATAGTAATACTTAAAACATAATCATATATACATAGAGAGTTTACGGTAGATATCTGATGACGGGGACCGATAAGGTCTGCGCATATCTCTGCACCTTACAAAATCGCTAATCAGTTATGCATAATTACCAATGTGGGTCAATATCTGCTGAGCCTGGTACCGACCATCCACCTCGTACATACAGACATGCAATTTACCTACACTTGCAGTACTTTTGTACTCGCACTTCAGTTAAGAGCTCGGCTGTAAGCTGTGCGGTCCCCTACGGTTGGCTGTGGCTTGTGTTGCACTTTATATTGCGGAACTGCCGCAACTGTAACATGTGTACGAAATGTTTTGGGGCGTAGGGCGGTCAACAGTCTCAGTGAGGAGGACTTTGTAAATTTTTCTTGGGTGTGTGTGTGTGTGTGTTTGAACTCATGCAGATAAGTTTAGTTCACCGCGCACTACAGGCATACTTCGATGGTTATCTTATGAAAGTTTCGCTTGTAAGTGCTTTACATTTTAAGCACACTGTTGCTGTTGCAGGTATTGCACAGTGCATAGTAATGTCAGTTGAATTTGTAGCGCTTTGGACGCTTCATCGAAACGCTTTTAATTAACTCAAAGTGCAATTAAGTAGGTGAACGAGAGCGTTGCAGTGAAAAGGAGACAACCTAAAGTAGTAAATTCCGCCTGAAATGTTAACTCTTAGGCGGGTTGTACTTATACCACCTCCCTATTTTTGTAAGCAATGGTTCTTTCCAAATGTTTGCTGACTATACTCTTATATATATTGAGTACTATTTCGTGTGTAACCAGAAGGCGACATGCTAAGTCAGTATCGCGTTTAAGAAGATTTTGCTTCAACCGGGTTGCATTTTCGGTTAGTTTCACCACCATTTTATACCCACATCTAATGCAGAAGATCTGACAGATTCACATCACCTTTGCGCAAGATATACATAAAATATGGATGGATCCAATTCATGTCTGATTTAAAATATATTTGTCAATTTGAAGAACGAAGGCTAAGTAGTTCCTGGTTTTCCCCAACACTTGTTAAACCCCCGGGTTCAACCCATCTGGTATTATTTCGTAAATTTGATGTTCGGGAAAGTTTAAGTTTCTTTGTATTTGGAAAAACTCACTACCTTTGATTTATCTGTACACTGTATCCATTTGAAAATGGAATAAGCCCGAATTTCTGCACACTTAGAAGATGGATTGCCTAGAGTTCTCCATCATAGTTGTATTCTGCGATATTTTTACCGAACTGTCATTGCTTTTTCAAGTTGAAGACTGAGGCTAGCGGTATTTTAGAACGCTTCGAGGAATTGTTCACTATAATGTACCGATTGTCTAAACTTTGGGAGCCCACAGCAATTGGAACACACCACTCTTGGTAACTATTTGCTCCCACAATAAACCCACATAATATAATGAATCATAAGAGTGGGCATATTTCCTTCACACAGTATTCGGTATTCGGCGATGGTACTTTAGTGGTAGAAAGTTAAAGTGTTCAAAGTTTAGTGGTACCGAAGAGAACATAACAGTAAAAGTAATATAATGCCTAATTATCACACTGGTGTAGACAAACTCCGACGATGCCTTAAATACTTTCAATTGTTAGCAACAATTTCGTTCAAACTACTGCACTTAGTTGTTGTTGTAAATGTAGGAAAGTAGCAATTAAAGCACATCAAAATTAATGATAAACATTTATGAAGTTCTAATTAAATTCGAGGCGTATATTGAAGTAATGTATGTATGTAGTTGAAAATGTGGCAAGTAGTAGAGGATAGCATATTGGGTATTGGGAAAATTCTAACTGGGAAGCGCAATCAACGAAATTGCGATAAAGATTTTGTACCTATGGCTTTCCAATGTCTGCCGCAGTGGCGGAGTGCCTCAAAGAGATTGATGTATCTGTACTGTGTACGTATGTATGGCTGCGTATAACGATACATTGTGTTCCATAGCATTTCTAAAGCGGTAATAGAGCACAAAAGTACAGAGATATATGTATGTACACAAACAACAGTTTTAACTATGAATATGGCTAATTTGCTGTAATATTTTGTGTTTTGTATGTAGCTATGTTTGTAAGCATGTAGAACATGAACAAAATATAGGTCAGAGGGTGGTGCAACAAACATATGTGGCGGCTTAAATGAAAGTAAACTGGGAACAAGTTGCTAAGAAATAGTTTAAATGCACTGGATTGATATGTCTGTATGTTTGTACACGAGGGCACTCACATTTGTAATATGTTGTTTCCCTTTTGCCTTTCTCAGAAACTTTTCTTTGATTGACATAGGATGGTGAGTTAAAGTTCGAATATTATCTTTTGTGCCGCAATACGAAGCTAAAAATGCAAGATAACCCGAAAAGTTTTGTTGAAAACAACAGTTAATTTACGAGATTGGAAGCAAGTCCCGCATAACAATATGCTTCAATATGAGTCAATATTTAATAAACAGTCTAAAATTCAAAGTTCCCTTTTCTCTTTTGTCGAACAAAAATTATGCTTCTCCTAACACAATTAGTTTAAAAAGGTTCGGTTAGAAACAACATCTAACGAGATGTCGCTTGAGCATTTGTAAGAAACATATACTATATATTTGTACTATATTATATATCAAAGGTTTTAAAACTTTGTCACCAGATGTGTTCGATCCGAAGCATATTGGTGTTTTTCAATAGAGCTTCCCTTTTTGAATCTTAATTCGTCATCTCTTGAAGACTTGAATATACCCTTAAAAGTATTATGTCGTAGTGACTCAATAAAAGTTCCTCTCTTTCAGCCGAAACCGACGTATAAACTCGGCTTGGCTACCAAATCCATTTAATGATTCGCAAAATCGTGAATCTGAAGTAAACCTTAGGTGAAAGACTGTTGAGGAAAATAATGCTAATACCGAATATCTGCTAGATGAAGCAATGTTGCGAACGAATTGTATAATTTCAACAACAATGTTAAAAAATAAAAATAAAACTAAAATGCAGCAGAAGCTTGTGGTCGGAATGGTTTTAGAACTCTAATCTAATTTAAGGTGCTCAGTGTGAGACCGGAAGGTGGTGACAAAGAAAGATTGAAATCCTTTTATGTGTGGTAAAGTGAAGAGCATAAAGCTTGAATGTAGATTCAAGTAGATTGAAAAATTTAGCTATACTCGAGGTAACGGCCCAGCTGTAGAAGTATAGATGGCTGCAGAGTTTGGAGGGAGTACAAACATTTACAGACCCGATATTTTTAAACTTACCTCAACGTCACATCAAGGTGAATAGGCAGATCTTGAACTATTTTTTGAACCTTTCAGCCGCAAATAATTTCAAGATTTGAGTATTTTAAAAAGGTGTAGAGTTGCCAACTAGCGGAAATTAGTTCTAATATGAAAGCGATAGGTATCTTCTTACGATCATACGACGCCAACTTACTGAAAAATATTTATTTATTTCTAAATAAACCGCCAGGTATCAGGCTAGCGCTCGGATTACAAAAAAATATTTTGCTCCGTAAAAAATTCCACATTAAAATTAAATAAATAATTAGGACTGCAGCTCCCCGCTTAAGCTATTTGAGCTATATAACCGCAATAGAGGCGAAAATGTCTATTATAAATAAAGAAATTAATGGAAGAATTTGTTTATGAGCACTCATTTAACAGTAAAACTATTTCTACACTCGGTTTATACGAAAAAGAGACTTCTTTAGCATTTAAAGCAACAAATTTAGCCATTAGATTTATATGAAGCCACATAAAGGCGGCCATTTGATTTAGCATTGATTGACTTACAAATATTTATAGGTAATTAAATGTATGCACCGTTAGCGCTGAGCACTTCCTCTCTCACAGCGAATGACTCATATTACGTGCAACAACAAGTAGATAGGCATAGAGCGGAGCGAAAAAGTTCAAGAGGCTAAATTTCAATAAAAATGCATTCAACTTTGAGAAGTCTATTCAGAATACTCAAATATGTTTGTAAATATGTATTATCAAACAACAACAAAAACAAAGTACGGCTGTTGCTGCAACAGCATACAGTAATCTCGATTTGAACGCTTCATTGCCTCGCATTCATTCAGTACAATAACAATATAACGACAACAACAAATACAAAATACAAAATACAACAATAACAATGTAGCTACAACAACTTTTGTTAATCGTCAAGGGATTTCATCGAAGTTGTCATTGATGATGCCCAACAACTGCATTTCATCACCGACCATTTGGTCAAGAGCAAACAAAGCGACGGCGCAGACGCAACGCTGACTAAGTGCCTGGCAGACTGACATCACATTATATACTTACATATGCACATATGCGTGTGTGTGCGTGTATCTGAATGAATGACTGAGCAACTGTTTGCGCTGATTGACTCCAACACTGTTGTTGTTGTTAGTGTTTTACAGATGACGCGCCATCGGCAAAACGTGCAGCAACATTGGCGCAACGCTTAATGTTGATGATGACATTATCCATATGTTTGTATGAATTTTTATCTGTTTGCGGCTCTTCCGCTGCTACAGATTTGCTGGCGCTGCAACGCTGCAACTTGCAACATATGACCGTACGAGTATATATGTAAGTTTATATTTCTGGTCAGTGAAATGAAGTTGTCAGATATTTTTATGATATGCCTATGTCAAGATAAAAATGCTAATAAGTATTCGGTTGTGGAGCTTGGCATTGCCGCTGGCTGCTACACGGGCAGCTTTACGCGGTGGCAGCGCCGCAGCGGCTTAGGCTGGCATTGTAGCTTGTGAGATTATTGTATCGTACCTACATCCTTATATATATACAAATGTATCCGGACATGAAATTGTGTTTGTTGCTGCCTGTCATCGCTTGTTTGGCGGCCGGTATGCGCGCATGCGCAATCAAACGCATTCATTTACGTGCACCTTTAAGCGCCTTAAGTGCTGCTGCTGCGTCTGCTTGCACGTCGTGGTCCATATGGTCGTTATAATTAAGTCCACAATAGATTCCACAAAATTATTATGCATTTCAGCATTTAGCGATTTCAAGCATTTTTATTGGCGTATAAATTTTTGTAGCAGCACGCAAGTTTAATTGAAATTGTAATGAATTTTACTGGGGATCGTTTTGACGTTTGCCTAAGTGGTTGCGGAATATGTGAACAAGTGTAGAAACATACATAGTTACATACAAACTTTAATCTGTGTATGTATGTGTGTTGCTAAGGATCAGGCAACGTAACGTAAACTTTTGTTCTTTAGTAGGTTGCAATAATTAGTCGCCAACATGTCCAAGTAAGACCATAAATTTAAAATGAACGCCATGGAAAGACCAATATATGTAAAGCTTTCCATCTACCCAGCTTTCAGTTTAATTGAAACCGTCTTAAACTTCTAACAAATCTGAGGATTCTGTTTTGTTATCCTTCGTCTACTTTTGAATTTCCAGAACGTGACCGGATAGGAAATAAGTTGTGTTGGTATATCGATTCATCTGTCATAAAAATGATTGTCGATTATTTACATAAACTCAGGTCACGTTTCCTACGTGACCTCTCTCATTTCAAGTCACATTTAATATTTAAGATCACAAATCACATTTAAGATCCATAATTGAGTTAAAGTATTCCAAAAATTAAACAAACCTGATCGTATAAAGCCCTTTTCTACTGGTCTACTGAACGTGATGATCAAACCATGGACTTAGACCTTTCAGAGGTGCTTCTAAGTTTTTCAGAGTTTTTCTATCTAACTATAAATCAGTCAAAGTTATTGTCTCCTCCATCTTTTTTTTACATTGGAAATAAATAATTGGACTGCCAGTTGGTTGATACGGTATACCCAAGTGTGGATAAAGCGGTGAGCACCCTCCTTACCAAAGTGTCATTAAAATAAGGCTACACAAACAATACCGTCGTGATTAATAAGCTTCAAACTTACCTCACCGTATTATAATTTCTTAAGAAATTTTTCAATAAAACTCAGTAGCAAACATTTCAGTTTCAAGATAGTATACGAGCTTAACTTGAACACCGTCGGTCTTCATTTAGCCGGCAATATCGAAATTATAATTTATGACATACCTTGGATATTACCAAGTCCTGCCCTACAAACAAATAGAGCAGCTTAGTATATAAATTTTAAAGCTGCAAGCGCTAAAAAGTTGGAAAGGTGCTAAGCTGTGGAGTTCCAGCTTTACAGAAGTTTTTAGGACTATGAATGTTGAAATGAAATGCTTCCAAGAACTGCTAGCTCTTCAAACTACATGAGGCTTAGGGATCAACACTTCAAGATGTATCATTAACAAACATTGTGAGACACGATAAGAGAACGTTGGGAGAATACGTTGTGAGAACGAGTGAGACACGATAAGAATATGTGCATACGAACAAAAAACCAAAAACAAAAGCAAACGAAAGAGGAGAACTCGAGTTCCACATTGTCTCTTTCAACGGTAAGTATACCCGATTGTCGGAAATCTCTTCCAGAAAAAACGTATAAAAGTCGCTGGCAACATCACTTTTTACGAACAGTGGTACGCATAAGAAGAGATAGTTGCAAAAAACACAAATGTCCAAAGAAATCATTATCTGCAAAAGAATACGACTCGTACGCGAAATCAAAGTGGAATTGACACACTTCAGTTACCGTACGTTTTGTTTGAATTTCACATGCACAAATCTTCCCCGACGCGCCAAACATGTTGCTACTTCACTTGACGGGCCGAATTAAAAATTCATAACCACACCGCTGACCTATAAAGGAAGACCGAGGGAGAAATAACAGCACACACGAAAACAGAAAAAAACAAAAGAAAAAACCCAAGAATTTTAAGCGGCTGTCCCTTGTCACACTTCATATGATCAAAATCGATAAAAAAATATGGAAATGGAAATATAAGCAAAAAAAAAAAGAAAAGCACGAAAATAATAATAACACAAAGGCTTAAACACAAAAATAAATGTCACTTGTTTTTACGATAAACGACAGTGACACTTTCAAATAAAATGACACTGTAGGGGGCCGCAACAAAGATGCGGCTGAGGGACCGACCGACCAGCCCAACAAATGGCAATGGAGAGAAAATAAAAGCGGACGCGCTACCAGCAGCACCAACTGTAAATGCTGTCCCGCTGTTCGCGTGGAACACAGGAGAAGAACAACGGACAAAAAAAAAAAAAAAAATAAGCAGAGAACAACAACAAAAACAATACAAGTGAGCAGAGTGAAAACAAGACTTCTTTTTATATTCACGTTTTTTTTTGTTGTTTTGTTTTTGTTGTATTTCATATTTTGGCCACTCGCTGGTCACCACGAAACCTGAGCTGATAAGCGCCTGCCAGTGAGCGCGCAAAGCCAGTCGCTGGCATTTAAACTTACGATGATACGAAATCATAAGTGGAAATGTCCAACTTGCATGCAACAAATTATCTGAATTCATTTTAAATGCAGCCACCAACTGTTTAGCGCTTTGCTGGTGTAAGCGCAACTACAGTTATTGTTGATGATGCTGGTGCGGTTGTTGTCATATTTGTTGCTGTTGCTGGCAGTCTCACGTGAAATATGCGCTGCTTACGCATATTATTACAAGTTTAACCCACTTGACACAGCGGGTGCTTACCCAGCCCTTACACGCACACTCTCGCACATACACGCATACATATACACGCGTTTGTAGGCCAGGCAACAGGATAATAATTTGTTTCAAATTCTCTTGATTTCACACTGGTTTTCCAATTGGTGGTGCTCATTTGCTTTTAAAATGTGATTTGTTTTTGTTATGGTATTTATCTCTAAGCTGATTAGGTGGTAGGAAAGTGTCTACCATTTTCCTTTGGTTGTAAATTGGTTCTTTAAGGGATCGATGTCTTAAGCAAATGGTAATTTGACCCAGTTTTCGACTCTCGTCGATATGTTATCGGTTTCTTGATGGGTAATACTTAATAGAACTTCAAGAGAGCAGGCTTGTCGAAATAGACAAGTGTATTCAAGGAACCCCTCAGCAAAAGCTCAACCAAGAAATAAAACGACCTGGTTGACAGCGATTTCCACTCATTCCAAGAGAAGACGAAGAAAGCTTGTCCCATGACGATTCCATTAAATATGATTTAGAGCGCGAACAATGCTTCTTAAATGTTTCAGAAGCGATTACGTCTCACACAGCCTTTCATCCGAACTTTGTTTCCGAATGTCATCGTACACTATTTTGCCGACACCCTAGGGTCATCATCGTCTCAGCTACCGCTTTGATATTCACAGTAGAACGGCTGCTCTAGATACCTTATTTCGAAGAATCTCATACAGACCACGCCCATTGTAGCATTTGAAAGTTTTTTACCTTTACATTTTTGTATAAAGCCGTTGAGAATTATAGAGTACATGGTACATAAGTAAATTATAGGGTTTAATTCAATTCAGTTTCTTATTAGTAACTTTCTTCTCAAATCTGTCTGAGCCTGAGCAGACTTCCGAAAATTCTTTCCGAATTTTCCGAAAATTCAAAATTCCGAAACAGCAGAACTCCGAAATATTTCTTTACACAAAAAAGAAATTTTCTTTTTTAAATTTGCCAAAAAATATCGGGTTACTTCCGAAGGTAATAATAAATTGAAGTTGTTTCTTACTTATCTTGAGTTCCTTTCATAATGGCAAATTTCTATCTGAGTCCAAATTGCCATGTGTAGTAGATAATAATCACTTCCTGCTCACTTCGTGATACAAGTAGGTTCAGGAAATTGCATAGATGTCTTATCCTATGTACACATATTTTGCCTTACCCTATATAAAGGTGTAATCAACACACCAGGGATTTAGTATTCCGTATAAAATGGTACTAAACCGACGGACCACACTTCGTACTTGGGTTCAAAACTATATACGAGTTTAGTCGAAACCTTTCTTGCTGACGCAAGGAATGAAAGTCTGGAGATAATGTCAGTATGGAGAGAATGCTTCTGTCGATTTATGATATATTTCTGACCGCTTAACTAGCGACACAACTATCGCGCAGAAGTGCTCAGCAAAGGTGGTGAGAAAAGGTTCCAATATGTTTTGGTTATATTGGAAAGGAATTCAGAGCTTTTCGCGCCTTGTCACGTCTGTGAAGATGGAGCAGGAGTCTAGTTTGCATTTCTTAAACATTTCTTAGAATATTAACTTTCTGAAGGCTGTCCATGGATAATTAGTATACACCTTCTTTGGGTGCTTTGGTCCACTAGTATCTTTTTCTTAAGCATTTGCTTTATCTTGATTTCGAACGATTGTGAAACAAATTATGTTTACTAATATGCTTTATTCATAAGCCGATTGTAGGGTACGTTCCACACTATTCAGGCTACGTTTGCGACACAAATCATCGAGGCAGTCGCACAAACGCCAGTGGTACGCACCAAAAAAGGTGCGAATTGCACATAAGTGGCAGCGAATGGTGGCAATGATAAAACAACAGGAGGCCAACAAACTATACCATTTGCGCAAATGGACGCTGGTGGACGATGCGTGGTCAACAACAAAAATAACAAACGGAGCTGCAAGTCATTAACAAGACGACAAGCGAACGAATGAGCGAACAGGAGCCGACAATGCGTAACTGGTCGCCAAGCGGTGAGGAGCGGTGCGCTTGCAGTAGCTCAAGGTGTGTGCGAGGTAAGACCAGTGCAGCACAGGAAGAGGGGGCAACAAAATGAAATTCCACAAGTTAAAATATGCGTACGCAATGTCGCCTTAATGGACGCGAGAACGCCGAAAGCGTGGTTAGTGGGGAGAGTTGAGGCGTTTGTGGGTTGCCATCACTAAAAGGTATTTCTTACAAAGTGAAAATATACGAGACTTATATTGATAGGTGTGATACAGGCACGAAATAATACAATACGTAGAGAAAACAATCGCCAACAACAACAGGAATGAAACAGAAATTACCGAACGCCGGTGAAAACATTCCAGCTTATTTAGTAAACTCACCATTTTTTTGTACGCTTTGGGTATGTGCTTCAGCGCTGATGCGTTTGTGCATTGTGGCATGTTATGATATATGCCACTTGGCGTACACTCTGTATATTGCTTCATGTTTTTGCTGTTGCACTTAGTGTGCATTGACTGTATTTTGTTGTTGCAGCTCAAATGAATTGTTTGCGGAATTTTAATTGACGTTTGTTATGGGCAAAGCGAACTCAGCAGCTCATCAGCTCAGCAGCTCAGCAGCTCAGCAGTTCAGCAGCTCAGCGTCCAAAAACATAAATTTGCGATGCGTCTTTTTTATAAGTAAATGAAATTTTGGTTTCAGAATTTTTCTTTACATTTTTTGTTTCGCGAAAAGCCTTTATTTGTATAAAATCAATTTTTTTTTATGTAAATATTTTACTAAGTTTTTGTTATTTAGCGCTTCTGATTGAAAAATTTCCGCAGTGCAACTCAGCTATGCACTTTGAAGGCTTCGGGGCAGTATATAAGGCTTTTGTAAAAAATTAAATGTGAGAAAATGAAATGATATTCCATTAAATTGTTGAAATATTTGAAAGCAATAGCAGAGCTTTGGCGGGCCATAAACGATTTGTGGTATATTTTATTCACGCGCTTCAATGCTAACTTGATTTGTAGCTGGGAGAGTTAAAGTTTTACTGAGTAAATTGTCGAAAGGCATACAACAGCACATAGTTTTGGACATCGGCTGACTGATTTAAGTGTAACATCAGTAATTTAAGGCAAAATGATTCATTTGGGTAATAAAGACCCCGTAAGTAGCTTAACGCTCTGAAACCGGTAAGAACTGCTCATATCTCTTTAGGAAACTTAACAGTTAATTGGCAATAAATAAGAGTAAAATTTCTCAAATTTCATGGATAATCCTTCCGAGTTGTAAGAACTGTCAATATATAAATTTTGATTATCTAATTTCCTAGGAAATTATTTATTAAGAAATAATTGGGAAATTACAAATTTATTCCGAGGTAGACTTAAAGAATTATTAAAGTGTCAAGTGAAACCGCACTAATATTGCGTATTTCAACCAAGCACTTCAAAAGCAAAGAATCTCATTCATTCATAAAATTTAGTGGAGGTACCACTCGGTAAAGCGGGTGTGAATCAAGACTAAGTCAAATATGCCACAAAGTGACTTAAGTCTTAGACATTGAATTATGTTATATAATGAAGAAAGAGAGTTCGAAGGAACTAATGAAAATATACCTCTAAACGTTCAATCAAGTAGGTCATGCCAGGTACTAGGGTACCATTGACTTTGAACTCGATTGACTTTGATTCAATAACACATAGCTGGCTTTGACTTTTCGGAGAGTAAACGGAAATATTTTCTCCAGAGATGACTATTTATTGTTCACCCCAAAAAAAAAAAAAAAACATGTAGGTCTTTAAGCTGTTTTCCAACGGGTGTTATCTCCAACTTGGGTTCCTGGAGAACAATAGCTTTATTGCGCTCAATTTTAGGTAAATGGAAAGAGATGACTATAGAATTTTTTTTTAAACTTTGAAGAAGTGGTTTTTGTACTGAGATGAATTCAAGAAAATCGGCAATGTTTTTTCGACTGTTTTGTTATCAGTAAGAGTACATTGTGAGTAATTTAATAACTATCTTAGCATATATTTTGCCGATGCCTAGTAGATACCTGCACTTTAGAAGGTCATTCGATCTTTTCTTTGTTTCTGCAAAGTCTAATATCTTATAAACGTTGTCTGCTCTCTCTCAATTATCTCTTTCGTCGTTCTCAGTACTTTTCGTAGAGTAGTCGGAAAGGTACATATATCTTCCGTTAATCTTATGGTCTGAGTTGAAGATGCATTCTGTAGCTCGGTATTTTATAAAAGTCTACTGGAGTACTGACGCCCTAGAGAAGTTGATTACACGAAAAACTCGTGCCAGATGTCCAGGTCCAAGGTGAGTAAAATATATCCGAATTCATATATAATATTAGCGGTAAGTGTAATATTTCAACTACTTCCACGCCGTATGTACACTTTACCTTCATCTCTTTCCAGAAAATATTTAAAATCACTTTCTTTTGACTTTGAGCTACAGTTCCGCCCTAAAATAAAGTGCGCATGAATGACATTTGTATGTATTGGCGAAAAAACATATTTACCGTTTTCTGTACTAAGGTATATAGAGGATGCCTTAACCGATTTGTAGGCTCAATGCGTGCGCGCTCCACAAAAAAAAAAAAAACGAACGAACGCGAACACGGTAATAATCCCACTTAGAGATGTGTAAAAGTTTTTCGGTTCAGCGAATCAATGAAGCGCATGTTTAACCCTTTTTAAACTTTTTAGATTTCAATTTTCACAATGCACACACAACACATACATTCGCATTACATACACAAATAAAGCACAAACTAAGGAAATAGTCAAATACAGGCTGTTCTGCTGGTGTGCGCACAAAGGCGGCAAGAAATGGTCGAGCCTGGGGCAACAGAGCAGTCAGTCAAAGGGATTAAGCTGGTGTAAACCCCGACAGTTGTTAATAGAAGCGTGCTACATATATATATATATGTGTGTGCGTGTGTGTGTGTGTTCTTCACAATCCTTTTTTTTCTTTGCTTCAAAGCGGGTTGGAGGCAGACGCCAAACTTTTGAAGAGAATCGCCCAGGGGATTTTCGACAAAGTGAAATAGGGCTGCACAATTCCAGCAAATATACGAAAAGCAACAATAATAAAAGCGTGCAAGTTTAACGCCAAAAACACATGTAAAATTCTTTGAAATTGAAATGGCAGAGTGAATTGAAAATCAGTGACTGACTTGGCGTCGCCGCCACCAATGAGGCAAAGAAAAGCGAATTTCGCACAAAAACTCGTTGGAAAAGTGGAGTTTGAGAGCAAAAGTTTCAATTGAATTTTGAAACGTTTGCATAAGCCCCAAAACGGCACCCGAAATGCAGCGAAGCGATACAGAGACAAACCAAGCACACGCAAACACACACACATACACACACTCATAAGTGTTAATAGTGCGCAAGTGTGGGAGTGTGTGTGGGGTTTCAGTGAGCGCTTGCTGGTGTTCAGTTAAATCGGACTCGTCGGCGCAAATGCGGGTTTATAAGTCAGTTTAATGTCAAAGTTTTACAACAGTTATTGGTATAACGCCTAAAAGACGGCTATAGCCTTGAAAGTTTCGACAGATAAGTGAAAAACTTAAGCGCTGCAATTGGTTTGTGTGTGTGTATGTGCCTTTGAACATTCTCAACTACTACATTCGTTCGCTACGGGCTGTTTAACACGTGTACTAGTTGGCGTTTTGCAGCGTTTTTTTTTTTTTTTTTTTGTTCTAAAACCCTTTTTCTTTGCCTTACATGAGTTCTGTACAAGAATTATGGCCACAAGAAATCAATTTATTTTTTAGTCAAACGGTATTCAGTTGTTGGAAGTAAACTTTCATTGGTTTGCATTGATATACAAACTATCGAAAAGTACCTGCAAAATGACATGTGCAATGCTTGGTGCACATTTCGGTAGCTTTTATTCCATTTCTCTGTCCTATTCCACGTTTTATTATCTTCTTGTATATTTTCTCAAAAATTCGATAACTCGAAAAAATACTGCTGATTTTTGATTTTCTTGCAAAATAAAAGTAAACTTGCATAAAAATTGTTCCCTCTCTCTCACTTGACTTCTCGCCTATTCTTCGTGAGGATAAAAGTTCAGGTACTTCTCGAAGAACTCCCAGTGTATATTCCTATTAACTATGCTAATTCTTAAGGAGCTTAATTTTTAATAATTCATGATGTCTTAAGAGGGGCCTCCCGCTCTTGCATATCAATTCAACTATGGCGATTATGAATCCATTCCAAAGACGGTAAGCAAGGCTAACATATATAGTTCATGAGTTAAATACCTATGTCCTTTTCTTCGAAAATCTCATCCAAAATATTAACTGCTATTTTTGGATCTCTAAAAATCTCAAGGCCTTTAAAATTTTGACTCATGAAGAATTATCCAAGCCACTTTGTTAAATCGCAATCTAACACTTTTGCCAAAGCTTTTCACTATTTTTTCCCTTATGAAGTAATATGAAGTCTCGGTGTTCATAAGCGACATCAAGGGTGTTTTAGACCACAAGTAGTTTGAGATAAGTTGTTTAGGATATTCTCAACACAAATTTCGAGAATCCTCTGTACACATACATGCGAGTAGTCACATCTTCTTCTACTTGTGTTTCATAATTAAACCATAAACTTCAGGCATTTTTCCGCAAATGCTTTAAACACGCTCATACAATTGCCTCTTTTTGGCACCTCATAAAATAATATTTGACATAAAATGACTTTGTTGGCGCATGCAGCATGTGACACCGGAGTCTCCACAACATTGACACATGTACAATATAGCAAATATATACATATACATGCTCTTAGCGCCTACCTCGAATTTCAAAGAGAAAAAATGTCGGAAATGACTTTGTGAGGGAATGTAGTGAATGAAATATTTTCGTTTGTGGCGAAGTATATACCATATACGTGTATATATATACTTATATATATAAATATGTGTTGCGTATTCTTTATGGGTATACGTTCGAGCAGACAATTTTATTCAATCGAGGAAATAATATTGCTCCATGTTTCCTAGTTTATTTTTGATAACACGTGCTGCTGCCACATGAGGTGGATGATGCGTCATAACTATGCCACAGAAGCAAGCATACAGCTATCATTTTTATAATGTACGCTCTATCGTTCCAAGTTTTCTGTTTTCTGTTTACTGAATTTACTATCAATATTTGGATCACCGGAAGTTGCGCATCTTCAAATATGAATCAAAGAAATATGACTTTTTTTTTATGATACCGCTAGCAAGAATATAACGGTAACAAGTTTGTAGAAAAAAATCTGATATTTGTGTGGGAGATAACCCAATATAAATACGACTGAGCTGAGAATGAATGAGTGTTTCTTTGCTCTCCTGCGGTCCACTCTTGGACAGTTGGTACTCATGCAAACTTATCGATTGCTCAACAATTGCCGGTATTTTCACTATTGCAGGTCATTCTGGTATAAATCTATACATAGATATAATCATCCGGTATAAATCTTTGTGACTTATAAAACTTCTTGCCCCTGATTAAGGAGCATGTTTTCTTACTGGTGAAGGTTCTGACTGATCGCTGTCCATTTAAGATGCACTCGGTAAACTAGAGCTCTTCTCTCGAAGTTGCTTGGCAGTTAATGAGGCTCTTCCTTCTTGGTTATAATACTTTGTGAAACTAAGATTTGAGCACCTTGACTCTCATCCATTAACTATTCAAGTTAATTATCTGGTACTGGACTTAGTCGTCGGAGCAGATTTATGTCGAGTAAGTATTTTCGCTCGTCATATAGATTTCTTCCGTTTCAGGAAGTAAGAGCTTACCTAAAACTGCCTTATGCTTATACTACTCATGCTTCCCGAATGGCGATCAGCCGCATTAGGCTAACCAAGTCAGTCCTTCTACATTTTCTTCGAGCACTGCAACTATTTTAATGACTTAACTAGTACTTCTATAGATTTTTACTGGTAGTGTTCCGAGCACCATCATCCTTAGTACAAATTTTAAATATTTAAAGTTTCCAATTCATTGAATTTGCTGTCCAAAAAGCGTATTTTCCAAATAATTTTTATTTCACTGAAATTGCAGTTTTGAGTTATTTTACCCAAGAGACCAAAAAGCAAATTTTCCGAAATGCTCTCGTGCGCATTTTTACCTTTTTGGAAACCAAATGCGATATTTATAAGCACATGTAAGTATTTATATACTCGAATATTACTATATTGGGCAGCTATTGAAAGCTGATGCCATACCACAATGTTCTGTTACTAATTTTTACTGTTCTTCTTTTCAGTTCGCTATCTGTTGACGCTTTCATTGCTTTTGTCGCGCCCACCCGACACTAAAACGACACTGAAAACCTTTAAAAGTAAAATTAATGAAATTCAGCAACAGCAGGCAGCAACTAAAAAATATTAAAAATTTCAAAAAAAAACAAAAGAAAAAAACTTGAAACGAATGACTATCAAAACTGTAGGAGAGTGTGAGAGATAGTAATTTTGAAAAACAAGACCAACAAATTCTGGTATGAAAAATATGAATTTTCATGTATTTTTTATTTGTGCCACGCACGCCGCATGTAGCCGCCGACAGCCACATCGCGACCGCCACTTGCTGCAATAAATCAAAAAAATGTGGCTGCTCCGGCGCATGTGAATACCGCTCAATGTGTGTGTATGTTTGTGTGTGTTAGTGAGCGCGGCAGCTTTTCCAGCATACATACATACATATTAGTATTCATAGTTGTTGTTGTTGTTGTGGTTGTTGTTATTTGTAATTGTTTATTGTTGCTGCAGCTGTTGCATGTATTGCAGTGGCGCCCGCAGTTACTGCTCCACACACACACATCTATGCATATGTATGCATATGTGTGTGTGTGTGTGTGTGATTTTTCATTTTAATGGCGTTCTTTATGCTTTTATTAAGCGTTATTTCATGCATTTATTCTTTGCTTGGCTTGAATTTCAATTTTTGATTTTATTATGTTGCTTTTGTTTTTGCTTTTTTTTTTTTGTTGGTAATATTATTTACACTGTAAATAAATTTTAACACATTGTTGTCCATCATTGACTGCCGCTTAATGCGACCAATTAAAATATTAGCTCCAAGCACCTTAGCGACTTGCTGCCCCAGGTTCGCCGCGTGCTAAGCTGCAAAGGCGGGCGTTCGTCGAAAAAAAGAATGAAAAGTTATGCGCCACACAACATTGCCGGCGGCTGGAATGAAAATGGGGGCCACACGAAAAATAAATGATTCGATGTTAGCATCAAATGGTGAAAATAAAATATACACATCTTCAGACACACATAAATACATATATATACGTGTATATATGTAACCTTTGTTGCTATAAAGCAATTTTATTATTTGAAGTTCAGATGTTGGAAAAAGCATAAAAGGTATCTTTCTTTGACTTACTTAATGTCAGAATCTGTGAAAATTAGTCTAAAAGTTTTGTTCATCAAAAATAAGAACATCCCCTGTTTTTACTTAATAGGGTGCATATGTTTGTATTATATATACCGACCCACGCATAATATATCATATTTCTTTTAATATCTTAATTGCTTACAATACATTTCTTTTGGCTGAAATTACTTTTTCTGTTTTCGTCAACAGTTGTGAGCATAATTATTGGGTGAGATTTGCTTTTGGGCATTAACAGGCTCTCTGTTAAAGAATATGTAGGTGTAGAAATTTATTTCAGACATGGAATCAAACAAATTTTAGCTCTAAGTATCGAAGACTGTGTCAGAAAGCACTAATACGGAACCATATTTGTCACTTCTTTTTCCATTTTATTAGCGCACTTGGCTCAATACAAGAGAGTGTGTCGTCATTTCACTAAACTGGTATAATCGCTTGCTTTCTATCTCTCTTACTACTACTACTACTACTACTCTTACTTACTACCACAACTTATTTAATTTATGCCAGATGTTTGTTCGATTCGCAACTTCACTTCTCGCTTTTTTGGAGCTCTAACCTCATGCCGAAAGATTTATTTGTAACAAAAACAACAAAATGAAAGAGTAAAACTGAAATAGTCGCTTTGATTCGTCACTTCTTTCCTCGATGTATTTCTTCCTTTGATCTGCTCTCTTGGCAAATAAATTCTTATCTTCTTAAGTGGTATATTGAATGACCGCTGACTATTCTTTATCTATTTGAATGCGCTGGTCTATTTTATTTATGCCAGTTGTTCGAATCGCCACACTACAAGTTTAATTGAATTGAAGACAGTCTAAATCAGTCTCTTCAAATGCAAATGACAGAAGACAGTCTCTCTAAATGCAAAGCTCGCAATATACATTCAAGCAATGAGAGCATACGGTTTCTTGACTGTTTTTTTTTTGTGGTGTTGCAAATTTATCTGAGTTACGATATTTAATTTTTGTCGTTTGATACAGTCTAAAAAATTTGAACAGCCCCAATATTGTTTTACGCACCTAAGTTAGGTTTAAGCGTTTGATGAGAGATAAATATCATATTAAAAGTTAAATATAAATGTCATATTAGAGATACCCACTTTGCGAGACGAATGTCTGCGAAAGATGGAAATTAGGTTGAGAAGCTAGTTGTCATGGAGGTTTACATTAATGTGAGGAGTTCAGTCTTATATTTGGTAAATACTACCAATTTGGTATAGATCTAGATCCACAAACTGCTTAAAACGACTCCTTAGAACTGCTCAGACCAGCTGAAACAGATTAAACCTTAGCCCTTTTTTTTTAAAGGAAAATCATCGAACTCTTTCCATCTCACAGTCATTCTTCTACTTAGTCGTTCAGGAAGCTTTGATCTCGATCTACATATTATACGATATGTATGGAATACTTTTGACACTACGATCTTCCTACTATAGGATTATAGGGTTCTCATCATGTTCTTGGCATAGTGTGGTCTTTTAAATAAAATTGTGGTCGAAAGTCTTAGAAATTTCTACAAAATGATACTGATCGATATACCCTTTCAGAAATGATATATGCCTGCTAAAAAATGAAAGTTTATTAATTCTCTGAGGCGTTTATTCAAAAGGTATAAATTGCAGAGTCTCCAGCGCTGTGGAACTATAAAGCTCTAGCCATCTTTCAGTCAACTGAAAAACGTCTCTCCAGTTGCCTGCGTACAAATTTTGTGACCACTAGTGTCTCTCAGAGTTTACATTTCTGTTGCACTTCTGACGAAGACGAAGTGGAAGAAACACCAAATGTCTGCGCACCACTTATATCGTCTAAAGTGGAAAAAGTTGTTTGCACAAAGTCAATAATAAATACACATTTGCGTTAACATCACCTCTGCCGTGCACGCCTCTTACATTGGTTGTTTGTGGTGTTGCATTTTTCTCCAATTTTTTTAATGCGATTGCGGTTGGTCGCTCGTAAAACTTGCTGCTCATTTTAGTGCATTTTTCTGTGGTGTTTTGTTGGTTGCACCAGTTGATATGAGTTGCTGAAAATTTTTATTGCGCTTAAATATTTTGTAGTGGTTTGGTTTTCGAATGCTAACGCAATTTTAAATGCTCTTGATGGCTTTTTGTTGTTTGTGGTTTTTTTTTAGGTGTTTTGTCGTTGTTGGTATAGTTTTATGTTACGTGTAAATTTTGTGATTGTGTGAAGCAATTAGGTGTATTTGGAACATTTTGACGTTTATATCTATGATATAAAAAACTTTGAAGAATTCTTCACTTCAGGTTGAAGGTTTTTGACGATGTTTTAATCGAGCGCAAAATCTAATTTCACTTCATCGATAAGTTAGTTTGATTTACCTCCTTGTTGGTCTGAACCATCTAGATATCAATAACTTCCAACATTCCAACGGTGCTATTCCGAAAAGAACCTGGTAACATTCTTCGCCTGTGCTCCTTACGTTTTTGTAATATTGATTACTGAAATTTTGTTTGATTTGGGTATCAATGGGTATTCTGGAAGTTGGTAAACTTCTAGAACTGGTTTGATTGGGGATCAACCAAAGAAGTGAAAACATGACAAAGTACCTAATGTAAATGAAGGAACTTAATTGCTTTGATAAATTAGAATGACTTAATGGTTCATAATTAAAACAAATTCTTGCGGGTTTCTGATGGATTAATTTGATGTACGACTACCCTTGTGGCAAGCAGAATCCTAGAGGCGCCTTAGGCACTAAATACCTCTATAATAAGAAATATTGCTTGAAGACTACGCTCCAAGTTAACGCTTTAGCATCAAAAAGAACTCATTGTCTCGGCTTTAGTAGCCTTCTTTACTAAATCTGCGCCATTTTCGCGCATTCTAGACCAAATTTTTGGAACGGTTCGATCGCTTAGAGGTTATGTATTGGATGAAATACTTTTAGCCTGAAATTTTCACTTAAGAATGAGAAATCCGCTGAGCCAAAAAATTTTTTTCGAGCTGACATTGACAGAAACAATGTAATGAGGACCTGCAGACGATCCATTGGGACTTGGGCCTAGTTTGGAGAATCGCAACTCGGAGTTCCGTTTTCTAGACAAAGTTCAAGGAACACAAGTCCCGATCAATGTGTTAAAACTTGATTCCAGGGCTTAGAAGTGGTAGAAGGGGATGCCTCCTCGATATTAGAAGCTTAATCGGAGAAGGACTTCTTTGCTTATGATTTTTCAAATTGAAGTGAACTTCGGGAATAAAGAGGTCACATGATTAATGTGGACCTGTGTATTGTGGAGCAATAAGAAGGGAAATATGTGGATCTAGGTGCTTTGTTTTTACCTGTAATATCAGCTAACCGTACACGTATCTTCGAGATTTTTGTTTTTGGTTTTTAACTCTCTTTTCGCAAAACATTTCACCGTTAAGTGCTTTTGGCAATAGTCAATAACTATTTGGCACGAAATTCGCTGTCTTCTTGCCACTCCTTCACACCCTGATTTCAGTGATTTCTACGATTTCCCCACATTCTCACGGGCTTTCACCGTAATGCATTTATTGCATTACAGCAACGAAGTAATTTTTTTATTTGTGCAACATAAATAAGAAAGAAAACGAATTTTATAAAAAAAAAAAAAAAAACCAGCAACAACAACATAAAGCATTGCGACAAGCGAAAAGTACATACTTTTCAAATAAAATTGAATAAACGCGCTGCGCGGCACGAAACACAAAGAAGTCGAATGCAAAATGCCAAGGCGCACAACAACAATGCTATTAAAATAAAAGAGAAGAAATTACTGAAGTAAAATACATTGCAATTTATTGTCAACAAGTTATGCACCGGCGAAAAGTGCAAATTCATGTTCCGTTGACAATTTCACATAACTTGCCACAACGGCAGCAGCGCGACATTTGCCGCGACCACCGGAACGGGGTGGGTGCCATCGGTAAGCGCAGGCGAAGGAAGTGCAACCAACGAACCGTAGCGCTCCGAAGATACTTTCGCAATGGCAAATGACAGTTTCGCCGCCGCCGCCGTCGACGCCACCACTTCCACGGCCAACATTCGCCTAGCGCCAGCATAGCAGCCAGCCAACCAGCCAGCAATGCGCCTCGATTCGATTGTTAACGTCTGCAATGCAAATGTAATTTATTAAATTTGATCTGCTATTTCCGTAATCTTCGCGCGCGCCAGCCCAAGCTCCGTTTTATGTTGCGCTTCCTTTGCCTGCAACATTGTTGCAACGCTTTTGTTGCCCGTGCGGCGGAGGCGTGAGACAAACAATGCTTTGCGCCAAAATCAGACACCCAATGTCGTTGTTGCAAATGAGAGACAAAAATATGAAATAAGTGAAAATTTCATTTCAAAAGCGCAGGGTTGCATTGCATTATTGAGAAATGTGTAAATTTTTATTGGAAACTTGTATATCGGAAATGAAGTTTAATGCAATGACAAAAGCACTTTGTCGGCACCACTTTGCCGTGAAATGCAAACATAAGTGCATAATAAGCAGCGCAGCAGGAGCGTGTCGGCGGGAGGGGGCAACTGGAAGTTGATCTTTTGACTTTAGTTGCATATGCAGAGTTTCTTTAATTCTTAAAGATTTGCTTAAATTTCCAGCATTTCAAAAATAATTGTAAATGTGGACCTTTACAGCAATTATATTGACCAGGACATTAAGGACATGAAAAGACAGCTTGTCTGGAAAGGCTTTTCGAATGAAATGAATAAATAAATTTTAATGATGAATATTTTGTTCGCCGGTACCTCGCACCTAAGCGTGACTGTAGCCCTGACAACTTCGTCAGGGTTTATCGATGTAGTTCACTAACGCATTGCACTCCAACCAGAGCGAAACTTCCATCGACATTAAGCGGTTTAAGCCGGATATAATATGTATATATTTGGTTCCTACATTTTTTCAAGACTTTGGTCGAACTATTCCTACCATTTGTGGTGTAGGTCTTGATGTTTCAAGACAAACAGTGTGACCTACTAGTTGAGAACCCACTCCGAAAGGCTCTTAATTTCTAATGAGAAGATGGCAGAAAACTGTACGCGGAGTATTATTATTGCTTGCTAAGGGATGATTCTTATTCAAAAATATACCTTAAATCGGTAGATATTGATTATAGTATCAACATGATATTGGTGCTCACTTCGTTCAAAGACTTATCTTCCTAAAAGAATTAAGGCTTGCAATCAAAACTGACGGCCGAATATGCTGAAAAGTTTTGCCTTAGATAGGAAGTATAAAAAATTCAAGACTCCTTATTGACTTTAAATGCTTTTAATGGTCTAATCTATATCTAAAGAAAAGATTCGTTCGAAACAATCACTATCAGAAAAAGTTAACTGTTCATTCTTGTGGAACAGGCGAATCTTCAGACGGCTTGTGGACTTAGTGGAAGATATATTTATGGCGCACGCTAAGACTACTCCCGGAAGTCTTACTAGAGATGGTTTGAGCACTTGTGGAAGATTAATATCCCGTTTGCAACGAAGTTTATAACTGTGGAACAGAGCTCTTTGGAGGCAGCTGAAGGCTCAGAAGGAGAGCTGAATCAATGAGCTCAATCAATCTCAATGTATGGATATATTTCTTTTGTCCAAATAAACATATAAAATCCAATAATTTTGATGTAAATGAAATGTATTAAACCTTTGTTATACATAAACCTCACTTCTTCTTACAACATTTCCGCTTTGGCGACCTCGTAGTTAAATTTGTCGATGCAACCTCCGATGCATTCATAAACCACTTCGCAACCATTACAAAGAATGTTGGGTAGGTTTCCCTTCTCTTGCTTAATAAAATGAGCCTCACTATAAATTTCCAAAAATAAGGTCAACTCTCTGCGCACTCAATTAGAAGTGTATATCACACGCTTCATTCACACATCAGCGCATTTTTAGCAGCGATAAGTTGCTGATAATTTTTTAGTCTTCTTCACCTCTTCTTCTGTTGCTGCTTCTTTTCTTTATTACACAACAATATCTATTCAAATGCATAACGAAAGGTCTTGAAAACATTATTTCCATTGACACACTTCAGAAAACAATGCAGATACACATATATAAATACTCATACAAACCGTTTGACGTTGAAGGAAAATCTCAGCCAAGCAATGAAGTTGCAATCTGGACGATTGTAAATGAAGAGCGTTCTCAACTCTTTCACCACTCAGCCATCATAAATACACAGTTGATTATGTTATTTTTTTTTTATTGAACATATACATATGAGTATATATTTGTTTGTTTCTCTAATATTATTATTAGATACATTTTGTTTGCTAGGGCAACTAACGGTATAAAAAGAAAAAGAAAGAGCGCAGGAACTGCTACACAGATGCTTGAAGCATCAAGTGTTGTTTGTGATAGGCTGGCGTGACAATGGGGCAAAGTCACTACAGTAGGCAGGCAAATGGTGGCGAACTGTAAAAAATTATGGCTTGTGGATGTGTATATTAGGGTGTACCCAAAATTTTAGCATATACTTCGCATACATTTTTGTTGAATTTTTCGAATAAATTTGATCACGATGACTAATTGACATCGACGAGACCTATGACTTCATTATTACCGAACTCGGTCGGCAAAATAATAGCTTGGATAAAAGGTCTAAATCTGCAATGACATTGACATGAAAAAATTATAATTTCGAGCGGAATGTTTACCTGCTTCGGATGGTTCTAAGGCGCAAGCACTGGCTTGAAGATCAAATTAGTGGCTCACTTCGACTGTAAAGCCATGGTATGGACTATCTGTCAAGATTTACAACGGACAGGAAATGATTAAGTCAAAATAATACAAGGTTCTAGAAAATTTAATATACGGATCACCCCATATGTGTTTAAGTAGTCAAGTGTTGTATATGCGGCCAAAGCAACATAGGCAAGATTGTAAAAATATTCTAGCAACACAAATCGCATTTTTCTATAAAAATATATAACTGCATACATATATAAACATCTAAATCTCTTTCTGGCCACTTTTTATGTGCCATTAATTTTCCCAACAAATTTTTTTTCTGCGGTTTAATGTAAACTTTAGCAAATTTACAAGCTGCCGTAAGAAATATTAATTTCATTGTGAATTTATTGTATTTATTGGATTAATTTTTCATGCCGCAAATTATGAAACAGTCAAATGTCATTGAGCTGGTGCTTTATGGGTGCTTCGAATAAATGTTTATGTGTTGAAAATGTATGCTAATATATTTTACAAGCATTAGTTTGCTACTAAATTGCTGCTGAACGCTTTGATCAACTGCTATGACGTAATGTTGTTGTTGTTATGCCACATGTGGTGGCATTAAGTTGTACCGGATTACCTGTGTTAAAGGTTGCGCTTTTGTGCTCAAATAAAAGAATTAATAATTTTCCTTTGTTTAAATTTTTTTCAGTAAACGATTGATGCTTTGCAAATGGCGCGCTATTAAATAATAAATTAACTTACAAATATTAGAGAAATCAATACGCGCAACAAGTTATGAAATATTTGGCCTATGATTTTTATGATTTTCCATGGGCGAAATGTCAAACGAAATTGGTCGCTCATTTATTTTGCTTGACCAAACGGGTTAATACTGTGCAGCATCATTTATTTCAAATTAGAAAAAAATTAATAAGCAATGTGTTGAATGGATTTCCAACAAAACTCAGTTCAGACGACAAGTGCGTAACTATTTGGCAGACGAGAATGGGTGTTGTTGTATTACAAGCTGAGTGGTTTGAAATCGATATTCTTAATCTGAGTCAATGTCGGTGCTGTGACAATAGGCAATGTCGTATTGCGTGCAGAGTTGCCAGGATGGATTAAAATTATGATTAAACAAGTATGCGGATATTTCAAAGTTACGGTTATAAGTTTTGTAATGTGTTTTGTAAATTTTTAAACCCAATTTAACGGTTATGGTTTTCTTTCACGGTTTTCTTTCACCGGTAAAACTTTCTTCAATATTTATGTATGTTGCAATCCTATTTCCACAAATCGTCATCAAAGTCTGTTGTTTTGATATCGGGTGTATGGATCTTACCACTCAACGTGTTCGCATAGGATCCGGCAAAGTGATCCAGAGGCCCTAGAAACATGTGATCAAAAATACTCAAGCATGAGATAGGACTTATAAAATTTTTATAGAATTGCAGGAAAGCTCAGCGCCATTACGAACACTGCTTCATATTGATATAATAATAGAAAAATATATTTCTAGAAAGATCAAAAGAAAATTTAGATGTTCTTCGATGGGTCCAAATTTGAAGTGGGTGTAGGAGCTGGATCCTTCTGCGTCAACCACTATCGAAGTGTAGCTTTAAAAATAACTTCCTCAACACTGCCTTACAGTGCGAGATTTTTTTTTTCCTTAGTTTAAACTAAGTTTAAACAGATCGCTCCCATTGGGGTTTCAGTCATATACACTGTTGACTGGAGTCGATGTTCATTCAACACCTGCTGGGAACAATCGATGATAGAGGAACACCTCAGGGCTTGGAACATCAGCAATGTCAAGCGCGCTACAAAATTATTTTGCTATAGTGTAACTTGTGGATAGATCAAAATAATTATACATTTAGGAAAGAGTGAACGGAGCAACATGAGAAGGATCATCCCAGGACACTTAGCGCTATCATCCCACATTCAGAAACTAGATAAAGTTAAATTTGCTGAACGCTGAGCATTCGCAGAGGATGATGATGTCAGGCTGAGAGATCTGATCTGATCTGAGGTATCAGGTATCTCGAACTGTCCGTTCAGCCTAGCAACCAACCAATTTAGGTACTATGTATATTTTCTCTAAATACTGACAGAAGTAAACATATTGAGAAAGTCGGGTTCGTTTAGAAAAATGCATCTGATTTCTCATCTTTCGGAGATCGCCAGATGAAAACGGCATAAAGCTCTAGTCTGGAACGGTTGTGCCAACTCCGAAAGAGTATAAAATCGTCTTCCTTTAATTTGCGCGGCCTTAAAAACCATTGGCCACCCTAACCACCGACAACTATGCAACAAAATCACTCATTAGCTCACATTTATTGATAAAAAGCTCGTTTGGCCAGCTTTCGCATTCACAACAATACTCGAATTTCCCAACAACTTTGTCGGTATGCGCTGGACTGTGTCTAGCGTCCGCTGATAATGGAAACATTAATATTATTGCCTGCGCGCCGGCTACGCATCTTCAGCGCCGTCAACAGCTGCCACATGGCTGGGCCGACAGCAGTCTTTTGGAGCTCACTTACTGCGCATCGTTTATGAATGCTTTTAGTGATTTTTATTGTTTTCATTCCACGTACTTTTCAATATCGAAAAAATTGCTGACAATTTATAATTGAGTTGCCTTTGCATGGCTGCTGCGCTTCGATTGGCTTAGGCGAACCTAACTCGGCGATAGATGGATTTTTAACAGCCTTGATTTGTAGGCTGTTGTGTGTAATAGAATCACCACGGCTGGCGGGCGAGCGGTGACTGCGGTAGTGATGCGCCAAAAATCAGTGAAACCGAAGCTCCAATATCAAGGCAGTCAATGCTGGTGGCGACGCGGTGTTGCCATGGTCGTAATGTAAAGGCATAAAACCATTAAAATCGTTAATATTTTTTAAGGTTTGTATTTTATTACTGGTATTATGAAAAATTTATGTGCTTGCTGGTATTTCCATAAAAGCAAACAAAAAAAAAATACAAAGAAATATGATAGATTTGATTGTTCTTGAGCTGCTTGGCCGGCTGCTCGTCCTGTTTTCGAATCGTTTTTATGGCCGTTAGTTGAACCTGTTAGTTTGACGATGCCAAAGTGAATGTCACCGTCAGCCTTTTTCCCTTTTTTTTTACTATTTTTATTATAGCCAAATGTTGTGTGTTAGTGTGTCTTCTGTTTGATATATGGTTTTCACCGAAAAATTTGTTAGCGAATTGGTAATTGGAGTTAACAAGGCGCTACGGTTTTATGCCGTGTAGGCATTACATTAGTATGTAAACGTAACTGTGTATATGATTTTTGGGAATAAACAATTTTTCTAATCGGCTATAAACTTAAGTATATTTTTGAGCTAATGGTTTAGTCATGTTGGCTTTTTGTGATTTAATGGTAATAAAATTTCGAAATCGGAAATGCTTTATGCTACTAAATTTAAGGTTTATAATTCGGATAATACAACAATTATTGAAAACCTCTAAATCTTACGCCTTTTTTCCAAACTTTTTGGAACATTTCAAGCCGCTACAACAACTAGAACGCCTACTATTCAATATGCAACATCATCCATAGGCTTTCTACGTAAAGAGGTCTGAATCGCCTGGTTTGCTTTGTTCGATTTGGTCGGTTATTTGGCCGGCTATTTGACCTTTGAATTCACCATTAGAAATCAGCATGACATGTACTATCGTCCAATATCTCCATACGCATCAAATTCGGTTGGATAATCTGTATTAAAATTAAGGGTTTGGCTGTTTATAAACGTGGATCTAAGTTGTTTAAGCTCAGCTTTCTAAATAATATTTGAAGTATTTTTGGATCTCTCGTTTAAGATTATCTAACTCCATTTGTCTAGGAACAAATCTAAGATGAAGTACCTCGAGGCTTCTCTTTTCTCTTTTTTATCCGAGCCCAAAACCTGGATGTCATCATCCAATCAGCTTCATATGGGTCTACTCAGTTACCATCCTTACTGATCTGCTTACTGCATTTAACTAACTGGGAAATGTTTCAAGATAAAGACGTAATGTAACATTATTTCTCGAAGGAGACACTTCCATTTGTACTCGTAGAAAATTCCCATCCCATCTTATAGTTGGCTCAACAGACACATTTTAGTCCGAAGTAGCGTCAAAGTCTATTTCGGTTTATCTTGAATTTTTAGTAGCAACATGGCTAAAATCAACCGCTATATGCAGAAAGGACTTTTATGTGACTAAACTATGAACTTACCAATATTGATTCTTGCAGATTAAAGAATTTATAGCATATTTTTTCTTAAATCGATATCAGTTCCTTGAGTAGACATATTATTATTATTATTATGTTATACCTGTTGCTCTTCCCTCCTCGACATCTTGTTGCCCATAAACCTCCTGCTTAGACAGACATAATTTTTGAATTTGGTTAAAAGAAATATCTTATGATAGCCTTATAGCTTATTTAATGCTCTTTGAACTAGTCTTAAGTGAGTGAGCCGCAACTTTAATGCCTTTCTATTTGTCCGATACCTTCGTCTATGCAGTTGGTTTCCTATTTTAAAATATTTTCAAAATCTCGTTAAGACTATTTGACGATTTGAAAGCACCCAAATTGCAACAAATAAACAACAAACTACACTCGTTGCTGCAATTAAAAATCTTAACTAGACTGCTCTTCGAAATGCAAATAAGCAACCAAGTGTAACGAATTAACAACGACTCAATCCGTTGCAACAAGTTAAAGCTATAAAAATATGTTTTAGCACTCTGTATTTTATTTTCTCATTACAAACACACAAAGTGTTCTATGCGCAGAACGGCTGCCCTGCCTGTGACCTTCAAGCAATAGAATTCAATGCGCTTTGTCCGCGAAATCTTTTGACTCCTGCCGTGTGGAAACCAATTTGTTGCACCTTTCCCAAACTTTCTCTTTCGACTGCACCCTGCTTTGTTGTAGTAGTTGCTATTTAAGCAAGCGGCGCGTCTACTCATCATTCTAAGCCTGGCTCAAGCAAATAGAAGGTCGGTTATTGTGCCGGCGAAGAGTCTTAGCTAATCAAATATGAATGCGAATATTGAATAGAAAAACAACATCTGCAACAACAACATTTGAAATGTGGAAAAGTAAATAAATTTAATTTTAATTCGATTGGAAAAGGATTCACAACCACAACCGACAAAATATGCCAGCAACCGCAAGATCCAATAAATTGGCGCGTCAAGAAACATGGAGAGAATGTGGGGTGGCGTAGCGTGGATTGGATGGAGGCTGAAATACAGCACAGAAGTATCTGCACTAGCCCTGCTGAGTAGACAGCTTGCTGTCGAACGCACCGCATGCTGTGGCGGTTGGCTAAGAAGGAGCTTGGCCGAGGCGGTGCGTGGCAGACCAGCTGGCTGAGAAGGCTAACTGGGCGATGCGGAATGTGCGTAGTGTTCGAAAATGAATTATTATTGATAAACCAAAAGTTTTCGGTACACACGGCAAGCTGAGTAGCCAACAAGCAGAGGCGAGGCGAGGTGGAACGAAATCAATAAGATTCAACTTGACCGGCAGCGCGGCAGTTCGACCGTCCGACAAGTCGATAGACCGTCAGCTCTGCAATGCGGCAGTCGGCTGTACGAACCAACTGTACAACAACAACAATAAGCGCCTGCAATATCCCAAAAAGTTGCTGAGACCAAGACCAAGTACTTAAAAATGTATAAAATCAAGTGGTGTGCTGATTGCTTTGGATTGTTGTTGATGCTGCAAGCTGAATGTGGCAGAATACGTTCTGCCATTAAGGCACGAAATAACAACAACAATACGATTTTTGGTAACAGCATCAAGACGAAGAAGACCACAGCGCGGCGTGTCCAGTCCAGGAGTAGCGTAAGTAAGAAGCGAAGGAAAAAAAAAAAGACGCAGATAAAACAAACAAACAAACGCAATAAAAATCAGTCAGTAAAGTACACGCAGCAACCGAGAAATGAATTCATTCGAGTGAAATCGATTTATGAACTGATTTATTGGAGGGCGGCTTACGAATTCATAAATCAAAATTCATCAGAAAGCCAAAAAGGCAGAGCGGCAGATAGATGGTAGCGAGCAAAAGGAGGTGGCTAAAGTGAAGAAGCTGCTAAAAAGGCCAAAAAAAAAGCCAGACACACACACATACATTGATATGGTGCATATATTTGATATGTTTTAAAATAGAGTAGTTTTGCAAACACCAATAACAATAAGAACTACTTATATATGTATGTATGTGGAGCAGCGTGAAATACAAAAAACCAACAAAATGAAATTTAATTACTTTTTTTCTTCTAATAGAAAACTTTTTACGCACTCTCTTGCGTTGCTCGCTGCCCTTTTTTAATTACGTTAATCTGTTTTTTATTTATATATGCCTGCTTTCGCTTCTCCTTTGTCGGTGTTGCCTGCCACCATTTGTTTGCTGGGTGGGTGTTTACGCTTCTATGATTTTTTGGAATTTTTTTAAGTATTTAATTTCGAAAATCGTACAAGATTATTTGTCGGTTTATCCAATTTAATCTTTTATTTTTTTCCCCCAGCCGTTGAACATTCAAAGAAATATTGTTCACTTTGCGCAATCATCTGTGAATATTTAATAAGCAGTTAATCTGAAGCGTTCAATGAAGTTCAAAGCGCAAATTTTGCTGAATAGAAATTTTTTTAGAAAGCATAAGGCAACTGCAAGTGATGTGAAAGCTTGTGAAGGAACGAAAATTTACCGTTACAATAGTTATTTATTTTTTTAATTTTTTTTTTTTTGGAATACTCAAAGGTCACATAAAGTTTAAAGTTCTCCATTTAAAGCTCATAAGAATATTATTTCACTTTAAATCCCAGAAAATCAGTTTGATCAGAATATTAATATTATATATGCTCGAAAAACCGCAAAAAGAAATAAAAAATTTCAAGTCCTACTTTAAAATAATATATCGAAAATATGTGGGATAAATTTTCGGAGATCCCGAAATTTCGGGACTGGAATTATTTTCGAAATTTTGTGATTCCATAAGACAATGTTTATCTAATAATTTCATATTACATATGTAAGTAGCAAAACCGCCTCCTTCCTTTCTTGGCGGGTCTTACAGCAGTAAAGAGTGAATTTTTTGCGAATTTTTGCTTAACATAAGTTCACTATTGTTAATCTACGCCTTAATTTGGCATAACACCCAAACGAATATATTAGTTTTAAGCTCAAATTTTGAAAAATGCTGCGCGAAAGAAAAAAGTTTGTCTTTCACAGATCTCGAAATTTCGGGATTAAAATAATTTTCAGGATTGTTTGTCTCAAGATTATACGCAACCATCAAATTAGTTCAGAATCACAGTTCAAAGTTGGCCACAAAGAAAAGCCTTGATTAATCATCTCGTTGTTGTAAGACACATTCCTGGTCATTCTCCATAAAATAAGTTCCTCTCAACTTGCGACTATCGTTTTCTTCAAGCCGCCGAAGTATAAAGTACAGAAAATCTGTCCTAAAATAGCCCAAATTTTAACTCAGTTAGACAATCTCCTTAACTGAAAACTGTTTACAGAAATTCCGTAAGAATAAGTAGTAACTTGCACTAGCTTAACTAGAATTACTACTGAACCCTTTAGCGTGTCAGAAAGCAACAGTTAGACCGCTGTTTTACAGTTTTTCGCAACCATGAAAATTTTTCAAAAAAGAACTACCGTTAATCCGCTCCTTCCTGCACAATAAAACTACAAAATTTATAGCCGAAAGAGCAGGTTAAAAGAAAATAAATTGCGTGTAAGCTAAAAAATTAAAGGGAAGACCTTTATTTCACGGAGTGAAATATGCATATGTCTTGCCATAAGTCTACTAAACTTTATACAAAGTGTGTCTTTTATGACATTTTACACACAAAATAAAAATTTCGGCATTACTGATGAGCTTTTTGGTGAATAGCTTGTAAAAATTAGCTAATGCAAATGTTTAACTAAAATTGTTGTTGTAAATCTCTTAACTAGAATGTAAGTGAATGTTTTAACCCTTTCATTCAACACACTTATATCCATGTTTTTACGTCACCTTGGTAGGCCCAGCTAATCCATTAGCATTTTATGACGCCCAAAAAGCAACCAATTTTTATTTATTTAATTTTTTTGCAACATAAAATTATCTGCTTTACTTTTGATTGATTTGCGCATGAGAATGCTAAGCAGAAATTTCTAAATTAATTTAATTGTATTTATGCAAATTCTGCCTATTCATTGTAAGTCGAAATTTATTTATTTCAAAAGAAACTCGAAATCATCGTCGTTGAAAGGTCGATCTAATTGTTTTAGTGGTTCTACATACGTACAAACTTATAGATATAATTTTTTAGCAGAGTGCTGATCAAATCTGTTTCTATTTATTTTCGCTAATGGAATTAATTTTTGTTAGCCTTTTGATTTAAATGTGTAGAGTAGGCTTGAAGACATGGTGTAATTTGCCATAGCTTTAATTTTAAGTTCTAAAGAATCGAAGCTTTGGGATCCGGCTGAAGTTGATTTGTTTTTGTAGAGTGATGACCCGGCGATGACGGAGGCACTTAACATGCCAACCAAAATAGCTTGGTATACAAATTTGCCATGGCAACCAGGTCGATATTGGCATGGCAAATTAATAAAAATTCAAAAAAAGAAGATAGGAGAGATTCCTGTCAATCGTGGAAAGAAACTCATAAGACAATCTTAAACTTTCGTATATATATATATATTTCTCTATTATGCCTACTCATCATTTGAATCAGATTTCTATATCCAAAGGCTCTACCTTATATGTAAACTCAGATTAAATTTCAACAGCGTTGAGAGCAATTCCTCGCTATCATAATCTCTTCGATATTTAAAAGCACAACTACCAACTATTTCATAAACCTGTTGCGAATTTCAAGTCTAAGCGCAAATTAAATAAAAACTTACACAATATGGCTAATATGTAATATTTACTTGTGAAATAGTGACAGAGGCGCTGAGGAAAGATTTTTTTCGTATGTCTAAATTCTATCAGACTCTATTAGCCTACGCCATTAAGGTTGAATTTAACTAACCAGGAACCAGGAACATTGTTATTCAAGAGTTCGTTCAAGTCTCTGTCCATCGCTTGATCTATATTCCACCACAAAGATAAGACCCTAACATTAGTGATTGCAATACTAATAAGTTCAACTGTTTTCGGGAAATATTCAATAGAGACGGCCAAGCATAGATTTTTATCTACAAAATTGTCGACATTTTAGAAAACAAAAGAGCAAATCTTTCGGGGAACAACTACTTATATTGTTGTTTTTATTTAGGAACCCGGATTATTATTAATATTAGAACGCCGGACTTCAGACAGTCGAACTTTCTGGGAGACAGTTAGATGTCTATATAATCTCCAAAACTACGTCGCCCAACGACTAGCAAAGAAGCTGCGCTGAAGAAAGAGTATTGACATACGCCACTCATAATTTATTTATGAACAATGAAGATTTACTATTCATGACTACCAATTTACGACGAGGTGAATGCTTTTGCCTTTTGCTTGTCGCATATGTCTCGCTCGATTTTAGTATTTTACAAATTTTTGAATTTTTTACCACACCACTCTTCGCGCACAACAACAAAACGCAATAACTTGTTTTAAGCGCGGCTCGAGCGCAGTGAGACACTAAAATTAATATGTGTTTGATTTTATAATCACTAAATTATGCAAATATCATATCGTTAAGTTAAAAAGCTTACACCGAGTTTCATTTCGAACAAACATAATTTGTTCGTATGTCGGTTTGTTGTTATCGCCATTAAACGCTTTTTAAGAGGCGCGCATGACAAATTCTTTTCAAATTGAGTTGATAACTTTTGAGTAATTCAAAGAAACATACCTTTGGGTTCCATTTTTTTTTTCCTTTTTTTGGTATATTTGTTTGCTGTTGCTTTCGAAACAGTTATAAAGATTTATGTAACAATTGGCTGTTGATTAACTCGAACATTTTTGTTTTCTGGAAGACCTTCGTGGAACAACGCGCTTAACTAATAGCGCATGCCAGCTCTAGCTCAACAAACCATTCATCTAATTATCGAAATATTTACAAATTATCCATGCTTACGATTTTATTGGATGAAAATTTTAATGAAATTGATTAACGGTATGCTAGTGTTGATTTGGCCTATGGAGACTATAATCATATCAAAGTAAGCGCGGTAAAACTAAGATTTGGCCTTAGCCAAACAAAGACGTATGCTTTGAATTCAGATTTCAATAGAAAAATAAAGAATATTTTATTGTAAGAAATGTATAACGTTTATGGTTGTGTTTGCATAGTTTAGGGGCGTGGTGCCTTCTCAGCTCCCATTTAAGACGCTTGGATAACACGATACCATTATTGATGACATAGAAGCGATACAGCCATCACGAATCACCTTCTGTCAAGCTAATAACACAATTTTCGTAAAAGTCTTTAGGAACTTTCTGACGCTCTTAAACACCAATAACCGATAATTATAAGTTCGTATACTATTTAGAGACAACTCACTTATTTCGCTTCACATTATTGTACAATAATTTACACATTTTCAAAACTATCATCTTGCTGTTTGCTATCATGCTGATTTCTTCTCCTAGTTTTACTTAAAAATATTCTAGTGCCAGTTTGCTTTCGGCAGGAATTTTCAGGCCTCCGAGTGTGTGTTTTACCATTCTTGTTTGTCGGGTAGTACTAAGGACCACACTCAAATGGGAGCAAAAGTTAAGCTACATTTCAGGAGTAGGATATGTATGTGTAAGAAACTCAAGACTAGAATTTTAAGATAAGGGAGACATGGAGAGAAACACTCTAAACACTTCTCCAAAATAATTTCTTACTTTCCGAGTCTTTACGATTTTCTTTCCAAGGATTATGGAGCAACCAGCTCACCTAATCCATAGAAAGCCGTCTTATTAGTTGTGCAAATGAAAATTCGGGTATATTGGAAGCAGCACCTGGTTCTTTGAAATACTATTTTAAGGTCTAATGATTTTTCTCTTCCATGCAGAAATTTGAA